>CM061496.1:10000-1420000 GCA_030867185.1 Tagetes erecta | reverse complement strand
GGCAATGAATCAAAATCGCAAAATTTCTCCCATGATTTCACCCAAGTTGAAGGTAATGAACATGTGAATGATGGATTGCAGCCCTGTTTTTGAGATCTTTTTTCAACTGTCGAAACCGCTAACTCTGGGTCCCATTTGATGAGCTCGATTTCCATGGAATTTTTCCTCCCGCCATAGTTAACAACTCGAAACATATCAAGATGTTTTGGTATGATTCGTATCAAATAATCATCCGGCAGCCCTAAAGTTCTTTTGATTTCACTGAGTTTCGAGACGTTGAGTCTGTGATTAGAAACCATCATTAATAACTTTGCTAATCTCTCAACAAGAATAGGTTCTTGCATTTCTTTTACACTTTCTTCTTCTTGTACTAAAAACATCATCTTTTTAGTTAACCTGCAATGATATTCATCATCTTTGAAGTATACTTCAAAGCAACATGGATATTTTTTAAGCCAGTTTAGAGCTTTCCCTTGAAGATCAAGAGTTTTGAACTTCTTTTGAAGGAAATTAACAGACGCCACATGATCAGGGCAACTCAAGATTATATTTTTAATCTGATTGTTTACAATCCATCGACGGTTTCTTGTTAAAGCTGCTTCAAGATCCGGGTCCTTTTTCATTGACCAAAGAGAGAATCTTCGAAGAAGACGGAAATTTAGATTCTGCACGTGTATATCGATCGACATTTTCCCGCTTTGTATCTTCATCATTTTACCAAAACCTAGCCCTGTTTCAACAAATAAAACAATAAAAATACTAGAGCATAAACTAAACTTAAAACGATTGGAAGATGCTTTTTAACAAATCAAAATCAAAGCCAAAAACCCAAAATGATCAAATCTTGTTCATGTTCTTCTTAACCCAAAAGAAAAAAAATCTTCTTGAAGACGCCTTGATGGTAACAATTTTAACAGCAATTTAAGCATCATTGTGTCAAAATTTCTTGAAATATCTATATGTCTTAATAATCATAACAATACAATGCATTCAAGCCTATTGTCAGCAAAAGAAGACAAATATTTCACGCATCATTTACCAATCAACAGAACTATAGATGGCAAAAACTCTCTAGCTGACTTGTTTACTCTACTTTAACCAAGCTGAACTATACGGTTATCGGATTGAAATGGAGATATGCCAATCAAAAGAACATACCTGGCAAAACAAGCAGGTCAGGTCAGAACATGTCGCTTTAATAAATGGTTATTTTGGTTTGGCTCAGAACATGTTTGACAAAAATGCGTCGAGGTCGAAACAGGCTGTTTACAAGTCTAGTCGTGTTACATTTAGTAGATTATAATCAAATACCATGTCCCGTGTAACGCCCCTTTCGCTTTGCTTCCTTCACTCGACGAGTATGTGTCCCACCCTTAAGCAAATGAAACAAACAGGTTAAACAAAAAAAAATCAAGCAATGAACAGCAGTAACAACACAAATGTAACATGAGTGAACTCAATACATTCAAGCAAAACAATGCATCATATCACAACACTTGCAGCATAAAAGCAACAGATTAGTTTAAAAATCAAATCTTTATGCGGAGACAAAGTCAAGTTCATCTTTTTAGGTCAAATCAAATTCTAATTGTAAACCCAATTAAATTCAACAAATGCAATTAAATTGAAAACGATAACAATAATCAAACCTATTACAGTAGAAATAGGTTTAAGATTGAGACTTCAGATGCAGCCCTTGTATCGATTTTGAGATTGATGCTTCAGATTTGTGAATGGCGAGCGATGGTTGTATCGATTTTGCAAATTAGGGTTTTTGATTTTTGGAAAGGGGGAAGAATGGCGAACAAGTATGAAATGAACATGAAACAAGCTTGATTTTAAAACAAATTAATCAAAAGATTAGGACTCGTAAGTCTAGTCGAGGTTTAAATGCTAGGCTCAAGTTTGAGCTCGATAACAAACGAACACTATTTAAAGGTCGAGTTACATATGCTTTTTGTGAGGTTGGACGTAAGGGTGAGGGGAGTCCACCCCTCACCACCCCACACCATCCCACATTTTTTACTCCATCCCACGTTCACCCCACATTCACCCCAATTCACCCGGTATCCACCCCACACCACCCCACATCAGTTTTTAATTAAAAAGAAATGGTTTCTAGCTTTTAAAGGTGGCCCCCACATGTAAATGGTGCACAATTGCTCGGGGAAATGCTCGGGGAAGTGACCCCAAATTGCACCCCAATTTTCGGGGCTGCAAGGGGGTGGGACGGTGTTCCCGCGCGGGGCCACATCGGGGCCGCACCCACCCCGAGTCCACTCCGGATGATCTAAGGGATCGAGAAGAAGTGTTTGATGCATAAAGAGTCATACGAAGACAAGAGCCCTTTTGAGGCTGTTGTTACATGTAGATTAATGCACAAAAGCTCTAAAATGTCAGACTAGCTTTTTTTATTATCTCGGAGTGTAAGGTTAGTTATTTGATTTGTGCATACTTAGTTTTGTCTGGTTAGACATACACATTTAATATTTTTGAATGTTTGACTTGTTTATGGGTTTTTATCTTGTTTATTGAAATCACCACGTTCGACATTAGTTAGTCATAACCATCTCAACATGTAGTTGGTTCTTATTTTATTATGTAATTTAACTACCCGTTATCTAGTTGGTAATAAAACTTCAACAAAAATGGTAAACATGGCATATCCATGTCTAATTTGGCAAAATAAAACAAAAATGGTAAACATGTCATAACTCATAGCTATGTCTAATTTGCTTAAAAATAAAATTAAAAGAACGGTAAACGATTATTTAACTAAATTATTTAACTATTGTCACAAGCGAGCAAAACATATTAATCTTGATTATCATTTCTTTCGGGAACTCATTTATAATTAAGTAGTTATAAATTTGTTAAATCAATTCCCATCTATTAAAATGCATCATAATCCTGCTAGAACAACCATGACGTCATTCATAAATCATCCAATCTGAACCATCAGGATCTGTTACCATATATTTGTTCAAACCGGCCTTGAACCACTTTGAAAGTATGATTTGTCAACTTGTCACTATTAATATAGCCTTTATATTATTCTCCTCGTTGAATTTTCTTTTGAGTTCGGTCACCTTTTGGTCCCAGGAATCGTTTGACACCAATATATCTTTGTTTTCATGCAAGAAAATAACTATATATACAACAAGAGCACATACTAAAGAAAAACCAGCGATAAGAAAGAGACCCTTAAAACTTTCTAATGCCAGCTTGTCAAAGGTTTGAACTCCCCTATTTGTGTCGGAGCAATCATCTTCCTTACCAAACCATTTCTCTGATATGTTTCTCATAACTTCACCTTCTAATACCTTCAAGATTGCTCTGGAGAACGAAGAAACGTGTGGTGATCCTTTTGGAAATGCCTAGCAAACAAAATAATGTAAAACTATAGGTTCAAGCTATGCTAAATGTTCTAAACAACTACAATTATAAGTTCAAGTTATGTTAAATTATCTGATAAATTCTTACGTAGGCAAGGCCTGCAGTTTTGAAGATTGGACCGACTATGAGGTACTTGTTACACCAACCAAACCTTGTGAAGTTGTTGAAGAATCGAATCATCTGTGGAGTGAGGAGACAAATATATATGCTTGGTACTTGACTTGAGCACCAATATTTACCATCGCTTCGAATAGATAGGGAATTATACTGGTCCCCAGCTTCCAAAATCAGTATTTTCATAAACAAGCACGACTTCAGTCCAATCAAATGATTTGATTACCGCTGCAATGACCTAATTTCATAATTGATGCTTTCTTCCATAATGTAAGTGAAAGAAACTCATGCAATAAACAAATTGTCCTTTTTTCTGACTCCTTCGACCCGTTTACTAAATGACCCGGATCTAAATAAGGTGAAATGTAAGGCAATGAATCAAAATCGCGAAATTTCTCCCATGATTTCACCCAAGTTGAAGGTAATGAACATGTGAATGATGGATTGCAGCCCTGTTTTTGAGATCTTTTTTCAACTGTCGAAACCGCTAACTCTGGGTCCCATTTGATGAGCTCGATTTCCATGGAATTTTTCCTCCCGCCATAGTTAACAACTCGAAACATATCAAGATGTTTTGGTATGATTCGTATCAAATAATCATCCGGCAGCCCTAAAGTTCTTTTGATTTCACTGAGTTTCGAGACGTTGAGTCTGTGATTAGAAACCATCATTAATAACTTTGCTAATCTCTCAACAAGAATAGGTTCTTGCATTTCTTTTACACTTTCTTCTTCTTGTACTAAAAACATCATCTTTTTAGTTAACCTGCAATGATATTCATCATCTTTGAAGTATACTTCAAAGCAACATGGATATTTTTTAAGCCAGTTTAGAGCTTTCCCTTGAAGATCAAGAGTTTTGAACTTCTTTTGAAGGAAATTAACAGACGCCACATGATCAGGGCAACTCAAGATTATATTTTTAATCTGATTGTTTACAATCCATCGACGGTTTCTTGTTAAAGCTGCTTCAAGATCCGGGTCCTTTTTCATTGACCAAAGAGAGAATCTTCGAAGAAGACGGAAATTTAGATTCTGCACGTGTATATCGATCGACATTTTCCCGCTTTGTATCTTCATCATTTTACCAAAACCTAGCCCTGTTTCAACAAATAAAACAATAAAAATACTAGAGCATAAACTAAACTTAAACCGATTGGAAGATGCTTTTTAACAAATCAAAATCAAAGCCAAAAACCCAAAATGATCAAATCTTGTTCATGTTCTTCTTAACCCAAAAGAAAAAAAATCTTCTTGAAGACGCCTTGATGGTAACAATTTTAACAGCAATTTAAGCATCATTGTGTCAAAATTTCTTGAAATATCTATATGTCATAATAATCATAACAATACAATGCATTCAAGCCTATTGTCAGCAAAAGAAGACAAATATTTCACGCATCATTTACCAATCAACAGAACTATAGATGGCAAAAACTCTCTAGCTGACTTGTTTACTCTACTTTAACCAAGCTGAACTATACGGTTATCGGATTGAAATGGAGATATGCCAATCAAAAGAACATACCTGGCAAAACAAGCAGGTCAGGTCAGAACATGTCGCTTTAAAAAATGGTTATTTTGGTTTGGCTCAGAACATGTTTGACAAAAATGCGTCGAGGTCGAAACAGGCTGTTTACAAGTCTAGTCGTGTTACATTTAGTAGATTATAATCAAATACCATGTCCCGTGTAACGCCCCTTTCGCTTTGCTTCCTTCACTCGACGAGTATGTGTCCCACCCTTAAGCAAATGAAACAAACAGGTTAAACAAAAAAAAATCAAGCAATGAACAGCAGTAACAACACAAATGTAACATGAGTGAACTCAATACATTCAAGCAAAACAATGCATCATATCACAACACTTGCAGCATAAAAGCAACAGATTAGTTTAAAAATCAAATCTTTATGCGGAGACAAAGTCAAGTTCATCTTTTTAGGTCAAATCAAATTCTAATTGTAAACCCAATTAAATTCAACAAATGCAATTAAATTGAAAACGATAACAATAATCAAACCTATTACAGTAGAAATAGGTTTAAGATTGAGACTTCAGATGCAGCCCTTGTATCGATTTTGAGATTGATGCTTCAGATTTGTGAATGGCGAGCGATGGTTGTATCGATTTTGCAAATTAGGGTTTTTGATTTTTGGAAAGGGGGAAGAATGGCGAACAAGTATGAAATGAACATGAAACAAGCTTGATTTTAAAACACATTAATCAAAAGATTAGGACTCGTAAGTCTAGTCGAGGTTTAAATGCTAGGCTCAAGTTTGAGCTCGATAACAAACGAACACTATTTAAAGGTCGAGTTACATATGCTTTTTGTGAGGTTGGACGTAAGGGTGAGGGGAGTCCACCCCTCACCACCCCACACCATCCCACATTTTTTACTCCATCCCACGTTCACCCCACATTCACCCCAATTCACCCGGTATCCACCCCACACCACCCCACATCAGTTTTTAATTAAAAAGAAATGGTTTCTAGCTTTTAAAGGTGGCCCCCACATGTAAATGGTGCACAATTGCTCGGGGAAATGCTCGGGGAAGTGACCCCAAATTGCACCCCAATTTTCGGGGCTGCAAGGGGGTGGGGCGGTGTTCCCGCGCGGGGTCACATCGGGGCCGCACCCACCCCGAGTCCACTCCGGATGATCTAAGGGATCGAGAAGAAGTGTTTGATGCATAAAGAGTCATACGAAGACAAGAGCCCTTTTGAGGCTGTTGTTACATGTAGATTAATGCTCGACAAGCGGCATCAAAGGCGGAATCATGTAAGATTGCTAAACATGAGAAAGCATGTTTGGAAAATCAACATGTTTTTATTCCATTAGCATTCGATACGTTTGGTTTCCTAGCCACTGAGGCAGTGAACTTCTTGAATAGGGTTCAACGGGTCATTCATAGCAATGTTTCGACCCCTAAGGGCCAAGGTTTTGTCTTCAGTAGGCTAGGTTTTGCTATTCAAAAGGGGGTGGCGGCGCAACTTGTTGCCCGTCTACCTGCTACCTTATTGTAAATTCATTTGGTGTTTAATATATTATTCAACTTCATTTTCAAAAAAAAAAAAAAAAAAAATTAATGCACAAAAGCTCTAAAATGTCAGACTAGCTTTTTTTATTATCTCGGAGTGTAAGGTTAGTTATTTGATTTGTGCATACTTAGTTTTGTCTGGTTAGACATAAACATTTAATATTTTTGAATGTTTGACTTGTTTATGGGTTTTTATCTTGTTTATTGAAATCACCACGTTCGACATTAGTTAGTCATAACCATCTCAACATGTAGTTGGTTCTTATTTTATTATGTAATTTAACTACCCGTTATCTAGTTGGTAATAAAACTTCAACAAAAATGGTAAACATGGCATATCCATGTCTAATTTGGCAAAATAAAACAAAAATGGTAAACATGTCATAACTCATAGCTATGTCTAATTTGCTTAAAAATAAAATTAAAAGAACGGTAAACGATTATTTAACTAAATTATTTAACTATTGTCACAAGCGAGCAAAACATATTAATCTTGATTATCATTTCTTTCGGGAACTCATTTATAATTAAGTAGTTATAAATTTGTTAAATCAATTCCCATCTATTAAAATGCATCATAATCCTGCTAGAACAACCATGACGTCATTCATAAATCATCCAATCTGAACCATCAGGATCTGTTACCATATATTTGTTCAAACCGGCCTTGAACCACTTTGAAAGTATGATTTGTCAACTTGTCACTATTAATATAGCCTTTATATTATTCTCCTCGTTGAATTTTCTTTTGAGTTCGGTCACCTTTTGGTCCCAGGAATCGTTTGACACCAATATATCTTTGTTTTCATGCAAGAAAATAACTATATATACAACAAGAGCACATACTAAAGAAAAACCAGCGATAAGAAAGAGACCCTTAAAACTTTCTAATGCCAGCTTGTCAAAGGTTTGAACTCCCCTATTTGTGTCGGAGCAATCATCTTACTTACCAAACCATTTCTCTGATATGTTTCTCATAACTTCACCTTCTAATACCTTCAAGATTGCTCTGGAGAACGAAGAAACGTGTGGTGATCCTTTTGGAAATGCCTAGCAAACAAAATAATGTAAAATTATAGGTTCAAGCTATGCTAAATGTTCTAAACAACTACAATTATAAGTTCAAGTTATGTTAAATTATCTGATAAATTCTTACGTAGGCAAGGCCTGCAGTTTTGAAGATTGGACCGACTATGAGGTACTTGTTACACCAACCAAACCTTGTGAAGTTGTTGAAGAATCGAATCATCTGTGGAGTGAGGAGACAAATATATATGCTTGGTACTTGACTTGAGCACCAATATTTACCATCGCTTCGAATAGATAGGGAATTATACTGGTCCCCAGCTTCCAAAATCAGTATTTTCATAAACAAGCACGACTTCAGTCCAATCAAATGATTTGATTACCGCTGCAATGACCTAATTTCATAATTGATGCTTTCTTCCATAATGTAAGTGAAAGAAACTCATGCAATAAACAAATTGTCCTTTTTTCTGACTCCTTCGACCCGTTTACTAAATGACCCGGATCTAAATAAGGTGAAATGTAAGGCAATGAATCAAAATCCCAAAATTTCTCCCATGATTTCACCCAAGTTGAAGGTAATGAACATGTGAATGATGGATTGCAGCCCTGTTTTTGAGATCTTTTTTCAACTGTCGAAACCGCTAACTCTGGGTCCCATTTGATGAGCTCGATTTCCATGGAATTTTTCCTCCCGCCATAGTTAACAACTCGAAACATATCAAGATGTTTTGGTATGATTCGTATCAAATAATCATCCGGCAGCCCTAAAGTTCTTTTGATTTCACTGAGTTTCGAGACGTTGAGTCTGTGATTAGAAACCATCATTAATAACTTTGCTAATCTCTCAACAAGAATAGGTTCTTGCATTTCTTTTACACTTTCTTCTTCTTGTACTAAAAACATCATCTTTTTAGTTAACCTGCAATGATATTCATCATCTTTGAAGTATACTTCAAAGCAACATGGATATTTTTTAAGCCAGTTTAGAGCTTTCCACTGAAGATCAAGAGTTTTGAACTTCTTTTGAAGGAAATTAACAGACGCCACATGATCAGGGCAACTCAAGATTATATTTTTAATCTGATTGTTTACAATCCATCGACGGTTTCTTGTTAAAGCTGCTTCAAGATCCGGGTCCTTTTTCATTGACCAAAGAGAGAATCTTCGAAGAAGACGGAAATTTAGATTCTGCACGTGTATATCGATCGACATTTTCCCGCTTTGTATCTTCATCATTTTACCAAAACCTAGCCCTGTTTCAACAAATAAAACAATAAAAATACTAGAGCATAAACTAAACTTAAACCGATTGGAAGATGCTTTTTAACAAATCAAAATCAAAGCCAAAAACCCAAAATGATCAAATCTTGTTCATGTTCTTCTTAACCCAAAAGAAAAAAAATCTTCTTGAAGACGCCTTGATGGTAACAATTTTAACAGCAATTTAAGCATCATTGTGTCAAAATTTCTTGAAATATCTATATGTCTTAATAATCATAACAATACAATGCATTCAAGCCTATTGTCAGCAAAAGAAGACAAATATTTCACGCATCATTTACCAATCAACAGAACTATAGATGGCAAAAACTCTCTAGCTGACTTGTTTACTCTACTTTAACCAAGCTGAACTATACGGTTATCGGATTGAAATGGAGATATGCCAATCAAAAGAACATACCTGGCAAAACAAGCAGGTCAGGTCAGAACATGTCGCTTTAATAAATGGTTATTTTGGTTTGGCTCAGAACATGTTTGACAAAAATGCGTCGAGGTCGAAACAGGCTGTTTACAAGTCTAGTCGTGTTACATTTAGTAGATTATAATCAAATACCATGTCCCGTGTAACGCCCCTTTCGCTTTGCTTCCTTCACTCGACGAGTATGTGTCCCACCCTTAAGCAAATGAAACAAACAGGTTAAACAAAAAAAAATCAAGCAATGAACAGCAGTAACAACACAAATGTAACATGAGTGAACTCAATACATTCAAGCAAAACAATGCATCATATCACAACACTTGCAGCATAAAAGCAACAGATTAGTTTAAAAATCAAATCTTTATGCGGAGACAAAGTCAAGTTCATCTTTTTAGGTCAAATCAAATTCTAATTGTAAACCCAATTAAATTCAACAAATGCAATTAAATTGAAAACGATAACAATAATCAAACCTATTACAGTAGAAATAGGTTTAAGATTGAGACTTCAGATGCAGCCCTTGTATCGATTTTGAGATTGATGCTTCAGATTTGTGAATGGCGAGCGATGGTTGTATCGATTTTGCAAATTAGGGTTTTTGATTTTTGGAAAGGGGGAAGAATGGCGAACAAGTATGAAATGAACATGAAACAAGCTTGATTTTAAAACACATTAATCAAAAGATTAGGACTCGTAAGTCTAGTCGAGGTTTAAATGCTAGGCTCAAGTTTGAGCTCGATAACAAACGAACACTATTTAAAGGTCGAGTTACATATGCTTTTTGTGAGGTTGGACGTAAGGGTGAGGGGAGTCCACCCCTCACCACCCCACACCATCCCACATTTTTTACTCCATCCCACGTTCACCCCACATTCACCCCAATTCACCCGGTATCCACCCCACACCACCCCACATCAGTTTTTAATTAAAAAGAAATGGTTTCTAGCTTTTAAAGGTGGCCCCCACATGTAAATGGTGCACAATTGCTCGGGGAAATGCTCGGGGAAGTGACCCCAAATTGCACCCCAATTTTCGGGGCTGCAAGGGGGTGGGGCGGTGTTCCCGCGCGGGGCCACATCGGGGCCGCACCCACCCCGAGTCCACTCCGGATGATCTAAGGGATCGAGAAGAAGTGTTTGATGCATAAAGAGTCATACGAAGACAAGAGCCCTTTTGAGGCTGTTGTTACATGTAGATTAATGCACAAAAGCTCTAAAATGTCAGACTAGCTTTTTTTATTATCTCGGAGTGTAAGGTTAGTTATTTGATTTGTGCATACTTAGTTTTGTCTGGTTAGACATACACATTTAATATTTTTGAATGTTTGACTTGTTTATGGGTTTTTATCTTGTTTATTGAAATCACCACGTTCGACATTAGTTAGTCATAACCATCTCAACATGTAGTTGGTTCTTATTTTATTATGTAATTTAACTACCCGTTATCTAGTTGGTAATAAAACTTCAACAAAAATGGTAAACATGGCATATCCATGTCTAATTTGGCAAAATAAAACAAAAATGGTAAACATGTCATAACTCATAGCTATGTCTAATTTGCTTAAAAATAAAATTAAAAGAACGGTAAACGATTATTTAACTAAATTATTTAACTATTGTCACAAGCGAGCAAAACATATTAATCTTGATTATCATTTCTTTCGGGAACTCATTTATAATTAAGTAGTTATAAATTTGTTAAATCAATTCCCATCTATTAAAATGCATCATAATCCTGCTAGAACAACCATGACGTCATTCATAAATCATCCAATCTGAACCATCAGGATCTGTTACCATATATTTGTTCAAACCGGCCTTGAACCACTTTGAAAGTATGATTTGTCAACTTGTCACTATTAATATAGCCTTTATATTATTCTCCTCGTTGAATTTTCTTTTGAGTTCGGTCACCTTTTGGTCCCAGGAATCGTTTGACACCAATATATCTTTGTTTTCATGCAAGAAAATAACTATATATACAACAAGAGCACATACTAAAGAAAAACCAGCGATAAGAAAGAGACCCTTAAAACTTTCTAATGCCAGCTTGTCAAAGGTTTGAACTCCCCTATTTGTGTCGGAGCAATCATCTTCCTTACCAAACCATTTCTCTGATATGTTTCTCATAACTTCACCTTCTAATACCTTCAAGATTGCTCTGGAGAACGAAGAAACGTGTGGTGATCCTTTTGGAAATGCCTAGCAAACAAAATAATGTAAAATTATAGGTTCAAGCTATGCTAAATGTTCTAAACAACTACAATTATAAGTTCAAGTTATGTTAAATTATCTGATAAATTCTTACGTAGGCAAGGCCTGCAGTTTTGAAGATTGGACCGACTATGAGGTACTTGTTACACCAACCAAACCTTGTGAAGTTGTTGAAGAATCGAATCATCTGTGGAGTGAGGAGACAAATATATATGCTTGGTACTTGACTTGAGCACCAATATTTACCATCGCTTCGAATAGATAGGGAATTATACTGGTCCCCAGCTTCCAAATTCAGTATTTTCATAAACAAGCACGACTTCAGTCCAATCAAATGATTTGATTACCGCTGCAATGACCTAATTTCATAATTGATGCTTTCTTCCATAATGTAAGTGAAAGAAACTCATGCAATAAACAAATTGTCCTTTTTTCTGACTCCTTCGACCCGTTTACTAAATGACCCGGATCTAAATAAGGTGAAATGTAAGGCAATGAATCAAAATCGCGAAATTTCTCCCATGATTTCACCCAAGTTGAAGGTAATGAACATGTGAATGATGGATTGCAGCCCTGTTTTTGAGATCTTTTTTCAACTGTCGAAACCGCTAACTCTGGGTCCCATTTGATGAGCTCGATTTCCATGGAATTTTTCCTCCCGCCATAGTTAACAACTCGAAACATATCAAGATGTTTTGGTATGATTCGTATCAAATAATCATCCGGCAGCCCTAAAGTTCTTTTGATTTCACTGAGTTTCGAGACGTTGAGTCTGTGATTAGAAACCATCATTAATAACTTTGCTAATCTCTCAACAAGAATAGGTTCTTGCATTTCTTTTACACTTTCTTCTTCTTGTACTAAAAACATCATCTTTTTAGTTAACCTGCAATGATATTCATCATCTTTGAAGTATACTTCAAAGCAACATGGATATTTTTTAAGCCAGTTTAGAGCTTTCCCTTGAAGATCAAGAGTTTTGAACTTCTTTTGAAGGAAATTAACAGACGCCACATGATCAGGGCAACTCAAGATTATATTTTTAATCTGATTGTTTACAATCCATCGACGGTTTCTTGTTAAAGCTGCTTCAAGATCCGGGTCCTTTTTCATTGACCAAAGAGAGAATCTTCGAAGAAGACGGAAATTTAGATTCTGCACGTGTATATCGATCGACATTTTCCCGCTTTGTATCTTCATCATTTTACCAAAACCTAGCCCTGTTTCAACAAATAAAACAATAAAAATACTAGAGCATAAACTAAACTTAAACCGATTGGAAGATGCTTTTTAACAAATCAAAATCAAAGCCAAAAACCCAAAATGATCAAATCTTGTTCATGTTCTTCTTAACCCAAAAGAAAAAAAATCTTCTTGAAGACGCCTTGATGGTAACAATTTTAACAGCAATTTAAGCATCATTGTGTCAAAATTTCTTGAAATATCTATATGTCTTAATAATCATAACAATACAATGCATTCAAGCCTATTGTCAGCAAAAGAAGACAAATATTTCACGCATCATTTACCAATCAACAGAACTATAGATGGCAAAAACTCTCTAGCTGACTTGTTTACTCTACTTTAACCAAGCTGAACTATACGGTTATCGGATTGAAATGGAGATATGCCAATCAAAAGAACATACCTGGCAAAACAAGCAGGTCAGGTCAGAACATGTCGCTTTAATAAATGGTTATTTTGGTTTGGCTCAGAACATGTTTGACAAAAATGCGTCGAGGTCGAAACAGGCTGTTTACAAGTCTAGTCGTGTTACATTTAGTAGATTATAATCAAATACCATGTCCCGTGTAACGCCCCTTTCGCTTTGCTTCCTTCACTCGACGAGTATGTGTCCCACCCTTAAGCAAATGAAACAAACAAGTTAAACAAAAAAAAATCAAGCAATGAACAGCAGTAACAACACAAATGTAACATGAGTGAACTCAATACATTCAAGCAAAACAATGCATCATATCACAACACTTGCAGCATAAAAGCAACAGATTAGTTTAAAAATCAAATCTTTATGCGGAGACAAAGTCAAGTTCATCTTTTTAGGTCAAATCAAATTCTAATTGTAAACCCAATTAAATTCAACAAATGCAATTAAATTGAAAACGATAACAATAATCAAACCTATTACAGTAGAAATAGGTTTAAGATTGAGACTTCAGATGCAACCCTTGTATCGATTTTGAGATTGATGCTTCAGATTTGTGAATGGCGAGCGATGGTTCTATCGATTTTGCAAATTAGGGTTTTTGATTTTTGGAAAGGGGGAAGAATGGCGAACAAGTATGAAATGAACATGAAACAAGCATGATTTTAAAACACATTAATCAAAAGATTAGGACTCGTAAGTCTAGTCGAGGTTTAAATGCTAGGCTCAAGTTTGAGCTCGATAACAAACGAACACTATTTAAAGGTCGAGTTACATATGCTTTTTGTGAGGTTGGACGTAAGGGTGAGGGGAGTCCACCCCTCACCACCCCACACCATCCCACATTTTTTACTCCATTCCACGTTCACCCCACATTCACCCCAATTCACCCGGTATCCACCCCACACCACCCCACATCAGTTTTTAATTAAAAAGAAATGGTTTCTAGCTTTTAAAGGTGGCCCCCACATGTAAATGGTGCACAATTGCTCGGGGAAATGCTCGGGGAAGTGACCCCAAATTGCACCCCAATTTTCGGGGCTGCAAGGGGGTGGGGCGGTGTTCCCGCGCGGGGCCACATCGGGGCCGCACCCACCCCGAGTCCACTCCGGATGATCTAAGGGATCGAGAAGAAGTGTTTGATGCATAAAGAGTCATACGAAGACAAGAGCCCTTTTGAGGCTGTTGTTACATGTAGATTAATGCACAAAAGCTCTAAAATGTCAGACTAGCTTTTTTTATTATCTCGGAGTGTAAGGTTAGTTATTTGATTTGTGCATACTTAGTTTTGTCTGGTTAGACATAAACATTTAATATTTTTGAATGTTTGACTTGTTTATGGGTTTTTATCTTGTTTATTGAAATCACCACGTTCGACATTAGTTAGTCATAACCATCTCAACATGTAGTTGGTTCTTATTTTATTATGTAATTTAACTACCCGTTATCTAGTTGGTAATAAAACTTCAACAAAAATGGTAAACATGGCATATCCATGTCTAATTTGGCAAAATAAAACAAAAATGGTAAACATGTCATAACTCATAGCTATGTCTAATTTGCTTAAAAATAAAATTAAAAGAACGGTAAACGATTATTTAACTAAATTATTTAACTATTGTCACAAGCGAGCAAAACATATTAATCTTGATTATCATTTCTTTCGGGAACTCATTTATAATTAAGTAGTTATAAATTTGTTAAATCAATTCCCATCTATTAAAATGCATCATAATCCTGCTAGAACAACCATGACGTCATTCATAAATCATCCAATCTGAACCATCAGGATCTGTTACCATATATTTGTTCAAACCGGCCTTGAACCACTTTGAAAGTATGATTTGTCAACTTGTCACTATTAATATAGCCTTTATATTATTCTCCTCGTTGAATTTTCTTTTGAGTTCGGTCACCTTTTGGTCCCAGGAATCGTTTGACACCAATATATCTTTGTTTTCATGCAAGAAAATAACTATATATACAACAAGAGCACATACTAAAGAAAAACCAGCGATAAGAAAGAGACCCTTAAAACTTTCTAATGCCAGCTTGTCAAAGGTTTGAACTCCCCTATTTGTGTCGGAGCAATCATCTTCCTTACCAAACCATTTCTCTGATATGTTTCTCATAACTTCACCTTCTAATACCTTTAAGATTGCTCTGGAGAACGAAGAAACGTGTGGTGATCCTTTTGGAAATGCCTAGCAAACAAAATAATGTAAAATTATAGGTTCAAGCTATGCTAAATGTTCTAAACAACTACAATTATAAGTTCAAGTTATGTTAAATTATCTGATAAATTCTTACGTAGGCAAGGCCTGCAGTTTTGAAGATTGGACCGACTATGAGGTACTTGTTACACCAACCAAACCTTGTGAAGTTGTTGAAGAATCGAATCATCTGTGGAGTGAGGAGACAAATATATATGCTTGGTACTTGACTTGAGCACCAATATTTACCATCGCTTCGAATAGATAGGGAATTATACTGGTCCCCAGCTTCCAAAATCAGTATTTTCATAAACAAGCACGACTTCAGTCCAATCAAATGATTTGATTACCGCTGCAATGGGTTCAGTTTGTGTCAAGGAACTTTGTGAGATACGAATGAAGTATGGGTTTTGTTTTGTAGAGAGACTGGGACTCGTCGCTTGGGATATTATAGGAACTTTCGCTTTACATGCTATATCAAGTACAAAATTTGCCTATGATGATTGTTGGGGACCAACAAGTGCAATAACTTGATGTCTTGTACAAGATCTATTGCTGCATTCAAAATTTATACATAACAAAAACAAGATATAATAAATCATATCTTAAAATTATGGTATTAATTAACATGCACATTACAAATATACAAGTATATGAATGTGAAACTAAGTGAGAAAGTTAGCTAACCATCCGATGCCGCTTGGAAGTTGTCATATTTTGAATCACGGAAATGGGGACGAATGATGGTCCTGAAGTTGTTATGATATGCAAACGTACCATAAACATCTTCAAGGGCCATTAATATGCAAATCCTAGAGCTTTTCCCAACATCAGTGTCCAAATCAAGAATCACCCCTATTCCTACCTCTCTTGACCCGTTTATAACATTCGCTACCGCAATCATCGTCATGATCAACACTACCGCATCGCTATTGCTATTCTTGAAAGAAGCATGCATCTTTTTTTCTACATGTTGTAGTTGACAGAAATGAGAACTTTATATGTACATGTGCAAGTGAGCTAGAGGACGAACTTTATAGTTATTGGTATATCCGGTTCTAGTTATTTGTTAGAATAGGATAATATTTCTTATACAACTTAACTTGTAATATTTTATTAAGGAATGGTTTATATTTTGACTTTACTAATTCATCTTTCTCGTTAAATATTTTTTCAATGTGGGATAAATGTTGCTCAAATAGTAACCATTAATTGAAATATGCATTTAGTCCTAATGTCATCTAATCAACTCTTGCTAGTTATTGAGAGGAATAAATCAAAATGTATCTAACTACGAGTTAAAAAGAAACCATCCTTTAGCCTTTGATCCGAAAAACAAATTAGCAAATGAAGTTATGAACTAAATAAAAGACTATGAAGTTAATAAAAGTATATTGGTTTTAAACCGTCACAACTTTTATATTTTGGTTTCTATCGGTCTCAACTATCGAATTGGCTGGTAAGTGGTAACGGTCCTAACTTTTATCACTTTGGCAATCAACAGGCCGCTGTTAAAAAAATTCACGTCGTTAAGTTTTTTATTTTCAAATTCAATACTGATGTTTTAGGCTTTTGATCGGAAGGATATTATGAGTCGATTGATGTAAAAGTTACGTACCTCGTAATGGCGTTCCGAACGACGATATGATGCTTCAATCTAGTGTTTAAACCTAACAGTGCTTTAGTCGGATGTAAAAATTTTATCATTCGGAGTGTCGTGTCGAGATAACTTTTACATCAATCAACTCCTATTCTTCTTCCGATCATAAGCCTAATACATCGTTCTTGAATTCAAAAAAAACTTAGCGATGTTAAAATTTTTTAAGGCTACTCGTTGGTTTCTAAAGTGATAAAAGTTGGGACTATTACCAGCCAATTCACACTCAAGAAACCAAAAGGTGAAAGTTAAAACCGTTTAAAACCAATATACCTTAATAAAAAAACCCTAGATTCACACTTAAGAAGAACCCAAAATATTTCTTTGACTGTGGATGAGGTTAATGATCCATTGCCTATTGATAATATATTTATGTTTGAAGGATTATGTATGATATAATTTATTTAATTTATAATATATACGATTGCTAGTATTAAAAATGTATATTTCTTTGACCAGATCAATCCAGTAAAAGAAGTTTGACAACTCGACTCAATGTGACAGAAAAAGTTTTTTAATGACGTAACCTCAAAATAAACATAAAAACACTCAATGGCGGATCCTTACGAGGGCCCGAATAGGAGCCGGTCCCAACACCCACACGATTTTCTGTTCCATGTTATAAACGTTCAGGATCCGTCACTACAAAAAACACTAAAAATTTGACTCCCATGAAAAAAGTTTATAAGTACCTCGTTTCTCTATTAATCTTAATTAATAAATAAATAAGTCAAAACCTAACGAAAATCTATATATAATACAAAATCATATTAGATACCAATTGAAGCTCAATTTCGGCTTAATTTGTCCTTGTGTTGCAAAGAATTTGAACTTGTTTCATGTGCTCCAAAGATATTGTTTATAACGAATAAGTTATAATATGATGTAAACAATCGAGTCAAGCAAATTAATTAGTTAAGGTGGAAATTGTCTCATCTTTTAAAACAACGTACATAGGTTAACTGACCCACCATGCATGATAGACGTATATACATAGGGAAGCCTTGTTTTTTTCACTTTGCGTAGGTATATAATTTATTAAACGACTTTTTGGAATGAAAGTCGTAATAAAACCTTTTTTATTTAACAAGTTAATATTTTAATCTTTATGTTTATTTAAAAAAAAAGTATTCATAAACTTAATTAAAATTAATTACAAAACGCTCCTAATTAACTATAAAAATAAGTCTAATTTATTTAAAGAGTCAATTGTTATTTTGGTCTATGTGGATTTGTTCTTATGCAATCGCACGTATAGGAGATCAATTTTCTTTGGTTTATACCGGTTGTTAGAGAAAACAATAGGTAATGACAGTAGAAAGAAAAAGAAAGAACAGAAACATGGGAATTTGCGGAGCAAAAGCCCTTGACTCTGTGATTTATTATGAACTAGGTTTAATACATGTGTGCTATACACAAGTTAAATAATAATATTTTAAAAAAAGTTATAATCTTTATATTCGGTCAATAAGGTCGTATTGATCTATATGACTCGTATTAGATTGAATATGAGTCTTTAATGATGGAGAACATGACTTGTATTGGATTATATATGAGTTATATTGATCTATTATATGACTCGTATTGATTAAATATGAATCATATTGGTTCAAAAATTAAATTTTTCTATATGTCTCCGACATATTCACCACCATAATAGTCATTACCATACTGATTGTCGAAATTGCTAGTTTTACTAAAAATAACCGTCACCATTATTTTCACCATTAAAGATATAGTTACCATCCCATATATACAAAAGTTGGATAAATCTCGATATTATAAATGTATTAACAAATGAATTGGTTTCGAATATCGATTTCGATCGGATATGCACTTGTATGGTGATTGTCCCTGTTGTATGGTGGTTGGCCCTTATGTACACAGCACACTGCTTTTGGATTGGACTTAGAGTTATAATTTATAAATAAAGTTATTTGCTTTATAATCAGTCTCTGGTTTCGTTTCATCGTTAACTCATTAAATTTGTTCTAATTACTCATTAGTAATGGCTTTAATGTAAATTGTATTAAGATATTAACTATATATATATATCATATGTTCGAAATATATATGTGTGTCATTTGAAATCAGTTAAAGCCCATGGTCTAATAGAGTCTTTTAGCCCACGTGAGTTACATGAAAGTGAATTAAAATAATGTCAACGAGGAGGTAACGGATATGCTTAGCTACGACTGAAATTTTTGGAGGGGACAACATGATTTTAGAGTTGTCAACAATGGACGTAACGGATATGCTTAGCTAATCTCTCGTGGACTTCGGGTGAAGGAGGAACGATACTGTAAGACACTTTTGATTTAGTTTATTGTTTTATTGAGTTTGGATTTGAAACCGTATGACATACGGTTTTACTTATGTATTTATAATTCGTGTGACAAACGAGTCTTGTGTAACAAACATTGAATATTTGTGTGTAAATCCAATTGTGTTTTTGTTAGTTGAATAATTATTTATGCTTGTTTGGTCTGATATATTTTTTTTTATCAATTGAAGTTGGATTGTGATCTGCAGAAGTAATAATGTATTGTGTGAAAAACTTCTTATTTAATCAATATCATCCAATAAAACAAAAGTTAGGTTATTAGTAATAATGATTGTGTGACAAACCGGAATGATCACGTTATCTTCTCATTGTTTTTGCAAGCTTAAAGTAATCTTGATATTAGTGTTTTTCAAGTATTTTTTTAAATCAATCTTAAAATTTACAAACAAATAACAACTACCGTTAATCACACACCTCAGATAGCATACGATACCTACTTCTTGCACTTATTTTTTTTTAAGGAGTATTGACCTTAACAGTCCCAACTATTAGTGTTTGCTGCTACCAATCCAACTTTTGAAATATGCGTTGGCGGTCCCAACTTTTATCATGTTGGCCATTAATGGACCGCCCGTTATTTTTTTTTGAATTTCAGGTCGACGTTTTATGGTTTTGATCGGAATAAGAATACAAGTCGATTGATATAAAAATTACATTGAAACGATGATCCAAACGACGAAATTTGTACATCCGGTTAAAGAACCGTTAGGTTTAAACAACCCGATGAAGCAACGTTTTGTCATTGGAGCACCGTTTCGATGTAAATGTTATATCAGTCGACTCATATTCTTATTTCGATCAAAAACAATAAAACGTCGACCTGAAATTATAAAAAAAAGTTAACAGCGTTAACTTTTTTAACGGCGGTCCCTTAATGGCCAAAATGATAAAAGTTGGAACTGCTAGCACATATTTCAGGAGCTAAAACCGATAACGGGAAAAAACTAATAATTGAAGTGTTAAGTTCCAAACTCTTTTTTTTAATGATGTATAAATCAAAATAGTGATATCTAGTGATAATGTTTTGAAATAAATTAATATATTTTATTCTTTTGTAGCAATGAAATAAATAACTTTAATATAAATTTAAGTGAAAGAAAGGACAAATATACAATTTTAATAAAAAAAATCCCGACAATAGAACATGACATTCTATACTTCATTTACAAGGCTCAAATAATGCATAGATCTTAACATAAAATATAACATGTTAGGCAACTTATAATATAAACAAAAAAAACAAAAATCGTTGAACTATACCATACCATCTACTTAAAACCAAATAATATGACCCAACATTTTTGAAGTATTTAGCAAGAAACGTTATTTGATCCATAACTAATTGCTTCCAAACTTGAATCCATGAAATTTGTCATCCATGGTCTTGGACCACCATCTTCCCCTTTCAAGTTATAAGCGTACGAAGGCCATCTGACGTCAGTCCCACAAGCGTGTGAAACGCCCATTTTTAACATCTTTTGAGATCTCTCGAGAACCAAAAGACTAGAAAACGTGGAAAAACTATTGCCCACAAACACGTCGGCTCTCAAGCAAACTTCATAGTCGATTGCTGCTTGAATCAGATACGAATGATTCTTGTAAATCTCTGTTAACCCTAATCGCTTCTTGTCAACCGGATGCATACCTTGTTTCCAACCATTTAAAACTGAATCATCTTCAAGAAGCTCATTAGCCACCGCGAGATAAAGAGTTGTTTGTGGCTTTAGACCTTGAATGTTTGCTACTCTAGTTGTAATCTCCTCTTTACTACTACAAATGCTTGACATATTTAATCTTTGTTCTCTTTTTTTACAATGTATCATCCAATCTTTTTCAATCCTCATATGGATTGCTACATATGGTTTTTGATACGAAGAAACGCTTGTTGTTTCACTTCCAAACTCTCTAATCTTCGACACAACTTCATCCGCTTCTTTTGAGATCTCATCTACTAAAACCAAGCATTCAAACACCTTTGCGTAATCACTAACCGGCCAATGATCATGCCATAGAAATGGGTTCTTCCCAACTACTCTAATAGTCTCGTACGCGTCATAATCTTGCTTGCTAAACTCTTTCAATTGATCAAGATCCCTTTCAAGTGTCCATCTCCTACCACTACCCTTTTGAACCTCAATCAAGTTGCTTTCATTCCTAACATCACTATACCGACTCACACGAACAAACCCATCACAAAGAGAGTTAAACCTCTCAAAGTTGAAGACTTTATCAAACGAAATAGGCTGCAATCGATTGATTTCTTTGTAGAACAAAGACGCGCTTAAACTAGGCATTAAAAGAGTTCTATTCAACATTCTTGAAGTTAAACAAGCTCTTGCAAATGCAATCTTTTGATTGTTTAATCCCCAAACAATCTGAGGCACCTCTAAGAACTTCATTCTTACATTCCCCGGTTTCAATAACTCGATTTCATTGTTTTTAAACCGTCCATCGGCACTCGAAGTAGGGAGAAACAAACTTCTGAAGATCAAAGCTAATATAAACAAGAACACACATATGGAAACCAAAGCATTCACATGCCACTTAAACAACTTCACATGCCACTTAAACAACTTCACATGTTTCAACTTTATCAAGTCCATTAGTGATTAAAAAATGATAAATTCACCTTTAAAACTGCAAAATTAACAGAACAAGAGATGAATTTTTCACCTTTTTTCACTATCTTGAAGTCTCCAAAGTGAACCCAATTGGGATTATGATAAACTCAATTCAACAAAGCTGATCAATCTTTGAGTGTACTTCTCTCAGGCATTTCATCAAACACCTTCAAGGGTGTTTCATGAACTTCAAAATCAAACAAAATCAAACAAAATTAAACAAAATTTCGAAACTAATCCACCTGATTTGGATTGAAATACGAAGAATCAAATGAAATATGATGAATCTTTAACAGGTAGATCAAAAAGTGTGAAGAATTATGGGAATTTGAGGAAGAAAAATTGGGGGAAAAGAAAACAGAGGAAACTTGTGACAGAGAAGAGGAAGAAGATGATCACGGTTCATGCATGATGGAAATGAAGGAGATTAAAAGTGTTTGAATTTGAAAGGTATTAAAATTTCCAACGAAGAACAATAATCGATCACCATCTTGACAACCTGTTTTGATCTAACAAATTCTCCAACTTTTTTTCATACCTGTTTTTGATAAATATATATAACACTACTTGATTGTGACATTGATTATCAACTTTAAAATATTATTATTATTATTAATTATTATATTATGTTATAAAAAAATAAAATAATATTAAAGTGCAAATCGGTGATCAATTGAGCCCATCTAAGTTGACAAAGTTTACGCGTGCAATAATAGTGGCTTAAATACCCGTTGAAACCGGCGTGTTTTCAAGCCATTGAATAAGAAATTAATATAACGTTTTAACTGGTATCTTATAGTTATAACATATAAGCCAGACGCTTAGACATAAAAACAGTTAGGTCACTAAGTGTTTGGAGATGGATGGTAGGACATACGTACTCACACTCTCGCATTATTTTAAACTCTTGTTTGCCGAACATGATCATTGTTATTGACCGACCACCACAAGATGTTTACTTAGTTTTCTTCATTAGTATCACTTTGAAAACTAACTTCCGTTAACATTATGTTATCTCGTAATGTTTTTAATATGTTAGGTAAGGCCATGTATGATTAAAGTTTAAATCTCAAAGAATATGTAGTTTAAGTTTTTTAAAAGAAATTTATGTTTTCATATTTTAGTCATAGTCATCAGTGTAAAAAAAAATAAATAAATTAAATTAACGGTTAAGTGTAAACCTATGACTATGCTAATTGACTATGCACATGATATTATTTTAGTAAGAAAAATAATTGTTTTCCTTATCTACTCACTTACTCACTTAACTGTATATAACTTTAAAAGACAAGGTCGGTTAGACCTTGTCTTTTAGACGACACACTTTGATAAAACTATAAAAATGTCATTCACTAAAATTTGCAAGTTATTTACATTTTTAATCATAAACTTTGATATATTTATAACTTTGATTCCTCTATTTTCTTTTTATTTTTCAATGTGACCCCACTCAGCTTTGAAATATTTACACTTTTCGTCTTCAACTTTGATTTAATTGTTATTTTTTTGTTATATTATAACCCTCTTTCTTTGACATATTTATATTTTTTACTCTAACTTTGGATATATACATTTTTTACCTCCATGTCTCTCACCGTCACAACGTGATGTACGGGTTGAAGTCGAAAACATTATTTACGCGTGTTATATATGCTGTCAAAAAAACTATGTCGCCGTAACGTATGACTCATGTCAAGAAATTTTCATGTCGTAACACGTGTTAAAAGTCAACATCTTAATATCACCAGTGTAATATTTCACGAAATCAACGAGCACCGGTTGCGCATCACACACATGACAATAAATCTAGTTTTACTATGATTATAGTTAAAATGTCCTAGTTTAGGTTTTGAAATTAGTTTGGCTTTTAAGCAAAGAATACTTTTAACTTCTAATACTTCATTGTTCAAAGTATTATATTATTGTTGTTTGTTATTATTATTATTATTATTGTTCTTAATTTTTTATTATTATAATAATATTTAAAAATCAGGCGTGAAGATCTAAGTTGTGAGTTGAAGTAGGCTACTTTTGTTATTGCATGTAACTGCCGTGGTCCAGCCTAAACCTTACATAGGTTAACATCACTACCTCAGCCTTTTGACTTGCACACCCTCAAAAACAATGAAAAACTATTGTTGTACACACCCCAAAAACAATCAAAAACTATTGTTGTACACATTCAAAAAACAATTATAAACTTTTCTTGAATGTTTCTACTATTATAAGTGTGTGAGTTATTTTTATAAAACTTCTTTAATATAGATTCAAGCCATTAAACAATTGTTTTATCAACGTCTACTCTAGTATTTCTCATAGAAATTAGAAATTGCCACTTTCATATCTATCGATGACACAACTACAATAAGAAAATATGAAAAAATGCTTCGAGGGTTTTTTAGTTATTGTGTGTCTGTGTGTCCGTTGAATATGTTTCTTTGATAAATGCTGATGGTTGGGGCAATCAACATTTATCACAATGTCTCATTTATATCCCTCTATTAATAAGGAGATCGATAGGAGAGGGTAACGAGACAATCTTTTGGAAGCACCCGTGGTTTGGCCTCACACCGCTGAAAGAGATTTTCTCGATTTTGTACTTTATAGAAGCAAATACGAGTTGTTTAATCTCTCAATGGGTAGTGCGCAATGCAAACCAATACCTGTGATCACGTGGGAATGGTTACGGGTGATTTTTTTTTTATTTTTTTTAATATTTCACCCAATCACAACACATAAATATAATATCACTATCGTCCCATCACATATATTCTAATCGCTATCATCCTCTTTCAACTCATCCTATGTGGCGTTCATTGTCTATGCGACACCACTTTTTTTACATTTTTAATCATTATCAACTTCTCACAACATGTAGCCTAACCCAAATTTTCGGACAGAAAAACCAGTATGGATGGATCAGATCCCTCTCACATAATTATCTCTAGTTTATTTATTTTTCTTTTTTTTTAATAGAAAGTAGTTTTTAAAAAGTGTAATGTTTAGAGTAAAAAATGATTTTAGAATGAGTAAATAGTATGTAAAGTGAGATAACACATTTAATAAGGAGATGCTTTAACTAGCTAATTTACGAGTTGCACTAGTATATTTTTCTGATGATACCTACCCTAGTACATCCTAAACCTTATATATACCGGTTATATATAGTCAATTTGCTTAACCCTTTTATTCTTCACCACCTCCGTCCAAACAAAGAAAAATAGTTTTTTAATATATATATATTTTAATCATATCGATTGAAATAGATTACCAAAAAATTTACAAAAAAGTGACAGATAAATGAGTATCAAGTTGCACAACGACCTTCTAACCTAGTCTACAGAAACAAAACCTTGGCCCTTGGGGTTGAAACATTGCTACGATGGCCCGCTAAATCCTGGTCAAGAATTTCACTGCCCTGTGGCTAGGAAGCCAAACGCTTTTATAGAACTTGATGATTTAATCGGGTCTAAATGGGCAAACATCACCTAAAACGTACTGTCACGGTCACCAAATTGTTATCATGTAATCGACGTTCCAATGACATTCATGTGATGAGTAATTAAACGGCACTACAAGAAAACAAGCCTATTGCAATTTTTTTTGGTAAAAAAAGGTTGCATTAGATCAATTGCAACTTTTTTTATTACATAATGCAACTATTTTTTTACATAATGCAACTGTTTTTTTTACATAATCCAATTTTTATTCGAATGCAACCTTTTTTTAATGCAACTCTTTAAATAAGAGTTGCAATAGGTAACAAAAAAGTTGCATTAGATCTAATGCAACTTCTTCTAATGCAACTGTTTTGAAAAAAAAGGTTGCAAAAAGGTTATAAAAAGGTTACAATAGGTTCATTTTTTAGTAGTGCGGGTTTTTCCATGTGGTGAGTTAATTTCCTCGTTAATATATATTGTTTTTGAGTGTTTGTCACGTCAAAATCAGTATAAACAGTTAACATCGCATCTTAATTAAAAGACTTACTCACGTATTAAGAGTAATTCCAAACGCTTTTAAACGACACCATTGTTTTTGGTTATTAAATGATTACAAACATAACTAGCAATTCATTCATTCATTCTGATAACCTACACCACAATAAAAAAGTATAGATTTATTCTGAACAGACAAGACATTGAAAGATAGAACATGAGACTAAAACAAAAAAAGGTAGAACTCATAAAAAAGATGATAGTTGACTAAGACATCTTTGTCCTGCCACTAATGTCACAAAACATTATAGTTGGCTCGTGAACCATTTATTTATTATCTAATGTTTTTAATCGTGTGATATATATTACAATCCATCCATCGTACAAACGTACAAATAAAGGACCCCAAAAAATGTTAGGAATAAGTATGAATTAATAATTCAATACCTATAATTAAGTACTTCGAATCATCTTACTAATGTGGGATGATGGTGATCGGGTGAGTCAGTGCCGGTCAGAGATATCAAAGAAAAGGTAGATGGAAATCCAAATAACTTGAGATAAATTATCGATGTCTCATGTTGATCCTCCAACTAAATAGTGTACACGGTACACCGAACATTTGAGAGACAATTTGTTTACCAAAAGATCGACCACGGCTTAGTTAGTGGAAGTGTTCATTGACGTAAGGAGAGTGACTAAGTCATACATACCAAATACAGTGCTCAAATTTAAAATTAGTTATGAGGATGACAATAACATACTATTAACGAGTCTAGCTAATACACTTTTGTTTAAAGCATGATAAATTAACTAGTCGGTTAAAAAACGCATTGAAACAAGTAATAAAGACGATTAAACATATATAACAGTAAATTAGTTTCTTGAACCTTAGATACATGATAATAAAAAAAATAAGTCATGCAGGGAGGTGTGGCAAAACTTGTTGGCAACATGTTATCTTATTTGAGCCTAAATGATTAACTAAAAACGCAAATGTGAAACTATTTTGTTTACGAGATACAGTGATCATATAATACATAAAAAAAGATGTCTCGCATAATAAGGCATAAAACTAGTATTATTATTCATTAACACAATTTGACATTTGTTTATTAGCAAATTACGGAGTATTATTTTAGTGATTATGGTTTGACATTTTTACCTTTATGGTCTAAAAAAACAAATACAAATAGACCCCTAGTATTTTATTTTCAAACTTTTTTATTCTTAACAGAAATTCTGTTGATTTTTTTCTGTTAAGTATAAGGGTGTTTTACTTTGCGACGTTGAAGTTAAAGGTAACTAAAATGTCAATTTGATAATAAAGAGCGTGCAGTGTAGGACAATTAAAAGAAAGAGAAAAAAAAACATTAGAGTTACTTGACTTTAAATATACTTATTATGTTTCGATATTGTTCTAACTTTATATGTACAAATTTAGATAAGAGTAAACGGTATATTTAATTGTTTTGATATCATTAACAGTTTCAGTATTATTTTAACAGTTTTAAGGGGCTGTTTGGCAAAAGCTGAATCATTAAGTGCTGAATGGTTAAGAGGTCTGAACCAGTAAGATGCTCTATCAATGGGAGAGATATTGAGTTAGAACTTCAGGTGATGGTAAGTTTTATATATGCTACGTTCAGTTCCATTCAGCATCTTTCAATCTCTTAACCATTCAGCACTTAACTGAACCATTCAGAGGCTCTTTTTTATGAAACAAACACTCTGAATGCTGAATCTAAATGATTAAACATTGAACTGAACCATTAAGAGGTGAAACAAACATCCCTTAGTCCTTGTGATTTTATTTTCTAACAGAATTGGTCTCGAACACTAACTCCATCTAAATTTCTGTTAAATCTATTCCACGCGTCCTGCATCTGAGGAGTAAAAATGTAATTTCTCCCCCTCTTTTAACACAAGAACAAAAACTGTTAGGGTGATACTGAACCTGTTAATGATATTACCGTTTACTCTTTAGGTAACAAATTTGTAGTTTTTTTTATTATTGTGATCTTTCGAATATCATGTATTTTTTTCGTAAAATCATCACGTCCTCTTCTTGCATAATCGAACGATTTACCCGTGACTAGGTGCTCCATCACCATACAAACGTACACCGTTTCGTTACCCATTGTCGAAACTTTTCCCTCGTTGAAGTAATTCAAACTTAAATGAAGTAGAAAAAGAGATTAATGGTGAATTATTATATAAAATTGGATGATGAATAAGATAGGAATTTATAGTATTTAATAAACTAATATATAATATATAATAATATTTTAAAAAACAATTATATATATATCTCACCCAACTCATTGAAAACCACATTCATGGTTTATCAACCCACCACATTGAAGCCATGTGAACATGCCGCCTTTCTCGTCTCTCTCGTGAACATTAGCAATGTAGACCACCAAACATTTTAAAGTAGGTGACTTTGAGTGTCTTTTACGTGGTTTATACGTGTTTTTAAAATTCGATTATTTTTGTAGGACCTCTCCTAGCTAGTTGATATAGCGGAGGTGGCTTTTGTTATCATGACTACCGCTAGTTGAGTTATGGCAGGGTCTCTTTTGTCATCTGCCAGTGAAGCCATAATTTTTCGTCAAGAGGATAAAGTTTTTAACGCTTTTTTGTGAGGGCCAAATCCAATATATATATAAAAAATTAACCAGCAGCAAACAAAACAACACGTCGGACAGAAAAAAGTGAAGACCCAATCTAAAATCTCAAATTTGTCACATGAGACACTTGAACTCATGACCTTTTATTTTAATAAAGTTATGAATATATCACATCAACTATTTGAGCTGATGATCATTATAGTTCACGACAAAAAATAAAAGTTATTGTTTAAATTACTTGTATAAATTATCTGAATTATTAAAATCCAGATAGCAACTTTTATGCATGTTCACAATTATTAAAAATAATATTAATATTAATATTAATATAAAGCTTTTGTAATGAATGTTACACACAAAATTGCATAATTGTTGGACAGATGGTTCAACAAATTGGAGGAATGTATGTAACAGATGAACAGACCAGATCAAGTTGTCAAGATTGTGATGGCTTTTTATCTTTATTCTTTTTGTTTCTTTGTCTTCACTACACATTCTCTTCTTTTTCTTTTTCTTTTTCCATGCATCATCTTTGATCATCATCATCATCAATATTATTCTTTTCCCTTTCTTTCTTTCCTAACTTCTTTTGTATATGATTCATATAGTTCAAATTCTAGTGATCTCAACGTCGAATTCGGGTGAGAAATCGGCTTAAATTCGTTGATTCGAGATTGTTTAGATCGCATATGAATTCTTGGGTTACAAAGTGTTTGTTCTTGCTTGCAATGGTTTTAATCATAAGAACTTTATTACTACCAAACACAATTTCCTTTCATGTGTCCAAAAACAACGAAATCGAGTTATTGAAACAAGGGAATGTAAGAATGAAGTTCTTAGAGGTGCCTCAGATTGTTTGGGGATTAAACAATCAAAAGATTGCATTTGCAAGAGCTTGTTTAACTTCAAGAATGTTGAATAGAACTCTTTTAATGCCTAGCTTAAGCGCGTCTTTGTGCTACAAAGAAATGGATCGATTGCAGCCTATTTCGTTTGATAAAGTCTTCAACTTTGAGAGATTTAACTCTCTTTGTGATGGGTTTGTTCGTGTGAGTCGGTATAGTGATGTTAGGAATGAAAGCAACTTGATTGAGGTTCAAAAGGGTAGTGGTAGGAGATGGACACTTGAAAGGGATCTTGATCAATTGAAAGAGTTTAGCAACCAAGATTACGACGCGTACGAGACTATTAGAGTAGTTGGGAAGAACCCGTTTCTATGGCATGATCATTGGCCGGTTAGTGATTACGCAAAGGTGTTTGAATGCTTGGTTTTAGTAGATGAGATCTCAAAAGAAGCGGATGAAGTTGTGTCGAAGATTAGAGAGTTTGGAAGTGAAACGACAAGCGTTTCTTCGTATCAAAAACCATATGTAGCAATCCATATGAGGATTGAAAAAGATTGGATGATACATTGTAAAAAAAGAGAACAAAGATTAAATATGTCAAGTATTTGTAGTAGTAAAGAGGAGATTACAACTAGAGTAGCAAACATTCAAGGTCTAAAGCCACAAACAACTCTTTATCTCGCGGTGGCTAATGAGCTTCTTGAAGATGATTCAGTTTTAAATGGTTGGAAACAAGGTATGCATCCGGTTGACAAGAAACGATTAGGGTTAACAGAGATTTACAAGAATCATTCGTATCTGATTCAATCAGCAATCGACTATGAAGTTTGCTTGAGAGCCGACGTGTTTGTGGGCAACAGTTATTCCACATTTTCTAGTCTTTTGGTTCTCGAGAGAACTCAAAAGATGATCAAAATGGGCGTTTCACACCCGTGTGGGACTGACGTAAGATGGCCTTCGTATGCATATAACATTGAAGGAGAATCGGGTGGTCCACGACGATGGATGACGAATTTTTCCGATTCAAGTTTACAAGCTATCAGCTATGGTTCTAATAGTGTCTCTTGCTGAAAATAAACCAGTCACTATACAAATTAAATGATTCTTTTAAATTATATATAGATATCATACAAATGAATTGTCGTGTCCAAAGTTTATTATACATATGTTATATGTATTGTTCAAATGTTCATAGCATATGTTTACATAATTAAAAAATTACAATTTTTGAGATAGACATAATAGTTGCAATATAGTCGTAATATTATCGTCAAACCAAACCAACAAACTCTCTACAAAAAATTTACTATAAGAAAAAATCCCGTAAATTTATTTTTGTCAATATTACGACAACTTTATCTATAAAATTGAACAATACTTGGTTATCGCAGCATTTTCGACAACTTAGCTACAAAACTAGTTCTTTTTACAATTTTTTTTACAACTTACTTATACATATTTTCTGTTTGCAACAAATTAACCATAAATTATAATTGTTTTGTTGTAAAGTTCATAAATTTTCGGTCTATGATTGAACTAAGCCGAACATTGGATGAGGAAAGTTGGTGATTGAAACATTAAAACTAAACCAGACATTATTTGGGTGGGGGGTTGGGGTGTAGTGGTAAAGAGGGGAGACCTACAACCAAAAGGTTGTGGGTTCAAACCTCACCCACAACACAAAAATTATAAATTTGCCGTTCAAAAAAAAAAACCAGACATTATTTTGTCGTTTCTTATTATTAGAGTTGATTTTACTTTTTATTTTTTAATAAAAAATTAAACGAGTAAGAAATTAATGTTAAACAAATAATGTCTTTATTGAATCCATTTTTATATAAAACATAAAAAAATTTACAATAAGGTGGCAATTAAACAAATAATGTCTTTGTTTAGAATTTAAGAAGATAGTTCTGTCATTATGCCATTAATCTACAGTGTCATGGCACGAGTATAAACTAGGAGTGGTAAAAAAACTCATAGCTTATGTCTTGTTTGAAAAAAACCAGACATTATTTTGTCGTTTCTTATTATTAGAGTTGATTTTACTTTTTATTTTTTAATAAAAAATTAAACGAGTAAGAAATTAATGTTAAACAAATAATGTCTTTATTGAATCCATTTTTATATAAAACATAAAAAAATTTACAATAAGGTGGCAATTAAACAAATAATGTCTTTGTTTAGAATTTAAGAAGATAGTTCTGTCATTATGCCATTAATCTACAGTGTCATGGCACGAGTATAAACTAGGAGTGGTAAAAAAACTCATAGCTTATGTCTTGTTTGAAAAAAACTCAAAATAAGCTATGTTTAGTAACGAGCTCAGATCGGCTCGATTTTAAACGAGCCGACCCAAGCCAAAGTCCATTCGGATTGTGGGCCGGCTCGTTGGCTTACTCGTGAATTGTCTTGTTGGCTCGCTTGAGCTCACTTGTTGCTCATTTAAATTAAAGCTTTATTTATAGTTTATATAAGTTATTATCAAACAGTATAACATATTATTTAAATCGAGCATAAATATATTGTCATTTTCATATATTATAACGAAAAAATAACTATTAAAACATAAAATAATGACCACAGTTAGGGGTGTTTATTCGAATCGAATGCGAATTGGGCGAATTAGGCGAATCGAATTGGTCGAATTGGGACTTTTAAAAACTATATTCGTATTCGATCCACATTCGAATAAAAATCTATGTATTCGATTCGATTAAGTTATTCGAATTCGAATCGAATTCGAATAGATTCGAATGTATTCGCTTAAAAAAATATAAATAAACAAACACATCAAGTAACAATACAAATGTAGCACCAACATAACATAAGTTTACAACATCACCCAAACAATGTGCAAAACATCACCCAAACAATATGTAAAATACTAGCACATCAACAAATCTAAAACATGTTAACAAAAGGTCTAAAACTATATAATCAAACACAAAAAAATGACTATAAACAAGTATAAAACTTGTAGAAACAAGATTTAAGCAGCTGTCACAGCACCAAATCATGTTCATATCAGAAACAACAATTAAGATTGGGAATGGGTTGGGTTTGAATATTTTTAACTTTACTTCAAGCCCATTAAATCATATTCATATATAGATAATTAACTAAGGATATATTAAAAATATATATTAAAAAATATATATATTTCTTATTCGAATTGGGCGAATCGAATGCGAATACAGAAAATCATATTCGCATTCGATCCACATTCGACAAAATTATTCGAATCGAATGCGAATCGAATTCGAATGACTAAAAGTCGATTTCGAATGGCCTTAATCGAATTCGATTCGAATCGAATTTCGAATAATTCGAATGGTATTCGAATAATGAACACCCCTAACCACAGTTGTTGAAATACCAATCTTATATTATTGTTTCCAAGACTCTACCTAAATAAATACCAAAAATTATATTATTTGCTTTTAATATATACCAATATTTGTAAAAATAAAAATATTAATATTGTACAAAATGAAAAAGTTGGCTCACCGGTTCGACTTGATTTTTAACCGAGCCAAGCCCGATCCTAGCCCACTCTACTCGGCTCGTTTGTAGTCCTAGTATAAACCTAGTTGGTTTATTGTTATACGAATTATAATTTATAGTTTAGCTACCTATCTAGCTTGGGCTTATCTTATTTCTCTAAGGAAATTTAGTTGGGCATATGCAAACTTAAGCCCAATAGTAAATAATGTATCTGATCCAAGTATCCAACATAAGATCCAAACATTTAATCCATAAGTTTAAACATTGTAGGCCAATAACAACAATAGAGGTGTAAATGAACCTCCTTGGATTCATTGAAGTTCAAACATGGCTCGTTTATTAATTGTTAATTATCTATTTATTTATGTAATATGATTATTTTTTACTTATATTTGTGATTATGTTTTTCATATAACTAGATTTAACACCAGGCCACGCGTTGCAGCGGTCGAGTCACGCAGTCAGGTCTTGCGTATTTGACTTCGTCATATGTGTTGAAAAAAAAGTCTCATGCCCCGTACGTCACGACGCAACAACGTAATATGTCACATGCTAAAAAACGATGAAATATCAAAAGTTAGAGGTCAACACGATAATAATATTAAAGTCGTACTATATGTCAAAGTAGAGTAAGAGACCAAAGTTGAAAACTTATCAGGGGATAAAATTACAATCAGTAAAAGTCGTACTATGTGTCAAAGTGGAGTAAGAAATCAATGTCAAAAAGTCATCAGGAGCTCAAATGACAATTAGTAAAAGTCGGGGACTAAAACCGTCAATGTGTTAAAATTCGGGGATTAAAACCGTTAATACGTTAAAGTAAGAAAAAGTTGAAACGCAACGTGGCGGGACGGGAGAGGCCGGTGCAAAGCACCGAACTTCCCTATTAGTAGTTATAGAAATAAGAAAAAATTGAAACGTAACGTGGCAGGACGAGAGAGGCCGGTGCAAAGCACCGACCTTCCCTATCAGTAGTTATAGAAATAGAAATATGAATATATAATATTATTTACTTTTTAGTTTTTACCGTAGTTTTATGTATACGAAATTATAGGAGCTATTTACTTTTGCAAACTTAGTGCTCATAATCTAAAGCTTAAGCTCAAGCTAGCTCGTTCATAAAAATAGCCTTTGCACATTTATGCTTGATCGAATTCAAAGTTCATACACAAAAAAAATTGAACATCGTTTAGAACTATCTCAATATCGAGTCCTAAAACGAGATGTTAACCGTCCATACTGATTTTAACACTTCAAATCTAACTCACTCGAGAACACCATCAAAATAAAACTCACTATTATGAAAGATCCTAAAGTCAGAATTAGAACACGTGAGACCTAAAAGATTCTAAACACTTAACATATTAATCTTTATTAATGTAAAATGGCCTCAACTAATTTACTTATTTTTAACGTTAAACCCATTTAAATCCACTCATAAATTTAGGCTTTAAGGGGCTGTTTGTTTCAGCTTTTTAATGATTCAGATGTCTGAATGGTTCAACACTTAATGATTCAAACTGTTTGTTTCGCAAGCAGATATCTGAATGGTTAAGACATTTGCCTCTGAATGATTAAGCATTATGATTAAGATCTATTATCTAAATTGATTAGACATTGCCTTTAAATAGTTAAGCAATATACTAGCTCTTAATGATTTAGACCTCTTACTGATTCAGCACTTAATGATTCAAATCTTTTATTGATCCAGCACTTATTCATTCAAATGCTATCAAACAGCCTAAATGACTTACATCAATCCATCACAAACCTCAAACTCTAACTCAACTCACCCTCATGTAGTCATGTACACTTATTACATGGAATTAAAATTTAGTTTAGAAAAGTCAAATAGTATAAAGGGTAATTAAGTAAAACAAACCAAAAATCCAAAGCGATCCTTATCCGGGTGCGGGTCCAAACTTAACATCTGTGAAATGGACGTAAGTTGAAATAAAGAGACCAAATGACGCTCAAGTGGGGCATTTTGGTAAAGCAACATCTTCCACAATTACCAAATTACCAAACTACCCTCCTTCAATATATCTATCAACTTTCACTTTCATCATTTATGCAAAACTTTATATTTTTTATTACATAATAATGAGTTTCAAAATTCAATATTATTGATGGGTGATTGACCTTTTACTCCTTCTAAACGTCGTAACTAGCTACAAGCATCTTTAAATAACATTATTGAATGCTTAAGAATGTAAGGATGATATTGTTTTCAATTTGTCAATGTTTGAATCCAAATTTGTCAATTTTTCCACTTTTGCATTTGTAAAAAAACATTCATGACCGTGTTCTTATATATTTGAATTAAAAATTGTTGACCAAATCATTATATCAAACATCACACACATATAATAGTATTTTCTTGTAGCATGTTATAAATCATTATCTTTATATATAAAGAATTTTGTATATTTATCGACTTATTTTAAAACGGGCAGTCATTTTATTTCTATTATATGTTACATTGAATATCTTTATCTTGTTCGGAATAATCAACAAAAGAAATTTTAGGCCTTGTGGTTACAACTTGCACATTTAACACGAAGGTCACGAGTTCATGTCTGAAACTTGCGTGATACGGTAAGTTAATATTATGATACAAAATTGTGATGGTTATTGAGGTAATGAACATTGAACGTGGGATTAAAAATAAATATACGTAGCAATGATGAGTTAAATTTGACTGTTTGAAAGAATAATATGTGTAAAAAATTTTTATTTAAATTTAAAATTAGTGTAGGTGGATTACCATAATTATTTTTGGTTTAATCTTGCGACCATTTATTATTGTAAAAATATATGTGTCTATATATACTTTGAGAATTAAAAATGTGATGTAGAGACCATTTTTATTTTAGAAGCTAACATATATATAGTATAATAATTCTTATAAAGTTACTCACTCGATCTTTAACTTGCATTGTTGGTTTTGCATTAGTTAATTTACTAGAATCAAATTTGTTAAGAATTATATCTCACACGACAAGTGAATAACACATAAAGTTTAATTTATGTCATGTAACTATTACGTGCATATGTCAACAAAACCATTATTTTAATTATGGTTTTATAAAATATGGACTAATAATATATTAGTCTCACAACATGATGGATATTGTAAGGAAAAGTACTAGCAAATTTTTAAGTTTTATTTATAATGCCCATTCTAGTCTTTGAGACCAATCATGTGTAAATGAACAAGCTATGAAAGTGCATTGACCCTTGGGCTCCACCCATATGTGAAAGTGAAAGAACACATCAAACAAGATACCATTGAGCAAGTAGATTAGAATATGTTAAAATTTCAAGTGTTATGTCTTATCAATTTTGTTAGTTGATTGTCATGCAAAATAAACTTTAGTTAACCAAATTTCTAACATGTTTTTCAATATGGTTAAAAGATTAGTTCAATTTAAAAGTGTCATAAGGTGCACATTTGGTACATTTTGTAAGTTCAAGTTATATGAACTTATGTACAAATGTGAAAGACACAACTTCATTAAATTTTTAGGTTTAAAGATCAATCAACACTAGCCTAACTATACTTGAGTATGCCAAATTAGCATCAAATTCCAAACTTTCTTCCATAAATGAGATGTTTTCAAATAGATATACCATGTTTAAATATCATAACCTAAGGATAGTTATTTATGTTCACCGATAGCGTCTTCATGCATCATTTGTTGTCTTTTAAGTGGGTTATCATTTAGAAATGATGGTGACTTGTACCAATTAGTGATAATGCTCAATGTTGGCATTTGAAGTGCCTACTTTCTAATGTCTTTACATGCATATGGTGTTAGACTTTAATTGTATATAAGTCGTGACAAGAAAGTTAAGAGTGTTAAATATTATATATAGTACAAAATTGTATTTAGATTGCATTTGTATTAGTTACAATAGTCTAGGGACTAGTTAGTATAATTTGGAATTAGGTTTATTTATTTCACAAACCTACAGATGCACAGCGGAAGAGTTACGATGGTTTATTGAGGCAATTTCTGGCAAGGCCAAGGGACGAAATGTTTGGACGATGGCAGTTATTGATGTTAGTTAATTAACTGTCGTTGTGATTAGTATATATAGATTGTTAGACTTCTTTTGTACCTCGTGTCATTTCATATAATGCAAACATTATTGTTGTTTTATAGAAATAATATCCTTGTTGTTAATCATGTGATGATTAGATGATGTGGATATGAACTTCTGATCCGAAATGTTGATGATCCAGCTAGTTAAGATCCGAAATGTCTAAATCATCCATCTTGTTATTAGCCATCCAAAAAAAAGAAATATATCTTGTTATTAGCCGTTAAAAAATATAGATATCATGTTATTAGTCGGGCACATGCTTATTTTTTTAACAAGTTAAGGCTCTCTTGCTCTTTGTTTGTATTATAGATAATCCAAACCGAAATCATAAACATACATAAGTCGTGAGAAAAAAAAAGTCGTGAGAGAATACTTGCTTGTTATAGGTTCTAACAACTTACTAACAAAACACTTGGGGCTGTTTGTTTCATCTCTTAATGGTTCAGTTCAATGCATTATTCAGCATTTAACATTTAAAGCGTTTGTTTCATAAAAAAAGGAGCCTCTGAATGGAATTGAATTGAGCATACACCAAGCTTACCCTCATATGAAGTTCTACCCTAATAGAGTCTTTCAACGGTGCATGCTCTTTAACCATTCAACATTTATTGATTCAGATTTTGCCAAACAACCCCTTAGATAGGAGGTCAATATCATGTGGATTGACAATTGGCTAGTAAATATAAATCCATACGAGCTATAATTGAAATTTGTATATGTACTAGCCTTTAGATGCAATTAAAGATATGTGGGTGATAACTTATACCTTTAAACCTATGGATAGAAGCGTCTAGCTATGACAAGTGGGTTTGGAGGTGTTATCATCCTATTGCGATCCAAAGGGCAATACCCCAATGAGTGCATAATTGATGTAAATATGAGTGAACATCAAATTTTAGTAAGAACGGGCTATTTAATGATAATTGGGATCAATAAAAACTTTTTATATCAGTGGCAACTAGCAAACAATAGCAAGTGCGAGTATGCACCATTGCACCAAGTAGTTGGCTAATCAATAAAGAAGTTTCATCGTAAGATTTCATTGTTGTAATGACCAAATAGTTGTCGATGATTATAATTAACCACCAACTAACATACTTTTTCATCAGGAGATGTGGCATTTCAATGTAAGCGTTGTGATAGTTATATGTCTATATATATTGACGATATTTGGTCTGTCTTATGGTACATTTTTCGAAAACGTTATTCTCTTTTGAGTTATCCAATTAAAATTTGATTTATTCCACCATAATAATTTGTTCTCAAAATGTTTGATCACATCTCTAGGAACAAATTGATTTGGTAACTTTGATGACATGTATAGGAACAAGACTAGAATGCATCATCAATTGATGTAGAAAAATAAGTATGTAGTGATCATAATTTTTTAACAGCCAAATATTTTATTAGAATTATCATATGAATACACGCATACGTAAAAGATACAACATATAAATCTTTTGTTGTTTTTACATATAATAGTTAAAGGTTGTGTTCAAATGTTTATGATACTATGATATGTAGACATCTAGAAAAATTTAGATTTATTTTAAATAAAAAAAATTAATAAGGGTATTTCTATATAATCTCAAAGTGAGTGTGGTTTACTATAATTAGTAAAGCATGAAAATGGCAATATATGTTACCCTTGTATGGGTCACCCTCAATAATTGCTTTTACTCAAAGCCATATGATCTTGACCCACAAGCTTGTGGTTATGGTAAATTGAGGGGTGAATGGTGGTTTGGGTCACAAAACAAAATTCTCTTAGGTGGGCTCCCCTTGAATGTTGACTTCTATTCATTATTCAATTGGATTGAAAGCAAAATATTATTTCGGCCATTATTAATTAAGTTTATTTATTGTGAAAATGATTGAGATAGAATATTTATTTAGTAATCTTAAATTAAATAAAATACTTATAAATTATTTTTATTTATTATGTATATATGTGTGTGTGCGCCCAAGTTATGGGTTGGTTTAATTATTTGGACATAACTCACACATGTACAATAAAGGTTGAACAAGTTAAAATAAGAGTAAATTCTCATGTGTATCTTTGTAGTTTGTTGATTTTGACAATTTAAATTTTTATGGTTTTAAAATCTCATATTCACCTTTGACTTTGTATTTTATTCCCATTTGTACCCAAAAAACTAACTCTATTAGATTTTCCAGTTAACTTTTTCATTAGTGACCAAAATACCCCTAGGGATGCAAATGGTCAAAACAAAAACTTCAGGGGAAATAATAAAAACTACTTGAAATTTTAACACACACACACACATATATATATATATATATATATATATGTGTGTGTGTGTGTGTATGTGTGAATATATTATTTATTTGGTAAAAACGCTGTTATTTTTCTATATTTTAGATAGAATGTTTTTATAATTAAAAGTGTTTATTATTATAGTTTTACTATTATTCAGTTTATTATTTTATAAATACTGTAATGGTTTTTTATTCTATATATCCATTTATTTGCTGAGATAGTAAGGTTGATGGTCACACCGACCACACATATTCGTCACATGTCATCACACTCATCAATATAATATTTTTGTCTTTGACATATTCATGTTTTACCCTCTCAATCTTTATGAGTTTGATATATTTATGTTTTTGACAGTTTTCTATGATATATTTACATTTTGTACCTCAAATTTGGATATATACAAACTTAACCTTCACATATTTACCGCCGCGATATACCGCACATGTCTAAGTTGAAAACGTTGTTAACACATGTAACGAAGTCAAAAACTATGACGCTGCAATGCTCGACACATGTAAATCAAACTAATGCACCGCACATGTTGAATTCAAAAACATTCACTACAACACGCAACAAATGTTAAAATCCTAATGTTACCATTGTAACGTGTGTGACAAGGACATAAACACGAAATCCCACCATCACATTGCGCGACCCGGCTATAAATCTAATTCAAACAAAAACACAAAGCTTAGTAGTTAGTACCATAAATTCTCTTTGAGCTTTCTATCATTTGGTTGAATGCTTCTTCTATGTCCCACGTACCTCCTTGAAACTGCTTATTCAAACAAAGAACGAAAGCTTAGTACTATATATTAGCTAGATGTGTTTGAAGCAAAACAAATAGCAATAGGAAGTAAGAATTTAGAAGACGGGCGTTTTATAACATTCATGCCACCTTCCACACGTGAGAGAGAGTGATTTTTTTTTGTTTTCTAGCCAACACGGTAAAAAACTAAAATTTTCAACCCCATCATGAGGTGATTTTTGTTTTCTAAGCCAACATAATTTGCAACAACGCTTTGCTCATGCACCTTTACCATGAACTTTAAATCCATATGTTTTTCGGCCTCGATCATTTGTTGTTGGTGATGTTCTAAGACTTGAGTCGTCTGTTGATTACGAGCAATCTGGGCTTTAGTCTTCCTTTCATTCAATATCCTTTTCTCCTGTCGAACTTGTTTTTTTTTTCTTCAGCTTCGTCTTTATTGTAGGTGTTGAATTCAGCGACATCTTCATGGGTTCTGCACGCTCGGTTGACGATGAATCCACCATATTTTTTCCTTTGCTCTCGGTGGAGGTCTTGGTCTTAGCGGCTCCTCTCACACATCTTGATCCTTTGTTTCTTCGTTTAAGTCAAAATGAGCACACTCTTCTTGAAAATACGGGACGCTTAAGTTGCTCGTTTTGCTCTTTTTTAAGCTCAACTCCTCCATTTCCTCAAATGTTTTCACACCACACCATTTAGTTTCACTTTCAAGACGTCCCACGTCTAAAGAACTTAACCATATAGATTTTTCTATCAGTATAACCTAAAGAACTTAACAATTATAAATGAAAATCATGACAACCAGTATTGATATTATTGAACCTATTGTTGATATGCGCTTTTATAGTTACCGATAAAGATCAGAAACAAACCTCTTAGCATGAGAAAAAACCAACCAAATTCTTTTGTGTTAGGCGGGCATAGTACACAAGTTTATACACAAGTTATAATAATTATTTAATTATAAAAAGCACGTCCCTAACATACGGAAAAGGTTTGCATGTCCTTATCGTTTAACAAGAAAGATAAAATGAATATTATTATTTAATTAAAAGAAGTACATATCATTCGTGAACAATTAACATACCTAAAATAGAAAACATAACTAACGCATTAAGTTTGATCTAAGGTGGTTTGATTTTTTAACGGATATAAATATTTGAACTCTACAAACATGTCTTTTTAAAATTTAGATATGTTCATATATCCGACGACCGACGTGATATCAAATGTCAATCGTCAAATAGAAATACTATTTCGGTTTACATTATCGGAATTTTATTATTATTATTATTATTATTATTATTACTAATACTACAACTATTACTATAGTTAGGGGCTGTTTAACAACATCTGAATGGGTAAGTGTTGAATCAATAAGAGGTCTGAACCATTAAGGGGTTGTTTGGCAAAGCTGAATGGTTAAGTGCTGAATGATTAAGAGGTCTGAATGGTTAAGATGTCTGAATGGTTAAGTGCTGAATGATTAAGAGATTCTGTTTGGTTGGACATCTGAATGAAATTTCTAAAAATTTTGTATCATTCATTTTGTCCCACATTGGAGTGGAGACACAAAAATTCTTAGTTTATATATTCAAGCATTCATAGCATGTTAGTTTATATATTCAAGCATTCATAGCATCTTAAGCATTCAAGCATTCGAAATCCTTGACACAATGCGACGCCCGCGCGACCTGCGGACACGAATGCAGCTCCGAAAAAACAGGCCCGTGCGGTGATGGTTTTTAAATATTTTTTTTAGGAGCGATTGAGAGTTTTTTTTAACCCGCTCGTCGTTATTTCGTCAAATCTGGTCGCCTCCCGTCGCAAATACACGTTCAGACCTGGTTCAGATCTCACACAAGTCTGACCGGTTAAGAGGTTCGCTCAGACGCGATGTCTGACCGAATCAGACGTGGCCTTCCAACCAAACGGTCTGAACCAGGGCGCATCTGAATCGTTCAGATTCAGACCTTAGTTCAGACTTAAACAAACAGCCCCTAAGTGCTAAACCAATAAGTGGTCTAAACTAATGTTGTAAAACTTGCTAGGCGGTAGTCGGGATTAATCGTAAATAATCGGTTTGGTGTTTTAAATGTAAATTTTATTTTTATACACATATACACACACATTGATATGAATATAATATTTCCACATTCATGAATTTTGAATTTATATATGTAAATTTTAGTTTTATACACACACACAATGATACGAACGTAATACTTTAATATACATCAAAATTCTAAGTTTTGATCGTGAAAAGTGAAATTAACGCTTAAGGTTATGTATTTAAGATAGACCTCGCAAAGATGACCCGCTATCCTAGTTTTGGGTTTAGATGGTCTTCAAAATAATTACATGGGTCATTGTGGGCATGGGGAAGATTCTGTACGGGTTGAGTTGGGTTGTACTAAAACAAGGTGCAGCTATCAACGGGTCAGGATAGGTTGAAATATGGAGACCTTCATCACCCGTCAACCACCACCTTCGACGAACCACCATCACACAGTACCGTCGTCGCCACGACACCACCAACAACAAACGCCACCACCGCAACCAACACAAAATATTCTCAGGTGGTGTTTATAATCTTTATCATTGGAGAAGTGCTAGCATCCAAACCGTCGTAGTTAACTTTGATTCGGTTTTATGTGCCGTCAGATCACGATGAGAGAGAAATAGATTGGGGTGTTTGTTTGTAAAAGTGAGTAAGTGGTGATATGAAAAAAGTCACCATGTTGTTCAATAATTTAATATATTTAATACTAATAAAATAAATTGAATTAAATAACAAGTATTTTAAAAATATTAAAAGGAAAAAAAGGTTTATAAGATGTGAAGAAATAGCCAACGAACTCATTTTGGGCCCATAGACTTTTTTGTAACTGTTTAGTTAAATCTGATTTAAATCCGTTTTGACCCGACCCGTTCTAACCTAAACCCATCCTGATAGATTTTTAAAATGACCCATTTTGACCCGTACCTATTCTGACCCGACCCAACCCGCCTATTTTTCCAGGTCAAATTTAAGGACTATAAGACATGGGTTATGGATCGGGTCGATAAACTGAAGGTTTAAAACCCATTAAAATGCTTTGACTTGACCGATTACTACGATTAGGACCGCCTAGCCCCGCCTAGGACTGCCTACCGATTAATGGACCAATTTTAGAAAAGCGACAAGGTAATTCACCGATTACCGATTAATCGACCGCCTAGACCGATTTTTACAACAATGGTCTAAACTATCAAGAACTAATATACTGCTTAACTATTCAAAGGTAAATGTCTGACCAATTCAGATAAAAACTCTTAAGCATTCAGACTCAGTATAATGCTTAACCATTTAGAGGCAAATGTTTAAACCATTCAGACATTTGCTCGTGAAACAAATTGTCTAAACCATTAAGTGTTGAACCATTCAGACATCAGAACCATTAAGAAACTGAAACAAACAGCCCCTTAGTATTATTACTATTGTTATTGATAACCTTTCTAATAAGGAAGGTCAGTTATGGTTATGGCCAATCATGTGGTGACACGTGGTCTAACCACGTGTTGCCACGTGTCGTTTAATTTTTTTATTTACCTTTACGTATTTACAGTTTTAGTCCTCGACTTTTAATAATTAACATTTTAGGCCTTGATGAGTTTTTGACTTTTTCTCTTACTCTACTTTGACATATAATACTACTTCAACATTCTGAATTTGACTGGGTTATCGTTTTTACTTCTAATTTTCAAATTTTTTTGTCTTTAATGTGTGACATATTACGGCATGGTGTCGTGATATACGTGACCTGATACTTTTTTTTATCAACGCAATGATAAAGTCACATACGCAAGACCCGAACACCTGACCCGGCCGTTGCAACGCGCGGCCCGGTCTAATATCTAGTTACTATTATAACACACTTATTCCTATATTTATTTATTATTATACTTATAATAAACTTTATTTTAGAACATTCGATGGTTGGTAGAACGAATTCATTGTCGATGTAAGTTTTACATCAATCGACTCGAATCCTTTTTAAGATTGAAAGCCCTAAAATATAAGTTTGAAATTCGAATAAAAGTTAACAAAACTAAGTTTTTTTAACTAAGTCCGCTGTGGGAAACTGGGAATATAGTACTGTAAATGTTGGGACCAATCACATTTTTAAAATTAAAATTATTAGTAAGTAAAAAGAGGCGACGACACAACTTGTTGCTTGTTTACCTGTCACCTTATTGTAAATTCTTTAATGTTTAATATGAATTTAAGTTTATAATAAAAAAAAGTAAAAGTCAAAAGTTGGATTATTTAAATTTAGTTTTCATTAAAAAGATTTGTCGATAGGTAACGTGAGTGTGTGTATAATAAAGGCTCCAAAAACACCCCACATGTTAATATGTTATACCGCAAATCAAATCATTTGGTACGTTTGTGTAGTAGTTATATGAAATCTCATAGTTTTGAGTATCAGCAATTGTGCATGACTTTGACGATTTATATTTCAGTTCGAAATTATGAAATTTAAAATCAATATTGTCAATAATCTTTTCGAATAAGGAAACAACAACTCGTGGAAGTTAATTTCTTTGCGAAGATAAAAAGATAAATGATGCTTATCATATCATGTATTGTTCACTTGGAAAAATAATCATTTCCTTGTGATGCATACGAAGTGTTTTGTGCGTGTAAAATGGTAAATCAACTGGGTTCAAGAGCATGTTCTTTTATTTCTAGACGTGTCGTGTGTTGGGGGTGGCAAACTAGTGTTTTTATTTCGTTACACACGTTAAATTTGTAACGGCAGATTCGTTTTACCTGAAGCGCGTTATGCGTCGCCCAAGTCTTAATTGACATGTTTTTAACTTTGTAACATGTCATGTGTTAGTGGTGGCAACATCACACATTCGGACACGACACGTTTGTCCATTCGTTAATGTATTGTTACTTCGTTAGTATTTATGATTACGAAATCTTTTTAACAACAAGTACTTTAAATATAAGAATGTTACTAATGGACCAATGATCTCATTAACACTAGTATATCTATCTAATCTACCTAATAAATCAAGGTTTTATGGGCCATTTTTTGTGGGAAATTTTTTGCTCTATAATAGGAAGCTTTGGAGGGAAAATAAGTAAAATTTTAACCATGCAGGAGTTGATGAGCTAACTTAAATATTAATATTTATAAATTCATAAATATAATACTTATAATTTTTTAAAAAATATTATAATCAACGCGTGTGTAACACACGGGTATTAGACCTAGTCTATCTAATAAATCAAGGTTTTAGGGACAATTTTTGGGGGGAAATTTTTTTAATCCATAATAGGATGTTTGATAAAGAAATATTAAGTGTCATGCAATGAGTTGATGGAAAAATATCATTAAATATTAAACATTTACAAATTACAAATCTTTAAACATAATAATTATAATTTCTTTATAAATATTATTATTTAATCCGTGTGTAACACACGAATGTTAAACCTTGCCATTTAATATACCACCACATTAGTAATTACTTTCGTCTTCCTGTATAATTGCTGCATGTGTTGTGTCATTACCCAATGTTTTACTATACATTAAACTGCAGGGTATGGATTCAATGAGGAATACATATTAAGTCTAAGAACTACTAAAAAAGTAAAGTGAAATTTTTAATAGGAATTATAAAATTGAAACTTTAAATATTTAAACAATTAAACATTTCTATTTTTTTTTTCATACGTTAAAGTAAACTGCAGTTTTAGTCTCTGTGTTTAGATACCATTAACGGTTTCAATCCCACCTTAACAGTTTTGGTCCATACGTATTATTTTTTTAACAAAAATGGTCCCGAACACTAACTCATCTAGTGTTCAGTTAAGAGACACATGCCCTACATTTTACGGTAAAAATGTCATTTATCTCCATGTTTTATTTAGGTCATCATGTAGGTTAACTTTTTTATTCAGTCGCATGTCAAAAGGAGTAGGAAAATAACATTTTTACGCCGTATGTGAGGGAGACTTAATGGAAAATTAGATGGAGTTAGTGCTCGGGACCATTTATGTTAGAAAATAAAAACACAGGGACCAAAACTGTTAAGGTGGGACTGAAACTGTTAATGATATCAATACACATGAACCAAAACTGTAATTTACTCTATGTTTTACAAAAATTGCACCATTAGATCAACAACTTATTTATCTTTCATTTGAGTATAAATAACGTTATAAGAAAAAGTTTCTCATTTTTGTAATATTCAATACTGGATATATGTAGTGTTATAATATTTTAAGTACGACATATATGCAATATCGTATACTACACATACATAATGCAAATATATAGTACTGATGCCTATGCATTATTGATGTGATTATCTTCTTGTATAAACTCCCAAGTATATTTTATCTTTGTTACAATATTTTTCTTTTATTTATTAGTTTATTGTTATCTTTAAATTTGGATCCAGTATAAATATTATTTTTTTTTTCATTTGTAATCAGTTTTTGTTAAGTATATAAATATAAAAAACTTTGTAATTAGTGCTTTGAGTTCGTATGAAGAATTATTAAACATTTGAGTCATGTGATCACTTTACAAACTACATCAAGTATAATGATCTTTACATATATGTAGTATCATTTTTTTATTATACAAATATTATACTCTAATTTAAGGTATTAAAATTCTTAAATTTTTATGTAATTTAAAAAATAATAATAACATATTTATAAACGTTTAAACGAAAAATAAAAAATTTTCTGAGTTTTCAACTTAAAAATGAATTTTCTATTAAATTCCACTCTTTCATTTTATATATTAAGTAGAGTTTTACTTTACTTTTTGTTAAGCTATTTACTTTTGACATCAAATCTTTTTATAGCATTTACAACTTGAAAGAAATAAAAATAATAATATTTAGAGTAACTTTTAATCATATGTTAAGTACTTTCGAAATAAATAATTATTCTTTACATTACATGTCAATCATCTATTGATGAAAAAATATGTTTTCATGTGAGTAAGGGCATGAATATGAAAGAGAATCCACTATGGTGGTTTGTTACACTTTTGTTTCTTCATAAGCTATAACGTTTATAGACCTAATTATATCAAATATAATAAAATGAGATTATATATATATATATATATATATATATATATATATATATATACTAGGTTAGTGCCCGCGCTACGCTCGGGACATAACACTCATGTGATGATTTTAAGGATATTCATGGATATGAACGATTCCAATCAGTTTTGAGATAAAACTATGGTAAAACTGAAACACAAAATTTATTTAAAATCTTGTTATTTGGTATAAAAATATTATAATCAAATTAAAGAGAATTAGACATTCGATTGTATGGTGTAGTTTTTGTTAAAACAATGTCGTATAAAAAGTTGTGTATATTTAAAAAATAATTATTATGTATTTAATTGTATGTTATTAATAATTTTATCTCTAAGTTTTATTTTTATAACCCTACTAAATATAACCTTGCCCAAACACACCCTTAGTAGGAAAAGGGTTGAAAATGTAAATAGTCTTAATTTTTTAAATATTTTGCTAAATATTAGGGGATCAAATGAAAGTTAACATTATTATAATAAATTATTATAGATAGATATATAATTTTTAAATATAACAATATTATTAATTTTGAGAGAATCTCTCAAATAATGCCAACTAAGCAAATGAATCTCAAATGATGCTAAGTAAGCAAATATGTTTTTGCTATATTATATAGAAGATATCTATCTTACTGAATAAAGATTAAATCGTACATTTTTTAAACGACAACATTTTGTTAAGAAACAATGGACTACCAAGATACAAACTTCAAAATCAAAAGGTTGGAACGACTAACTTTTTTGAGCGAGTATATTAGGGTCTGTTTGTTTCATCTCTTAATGGTTCAGTTCAGTGCTTAATTATTCAGATTCAGCATTTAGAGCGTTTATTTCATAAAAAAAAAAAGCCTTTGAATGGTCCAGTTAAGTGCTGAATGGTTAAGAGATTGAAAGATGCTGAATGAAACTGAATTGAGCATAAACAAAACTTACCAGCACCTGAAGTTCTATCTCAATATCCCACCCATTTATAGAACCTCTTAATGGTTCAGACCTCTTAACCATTTATCACTTAATGATTCAGATTTTACTAAACAGCCCCTAGAACTTTATTAAATAATATCTAGCCAATGTCAATAGACAACAAATCTCATCTGCTACCTTACCGAGCCAAATAGGTAACCTGTCGATATTGAATCATCAGAACAAATCGGACACAAGATTGAATGCACACCGGATAAGTTCCTTTTTTCTCTAAACTTCCGACAAGGCAATCGATCAATCAAAATCCTCCAAACGAACGAGTTTGCCTTTCTAGGAACAAATATGTTCCTATGACTTCTATCGGTAAGGATTCATAGACCCCTTCCAAATGTATATTCGTTTATCGGTACCCTATACATATTTAAAGACCATAGGATTTTCCCTATATTAGTTTGGTGTTTTAATCACAAAAGTTTGTGGTTTTGTATATTTGCCAAAAAAACTTGGCAAAAGTTTATATGTATTTTTTAAAATTTTCATTCTCACCCTTCTACTATATATAATTACTTTTTAAACTCTTTTTGTTTTCTAATTATTTCGAGCTTCTGCCGTTCAAAAAAAATTATTTCGAGCTTCTATGATAATATTCGGACATGGACTTTTTTAAAGAATTAAATGCTTGGTTGTCTTTACCTTTTTTTTATCAACATTTCGGTTTGGTTTTTCAAAACGAAGTTGTAAGTATTGCGTGTTATAGCTAGTTCGATTTTGTTCACTCTACACACATGACCATTATGTTCAAATCTACTAAGCCGATCGACCGTGAAACAATGTCAAAAATGAAGGGGAGGGGTAGGTGATTCGATCCGGCCATGGGCACATGAATGCATGGCTACATCATACACGTTCACTACTCTACACACATGACCAATATGTTAAATGAAACCCTCTTTGTCATGTAACTTTTTCTTATAAAAATATCAATAAAGTGAATATATAGGTATAAATATGTGTGTGTATTGTAAACCCATATGGTGCCATCAAAGTTTTGATACGAGACAGCTCATATTTTGGTCCATATCAAAACCTTTTGATGAGACAACTCATATTGGTCCATGTTACCACCATTAACTTACACTTAAATCTAATTCAATTCCTTTATTTTCAATAATTTATCTTGATTATTCTTTAATGAAAATTACTGATACTTTAAGTTAAAGACATCTTCATAAATTATAACTGATCTACATATAAAACTAAAGTAACTAATTTATTAATGATTTGACAACCATACTTTAATTCGAGCAAATTCATGAAATGTCTTTTTTTCGAGACACTTCCCTTGTAATATGTACATTTGAGCTTTTTTCCGAAACGTCATTTGTTTCAGGGAAATTCTACTTTGTGTCAGGTCTGTTAATTAACTGTGTACGTTTTAGGTATTTAAAAAATGTTTGTGTTTTCAAAGTTCGTTTTCACTTGTTTCATTAAGGTGTTTGACCTTGTTTCATAGTCATTTGACCTCCTTTCAGGTTCGTTACGTTCGAACTTTGTTCCACGTTCGTTGGGTATGTTCGTTTTTAGACATAAGGCAATATTCTAACCACACAAAGAATGTAATAAGAGCATATATTTGAAGGGGATATTTCGAAGAAAGTGTGGATGAAAAGAGAGATATTTTTCGAGCAAATAGAGTAGATATGATGTGACATAATTAGTGTAATAGTCTGTGGTGTTAGGGTGTTTATTGCTCTGTTTGTCTTGCTAACGTCTGGTTTGTGCCAGGTTTCTAATATATTGCTGTAAAAAAGAAAAGAAAAGAGGGACATTTTGGTAATTATTTCTTGTAATTCTCCAAGTATAATAGATTAATAGTCATCTAAAAAGCTAAAATGAAAGTACCAATTAGACCAATTAAGGCGTAGCCGGTACTAGCTCTTGTGGTCTCCTACTCACTATGACATGAATGATAATGTGATGTAATATGAGTTCTAATCCACCTATACAAAGTGATGTAATGTGAGTTTCTCACTCATTTGACACACGCTCACTAGAGACTTGTATGATTAATGCTATATATATTCTCACACTAGACAAATAAGAAGAAAAAAAAACATGAGTAGAAAACCATGGAACTAGTCTAATGATTCCAGCCTAGCTGGTTGAGGACATCCGGTTTTACAGTGGTGGTCCAGGGTTCTAACCTCCCTGCCTGTGAGATTTTCCAGGAAAAACCCCATTGGTTTTTCCGGTTGAACGCCTAGCCAAATTCCGATGTCAAGTGAGCCCGGTTAAGAAAACATATTGACCGGAGTGGGGTGGTGGGTTCCTCATTGCGGGGGATGCGACCAAATGGTTGCAAAAATTGAAAGTCGCCGTTCAAAAAAAAAAGAAAACCATGGAACTAATATTTTTTATGGGTTTTATATTTCTTTCATTGTATCGGAATAACTTTACACACATAATTAGAACATACACGAAATTATGGTTGTGTGTCTTCTTTTGCTCACGTCAAAAATCCCGAAATGATTGCATATACTCCTCTCTAAACTTAGAAAATTACACATGTCCTCAAATCATGCTTGAAGAACATTACGTGTTGAAAACTTATATTTTAGAGTTGTAATCAGCTTTAGCGGTTAAACTATGTAAGGAAACATTTAGCGTTTAAAGTATACATAGCTAGCACAAAATGTTTAAATATGACATATATAATAATTAATACATATTTGACAAAAAAGAATGCATCTAACTCATTTTCTTCAAAAAGATTCTCCGTCGCTAAGATTGAACAAACATAACATTAGAGTTATGATGAGATGATGTGTTCGACACCTTTCACTTAAAACATTAATACTATTCACCCGCTCACAAACTTCTTTACCAAGGTACAACAACAAGAAGCGGCTAGTAGTCCCGGAGTAGATCGAATTCTGAGCCTGATAATAACCCATGTAAAAGTGTTTTATCATTACAGATTTGTTAAGGCATCGTGTTCGGCACGCTTTCCTCAAAACTAGTATTTACCAGCTCGATCTAGAACTTGTTTCCTAGGGTACAATAGCAAGAAGCTGTCGGTAGTACAAAAGTATTCGAATTTGTAAGAAGATCGATCATGTTAAAGCGGAATCCATAAAAATGTCTAACAAATATATATACTAGTCTACTTATCATTACGGACGAAACTATTTGGGTACATTTTCTAGCCAAGTCACGACTAAAATCTTTTGAGTAGGTGTGGAATAGTTACACTAACCATAAAGCATAGGGTAAACCTAAAACAACCTAAACAATTTAAACATGTGGATCTAAAACCTCTAAAATGATAATATTATACTATCCTCTCGTAAAAAAAAACTCTTGCTTTTTTAAGCTTCCTTCGCCTCTTCCCTGGCTCTAACATTTTCTCCTTAACTGTGCCTTGCATCGTCGATAACCATGGTAAACATATCTCGGTAGACTTTGTCAAGGGATTACACCGATGGATTAAGACGCCAATCATGGTTTACAATAATGCATGATTACTTCACCTACATGTATCACTACAAGAAAAACCACCTATGACGGTTGAACCTATGGTCTATGGCGACGATATGTTGCCGCCATAGAGTTTTGATAAAATCATTTTGGATGTAGACATATGGCGAGGACATGTTGTCATTATAGACCCATCTTCTTTTGACAAATTTGTGAAGTCGTTAGAGAATCAATTATGTTGTCGCTATATCCCGAGGTAACTTAATTTATCATTTCATTAAATATTATAATATAAAAAAATTGGGTTTGGCCAATGGCGATAACATGTCATCCCTGTAGATCTAATGTTTTTTTTTTCCAAAAACTACTTGGAGGGAAAAAAAAATCCACAGCTATGAAAACATCATGCCGCATATTATCACTATTAGGTGTATATATTGTCAGCATAGACTAATATATAGTGACAATTTTTTCTCATCTTTATAGAGATAATATTTATGTTGTTGTTGTATCCTCGAGTAATTTAGTTTAATAATCTTTTTTTTAATCGTGAAAAAAAAAATTAGGTTTGGTCTATATATCGCGACAACATGTCATCGCAATATAACTAATTGTTTTTCTAGCTTTTTTCTAGAAATTACTTGGAGGGAAATTTATTAAATAAAAAGTTAACGAAATTACTTGGAGGGAAATTCTAGAAATTATTTGGCATAGCTATAGAACAAAAAAAATATACTAGTTAATGAATATGGTGACAACAAATGTTAAGTTGCCCCAATTAATAAGTACTTTTTTTTATTAGCAACGGATTAACGACCAACTTTCACCAACGGAAAAACGGAAGTCCTTAAAATTCATTTTTGATAAATTAACAATGAATGCTTATGTAAGATTTAATTGCCGTCGTTGACTCGGAGATCATCCAGGTATTCATTTGGTTGATTGTTAAGTTGTATACTTTATAGTTATGCATGTATGAGTTTTTGTGACGGTTTTGCTTCTGTTGTAGCAGACAAAATGATGAACATGTTGAAATGCGTCAATAACTTGCCCCACCTTCTCACATATATACCCCCAAATGATACATTCGCAATAACTTAAAGCATTCAAAATATACTTCATACCCCCTTTCTCATCAGTGCCAAAACTTCAACTACTATAAGCAGGGGGGAGGGCGATGCCAACTTTCTAAGCTATCGTATTATTAAAGAGGATACCTTTAACTTTCGTTACGAAGTGTAATTTTCATAGGTTTAAGTATCAAAAGATCTTTTTTTCTTACTATTTTAAGTATCAGGATACCCCTGAACAAAAAAGTTATGATACTCTTAAGTCAAAATTTTCTTATACGATACCCCTGATATTTGGTTCTGAATCCGCAACTCCTTAAAGGACTATTTTAATAACTTTTTTTTGAACACTGAATATTATAATAACTAATTAAGGGATGTGTTTCACAACAAAAAATTAGATGTACATTCAAATTATATAGGATGCATACAAGTTATAGTGTTTCAATTCTGTCCTAAAATTCATAGAATTGTTGCTAAAAACTTATCGTTCACAAACTTTTTGGGCACCATTGCATTGTTTTATGTGTGACGAGTTTTTACCAAAAGTGATACGCAATTAATCATTCAAATTTGGTCTATCAGTATTATTAATTAGTGAGTCAATACAATGATATGATATTAATTAAACAATTAGTTAAATTTTTGACATATGCATATGATGAATTTCTATAATATTATTGCTAGCTAATATATATTTGTGTGTGTAAAGAAAAAAGAATCAATATGGACAAGTTGTTTTTGGGGTAGGCTTTTTTTTTGTGTTAGCTAGCATTAAAAAAAAAGTTATTCAAGTCATGTGGTGCATAAAGTAATTGAGTAACTTGATAAAAAAGTAAACGGGCGGCAGTAGGCTGTAGGCATGATCCAATCATTGAAATCGGCCGGGTTAATTTCGTCATTTAATACAATTTATATATAAAAAAAGTAAAAGATTAGTGGGAGCACATTCATTCAAAGGGTATCAAACAATATTTTACACCAAGTTCAGGTTAGGCATGGTGGTTCAATTCTTTAAAAAATTAGTATAAATTTTGTTTATTTGAGTTATAAATATTAAACCCTAAAGACAATTCTAACACAACAATTTTTGGTTCATTGTCTATTATATTTAATCTTTTAAAAAAATAATAGATCACCATGTTCTGAAATATCATTTCTTGTGAGCTTTAGCCTTTTTACAATTAGACTATAAACTACATTGTAGAATAAGAAAAAAACTTCCTATAAAATAAATTAATACCTTCTTTAATATGCTATATGTGTAGCACTTGAGTTACTTATGGCCGGTATATATAAGTTAACAATAGTTTATCAAAAGTTAAGGAGATATATGTTTTACTAGTTTGATTTGGAGAATGTCCGGCTCAATATGAACAAGGTAGGTGGGTATGCTTCTATCCGACTAGTAGGACATGCAGTTCTCATTCAAATTTTTTCTTCTGCCTTCGAAGATAGGGGCATCAAAATACACAATAGGGGACTCTTGAACTGAAAACCAGTCCAATGATGAATTAAAATCTTTGTGTTTTTTGAAGAGCAGAGAAAGCGAACTTCTTTTGAATCAAATCAAAGCATATAAGAAGTGGAGAACACCTTTTGGATTTTTGATAATTTGAAAGGCAACTAGTGCTCTTTGAGGAGAAGGGCTTGGGCTTGTTATCGAACGAGATGGGGGCTTTTTTCCTTCTTAGTAACGTTCTTACTCTATAAATTTTGAATAAGCTATTAAGGTTAGGAATCGACGAAGAGGTTCTGAAAGTGAATCAGATCTGGGTTGTTCGGGGGAGTTGTGCAAGAGGGAGCTGCTGCCCTAGTCAAAAGTTGAAGCATTAGCAAGGAGTTCTTTCCCAAAAAAGCATTTAACCATTCTCCGAGTTCGAACAATTTGTAAAGTATGAGATAACATAGATTCGTTGTCACCTAAAAAGCATATTTAAGAAATAAAAATAATAGAAGAAATTAAACAAGATGACTAATTAAGGATTTATAAATTATGGGAAATAAAAACAGTAACTTTTTTTCTTGAAGTTCAGATGGATCACAAATTCACATTCGTATATCTGTATTTATACTGTTAACACACAAAATGGGGTCCAATCAACATTATGCGTGAAACACTTAAAATGCTTACCAAGTATTAGATAAATGTTTCTTAATTATAGGAACCTGGATAACATGTGACCAAATATAATATTTTTCATATTATATAAATTGATTTAATAGTAAAAGTTGTTTAACTAATATGTATGTAAATGTAAAAAGAGTTTTTAATTCTAGGCAGAAGAACGTAAAAAGAGTTTATAATGTAAGCTGCAATTTACTAAGTGTATATACGATAATTTACAGTTGTTTGGTGTAAACTTCCCAAATAAGAGTGTATGACACCTAACTCCGGTTTCTTTTACAAATTACTTTCTGTAACATATTTTTACCATTATTGGAAGATTTATGTGTCTTGGTCTATTCCATATCCTAGGACCTTGCTTATAGTTTTTAATAAATTCTGTTGCCATTAAAAAATTCAATTTATGTATACAACTTTAAAAAAATATATAAACATTAGAAAAATATCTATTTTTCATGAATTTAAAAATAGAAAAGGTGAGCAGGATTTGAAGTATTAAAACGGGTAAAGGAATAAGTAAATAGTAAAACCTTCAAATCAGAAAAGCTTTGTAGGCATATTCGTTTAGGGTACATGTTATTAGCAAAACAAGGGGAGCAACATCAATTTCAATCACCATCACCAACTCATCCCCTATAATTTAATCCTTAATATTTTTCGAATTTCCTTTGCTTTCTTAATAACTTTTCTAACACCAATATCTCATTTTTAACCTTATTAATAAATTACTCATAACGAGGTTTAAAGCTTAAGTGATTATTTTAAGAGTATTTGACTCTTAATAGTAAATTAAGAATAGGTTAAGCCACCTTTAATTATCCGAATCCAATGACTAGTGGGAATTTATAGTTATGAGTCAAAAGTTATTGTACAAAGAAATAAAAATAATACATAAGTGTGATAACAATAATTTTAAGTCATTAGACCTATTTTTAATTGTTGACATTAAACTGTAGGAAAAAAAAGTTGGTGAAGATATATTTTTGTCAAAGACACTTTTATTGATTTTTTCTCTACACATGCAAAACACATATCAATTCTTTCATTTTTTTTAAACATTAATAACTTTTACATGCAAAATTAATTTTTTTAATAAAAATTACACCAAAAAATAATCGTTTTTTATATTTGAAATACGTGTAGTATTGATATATAAAAAGAACTTTTCACATTTTTTAGCTCATTATGTAATATCACTTCATTGAGTTATACTATAACTTGAGTAATACAATTGTTTCATGTCATTATGTGATATTATGTCATTCTTCTATCATTGTACGTATCATATTGTGTATTTAAGGAGTATCATTGTGTCAAATTTGATTGTGTGTTTGAATACTATAGGTACTGTAAACTATGTGTATTTTACTATATACATGGGTGTGTACTTGTGTTATATTGTGTGTTTAGAAAATGATCATTTTGTAAAATAGGATTGTAAGTTTGAATATGTATCTTATGAGATCATTCTGTTATATTGTGTGTTTCACTAAGAATCATCATTGTGTCAGTTATATTGTGTGTTTGAATAGTTGATGGAAATGCAAACTGTTAATATGTATCTTACTAGATCATTATGTTATATCATGTGGTTCACTAATAAAGTAATGATCATTGTCTCAAAATTGTAACGTACGTTTGATTATGCAAACTTTTAATGTGTATCATAGGATATTGTTTTGTTATATTTTGTTATTCGTTAAGTACCTGAAAAACCATTCGTTAGTATAATAAAACACATATTTCATATTTAGGGGAGGGTATAGAGAAAGTGAGATGTATTCAAATAAAAGTGTCTTTAATTTCAAAGTGCCAAGAAATCTTAACCATTCTTAAATCAATGGTTGAGATGAACTGTAGAGAAAAAAAAGTTTATTTTTAATAGCAACATGAGACCCCGACTCCAATGATCAATAACCCGATTATCCAAGCAGGGTAACCCCACCAATGGTGGGCGTCTCTCCAGGAGGCCAAACCCGAAATATACCCCCAGCTCATCAGTTCAGGAGAAAACCACGCCTGGAATCCCACATATGAAAAACCCCCTAGGATCCGGATTCATACTCGTGATCTTGTCCACTCATCCAAATCCTTCACTTCCCCCAAATGCTGTTGAGCAATAACCTCGTTGGCATGGCAAATAGTTTATTTGAAGAGTAACTTTTGTTATGACAACTATTTTGTTTTTTTTTAAGTTTCCCCTTTTTTTAAAATTTATATACAACAATGTTTTTTATAAAAGTTAAATTATAAAAACGAGCATTTTATTATATCTAAAACGAGTATAGTATCTTTATATAAATAAATTAAATGACCCTGCTCTCTGAAAATGTATGAAGACATGACTAAACATAGGTCATAATCATTTCATATGGATGCACACCCATGGTTGATTACATAAACAAGCGTCTACAAAAGAAATATTTAATGGGAATTAGAAATGATACTTGTCATCGTCTCAAGGAAAGGCAAAAAAAAATAAGAAAGATCGGACAATCACATCAAATGGCTCACTATCTAGTTAGTTATTTTAGGGTTTTCACTTAGTATAAATAGTAGATAAAACCCTAATGTTGATCTTTGTACTTGAACCATCAAATAACCAATTGTACTCAAAATCGTGATCATGGCTTAAGAAGAAGATGTGATTTCATCTTATAAATTCTTTATGTTGATTCGAGAACTCTTCATTCTTCAACTCATTGTGATTTTTATTCTTCACTGTGTCTTTCATTCAGGTCATTGTGTATTATTATTTGGCAGTGAGTTTTTTTCTAACATGATGAGTTGTAAAAACACAATGTTGAAATAACTTTGTGTATTTCTAATATATAAAACATAGTTATAAAGTTACAACTACTTTCTCTAATACATTAAAAAAATGACAAAAACACAAAACTCTTCATTATATATTTTCTCCAGGTCATTGTGTTTTTAATGTTCATTATTTTTTAAACACCATAGCATTTTTCTAAAGTGGCGAGTTATAAAAACAAAATGTTGAAATAACATAGTTGTGTACTTCTAATATTTAAAGCACAATGATTAAACAGTAACTAATCTATCTGATACATTAAAAAATGACAAAATAACATGGAATGACAAATCGTAAAACAAAATAATGAATACGTCTAACACAATGATGAAAAGTATTTGATACAGTTATCTGCATATTTGACACAATAACTTGACATATGTATTTTACACAATAACTAAATGTCATTTGCATGAACATCTTTAAAGCGAAAGATGTCACGCCGAGAATCTATTTTGCGTCTTTAGTATTTACTATTACTCAACGTACCCTAAATAGTTTTTTGGGCTTCACATGCAATTTTTTTAAACCATTTCTCAAAGTTACCATTGTAGCCATCTTTTAGTTGAAAACACAAATAAAAAAATAATATATCAAAATTTACTTCACTCAAATTAGTAGTTATAAATAATGTTTATATATTTTAATAATATACTTAAAACAAACATGCACCAATGATAAATATGTGTGTACACAATACAAAAGGTTATATGTATCCAAAGTTTAGTATCTTTTTACATTAAAATTTAAGGTATATTGGTTTTCATCGGTCTCAACTATCACATGTTGTCTTCTATCAGTCCCAACTATTGAATTGGCTGTCAACGGTCCCAACTTTTATCACCTTGGTAACCACTAGTCCCGTCGTTAAATTTTTTTAATGCCGTTAAGTTTTTTTCCAAATTCAATACCGATGTTATAAGCCTTTTGATCGGAATGATAATATAAGTTGATTGATGGAAAAGTTACCTCAAAACGGCGCTTCGATCAACGAAATAGTGCTTCAATCGGGTGTTTAAACCTAACGGTGCTTCAATCGGATGTAAAAATTTTATCATTCAGATAGCCTTTTCGAGAAAACTTTTACATCAATCGACACATATTATCCATCCAATCAAAAGGTCTAAAACATCGGTCTTGAATTTGGAAAAAACTTAACGGCGTTAAAAAAATTTAACGACGGGACCAGTGGTTACCAAAGTGATAAAAGTTGGGACTGTTGACAACCAATTTAAAAGTTAGGACCAGTAGAAGACAAAAAGTGATAATTAAGACTAGTGAAAACCAATATACCAAAATTTAAAGAACCTTTGTATCAAAATAGAATATACTTCAAAATAGTTAATATATACAAGTGTTCAAATTTAGTTATGTTTAATTGATTCCCCGACTTCGAAAAACGCATGGTATAATTATTTATTTATTTTAGATTAGAACTTGTAACAGGATGCCAATAAATATGGGTAGGTTGGAGCTAACAAGATTTGTCACTATTTATTCTAGCTTCATTAATGGGTTTGCCTAATAACATGCCCTTGCCTTCCATCTAAGTTTTATATATTTCAAACACTGGATCCCACTCCCCCTCTCTTTCATTTCAATATTTAAAAAATAGATAATTATAGAGTTTAGTGAACAAATAAACCAAGGAATTACATCTAAGTTTTATATATTTCAAACACTAGATTTGTCACTATTCATACTAAATTTTATTTTATTTTTTAACAGCCGTATTAATATATCTAATAAATCAAGGTTTTAACGGTAATTTTTTTAGAAGGGGAGTAGAGGAATATTTGTTTTATAATAGAAAATTTAGAAGAGAAAATTAAATAAAATTTTTCATTATGTATGAGTTGATGGAGCCAAATACTTAAATATTAAATATTTACAAATCTTTAAATATAATGATTATACCTTTTTTATAAATATTGTTATTTAACCCCTGTGTAACACGCAGTATTAAACCTAATATATTATATATTATTGAGAGAACAAAAACCAAGGAATTAGAAACTCACCAAAGTATAGAGTTTAACATAAATCTCTAATAATATAATATAGGAAAACCAAATTTGCTTATTTAACAAGTTTTAAATGAATTTTGCTTATGTGTCATTATTTAAGATATTCTCTCATATTAATAAAACTAATTATAATTTGGTCATCTAACATTTAGTAAAATCTTAAAAAATTTAAAAGTAGTTACATTTTCAACCCTCTTCTATTAGGGGTGTAAATGAGTCGGCTTATATTTAATAAGTTATAAAAATAAAACTTTGAGATAAGTTGATAATAATCTACAATTAAATACCTCAATATTTTTTAAGCATATAAAACTTTTTATACGAAATTACATTAAAAAAACTACACAGTCAAACCACATATTTAATTATCTTTAATTGGAGTATAATATTGTTATACTAAAAAATAAATTTGTAAAATAAATCTTAATGATTATATATATATATATATATATATATATATATATATATATATATAAACTAGTTTAGTGTCCGCGCTATGCTCGGGTAAAAATGCCCAAGTAGTATTTTATAAATATTCATGAGGGCCAAGACGGTTCAAATTAATTTTAATACAAAACTGTCGTAAAACCGAACCACCACATATATTTAAAAATATATATTTTTTTAGTATAACAATGTTTTATTCAAATTAAAGAAAATTAAATGTTTGATTTTATGGTGTACGTACTTTTTAAAATATAATTTCGTATAAAAGGTTATATATGTTTAAAACTTACTAAGGTAATTAATTGCAAATTATTACCAATTTTATTTATAAGTTTCATTTTATACCCTAGTAGGAGAGGATTGAAATAATAATTATTTTTAATTGTTTTAAAATTCGACTAAACATTAGGGGACAAAATATAATTATTATTGTGAGATAAACCTTCAAACGATACACATAAGCAAAACACCCTCAATTGATGACACATAAGCAAATTATGTTTTGTTTTATTATTGTGAGATAAATATATATATATATATATATATATATATATATCTCTAATAATAACACTAATTACATTTTAGTACCCTAATATTTAGTAGAACCTTAAAAAAATTAAAAGTATTTATATTTTCAACTCTCTCTATTACGAGTGTGCATGAATCGGTTTATATTTGATAAAGTATAAATAAAAGTTAGAAATAAAGTTAGTAATAACCTACAATTAATTACCTAGGTATTTTCTAAACATATATAACTTTTTATATGGCATAGTTTAAAAAAACTACATAAAACTGAGGATTTAATTATTTTAGTATAATATTACACTATACAAAAAAATATTTTAAAAAAAACTTTTGTTTTGGTTTTATCTCGGTGTTTTATCAAAACTAAATGAAACCGTCTGTCTAACCTAAAATATCCTTAAAACTAGTATATTATATTACTAGATTTAATACTTGTGTATACACATAGGATAAATAATATAATAAATATTTTAATATATAAGTAATTATAAATGATTATTTAAAGGTATATTGGTTTTTACTGGTCCCAACTATCATCTTTTGTCTTCTACTGGTGCTAACTATTAAATTGGCTGGCAACGGTCCTAACTTTTATCACTTTGGCAACCAATGGTCTGTCGTTAAATTTTTTTAACGCCGTTAAGTTTTTTTAAAATTCAAGACCGATGTTTTAGGCCGTTTGATAGGAAGGATAATACGAGTCGATTGATGTAAAAGTTTTCTCGAAAAGGCTCGCTGAATGATAAAATTTTTACATCTGATTGAAGCACCATTAGGTTTAAACACCCAATTGAAGAACTATTTCGTTGTTCGGAGCGCTGTTTCGAGGTAACTTTTCCATCAATCGGCTTGTATTATCCTTCCGATCAAAAGGCTTAAAACATCGGTATTGAATTTGGAAAAAACTTAACGGCATTAAAAAAAATTAGCGACGGACCGGTGGTTACTAAAGTGATAAAAATTGAGACCGTTGACAACCAATTCAATAGTTGAGATCGGTAGAAGACAAAAAGTGATAGTTGAAACCGATAAAAACCAATATACCTTATTTAAATTACACATAATGGAGAAATATAAACTCACTCAACCCTTGTAATATATCAAGTCCTTTATTTCTTGATTAGGCGATTTCAATTTAAAATATGAATAGGAAATAAAAAAACAAAATTGATTATTGATGAATTGAAATACGAAACCTTCAAATCATGGTGTAACTGTTAAATCTTGAAAAGGAAGGAAAAGTGAATTGTATAACGAAAATTAATTTATCTTTTGGATATACAATGCTAACAAAATGAGTACCACAAAAATAGACAAAATATGGAGTATGAAAGTTCAAGTTTGTCACACATAGGTGTCTACACTGTGTGGTTAAAAAAACTTTTGAAGATGTTTTTTTTAACTTGATGGGTATGTAATCTTGGCATGGTTAATTTCTACTATATTTTGTAGGTAGAAAATGAATTGCTTTTGGTTTCTAGGTGCTTAACTACTTGTAGTAGCATATATGATGTGTCTAACAATCACGGATGTGGATCTCCATGTACTTTTTTCCGCTTCATCAATCTCTTATATAGGTCGTGGCACATAAGCCACATCCGCTATTGATAGTAACGAATTACTAGGGATAATACAAGTTAGATTTGTGCCTTGAAAACATATCTGCCAACCTTTAAAAGGAGTATTGATTTTAATACTCACAACTATTTGTTATTAGTCACTACTGGTCTCAACTATCAAAATATGTGATAACATACATAACTTTTTTTCTTCTTTTTGCCACAAATGGATCCCCGTAAATTTAACGGCGTTAAGTTTTTTTCGAATTCTAATCCGATATTTTAGGGTTTTTGATCAGAAGGAAAATACGAGTCAATTGATGTAAAAACTCCCTTGAAAGGGTACTCGAAACTATGTAAGTATTTTTTACAACCGATTGAAGTATCATTAGGTTTAAACACCAGGTTAAAGCATTATTTCGAGGTAATTTTATATTTCAGTTGACTCATATTCTTTTTCTGATCAAAAGCCCTACAACATCTTGAAATTTGAAAAAAAACTAAACGCCATTATTTTTTTTAATGGCAGTCCGTTTGTGGAAAAAACGTTAAAGTTGGGACCGCCAACACATATTTCAATAGTTAAGACCAATAGCCGACAATAACAAATAGCTGGGATTGTAAAATCCAATGGGATTGTTAAATAGTTGACGATATATTAGGATGCAACTCTTCTCATGGCTATATCTAAGAGATGTGTCTTTGACGAGACTCGAACCGAGGCATGGGTGGCCAAAGGGGGACACACGTACTCCACCCCACTACGAGCTCATCATTGTTTTACACTATATATATGCTCCTCGTGAGCGTGCTAACCGGCTCCACGTCGAATGATCGCCAATCCTCTTCCTTTGGACATCACTTTCTCTCCTCCCCGTACGTCTCACAGTCCAAGCCTATCACCTTTTGTTTTGTAAAGATTCTTCCCTTTTTCTCCGTTCACTTATATATCCTTCTTAGACGGACTTGTTGTCTAAGTATTGATAATAGTGTTAGAAAGAAAGATATAATTTATATATGTTTTTACAAACAATGTGTTATTTAAGAGATCATGTTAAAAACGACTTAGGAAAGTTATAATACGATTATAAGTCACATTGATATACATGTGAGTAAAAAGTTAAAACAAAATGTAAAAAGTAAAAAAGTAAAGAAGTAAAAAGTAAAAAAGTAAAGAAGTAAAACGTAAAAAGTAAAAGTAAAGGTTAAAGTAATTTTGGTGTGGTTTGAAGTTGAATGCTCATTAATTACTATGACAAGATGTAATATTATTATTATTATTATTCTTTAAAAAAAACCAACTTGACTTGAAAAGGTATATCAGCAATGATACAAAGTTACATTTGTTAGTCGCAATTTACATACGTAATTTTAAGTTCACGTATCTTTTTTTTCACTTTTGTTGTCTCATTTTTAATGTCTATTTTTCCCTTTTTAATTGTTTAAGTTTAGATTTTAATTTTTAAAAATATTAGTGTAATTTTCAGTTTTACCCTAATTATTTGACACAAAAGATAACATTAATTTTAATGTCACGAGTCAGTCACCTGTAAGTAATTTAAATTGTTATAAAAAAATTTAATTACAACAAAATTTTGATCCGTAAGTTCATCTAGTAAGTAGTGTATCATAAACATTATAAATGGTAATTAAGTTTATCTATAACTTTTTAAAATAAAATAAAAATTATAACAATACTAGAAACAAATTAAATAAAACAAAAATGCTCATTTTTATGACACATGTTATTTTAAAAAAAATATCAAAAAATATCATATGAAAACTTATAGCTATTTAAAAATTGTGTGGGAAATTTAACTAAAAAGGAAATTAAAATTAATTTTATCAAGAATCAAAATGTTCTATCAAATATTGTCATGTGTCAAATGATTTTAAAGAATAAACACAAGAAAACATTATTTTGTATATTATAATGGTGATTTAATATCAGAGATACGTAACAAGGAGATTCAACCCCTAACCAACAATATGATGATTATAATTGGATGTTTTGGATGCGTTATTAGGTCTTATCGTCTTGCTAGTGACTTCTTTCTATTTTTAATAAAATTATAGTTAAAAAAACAGTATGATGTTTGTGATAGAGTGTTTGGTCGTAAACTTCACTGCTTTGTCTCTACATTCTCAACTTGTCAAAGAACAACACTTATACTGCTCCACAATAGTAGGAAGATGTTGGTTTTCACACAAGAACTAAAATATTTAAGAAAAAAAGCTCTTTTAAATTAAAAAAAAAGTTCTAACTTGTTTAAATCTATTATAGGTTGTTAACTTTAATCCAAAATAGCTAATTATTGTAAATAAACAACAAAAATGAAAATTAAATATATATGAGCAATTGCATATATCCTCTTGAAAAATTACATATTTTTAAGTATATCATACTTCAAAATCATTGAGAAAATATGTAATGCTAAGTTTAATGCCCGTGTGTACACACGGGTTAAATAATAATTTATAATAAATTTATAACTATTATGTTTAAGTATTTATAAAATTTTAATATTTAAGTATATAGTTCCATCAACTTATGCATGGTGATTAACTCCACACAATTTCCCTCTCAAAATTCCTATTATAAATCAAATATTTTTTTCCCTTAAAAAATTATCCCTTAAAACCTTGAAATATTAGATAGATTTCAAGTTTAAACATGAATATTTACCATTTATCCAAATTCATAATATACCGCCACCATAGACATTGTTTTCTATTCATATTAGTATTTTTGACTTGCTAAGATGTTCAATTGTGTACAAAAACAATCTTTATCCTATACTTTTACACCTCTGATTTTCTAAAATAAATTGTCAAACATAACTAAGTCACTATCTATGTAGGACCCGATTCTCTTACGTGGGTGCATAAGCACCACACTCCCCGTAGGCAACTTGTTAAAATAAAATTATAAAGTCATTTTTGTTATTTAATGTTATTATATATATTTCTTACTTTTCCAAACATATAATAAATACATTTAATTTACTTTTATACTATTCAATTATACATTTAAAGTATTTAACCATATACATGAAAACATATTTGTATATTATATATATTTTCAGGTAACCAATATTAAAGTATATTATTGAGGACCAGCTAGATGATTTATCATTTATGTTGATTACCATTTAGTATATTATATTTGGTCTTTTTTTATATCAATGGATTTAAACTAGTAGATATAACCGATTTTAAACTTCAACATATGTCATGTGTTATATAAGCAATGTTGAGTTTACGGTCTTTGTTCAATATAGATTCATATTCCTAGTGTAGTGTTTAAGGTTTGGTGTTAAGGTTTGTTGACTCTTCATACCACGTACCAACTAATATTGTAGGTTTGCTTACAAAGAGTTTATATATTTGTTTTGGTGGAGCCATCACATGAGTGATTTTACTTAAAGAATGATAACTATATAATTCTCTTCTCAACCTTGTAATGCGTTAAAAAAGAATAAGCATATTTGAGGCAAAACATTTTTTACAACTTAATACTTAACTTGTGGATCAACATAACGATGTGAGAGAGGTCTAAGGTGTCATAACTATCATCTTTGGGATTCATCGTTCTTAATTAGGTTTGTTCCACCCTTACAAATAAGATTTCTACTGTCTACAAAAAGTTTTCGAACATTCGTTTTGTTGCGTAAGTGGATACTTTGTAAAGATAACCCATTATGGATTACTCTCAAAAATCACACTTAATTATGAATTTATCATCCGTAACCAACGTGCCTAAAACGTGTTAATAGTAGAAAAGTTATAAGGCGTTCATATTTACCCAATATTTCTTAAAATTAAACTATTTGAGATTCGTTTAAGCTATCACACAAAGACTACATCTAAGTTTATAAGAACGACTGAGAGCATAAACTTTTAGGACGATGCCAGCAAACTAGTAAGATGATAGAAATTGCTCATAAACATGTCTAAAAGTAACTCTTTTGCTTATAATAAAATGTAAATTAATTTCAACATGTGTTGATACGATCATTTAAAATGTAAATTATGTGTTTTTAACTTTTTTGTTTAAGTTGTTGTATATACCAGGAGGATTAGAGGTGAAAGAGCTTAGATTTGATTTGATTTGTAATTGTTGATGGGTTAGGGTTTATGTGTTTATTGAAGAACAAATTGAATCATGTTTGCAGTTAGTTTAATAGAACATGTCACTTTTTGCAATTAGTTTATTTTCAACAAAATCTTTATGAGACTAATTTTTAATTATTTAGATTATTTGTATGTTTGTTGTTTTTAATCTTTTTAAAAGTAATTAGTAGGATTTTTAAGGTATTTAGTTTAAAAGCGTTGATATCTAGTTTGATACTAATACTGTATTTATAGTTTAAATTTATTTGTTGAAGACTTAAATTACAGTTTAAATGCAATTTATGTTTCTATTTTCATATTAAAGATATGACTTTAATGTAATGTGTGATTTATTTCTAAATGTTATTTTTTCATAAGCTTTTAAATTTGTGTTTTTTTATGTTTACATTTGTGTAACACACATGTTTAATCTAGTAAATAATCATTTGCATATATAAAAAGTAACATGTATGAAAAACTTGTTTTTTATGTTATAGTTTTCAAAATATGTTTAAATTTGTTCAACATATGTATTTATCTATTTTATATTTCGAAAATGGACTCATTATTTGTTGAAACATGTTTGTCTCTACCTGAAAACCCAAACCAATTATACACGAAACCGATTAACCTGAATATTATGTGGGTTGGTTATCGGTTTTCTTATCCGCAAATACAAATGTTGATTGTTTACACTCGTATAACACACATGTTTAATCTAGTAAATAATCATTTGCATATATAAAAAGTAACATGTATGAAACTCATTATATACAAAGACATATCAGGGTAAAATAACTTGTTTCCAAGTTGATTGTTGACTTCAACAGACCTGCAAAACTAGAACCAAAATTTCATACAGGTCGAACCCATATTTCTAATTTAGCCAGGGCCCGACTAGGGTGTCGTGCCCTCATGCCCTCCAACTCGTGTCTGTGAGAACCAAGCAGAGATGGAGCTATGAAGAGCTCAGGGGTAGCCCGGGCTACCCCTCAACTTTCGACGAAGTACAATTTTCACTCGTTTAAGTATCAGGATATTATTCTTTCTTATGGTTTTAAGTATCAGGATACCTCTGAAAAAAATTTATGATACCCTTAAGCGAAAATTTTCTCATAGGATACTCCTGATATTTGGTTCTAGACCTGCCACTAGAACCATGTCAACCAAAAGTAAAAATGAAATGCATAAACTCCATCATCCAAATCGCACGCTGATGCATCTGGAACCTCAGAAACGACATCATCTTCAACAGTTCACGCTGATGCATGTGAATGTGTTGACCAACTAAGTATAAACGTTACACGGGTAAGTTCAGAAAACATACCTTCGTATAGAGATTTATGGCGCCTTATCTTCAAACAGAATTTTGTAAAATCGTTTTCTTTCCTCAGGATCAAATATGCCACCTACATCATCGTCATCTTCATCACACAGTTCATGAACCGGATCATTTTTCTCTTGTTTCATTGCTGTAATGCCTTTTTTCCTTCTCTTTTCTAAATTCAACATGTGATGCCTTCTATTATACTCATGAAGCCCCTCCTGCATCAATTCCCCAAATTTATCCTTCACAACAACAAGCGGATCTTTTTCAACCAATTCCGGCCCGTTATACCCTTCTCTAAGTAAAACCGTATAAATTTGATATTTGTTTGTAACATAGAATATTCCCGGGTGCTTCAACAGCAAAACATTTAATTTCTCGGGTAAATGAAACTCCCTCTTGAAATGACCTAATTTCATAATTGATGCTTTCTTCCATAATGTAAGTGAAAGAAACTCATGCAATAAACAAATAGTCCTTTTTTCTGACTCCTTCGACCCGTTTAGTAAATGACCCGGATCCATATAAGGTGAAATGTAAGGCAATGAATCAAAATCGCGAAATTTCTCCCATGATTTCACCCAAGTTGAAGGTAATGAACATGTGAATGACGGATTGCAGCCCTGATTTTGAGATCGTTTTTCAATTGTCGAAACCGCTAACTCTGGGTCCCATTTAATGAGCTCGATTTCCATGGAATTTTTCCTCCCGCCATAGTTAACAACTCGAAACATATCAAGATGTTTTGGTATGATTCGTATCAAATAATCATCCGGCAGCCCTAAAGTTCTTTTGATTTCACTGAGTTTCGAGACGTTGAGTCTGTGATTAGAAACCATCATTAACAACTTTGCTAATCTCTCAACAAGAACAGGTTCTTGCATTTCTTTTACACTTTCTTCTTCTTGTACTAAAAACATCATCTTTTTAGTTAACCTGCAATGATATTCATCGTCTTTGAAGTATACTTCAAAGCAGCACGGGTATTTTTTAAGCCAGTTTAGAGCTTTCCCTTGAAGATCAAGAGTTTTGAACTTCTTTTGAAGGAAATTAACAGACGCCACATGATCAGGGCAACTCAAGATTATATTTTTAATCTGATTGTTTACAATCCATCGACGGTTTCTTGTTAAAGCTGCTTCAAGATCCGGGTCCTTTTTCATTGACCAAAGAGAGAATCTTCGAAGAAGACGGAAATTTAGATTCTGCACGCGTATATCGATCGACATTTTCCCGCTTTGTATCTTCATCATTTTACCAAAACCTAGCCCTGTTTCAACAAATAAAACAATAAAAATACTAGAGCATAAACTAAACTTAAACCGACTGGAAGATGCTTTTTAACAAATCAAAATCAAAGCCAAAAACCCAAAATGATCAAATCTTGTTCATGTTCTTCTTAACCCAAAAGAAAAAAAATCTTCTTGAAGACGCCTTGATGGTAACAACTTTAACAGCAATTTAAGCATCAATGAGTCAAAATTTCTTGAAATATCTGTATGTCCTAATAATCATTACAATACAATGCATGCAAGCCTATTGTCAGCAAAAGACGACAAATATTTCCCGTATCATTTACCAATCAACAGAACTATAGATGGCAAAAACTCTCTAGCTGACTTGTTTACTCTACTTTAACCAAGCTAAACTATACGGTTATCGGATTGCAATGGAGATATGCCAATCAAAAGAACATACCTGGCAAAACAAGGTCGAAAAGGCCGTTTACAAGTCTAGTCGTGTTACATTTAGTAGATTAGAATCAAATACCATGTCCCGCGTAACGCCCCTTTCACTTTGCTTCCTTCACGCGACGAGTATGTGTCCTTGATTAGATCTTGGTTGGTTTCCTGGTAATAAATCCACCCTTAACCAACTTTCTAATGTTTAATTGATCATTGATTATGAAGCAAATGAAACAAACAGCTTAAACAGAAATGAACAACAGTAACAACACAAATGTAACATGAGTGAACTCAATACATTCAAACAAAACAATGCATCAAATCACAACACTTGCAGCATAAAAGCAACAGATTAGTTTAAAAATCAAATCTTTATACGTATACCTAGTCAAGTTCATCTTTTTAGGTCAAATAAAATTGTAATTGTAAACCCGATTAAATACAACAAATACAATTAAATTGAAAACGTACAATTATCAAAGCCTGTTGCATTTTATGATAAGTAGAAATCAATTATCAAAGTTCACAAAGTAGATTAAACAAACACGTTGCAACAATACAATCAGTAGCATTTTCAATCCTATTACAAGTTTACAATAACAATAAAAATCAAACCTTTTACAGTAGAAATATATTGCTCTTGAAAAAGTAAGAAATGAGAACAAACTACCGAAGGTTTAAGATTGAGACTTCAGATGCAGCCCTTGTATCGATTTTGAGATTGATGCTTCAGATTGGTAAATGGCGAGCAATGGTTGTATCGATTTTGCAAATTAGGGTTTTTGATTTTTAAAAAGGGGGAAGAATGAAGTGAAGAAGTCGATAGTGTGTAAAGTGCGGTTTTGGTCCGTCTAAGCTTTTCGTTAAACCTCCCCTATGAATAAGTTAAGGTAAAAATATCATTTTCTAACTCTTTTATCTATGTTAATATGTATATTAACATTTTTATTAAATTGTATGTTAAAAAGATTGAGATAAATAACATTTTTACTTCGTACGTGATTGAGACTTAACGAAAAATTGAATGAAGTTAGTGTTCGGGACAATTTTTGTTAGAAAATAAAATCACAAGGACTTAAACTGTTAAGGTGGGAGTAAACATGTTAATGGTTTCAAAACACATAGATCAAAACTGCAGTTTACTCAAAAATAAATTTTCTACAAGGGCTCGCGAGCCTAGCCGAGTTTTGAATGCTAGGCTCGAGCTCGATAACAAAATGAAGACTATTTAAAGGTGGATTTCGGGCTCGAGGTGGCTAAGGCTCGGTTTGGACAACCTTTTCCCCGAGCGGAACTCGAGTAGCTTGCTTGCCGGATTGAATCATTGACACCCGTAGTAGAAAATTTAAAGGGGTCGGGTTTTGACCGGGTAAAACTGGAATCGGTTCCGGGTAAGATATCATGTTCTTTAAGAAGTGGAACTAGTATGTACCCGGCGACTCAAATAAGATCATGTACGCTTTCGAATCAGATCTAGAGGGTTTTTTGTGCACATCTAAAGAGGACAACACAAGGATGCAAGGGAAGCACGGAGGTTGTGTGTTTAAAATTCAGATTGATGTTTTTAAACCAGACCAAACATGGAACCAATAATCATATCATGCCAATAGTGTTTTAAATACAAAAGTATAAATTACTTTAAGGGAAATTTACATATGTTCCACTTCTAACTTACTTAATTATAGAACTAAAACTTGGTTATATTTCTATGACATTTCCCCGTTACATTCCACAATTAAGCATAAAGCATTGTATACTATGTATTAAAATTTTACGTTTTAAAGAAGATATTTGTAGCTTATCAAGTTAGGATATGAATATATGTAATTCTTCCTTTAAACTTGTTTAGGGGATCAATTTACATTGATCCCACAATTTTTATTATAATTTTCACTCTAACTCATTCATTATTCTAAATATAATACTAAAGTATTTGAGCATACCCGATACGAACCCGACGAGTCATTTTTTTTATAAAACTAACGGGTATACCTGATTACCAGTGGGTATACCTGATGCTAAACCAGTAAATACCTGCTACAAACCCGACAAATTATAGACCAGGCATGAGAAATACATTTCTAATCGAGTATGGGATTGAGATTAACCATACCCATCTCAAATTCGTCCGTTACCATTCATAAATCAAAATGACAAAAGACTTTGAATAAGCATGTATACACTTAAAGCACTGAATGTCACATGGATCTAGGAAACCCACGTGAGTGTTTATGACCCAAAACAAAGGCCATAAGACAAAACAAAAAACCCAATAGAGCATGAGACAAGGGAATAGCGTTACGTCTGCTTTTGTGAGGCTGGACATAGGGGTGTTTATTATTCGAATACCATTCGAATTATTCAAAATTCGATTCGAATCGAATTCGATTAAGGCCATTCGAAATCGACTTTCAGTCATTCGCATTCGATTCGAATAATTTTGTCGAATGTGGATCGAATACGAATATGATTTTCTTTATTCGCATTCGATTCGCCCAATTCGAATAAGAAATTTCTATATTTTTCAATATATATGTTTAATATATCTAATTAATTATCTATATATGAATATGATTTAATGTGCTTGAAGTAAAGTTAAAAATACCCTAACTCAACCCATTGCCCAAACTTAATTGTTGTTTCTGCATATGAACATGATTTGGTGCCGTGGCAGTTGCATAATTGTTGTTTCTAGAGGTATTAAACTTGTTTATAGTCTTGTTTGTGTTTGATTATTCGCTTTTAGACCTTTTGTTAACATGTTTTAGACTTGTTGATGTGCTAGCATAGGGATGAGATCGGTACCATACCGATATCGACCGGTACCAATACCGAAAATACCGATTTTCATGAAAAGTGGGTACCGAATACCGTACCGAAAATACCGGTTTGGTACCGGTACGAGACCGGTATTGGTACCGGTTTTTCAGTACTGTACCGATTTGTTATAATTTAAACATAGTTTCCTCAAACTTAACTTGAAAGTACTCCGATTTAAATTCATGTGTTCTTGGTCATCCCTTTTCATAAAACTAACATTCATCTAGTATATGTTTATATGCTGAATGAAACAAAAGAATCAGAGACATGTATTTTAATCAATATTTAAACAAAGAAATCAAACACACTATTATACAATCAGACAAATTAACAAGATCGAATTTGAAAAAAAAAGTTACAATTAAGAATAAAATCTATTTATTTTTACATACAAGAACAATACTTATGATTAATATAAACATGAAAATGACATTAGTCTTAAAAGAATCGAATATCTTAATCGAAACAAAGCATATTTCAAATCGGTACCATTCATCGAAAATATCGGTACCGTACCGCTACCGGTACCGAATTTACCGATACCTAAAATGACTAAAATATATTACCGGTACCGATACCGATTTGACGAAATCGGTACGGGATCGGGACGGAACCGGTACGGTATCGGTATTCGGTAACAAAATCTCATCCCTATGCTAGTATCTTGCATATTGTTTGGGTGATGTTTTGCACATTGTTTGAGTGATGTTGTAGACTTATGTTATGCTGGTGCTACATTTGTATTGTTACTTGACGTGTTTGTTTATTTATATGTTTTTTAAAGCGAATACATTCGAATCTATTCGAATTCGAATAACTTAATCGAATCGAATACATAGATTTTTATTCGAATGTGGATCGAATACGAATACAGTTTTTAAAAGTCCCAATTCGCCCAATTCAATTCGCTTAATTCGCCCAATTCGCATTCGATTCGAATGAACACCCCTAGCTGGACATAAGGGATCGAGAAGAAGTTTTCGATGCATAAAGAGTCATATGAGCCCTTTGAGGCTGTTGTTACATGCAGATTGAAGCACAAAAGCTCTAAAGTGTCAAACTAGTTTTTTTATCATTCCAGAGTGCAAGGCTAGTGATTTGATTTGTGCCTACTTAGGTTTTGTCTAGTTAGACATAATTACATAAACATTTAATATTCTTGAATGTTTGATTTGTTTATGGGTTTTTATCTTGTTTATTGAACAATTATGTTAGTTAAAAGATCATTTGTCATTAATTAGTTTTGATACTATTAATCAATCAATGGTTGGTTGGTTTGTTTCTATCACATTTTCTATAACGAGTGTTACTAACGAAATCACCACGTTCAACATTAGTTAGTCATAATCATCTCAACAGCTAGTTGGTTTTTGTTTTAGTATCTAATTTACTACGCGTTATCTAGTTGGTAATAACACTTCAACAAAAATGGTAAACATGTCATATCTATGTCTAATTTGGTAAAACAAAACAAGAATGGTAAACATGTCATGACTATGTCTAATTTGCTTTAAAAAAACTAAAAGAATGGTAAACGATCATTTAACTAAATTATTTAACTATTGTTACAAGCGAGCAAAACATATTGATCTTGATTACCATTTCATTCGGGAACTCATATCTTAGGTTACACTTTACACTAAGTTTATTCAAACCATGTTTCGAGTGACATGTATCTTTTATCAAAAGTCTGTCTCAACCACAGTTTAAGCACTTTAGGTCTATGCTTCGTCTCGATCCACCAATGTCTCGCTTGATTACTCTTGTAACATTTACCAAGTATAATATTTAAATCCCCACATTAAAATTGTTGGTGAGAGTTCCACATCTAACACTCCTCTATTAGGTCATTTATAATTAAGTAGTTATAAGTTTGTTAAAATCAATTCCCATCTATTAAAATGCATCATAATTCTACTAGAATGACCCTGAACCACTTTGAAAGTATGATTTGTCTCAATAATTAGTGGAACTGAGCTTTGTTCATATTCCACAAACAAATGATCACTATGCTTGATTGCTTTTGCTTCATATATATATATATATATATATATATATATATATATCCCTTGTCTTTTTGGTAGTTCTTTAGTTCTCAACTTAAAATGAGTTCTCTCTTGAACCCTATCATATATATACATATATATATATGTGTTGAACTTGGAAATGGGTATCCACACACTCACAATTCGGCTAAAGTATTATCGATCTATATATTATCTGGAACGACTAATGCAACAATAATAATTAGTCTAAACATACTATTGCAATGAAATAGGATTAACACAACTCCATGACTTAACATGCAAACTTTAGATGACTACTCACTACTCAACCATGCACATGTAACCCTAGAAGTGTTGTCAACTTAATTTTCACTAATAATATAGGCTTTATACTATTCTCCTTGGATCTCCTCGTTGAATTTTCTTTTGAGTTCGGTCACCTTTTGGTCCCAAGAATTGTTAGACACCAATATATCTTTGTTTTCATGCAAGAACATAACTATATATACAACAAGAGCACAGACTGAAGAAAAACCAGCGATAAGAAAGAGACCCTTAAAACTTTCCAATGTCAGCTTGTCAAAGGTTTGAACTCCCCCATTTGTGTCGGAACAATCATCTTCCTTACCAAACCATTTCTCTGATATGTTTCTCATAACTTCACCTTCTAATACCTTCAAGATTGCTCTGGAGAACGAAGATACGTGTGGTGATCCTTTTGGCCGGAAATGCCTAGCAAACAAAATAAAGTAAAATTATAGGTTCAAGCTATGCTAAATGTTCTAAACAACTACAATTATAAGTTCAAATTATGTTAAGTTATCTGAAAAATTCTTACATAGGCAAGGCCTGCAGTTTTGAAGGTTGGACCGACTATGAGGTACTTGTTACACCAACCAATTCAAACCTTGTGAAGTTGTTGAAGAATCGAATCATCTGTGGAGTGAGGAGACAAATATGCTTGGTACTTGACTTGAGCACCAATATTTACCTTCGCTTCGAATAGATAGGGAATTGGTCCCCTTCCAAAATCAGTATTTTCATAAACAAGCACGACGACTTCAGTCCAATCAAATGATTTGATTACCGCTGCAATGGGTTCAGTTTGTGTTGAGGAACTTTGTGAGATACGAATGAAGTACGGGTTTTGTTTTGTAGAGAGACTGGGACTCGTCGCTGGGGATATTATAGGAACTTTCACTTTACATGCATGCTATATATATCAAGTACAAAATTTGCCTCTGATGATTGTTGGGGACCAACAAGTGCAATAACTTGAGTGTTTTGTACAAGATCTATTGCTGCACTCAAAATTTACACATAACAAAAACAAAATATAAATCATATCTTAAAATTATGGTATTAACATGCATGTTACAAATATACAAGTATATGACTCTGACACTAAGTGAGGAAATAAGCTAACCATCCGATGCCGCTTGGAAGTTGTCATATTTTGAATCACGGAAATGGGGACGAATGTGGTCCTGAAGTTGTTATGATATGCAAACGTACCATAAACATCTTCAAAATATGCAAATCCTAGAGCTTTTCCCAACATCAGTGTCCAAATCAAGAATCACCCCTATTCCTACCTCTCTTGACCCGTTTATAACATTCGCTACCGCAATCATCGTCATGATCAACACTACCACATCGCTATTTTTACAAGAAGCATGCATCTTTTTTTCTACACGTTGTAGTTGATAGAAAGGAGAATTTTATATGTACATGTGCAAGTGAGCTAGAGGACGAACTTTATAGTTATTGGTATATCCGGATCTAGTTATTTGTTAGAATAGGATAATAATTCTTATACAACATAACTTGTGATATTTTATTAAGGGATGGTTTATAATTTGACTTTAATTACTAATTCATCTTTCTCGTTAAATATTTTTTCAATGAGGGATAAATGTTGCTCAAATAATAACCATTGATTGAAATATGCATTTAGCGGCTAAATCAAAATGTATGTAACTAGGAGTTAAAAAGAAACCATTCTTTAGCCTTTGATCCGAAAAACAAATTAGCAAATGAAGTTATGAACTAAATAAAAGACTATGAAGTTAATAAAAGTATATTGGTTTTAAACAGTCATAACTTTTACATTTTGGTTTCTACCGGTCTCAGCTATCGAATTGGCTGGTAAGTGGTAACGGTCCTAAGTTTTATCACTTTGGCAATCAACATGATGTCGTTAAAAAAGAATTCACGCCGTTAAGTTTTTTAGTTTCAAATTCAAGACCGATGTTTTAGGCTTTTGATCGGAAGACTATTATGAGTTAACTGATGTAAAAGTTACGTACCTCGTAATGGCGTTCCGAACGACGATACAATGCTTCAATCTAGTGTTTAAACTTAACGGTGTTTCAATCGGATGTAAAAAATTTATCATTCGGAGTGTCGTGTCGAGATAACTTTTACATCAATCAACTCGTATTCTTCTTTCGATCATAAGCCTAAAACATCATTCTTGAATTAAAAAAAAACTTAGCGATGTTAAAATTTTTTTAACGACTACGTCCTGTTGGTTTACAAAGTGATAAAAGCTGGGACTGTTACCAGCCAATTCGACAGTTGTGCCCGATAGAAACTAAAAGGTGAAAGTTGGGACCACTTAAAACCAATATACCTTAATAAAAAACCCTAGATTCACACTCAAGGAGAAGTCCCAAAATATTTCTTTGACTGTTGATGGGGTTAGTGATCCATTGCCTACTGATAACATATAATTTGTGTTTGGAGCATTAGGTATGATAAAATTTATTTAATTTATAACATATACGATTGCTAGTATTAAAAAATATATACTTCTTTGACTAGATCAATCCTGTAAAAGAAGTTCGATAACTCGACTCCATTTGACAAAAAGGTTTTTTAATGACCTAACCTCAAAATAAACATACAAACACTCAATGGCAGATCCTTACGGGGCCGGGATGGGCGTCGGCCCCCTCACGATTTTCCGTCCCGTGTTACAAACGTTCAGGATCCGTCACTGGAAAAACACTGAAAATTTAACTCCCATGAAAAAAGTTTATAAGTACCTAGTTTCTCTATTAATCTTAATAAATAAATAAATAAGTCAAAACCAAACGAAAATCTATATAATACAAAATCATATAAGATACCAATTGAAGCTCAATTTCGGCTTAATTTGTCCTTGTGTTGCAAAGAATTTGAACTTGTTTCATGTGCTCCAAAGATATTGTTTATAACGAATCTACCTAATAAATCAAGGTTTTAGGGGGCAATTTTTGGGGGGAAATTTTTTTAATTCATAATAGGAAGTTTGAGAGGGAAATATTAAGTTTCATGGAATGAGTTGATGAAGTAATATTTTTAAATATTAAATATTTACAAATTACAAATCTTTAAACATAATGATTATAATATTTTTATAAATATTATTATTTAACCCGTGTGTAACACACGGGTGTTAAACCTAGTAAGTTATAATATGATGTAAACAATTGAGTCAAGCAAATTAATTAAGGTGGAAATTGTCTCATCGTTTAAAACAACGTACATATGTTAACTAATCCACCATGAATGATACGTATATACATAGTGAAGCCTTGTTTTTTTCACTTTGCGTATATAATTTATTAAACGACTTTTTAGAATGAAAGTCGTAATAAAACCTTTTTTATTTAGCAAGTTAATATTTTAATCTTTATGTTTATTTAAAAAAAAGTATTCTTAAACTTAAATTTAATTACAAAACGCTCCTAATTAACTATAAAAATAAGTCTAATTTATTTAAAGAGTAAATTGTTATTTTGGTATGTGGATTTGTTCTTCTGCAATCGCACCGGATAGGAGATCAATTTTCTTTGGTTTGTACCGGTTGTTAGAGAAAACAATAGGTGATGACAGTAGAAAGAAAAAGAAAGAACAGAAACATGGGAATTTGGCGAGCAAAAGCCGTCGACTCTATGATTTATTATGAACTAGGTTAATATTTGTGTGCTATACACGAGTTAAATAAAATATTTAAAAAAAAGGTATAATCATTATATTTAGTGTGTGTCTAACCACACACCCTGACATGCTAATCATACACCCAATCATTATTGTTATACGACTCATATTGGTCAATATGAGTCGTATTGATCTATATGACTTGTATTAGATTGAATATGAGTCTTTAATGATCGAGAACATGACTTGTATTAGATTGAATATAAGTCATATTGAACCATTATATGACTCGTATTGATTAAACATGAATCGTATTGGTTCAAAAATTAAATTTTTCTATATGTCCTCGACATATTCACCACCATACTGATTGTCGTAATTGTTAGTGTACTAAAAATAACTATCACCCTTATTTTCATCATTAAAGATATAGTTAGCATCCCAGATATACAAAAGTTGGATAAATCTTGATATTATAAATGTATTAACAAATAAATTCATTTTGAATATCGAATTTGATCGATCGATCGTTTATATTTGAATTTTAACAAAATATTACATCATGTCAAATAAGTATTAAGTTTTTCAAAATTTACACGTTCGAATGATTTTTTTTCCACTGAGTAAATACGACTCATATTAGACTTATTATGAGTCATATTGTTAGGTAATACGACTCATATTAGACTTAATATGAGTCATATTTTCAGGTAATATGATTCATATAAAAACTAATACGAGTCATATGTCAGGTAATATGACTCATATCAAATCTTATACGAGTCATATTACTTTTGTATGTTGTATGGTGATTTTAACCTAGCTTTTGGATTGGACTTATAGTTATAAATAAAGTTATTTGCTCTATAATCAGTCTCTGGTTTCGTTTCCTCATTAATCTATTAAATTTGTTCTAATTAGTAATGGCTTTGATGTAAATTGTATTAAGATATTAACTATATATATCATATGTTCGTAGTGTCAGTAGGATTAGTGGCCCATTAATAACATTATTGTGTCAGAAACATTAGGTTATAGGTTTTAATTCTGTTGTTCTCCTTAAAAATCAAGATGTTAGTTTAAAAAAAAAATTGTTCGCAGTGCAATGTGAGTATCATTTGAAATTAATTAAAGCCCATGGTCTTAAAAGGGTCTTTAGCCCAATTGAGTTACATGAAAGAGAATTAAAATAATGTCAACGAGGAGGTAACGAATATGCTTAGCTACGACTGAAATTTTTGGAGGGGACAACATGACTTTAAAGTTGTCAACAACGGAGGTAACGAATAGGCTTAGCTAAATCTCTCGTGGACTTCGCGTGAACGATAGTGTAAGACACTTTTGATTTAGTTTATTGTTTTATTGAGTTTGGATTTAAAACTGTGTTACAGACGGTTTTACTTGGGTATTTATAACTCGTGTGATAGACAAGTCTTGTGTAACAAACATAGACATGTTTCTGTGTAAATCAAATTTTGTTTTTGTTGGTTGAATAATTATTTGTGCTTGTTTGGTTTGATATATTTTTTTATCAATTGAAGTTGAATTGTGATTTGCATAAGTAACTGATAATGTATTGTGTGACAAACTTATTATTTAATCAATAGCATCCAATAAAACAAAAGTTAAGTTATTAGTAATTACAAATTAGAATACCGAAATGATCACATTATCTTCTCATTGTTTTTACAACCTTAAAGTAATCTTGATATTAGTGTTTTTCAAGTATTTTTTTAAATCAATTTTAAAATTTACAAACAAATAACAACTAGCGTTAATCACAGACACCTCAGTGCATACGATACCTACTTCTTGTACTTAACTTTTTTTTAATAATGTATAAATCAAAATAGTGATATCTAGTGATAATGTTTTGAAATAAATTAATATATTTTATTCTTTTGTAGCAATGAAATAAATAACTTTAATATAAATTTAAATGAAAGAAAGGACAAATATACAATTTTAATTAAAAAAATCCCGACAATAGAACATGACATTCTATACTTCATTTACAAGGCTCAAATAATGCATAGACCTTAACATAAAATATAACATGTTAGGCAACTTATAATATAAACAAAAAAACAAAAATCGTTGAACTATACCATCTACTTAAAGCCAAATAATATGACCCAACATTTTTGAAGTATTTAGCAAGAAACGTTATTTGATCCATAACTAATTGCTTCCAAACTTGAATCCATGAAATTTGTCATCCATGGTCTTGGACCACCATTTTCCCCTTTCAAGTTATAAGCGTACGAAGGCCATCTGACGTCAGTCCCACACGCGTGTGAAACGCCCATTTTTAACATCTTTTGAGATCTCTCGAGAACCAAAAGACTAGAAAACGTGGAAAAACTATTGCCCACAAACACGTCGGCTCTCAAGCAAACTTCATAGTCGATTGCTGCTTGAATCAGATACGAATGATTCTTGTAAATCTCTGTTAACCCTAATTGCTTCTTGTCAACCGGATGCATACCTTGTTTCCAACCATTTAAAACTGAATCATCTTCAAGAAGCTCATTAGCCACCGCGAGATAAAGAGTTGTTTGTGGCTTTAGACCTTGAATGTTTGCTACTCTAGTTGTAATCTCCTCTTTACTACTACAAATGCTTGACATATTTAATCTTTGTTCTCTTTTTTTACAATGTATCATCCAATCTTTTTCAATCCTCATATGGATTGCTACATAAGGTGTTTGATACAAAGAAACGCTTGTCGTTTCACTTCCAAACGCTCTAATCTTCGACACAACTTCATCCGCTTCTTTTGAGATCTCATCTACTAAAACCAAGCATTCAAACACCTTTGCGTAATCACTAACCGGCCAATGATCATGCCATAGAAATGGGTTCTTCCCAACTACTCTAATAGTCTCGTACGCGTCATAATCTTGCTTGCTAAACTCTTTCAATTGATCAAGATCCCTTTCAAGTGTCCATCTCCTACCACTACCCTTTTGAACCTCAATCAAGTTGCTTTCATTCCTAACATCACTATACCGACTCACACGAACAAACCCATCACAAAGAGAGTTAAACCTCTCAAAGTTGAAGACTTTATCAAACGAAATAGGCTGCAATCGATCGATTTCTTTGTAGAACAAAGACGCGCTTAAACTAGGCATTAAAAGAGTTCTATTCAACATTCTTGAAGTTAAACAAGCTCTTGCAAATGCAATCTTTTGATTGTTTAATCCCCAAACAATCTGAGGCACCTCTAAGAACTTCATGCTTACATTCCATGGTTTCAATAACTCGATTTCGTTGTTTTTAAACCGACCAACGGCACTCGAAGCAGGGAGAAACAAACTTCTGAAGATCAAAGCTAATATAAACAAGAACACACATATGGAAACCAAAGCATTCACATGCCACTTAAAGAACTTCACATGCCACTTAAACAACTTCACATGTTTCAACTTTATCAAGTCCATTAGTGATTAAAAAGAGGATAAATTCACCTTTAAAACTGCAAAATTAACAGAACAAGAGATGAATTTTTCACCTTTTTTTACTATCTTGAAGTCTCCAAAGTGAACCCAATTGGGATTATGATAAACTCAATTCAACAAAGCTGATCAATCTTTGAGTGTACTTCTCTCAGGCATTTCATCAAACACCTTCAAGGGTGTTTCATGAACTTCAAAATCAAACAAAATCAAACAAAATTAAACAAAATTTCGAAACTAATCCACCTGATTTGGATTGAAATACGAAGAATTAAATGAAATATGATGAACCTTTAACAGGTGGATCAAAAAGTGTGAAGAATTATGGGAATTTGAGGAAGAAAAATTGGGGGAAAAGAAAACAGAGGAAACTTGTGACAGAGAAGAAGAAGAAGAAGATGATCACGGTTCATGCATGATGGAAATGAAGGAGATTAAAAGTGTTTGAAATTGAAAGGTATTAAAATTTCCAACGAAGAACAATAATCGATCACCATCTTGACAACCTGTTTTGATCTAACAAATTCTCCAACTTTTTTTTCATACCTGTTTTTGATAAATATATATAACACAATTTGATTGTGACATTGATTATCAACTTTAAAATATTATTATTATTATTAATTATTATATTATGTTATAAAAAAATAAAATAATATTAAAGTGCAAATCGGTGATCATTTGAGCACATCTAATTTGACAAAGTTTACGCGTGCAATAATAGTGGCTTAAATACCCGTTGAAACCGGCGTGATTTCAAGCCATTGAATAGAAAATTAATATAACTTTTTAACAGGTCGCTAATAGTTATATCATATAAGCAAAACGTTCAGACATAAAAAACGATTAGGTTACTGAGTGTTTGGAGATGAATGGTAGGGCATACTTACACTCTCGCATTATCTTAAACTCTTGTTTGTCGAACATGATCATCGTTGACCACCACTAGATGTTTACTTAGTTTTCTTCATTAGTATCACTTTGAAAACTAACTTTCGTTAACATTATGTTATCTTGTGATGTTTTTTGTATGTTAGGTAAGGTCATATATGATTAGAGTTTAAATCTCAATTGTAACATAAAGAACGTGTAGTTTAAGTTCTTTAAAAGAATTTTATGTTTTCATATTTTAGTATTTTAGTCATAGTCATCATTGTCAAAAAAAAAATAAATAAATAAACTAGCGGTTAAGTGTAAACCTATGACTATGCTAATTGACTATGCACATGATATTATTTTAATAAAAAAATAAATTTTTTTCCTATCTACTTACTTAACTATATATAACTTTAGACCTTGTCTTTTAAACCACACACTTTGATAAAACTATAAAAATGCCATTCATTAAAATTTGCAACTTATTTACATTTTTAATCACGAACTTTGGTATATTTATGACTTTGATTACTCGATTTTTTTTTAATTTTTTAGCGTGACTGAGCTTTAAAATATTTACACTTTTCATCTTCAATTTTGATTTAATTGTCATTTTTTTTTGTTATATTATGACCCTCTTTCTTTGACATTTATATTTGTTACTCAAACTTTGGATATATACATTTTTTACCTCCATGTCTCTCACCGTCACAACGTGATGTACGGGTTGAAGCCGAAACAATTATTAACGCTTATTATGCTGTCAAAAAACTATGTCGTTTTAACGCATGACTCATGTCAAGAAATTCTCATGTCGTAACACGTGCTAAAGGTCAATATCTTAATGTCACCAGTGTAATATTTCACGAAATCAACAAGACCCGACTGCTGCATCACACGACTGACAATAAATCTAGTTTTACTATGATTATAGTTAAAATGTCCTTGTTTAGGTTTTTGAAATTAGTTTGGCTTTTAAGCAAGAATATTTTTATACTTCTAATACTTCATTATTCAAAGTATTATATTATTGTTATTATTATTATTAATATTAATTTTATTATTTTTATAATAATATTTAAAAATCAGGCGTGAAGATCTAAGTTGTGAGTTGAAGTAGGCTACTTTTGTTATTGCATGTAACTGCCGTGGTCCAGCCTAAACCTTACATAGGTTACCATCACTACCTCAGCCTTTTGACTTGCACACCCTCAAAAACAATGAAAAACTATTGTTGTACACACCCCAAAAACAATCAAAAACTATTGTTGTACACATTCAAAAAACAATTATAAACTTTTCTTGAATGTTTCTACTATTATAAGTGTGTGAGTTATTTTTATAAAACTTCTTTAATATAGATTCAAACCATTAAACAATTGTTTTATTATCGTCTACTCTAGTATTTCTCATAGAAATTAGAAATTGCCACTTTCATATCTATCGATGACACAACTACGACAATAAGAAAATAGGAAAAAAATGCTTTGAGGGTTTTTTAGTTATTGTGTGTCTGTGTGTCCGCTGAATATGTTTCTTTGATAAATGCTGATGGTTGGAGCAATCAACATTTATCACAATGTCTCCTTTATATCCCTCTATTAATAAGGAGATCGACAGGGGAGGGTAACGAGACAATCTTTTGGAAGCACCCGTGGTTTGGCCTCACATCGCTGAAAGAGATTTTCTCAATTTTGTACTTTATAGAAGCAAATACGAGCTCTTTAATCTCTCAATGGGTAGTGCGCAATGCAAACCAATACCTGTGATCACGTGGGAATGATTACGGGTGAATTTTTGATTTTTTTTATTATTTCATCCAATCACAACACATAAATATAATATCACTATCATCCCACCACATATACTCTAATCGCTATCATCCTCTTTCAACTCATCCTATGTGGCGGTCATTGTCTATGTGACACAACTTTTTTTACATTTTTTAATCATTAGAGCAGACGGAGTCGACGTGGGATGCATTCGGTCCCGAATCGGCCCCGCATGGGAACACCGTCCCACCCCCCTTCGGCCCCGAAAATCGGTGTCCCATTTGGGGTGTTCTCCCCGAATTATATGACCGTTTAATCCTCCAACGGCTACTTTTAGGCTTTTTTTAGAAATAAAATATTAAAAAATGATGTGGGGTGGATACCGAGTGATTTGGGGTGAATGTGAAGTGGAGTAATAAAATGTGAGGTGGTGAGGGATGGACTCCCCTCACCCTTGTCAACTTCTCACAACACGTAGCCTAACCCAAATTTTCGGACAGGAAAAACTAGTACAGATGGATCAGATCCCTCTCAAATAATTATCTCTAGTTTATTTATTTTTCTTTTTTTTAATAGAAAGTAGCTTTTAAAAAGTGTAATGTTTAGAGTAAAAAATGATTTTAAGAATGAGTAAATAGTATGTAAAGTGAGATAGCACATTTAATAAGGAGATGCTTTAACTAGCTAATTTACGAGTTGCACTATTATATTTTTCTGATGATACCTACCCTGGCTAGTACATCCTAAACCTTATATGTACCGGTTATAGTCAATTTGCTTAACCTCTTGATTCTTCACCACCTCCGTCCAAACAAATAAAAATAGTTTTTTAATATATATATTTTTTAATCATATCGACTCAAATAGATTACCAAAAAATTTTATAATAAAGTGACAGGTAAATGAGCAACAAGTTACACAACGACCATCTTTTGAATATCAAAACCTAGTCTACTGAAAACAAAACATTGGCTCTTTGGGTCGAAACATTAAGCTATGATAACCCGTTGAACCATCGTCAAGAATTTCACTACCACCATGGCTAGAAAGCCAAGCGTTTTTATAGAACTTGAGGATTTAATTGGGTCTAAATGGGCAAACATCATCTAAAACTATTGTTTGTCACGATCACCAAATCGTTATCATGTAATTGATGTTCTAGTCCAATGACATTCATAAGACAAGTAAATGATTAAGGTCTTGAGATCATTAGGTCTAAAGGTTTTAATTTTAACCCAAGGAGGGTTTCCCATGTGGTGAGTTTTCTTATTAATATATATTGTTTTTGGAGTTTGTCGCGTCAAAATCAATATAAACGGTTGAAATTACATCTTAAAAGACTTACTTACATATTGAGAGCAGTTTCAAACGCTTTTAACCAGCACCATCGTTTTTACTTATTAAATGATTACAAACATAACTAGCAATTCATTCATTCATTCTGATAACCTACACCACAATAAAAAAGTATAGATTTATTCTGAATAGACAAGACATTGAAAGATAAAACATGAGACTAAAACAAAAAAAGGTCGAACTCATAAAAAAGATGATATATAGTTGACTAAGACATCTTTGTCCTGCCACTAATGTGTCACAAAACATTATAGTTGGCTCGTGAACCATTTATTTATTATCTACTGTTTTTAATCGTGTGATATATATTACAATCCATCCATCGTACAAACGTGCAAATAAAGGACCCCAAAAAATGTCCTAAGTATGAATCAATAATTCAATACCTATAATTAAGTATTCGAATCATCTTACTACTATGGGATGATGACGATCGGGTGAGTCAGTGTCGGTCAGAGATCAAAGAAAAGGTAGATGGAAATCCAAATAACTTGAGATAAATTATCGATGTCTCATGTTGATCCTCCAACTAAATAGTGTACACCGAACATTTGAGAGACAATTTGTTTACCAAAAGATCGACCACGGCTTAGTTAGTGGAAGTGTTCATTGACGTAAGGAGAGTGACTAAGTCATATATACCAAATACAGTGCTCAAATTTAAAATTAGTTATGAGGATGACAATAACATACTATTAACGAGTCTAATACACTTTTGTTTAAAACATGATAAATTAACTAGTCGGTTAAAAAAAACGCATTGAAACAAGTAATAAAGACGATTAAACATATATAACAGTAAATTAGTTTCTTGAACCTTAGGTACATGATAATAAAAAAAAATAAGTCATGCAGGGGAGGTGTGGCAAAACTTGTTGGCAACATGTTATCTTATTTGAGCCTAAATGATTAACTAAAAACGCAAATGTGAAACTATTTTGCTCACGAGGTACAGTGATCATAATACATAAAAAAATGTCTCGCACAATAGGGCATAAAACTAGTATTATTATTCGTTAACACAATTTGACATTTGTTTATTAGCAAATTATTATTTTAGTGATTATGGTTTGACATTTTTACCTCTATGATCTAAAAAAAACAAATACAAATAGACCCCTAGTATTTTATTTTCAAACTTTTTTATTTTTAATAGAAACTCTGTTGATTTTTTCTGTTAAGTATAAGGGTGTTTTACTTTGCGACGTTGAAGTTAAAAGTAACTAAAATGTCAATTTGATAATAAAGAGCGTGCAGTGTAGGACAATTAAAAAAAGAGAAAAAAAACATTAGAGTTACTTGACTTTAAATATACTTATTATGTTTCGATATTGTTCTAACTTTATATGTACAAATTTAGATAAGAGTAAACTGTATATTTAGTTGTTTTGATATCATTAACAGTTTCAGTATTATCTTAACAGTTTTAAGGGGCTGTTTGGCAAAAGCTGAATCATTAAGTGCTGAATGGTTAAGAGGTCTGAACCAGTAAGAGGTTCTATCAATGAGAGAGATATTAAGGTAGAACTTCAGGTGATGGTAAGTTTTATATATGCTACGTTCAGTTCCATTCAGCATCTTTCAATCTCTTAACCATTCAGCACTTAACTGAACCATCCAGAGGCTCTTTTTTATGAAACAAACACTCTGAATGCTGAATCTAAATGATTAAACACTGAACTGAACCATTAAGAGGTGAAACAAACAGCCCCTTAGTCCTTGTGGTTTTATTTTCTAACAGAAATGGTCCCGAACACTAACTCCATCTAAATTTCTGTTAAATCTATCCCACGCATCCTGCATCTGAGGGGTAAAAATATAATTTCTCCCCCTCTTTTAACACAAGAACCAAAACTGTTAAGGTGAGACTGAACCTGTTAATGATATTACCGTTTACTCTTTAGGTAATAAATTTGTAGTTTTTTTTATTATTGTGATCTTTCGAATATCATGTACTTTTTTCGTAAAATCATCACGTCCTCTTCTTGCATAATCGAACGGTTTACCCGTGACTAGGTGCTCCATCACCATTCAAACGTACACCGTTTCGTTACCCATTGTCAAAACTTTTCCCTCGTTGAAGTAATTCAAACTTAGATGAAGTAGAAAAAGAGATTAATGGTGAATTATTATTATATAAAATTTGATGATGAATAAGATAGGAATTTATAGTATTTAATAAACTAATATATAATATATAATAATATTTTAAAAAACAATTATATATATATCTCACCCAACTCATTGAAAACCACATTCATGGTTTATCAACCCACCACATTGAAGCCATGTGAACATGCCGCCTTTCTCGTCTCTCTCGTGAACATTAGCAATGTAGACCACCAATTCACCAAACATTTCTTACTAAGGTAATTAATTGCAAATTATTACCGGTTTTATTTATAAGTTTCATTTTATTACCATAGTAGGAGATGATTGAAATAGTAATTATTTTTAATTTTTTTAAAATTCGACTAAACATTAGGGGACAAAATATGATTCTTATATAAAAAATAATTATTGTTAGATAAACCTTCAAACGATACACATAAGCAAAACATCCTCAATGATCTCTAATAATAACACTAATTACATTTTAGTACCCTAATATTTAGTAGAACCTTAAAAAACTTAAAAGTATTTACATTTTCAACTCTCTCTATTACGAGTGTGCATGAGTCGGTTTATATTTGATAAAGTATAAATAAAAGTTTGAAATAAAGTTAGTAATAACCTACAATTAATTACCTAGGTATTTTCTAAACATATATAACTTTTTATATGGCATAGTTTAAAAAACTACATAAAACGGAGGAATTAATTATTTTAGTATAATAATACGCTATACTAAAAAATATTTTTTTAAAAAAATCTTTTGTTCTGGTTTTATCACGGTGTTTTCTCAAAACTGAATGAAACCGTCTGTGTAACCTAAAATATCCTTAAAATCAACACATGGGTGTTATGTTCCCAAGCATAGTGCGGACACTAAACTACTATATTATATTACTAGATTTAATACTTGTGTATACACATAGGATAAATAATATAATAAATATTTTAATAGTTAAGTAATTATAAATGATTATTTAAAGGTATATTGGTTTTCACTGGTCCCAACTATCATCTTTTGTCTTCTACTGATGCCAGCTATTAAATTGGTTGGCAACGGTCTCAACTTTTATCAATTTGGCAACCAATGGTTCGTCGTTAAATTTTTTTAACGCCGTTAAGTTTTTTTCAAATTCAAGACCGATGTTTTAGGCCTTTTGATAGGAAGGATAATACGAGTCGATTGATGTAAAAGTTTTCTGGAAAAGGCTCGCTGAACGATATAATTTTTACATCTGATTGAAGCACCATTAGGTTTAAACACCCGATTGAAGCACTATTTCGTTGTTCGGAGCGCTGTCCGAGGTAACTTTTCCATCAATCGGCTTGTATTATCCTTCCGATCAAAAGGCTTAAAACATCGGTATTGAATTTGGAAAAAACTTAACGACATTAAAAAAATTAACGAAGGACCGGTGGTTACTAAAGTGATAAAAGTTGGGACCGTTGATAACCAATTCAACAGTTGAAATCGGTAAAAGACAAAAAGTGATAGTTGAAACCGATAAAACCAATATACCTTATTTAAATTACACATAATGGAGAAATATAAACTCACTCAACCCTTGTAATCCTTTCTTTCTTGATTAGGCGATTTCAATTTAAAATATGAATAGGAAATAAAAAAACAAAATTGATTATTGATGAATTGAAATACGAAACCTTCAAATCATAGTGTAACTGTTAAATCTTGAAAAGCAAGGAAAAGTGAATTGTATAACGAAAATAATTTATCTTTTGGATATATACAATGCTAACAAAATGAGTACCACAAAAATAAACAAAATATGGAGTATGAAAGTTCAAGTTTGTCACACATAGGTGTCTACACTGTGTGGTTAAAAAAACTTTTGTACATGTTTTTTTTAACTTGATGGGTATGTAATCTTGGCATGGTTAATTTCTACTATATTTTGTAGGTAGAAAATGAGCTGCTTTTAGTTTCTAGGTGCTTAACTACTTGTAGTAACATATATGATGTGTCTAACAATCGCGGATGTGGATCTCCATGTACTTTTTTCCGCTTCATCAATCTCTTATATAGGTCGTGGCACATAAGCCACATCCGCTATTAATAGTAACGAATTACTAGGGATAATACAAGTTAGATTTGTGCCTTGAAACCATACCTGCCAACCTTTAAAAGGTGTATTGATTTTAACACTCACAACTATTTGTTATTGGTCACTACTGGTCTCAACTATCAAAATATGTGATAACATACATAACTTTTTTTCTTCTTTTTGCCACAAATGGATCCCCGTAAATTTAACGGCGTTAGGTTTTTTTCGAATTCTAATCCGATATTTTAGGGTTTTTGATCAGAAGGAAAATACGAGTCAGTTGATGTAAAAACTACCTTGAAAGGGTAGTCGAAACTATGTAAGTATTTTTTACAACCGATTGAAGTATCATTAGGTTTAAACACCAGGTTAAAGCATTATTTCGAGGTAATTTTATATATCAGTCGACTCGTATTCTTTTTCTGATCAAAAGCCCTACAACATCTTGAAATTCGGAAAAAATTAAACGCCATTATTTTTTTTTAATGGCAGTCCGTTTGTGGAAAAAACGTTAAAGTTAGGATCGCCAACACATATTTCGATAGTTAAGACCAATAGCGGACAATAACAAATAGTTGGATTGTTAAAATCCAATACTCCCTAAAAAATCAAACAACATGTGTACATTATATAGTAATAATATTTAAACTTATAGAGAAATGTTAGTTTAAATGTCATCAAAGTCATATTTATTAACTAAATTTACTTAGGATTGACAACAGTTGTGATTAACATCGATTGTGATTAGCATCAACTGTCGTTTAACAAGAAATAATTAATACGCAAGTTCTAATCGTAGTTGACGATATATTAGGATGCAACTCTTCTCATGGCTAAATCTAAGAGATGTGTCTTTGACGAGACTCGAACCGAGGCATGGCCAAAGGGGGACACACGTACTCCACCCCACTACGAGCTCATCATTGTTTTACACTATATATATGCTCCTCGTGAGCGTGCTAACCGGCTCCACGTCGAATGACCAATCCTCTTCCTTTGGACATCACTTTCTCTCCTCCCCGTCTCACAGTCCAAACCTATCACCTTTTGTTTTGTAAAGATTCTTCCCTCTTTCTCCGTTCTCTTATATATCCTTTTTAGACGGACTCGTTGTCTAAGTATTGATAATAGTGTTAGAAAGAAAGATACTCCCTCCGTCCCAATTTAGATGTCATGGGACCCACAACACAAAGATTAAGAAAAAGTAGATTATCATATTATTTAACCTATAAAATGACAAAAATGCCATTAAAGTTTTTGTCTTTTAGTCATAAAGTAGATTTTATGTTAAATAATTAGGGGTAAAATTGGAAATGGTATTTTTATTTTTAGAATTGACATTTAAAATGGGACAACCAAAAAAGGAAATTTAGACATTTAAAATGGGACGGAGGGAGTATAATTTATACGGAGTATATGTTTTTTTTACAAACAATGAGTTATTAAAGAGATGTTAAAAACGACTTAGGGAAGTTATAATACAATTATAAGTCACATTGATATACATGTGAGTAAAAAGTAAAAACAAAATGTAAAAAGTAAAAAAGTTAAGAAGTAAAGAAGTAAAGAAGTAAAACGTAAAAAGTAAAAAGTAAAAGTAAAGGTTAAAGTAATTTTGGTGTGGTTTGAAGTTGAATGCTCATTAATTACTATGACAAGATGTATTATTATTATTATTATTATTATTCTTTAAAAAAAACCAACTTGACTTGAAAAGGTATATCAGCAATGATATAAAGTTACATTTGTTAGTCTCAATTTACATACGTAATTTTAAGTTCACGTATCTTTTTTTTTTTTTTTTCACTTTTGTTGTCTCATCTTCAATGTCTATTTTTTCCCTTTTAATTGTCTAAGTTTAGATTTTAATTTTCAAAAATATTAATATAATTTTCAGTTTTACCCTAATTATTTGACACAAAAGATAACATTAATTTAATTTAATGTCACGGGTCAGTGACCTCTAAGTAATTTAAATTGTTATAAAAAAAATTTAATTACAAAAAAAATTTGATCCGTAAGTTCATTTATTAAGTAGTGTATCATAAACATTATAAATGGTAATTAAGTTTATCTATAACTTTTTAAAATAAAATAAAAACTATAATAATACTAGAATCAAATTAAATAAAACAAAAATGCTCATTTTTATGACACATGTTATTTTAAAAAAGTATCATATGAATACTTATAGCTATTTAAAAATCGTGTGGGAAATTTAACTAAAAAGGAAATTAAAATTAATTTTATCAAGAATCAAAATGTTCTATCAAATATTGTCATGTGTCAAATGTTTTTAAAGAATAAACACAAGAAAACATTATTTTGTATATTATAATGGTGATTTCATTATCAGAGATACGTAACAAGGAGATTCAACCCCAAACCAACAATATGATGATTGTAATTGGATGTTTCGGATGCGTTATTAGGTCTTATCGTCTTGCTAGTGACTTCTTTCTATTTTTAATAAAATTATAGTTAAAAAAACAGTATGATGTTTGTGATAGAGTGTTTGACCGTAAACTTCACTTTGTCTCTACATTCTCAACTTGTCAAAAGAACAACACTTATACTGCTCCACAATAGTAGGAAGATGTTGGTTTTCACACAAGAACTAAAATATTTAAGCAAAAAGCTTTTAAATTAAAAAAAAAGTTCTAACTTGTTTAAATCTATTATAGGTTGTTAACTTTAATCCAAAATAGCTAATTATTGTAAATAAACAACAAAAATGAAAATTAAATATATATGAGCAATTGCATATATCCACTTGAAAAATTACATATTTTTAAGTATATCATACTTCAAAATCATTGAGAAAATATGTAATGCTAAGTTTAATGCCCGTGTGTACACACGGGTTAAATAATAATTTATAATAAATTTATAACTATTATGTTTAAGTATTTATAAAATTTTAATATTTAAGTATATAGTTCCATCAACTTATGCATGGTGATTAACTCCACACAATTTCCCTCTCAAAATTCCTATTATAAATCAAATATTTTTTTCCCTTAAAAAATTATCCCTTAAAACCTTGAAATATTAGATAGATTTCAAGTTTAAACATGAATATTTACCATTTATCCAAATTCATAATATACCGCCACCATAGACATTGTTTTCTATTCATATTAGTATTTTTGACTTGCTAAGATGTTCAATTGTGTACAAAAACAATCTTTATCCTATACTTTTACACCTCTGATTTTCTAAAATAAATTGTCAAACACAACTAAGTCACTTTCTATGTAGGACCCAATTCTCTTACGTGGGTGCACAAGCACCACACTCCCCTTAGGCAACTTGTTAAAATAAAATTATAAAGTCATTTTTGTTATTTAATGTTATTATATATATTTCTTACTTTTCCAAACATATAATAAATACATTTAATTTACTTTTATACTATTCAATTATACATTTAAAGTATTTAACCATATACATGAAAACATATTTGTATATATTTTCAGGTAACCAATATTAAAGTATAAATTATTGAGGACCAGCTAGCTAGATGATTTATCATTTATGTTGATTACCATTTAGTATATTATATTTGGTCTTTTTTTATATCAATGGATTTAAACTAGTAGATATTACCGATTTTAAACTTCGACACATGTCATGTGTTATATCAGCAATGTTGAGTTTACGGTCTTTATTCAATATAGATTCATATTCCTAGTGTAGTGTTTAAGGTTTGGTGTTAAGGTTTGTTGACTCTTCATACCACGTACCAACTAATATTGTAGGTTTGCTTACAAAGAGTTTATATATTTGTTTTGGTGGAGCCATCACATGAGTGATTTTACTTAAAGAATGATAACTATATAATTCTCTTCTCAACCTTGTAATGCGTTAAAAAAGAATAAGCATATTTGAGGCAAAACATTTTTTACAACTTAATACTTAACTTGTGGATCAACATAACGATGTGAGAGAGGTCTAAGGTGTCATAACTATCATCTTTGGGATTCATCGTTCTTAATTAGGTTTGTTCCACCCTTACAAATAAGATTTCTACTGTCTACAAAAAGTTTTCGAACATTCGTTTTGTTGCGTAAGTGGATACTTTGTAAAGATAACCCATTATGGATTACTCTCAAAAATCACACTTAATTATGAATTTATCATCCGTAACCAACGTGCCTAAAACGTGTTAATAGTAGAAAAGTTATAAGGCGTTCATATTTACCCAATATTTCTTAAAATTAAACTATTTGAGATTCGTTTAAGCTATCACACAAAGACTACATCTAAGTTTATAAGAACGACTGAGAGCATAAACTTTTAGGACGATGCCAGCAAACTAGTAAGATGATAGAAATTGCTCATAAACATGTCTAAAAGTAACTCTTTTGCTTATAATAAAATGTAAATTAATTTCAACATGTGTTGATACGATCATTTAAAATGTAAATTATGTGTTTTTAACTTTTTTGTTTAAGTTGTTGTATATACCAGGAGGATTAGAGGTGAAAGAGCTTAGATTTGATTTGATTTGTAATTGTTGATGGGTTAGGGTTTATGTGTTTATTGAAGAACAAATTGAATCATGTTTGCAGTTAGTTTAATAGAACATGTCACTTTTTGCAATTAGTTTATTTTCAACAAAATCTTTATGAGACTAATTTTTAATTATTTAGATTATTTGTATGTTTGTTGTTTTTAATCTTTTTAAAAGTAATTAGTAGGATTTTTAAGGTATTTAGTTTAAAAGCGTTGATATCTAGTTTGATACTAATACTGTATTTATAGTTTAAATTTATTTGTTGAAGACTTAAATTACAGTTTAAATGCAATTTATGTTTCTATTTTCATATTAAAGATATGACTTTAATGTAATGTGTGATTTATTTCTAAATGTTATTTTTTCATAAGCTTTTAAATTTGTGTTTTTTTATGTTTACATTTGTGTAACACACATGTTTAATCTAGTAAATAATCATTTGCATATATAAAAAGTAACATGTATGAAAAACTTGTTTTTTATGTTATAGTTTTCAAAATATGTTTAAATTTGTTCAACATATGTATTTATCTATTTTATATTTCGAAAATGGACTCATTATTTGTTGAAACATGTTTGTCTCTACCTGAAAACCCAAACCAATTATACACGAAACCGATTAACCTGAATATTATGTGGGTTGGTTATCGGTTTTCTTATCCGCAAATACAAATGTTGATTGTTTACACTCGTATAACACACATGTTTAATCTAGTAAATAATCATTTGCATATATAAAAAGTAACATGTATGAAACTCATTATATACAAAGACATATCAGGGTAAAATAACTTGTTTCCAAGTTGATTGTTGACTTCAACAGACCTGCAAAACTAGAACCAAAATTTCATACAGGTCGAACCCATATTTCTAATTTAGCCAGGGCCCGACTAGGGTGTCGTGCCCTCATGCCCTCCAACTCGTGTCTGTGAGAACCAAGCAGAGATGGAGCTATGAAGAGCTCAGGGGTAGCCCGGGCTACCCCTCAACTTTCGACGAAGTACAATTTTCACTCGTTTAAGTATCAGGATATTATTCTTTCTTATGGTTTTAAGTATCAGGATACCTCTGAAAAAAATTTATGATACCCTTAAGCGAAAATTTTCTCATAGGATACTCCTGATATTTGGTTCTAGACCTGCCACTAGAACCATGTCAACCAAAAGTAAAAATGAAATGCATAAACTCCATCATCCAAATCGCACGCTGATGCATCTGGAACCTCAGAAACGACATCATCTTCAACAGTTCACGCTGATGCATGTGAATGTGTTGACCAACTAAGTATAAACGTTACACGGGTAAGTTCAGAAAACATACCTTCGTATAGAGATTTATGGCGCCTTATCTTCAAACAGAATTTTGTAAAATCGTTTTCTTTCCTCAGGATCAAATATGCCACCTACATCATCGTCATCTTCATCACACAGTTCATGAACCGGATCATTTTTCTCTTGTTTCATTGCTGTAATGCCTTTTTTCCTTCTCTTTTCTAAATTCAACATGTGATGCCTTCTATTATACTCATGAAGCCCCTCCTGCATCAATTCCCCAAATTTATCCTTCACAACAACAAGCGGATCTTTTTCAACCAATTCCGGCCCGTTATACCCTTCTCTAAGTAAAACCGTATAAATTTGATATTTGTTTGTAACATAGAATATTCCCGGGTGCTTCAACAGCAAAACATTTAATTTCTCGGGTAAATGAAACTCCCTCTTGAAATGACCTAATTTCATAATTGATGCTTTCTTCCATAATGTAAGTGAAAGAAACTCATGCAATAAACAAATAGTCCTTTTTTCTGACTCCTTCGACCCGTTTAGTAAATGACCCGGATCCATATAAGGTGAAATGTAAGGCAATGAATCAAAATCGCGAAATTTCTCCCATGATTTCACCCAAGTTGAAGGTAATGAACATGTGAATGACGGATTGCAGCCCTGATTTTGAGATCGTTTTTCAATTGTCGAAACCGCTAACTCTGGGTCCCATTTAATGAGCTCGATTTCCATGGAATTTTTCCTCCCGCCATAGTTAACAACTCGAAACATATCAAGATGTTTTGGTATGATTCGTATCAAATAATCATCCGGCAGCCCTAAAGTTCTTTTGATTTCACTGAGTTTCGAGACGTTGAGTCTGTGATTAGAAACCATCATTAACAACTTTGCTAATCTCTCAACAAGAACAGGTTCTTGCATTTCTTTTACACTTTCTTCTTCTTGTACTAAAAACATCATCTTTTTAGTTAACCTGCAATGATATTCATCGTCTTTGAAGTATACTTCAAAGCAGCACGGGTATTTTTTAAGCCAGTTTAGAGCTTTCCCTTGAAGATCAAGAGTTTTGAACTTCTTTTGAAGGAAATTAACAGACGCCACATGATCAGGGCAACTCAAGATTATATTTTTAATCTGATTGTTTACAATCCATCGACGGTTTCTTGTTAAAGCTGCTTCAAGATCCGGGTCCTTTTTCATTGACCAAAGAGAGAATCTTCGAAGAAGACGGAAATTTAGATTCTGCACGCGTATATCGATCGACATTTTCCCGCTTTGTATCTTCATCATTTTACCAAAACCTAGCCCTGTTTCAACAAATAAAACAATAAAAATACTAGAGCATAAACTAAACTTAAACCGACTGGAAGATGCTTTTTAACAAATCAAAATCAAAGCCAAAAACCCAAAATGATCAAATCTTGTTCATGTTCTTCTTAACCCAAAAGAAAAAAAATCTTCTTGAAGACGCCTTGATGGTAACAACTTTAACAGCAATTTAAGCATCAATGAGTCAAAATTTCTTGAAATATCTGTATGTCCTAATAATCATTACAATACAATGCATGCAAGCCTATTGTCAGCAAAAGACGACAAATATTTCCCGTATCATTTACCAATCAACAGAACTATAGATGGCAAAAACTCTCTAGCTGACTTGTTTACTCTACTTTAACCAAGCTAAACTATACGGTTATCGGATTGCAATGGAGATATGCCAATCAAAAGAACATACCTGGCAAAACAAGGTCGAAAAGGCCGTTTACAAGTCTAGTCGTGTTACATTTAGTAGATTAGAATCAAATACCATGTCCCGCGTAACGCCCCTTTCACTTTGCTTCCTTCACGCGACGAGTATGTGTCCTTGATTAGATCTTGGTTGGTTTCCTGGTAATAAATCCACCCTTAACCAACTTTCTAATGTTTAATTGATCATTGATTATGAAGCAAATGAAACAAACAGCTTAAACAGAAATGAACAACAGTAACAACACAAATGTAACATGAGTGAACTCAATACATTCAAACAAAACAATGCATCAAATCACAACACTTGCAGCATAAAAGCAACAGATTAGTTTAAAAATCAAATCTTTATACGTATACCTAGTCAAGTTCATCTTTTTAGGTCAAATAAAATTGTAATTGTAAACCCGATTAAATACAACAAATACAATTAAATTGAAAACGTACAATTATTAAAGCCTGTTGCATTTTATGATAAGTAGAAATCAATTATCAAAGTTCACAAAGTAGATTAAACAAACACGTTGCAACAATACAATCAGTAGCATTTTCAATCCTATTACAAGTTTACAATAACAATAAAAATCAAACCTTTTACAGTAGAAATATATTGCTCTTGAAAAAGTAAGAAATGAGAACAAACTACCGAAGGTTTAAGATTGAGACTTCAGATGCAGCCCTTGTATCGATTTTGAGATTGATGCTTCAGATTGGTAAATGGCGAGCAATGGTTGTATCGATTTTACAAATTAGGGTTTTTGATTTTTAAAAAGGGGGAAGAATGAAGTGAAGAAGTCGATAGTGTGTAAAGTGCGGTTTTGGTCCGTCTAAGCTTTTCGTTAAACCTCCCCTATGAATAAGTTAAGGTAAAAATATCATTTTCTAACTCTTTTATCTATGTTAATATGTATATTAACATTTTTATTAAATTGTATGTTAAAAAGATTGAGATAAATAACATTTTTACTTCGTACGTGATTGAGACTTAACGAAAAATTGAATGAAGTTAGTGTTCGGGACAATTTTTGTTAGAAAATAAAATCACAAGGACTTAAACTGTTAAGGTGGGAGTAAACATGTTAATGGTTTCAAAACACATAGATCAAAACTGCAGTTTACTCAAAAATAAATTTTCTACAAGGGCTCGCGAGCCTAGCCGAGTTTTGAATGCTAGGCTCGAGCTCGATAACAAAATGAAGACTATTTAAAGGTGGATTTCGGGCTCGAGGTGGCTAAGGCTCGGTTTGGACAACCTTTTCCCCGAGCGGAACTCGAGTAGCTTGCTTGCCGGATTGAATCATTGACACCCGTAGTAGAAAATTTAAAGGGGTCGGGTTTTGACCGGGTAAAACTGGAATCGGTTCCGGGTAAGATATCATGTTCTTTAAGAAGTGGAACTAGTATGTACCCGGCGACTCAAATAAGATCATGTACGCTTTCGAATCAGATCTAGAGGGTTTTTTGTGCACATCTAAAGAGGACAACACAAGGATGCAAGGGAAGCACGGAGGTTGTGTGTTTAAAATTCAGATTGATGTTTTTAAACCAGACCAAACATGGAACCAATAATCATATCATGCCAATAGTGTTTTAAATACAAAAGTATAAATTACTTTAAGGGAAATTTACATATGTTCCACTTCTAACTTACTTAATTATAGAACTAAAACTTGGTTATATTTCTATGACATTTCCCCGTTACATTCCACAATTAAGCATAAAGCATTGTATACTATGTATTAAAATTTTACGTTTTAAAGAAGATATTTGTAGCTTATCAAGTTAGGATATGAATATATGTAATTCTTCCTTTAAACTTGTTTAGGGGATCAATTTACATTGATCCCACAATTTTTATTATAATTTTCACTCTAACTCATTCATTATTCTAAATATAATACTAAAGTATTTGAGCATACCCGATACGAACCCGACGAGTCATTTTTTTTATAAAACTAACGGGTATACCTGATTACCAGTGGGTATACCTGATGCTAAACCAGTAAATACCTGCTACAAACCCGACAAATTATAGACCAGGCATGAGAAATACATTTCTAATCGAGTATGGGATTGAGATTAACCATACCCATCTCAAATTCGTCCGTTACCATTCATAAATCAAAATGACGAAAGACTTTGAATAAGCATGTATACACTTAAAGCACTGAATGTCACATGGATCTAGGAAACCCACGTGAGTGTTTATGACCCAAAACAAAGGCCATAAGACAAAACAAAAAACCCAATAGAGCATGAGACAAGGGAATAGCGTTACGTCTGCTTTTGTGAGGCTGGACATAGGGGTGTTTATTATTCGAATACCATTCGAATTATTCAAAATTCGATTCGAATCGAATTCGATTAAGGCCATTCGAAATCGACTTTCAGTCATTCGCATTCGATTCGAATAATTTTGTCGAATGTGGATCGAATACGAATATGATTTTCTTTATTCGCATTCGATTCGCCCAATTCGAATAAGAAATTTCTATATTTTTCAATATATATGTTTAATATATCTAATTAATTATCTATATATGAATATGATTTAATGTGCTTGAAGTAAAGTTAAAAATACCCTAACTCAACCCATTGCCCAAACTTAATTGTTGTTTCTGCATATGAACATGATTTGGTGCCGTGGCAGTTGCATAATTGTTGTTTCTAGAGGTATTAAACTTGTTTATAGTCTTGTTTGTGTTTGATTATTCGCTTTTAGACCTTTTGTTAACATGTTTTAGACTTGTTGATGTGCTAGCATAGGGATGAGATCGGTACCATACCGATATCGACCGGTACCAATACCGAAAATACCGATTTTCATGAAAAGTGGGTACCGAATACCGTACCGAAAATACCGGTTTGGTACCGGTACGAGACCGGTATTGGTACCGGTTTTTCAGTACTGTACCGATTTGTTATAATTTAAACATAGTTTCCTCAAACTTAACTTGAAAGTACTCCGATTTAAATTCATGTGTTCTTGGTCATCCCTTTTCATAAAACTAACATTCATCTAGTATATGTTTATATGCTGAATGAAACAAAAGAATCAGAGACATGTATTTTAATCAATATTTAAACAAAGAAATCAAACACACTATTATACAATCAGACAAATTAACAAGATCGAATTTGAAAAAAAAAGTTACAATTAAGAATAAAATCTATTTATTTTTACATACAAGAACAATACTTATGATTAATATAAACATGAAAATGACATTAGTCTTAAAAGAATCGAATATCTTAATCGAAACAAAGCATATTTCAAATCGGTACCATTCATCGAAAATATCGGTACCGTACCGCTACCGGTACCGAATTTACCGATACCTAAAATGACTAAAATATATTACCGGTACCGATACCGATTTGACGAAATCGGTACGGGATCGGGACGGAACCGGTACGGTATCGGTATTCGGTAACAAAATCTCATCCCTATGCTAGTATCTTGCATATTGTTTGGGTGATGTTTTGCACATTGTTTGAGTGATGTTGTAGACTTATGTTATGCTGGTGCTACATTTGTATTGTTACTTGACGTGTTTGTTTATTTATATGTTTTTTAAAGCGAATACATTCGAATCTATTCGAATTCGAATAACTTAATCGAATCGAATACATAGATTTTTATTCGAATGTGGATCGAATACGAATACAGTTTTTAAAAGTCCCAATTCGCCCAATTCAATTCGCTTAATTCGCCCAATTCGCATTCGATTCGAATGAACACCCCTAGCTGGACATAAGGGATCGAGAAGAAGTTTTCGATGCATAAAGAGTCATATGAGCCCTTTGAGGCTGTTGTTACATGCAGATTGAAGCACAAAAGCTCTAAAGTGTCAAACTAGTTTTTTTATCATTCCAGAGTGCAAGGCTAGTGATTTGATTTGTGCCTACTTAGGTTTTGTCTAGTTAGACATAATTACATAAACATTTAATATTCTTGAATGTTTGATTTGTTTATGGGTTTTTATCTTGTTTATTGAACAATTATGTTAGTTAAAAGATCATTTGTCATTAATTAGTTTTGATACTATTAATCAATCAATGGTTGGTTGGTTTGTTTCTATCACATTTTCTATAACGAGTGTTACTAACGAAATCACCACGTTCAACATTAGTTAGTCATAATCATCTCAACAGCTAGTTGGTTTTTGTTTTAGTATCTAATTTACTACGCGTTATCTAGTTGGTAATAACACTTCAACAAAAATGGTAAACATGTCATATCTATGTCTAATTTGGTAAAACAAAACAAGAATGGTAAACATGTCATGACTATGTCTAATTTGCTTTAAAAAAACTAAAAGAATGGTAAACGATCATTTAACTAAATTATTTAACTATTGTTACAAGCGAGCAAAACATATTGATCTTGATTACCATTTCATTCGGGAACTCATATCTTAGGTTACACTTTACACTAAGTTTATTCAAACCATGTTTCGAGTGACATGTATCTTTTATCAAAAGTCTGTCTCAACCACAGTTTAAGCACTTTAGGTCTATGCTTCGTCTCGATCCACCAATGTCTCGCTTGATTACTCTTGTAACATTTACCAAGTATAATATTTAAATCCCCACATTAAAATTGTTGGTGAGAGTTCCACATCTAACACTCCTCTATTAGGTCATTTATAATTAAGTAGTTATAAGTTTGTTAAAATCAATTCCCATCTATTAAAATGCATCATAATTCTACTAGAATGACCCTGAACCACTTTGAAAGTATGATTTGTCTCAATAATTAGTGGAACTGAGCTTTGTTCATATTCCACAAACAAATGATCACTATGCTTGATTGCTTTTGCTTCATATATATATATATATATATATATATATATATATATATATATATATATATATATATATATATATCCCTTGTCTTTTTGGTAGTTCTTTAGTTCTCAACTTAAAATGAGTTCTCTCTTGAACCCTATCATATATATACATATATATATATGTGTTGAACTTGGAAATGGGTATCCACACACTCACAATTCGGCTAAAGTATTATCGATCTATATATTATCTGGAACGACTAATGCAACAATAATAATTAGTCTAAACATACTATTGCAATGAAATAGGATTAACACAACTCCATGACTTAACATGCAAACTTTAGATGACTACTCACTACTCAACCATGCACATGTAACCCTAGAAGTGTTGTCAACTTAATTTTCACTAATAATATAGGCTTTATACTATTCTCCTTGGATCTCCTCGTTGAATTTTCTTTTGAGTTCGGTCACCTTTTGGTCCCAAGAATTGTTAGACACCAATATATCTTTGTTTTCATGCAAGAACATAACTATATATACAACAAGAGCACAGACTGAAGAAAAACCAGCGATAAGAAAGAGACCCTTAAAACTTTCCAATGTCAGCTTGTCAAAGGTTTGAACTCCCCCATTTGTGTCGGAACAATCATCTTCCTTACCAAACCATTTCTCTGATATGTTTCTCATAACTTCACCTTCTAATACCTTCAAGATTGCTCTGGAGAACGAAGATACGTGTGGTGATCCTTTTGGCCGGAAATGCCTAGCAAACAAAATAAAGTAAAATTATAGGTTCAAGCTATGCTAAATGTTCTAAACAACTACAATTATAAGTTCAAATTATGTTAAGTTATCTGAAAAATTCTTACATAGGCAAGGCCTGCAGTTTTGAAGGTTGGACCGACTATGAGGTACTTGTTACACCAACCAATTCAAACCTTGTGAAGTTGTTGAAGAATCGAATCATCTGTGGAGTGAGGAGACAAATATGCTTGGTACTTGACTTGAGCACCAATATTTACCTTCGCTTCGAATAGATAGGGAATTGGTCCCCTTCCAAAATCAGTATTTTCATAAACAAGCACGACGACTTCAGTCCAATCAAATGATTTGATTACCGCTGCAATGGGTTCAGTTTGTGTTGAGGAACTTTGTGAGATACGAATGAAGTACGGGTTTTGTTTTGTAGAGAGACTGGGACTCGTCGCTGGGGATATTATAGGAACTTTCGCTTTACATGCATGCTATATATATCAAGTACAAAATTTGCCTCTGATGATTGTTGGGGACCAACAAGTGCAATAACTTGAGTGTTTTGTACAAGATCTATTGCTGCACTCAAAATTTACACATAACAAAAACAAAATATAAATCATATCTTAAAATTATGGTATTAACATGCATGTTACAAATATACAAGTATATGACTCTGACACTAAGTGAGGAAATAAGCTAACCATCCGATGCCGCTTGGAAGTTGTCATATTTTGAATCACGGAAATGGGGACGAATGTGGTCCTGAAGTTGTTATGATATGCAAACGTACCATAAACATCTTCAAAATATGCAAATCCTAGAGCTTTTCCCAACATCAGTGTCCAAATCAAGAATCACCCCTATTCCTACCTCTCTTGACCCGTTTATAACATTCGCTACCGCAATCATCGTCATGATCAACACTACCACATCGCTATTTTTACAAGAAGCATGCATCTTTTTTTCTACACGTTGTAGTTGATAGAAAGGAGAATTTTATATGTACATGTGCAAGTGAGCTAGAGGACGAACTTTATAGTTATTGGTATATCCGGATCTAGTTATTTGTTAGAATAGGATAATAATTCTTATACAACATAACTTGTGATATTTTATTAAGGGATGGTTTATAATTTGACTTTAATTACTAATTCATCTTTCTCGTTAAATATTTTTTCAATGAGGGATAAATGTTGCTCAAATAATAACCATTGATTGAAATATGCATTTAGCGGCTAAATCAAAATGTATGTAACTAGGAGTTAAAAAGAAACCATTCTTTAGCCTTTGATCCGAAAAACAAATTAGCAAATGAAGTTATGAACTAAATAAAAGACTATGAAGTTAATAAAAGTATATTGGTTTTAAACAGTCATAACTTTTACATTTTGGTTTCTACCGGTCTCAGCTATCGAATTGGCTGGTAAGTGGTAACGGTCCTAAGTTTTATCACTTTGGCAATCAACATGATGTCGTTAAAAAAGAATTCACGCCGTTAAGTTTTTTAGTTTCAAATTCAAGACCGATGTTTTAGGCTTTTGATCGGAAGACTATTATGAGTTAACTGATGTAAAAGTTACGTACCTCGTAATGGCGTTCCGAACGACGATACAATGCTTCAATCTAGTGTTTAAACTTAACGGTGTTTCAATCGGATGTAAAAAATTTATCATTCGGAGTGTCGTGTCGAGATAACTTTTACATCAATCAACTCGTATTCTTCTTTCGATCATAAGCCTAAAACATCATTCTTGAATTAAAAAAAAACTTAGCGATGTTAAAATTTTTTTAACGACTACGTCCTGTTGGTTTACAAAGTGATAAAAGCTGGGACTGTTACCAGCCAATTCGACAGTTGTGCCCGATAGAAACTAAAAGGTGAAAGTTGGGACCACTTAAAACCAATATACCTTAATAAAAAACCCTAGATTCACACTCAAGGAGAAGTCCCAAAATATTTCTTTGACTGTTGATGGGGTTAGTGATCCATTGCCTACTGATAACATATAATTTGTGTTTGGAGCATTAGGTATGATAAAATTTATTTAATTTATAACATATACGATTGCTAGTATTAAAAAATATATACTTCTTTGACTAGATCAATCCTGTAAAAGAAGTTCGATAACTCGACTCCATTTGACAAAAAGGTTTTTTAATGACCTAACCTCAAAATAAACATACAAACACTCAATGGCAGATCCTTACGGGGCCGGGATGGGCGTCGGCCCCCTCACGATTTTCCGTCCCGTGTTACAAACGTTCAGGATCCGTCACTGGAAAAACACTGAAAATTTAACTCCCATGAAAAAAGTTTATAAGTACCTAGTTTCTCTATTAATCTTAATAAATAAATAAATAAGTCAAAACCAAACGAAAATCTATATAATACAAAATCATATAAGATACCAATTGAAGCTCAATTTCGGCTTAATTTGTCCTTGTGTTGCAAAGAATTTGAACTTGTTTCATGTGCTCCAAAGATATTGTTTATAACGAATAAGTTATAATATGATGTAAACAATTGAGTCAAGCAAATTAATTAAGGTGGAAATTGTCTCATCGTTTAAAACAACGTACATATGTTAACTAATCCACCATGAATGATACGTATATACATAGTGAAGCCTTGTTTTTTTCACTTTGCGTATATAATTTATTAAACGACTTTTTAGAATGAAAGTCGTAATAAAACCTTTTTTATTTAGCAAGTTAATATTTTAATCTTTATGTTTATTTAAAAAAAAGTATTCTTAAACTTAAATTTAATTACAAAACGCTCCTAATTAACTATAAAAATAAGTCTAATTTATTTAAAGAGTAAATTGTTATTTTGGTATGTGGATTTGTTCTTCTGCAATCGCACCGGATAGGAGATCAATTTTCTTTGGTTTGTACCGGTTGTTAGAGAAAACAATAGGTGATGACAGTAGAAAGAAAAAGAAAGAACAGAAACATGGGAATTTGGCGAGCAAAAGCCGTCGACTCTATGATTTATTATGAACTAGGTTAATATTTGTGTGCTATACACGAGTTAAATAAAATATTTAAAAAAAAGGTATAATCATTATATTTAGTGTGTGTCTAACCACACACCCTGACATGCTAATCATACACCCAATCATTATTGTTATACGACTCATATTGGTCAATATGAGTCGTATTGATCTATATGACTTGTATTAGATTGAATATGAGTCTTTAATGATCGAGAACATGACTTGTATTAGATTGAATATAAGTCATATTGAACCATTATATGACTCGTATTGATTAAACATGAATCGTATTGGTTCAAAAATTAAATTTTTCTATATGTCCTCGACATATTCACCACCATACTGATTGTCGTAATTGTTAGTGTACTAAAAATAACTATCACCCTTATTTTCATCATTAAAGATATAGTTAGCATCCCAGATATACAAAAGTTGGATAAATCTTGATATTATAAATGTATTAACAAATAAATTCATTTTGAATATCGAATTTGATCGATCGATCGTTTATATTTGAATTTTAACAAAATATTACATCATGTCAAATAAGTATTAAGTTTTTCAAAATTTACACGTTCGAATGATTTTTTTTCCACTGAGTAAATACGACTCATATTAGACTTATTATGAGTCATATTGTTAGGTAATACGACTCATATTAGACTTAATATGAGTCATATTTTCAGGTAATATGATTCATATAAAAACTAATACGAGTCATATGTCAGGTAATATGACTCATATCAAATCTTATACGAGTCATATTACTTTTGTATGTTGTATGGTGATTTTAACCTAGCTTTTGGATTGGACTTATAGTTATAAATAAAGTTATTTGCTCTATAATCAGTCTCTGGTTTCGTTTCCTCATTAATCTATTAAATTTGTTCTAATTAGTAATGGCTTTGATGTAAATTGTATTAAGATATTAACTATATATATCATATGTTCGTAGTGTCAGTAGGATTAGTGGCCCATTAATAACATTATTGTGTCAGAAACATTAGGTTATAGGTTTTAATTCTGTTGTTCTCCTTAAAAATCAAGATGTTAGTTTAAAAAAAAAATTGTTCGCAGTGCAATGTGAGTATCATTTGAAATTAATTAAAGCCCATGGTCTTAAAAGGGTCTTTAGCCCAATTGAGTTACATGAAAGAGAATTAAAATAATGTCAACGAGGAGGTAACGAATATGCTTAGCTACGACTGAAATTTTTGGAGGGGACAACATGACTTTAAAGTTGTCAACAACGGAGGTAACGAATAGGCTTAGCTAAATCTCTCGTGGACTTCGCGTGAACGATAGTGTAAGACACTTTTGATTTAGTTTATTGTTTTATTGAGTTTGGATTTAAAACTGTGTTACAGACGGTTTTACTTGGGTATTTATAACTCGTGTGATAGACAAGTCTTGTGTAACAAACATAGACATGTTTATGTGTAAATCAAATTTTGTTTTTGTTGGTTGAATAATTATTTGTGCTTGTTTGGTTTGATATATTTTTTTATCAATTGAAGTTGAATTGTGATTTGCATAAGTAACTGATAATGTATTGTGTGACAAACTTATTATTTAATCAATAGCATCCAATAAAACAAAAGTTAAGTTATTAGTAATTACAAATTAGAATACCGAAATGATCACATTATCTTCTCATTGTTTTTACAACCTTAAAGTAATCTTGATATTAGTGTTTTTCAAGTATTTTTTTAAATCAATTTTAAAATTTACAAACAAATAACAACTAGCGTTAATCACAGACACCTCAGTGCATACGATACCTACTTCTTGTACTTAACTTTTTTTTAATAATGTATAAATCAAAATAGTGATATCTAGTGATAATGTTTTGAAATAAATTAATATATTTTATTCTTTTGTAGCAATGAAATAAATAACTTTAATATAAATTTAAATGAAAGAAAGGACAAATATACAATTTTAATTAAAAAAATCCCGACAATAGAACATGACATTCTATACTTCATTTACAAGGCTCAAATAATGCATAGACCTTAACATAAAATATAACATGTTAGGCAACTTATAATATAAACAAAAAAACAAAAATCGTTGAACTATACCATCTACTTAAAGCCAAATAATATGACCCAACATTTTTGAAGTATTTAGCAAGAAACGTTATTTGATCCATAACTAATTGCTTCCAAACTTGAATCCATGAAATTTGTCATCCATGGTCTTGGACCACCATTTTCCCCTTTCAAGTTATAAGCGTACGAAGGCCATCTGACGTCAGTCCCACACGCGTGTGAAACGCCCATTTTTAACATCTTTTGAGATCTCTCGAGAACCAAAAGACTAGAAAACGTGGAAAAACTATTGCCCACAAACACGTCGGCTCTCAAGCAAACTTCATAGTCGATTGCTGCTTGAATCAGATACGAATGATTCTTGTAAATCTCTGTTAACCCTAATCGCTTCTTGTCAACCGGATGCATACCTTGTTTCCAACCATTTAAAACTGAATCATCTTCAAGAAGCTCATTAGCCACCGCGAGATAAAGAGTTGTTTGTGGCTTTAGACCTTGAATGTTTGCTACTCTAGTTGTAATCTCCTCTTTACTACTACAAATGCTTGACATATTTAATCTTTGTTCTCTTTTTTTACAATGTATCATCCAATCTTTTTCAATCCTCATATGGATTGCTACATAAGGTGTTTGATACAAAGAAACGCTTGTCGTTTCACTTCCAAACGCTCTAATCTTCGACACAACTTCATCCGCTTCTTTTGAGATCTCATCTACTAAAACCAAGCATTCAAACACCTTTGCGTAATCACTAACCGGCCAATGATCATGCCATAGAAATGGGTTCTTCCCAACTACTCTAATAGTCTCGTACGCGTCATAATCTTGCTTGCTAAACTCTTTCAATTGATCAAGATCCCTTTCAAGTGTCCATCTCCTACCACTACCCTTTTGAACCTCAATCAAGTTGCTTTCATTCCTAACATCACTATACCGACTCACACGAACAAACCCATCACAAAGAGAGTTAAACCTCTCAAAGTTGAAGACTTTATCAAACGAAATAGGCTGCAATCGATCGATTTCTTTGTAGAACAAAGACGCGCTTAAACTAGGCATTAAAAGAGTTCTATTCAACATTCTTGAAGTTAAACAAGCTCTTGCAAATGCAATCTTTTGATTGTTTAATCCCCAAACAATCTGAGGCACCTCTAAGAACTTCATGCTTACATTCCATGGTTTCAATAACTCGATTTCGTTGTTTTTAAACCGACCAACGGCACTCGAAGCAGGGAGAAACAAACTTCTGAAGATCAAAGCTAATATAAACAAGAACACACATATGGAAACCAAAGCATTCACATGCCACTTAAACAACTTCACATGCCACTTAAACAACTTCACATGTTTCAACTTTATCAAGTCCATTAGTGATTAAAAAGAGGATAAATTCACCTTTAAAACTGCAAAATTAACAGAACAAGAGATGAATTTTTCACCTTTTTTTACTATCTTGAAGTCTCCAAAGTGAACCCAATTGGGATTATGATAAACTCAATTCAACAAAGCTGATCAATCTTTGAGTGTACTTCTCTCAGGCATTTCATCAAACACCTTCAAGGGTGTTTCATGAACTTCAAAATCAAACAAAATCAAACAAAATTAAACAAAATTTCGAAACTAATCCACCTGATTTGGATTGAAATACGAAGAATTAAATGAAATATGATGAACCTTTAACAGGTGGATCAAAAAGTGTGAAGAATTATGGGAATTTGAGGAAGAAAAATTGGGGGAAAAGAAAACAGAGGAAACTTGTGACAGAGAAGAAGAAGAAGAAGATGATCACGGTTCATGCATGATGGAAATGAAGGAGATTAAAAGTGTTTGAAATTGAAAGGTATTAAAATTTCCAACGAAGAACAATAATCGATCACCATCTTGACAACCTGTTTTGATCTAACAAATTCTCCAACTTTTTTTTCATACCTGTTTTTGATAAATATATATAACACAATTTGATTGTGACATCGATTATCAACTTTAAAATATTATTATTATTAATTATTATATTATGTTATAAAAAATAAAATAATATTAAAGTGCAAATCGGTGATCAATTGAGCCCATCTATTTTGACAAAGTTTACGCGTGCAATAATAGTGGCTTAAATACCCGTTGAAACCGGCGTGATTTCAAGCCATTGAATAAGAAATTAGTATAGCTTTCTAAGCCAGACGCTCTGATATAAAAAACAATTAGGTCACTGAGTGTTTGGAGATAGATGGTAGGGCATACTTACACTCTCACATTATCTTAAACTCTTGTTTGCCGAACATGATCATCGTTATTGACCGACCACCAGAAGATGTTTACTTTTTTTTTGAACAGCAACACCGGAAAACCCCCTGGTTAGACCACCGAAAGACAACCACCTCATTACGAGCTACCCCACAGAGGCCCCCGTTGCACCCCCAAGAGGAGGAAACCCACCCGGATAAATGGGAAACCCCCTCCCGGCCAGAGATAAAACCCATGACCTTGTGACCCCTGAGACTTATGTCTTACCGTTGGACCACCCCCCAACGGCACAAGATGTTTACTTAGTTTTCTTAATTAGTATCACTGTGAAAACTAACTTTGGTTAAGATTATGTTATCTTGTGATGTTTTTTATATGTTAGGTAAGGTCATGTATGATTAGAGTTTAAATCTCAATCGTAAACTTTGTAAAAAAAATTAAACTAGCGGTTAAGTGTAAACCTATGACTATGCTAATTGACTACGCACATGATATTATTTTAATAAGAAAAATAATTTTTTTTTCCTATCTACTCACTTAATAGTATATAACTTTAAAAGACAAGGTCGGTTAGACCGTCTTTTAGACCACACACTTTGAAAAAACTATAAAATGTCATTCACTAAAAGTTACAAGTTATTTACATTTTTAACCATGAACTTTGACATAATTATGACTTTAATCCCTCTATTTTTTTTATTTTCAATGTAACCCCAATCTTCGGCTATGAAATATTTACACTTTTCATCGTTAATTTTGATTTAATTGTTATTTTTTTATATTATAATCCTCTTTCTTTGACATATTTGTATTTTTTACTCAAACTTTAGATATATACATTTTTTACCTCCATGTCTCTCACCGTCACAACGTGATGTACGGGTTGAAGCCGAAACAATTATTAACGCTTATTATGCTGTCAAAAAACTATGTCGTTGTAACGCATGACTCATGTCAAGAAATTCTCATGTCGTAACACGTGCTAAAGGTCAATATCTTAATGTCACCAGTGTAATATTTCATGAAATCAACGAGACCCGACTGCCGCATCACACGGCTGACAATAAATCTAGTTTTACTATGATTATAGTTAAAATGTCCTTGTTTAGGTTTTTGAAATTAGTTTGGCTTTTAAGCAAGAATATTTTTATACTTCTAATACTTCATTATTCAAAGTATTATATATATTGTTATTATTATTATTATTATTATTATTATTATTAATTTTTTTATTATTATAATAATATTTAAAAATCAGGCGTGAAGATCTAAGTTGTGAGTTGAAGTAGGCTACTTTTGTTATTGCATGTAACTGCCGTGGTCCAGCCTAAACCTTACATAGGTTAACATCACTACCTCAGCCTTTTGACTTGCACACCCTCAAAAACAATGAAAAACTATTGTTGTACACACCCCAAAAACAATCAAAAACTATTGTTGTACACATTCAAAAAACAATTATAAACTTTTCTTGAATGTTTCTACTATTATAAGTGTGTGAGTTATTTTTATAAAACTTCTTTAATATAGATTCAAGCCATTAAACAATTGTTTTATCACCATCTACTTTAGTATCTCTCATAGAAATTAGAAATTGCCACTTTCATATCTATCGATGACACAACTACAATATGAAAATATGAAAAAAATGCTTCGAGGGTTTTTTAGTTATTGTGTGTTTGTGTGTCCGCTGAATATGTTTCTTTGATAAATGCTGATGGTTGGAGCAATCAACATTTATCACAATGTCTCCTTTATATCCCTCTATTAATAAGGAGATCGATAGGGGAGGGTAACGAGACAATCTTTTGGAAGCATCCGTGGTTTGGCCTGACACCGCTGAAAGAGATTTTCTCAATTTTGTACTTTATAGAAGCAAATACAAGTTGGTTAATCTCTCAATGGGTAGTGCGCAATGCAAACCAATACCTGTGATCACGTGGGAATGGTTACGGGTGATTTTTTTTTTAATTTTTTTTAATATTTCACCCAATCACAACACATAAATATAATATCACTATCGTCCCATCACATATATTCTAATCGCTATCATCCTCTTTCAACTCATCCTATGTGGCGTTCATTGTCTATGCGACACCACTTTTTTTACATTTTTAATCATTATCAACTTCTCACAACATGTAGCCTAACCAAAATTTTCGGACAGAAAAACCAGTATGGATGGATCAGATCCCTCTCACATAATTATCTCTAGTTTATTTATTTTTCTTTCTTTTTAATAGAAAGTAGTTTTTAAAAAGTGTAATGTTTAGAGTAAAAAATGATTTTAGAATGAGTAAATAGTATGTAAAGTGAGATAACACATTTAATAAGGAGATGCTTTAACTAGCTAATTTACGAGTTGCACTAGTATATTTTTCTGATGATACCTACCCTAGTACATCCTAAACCTTATATATAGCGGTTATAGTCAATTTGCTTAACCTTTTGATTCTTCACCACCTCCGTCCAAACAAATAAAATAGTTTTTTAATATATATATTTTTTTAATCATATCGATTGAAATAGATTACCAAAAAATTTATAAAAAAGTGATAGATAAATGAGCAACAAGTTGCACAACGACCTTCTAACCTAGTCTACGGAAACAAAACATTGGCTCTTGGGGTTGAAACATTGCTACGATGGCCCGCTGAATTCTGGTCAAAAATTTCACTGCCCTGTGACTAGAAAGCCAAACGTTTTTATAGAACTTGATGATTTAATCGGGTCTAAATGGGCAAACATCACCTAAAACGTACTGTCACAATCACCAAATTGTTATCATGTAATCGATGTTCTAGTCCAATGACATTCATGTGATGAGTAATTAAACGGCACTACAAGAAAACAAGCCTATTGCAACTTTTTTTGGTAAAAAAAGGTTGCATTAGGTGAAGTTGCATTAGATCAATTGCAACTTTTTTTATTACATAATGCAACTATTTTTTTACATAATGCAACTGTTTTTTTTACATAATCCAATTTTTATTCAAATGCAACCTTTTTTTAATGCAACTCTTTAAATAAGAGTTGCAATAGGTAACAAAAAAGTTGCATTAGATCTAATGCAACTGTTTTGAAAAAAAAGGTTGCAAAAAGGTTATAAAAAGGTTACAATAGGTTCATTTTTTAGTAGTGCGGGTTTTTCCATGTGGTGAGTTAATTTCCTCGTTAATATATATTGTTTTTGAGTGTTTGTCACGTCAAAATCAGTATAAACAGTTAACATCGCATCTTAAAAGACTTACTCACATATTAAAAGTAGTTCCAAACGCTTTTAAACGACACCATCGTTTTTGGTTATTAAATGATTACAAACATAACTAGCAATTCATTCTTCATTCTGATAACCTACACCACAATAAAAAAATATAGATTTATTCTGAACAGACAAGACATTGAAAGATAGAACATGAGACTAAAACAAAAAAAAGGTCGAACTCATAAAAAAGATGATAGTTGACTAAGACATCTTTGTCCTGCCACTAATGTGTCACAAAACATTATAGTTGGCTCGTGAACCATTTATTTATTATCTAATGTTTTTAATCGTGTGATATATATTACAATCCATCCATCGTACAAACGTGCAAATAAAGGACCCCAAAAAATGTTAGGAATAAGTATGAATCAATAATTTAATACCTATAATTAAGTAATTCGAATCATCTTACTGCTGTGGGAGTGATAACGATCGGGTGAGTTAGTGGCGGTTAGTAATTAGACAAAAAGACAGATGGAAATTCAAATAAGCTGAAATAAATTATCGATGTCTCATGTTGATCCTCCAACTAAATAGTGTACAACGAACATTTGAGTGACAACTTGTTTACCAAAAGATCGACTACGGCTTAGTTAGTGGAAGTGTTCATTGACGTAAGGAGAGTGGCTAAGTCAAATATACTAAAGGTAGTGCTCAAATTTAAAGTTAGTTACGAGGATGACAATAACATACTATTAACGAGTCTAATACACTTTTGTTTAAAGCATGATAAATTAACTAGTCGGTTAAAAAAACGCATTGAAACAAGTAATAAAGACGATTAAACATATATAACAGTAAATTAGTTTCTTGAACCTTAGATACATGATAATAAAAAAAATAAGTCATGCAGGGAGGTGTGGCAAAACTTGTTGGCAACATGTTATCTTATTTGAGCCTAAATGATTAACTAAAAACGCAAATGTGAAACTATTTTGTTCACGAGGTACAGTGATCATAATACATAAAAAAATGTCTCTCACAACTGGGCATAAAACTACTACTATTATTATTATTATTATTATTATTATTATTATTTTTATTATTATTATTATTGTTATTATTATTATTATTATTATTATTATTATAATTATAATTATTATTATTATTCATTAACACAATTTGACATTTGTTTATTAGCAAACTAGATTAGTACCCGTGTACTACACGGATTTTAATTTTATAGGTTTTAACTCAATTTACGTATCAAATTTATTTTTAACATATCTCTTATTAAATCGATTTGGATATTTACAAATATATTCATATAAAAAATCATATGTTACAATAAAGGATATGATTTATAATAGTTGGTAAATTTTTATTGGAACATATCGGGTTAGGAGATAATTCATAATAATTGTAATTTTTTTTATTTGAACATATCGAGTTATGAGATAATTAATGATAATTGATAAAACTTTAATTTGAACATATCGGGATAGGATAAATCATAATAATTGATAAGTTTTTTATTTGAACATATCAGGTTAGGAGATAATTTATGATACTTGGTACATATCGTATTAATATATAGATCATGATAATTGGTAAATTTTGTATTTGAACATATCGGGTTAGGAGATAATTGATGATAATATGTGAATTTTTAATTTAAACATATCGGGTTATTTCGAATATGGAGCATACCATGACCCGTCTAAAAATTCTCCATCAAATTAATTAGAACATGACACCTAAGCAAAATCCTATGTGGAGTAGTTAAAATGGTGACATGTGGACGTGTTACTCAATTATTAGAATAGGTAGATTAATACAGTATTATTTTAGTGATTATGGTTTGACATTTTTACCTCTATGGTCTAAAAAAACAAATACAAATAGACCCCTAGTATTTTATTTTTAAACTTTTGATAATAAAGAGCGTGCAGTGTAGGACAATTAAAAGATAAGTGAAGGTAATTAAAATGTCAATCTATATAATATTTCAATGTTTTAGGTGAGATTTATAAAAGAAATTTTGGGAGGGAAATTATGTGGAGTTAATCACTATGCATAAGTTGATGGAACCATATACTTAAATACTAAAATTTTATAAATACTTAAACATAATAATTATAAATTTATTATAAATATTATTATTTAACCCGTGTATACACACGCGTATTAAATCTAGTTTGATAATAAAGAGCGTGGTAAAAGAAAGAGAAAAAAAAAACATTAGAGTTACTTGACTTTAAATATACTTATGTTTCGATATTGTTCTAACTTTATTATGTACAAATTTAGATAAGAGTAATTTTTTTTTGGACAGCGAAATGAATAAAGCCCGGCTACCCGGGGTAACCCAATGGCGAAAGACAACCTCAAACGCTCTGCGAACACAGACAGCGCTGGGTAGCCGAAGCCCACAGATAAGAGTAATTAAAGTGTATATTTAGTTGTTTTGATATCATTAACAGTTTTAGTATTATCTTAATAGTTTTAAGGATTATTTGGCAAAAACTGAATCATTAAGTGCTTAATGGTTAAGAGGTATGAACTATTAAAAGGCTCTATCAATGGGAGATATATCGAGGTAGAACTTCAAGTGATGATAAGTTTTATATATGCTACATTCAGCATCTTTCAATCTCTTAATCATTCAGCACTTAATTGAACCATCTAGAGGCTCTTTTTTATGAAACAAACACTCTGAATGCTGAATCTGAATGATTAAACACTGAACTAAACCATTAAGAGGTGAAACAAACAACCCCTAATTAGTCCTTGTGATTTTATTTTCTAACAAAAATGGTCCCGAACACTAACTCCATCTAAATTTCTGTTAAATCTATCCCACGCGTCCTGCATCTGAGGGGTAAAAATATAATTTCTCCCCCTCTTTTAACACAAGAACCAAAACTGTTAAGGTGAGACTGAACCTGTTAATAATATTACCGTTTACTCTTTAGGTAATAAATTTGTAGTTTTTTTTTATTATTGTGATCTTTCGAATATCATGTACTTTTTTCGTAAAATCATCACGTCCTCTTCTTGCATAATCGAACGGTTTACCCGTGACTAGGTGCTCCATCACCATACAAACGTACACCGTTTCGTTACCCATTATCAAAACTTTTCCCTCGTTGAGGTAATTCAAACTTAGATGAAGTAGAAAAAGAGATTAATGGTGAATTAGTATATAAAATTGGATGATGAATGAAGGGTATTGCACCCAAACGGGTTGGACCCGACCCGCCAATGTCACCCGCTTGCGCCGCCCGACCCGCCAACATCACCCGCCTACGTCACCCGACAGATATTTCAGGAAACATGGCGCCTCATGTATGTGTCACACCCCGACCGATGGCGGAATCATCGAGGCGGACGAAAGTGGATGATTGCTCATAGCTCATGGTACTAGAAATAGTTTAAGTATTATTAAAATTCAATTATCCAAACAAATAATACAACCAACAATAACAGAAAAAGTCTACTTTATTTAATTAACTAGGTCCAAGTCCCTAGTCGTGGCATCCAAAGTTCCTAACTTGCTCATCCTGAAATCATGTGAAAAATAACTGGTCAGCTAACGAATTAGCTGGTGAGTAAACATAGGTTTGAAATACATATAGATAAACTGATAAAGAAAACTCAATTCATGTCGTTATGTCTAAACTTATAAATGCAAAACATGTACATACAAGATAACAACGCATAATCAAACCTTGAACAATGATAAAGGGGGGTCTACTTGATAATGATACTCAGTTATAATCACCCAAGAATCAGGGGGGTGGGTCCTTTCGACCAATAGATCTACCATTAGTAACTGTCGGTTTCTACAAATTAATGATTACACTTGCACAAAAATTGCTATCAGGCTATGAACACATAATTTGCAAGTAAAGACATAACATGAATTGTTTAAATGATCAACTGAAATCTGATAACTGAAATAACTGATAAACTGAAATCTGATAACTGATTTAATACGTCACATGATATCACCCCAAATTGAAAACCAGAAAAGGGGCTATGAATACTCACCTGATAATCTGATTCGATGAAAACGAAATAAAAGTAAAACTTGAAAAAGGCACCGAGAATCTCCTTAAGGACCACCTAAGGAATGTCGGCTTATGTTAAAATGATAACTAAAACGGATCTAGGTGTCTATGAAATCTAGGGTTCTAGCTGGGAAGCAGGGTTTAAGTAGTTAGATGTTACAACTGAAAATATATAATAATGTAATATTATAATATTTATTTTAGCAATGATTTAATGTGCAATATATTGATTAGATTGTATATGAATCTTATCTCTTTACGAAAATAATACATAATTCGTTGAATGTCATGACCGTTATGATAAAAGTGATTAATTATTTTTGTATATGGATTTATAAAAATACCCATCTAATAATACCATGATAATGGTCGTACGTAAACCAAAACGTGTTTTGATTATAAATTTATATGTTATAAAAGAGGTCTTATCCCAATAAAGTAATTAAAATGATTCGACCATAAGTATGCATTTCATAAAATATAGCTATCACGTATTATATGTTTCGAGCGTTTAGACTCAAAACTTTTCGTAAAAGAAATATTAACTTTTAATTTAACAAATCTTACATGTATCATATATTTTAAACGTTTAAAACTCGAAACCTCGTGTAAAAGGAACTTATAAACGTAACTATATACAAAGAAATCTCGTCTTTTATTTATATACTTTGGTAAATATATATTTTACAAGAACTCATGAACTTCTCGTATTGAAAATATAAAATCTTAGCTTTGTAAAGGTAATATTAGTTTATAAATTTATGACATTGTGTAAAATACTTCATAATTTAACTCATGTGACCCTTTCATAAATTATTAGTATTTATAAGAAATTTAATTGAGTTGATGTTAAAGATTTGTTTAAACCAATGAACTTAAGATAGAAATAAAATAAAAAAAAAAACATGTCCAGGGATCGAACCCTGGACCTAATGCTTGAAACAATTCTGAACAAACCATTAGACCAGAATCATTTAGTTGTTTTATACACAAACGAAAACATTTTTAAATGTTACTTTCTTAAACCCAACTTCTTACATATAAACCCTAAAAATCATACACACCAAAATTGACGATCAAATGAAATCTGTAATCGTAATTACGTATAACCATGATGATCAGCGTATCATCACGAGTAACATGAAGTATTGGATTACCTGAATTGATGACGGAAATGATAAAGATGAAAGAAAGACAATAGTGACTCAATCGCGGATCGAACTGATGACACAGAGATGTTGATAATGAAATTAAAGCTGCAGATTTACTCTTGGTTGTATGATGATCAAAAGCCCTATCGAGTTGATGGTTGAAGAGAACCCGAAGTATGTCGTCGACTATAGAGCAGAACAACGAAGAATAGAGAGTTAATGATCTGGGTGTGTGTGTTAAAAGTGAAATCGATGTTTCAGAAAGGTAATGTGATTTCGTATGAGTGTTTTGGATGATTTATAGTGGTTGAATACGAGTAATCGACTATTAACAGTTTCGAGTTAGTTCCGGATGAAGTTGGATAAAATTCAAGGGCTTTATCTCGTTTTTTTACAGATTAATCAGGTCCAATTCATCTCAATCGGTTATAGGAATGTTCTAGATCATGTTAATTTGATCTTTATCGTTTGACTCTGTTGAATTTGATTGGGATTTGACCGGATTAAGTGGGTATTGATTTAGATTGATGATAAACGCGTTTAAACTGAAATTTGGGATGGATATGGGTTCGAATCTTATGGTTAAGTGATAAGAACGGGTTAGACGGGTCAAAAAGATGCAGATTTGATCGATTTGGGTCTCGCCGGAGTCGCCGGAGGCGGTCGCCGGTAACACGCCGGGAAAACGGGGTGGGGGTTGGTTTTAAACATAATTACAGCTTCGCCCCCTGTACTTTGTGTTGGTATTTAGTTTTAGTTCAAAGGTTTAATTTGTGTTTTGTTAATTACACATCTAACCCCTTAACTTTAACTAACTACTAACAATTTAGATTTTTATAAAACTTAAACTCTAAACTTTTATTGTTAGCTTAAATAAATTTTATAAAAATCATTTTATCATATATTTAGTAGTTAAATGATTAATAAACGTAAATCTTTATTCATAATAAATCAAATGATTATAATATTATTCATTGTCTCGGGTTTACCCAGAAAACGAAACGGGTTCAGGTCATAATTGAATCGGGGCAAATGTTACAGTCTCCCCTCCTTTAGGAAATTTCGTCCCGAAATTTGATTTACGTTAGTATTGATAAAGAATTGACGCCTTGAGTGTATATTTGGTAATATCTTTGACTTAAGATTTAGTAAGGTACGTCGTTAAGGATTAATCTCCTCTAATGTTATTAAGTTTATTGATAATATGGTATATAACAAGGTTTGAGTTATGTAGGACTCAGTGATTTAAATGAACAGAGGTTCAATTACGAATTGATTGCTACTTCTAATTAGAATAGAGTAGGATTTGACTTGATCAAGGGATAGTACGAGTGTTCGATCTTGTGAATAAGATGAGTTAAATGACTCGATTAAGATAGAAGTGATTTAAATGAGTAAAGTTCATGAACGCGGTGAATAATGATAAAAGTGAATACATGAGGTCAATAAAATGAATTGATGAATAAGGTGAAATAAAATGAAACAAAGCCAATGAATGAACATGATTAATTAAACGAACGAAAGAATTAAGTGAATAAATATGTTTAATAAAACGAGTGAATAAATGATACAATAGGATTAATAAAATGAATAAATATGGCACGACAACAAAAGTTGGCCATGATGATACGCTTTCCATTTTAAATGTACTAGCGTTATCTAGCTCTCTCGATTTGAACAACAATAAGTCAAACTCGATAAGTTGAATCGCCAACTTGAGCACTAGATGATGATAGTGAAAAATGATAACACGCAAAAACAATTGTTACGTTTTGAATTGCATATGATGTGAACGATTCTTGATTTCAGAGCATAGGTTGAGATAATAATTAACTGTTATTTGAGATTAACTTTGAATGGGGACAACAGGTTTCACTATATGGAAAGGGTAAAAGAATAACGCAAATATCTCATGTCACAGGCAACGCTTCATTCGATAGTATGATAAGTACACTTATATATAGGACGTACCAGCGGCGTATCCACCATGCCCTTATCATACCACATTTGTCGCATTGCCCTCAAACACATGACAAAATTTACTATGGTTTCCATGCACCAGCTTTCATAATTCCGTGTGCACCCGTAATTACTTTAGCTTTTGCATGAACCACATAGTTCCCTCAATCATGTGCGGGTCAAGGGTACCTAACTCTTCTAAACTAATATGATAATACACCTGGAATCTGATTTCGTGTTCAATTGTTTTGTGAAATAGTTCAAGATGATATATGAATTGATTGATGATTATGAAGAATTGAGTTCATTAGATAGTCTTAATGTTCAGGTAAACAGATTTTCTTGATCATATGTACGGGAAATCAAGTTCGTAGATATTTAGGTTCATAATCATATTTACAGAAAACCAAGTTCGTGGATCAAATTTTATAACAAAATATGCGTGTGAAAACCATGTTTGTGATAGGTCACGTTTATTAGCATTAGAGTATGGTGGCGTGTATGTAAAAGTTTAGTTTCTTAAGATGATGGAAAAATAACTTCATGAATATTTTAGGTGTGGATGATCCAATTAACATATCAATTACAAGGGTTACCAAATTCTTAATCGATTCAGTTTGAGACATTAGAGTTTATGTGAAAACATATTTTAAGACAATAGATGTATAGACAATAGAGGTAATCAATGTTACATGGTAAGATGTTGTTTGTATATGATGAGGTTTTAAAATGGTAACAAGTTTGAGAATTTTAATCTTACCATAGGGTTGTTTTCTTGAAAATAGTTAACGTGATTCGGTTTGATCTTTGTATTTTAAGAAAATCCAAGTATGGTTCATGTTATCACTCCTTAGATAGTATTTGAAAAAAATTATACGTATGACATGTGACCAATATTTTTAAAGAATATTGATTTACGAAATCGTTTGTTAGGAGGCTTAGTAAATTTTGAAAATTATCAAAACTTAAAGGTATGGTTTGACCCATTAAGGAAATCATCCTCATTGGAATTAGTTATTGGTCTTTTTTTTTTTCCTCTAAAAATAATTAAAAATTTTCTCAAAAATCCTTGGTTGATAAAACATTATGTGATGAGAAAGTTTATAAATAACCGCAATGGGTTTGAATACGTTTATGAAAAACGAAGTGTATTCAGTTCGATTAGTGAATGTATGTATAAGTAGAACATAGTACGATCACATATCAAGTTTATGTATAAATCAATTTTAGATTTTTAGGTGTTAAACACATCAAAGTTAGTTAATGAATTCATGATTTGATGGTAAACTTTTGATATGATTATGAATCTATAATTCATTATTAAGTTGACGTTATAATGAAGACTTTCTTGATTTGGTAACAAGTTTATGATTTGTTGATACGATTTGATAATAACATCACATTTTGAAGAAAATTTTGAGAACATTTAAGGTAATGAGATCGTGCAGAGATACTTTGAGTGTAAACGTTCGATTAGCAAATCAAACGGTTACATTGACTTATCAAAGTAGTAAGTCCGTTAACTTTTATGAAGACGTGACTACCTATAAGTCGACACTCACTTTTGAGAGTTCCCAGGTAAGTAACAGATCCAGCGGTAGGTTTGGATTTATACGAATACTTGCCTTAGCCAGAACATCTCAAAAGTACAGGTGTCCACCCTTCCAGTATTGCACGTGTTCAGTTTTGGGACTTAGACTTTGACGAGAGTTTGAAAACCATGAATAAAATATTTGATTTGAACTTCAATGATTATATCGAAGTTTGATTGGAAATTTGACGATTCAACTAAGGTTAAGAATCAGGTCTCAGCACTTGAGATGGAATTATGATTTCCATTAATTAAGATGTATGATTAAATAAATGAGTATAACACATAAGTATGTTGCTCATTATAAAGTGTTCAAAGGTAACGAATAATAACATGAGAGGACTCATGTTTATATTATGATGTGCTAAAATTTAATGAATACTAACATGAGAGGACTCATGTTTACATTAAAAGATAATGAATAATAACATGAGAGGACTCATGCTCATATTACGAAATGCTAAACGATGATTAATAATAACATGAGATGAATCATGTTTAGGGTGCTTAGTTATAGACTAGGTCATCCATTTCTAATAACCTAATTCCCTATAACCATGGCTCTGATACCAATCTGTCACACCCCGACCGATGGCGGAATCATCGAGGCGGACGAAAGTGGATGATTGCTCATAGCTCATGGTACTAGAAATAGTTTAAGTATTATTAAAATTCAATTATCCAAACAAATAATACAACCAACAATAACAGAAAAAGTCTACTTTATTTAATTAACTAGGTCCAAGTCCCTAGTCGTGGCATCCAAAGTTCCTAACTTGCTCATCCTGAAATCATGTGAAAAATAACTGGTCAGCTAACGAATTAGCTGGTGAGTAAACATAGGTTTGAAATACATATAGATAAACTGATAAAGAAAACTCAATTCATGTCGTTATGTCTAAACTTATAAATGCAAAACATGTACATACAAGATAACAACGCATAATCAAACCTTGAACAATGATAAAGGGGGGTCTACTTGATAATGATACTCAGTTATAATCACCCAAGAATCAGGGGGGTGGGTCCTTTCGACCAATAGATCTACCATTAGTAACTGTCGGTTTCTACAAATTAATGATTACACTTGCACAAAAATTGCTATCAGGCTATGAACACATAATTTGCAAGTAAAGACATAACATGAATTGTTTAAATGATCAACTGAAATCTGATAACTGAAATAACTGATAAACTGAAATCTGATAACTGATTTAATACGTCACATGATATCACCCCAAATTGAAAACCAGAAAAGGGGCTATGAATACTCACCTGATAATCTGATTCGATGAAAACGAAATAAAAGTAAAACTTGAAAAAGGCACCGAGAATCTCCTTAAGGACCACCTAAGGAATGTCGGCTTATGTTAAAATGATAACTAAAACGGATCTAGGTGTCTATGAAATCTAGGGTTCTAGCTGGGAAGCAGGGTTTAAGTAGTTAGATGTTACAACTGAAAATATATAATAATGTAATATTATAATATTTATTTTAGCAATGATTTAATGTGCAATATATTGATTAGATTGTATATGAATCTTATCTCTTTACGAAAATAATACATAATTCGTTGAATGTCATGACCGTTATGATAAAAGTGATTAATTATTTTTGTATATGGATTTATAAAAATACCCATCTAATAATACCATGATAATGGTCGTACGTAAACCAAAACGTGTTTTGATTATAAATTTATATGTTATAAAAGAGGTCTTATCCCAATAAAGTAATTAAAATGATTCGACCATAAGTATGCATTTCATAAAATATAGCTATCACGTATTATATGTTTCGAGCGTTTAGACTCAAAACTTTTCGTAAAAGAAATATTAACTTTTAATTTAACAAATCTTACATGTATCATATATTTTAAACGTTTAAAACTCGAAACCTCGTGTAAAAGGAACTTATAAACGTAACTATATACAAAGAAATCTCGTCTTTTATTTATATACTTTGGTAAATATATATTTTACAAGAACTCATGAACTTCTCGTATTGAAAATATAAAATCTTAGCTTTGTAAAGGTAATATTAGTTTATAAATTTATGACATTGTGTAAAATACTTCATAATTTAACTCATGTGACCCTTTCATAAATTATTAGTATTTATAAGAAATTTAATTGAGTTGATGTTAAAGATTTGTTTAAACCAATGAACTTAAGATAGAAATAAAATAAAAAAAAAAACATGTCCAGGGATCGAACCCTGGACCTAATGCTTGAAACAATTCTGAACAAACCATTAGACCAGAATCATTTAGTTGTTTTATACACAAACGAAAACATTTTTAAATGTTACTTTCTTAAACCCAACTTCTTACATATAAACCCTAAAAATCATACACACCAAAATTGACGATCAAATGAAATCTGTAATCGTAATTACGTATAACCATGATGATCAGCGTATCATCACGAGTAACATGAAGTATTGGATTACCTGAATTGATGACGGAAATGATAAAGATGAAAGAAAGACAATAGTGACTCAATCGCGGATCGAACTGATGACACAGAGATGTTGATAATGAAATTAAAGCTGCAGATTTACTCTTGGTTGTATGATGATCAAAAGCCCTATCGAGTTGATGGTTGAAGAGAACCCGAAGTATGTCGTCGACTATAGAGCAGAACAACGAAGAATAGAGAGTTAATGATCTGGGTGTGTGTGTTAAAAGTGAAATCGATGTTTCAGAAAGGTAATGTGATTTCGTATGAGTGTTTTGGATGATTTATAGTGGTTGAATACGAGTAATCGACTATTAACAGTTTCGAGTTAGTTCCGGATGAAGTTGGATAAAATTCAAGGGCTTTATCTCGTTTTTTTACAGATTAATCAGGTCCAATTCATCTCAATCGGTTATAGGAATGTTCTAGATCATGTTAATTTGATCTTTATCGTTTGACTCTGTTGAATTTGATTGGGATTTGACCGGATTAAGTGGGTATTGATTTAGATTGATGATAAACGCGTTTAAACTGAAATTTGGGATGGATATGGGTTCGAATCTTATGGTTAAGTGATAAGAACGGGTTAGACGGGTCAAAAAGATGCAGATTTGATCGATTTGGGTCTCGCCGGAGTCGCCGGAGGCGGTCGCCGGTAACACGCCGGGAAAACGGGGTGGGGGTTGGTTTTAAACATAATTACAGCTTCGCCCCCTGTACTTTGTGTTGGTATTTAGTTTTAGTTCAAAGGTTTAATTTGTGTTTTGTTAATTACACATCTAACCCCTTAACTTTAACTAACTACTAACAATTTAGATTTTTATAAAACTTAAACTCTAAACTTTTATTGTTAGCTTAAATAAATTTTATAAAAATCATTTTATCATATATTTAGTAGTTAAATGATTAATAAACGTAAATCTTTATTCATAATAAATCAAATGATTATAATATTATTCATTGTCTCGGGTTTACCCAGAAAACGAAACGGGTTCAGGTCATAATTGAATCGGGGCAAATGTTACAGTATGGATAGTCAGAGCATCACCAATCAGGAACCAGTACTTGGTACCACCTCGCGCCCAATTGCAGGGAACACAATCGTGCTAGTGCATAACAAAGGTACCGTCCCCTGCAAACCAATAAACGAGAACCGTACAAAAGGTATGTCCCCTTGTGGGACCCACACGCCAGCTAGCCAAATCCTAATCATGTATACTATAAATACAGACTCTCCAACTAGGTAAAGGGACATGCTCTCTTCACTCTCCTCTCACTCAATCACACACACTTATCTATCATTCCATAATCAATATACTGATTGTCACGCCGGAGGGTTATCACGAAGAAACCACCCTTCGGTTCTTCGTGGTGTCTTAACGCGCTGTTACTTGTGCAGAGAACCAACTTTGTAGAACCAAGAAGTGAAGAAATAGGAGGTTCCCGTTGATCCAGATCCGTTACTACCTACGCGCCCGGATTTGTATCAACAATGAATAAGATAGGAATTTATAGTATTTAATAAACTAATATAAAATATATAATAATATTTTAAAAAACAATTATATATATATATATATATATATATATCTCACCCAACTCATTGAAAACCACATTCATGGTTTATCAACCCACCACATTGAAGCCATGTGAACATGCCGCCTTTCTCGTCTCTCTCGTGAACATGAGCAATGTAGACCATCAAACATTTTAAAGTAGGTGACTTTGAGTGTCTTTTACGTGGTTTATACGTGTTTTTAAAATTCGATTATTTTTGTAGCTCCTAGCTAGTTGATATAGCTGAGGTGGCTTTTAATTTGTTATCATGACTACCGCTAGTTGAGATATGGCGGGGTCTCTTTTTTGTTGACATCTGTCAGTGAAGCCATAATTTTTAGTCAAGGGGATAGAGTTTTTAACGCTTTGTTTCGAGGGCCAAACCCAAGATATATATAAAAACTCAACCACCGACAAACAAAACAACACGTCGAACAGAATAAAGTCGGGATCCAATCTAAAATCTCAAATTTTACACATGAAAGTATGAAACATTTGAACACAAGACATTTTATTTTAATAAAGTCATGAATATATCAAATCAACTACTTGAGCTAATGATAATTATAAATTATTTGAATTATTAAAATCCAGATAGCAACTTTTATGCATGTTCACAATTATTAAAAATAATATTAATATTAATATTAATATAAAGGTTTTGTAATGAATGTTACACACAAAATTGCATAATTGTTGGACAGATGGTTCAACAAATTGGAGGAATGTATGTAACAGATCAACAGAACAGATCAAGTTGTCAAGATTGTGATGGCTTTTTATCTTTATTCTTTTTGTTTCTTTGTCTTCACTACACATTCTCTTCTTTTTCTTTTTCTTTTTCCATGCATCATCTTTGATCATCATCATCATCATCAATATTATTCTTTTCCCTTTCTTTTCTTTCCTAACTTCTTTTGTATATGATTCATATAGTTCAAATTCTAGTGATCTCAACGTCTAATTAATCCGGGTGAGAAATCGGCTTAAATTCGTTGATTCGAGATTGTTTGTATTGCATATGAATTCTTGGGTTACAAAGTGTTTGTTCTTGCTTGCAATGGTTTTGATCATAAGAACTTTATTACTACCCAACATCATTTCCTTTCATGTGTCCAAAAACAACGAAATCGAGTTATTGAAACCAGGGAATGTAAGAATGAAGTTCTTAGAGGTGCCTCAGATTGTTTGGGGATTAAACAATCAAAAGATTGCATTTGCAAGAGCTTGTTTAACTTCAAGAATGTTGAATAGAACTCTTTTAATGCCTAGTTTAAGCGCGTCTTTGTTCTACAAAGAAATGGATCGATTGCAGCCTATTTCGTTTGATAAAGTCTTCAACTTTGAGAGGTTTAACTCTCTTTGTGATGGGTTTGTTCGTGTGAGTCGGTATAGTGATGTTAGGAATGAAAGCAACTTGATTGAGGTTCAAAAGGGTAGTGGTAGGAGATGGACACTTGAAAGGGATCTTGATCAATTGAAAGAGTTTAGCAACCAAGATTATGACGCGTACGAGACTATTAGAGTAGTTGGGAAGAACCCATTTCTATGGCATGATCATTGGCCGGTCAGTGATTACGCAAAGGTGTTTGAATGCTTGGTTTTAGAAGATGAGATCTCAAATGAAGCGGATGAAGTTGTGTCGAAGATTAGAGAGTTTGGAAGTGAAACGACAAGCGTTTCTTCGTATCAAACACCTTATGTAGCAATCCATATGAGGATTGAAAAAGATTGGATGATACATTGTAAAAAAAGAGAACAAAGGTTAAATATGTTAAGTATTTGTAGTAGTAAAGAGGAGATTACAACTAGAGTAGCAAACATTCAAGGTCTAAAGCCACAAACAACTCTTTATCTCGCGGTGGCTAATGAGCTTCTTGAAGATGATTCAGTTTTAAATGGTTGGAAACAAGGCATGCATCCGGTTGACAAGAAACGATTAGGGTTAACTAGTATTTACAAGAACCATTCGTATCTAATTCAAGCAGCAATCGACTATGATGTTTGCTTGAGAGCCGACGTGTTTGTGGGCAACAGTTATTCCACATTTTCTAGTCTTTTGGTTCTCGAGAGAACTCAAAAGATGATCAAAATGGGCGTTTCACACCCGTGTGGGACTGACGTAAGATGGCCTTCGTATGCATATAACATTGAAGGAGAATCGGGTGGTCCACGACGATGGATGACGAATTTTTCCGATTCAAGCTTACAAGCTATCAGCTATGGTTCTAATAGTGTCTCTTGCTGAAAATAAACCAGTCACTATACAAATTAAATGATTCTTTTAAATTATATATAGATATCATACAAATGAATTGTCGTGTCCAAAGTTTATTATACATATGTTATATGTATTGTTCAAATGTTCATAGCATATGTTTTACATAATTAAAAAATTACAATTTTTGAGATAGACATAATAGTTGCAATATAGTCGTAATATTATCATCAAACCAAACCAACAAACTCTCTACAAAAAGTTTATTATAAGAAAAAATCCCGTAAATTTATTTTTGTCAATATTACGACAACTTTATCTATAAAATTGAACAATACTTGGTTATCGCAGCATTTTCGACAATTTAGCTACAAAACTAGTTCTTTTTACAATTTTTTTTACAACTTACTTATACATATTTTCTGTTTGCAACAAATTAACCATAAATTATAATTGTTTTGTTGTAAAGTTCATAAATTTTCGGTCTATGATTGAACTAAGCCGAACATTGGATGAGGAAAGTTGGTGATTGAAACATTAAAACTAAACCAGTCATTATTTTGTCGTTTCTTATTATTAGAGTTGATTTTGCTTTTTATTTTTTAATAAAAAATTAAACGAGTAAGAAATTAATGTTAAACAAATAATGTCTTTATTGAATCCATTTTTATATAAAACATAAAAAAACTTACAATAAGGTGGCAGTTAAACACTTAAACTTAAACAAATAATGTCTTTGTTTAGAATTTAAGAAGATAGTTTTGTCATTATGCCATTAATCTACAGTGTCATGGCACGAGTATAAACTAGGAGTGGTAAAAAAACTCATAGCTTATGTCTTGTTCGAGAAAACTCAAAATAAGCTCTGTTTAGTAACGAGCTCAGATCGGCTTGATTTTAAACGAGCCGACCCAAGCCAAAGTCCGTTCGGATTGTGGGCCGGCTCGTTGGCTCACTCGTGAATTGTCTTGTTGGCTCGCTTGAGCTCACTTGTTGCTCATTTAAATTAAAGCTTTATTTATAGTTTATATAAGTTATTATCAAACAATATAACATATTATTTAAATCAAGCGTAAATATATTGTCATTTTCATATATTATAACAAAAAAATAACTATTAAAACATAAAATAATAACCACAGTTGTTGAAATACCAATCTTATATTATTGTTTCCAAGACTTTACCTAAATAAATACCAAAAATTATATTATTTGCTTTTAATATATACCAATATTTGTAAAAATAAAAATATTTGTACAAAATGAAAAAGTTAGCTCACCGGTTCGACTTGATTTTAACCGAGCCAAGCCCGATCCTAGCCCACTCTACTCGGCTCGTTTGTAGTCCTAGTATAAACCTAGTTGGTTTATTGTTATACGAATTATAATTTATAGTTTAGCACTTTAGCTACCTATCTGGCTTGGGCTTATCTTATTTCTCTAAGGAAATTTAGTTGGGCATATGCAAACTTAAGCCCAATAGTAAACAATGTATCTGATCCAAGTATCCAACATAAGATCCAAACATTTAATCCATAAGTTTAAACATTGTAGGCCAATAACAACAATAGAGGTGAATGAACCTCCTTGGATTCATTGAAGTTCAAACATGGCTCGTTTATTAATTGTTAATTATCTATTTATTTATTTATGTAAATATGATTATTTTTTACTTATATTTGTGATTATGTTTTTCATATAACTAGATTTAACACCAGGCCGCGCGTTGCAGCAGTCGGGTCACGCAGTCGGGTCTTGCGTATTTGACTTCGTCATATGTGTTGAAAAAAAGTCTCATGCCCCGTACGTCACGACGCAACAACGTAATGTGTCACATGCTAAAAAACGATGAAATATCAAAAGTTAGAGGTCAACACGATAATAATATTAAAGTCGTACTATATGTCAAAGTAGAGCAAGAGACCAAAGTCAAAAACTTATCAGGGGCTAAAATGACAATCAGTAAAAGTCGTACTATGTGTCAAAGTGGAGTAAGAGATCAATGTCAAAAACTCATCAGGAGCTCAAATGACAATTAGTAAAAGTCGGGGACTAAAACCGTCAATGCGTTAAAATTCATGGATTAAAACCGTTAATACGTTAAAGTAAGAAAAAGTTGAAACGCAACGTGACGGGACGGGAGAGGCCGGTGCAAAGCACCGACCTTCCCTATTAGTAGTTATAGAAATATGAATATATAATATTATTTACTTTTTAGTTTTTACCGTAGTTTTATGTATAAGAAATTATAGGAGCTATTTACTTTTGCAAACTTAGTTAAGCTCATAATCTAAAGCTTAAGCTCAAGCTACCTCGTTCATAAAAATAGCCTTTGCACATTTATGCTTGATCGAATTCAAAGTTCATACACAAAAGAAATTGAACATCGTTTAGAACTATCTCAATACCGAGTCTTAAAACGAGATGTTAACTGTCCATACTGATTTTAACACTTCAAATCTAACTCACTCGAGAACACCATCAAAGTAAAACTCACTATTGTGAAAGATCCTAAAGTCAGGATTAGAACACATGAGACCTCAAAGATTCTAAACACTTAATTAACAAATTAATCTTTATTAACGTATGAAGGCCTCAACTAATCTACTTATTTTTTAACGTTAAACCCATTTAAATCGACTCCTAAATTTAGGCTTTAAGGGCTGTTTGTTTCAGCCTCTTAATTGTTCAGACGTCTGAATGATTCAACACTTAATGATTCAGATTGTTTATTTCGCGAGCACATATCTGAATGGTTAAGACATTTGCCTCTGAATGGTTAACCATTATACAGAGTCTAAATGGTTAAGAGCTATTATCTGAATTGATCAGACATTTGCCTTTAGATAGTTAAGCAATATACAAGCTCCTAATGGTTCAGACCTCTTACAGATTCAACACTTAATGATTCAGACCTCTTATTAATCTAACACTTATCAATTCAAATGCTGCCAAACAGCCCATAAATAACTTACATCAATCCATCACAAACCTAAACTCAACTCAACTCAACTCACCCTCATGTAGTCATGTACACTTAATACATGGAATAAAAAAATTTAGTTTGGAAAAGTCAAATAGTATAAAGGGTAATTAAGTAAAACAAACCAAAAATCCAAAGCGATCCTTATCCGGGTGCGGGTCCAAACTTAACATCTGTGAAATGGACGTAAGTTGAAATAAAGAGACCAAATGACGCTCAAGTGGGGCATTTTGGTAAAGCAACATCTTCCACATTTACCAAATTACCAAACTACCCTCCTTCAATATATCTATCAACTTTCACTTTCATCATTTATGCAAAACTTTATATTTTTTTTTATTACATAATAATGAGTTTCAAAATTCAATATTATTTATGGGTGATTGACCTTTTACTCCTTCTAAACGTCGTAACTTGCTACAAGCATCTTAAAATAGCATTATTGAATGCTTAAGAATGTAAGGATGATATTGTTTTCAATTTGTCAATGTTTGAATCCAAATTTGTCAATTTTTCCACTTTTGCATTTGTAAAAAAAAACAATCATAACCGTCTTCTTATATATTTGAATTAAAAATTGTTGACCAAATCATTATATCAAACATCACACACATATAATAGTATTTCTTGTAGCATTTTATAAATCATTATCTTTATATATAAAGAATTTTGTATATTTATTGACTTATTTTAAAACGGACAGTCATTTTCTTTCTATTAATATGTTCGTTTCGATCACATGTGTTACATTGGATACATATTATCTGTTTGGAATAATCAACAAAAGAAAGTATAGGCCTGGTGGTTACAACTTGCATATTTAACACGGAGGTCACGAGTTCATGCCTGAAACTTGCGTGATACAGTAAGTTAATATTATAATACAAAATTGTGATGGTTATTGTGGTAATGAAAATTAAATGTGGGAATAAAAATAAATATACGTAGCAATGATGAGTTAAAATTTGACTATTTGAAAGAATAACATGTGTATAAATTTTACATTTAAATTTAAAATTAGTGTAGGTGGATTACCATAATTATTGTTGGTTTAATCTTGTGACCACATGCAATTTTTTCTTATTGTAAAAATAAATGTGTCTATATATATGCAAATTAAAAATGTGATGTAGAGATCACTTTTATTTTAAAGTTAGTTTTATTGTTGATTAAAACATATTTCTAAAGTCAAGTTATTTAATTGAAATAAAACGTAAAGATAAGTTATCAAATTGAAACAAAACAAAGTTTAAATGACTTAATTGAAACAAAACTTAAAGATAAATTACCTAATTGAAACAAAACAAAGTTTAAGTGACTTAATTGAAAGAAAATCGAAAGTTGGTTATGTTTCTGTGACATTTTTCCTATTTTAAAAGCTAACATATAGTATAATAATTCTTATATTACTCACTCGATCTTTAACTTGCATTGTTGGTTTTGCATTAGTTAATTTACTAGAATCAAATTTGTTAAGAATTATATTTCACACGACAAGTGAATAACACATAAAGTTTAATTAATTTATTATGTCATGTAACTATTACGTACATATGTCAACAAAACCATTATTTTAATTATGGTTTTATAAAATATGGACTAATTATATATTAGTCTCACAACATGATGGATATTGTAAGGAAAAGTACTAGCAAATTTTAAAGTTTTATTTATAATGCTCATTCTAGTCTTTGAGACCAATCATGTGTAAATGAACAAGCTATGAAAGTGCATTGACCCTTGGGCTCCACCCATATGTGAAAGTGAAAGAACACATCAAACAAGATACCATTGAGCAAGTAGATTAGAATATGTTAAAATTTCAAGTGTTATGTCTTATCAATTTTGTTAGTTGATTGTCATGCAAAAGAAACTTTAGTTAACCAAATTTCTAACATGTTTTTCAATATGGTTAAAAGATTAGTTCAATTTAAAAGTGTCATAAGGTGTACATTTGGTACATTTTGTAAGTTCAAGTTATATGAACTTATGTACAAATGTGAAAGACACACACTTCATTAAATTTTTAGGTTTAAAGCTCAATCAACACTAGCCTAACTATACTTGAGTATGCCAAATTAGCATCAAATTCCAAACTTTTTTCCATAAATGAGATATTTTCAAATAGATATACCATGTTTAAATATCATAACCTAAGGATAGTTATTTATGTTCACCGATAGCGTCTTCATGCATCATTTGTTGTCTTTTAAGTGGGTTATCATTTAGAAATGATGGTGACTTGTACCAATTAGTGATAATGCTCAATGTTGGCATTTGAAGTGCCTACTTTCTAATGTCTTTACATGCATATGGTGTTAGACTTTAATTGTATAAGTCGTGACAAGAAAGTTAAGAGTGTTAATTATATATAGCACAACGTTGTATTTAGCCGTTAAAAAATATAGATATCATGTTATTAGTCGGCCACATGCTTATTTTTTTAACAAGTTAAGGCTCTCTTGCTCTTTGTTTGCATTATAGATAATCCAAACCGAAATCATAAACATACATAAGTCGTGAGAAAAAAAAGTCGTGAGAGAATAGGTTCTAACAACTTACTAACAAAACATTTAATTAGGGGATGATTGTTTCACCTCTTAATGATTCAGTTCAGTGCTTAATTATTCAGCATTCAACATTCAGAGCGTTTGCTTCATAAAAAGAAGTCATTGAATGGAATTGAATGGAACATATACCAAACTTACCCTCATATGAAGTTCTACCCTAATATCCCTTCTATTGATAGAGCCTCTTAACGGTTCAGACTTTTTAACCATTCAAAATTTAATGATTCAGATTTTGCCAAACAACCCCTTAGATAGGAGGTCAATATCATGTGGATTGACAATTGGCTAGTAAATATACATCAGCTATAATTGAAATTTGTATATGTACTAGCCTTTAAATGCAATTAAAGATATGTGGGTGATAAGTTATACCTTTAAACCTATGGATAGAAGCGTCTAGCTATGACAAGTGGGTTTGGAGGTGTTATCATCCTATTGCGATCCAAAGGGCAATACCCCCAATGGGTGCATAATTGATGTAAATATGAGTGAACATCGAATTTTAGTAAGAACGGGCTATTTAATGATAATTGGGGTCAATAAAAACTTTTTATATTAGTGGCAACTAGCAAACAATAGCAAGTGCGAGTATGCGCAAAGTAGTTGGCTAAGCAATAAAGAAGTTTCATCGTAAGATTTCATTGTTGTGATGACCAAATAGTTGTCGATGATTATAATTAACCACCAACTAACATACTTTTTCACCAGGAGATGTGGCATATCAATGTAAGCGTTGTGATAGTTATATGTCTATATATCGACGGTATTTGGTCTGTCTTATGGTACATTTTTCGAAAACGTTATTTTCTCTTTTGAGTTATCCAATTAAAAATTTGATTTATTCCACCATAATAATTTGTTCTCAAAATGTTTGATCACATCTCTAGGAACAAATTGATTTGGTAACTTTGATGACATGTATAGGAACAAGACTAGAATGCATCATCAATTGATGTAGAAAAATAAGTATGTAGTGATCATAATTTTTTAACAGCCAAATATTTTATTAGAATTATCATACGAATACACGCATACGTAAAAGATACAACATATAAATCTTTTGTTGTTTTTACATATAATAGTTAAAGGTCGTGTTTAAAATGTTTATGATACTATGATATGTAGACATCTAGAAAAATTTAGATTTATTTTAAATAAAAAAATTAATAAGGGTATTTCTATATAATCTCAAAGTGAGTGTGGTTTACTATAATTAGTAAAGCATGAAAATGGCAATATATGTTACCCTTGTATGGGTCACCCTCAATAATTGCTTTTACTCAAAGCCATATGATCATGACCCACAAGCTTGTGGTTATGGTAAATTGAGGGGTGAATGGTGGTTTGGGTCACAAAACAAAATTCTCTTAGGTGGGCTCCCCTTGAATGTTGACTTCTATTCATTCATTATTCAATTGGATTGAAAGCAAAATATTATTTCGGCCATTATTAAGTTTATTGTGAAAATGATTGAGATAGAATATTTATTTAGTAATCTTAAAGTAAATAAAATACGTATAAATATTTATTATTTATATATGTATATGTGTCCAAGTAATGGGTTGGATTAATTATTTGGACATAACTCACACATGTACAAAGAAAGGTTGAACACATTATAATAAACTAGTTATATACTCATGTTCGCGCGTTGCTCTAGCATTTTATTTAACGGCCTTATAAATATGTAAAGAGAAAAATCATAAGGGGCTCATAATTAGCGACTGCATTGTGTTACAACTCGATATCGCCTCAACAACAAAAAAACAGTAAAAAAACCGAAAAACAATGCCACAACATTCACAACCAAACAGATCTAACCACATAATCACCTACGAAAACCATCGCCAGATGAGAATTGCAGACGAAACAATCGACAGCGCGCCTTCCGTAACGACCACTAAACATTATCAAAAGACAAAAGCTGGAAAAAAATGAAGGCAAAGGCAACATAATAAGCTGGAAACGTGAAATTTCGGTGGTTCTGATACAGAGACAATAGTGTCTCCGTTTCTTCTCCGTTACAAAACCCATAAAAATGAAAAACCATCGGTTCCCACATTACAAATACACATATAATCATAAACCTACGGTTGTCCAACACCACAATTACACATATAGGTATATAGTCTTACAAAAAAAAAGGACAAAAGATAAAAAGTAACAAAAACTTGTGTCAAAAATATAAAACCTAAAAGTTTACTATTCATCCACTTTTCAAATTATACATAGTATATATATAATATTGTAAATGGTTTTTTATTCTATATACCCATTTTTTATATTTATATACTTTATATTTACTACACATATCCGGTCACATGTCATCACACCCATCAATATAATATTTTTGTTTTTGACATATCTATGTTTTAACCCTCTCAATCTTTGTGACTTTGATATATTTATGTTTTTGACAATTTTTTATGATATATTTACATTTTGTACCCAAATTTGGATATATATAAATTTAACTTTCATACATCTAACACCGTGATACACCGCACATGTCTAAGTTGAAAACGTTATTAACGCGTGAACGAAGTCAAAAACTATGACGCTGCAATGCCCGACACATGTAAATCAAACTAATGCACCGCACATGTTGAATTCGAAAACATTCACTACAACACGCAACAAATGTTAAAATCCTAATGTTACCGTTGTAACGTGTGTGACAAGGACATAAACACGAAATCCCACCATCACATTGCGCGACCCGGCTATAAATCTAATTCAAACAAAAACACAAAGCTTAGTAGTTAGTACCATAAATTCTCTTTGAGCTTTCTATCATTTGGTTGAATGCTTCTTCTATGTCCCACGTACCTCCTTGAAACTGCTTATTCAAACAAAGAACCAAAGCTTAGTACTATATATTAGCTAGATGTGTTTGAAGCAAAACAAATAGCAATAGGAAGTAAGAATTTAGAAGACGGGCGTTTTATAACATTCATGCCACCTCCCACACGTGAGAGAGAGTGATTTTTTTGTTTTCTAGCCAACAAGATAAAAAAACTAAAATTTTCAACCCCATCATGAGGTGATTTTTTGTTTTCTAGCCAACATAATTTGCAACAACGCTCTGCTTAAGTTATCGTGCAACTTTACCATGAACTTTAAATCCATATGTTTTTCGGCCTCGATCATTTGTTGTTGATGATGTTCTAATAAGACTTGAGTCGTCCGTTGATTACGAGCAATCTGGGCTTTAGTCTTCCTTTCATTCAATATCCTTTTCTCCTGTCGAACTTGTTTTTTTTCTTCAGCTTCGTCTTTATTGTAGGTGTTGAATTCAGCGACATCTTCATGGGTTCTGCACGCTCGGTTGACGATGAATCCACCATATTTTTTCCTTTGCTCTCGGTGGAGGTCTTGGTCTTACCGGCTCCTCTCACACATCTTGATCCTCTGTTTCTTCGTTTAAGTCAAAATGAGCACACTCTAGCTTCTTGAAAATACGGGACGCTTAAGTTGCTCGTTTTGCTCTTTTTTAAGCTCAACTCCTCTATTTCCTCAAATGTTTTCACACCACACCATTTAGTTTCACTTTCAAAACGTCCCACGCCTAAAGAACTTAACCATTATAAATGAAAATCATGACAACCAGTATTGATATTATTGAACCATTGTTGATATGCGCTTTTATAGTTACCGATAAAGATCAGAAACAAACCGCTAACATGAGAAAAAACCAACCAAATTCTTTTGTGTTAGGCGGGCATAGTACACAAGTTTATACACAAGTTATAATAATTAATGTAATACTAGTTTATTTATTTAATTATAAAAAGCACGTCCCTAACATACGGAAAAGGTTTGCATGTCCTTATCGTTTAACAAGAAAGATAAAATGAATAATTATTATTTAATTAAAAGAAGTACATATCATTCGTGAACAATTAACATACCTAAAATAGAAAACAAAACTAACGCATTAAGTTTGATCTAAGGTGGTTTGATTTTTTAACGGATATAAATATTTGAACTCTACAACATGTCTTTTTAAAATTTAGGTATGTTCATATATCCGACGACCGACGTGATATCAAATGTCAATCGTCAAATAGAAATACTATTTCGGTTTACATTATCGGAATTTTATTATTATTATTATTATTATTATTATTATTATTATTATTATTATTATTATTATTATTATTATTATTATTATTATTATTATTATTATTATTATTATTATTATTACTACTACTACTACTACTACTAGTATTATTACTAATACTACAACTATTACTATAGTTAGGGGCTGTTTAACAACATCTGAATGGGTAAGTGCTGAATCAATAAGAGGTCTGAACCATTAAGTGCTAAACCAATAAGTGGTCTAAACCAATGTTGTAAAACTCGCTTGGCGGTAGTTGGGATTAATCGTAATTAATCGGTTTGGTGTTTTAAATGTAAATTTTATTTTTATACACATATACACACACACATTGATATGAATATAATACTTCCACATTCATGAATTTTGAATTTATATATGTAAATTTTAGTTTTATACACACACACACACAATGATACGAACGTAATACTTTAATATACATCAAAATTCTAAGTTTTGATCTGAAAAGTGAAATTAACGCCTAAGGTTATGTATTTAAGATAGACCTCGCAAAAATGACCCACTATCCTAGTTTTGGGTTTAGATGGTCTTCAAAATAATTACATGGGTCATTGTGGGCATGGGGAAGATTCTGTACGAGTTGAGTTGGGTTGTACTAAAACAAGGTGCAGCTATCAACGGGTCAGGATAGGTTGAAATATGGAAACCTTCATCACCCGTCAACCACCACCTTCGACGAACCACCATCACACAGTACCGTCGTCGCCACGACACCACCAACAACAAACGCCACCACCGCAACCAACACAAAATATTCTCAGGTGGTGTTTATAATCTTTATCATTGGAGAAGTGCTAGCATCCAAACCGTCGTAGTTAACTTTGATTCGGTTTCAAGTGCCGTCAGATCACGATGAGAGAGAAATAGATTGGGGTGTTTATTTGTAAAAGTGAATAAGTACTGGTGATATGAAAAAAGTCACCATGTTGTTCAATAATCTAATATATTTAATACTAATAAAATAAATTGAATTAAATAACAAGTATTTTAAAAATAATAAAAGGAAAAAAAAAAGGTTTATAAGATGTGAAGAAATAGCCAACGAACTCATTTTGGGCCCATAATCTTTTTTTTAACTATTTAGTTAAATCTAGTTAAATCTGACCTAAACCCATTTTGACCCACCCGTTCTAACCCAAACCCATCCTGACAGATTTTAATGACCCATTTTGACCCGTACCTATTCTGACCCGACCCAACCCGCCTATTTTTCCAGGTCAAATTTAAGGACTATAAGACATGGGTTATGGATCGAGTCGATAAACTGAAGGTTTAAAACCCATTAAAATGCTTTGACTTGACCGATTACTACGATTAGGACCGCCTAGCCCCACCTAGGACTGCCTACCGATTAATGGACCGATTTTAGAAAAGCGACAAGGTAATTCACCGATTACCAATTAATCGACCGCCTAGACCGATTTTTACAACAATGGTCTAAACTATTAAGAACTAATATACTGCTTAACTATTCAAAGGTAAATGTCTGACCAATTCAGATAAAAACTCTTAATCATTCAGACTCAGTATAATGCTTAACCATTTAGAGGCAAATGTTTAAACCATTCAGACATTTGCTCATGAAACAAATTGTCTAAACCATTAAGTGTTGAACCATTCAGACATCAAAACCATTAAGAAGCTGAAACAAACAGCCCCTAAGTATTATTACTATTGTTATTTATAACCTTCCTAACAAGGAAGGTCGGTTATGGTTATGGCCAATCATGTGGTGACACGTGGTCTAACCACGTGTTGCCACGTGTCGTTTAATTTTTTTATTTACCTTTACGTATTTACGGTTTTAGTCATCGACTTTTAATAATTGACATTTTAGCCCTTGATAAGTTTTTGACTTTTTCTCTTACTCTACTTTGACATATAATACTACTTCAACATTCTGAATTTGACAGGGTTATCGTTTTTACTTCTAATTTTCAAATTTTTTTGTCTTTAATGTGTGACATATTACGGCATGGTGTCGTGACATACGTGACCTGATACTTTTTTTTATCAACGCAATGATAAAGTCACATACGCAAGACCCGAACACTTGACCCGGCCGCTGCAACGCGCGGCCCGGTCTAATATCTAGTTACTATTATAACACACTTATTCCTATATTTATTTATTATTATACTTATAATAAACTTTATTTTAGAACATTCGATGGTTGGTACAACGAATTCATTGTCGATGTAAGTTTTACATCAATCGACTTGAATCCTCTTTTGGACTGAAAGCCCTAAAACATAAGTTTGAAATTCGTATAAAAGTTAACGAAACTAAGTTTTTTTAACTAAGTCCGCTGTGGGAAACTGGGAATAGAGTACTGTAAATGTATTGGGACCAATCACATTTTTAAAATTAAAATTATTAGTAAGTAAAAAGAGGTGACGACACAACTTGTTGCTCGTTTACCTGTCACTTTGTTGTAAATTATTTGATGTTTAATATGAATTTAAGCTTATAATAAAAAAAAGTAAAAGTCAAAAGTTAGATTATTTAAATTCAGTTTTCGTTAAAAAGATTTGTCGATCGGTAACGTGAGTGTGTGTATAGTAAAGGCTCCAAAAACACCCCACATGTTAATATGTTATACCGCAAATCAAATCATTTGGTACGTTTGTGTAGTAGTTATATGAAATCTCATAGTTTTGAGTATCGGCAATTGTGCATGACTTTGACGATTTATATTTCACTTCGAAATTATGAAATTAAAAATCAATATTGTCAATAGTCTTTTCGAATAAGGAAACAACAACTCGTGGAAGTTAATTTCTTTTGCGAAGATAAAAAGATAAATGATGCTTATCATATCATGTATTGTTCACTTGGAAAAATAATCATTTCCTTGTGATACATACGAAGTGTTTTGTGCGTGTAAAATAGTAAATCAACTGGGTTCAAGAGCACGTTCTTTTATTTCTAGACGTGTCGTGTGTTGGGGGTGGCAAACTAGTGTTTTTATTTCGTTACACACGTTAAATTTGTAACGGTAGATTCATTTTACCTAAAGCGCATTATGTGTCGCCCAAGTCTTAGTTGACATGTTTTAACTTTGTAACATGTCACATGTTAGTGGTGGCAACATCACACATTCGGACACGACACGTTTGTGCATTCGTTAGTGTATATCTTTACTTCATTAGTATTTATGATTACGAAATCTTTTTAAGTTTTAACAACAAGTACTTTAAATATAAGATACTTGTTAATGGACCAATAATCTCATTAACACTAGTATATCATTTAATATGCCACCACATTAGTAATTACTTTCGTCTTCCTGTATAATTGCTACATGTGTTGTATCATTACCCAATGTTTTACTTGAAGTGAAATTTTTAATAGGAATTATAAAATTTAAACTTTAAATATTTATACAATTAAACATTTCTATTTTTTCCATACGTTAAAGTAAACTGCAGTTTTCGTCCATTTGTTTAGATATCATTAACGGTTTCAGTCTCACCTTAACAATTTTGGTCCATACGTTATTATTTTCTAACAGAAATGGTCCCGAACACTAACTCTATCTAGTTTTCCATTAAGAGACACGTGCCCTGCATTTTACGGTAAAAATGTCATTTCTCTCCCTCTTTTATCTAGGTCATCATGTAGGTTAACTTTTTTATTCAGTCGCATGTCAAAAGGAGTGGGAAAAATAACACTTTTACGCCGTATGTGAGGGAGACTTAATGGAAATTTAGATGGAATTAGTGCTCGGGACCATTTATGTTAGAAAATAAAAACACAGGGACCAAAACTGTTAAGGTGGGACTGAAACTGTTAATGATATCAAAACACAGAGACCAAAATTGTAATTTACTCTATGTTTTACAAAAATTGCACCATTAGATCAACAACTTATTTATCTTTCATTTGAGTATAAATAACGTTATAAGAAAAAGTTTCTCATTTTTGTAATATTCAATACTGGATATATGTAGTGTTATAATATTTTAAGTACGACATATATGCAATATCATATACTACACATACATAATGCAAATATACAGTACTGATGCCTATGCATTATTGATGTGATTATCTTCTTGTATAAACTCCAAGTATATTTTATCTTTGTTACAATATTTTTCTTTTATTTATTAGTTTATTGTTATCTTTAAATTTGGATCCAGTATAAATATTGTTTTTTTTCATTTGTAATCAGTTTTTGTTAAGTATATAAATATAAAAAACTTTGTAATTAGTGCTTTGAGTTCGTATGGAGAATTATTAAACATTTGAGTCATGTGATCGCTTTAAAAACTACATCAAGTATAATGATCTTTACATATATGTAGTATCATTTTTTTATTATACAAATATTATACTCTAATTAAAGGTATTAAAATTCTTAAATTTTTATGTAATACCCTAATTTAAGGTATTAAAATTCTTAAATTTTTATGTAAATTAAGAAATAATAATAACATATTTATAAACGTTTAAACGAAAAATAAAAAAAATTTCTGACTTTTCAACTTAAAAATGAATTTTCTATCAAATTCCACTCTTTCATTTTATATATTAAGTAGAGTTTTACTTTACTTTTTGTTAAGCTATTTACTTTTGACATCAAATCATTTTGTAGCATTTACAACTTGAAAGAAATAAAAATAATAATATTTAGAGTAACTTTTAATCATATGTTAAGTACTTTCGAAATAAATAATTATTCTTTACATTACATGTCAATCATCTATTGATGAAAAAACATGTTTTCATGTGAGTAAGGGCATGAATATGAAAGAGAATCCACTATGGTGGTTATTTTACACTTTTGTTTCTTCATAAGCTATAAAATTTATAGACCTAATTATACCATTTTGTTATGAAACAATGGACTACCAAGATACAAACTTCAAAATCAAAAGGTTGGAACGACTAACTTTTTTAAGTGACTACATTAGAACTTCATAAAATAATATCTAGCCAACACGTCCAACAACACAACATATCTCATCTATCACCTCAGAGAGTCAAATAGGTAACCTGTCGATATTGAATCATCAGAACAAATCGGACACAAGAATGAAGGTACATCGGAAAAGTTCCTTTTTTCTCTAAACTGATCCGACAAGGCCATCGATCAATCAAAATCCTCCAAACAAAAGTGTTTGCCATTCTAGGAACAAATATGTTCCTATGACTTCTGTCTAGTGTGTGAGTTTCGACAAGGCAATCGATCCACATCACTTAAACCAAGAATTCATTACCCTATACATATTTAAAGACCATAGGATTTTCCCTATATTAGTTTGGTGTTTTTATCACAAAAGGTTGTGGTTTTGTATATTTGCAAAAAAAAAAAAAATTGTCAAAAGTTTTTGTGTAGTTTTTAAATTTTTCATTCTCACCCTTTTACTATATATAATTACTTTTTAAACTCGTTTTGTTTTCTAAGTATTTCGAGCTTCTATAATAATATTCGGACATAGACTTTTTTAAGGAATTAAATGCTTGGTTGTCTTTACTTTCTTTTATTTATAAACGTTTCGGTTTATTTTTTAAAACGAAGTTGTAAGTATTGCGCGATATGCCTAGCTAGTACGATTTTGTTCACTTACACACATGACCACTATGTCCAGATCTACTAAGCCGATCGACCGTGAAACAATGTCAAAAATGAAGGGGAGGGGTAGGTGATTCGATCCGGCCATGGGCACATGGATGGCTACATCATACACGTTCACTACTCTACGTACACACATGACCAATATGCTAAATGAAACCCTCTTTGTCATGTAACTTTTTCTTATATATAAAAATATCAATAAAGTGAATATATAGGTATAAATATGTGTGTATTGTAAACCCATATGGTGCCATCAAAGTTTTGATACGAGACAGCTCATATTTTGGTCCATATCAAAACCTTTTGATGAGACAACTCATATTGGTCCATGTTACCACCATTAACTTACACTTAAATCTAATTCAATTCCTTTATTTTCAATAATTATCTTGATTATTCTTTAATGAAAATTACTGTTACTTTAAGTTAAAGACATCTTCATAAATTATAACTGATCTAGATATAAAACTAAAGTAACTAATTTATTAATGATTTGACAACCATAATTTAATTCGAGCAAATTCATGAAATGTCTTTTTTTCGTGACACTTCACTTGTAATATGTACATTTGAGCTTTTTTCCAATACGTCATTTGTTTCAGGGAAATTCTACTTTGTGTCAGGTCTATTAATTAACTGTGTACGTTTTAGGTATTTAAAAAATGTTTGGGTTTTCAAAGTTCGTTTTCACTTGTTTCATTAAGGTGTTTGACCTTGTTTCATAGTCATTTGACCTCCTTTCAGGTTCGTTACGTTCGAACTTTGTTCCACGTTCGTTGGGTATGTTCGTTTTTAGACATAAGGCAATATTCTAACCACACAAAGAAGGTAATAAGAGCATATATTTGAAGGGGATATTTCGAAGAAAGTGTGGATGAAAAGAGAGATTTTTTTCGAGCAAATAGAGTGGATGTGATATGTCATAATTGGTGTAATAGTCTGTGGTGTTAGGGTGTTTATTACTTTGTTTGTCTTGCTAACGTCTCTTTTGTGCCAGGTTTCTAATATATTGCTGTAAAAAAGAAAAGAAAAGAGGGACATTTTGGTAATTATTTCTTGTAATTCTCCAAGTATAATAGATTAATAGTCATCTAAAAAGCTAAAATGAAAGTACCAATTAGACCAATTAATTAAGGCGTAGCCGGTACTAGCTCTTGTGGTCTCCTACTCACTATGACATGAATGATAATGTGATGTAATATGGGTTCTAATCCACCTATACAAAGTGATGTAATGTGAGTTTCTCACTCATTTGACACACGCTCACTAGAAACTTCTATGATTAATGCTATATTCTCACACTAGACAAATAAAAAGAAAAAAAAAAAACATGAGTAGAAAATCATGGAACTAATATTTTTTTCTGGGTTTTAAATTTCTTTCATTGTTAGGAATAACTTTACACACATAATTAGAACATACACGAAATGTGTGTCTTCTTTTGCTCACGTCAAAAAATCTTGAAGTGATTGCATATATATACGCTTCTCTAAACTTAAAAAATTTCACATGTCCCCAAATCATGCTTCAAGAACATTACGTGTTAAAAACTTGTATTTTAGAGTTGTAATCAGCTTTAGCGGTTAAAGTATGTAAGGAAACATTTAGCGTTTAAAGTATACATAGCTAGCACAAAATGTTTAAATATGACATATATAATTAATACATATTTGACAAAAAAGAATGCATCTAACTCATTTTCTTCAAAAAGATTCTCCGTCGCTAAGATTGAACAAACATAACATTAGAGTTACGATGAGATGATGTGTTCGACACCTTTCACTTAAAACAATACTATTCACCCGCTCACAAACTTCTTTACCAAGGTACAACAACAAGAAGCGGTTAGTAGTCTACTTATCATTACGGACGAAACTATTTGGGTACATTTTCAACCACAGTTGCGACTAAAATCTTTTGAATAGGCGTGAAATAGTTACACTAACCATAAAACATAGGGTAAACCTAAAACAACCTAACAATTTAAACATGAAAAAAAAATTAGGTTCGGTCTATCGCGACAACATGTCGTCGCAATATAACTAATTGTTCTTTTTAGCTTTTTTTCCAGAAATTACTTGAAGGGAAATTTATTAAATAAAAAGTTAACGAAATTACTTGGAGGGAATTCCAGAAATTATTCGACATAACTATAGAACAAAAAGTTATTAAATAAATATACTAGTCAATGATTAATATGGTGACAACAAATGTTGTCCCAATTAATAAGTACTCCCTCCGTCTCATTATAAGTGTCTTGTTTGAAAAATACAAAATTTTAGACACATTAAATGATTGGTCTTTTTGCTAGCAATTTGACAATAATACCCCTTGTCAATAAATATTATGTGGGTCCATCACATTGTTTGTTTATGTTAGTTTATGTTTGTAAGGGTATATTTGGAAATTGACCAATATATTTTAAAAATGGACATTTGAAATGGGACAAATAAAAAAGGAATTGTGAACACTTCTAATGAGACGGAGGGAGTACTTTTTTTTCTTATATCAGCAACGGAGTAACGACCAACTTTCACCAACGGAATAACGGTAGTCCTTAAAATTCATTTTTGACAAGTTAACAATGAATATTTATGTAAGATTTAATTGTCATCATTGACTCGGAGATCATCCAGGTATTCATTTGGTTGATTGTTGTATATATACTTTCTAGTTATGCATGTATGAGTTTTTGGAGGTTTTTCTTCTGTTGTAGTAGACAAAATGATGAACATGTTGAAATGTGTCAATAACTTGCCCCACCCTCACATACCCTCAAATGATAGATTCGCAACATGCATGTACAACTTAAAGCACTCAAAATAAACTTCATACCCCCTTTCTCATCGGTGCCAAAACTTTAACTGCTATACGGGAAGGGGCGATGCCAATTTTCTAAGCTATCATATCATTCTTTAAGCTATCGGACAAATTACACTGCTTGTGAAAACAAAAGCCCCCCCCCCCCCCCTTTAGTTCTTTACACAACTTCACCCCTCTTTCTCTTACCTGAATTATAGAAACAATATGTGTAAATCAGCACATTAATTTGAGTGATTGTGAAAGAGAGAAAGATAAAATATAACATATATAATACAAAAACTATTATTTTATGTATTATAGGTATATATGTATCAAAGATTCACGGATTTCTCAACAAAAAAAACAAACAAACAAAGAGTGTTTTCAAGATAACGTGGTCTCCGTATATATGTTTGATAAAAAGAATCTTACGTAGAAACCATTAAGAACTAAAGAAGCTTAACATGTATAACCAACTAACAGATCATGACCCTTAAAGAAATATTACAGTGATTAAGTGACGTGTCTCACAAAAAAAAAAATTAAATCTACATTCAAATTATACACGATACATGCAAGTTATAGTGTTTCTATCCTAAAATTCATAGAATTGTTGCTAAAAAAACTTATCATTCACAAACCCTCTTGGGTGCCAATGCATTGTTTTATGTGGTGAGTTTTTACCAAAAGTGATACGCAATTAATCATTCAAATTTGGTCTATCCGTATTATTAATTAGTGAATCAATACAATACAATGATATGATATTAATTAAACAATTAGTTAAATTTTTGACATATGCATATGATGAATTTCTATAATATTATTGCTAATATATATTTGTATGTGTAAAGAAAAAAGAATCAATATGGACAAGTTGTTTTTGGGGTAGGCTTTTTTTGTGTTAGCTAGCATTAAAAAAAAAGTTATTCAAGTCATGTGGTGCATAAAGTAATTGAGTAACTTGATAAAAAAGTAAACGGGCGGCAGTAGGCATGATCCAATCATTGAAATCGGCCGGGTTAATTTCGTCATTTAATACAATATAAATATATATATATAAAAGTAAAAGATTAGTGGGAGCACATTCATTCAAAGGGTATCAAACAATATTTTACACCAAGTTCAGGTTAGGCATGGTGGTTCAATTCTTTAAAAAATTAGTATAAATTTTGTTTATTTGAGTTATAAATAAAGTATAAATATTAAACCCTAAAGACAATTCTAACACAACAATTTTTGGTTCATTGTCTATTATATTTAATCTTTTAAAAAAATAATAGATCACCATGTTCTGAAATATCATTTCTTGTGAGCTTTAGCCTTTTTACAATTAGACTATAAACTACATTGTAGAATAAGAAAAAAACTTCCTATAAAATAAATTAATACCTTCTTTAATATGCTATATGTGTAGCACTTGAGTTACTTATTGCCGGTATATATAAGTTAACAATAGTTTATCAAAAGTTAAGGAGATATATGTTTTACTAGTTTGATTTGGAGAAAATTGTTCGAACAATTTGTAAAGTATGAGATAACATAGATTCGTTGTCACCTAAAAAGCATATTTAAGAAATAAAAATAATAGAAGAAATTAAACAAGATGACTAATTAAGGATTTATAAATTATGGGAAATAAAAATAGTAACTTTTTTTCTTGAAGTTCAGATGGATCACAAATTCACATTCGTATATCTGTGTTTATACTGATGTTAACACACAAAATGGGGTCCAATCAACAATATGAATGAAACACTTAAAATGCTTACTAAGTATTAGATAAATGTTTATTAATTATAGGAACCTGAACTAACATGTGACCAAATATAATATTTTTCATATTATATAAATTGATTTAATAGTAAAAGTTGTTTAATTAATATGTATGTAAATGTAAAAAGAGTTTTTAATTCTAGACAGAAGAACGTAAAAAGAGTTTATAATGTAAGCTGCAATTTACTAAGTGTATATACGATAATTTACAGTTGTTTGGTGTAAATTTCCCAAATAAGAGTGTATGACACCTAATTCCGGTTTCTTTTACAAATTACTTTCTGTAACATATTTTTACCATTATTGGAAGATTTATGTGTCTTGGTCTATTCCATATCCTAGGACCTTGCTTATAGTTTTTAATAAATTCTGTTGCCATTAAAAAATTCAATTTATGTATACAACTTTAAAAAAATATATAAACATTAGAAAAATATCTATTTTTCATGAATTTAAAAATAGAAAAGGTGAGCAGGATTTGAAGTATTAAAACGGGTAAAGGAATAAGTAAATAGTAAAAACTTCAAATCAGAAAAGCTTTGTAGGCATATTCGTTTAGGGTACATGTTATTAGCAAAACAAGGGGAGCAACATCAATTTCAATCACCATCACCAACTCATCCCCTATAATTTAATCCTTAATATTTATCGAATTTCCTTTGCTTTCTTAATAACTTTTCTAACACCAATATCTCATTTTTAACCTTATTAATAAACTACTCATAACGAGGTTTAAAGCTTAAGTGATTATTTTAAGAGTATTTGACTCTTAATAGTAAATTATGAATAGGTTAACCCACCTTTAATTATCCGAATCCAATGACCAGTGGGAATTTATATATAGTTATGAGTCAAAAGTTATTGTACAAAGAAATAAAAATAATACATAAGTGTGATAACAATAATTTTAAGTCATTAGATCTATTTTTAATTGTTGATATTAAACTGTAGGAAAAAAAAGTTGGTGAAGATATATTTTTGTCAAAGACGCTTTTATTGATTTTTTCTCTATACATGCAAAACACATATCAATTCTTCCATTTTTTTTAAACATTAATAACTTTTACATGCAAAATTAATTTTTTTAATAAAAATTACACCAAAAAATAATCGTTTTTTATATTTGAAATACGTGTAGTATTGATATATAAAAAGAACTTTTCACATTTTTTAGCTCATTATGTAATATCACTTCATTGAGTTATATTATAACTTGAGTAATACAATTGTTTCATGTCATTATGTGATATTATGTCATTCTTCTATCATTGTACGTATCATATTGTGTGTTTAAGGAGTATCATTGTGTCAAATTTGATTGTGTGTTTGAATACTATAGGTACTGTAAACTATGTGTATTTTACTATATACATGGGTGTGTACTTGTGTTATATTGTGTGTTCAAAAAATAATCATTTTGTAAAATAGGATTGTAAGTTTGAATATGTATCTTAGGAGATCATTCTGTTATATTGTGTGTTTCACTAAGAATCATCATTGTGTCAGTTATATTGTGCATTTGAATAGTTAATGGAAATGCAAACTGTTAATATGTATCTTCCTAGATCATTATGTTATATCATGTGGTTCACTAATAAATTAATGATCATTGTGTCAAAATTGTAACGTACGTTTGATTATGCAAACTTTTAATGTGTATCATAGGATATTGTTTTGTTATATTGTGTTATTCGTTAAGTACCTGAAAAACCATTCGTTAGTATAATAAAACACATATTTCATATTTAAGGGAGGGTATACGGAAATTGAGATGTATTCAAATAAAAGTGTCTTTAATTTCAAAGTGCCAAGAAATCTTAACCATTCTTAAATCAATGGTTGAGATGAACTGTAGAGAAAAAAAAGTTTATTTTTAATAGCAACATAAGACCCCGACTCCAATGATCAATAACCCGATTATCCAAGCAGGGTAACCCCACCACTGGTGGGCGTCTCTCCAGGAGGCCAAACTCGAAATATACCCCCAGCTCATCAGTTCAGGAGAAAATCACGCCTGGAAGCCCACATATGAAAAACCCCCTAGGATCCGGATTCAAACTCGTGATCTTGCCCACTCATCCAAATCCTTCACTTCCCCCAAATGCTGTTGAGCAATAACCTCGTTGGCATGGCAAATAGTTTATTTGAAGAGTAACTTTTGTTATGACAACTATTTTGGTTTTTTTTAAGTTTCCCCTTTTTTCTAAAATTTATATACAACATTGTTTTTTATAAAAGTTAAATTATAAAAACGAGCATTTTGTTATATCTAAAACGAGTATAGTATCTTTATATAAATAAATTAAATGACCATACTCTCTGAAAATGTATGAAGACATGACTAAACATAGGTCATAATCATTTCATATGGATGCACACTCATGGTTGATTACATAAACAAGCGTCTACAAAAGAAATATTTAATAGGAATTAGAAATGATACTTGTCATCGTCTCAAGGAAAGGCAAAAAAAAATCAAGAAAGATCGGACAATCACATCAAATGGCTCACTATCTAGTTAGTTATTTTAGGGTTTTCACTTAGTATAAATAGTAGATAAAACCCTAATGTTGATCTTTGTACTTGAACCATCAAATAACCAATTGTACTCAAAATCGCGATCATGGCTTAAGAAGAAGATGCGATTTCATCTTATAAATTCTTTATGTTGATTCGAGAACTCTTCATTCTCCAACTCATTGTGATTTCTATTCTTCATTGTGTCTTTCATTCACGTCATTGTGTTTTATTGTTTGGCAGTGAGTTTTTTTCTAACACGATGAGTTGTAAAAACACAATGTTGAAATGACTTTGTGTATTTCTAATATATAAACATAGTTATAAAGTTACAACTACTTTCTCTAATACATTAAAAAAATGACAAAAACATAAAACTCTTCATTATATATTTTCTCCAGGTCATTGTGTCTTTAATGTTCGTTATTTTTTTTAAACACCATAGCATTTTTCTAAAGTGCTGAGTTATAAAAACAAAATGTTGAAATAACATAGTTGTGTACTTTTAATATTTAAAACACAATGATTAAACAGGACCTAATCTATCTAATACATTAAAAAATGACAAAATAACATGGAATGACAAATCGTAAAACAAAATAATGAATACGTATAACACAATGATGAAAAGTATTTGATACAGTTATCTGCATATTTGACAAAATAACTTGACATATGTATTTTACACAATAACTAAATGTCATTTGCATGAACATCTTTAAAGCGAAAGATGTCACGCCGAGAATCTATTTTGCGTCTTTAGTATTTACTATTACTCAACGTAACCTAAATAGGTTTTTGGGCTTCACATGCAATTTTTTTAAACCATTTCTCAAAGTTACCATTGTAGCCATCTTTTAGTTGAAAACACAAATAAAAAAATAATATATCAAAATTTACTTCACTCAAATTAGTAGTTATAAGTAATGTTTATATATTGTAATAATATACTTAAAACAAACATGCACCAATGATAAATATGTATGTACACAATACAAAAGGTTATATGTATCCAAAGTTTAGTATTTTTTTACATTAAAATTTAAAGAACCTTTGTATCAAAATAGAATATACTTCAAAATAGTTAATATATACAAGTGTTCAAATTTAGTTATGTTTAATTGATTCCCCGACTTCGAAAAACGCATGGGATAATAATTATTTATTTTAGATTAGAATTTGTAACAGGATGCCAATAAATATGAGTAGGTTGGAGCTAACAAGATTTGTCACTATTTATTCTAGCTTCATTAATGGGTTTGCCTAATAACATGCCCTTGCCTTCCATCTAAGTTTTATATATTTCAAACACTGGATCCCACTCCCCCTCTCTTTCATTTCAATATTTGAAAAATAGATAATTATAGAGTTTAGTGAACAAAACCAAGGAATTACATCTAAGTTTTTATATATTTCAAACACTAGATTTGTCACTATTCATACTAAATTTTATTTTACTTTTTAACAGCTGTATTAATATATCTAATAAATCAAGGTTTTATGGGTAATCTTTTTAGAAGGGGAGTAGGGGAATATTTATTTTATAATAGAAAATTTAGGAGGGAAAATTATTTAAATTTTTTCACTATGTATGAGTTGATGGAGCCAAATTCTTAAATATTATATATTTACAAATATTTAAATATAATAATTATACATTTTTTTATAAATATTATTATTTAACCCCTGTGTAACACGCAGTATTAAACCTAATATATTATATTATTGAGAGAACAAAAACCAAGGAATTAGAAACTCACCAAAGTATATAGAGTTTAACATAAATCTCTAATAAAACATAGGAAAACCAAATTTTCTTATTTGATAATTTTTAAATGAATTTTGCTTATGTGTCATTATTTAAGATATTCTCTCATATTAATAAAACTAATTACAATTTCGTCGTCTAACATTTAATAAAATCTTAAAAAATTTAAAAGTAATTACACTTTCAATTATCTCCTACTAGGGGTGTAAATAAGTCGGCTTATATTTAATAAGTTATAAAAATAAAACTTTGAGATAAGTTGATAACAATCTACAATTAAATACCTCAATAGTTTTTAAGCATATAAAAATTTTTATACGAAATTATATTTAAAAAAACTACACAGTAAAACAAAATATTTAATTTGAGTATAATACTGTTATACTAAAAAATAAATTTGTAAAATAAATCTTAATGATTATATATATATATATACTAATTTAGTGTCCGCGATATGCTCGGGTAAAAAAGGCCCAAGTAGTATCTTAAAAATATTCATGAGGGCCAAGACGGTTCAAATTAATTTTAATACAAAACTGTCGTAAAACCGAACCACCACGTATATTTAAAAATATATATTTTTTAGTATAACAATATTTTATTCAAATTAAATGTTTCATTTTATGGTGTACGTACTTTTTAAAATATAATTTCGTATAAAAGGTTATATATGTTTAAAAATTACTAAGGTAATTAATTGCAAATTATTACCAGTTTTATTTATAAGTTTCATTTTATACCATAGTAGGAGAGGATTGAAATAGTAATTATTTTTAGTTTTTTTAAAATTCGACTAAACATTAGGGGACAAAATATAATTATTATATAAAAAATTATTATTGTTAGATAAACCTTCAAACGATACACATAAGCAAAACATCCTCAATTGATGACACATAAGCAAATTATGTTTTGTTTTATTATATAAGATATATATATATATATATATATATAATGATATTTAATAATAAAACTAATTACATTTTAGTACCCTAATATTTAGTAGAACCTTAAAAAATTTAAAAGTATTTATATTTTCAACTCTCTCTATTACGAGTGTGCATGAGTCGGTTTATATTTGATAAAGTATAAATAAAAGTTAGAAATAAAGTTAGTAATATCCTACAATTAATTACCTAGGTATTTTCTAAACATACATAACTTTTTATATGACATAGTTTAAAAAAACTACATAAAACGGAGGAATTAATTATTTTAGTATAATAATACGCTATACTAAAAGATATTATAAAAAAAATCTTTTGTTCTGGTTTTATCACGGTGTTTTCTCAAAACTGAATGAAACCGTCTGTGTAACCTAAAATATTCTTAAAATCAACACATGGGTGTTATGTTCCCAAGCATAGTGCGGGCACTAAACTACTATATTATATTACTAGATTTAATACTTGTGTATACACATAAGATAAATAATATAATAAATATTTTAATAGTTAAGTAATTATAAATGATTATTTAAAGGTATATTGGTTTTCACTGGTCCCAACTATTAAACTGGCTGGCAACGGTCTCAACTTTTATCACTTTGGCAACCAATAGTTCGTCGTTAAGTTTTTTTCAAATTCAAGACCGATGTTTTAGGCCTTTTGATCGGAAGGATAATACGAGTCGATTGATGTAAAAGTTTTCTCGAAATGGCTCGCTTGATAATACGATTATAAGTCACATTGATATACATGTGAGTAAAAAGTAAAAACAACATGTAAAAAAGTAAAAAAGTTAAAAGGTAAAAAGTAAAAAAGTAAAACGTAAAAAGTAAAAAGTAAAAAGTAAAAAGTAAAAAGTAAAAGTAAAGGTTAAAGTAATTTTGGTGTGGTTTGAAGTTGAATGCTCATTAATTACTATGACAAGATGTATTATTATTATTATTATTATTATTATTATTATTATTATTATTATTATTATTATTATTAATATTATTATTAATATTATTATTATTATTATTATTATTATTATTATTATTATTATTATTATTATTATTATTATTATTCTTTAAAAAAAACCAACTTGACTTGAAAAGGTATATCAGCAATGATATAAAGTTACATTTGTTAGTCGCAATTTACATACGTAATTTAAGTTCACGTATCTTTTTTTTCACTTTTGTTGTCTATTTTCAATGTCTATTTTTTTCATTTTAATTGTCTAAGTTTAGATTTTAATTTTCAAAAATATTAGTGTAATTTCAGTTTTACCCTAATTATTTGACACAAATGATAACATTAATTTTAAGATCACGGGTCAATGACCTGTAAGTGATTTAAATTATTATAAAAATATTTAATTACAACAAAATTTTGATCCGTAAGTTCATTTATTAAGTAGTGTATCATAAACATTATAAATGGTAATTAAGTTTATCTATAACTTTTTAAAATATATTAAAAACTATAACAATTCTAGAATCAAATTAAATAAAACAAAATGCTCATTTTTATGACACATGTTATTTTAAAAAAATATCATATGAAAACTTATAGCTCTTTAAAAATCGTGTGGGAAATTTAACTAAAAAGGAAATTAAAATTAATTTTATCAAGAATCAAAATGTTCTATCAAATATTGTCATGTGTCAAATGTTTTTAAAGAATAAACACAAGAAAACATTATTTTATATATTATAAGGGTGATTTCATTATCAGAGATACGTAACAAGGAGATTCAATCCCTAACCAACAATATGATGATTGTAATTGGATGTTTCGAATGCGTTATTAGGTCTTAGCGTCTTGCTAGTGACTTCTTTCTACTTTTAATAAAATTACAGTTAAAAAAACAGTATAATGTTTGTGATAGAGTGTTTGACCGTAAACTTCACTTTGTCTCTACATTCTCAACTTGTCAAAAGAACAACACTTATAATGCTCCACAATAGTAGGAAGATGTTGGTTTTCACACAAGAACTAAAATATTTAAGCAAAAAGCTCTTTTAAATTAAAAAAAAAAGTTCTAACTTGTTTAAATATTCTGTTATAGGTTGTTAACTTTAATCCAAAATAGCTAATTATTGTAAATAAACAACAAAAATGAAAATTAAATATATATGAGCAATTGCATATATCCTCTTGAAAAATTACATATTTTTAAGTATATCATACTACAAAATCATTGAGAAAATGTGTAATACTAAGTTTAATGCCTGTGTGTACACACGGGTTAAATAATAATTTATAATAAATTTATAACTATTATGTTTAAGTATTTATAAAATTTTAATATTTAAGTATATGGTCCCATCAACTTATGCATGGTGATTAACTTTACACAACTTTCCTCCAAAAATTCGTATTATAAATCAAATATTTTCTTTTAAAAAATTGTTCTCTAAAACTTTAAAATATTAGTAGACTAGGTCTAATACCCGTGTGTTACACACGGGTTAAATAGTAATATTTATAAAGAAATTATAACCATTATATTTAACAATTTGTAAATATATAACATTTAAGGAGTTGGCTCCATCAACTTGCATGGTGAAAAATTTAGCTAAATTTTATCTCCCAAACTTCTTATTATAGAAAAAAAAAATCCCTCCAAAAATTGCCCCTTAAAAGTTTGATTTATTAGATAGACTAAGTCTAATACCCGTGTGTTACAAACGAGTTAATTATAATATTTTTAAAGAAAATTATAACTATTATATTTATGGATTTATAAATATTAATATTTAAGTTAGCTCATCAACTCATGCATGGTTAAAAACACTTAATTTTCCCTCCAAAGCTTCTTATTATAGAACAAAAAATTTCCCCCAAAAAATAGCCCCATAAAACCTTGATTTATTAGATAGATTTCAAGTTTGAACGAGAATATTTACCATTTATCCAAATTCATAATATACCGCCACCATAGACATTGTTTTCTATTCATATTAGTATTTTTGACTTGCAAGATGTTCAATTGTGTACAAGAACAATCTTTATCCTATACTTTTACACCTCTGATTTTCTAAAATAAATTGTCAAACACAACTAAGTCACTATCTATGTAGGACCCGATTCTCTTACGTGGGTGCATAAGCACCACACTCCCCGTAGGCAACTTGTTAAAATAAAATTATAAAGTCATTTTTGTTATTTAATGTTATTATATATATTTCTTACTTTTCCAAACATATAATAAATACATTTAATTTACTCTTATACTATTCAATTATACATTTAAAGTATTTAACCATATACATGAAAACATATTTGTATATATTTTCAGGTAACCAATATTAAAGTATAAATTATTGAGGACCAGCTAGATGATTTATCATTTATATTGATTACCATTTACTATATTATATTAGTCTTTTTTATATCATTGGATCCAAGCCGGGTGATGAATTTTATAGATTTTAAACTTCGACACATGTCATGTGTTATATCAGCAATGTTAAATTTACAGTCTTTGTTCATTTGTTCAATATAGATTCATATTCCTAGTGTAGTGTTTAAGGTTTGGTGTTAAGGTTTGTTGACTCTTCATACCACGTACCAACTAATATTGTATGTTTGCTTACAAAGAGTTTATATATTTGTTTTGGTGGAGCCATCTTCACATGATTGATTTTACTTAAAGAATGATAACTATATAATTCTCTTCTCAACTTTGTAATGCGTTAAAAAACAATAATGGTATTAGAGGCAAGAGACATTTTTTACAACATAATATTTATTTTGTGGATCAACTTAACGATGTGAGAGAGGTCTTATAAGCTGTCAAAACTATCATCTTTGGGATTCATCGTCCTTAATAAGGTTTGTTCCACCCTTACAAATAAAATTTCTACTGTCTACAAAAAGTTTTCGAACATTCGTTTTGTTGCCTAAGTGGAAACTTTGTAAAGGTAACCCATTATGAATTACTCTAAAAATCACGCTTAATTATGAATTTATCATCCGTAACCAACGTGCCTAAAACATGTTAATGGTAGAAAACAAATATAAGGCGTTCCTAATTACCCAATATTTCTTGAAACAGAACTATTTAAGATTCGTTTAAGCTGTCACACAAAGACTACATCTAAGTTTAAAAGAACATTTGAGGGCATAAACTTTTAGGACAATGCCAACAAACTAGTAACATGATAGAAATTGCTCACAAACATGTCTAAAAGTAACTCTTTTGCTAATAAAATGTAAATTAATTTCAACATGTGTTGATACGATCATTTAAAATGTAAATTATGTGTTTTTAACTTTTTTTGTTTAAGTTGTTGTATATACCATGCAACCTTGATGTTAATGCATAGGTGGCCTCTTCATGGATATTAACATCACCTAGCTCGGTGGTGTGTTAAGGGTGTAAAAAATCGAACTTGCTAACGCGATAACGGTCATGCAACATTTCACCACATTCATTTAAACCATTTAGTTAGGATGAGAGGAAGTAAAAAAAATACAAAGTGAGCAATTAAACACGTATCTACGTAAAATTAAGGGTAGTTCTTGTTTTTAACAAACATTAATTTATATATATAATTAAGCAAAACATAATTTGCTTATTTGACATTGTTTGAGAATGTGTTTGCTTATGTGACATCGTTTAAGGGTTTATCTCATAATAATAATAGTTTATATTTAATAACTACATTTTGGTACCCTAATTTTAGGTAAAATTTTGAAAAAATTAAGAGTAGTTATCAACACTCCTTTACAAGGGGTATGCATGACTCAGTTTTATATTTGATAAGGTATAAAAATAAAACTTATAGATAAAGTTGTTAATAACCTACAATTAAATAACTTAGTATTTTTTAAGCATACATAACTTGTTTATACGAAATTATACTTATAAAAACTACACCGTCAAATCAAATAATTAATTCTTTTTAATTTGAGTATAATATTCTTATACTAAAAGGATTTTTTTAAACAAATCTTGTGTTTCGGTTTTATCACCGTTTTATCTTAAAAGTAATTAAAACCACATGTGCTATTATAAATATCCTTAGAATCAACACGTAAATGTTATTTACTCGAACATAACACGGACACTAAACTAGTTACATAACGAGACAACTACGTACCCTTTTCTTAGTCGGCGGAACTTATACGAGCATGTATCGTGTTGTAGATCTTGACCCTGGTATTTCCATTATAGTATTTTCCTTTTACGATATTTTTAGTTTGCTAATATTTTGAGAAGAGTAATTGTATTAGAAGTAAATTATCTCAAAATATATTATTATATTTTAAATTTATTATTATTATTATTATAAATACCGGTTTTAACAGCGGATCGGTAGTTAGCATTACAAAGTTATTATTAAGACATTTTTAAATTTAAACCTAAGACGTCTAATAGATCATTGACACTAAAATTTTCATTTAATATTAAATTTTCGCAACTATTTATAACTTTAGTGTATATTGTTAAATACAACTTTTTATTCGGTGAGATATTAGCGTCACATTGCGGTAAGTGTACTATACACGAAATAATCGACTTTTGCACATGCATGACGATACATTCTGGTATACAAACAACATCGTTAGGCGTTACAATTCAAATAAATTTTACTAGTTTTGGTATGCAACTCTTTATGTAACGTTAGGCATGATCGGTCACGTTACAACTCTCCTCTTATACATTAAACATATATGTGGTTAAAAAGTGTATTGGACCTTTGTTGGAAATTACACATGGGAATCATGATATTGGCAAAGAAGAGAAATATATGATTTATAGTTTCATACAAGCGCATAATCTTAAATTACTTATTTTGATTTTAATATATATACATGGTAAATAGTTAGGATGTGCTGATTGATAACTCTAACATTTTTAACCAGACTTCAATTTGTTTTTTAAAAGATAACATGTCTATAGTTTACAGATCATATTTGCAGACATATTTATAAGAAAAGGTGGACCAACCTTCTACAAATTTACAAAAAGAAGACTGTTTGGTTTTTATCGTTTGGAAAATGCTAAAATATACTTGTGGTGGTGTACAGATAGTGGTGGTGGACGTTGGTGTTTAGCCATTTGTAGACCTTGCAAGATCTTATAGTGGCAAGTTTAAATTGCACAAAAAAGAACTTGTACAGACGTTTGTTAATAAAACAAAAAAAAAAAACAAACAGCCGTCATATGACAATGTCTGCGTGTGGTCTACATGACGCAAACAAAAGAGCCTGCAAATACATTTTAGGAAAACAAACACCACCTAAGAATGTCATTCCTTAACTAAAAATAGAACATGAACATTCCTTAAATTATCATTCCTAAGTTGAGATGACCTTGCATATTAGTCCTCTTACAAGCGAATTTACAACTTTTATCATATTCAACTTGATATTTATAAGACTTTAACCCTTGACTTCGATTTAATTATCATTTTGATCCCTAAATTTGGATATGTTTTAATCTTTTAATATACGATGAAATATGACTTTACATACTAACATACAAAATAAAAAATTTTATTAATCTATGTGACAGAGTCAAACACATAAGACCTAATCACCACATCAAACCGCCCTGTTACATAACTATTTTTTATTTTATTTTGAAACAAATGAGAAATACAATTTACAATGATAGAAAATAAAATGATTGAAATAAAAACTTGCATTATTAGGGAGAGTGGGTAGGAGAGGAGAGAAAGATAAGATGGACAGCAAAGGGTAAAAATAAATGTGAAGCATGTTAGGGGTAGAAATGTAATTTCACATGAATTTCTATTGTAAGGCAAACAATAACACCCACTGAAATACAAAAAACAACGCCCGAAAAGCAGAGGTGAGCTAAATGGGTCCCATTTTTAACTAAATTTAGCTGGACAGATTATACCCTCCTATTTATTTTATATTTTATACTTTCTATAATTTATTATTACACCCTGTATAATACCACCATTTTTTCAAACTTAAATTAAAATATATTTTACAAGCCACATAAAATAAATAATAGTTTTTATTTTTATTTACACTTGTGATAGTAATAATTGTTAACTAATGTTTAGTGGTTCATCACATTGTTAAGGGGGGACGGAATGGAACACGAGGAAGGCAACGAGCTCGTTCCTCGCCACCTCCTCGTTCCACAAGGTCCGGATCTCCCTTCCTCGCCGAGCTCGTTCACCCCTTCTGCACCTTGTTTCTCCTCCAGCCGAGGAAGGCACCTCGTCCACGAGCATCACTTCTTCAACCTCTTCTTCTCCTCGTCTGGTACCTCGCCACACCACTCCCAGCTCCCTAATGATCAAATTGTCCTTAAAAGTTATAAAATTGAATAGAAAATAGTTTCTTGAAAAGTTACAAAATTCAGTGAACCCTACCCTATATCTATCATACAGTTCTAGGTGATTAACTTCAAAATTGACAGATAGTAAATTGAGAAAGTGGTACCATCAATCTGACAAACTAAAATAGTGAAATGAGAAAAAAATCAAGACCAAAATATTTTTGTATTACAACAAGAAAAAAATTTAAGGGGTTTCATGTGATAGACAGAATATATAAAACATAAATTAATAGTAAATATATAAAAGTTTCCATTATTTATTACTACCCGTTCAAGTGTACGTAGGTAAGCTAAACTTTCTTAGAAACTTAAGTTCAAATCTTATAAGGAAGCGTTACTCGAATATATTTACGAGTTGTAGAGGTTGAATTTTGAATCTGGACATTAGTAAAGTTTGATATTTTAGGGGCGAACTATCATAAAAAAACTTTGGAGTTGCAGAAGCTAAAATCATGATCGGTTCATCGATGTAATTAATGTTAACGTTGTGTATAACTTGCCAGTCAAAATAAATAAAAAAGCATTAACTAATAGTTTATTTTGTTACATTATGAAAGTATAAACTGAATATTACAATTCAAACAAGAAAATCTTGTGCATTTATCAATTAAGGTAAATATCTGAAAATTTAATAATCTTTAAATCAAAATTAATTACCTTTATACATCAAAAATTTTACAGTGTGGCTTTTTAAATGTTGTTCCATAAGTAGATCGAATAATCATTGCTAAGGCCCAAATAATTTCACATTATTCCGTTCAATGCATTTAGGTAACATCTGAGTTTTGTTGAAACATAGACAAATATTTGTACGGGTTTTCTTCTCTTAGGTTATATGATGCAAGAAAATTTTTCCTTTTTTAGTATTGACTTACATAAATGGTAATAATTTTATATAATTCATTTACAATATTTCTCAAAAGTTATATATAAATACATATATAGAGGAATGTTTAAATGAAAACAAAGTTTATAATCGAAATTCAAAAAAACACTGTAATACATATACGTACATGTTTTTACTGATACGGTGCATGTGATACGTATACATAACAGTAATAGTTTTTTTTACATGTTTTATTTATAATTGAGTTTTTGAAAACAAAAACTCTAAATAAAGTGTTACCAATTAGTCATATGTTGTATCATAATAACTAGGTGTTATGAATTAGTTAGAGTTGGTTAAGCTTTAATTAAAGCTGCGAGGTGGATGTTTAGTCGTATAAAAGTGTGACATAAGTAGTTGAGTTATTTGTTGAATTTACGTAAATGAAATATAATATTATTAAACGTTATTTGGGTGATTTAATTTTCTTAATTCAAGCTTAATTAACTTTTCATACTCATTTGGTTAAAAGTTTGTATCTAGTTTTTCTCAGTAACAATTTGTTGACGATTTTAACTCCGATTAATTTGATTTGTAAGAAGGTTGTTGTAAGCCTCCGATGCGTTCACAATTATGTGAAACCTCAATGCCACGAAAAACACCTATTGGTGTTAGAGTCGTGGTTTCGATCTCGCTCCTTACACATCTGAATGCATCGGTCAGAGATCGTTGCACTAACCATTGTTCTAAAATTTTATTTAATATATTTATAAACTTAATTTATCAATATGATCATATTTCTTAAAAGAAAATAAAATTCGATCTCACAAAGTTGATATAAAAATGTATATAGGTTTTACTTTTAAACACTACAATTGGAGAAATAAACTCAAGTAAGTGTTGCGTGTACAATATAACATATATCAATTTTAAACGAAACACATGAAATGATTAAAATCAAACAAACTATCTTTTTTATTTGATCTTATTTTAATATACAATTGTTTTGGGATTTATTTAATTAAGTGAGAGGATAACCAACATATTCATTTTCTATAATGTGTTTTACCTTTATACGAAAATGTAAAACAATAACCAACACATATAATAGTAACATACGCAACACTTTTGTTGCCCATACACTTCACATATAAATAGCATAAAAACATATAACAAATAAACAAAATACAAATTCTTTTTTAACGACATGGTAACAATTAATAGTTATTATATAAAAGAACTTACCCGGATTTAAACTAAAGATCTCAACAAACAAAACATCTCACCATTCTTTTCACCATTAAACCAAAAAAACATGCGTGTTAACGTTAACCAAAATACAAATTAGATACAAATATGTTTTTTCCCGTATAAAGCTAGTTTCTTTATCAGGGTTTTTTTTACAAGTGAATATTTATTTGACAGTAATAAATAATACATGAATTGAATAAAATATTTTACCAAAAAGAAATTCCATAAAATATTATACTCATAAAACTAATGATTTAAACTTATTATTAGATAAACTAAAAGTATTTTTTTCCTTTGGTAAAAGTATAAAACAACATCAAATGGAGTTATATATCTGTGTCATTTTACTGACAGATAAACCAAAGTGACCCTTGTGGGGGTCTCTGAAACTTTTCTTAAACAAGCAGATAAAAGGAAGAAAATAATAATAATACCAAAAGATTCCCCAGCTATTATTATTTATTTTTTATTTTATTTATTTCTATCTTTACTGCCACCTTTTTAATTTTCTTTAATTTAATTTTTAAAAATTTTATAATTCAATTTTTCCTTTTTTTGGGTGTGAGATTGACAGGCAGATCAGATCCCCACCGAAATAAATTAATAAATTCACCATACACCCAATCTTACATAAAACCCTCAAGAATTCACCTCACCTTCTTGTTTGTTTTTTTTTAATAAATATTTCATCTCTAGTAATTTGCTTCTCTTTCAACAGTAGTATTGTCTACAATTCATATGATGCTCCAAGGTCCTCCACCTGGTATGGGTACCTCCGGCGGCGACACGGATTCAGCTAAGCCTCATGATGAGGCTTCTCCTGTCGCCGCCGGAGGTACTACCACTGAATTCGCTAGCAGCGGATTCAGTGAAGATGAAAGAGGTAGAGTTGAAGATAGTGCTCGAAATTCCGGGGGTAACCGGTGGCCGAGACAAGAAACTTTAGCTTTGCTTAAAATCCGTTCGGATATGGATGTTGCTTTTCGTGATTCAAGTCTTAAAGGTCCCTTATGGGATGAAGTTTCAAGGTAATTAAAATCTTGTGTATTTGTATGTTTTCTCTTGATTTAAGATCTGGGAAAACTCTATTGTTTTCCGGTTAACCGAGCACCTTGATTAAGTGCTCGGTTAACCGGATTCAACATAGTTCGATCCAAATTGAACTGTTTGAATTTGAATTCGAATTCGATTCGAATTTGAATTTTGTGTTAGTTTTGTCTTCATCTTTTTAGATTTATGTAGTTATTACCTTTTCAAACTCCGGCCGGTTTCGAGTAAGTGCTACGCCGGAATTTATTATTAATTAATAATTAATATGATATAATATGATATGATATTAATTTTTTTATTATTTTTCAGAAAGCTTGGTGAGCTTGGGTATCATCGGAGTTCAAAAAAATGCAAAGAGAAATTCGAAAATGTTTATAAATACCATAAGAGAACTAAAGATGGTCGGACATCAAAAGCTGACGGAAAAACCTACCGGTTTTTTGATCAATTACAAGCACTTGAAGGGAGCCCATCCGCCGGTAGCCACCACCATCATCATCAGCATCAACAACCGTTGTCACTTCCGCCGGTTCCAACGGTTGTGACGCCAATGCAGAATACCCAGATTCCGCCGGTTTCATCGGTTGTGACGCCGAATAGTATGACGGCGTCACAACCGGATCCGATCTCGGTGGCGGCACCGGCGGTGGCAATGCCGACGATGAATATTAATCATGTCGGCGGGTTTCAGTTTTCGCAGTTGAATATTTCGGGGTCGACGAATTCGAATTCGAGTTCTTCGTCGACTTCTTCCGATGAGCCACCGGAGAGAAGACGGAACCGGAAGCGGAAGTGGAAGGAGTTTTTCGGGAGGTTGATGAAAGAGGTGATTGATAAGCAAGAGGAGTTGCAGTCGAAGTTTCTTGATACGTTGGAAAGACGTGAACGTGATCGGATGGCGAGAGAGGAAGCGTGGCGGATGCAAGAGATCGCGAAAATGAAACGGGAACATGAACTATTGGTGCAAGAAAGATCGATGGTCGCTGCGAAGGACGCGGCGGTCATTACTTTCTTGCAAAAAGTTACGGAACAAAATCCAAACGTGGTGATACCACAAATGTCCGCAATGCAATTGCTTCAACAACAACAACAAAAGCATCCTAATACACCAGCGCCAGTACCGGTACCAGCACCAGCAACAACAACACCAGCACCCGCACCGGCGCCGGTACAACAAGTACAACCAATGCAACAGCAACCTCCACAACAACAAACCACCCCATCCTTACCAGGTACAATCACTTACTTTTTTTTCTATCAAAATCATTTCATAAATTCGCTCTCATCATTCAGCTTTTATAAAATCTTATAGTACCAATTGCAGTACCTTCACCAGTACCAGTTTCCGTACAAGCACCGGCTCCACCACCGCCGGTGGCGAAGAATCTCGACAACGGCGGTGGAGGAGAGAACATGTTACAACCGAGTCCGTCACGATGGCCAAAAGCAGAAATTAACGCACTCATCAATCTCCGAACAACTCTCGACACAAAGTATTTAGAAAACGGCCCGAAAGGGCCGTTATGGGAGGAGATATCCTCAGCAATGAGGAAGCTCGGATACAACCGCAACGCGAAAAGATGCAAAGAGAAATGGGAGAACATAAACAAATACTACAAGAAGGTTAAAGAAAGCAGCAAAAAACGCCCCGAGGATTCGAAAACGTGTCCGTATTTCCACCAGTTGGATGCTATTTACCGCGAGAAAGCAGTCAGTAGCAGCAGTAATATTAATAGTAATAGTAATAATAATAACAATCTGGGTTTCAGTGCAAAACCTGAAACCCAGATGGCTCCAATAATGGCACGTCCGGAGCAGCAATGGCCACTTCCGTCAGTGGTTCAAGAACAAAAACAGCAGCAGCAACAACAACAGCAACATCAACACCAATTGCAGCAACAATCCAATCAAAACGAACCTAGACGTAACGAAGATCACCACAACGACGAGGAGTATGATGATGACGACGACGATGACGAAGACGAGGAAGACGAAACAGGTGATTATGAGATGGTTCCAAACAAAGCATCATCAATGGCTGCAGTTGAATGATTGAAATTTATAGAAAATGAAACTGAAGACACTGCAAATGTGGGTCATGAGTTGCAGAACTGTCCGATTGGTAAACGGGTCGGGTTGATGGTAACTTGAATCAACAAACACATGGGGGTGGGTAATGAGGGGGTGTAAGTGTAACTTTTGTAAGTTTTTTTTTTTTTTAATATTTACAGTAGTATATTGTGGTTTATTTTATGATTTATTTATTATTTGCAAGAAGAATAAAATAATGAGGGAGAGATAGGATGGAATATAATCCAATAAAAAAGTAATTTGTAACACTAGTACAAAATCAATTGTTTTTGAGCGGTGAAAATGAGTTTTCTGGGCGGTTTTTTGACCGCTCAGAAAGGGGTCGCTCAGAAAAATACATTCTTATTCTAAGCGGTTTTGAGACCGCTCAAAAATATAGCAACCACCGCTCAGAAAGTTCTTTAATTTGGTGACTATTCTATTCTATTTTGGACCGCTCAAAATGTGTTTGCAGTTTCAAAATGAAGCTTCCAGGCTTCCAGCTGCCAATTCCAAAACCAAATCTACAATTCCAAATTTAATTTTCCAACAATGCAAATTGCAGCTTATTACAACCAAAATTACACCAAAACACAATTAAAACATATGCAGCCAATAAAAAGTAAAATCAAGATGAAAGCAATTACATTAATTGTACACTAGATACACAATTTTAGTTTTCACTAAATACATTTTCAAATTTGTTCAAACTACAATAATAAACTACTCAAAAACCTACACACTACATCTAGTTCGGCCTATATACCGTTTTCAAAAAATCGCGTCATGACGTTGGTCGCTAACTAGTCAGTGTCAAGATTGTGTGACAAGCTTTGGTTGAGTATCAGATCTGCAAAACAAAAATAAAGAAATATATTTAGTTAGATATATTAATATACTTATGTTATAACAACCCGATTAAACAATTAATAAGATCCTGATCTCATTTGAAATTGAGTAATCAAAAACCCAAAAAAATCTACAATAAGATAATATAGGTAAATTACAAACAACATACTTGCGTTGCTCAAAAATGCAAATTGCTTTAAAGTTATAAACTCGAACATGTTTCTTATAACCTCAACTCCACATTCCTAACCCATACTTTTTAACCTGCATATATTAAATTAGCAAATAAATCAATCACCAAAATAATCGCTTAATCATTTAAAATACAAGAGAATCAATCAATTACTAAAACTAGAAGATATACCTTCACCATCTTCTAGTTATATGAACACCTAAGTCACCAAGTGTGACTTCAATTGCTTTGAAAGAATATTACTAGGGGTGTTTTGCCCATTAAAGAGTCCAATATACTCCTTGCCATTTTTAGGGAAAACTATAAACAAAACCCAATGCAGTGACGGTTATACCAAAATTGTTACCATAACCATGCAATATACGATCAGCAAATAGCTTCATTTGTAGACATTGCTTTGATTCTAGATCTTAGACAATATATTGATGCTTGTTTCAATGAAGTTTGGATTTGGTTCAAACTATTATAAGAAAGTTAGCGATTACCCGTGTGTGTAGATACTTTGAGTTAGTAATTACTGTTGGAATAAATGCTTGTAGAACTGCATCAAACAATTATCAAAAAATTAGTAGTTATATATACATATATAAAATAAAATATAGAGTTTGAGTTGTTAATTACAAAATCCTGAAAAGCTTCATAAGTAGCCCTATCTAATAGATGATAGGGTCTACTTCATGTTGACTTCGCTATTCAGCATCTTCAGTACTCAGTGCCGGCGAAAGCCAAACTAACAAACAAACTAACTGTTATGATATGCAAAATATAAGTTAAACACTTGTAAGAGGATAAACATATCTCGTACCTATTACTTTCTAATCAATATCATCTGGTAGGAACAACTCACAGAAGAAAACCTCCTGTAAAACAATATATAAACACTATTATATGCTCATGAGGTAAGTTATTCATTCTTTCAATTTATAAATACTATGTACTATAAATCAAGCCACTTATCTCATAGTTTGGTTGTATACTCTATTAGATAATCAACAAGTGATATGTTGGAGCCCAAACCTTATGGCTAGGTATCTGCCTTTTGAAGACTCAAACCTTATGATTTATATAGTGGGTAACTGCATCATAAACCAATTAGCTTATTGAACAATTTCTACTAAAAAACTATTGTCAAAGCTGCAATTCTATTTCACCTTACAATTTAAAGGTTTTTTGGAGCTGTAATCAACTTCTAGACAACAACCATAGCATATATTTGGTTCTATGTTGCTAATGAATATTTATATTATGGTTTGTTGCTATTGTTAAAAAGATCCTCAATGTTAAGTGTTGCTATTTATACCAATTAGTTGTCGATTTAGTTTTGTTTTGAGCTGCTATTGGTACATCTAAGAGGTGTCTAGTCCAGTTTGCTACAAATCTTAGCCTAATGAAACTATGAAAGTGTTAGAATAAATAAAGCAATAAACAAACATAAAATATTTACTCACTTAATTTCTACATCAAATGGACCACACGCACATAGAATTAATTGATGCAAACATTTATATATAGAACTTACCTTTGTTGACAAACAGAATTCGCCCCAAAATCAAAACCCTTAAAAAACTATTTCACCAAATTTAAAACCCTAAACAACTAAGTTCACGAGCAGTAGGTAGATTGCAAACCATACTTGGTGGGGAGAATGTATGCTGGATCCAAAGCTCTCCCGAAACAAAGCTCGATTGTGGCGATTGTGGTGGTGACGATTTCCGGCAGATGATGTAGCGATCGGTGGTGGTGATGGTTTCCGGGTGTAGCGATCGGTTGTGGTGGTGGTTTCCGGCAGAGGGTTAGTCGATCGATAGTGATGGTTTCGTGCAGAGGTTACACGCTCGATGTGGTGTTTGGCGAATGAATAACTGCAGGAAAGAAAAGTTTATTGAGGGTTTTCTATGTTTTGGCGGTGAAAAGATGTGGTGAAAAAATTTGGCGGTGTTTATCCAAATTTTTGATCGCCAAAATTTTTTTTATCATGTTTTCATTAAAACAAACATTATATAAATATTTCAAGTTATTTATAAATCCTAATTCATAAAAAGATATCAACCTATTATAATAATAATTAAGTAACACATCCACAGGTCAATAATTAAATACCCCACATAGAAATTTGCTTAGGTGGCATACTCTCATTTAATTTGATGTAAGATATAAAAGCAAGTCATGATATGCTTCATATTCGAAATAACCCGATATGTTCAAATAAAAAAATACCGATTATCATGAATTATCTATAAGTCGATATGTTCAAATACAAAATTTACCAATTATCATGATTTATCATTTAACCTGATAACCGGCTCCTAATGCTCTCAAGATTTTTAATGACATTGCTTGGAACTTTAAATAATGACATACATTAAATTGGAAGGCTTCCTAGCACACTCTTGACTAAAGTTAGCCTCCCCACCAAACGATGACGCCCTCAACATAGAAAGCTTACTTTTGAATGTATCTACCACTGAATCCCAACTATTAATTATATTCAAATTCCCACAAATCGGGATCCCAAGATGCTTAAAAGGGGCTTTCCTTTTTCTGCATCGAAGAATATTAACAATCAAGTCTTTATCGGCTTTTGAAACACCAATCCCAAATAACATGCTCTTTGAGATATTAATGACTTTAACACTTCTCTTGACAGAGGTTACGGGTTCGAGTTCTGACTCTGTTTTTTTTTTTCTATTTCTCATACTTTGAGAATTCTACATTTTTAACCCCCAGATTAACTTTTACCTATTTATGACTTTGACACTTCTACTATATTTTTACATATTTACCACTTTGGCACCCATGGAACATGTGCAACATATGAAACTTTTTTATCAACGCGTGTAACGAGGTCACATACATGAGATCCAACTGTCGAATTACGCATACCGGTCTTTTATATAGTTAATCATTAAACTACACTAAAACAAATCTCTGATAATAAAATCAAAAACAAAATTTAATAACTATTAATGGAGATTTTGAATAAGATGTTGAATATGAAGATGATATAAGATCTTGAATATACACTGAAAACAAAATTCATACGATACTAATTTGGAAAGTGAGTGATCTTCCAAGTTAGTTTTTTTAACTTTGATCTTTTTATGAGTCTGACTCTTTATTCAAATTTGACATAATTATTACTTTAACCTTCCGACTATGACAAAAAATAACTTAGTCAATTTACATCTTTGACCTTCTACTCTACTTTGACATTTTTAAAACTTTAATCCCAGACATTGACTAGTGACCTCTATGTTTGAATATATCTTCGTCTTTTAATATTAATATGTGACATATTACGACTTTACACTGTAACATGCGAAATACGATATTTTTTTATCAACACGTATGATGAAGTCGCTTACGTAAGACCGAGCTCGTGTCACAGGCCTGGTATCATATCTAGTTAAAAACATAAGTATTCATCGTATAAAATAATGAGAGAATAAAAATTGGATTCTTGAATTAGTTAGATGTGAGAGATCAATGATAGAATTTGAAGATTGAAAAATAATGTTTTTTAAGGCAATATATGTGATCCAAAGAGTAGGGACTAGATAATACCAAACACATATAATAAGTTTGAAATAGAACTTATGAGCTGTTTAAGGGAACCGCTCAAAATGGCTTTAAGATGTTTTTAAGCGGTTTGTTATTTCTAGAATTCAAGATTTACATTTTTGAGCGGGTTTTAGCTAGACCGCCCAGAAAGATTTAAAGAAAACCGCTCAGAATGTTTAATTTTGTACTAGTGTAATTTTATATTTTTGTTGTTGATGGGGGTGTAAATGTGAGAAATACATATTTTAATTCTCTTTTTATAAAATCTTTTTTATTAATTTGTCACATTTTGGTTGCGTTTTATATTTGTATTGTATAACATTATACATACGGCATTAAAGAAGGATACAGAATTTAAGATGGTAGATATTAGTTCATATATACGACTGATTTAATTTACTCCTGGTTTATTATTATTTCTTTTTTATGTAAAAGGTATGAGATATATATAGAAGTTATGAAGTTATTTAATTTTTTATTTATGTATATGCTTAAAATACTCAAAATGCATTGTTGTCTCATCTTTCAATATGTGATGCACGAAGAATATGTCATCAAACCTATTACTTGACAACATGAATGGATATTTTTGGAAAATATGGTTTACAAAAATAGCAATATATATATACATACTTTAAATTAATTTTTAATAATGCATATAAAAGAGTATAGTAGAAGATAAAAATGTTAGTAGTATTTTGGTTTATGGCATGGCATTTGGTGTTTTTCTGCTATGAAGTTTGTGTGGGTTAAGTTCAAGTTGCACAACATAAACAAAATTTAGATAGATTTTAGGAGAAATATTAGTGGGTGTGTATTTAATTGTCGTAAAATATGAAGTGTTATATAGTTGTTTTAAAAGGTTTAACAACTAATTACTTGTATAACAAGATAACAACTAATTAACTAAAATACAACAAATTACTAATTGTCAATAGATGAAATTATTTGAACTTTTAAAAATATTTCTATTTTGTAAAAAAGAAAATACATTTTCTTAAACAAATTCAATGAAATATGTCATTACTTATACAAAACAAAATTCGTATTTTATTCATATAATAGTTGGCCTGCTAAAAGTTTTATTATTGCATGTATTTAATGTCAAAAAAATTAACCAGTAAAGATAATTTTAATTACCGTTCAACAAATTCTTAACTAAAAGGAGACCAATATTGATATATCTCATTGCTTTACTTATTTGTTTAAGGTTGAGATAGTCTAATAAAATAAATAATCTGAATTGTTAAAAAGGCTAAATTGGTTTATAAAAGCAGAAAAGTATTAGCCCTAGCTTATATATTGATTGTTTTTTTTTAAATTTTGTTCTATAAAAAAATTTTAAACCCAAATTAAGTTTATATATTTTATTATATTTACTAGAATTATACCATGAAATTTAGAGGTTGTTCTTTTAGTTTGTTAGTTTGAGTATAATATATATAGTTGTTTAGTTTCTATTAATTTGAGTATAATATAGTTTTATTTGTTTTATTTTAGTTCGAGTGCAATATAGTTTTACTCTTTTAACTTGAGTATAATATAGTTTTGTTGTAAAAAAAATCAATTCTTACAAAATAAATTATGGATATTATTATATATAGTGCGTCTACGTATTAAAGGTACGTCTAAACTGGGGTGTCAAAATCGTCTAAAGTTAATGCATGAACGAATTGTACAATTCCAAACCAGTACAAACCACTTGTAATTTAATGGTCATATACATCCACTTTAAATTACATGTAATTAACATCCTAGCTAGATATTTTATACGCTTCACATGCCAAAATTAATTTGTATTATAACATATCTACCATCATATACACTCACCCAAGAATATTGACATGGCCAAATCATACTTTTAATTTCGGTTTTAGTATAAATGGCATATAATGTAAATATATTATTGGTAGCTAGTGTACGTACTACTGATTTCTTCTAAATAAACGTTACTTGATAAATCAACACATATAATTTAGAGAAGGTATTAGATAATTTTTATAACTAACTACCGGTTTTAATGTTTTACTCATATAATTAAATCGCAACTCACTACTAAAAAATAGTGTTTTTTAATACTCGGTATAATAGTTTCCGACAAACTTCTGACAACTCAATATTTGTGACAAGTTTATGACAATTTTTTTGGCAAATATTAAAAACAAAAATGCCCTAATGTATCCCATAATTTCCCAACAAAACAGCAATAATTTGTCGTAATTTTGTTACAAACCAAAAAGTATAACTAAGTTATAAAAAACTAGTTTTGTGGCTAAGTTGTCGCAAGTGTTACAACAACAAGTATTGTCGCAATTTTATAGCTAAATTTGTCGTAATGTTGTCAAAAATAAATTTGCTACAATGTTTTTCTTACAATAGAACGTACTTTTATAAAGTTTGTCGGTATATTCATTTTAATTAGTAAGCATTATTAGATGATCATTTTAGGAATAAATGAAACAAGAATACCGGTCTAATGTTTTAATGGAAGATGAGAGACTTTACACATCTTGAGGGTTATGAGTTGTAACTCTGACATTGACGAATAAAATTATTAAATTGGTCATTTTAGTATTTAAAAACTAAAACAAAAATTTTGGTTCTGGTTAGTAACAGTTACTAACAAAAAAGAGAAGTAAACATTTATTTATAAATTAATTAATAATTAATTAAAGAAAAAATACTAGAGTTATTTGGTTTGTTATTTTTACATGAATTTAATTAGCTTTTGCTAGTACTTCTATCTTCATATGTGATTTGCTATTCATATCACATGGAACCATTTAGCTAGGACGGGTCCAACAAGAGTCACCGTATATCATTATTATGGTTCATATGTCCATGGTGCCTTTTCAAGTAGTTATTGTAGAATTTATGCACCCATGTGGCTTTAACCAACAATATAATAGGCCTATTGATTTCCCTACTTTTTAACTAGTTTTTACAGCATTTTGGGTATGTTCTTCATGAATATAATTTACTATAATTTTTTTTAAAATACTTTCGTATTTCTATTGGTGTGTTAAGACAAACTTTGTATTCAATATTTTTTATTTATGAATACATTCGTGTAACACTAAAGACTATCTGTTAATCGGCTTTAAAAACTATTTTCAAAAAGTCTGTTACATTTTCTCAACTTAAAAGGGACAAGATCGATTTAGATTATCAAAGTCAAATCATACAAAGGATTTTGTTTTTATGAATATTTGATTCGGTATTTATAAGGAATGCTTTACTACGAGATATTCACATGATCAAAGAAAGCCGAAGGTGTTTAAATTCGGTATGCAACTAATATCACAATAAATGAATCAAGAAAGGTTGTTTCGTACTTGCCTGCTTCGATTAGTCGAACTACCGCTTTCAAATTTCATTATATCATTATGTTCATTGTCATTTCTACTTGTAATAAATTTTCAAATATTCTCATATTTATTTCTTTAAAGAAATGTAAATATTCTTATATATATATATATATATATATATATATATATATATATATATATATATATATATATATATATATATATATATATATATATATATATATATAAAATGATATTTACACTTTTAATGGTAAATTTTAGAATACATACATCTACACGTTAACACCACTTTCTCTTTCATCATCTTCTAGTTTTATATGTCTTATAATCATTTGCTAAAAGAATTAATTAGACACACAAAGTATATATACAATTGATATGATTCAGATGCATGTTTTATGCTCACGTATAAAAAGAATTTTTTAACAGTAGCAGTTTATAATTTATGTATATCAAATTATCACTGTTTGAACTATAAACTCATGACTTTTAAAAAAGACAAAACTTTTTGTCTTCTTTTTAACCATCAAACTAAGAAATCATTAACCACATTATTAGAAAGATAACCAGACATAAAACACGAAAACATATATAAAATAAGAAACCAGGATCTTACTTTTTCTCTATTCGATGTATACTTTTTTATAATATCAATTTATTTTTACTTTTTATGAGACTTAAATCTGTAACCTCTAAACTTAGGTGTTGGTGTGTTACGGCTATTATTTATCTTAGCTATATATCCATAACTACATTATCTTGAAAACTTGTATAAATTGTATATTAATGAGCTAGGGTTGGTATTTCTTTTAAACCCTTTCTTATAGCAACTTATATATAAAAATTTCTTACATATACCAAGTTACCAAATTATATATAAAAATCACATGTGATTTAACATGTGAAGCTATTTTTTCAACAAATATAAACGTACCAACACATACAATAAAAAAAATATCTAGTATTTACTATTTATAAACAGATAAGCGAAAGCAACATCTCAGCCAATAATTAATAATAATATAATCTAGAAATAATTCATATTGCATGCATGTTGACACCATTATATATATTCATCTTCACATTAGAACCCGAGCATGCATATCAATCAAATGTTGAACAACGTACATGTATTAAAACATGAACCAAGGTTATAACAACTTGAGAATGAGCTTTAGATTGTGTCACTTGGTCTGAAGAAGATGATTGATAAGTTTTTTTTAATATATATAACAATGTGTCTTGTCACGGTGTTTTTTTTAATGCCTTAAGCGTACAATCGATCAACCCATAGTTATAAAATGATTGTTTATATGCGGTTTGTTTGGTGATATTAATATCACCCGTAACAGGAAAGATAACATAAAAACAATGAAGAATAAAGAGAAAAAAGTTTACTTCAATAATTAAAATGTCGGTAACAATTTATTAAAGGAAACATGATTTAAATAATCTAAACTTTTGATTATTTGTCACTAATAATTTTAACTTTAAAATTTGTTAGTCTGCGGTCTTAACTTTTACACTATTTTTCTCCCACTGGACCTCCATTTGAATTTTAAACTGATGTTTTAAGCTTTTGACTAGAAAAAGGATACGAGTCGATTGATGTATAACTTACATAAAGAATGTGCTCCAAACGACGATCGACTTGATTAATTGAAAGTTTAAAAACCCGATTGAACATATTTTCGTCGTTTTGTATCACCGTTTCGAGTAAAGTTTTGCATCAATCAACTCATTTTTTTCCTTCTAATAAAAAACCCTAAATCATTAATTTGAAATTCAAATAAAAGTTAATTAACGTGATTTTTTAATAGAGGTCCAGTGAGAGAAAATAGTGTAAAAGTTATGACTCAAGTCAACAATTATCAAAGTTGTGATTATTAAGGACGAATATTTAAAAATAAGGTTTATTTAAATCTGCTAATACCCGTTATATAGTTATACTTTCTATGTTGGCCACATGTCTAGTAGTTGTATTTTCTATGTTGGCCAAGTTATTCCCTTTAGTTTTTACATTTCTAGATTCTTTATTTTGAATATAAATAAAGATTCACTTCATAACTATTAGTTTTTTTATATAATTACATTATAACAAAAGAAAATATCATCAATATTAGAATGTAATAGTTCTTTTTTTGTGGTAACATTACTTTAATATAGTTGAATATAAAGAAAAAGAAAAAAATAGAAAAGGAAAGAGCAAAAAAAGAAAGGAAAAGGAGTATGAAAAAGTAAAAGAGAGAACCCAACTAGTATCTATAGATGTAACTATTAATATATACCTAATAACCGATATGCATTTTATAACATCTTTTAGAACTCTAAGTTGCAACTTCCTACTCTACATACCTCTCCCTATTGCTAGTGTAGTTATTTATGTAACATTATAAAACATTCACTTTTATGGAAAATTTTAAAATAGCTTTAATTTAACGAATTCATAATAATTCTTTTTTTTATTTCGCATCAGAAATCTTACTTGAGCAGTGCGCGGGAGACTGGGTAGAGTGAAGTCCCCTGTGGCCGGAACAATCACATAGACGTAGTGATACGATAGTGCTTTAATTGATATTTTTTTTTATCTTAGTGATCGTAAAGGAGGGCACTTGGATATGTTATAGAAAGGAAAGGCTGAGGCATTGAATGGTGAAGAGAGGCAGCTCGACAGTAAAGGGATGGGAAATCGTAAAGATGACTTCTTGATCAATGCATAAACTTTAATATCCTCATATTCTAATTAAAAAGAGAGTAAATTACATTTTTTGGCCTTTATAATAAGCCAAATTACGGATCGTGGCCTTTATTTTAAATTTTTGCACTGGTTGGCCTTTATATAAATTTTTCTCACGGTTTTAGGCCTTTAAGTTAACGAAAGTTAAGTTTTCCCGTTAAATCAAGGGTATTTTGGTCATGGGTCATTTCTGTCAATATTAAAACTCTTTTTAAAAGCTTTAAAACAGAAAATGCCAAATATATAAACTTCAGGGGCTGAAAGTGTAAATAAATTAAGCTCATCTCCCTCCTCTTCCCACCCATGTTTTCCGGCATAAACAATTCCGGCAACGTCGATAAACAAAATAGTGTCTGAAACCAGGTACAATATCCCTGAAACCAGAAACCAGAAATATGGTAGGAAGATAATCAGGTACAATATCCCGGCAACGTCGATAAACAATTCCGGCAACGTCGATTCAATGAAGTGAGATTAACACAGAGCGGAAATATGGTAGGAAGATAATCAGGTACAATATCCCTGAAACCAGAAAGACAAACTATCGATCTGCAAGCGGCAAAAGCAGAAGCATAATCAGGTTCTTGATTATCAGCCTGAAGCTGATGCGGCTGAGCATCAATCTCCAATGGACTAAATGAACCAGTACCCAAATGAGTCAATTGTGGTGCTCTCAAAATCAACCTGTAAAGCTTCCCAATTGGAACAAATATATTCAACTTAAGCTTTGTTAACAATGGTGATCTTACTACTAGTCTTTCTAACGCATCGAATTTAATCGGGGCTTCAACACAATCGAAACACATCGACTCCAAATTCGTTGCATCCTCTGATGGAAAACAAGAAATCCAATCAACATCATCATCAGATACCTCATCTTCAATCAGCTCAAGAACACGAAGATGCCTAATTTCACAATAATCATCACAATATCATATCACAATTCAATTGCAGATCTAAAAAAGATAACACAAACCTAATAACATAACATAACATACCTGCACTCGGTAGTAATAACTGCAAGTCCACTTGTACCAAACCCATCATAACAAACCAAAACAAGCTCCTTGAAATTAGGAAACGATTTAGCACTCATAATAAACTCACTTCAGACACTGATCAAAAACCTCACAACCCACGTGCTAATAGACGCCGATGCAACCGAAAGTTATCAAAGAAACTGACTTTAAGTTAGCCTCCATCTGCATCAGTGTCTTTATTCTTGTCTGTAACAAACTCAAAACATCCAATCAATAAACTTATCATTTCAAGACACTATTTTGTTTATCGACGTTGCCGGAATTGTTTATGCCGGAAAACATGGGTGGGAAGAGGAGGGAGATGGGCTTAATTTATTTACATTTTCAGCCCCTGAAGTTTATATATTTGGCATTTTCTGTTTTAAAGCTTTTAAAAAGAGTTTTAATATTGACAGAAATGACCCATGACCAAAATACCCTTGATTTAACGGGAAAACTTAACTTTCGTTAACTTAAAGGCCTAAAACCGTGAGAAAAATTTATATAAAGGCCAACCAGTGCAAAAATTTAAAATAAAGGCCACGATCCGTAATTTGACTTATTATAAAGGCCAAAAAATGTAATTTACTCTTAAAAAGACAAATTATTTCACCTAAAGTTTGTGTCAATTTGCATGTATTTGCCTTAGCAATTTATAAAGTGTTTTTATGATGGTTTATTAACAAAGCTAGTTTTCAAAACCTTAAAACTAGAATAAATATATAACTTATGTGTTTTCTCTAAAAATATTACATTTTTATAAAGTAATATTTGGGTGATAAAGCCATCAACTCAAGGTATCTATCAAGATTTGGACTTTGATTCATGTCTAAAATTTTGAAATGTAGCGTAAGTGGCTTGTAATAATTGGAGTTTAGATTTAAACACATGTGATGGGGTAGCATATTGAGTGGGGCATGGTCCACTTACCAATGTATTCTTCTACTAACTCTCATATCATAACCATGGAATCATTTCATAATTACTCACATTTAATGCAAACTAAATACCTAAATCACATTGTCCCGTGCCCATTTTTTACATTAGTTAAATACATCCGACCTACACCTCATAAGGTTTAAACTCTATCTTTAAATTATCAAACACCTCTTCCTTAACCATATTTAACTATAATCACTTAAATAAATTAATTTTATTATATTTCTATTTTGATTGTATTAAAAAAATATGGGATATAGTCATATAGATGAATAGTGAACCCTTAAAATATAGGGTTTACTTCAAATTTTGCATAATTTAAGTTATGGGGGTACGGGAACGGGAACAAATATGTGTGAGAAGCTGTGGTTAGTGTATATAAATATGCAAGTGTGGCGATTGTATAGAAATATGGCTTTGCACAAGAATCGGGTGTAAGTTGATCCGTTGACATAGTGACTCCCAATGCTAAATTAACCTTAATTATTATCTAGTTGATCAAATAAAAATGGTTTGTGAAATTTACACTAACAGGAACTAACTGTTTTTACCAAACAACAAGGGAATAAAAATATAAAGACAGTAATTAAGGAAAGATATCACTCTGCCTTTGAATTCACTTAGGAATACAATGACAGCAAGCATAAACTCAAGGTGATATCATTTAAATACATGAAACATGGATGTAGATTAGTATCCCGTTAGGCTACCTAATCATATAATCAACTTGGTGGAAAGCTAGAACGATGGACACAATAACCACCTAATTAAAGTTACACAAATGCGAACCAATGATGTAAATATGTCAAAGTAAAAGGTAAATAAGTCTCATGTCAGAGTTACCCAATTTCACAAATCTTAATATGTTTGCAACACCCAAAATCTTGAATATTTCATCAAACTAGAAGAAAAACCACAGCCAAGCATCTAAAGATTGAAGAAACATAGTAGATCTAGTAATTAAACTAGGAAAACATATGGAAGTGTATTATGTGGTGTTAGATTCTCCTTGAAAGGTTTGCCTACAATCACTTAAAGGTGTTGAGAGAACTAGGGTTTAATGTCTAAACTATATTCCTATCAAAAGGGGAGAATTGGATATAAATCCTGAATCTAGGGTCAAATGTGGGCACATCTATAAGTGATCACACACCCATATCGAACTTCAGACATGAATGGTTTAAAAGTAGACTGATATAGCCATATTCCTGTTGGATATGCTCATGTAAGAACTTCCTTGAGGACTTAATATCTTAAGTTTTTTTTTATAAAAATATCAAGTTCTAACTACGAACTGAAATATTCAAATAAAACACAAATAAGTGTCTAAATAAATATATTTATAACCAAAATTACTTCAAGTTAATTTCATGAAACATGTATCATTAACATGTATAATTACAGTAAAACCTCTATAATTTAATACTCGATAAATTAATAACCTCGATAAAATTAATAATTTGTCCGGTCCCAACTTGGGACCAGTACAAAATTGGACATCAATCGATAAAATAATAAGATAATAATTTTTTTGAGATCCAAGTGTACATGTACTGGTCCCAACAAAACTATAAATTAATAATTACTTAAAATATTCAATTCTAAGATTGCCTAGTAAAAAACGAATCTATAGTAACTTGTTTTTTGTTGAACTTCAAGTCTATGTTGATTTCATCTTTAATTCTCCTCATTGCATTTAAGAGTTGGGGGATTGCCTTCTCATATTGAAACAAAAAGTTATGAAGAGTTGTTGCCGCTTGCAATGCTTCTTTTCGAGTGACCGGTTCCAAAGCAACTGAAGAGTTGAACCATATACATTGTACTAGGAAATTTAAAGGTCATAGTAAAACTTCTTTAAATTAATAAATTATTAATTTATCGATATAATAATATCTCGTTTAATTAATAAATTATCCCGGTCCCAACATTATTAATTTATAGAGGTTTTACTGTATTAATGTATCAACATGAGTGAAAATAAACAAAATCCCACGTCTTCTATCTAGTTTTGGGTATGGGAAAGTGGACAAGGACTTCATTGTGAGTGCCCTTATCCATCTCCACAAAATAATCTCACTTTAAATATAAAGTAACGAGTAATAATTAAAGCTTTCTTTTTCTTAACCTTTTTTTTTTTCAAAACATAAGCATACACCAATAGAAACTGTGAAAATTCAGGAGAAACCAATCAAAACTATTATTTATATATTATGAAAAATATATAGTTTTAAGAATTAGATTCAACTATAAAATTTAAAATTTATAGAAAGTCTAAAAAGGCATACGGATCATTATATATTAAATAGAGATCAATGATCTTAAAACACAATATGACATAATGGTAAATTTAAAAGTTTAAATGGTAGGCCAAGAGTATATATTAGTCTTTACCCTAGTTTTTCAATTTCCACCCTTTTTAAATGTCCAAACATTTACATACGTCATTATTTTTTTTTAATAAAAATTACATCAAAAAACGGACGTTTTTTTTATCTCCAAAACACATATAATATTGATGCATAAAAAATGAAATTTTTTTCACGTTTCAACTCATTGTGTTATTTATCAGGTCATTGTGTTATATTATGTCATTGTGTTATATTATAACTTGTTTTTTAATACAAATAAAATATGTCAAATCTTATAATTTGTTTTCATTGTTGACATAACCATATGTTATAACATAAAATCTCAAATCCATTACTTGTTTTATTTATGTAACATTTCAAATATATTATAACTTCTTTTATAAATGTTTTTAGCTCATTGTGTTATTCGTCAGGTCATTGTGTTATTTCAGATCATTGTGTTTTATATATTTCATTAGGTCATTGTGTTATTTAATTCATTAGGTAGTTGTATTATATTATAAGTTGTTTTCGAATACAAACTAAAACATACATAATAAAACAACATGTCAAATTTTAAACTTGTTTTCATTGTTGACATAGCCATATGCCATAACATAATATCTCAAATCCATTACTTGTTTTATTTGTATTATATTATAACTTGCTTTCAGCTCACTCAAACTATTCTTGACATAAATTTCATCTATAAGACTTTATTTGATTTCATCAATCGGAGTTTGTTTGACCGTCTTTCTACATTTTTTATTTCGAAAGACTATTTACAATAACATCGCCCAACTTTAGGGGCTAGGTTCCAAATTAAAGACATCTTACAAAACATATGCTATATATTAAAGATCTCATGTCATAGAATCAAACACATACTTACTCTTAACTATTATTCTCCCTAAGCTTTTGTCACTTAATTTCAGTTAGCACAAAACATGCAACAAATAGTTGTTACATACCCATACCCATGCCCATGCCCATGCCCATGCCCATGCCCACTAGAGAATAGCTAGGTTTTAATAGAGCTATGACATTAATAATTATTTAATGTGAATGCATTGAGTCTTCTTGAGGAATTTCTAATGCCGGAGAAAAGTATATAAATTACTTAACATTCATGTTATTGTCAACGCCCATATATATAGGTGATGATGTTAACTTTTATTAATGTGAATTGTATCAGAAAAAGAAGTTTGGGGTTGAAGTTTGAAAGATAAAGCTAGTGTTTCAACCTCATATTGATTTGTAACAAGTCAAATTATGACCTAACCAAGTAATTAAGTAAACATTCCAAGACTAGTATCGATCAAAACATCACATGTTGAAGAAGAGTAAAAATGGTGCACAATATGTGCATGGTCCATTTGGATTATGGGTATATGAATTGTGTTGGGATTTTTTATTGATTATTTAAGATAACTTCTTTTTAACATTTACAAAACCAACACATTGTGTTTAAATTAGCCATAAAACACATGACATTTACAACTGGGAGTCTTGGTCATAAAATCTAGATATAATTTTCATATGAATATGCTCTAAAAGTAAAACTCATCATGGGAAAATGTGTTGGGGGTGTTTAGGCTGATTAGGGTAAATAGCAGTGTTTTTAAACCGGTCGGTCCGACCGGTCGGACCGCGGTCGGACCGTGTTTTTTGAGAATCACGGTTCGATAGGTCACGGTCTGATAGGTGTTTGTGAACCGCTGCGAACCGCTCAAACCGGACCGTTTTGAACCGCTCAAACCGGACCGTTTTGAACCGCTCAAACCGGACCGTTTTGAACCACTATCAAACCGTTTTTTCTTGGATTTTATGTTTATATCTATAATTTTTTGTGCTTTAGGTGATGAAACTCAATATGTTGATGTTCTGAGTGATGAAGATGATGAATTAGTTTTACTTAATGATGAAAAATTGGATACGTGGCGTGACATTTGAACTTATAACTTATGATAATGATGATTTGGTTTTATTTTGGTGTTAAAATTTGTTTAAATTGTAACTTTTTTGTGGTTCTTGGTGTTAAAATGTGTTTGATTTATGACTTTTGTGCTATAACTTAATATTATTGAACATAAGTTGTGTTTAAATTAGAATTCTTATGGTATTATTTTGATAAATGTATATTTCGTCAAACTCTGGTCCAACCACGGTTCGACCCCGGTCCGACCAATAAAATTAAAATTACGGTTCGGTATCCGGTCCGGTTTTCAAAACATTGGTAAATAGAGTACACACAAGTTTAAATTTGAACCTTTTAATATTTTCTAATAGGAGTGTATCATGTCAATTTAATTTACCGATCTAAACCCTTTGATGTTGAACCCTTGAGAGGGATACCTAGCTAGAAATTTATACTTTTAATCCTTGACCAATTAAAAAATAGTAACATTTGTTAGATAATCAGAGGAAGTTAAATACAAACAAACACGAATTGAAAAACCCAATCAACCCATGAGCTTGAAGCAAAGTTACACACAACTTGTGGAAAACCTTACGATACAGGCTCGTGACATTTTGAGTGGTGTTCTCATCCATCTAACTCGTGAGGTGCTCCGGGTGACTTTATCAAACACATTAGGCAAGTGCATTATGAAAAAAATGCATTGTACAATTTATATATTTCTAAAAAGCAAGATCGGTGGTGAAATCCGGCCTTGCCTTTGATTAAATACATATTGGTTTGAAAAGTTATTTCAAAGCAGTAAAGGTTGATTGAATGGTTAGTGGAGTTTGTAAAGTTGGTTGAGCTCCCCGGTTCGAGTTTGGCAGCAACATTTTAACTTTTTTGTTTTTTTATCTTAAATTATTAAGTTTTTTAAACTACCAACAACTTTGGTTTTTAACTTTTATATTTTTCTTGTCTTAAATAATTAAGTTTTTTAAACTATTTAATCACGATCTTAAATAAATTAGTTGTCTTAAATTCTTAGGTAGTGATGCTACATTAAGATCGTCATCATACGTCAAAGTTTCGTTCTTTACTCTAAAGTTATCAACTTCATCGTCATAACACGTGTGGGACCAATGTCATGTTAAATATTTTGATGGCTTAAAAGCCAATTTAGAACTTTTACCACATACTTGACTTTCATATATTTACGACTTTGACCAGCCAACTTTATCTTGATTATCATTTTAACCTCTAAATTTGGATATATCTCTGTCTTTTAATACATAACACATTACGTTTTACACCGAAACGTACGAGACATACAACTTTTTTATCAATGCATGCATGTGGAGAAGTCATATACGCTAGACTCGACCGTCGCATCGTGCGGCCCGACATTTTAACTAGTTAAGCAATATAAATTACTAAGACCATATTTAGTCCATCAAGCAGCCTCTTACGTACGTCTTTGTGTGTTTGTTTTTCCAAAGTTTATTTTTTAGTTGATACTTTCTTTTTGCCAAATGTTTTTTTTGTTAGGATCATGGTTGTTTAATGAGCACCCGAGATCCGATGTGTCTGACCTATTTGTTTTTCCAATGTTTAATTTCCCTTCACTTACATTCTAGCAACCTTTCTTCAACACTTGGAGAAGATTATTTAATGATCCCTATCATGTTTAATTAAAAAAGAAAGTGAATTTATATAAAATCAGATGTAGTGGGTTTTTATCCATCAAAAATGTCTCAAAGCGTCCCTCGACCACCCCTAGACGCTTTGAGTGGATTTTTTGCCCTTGGGGGCGCCCAAAATTTGTTGAATCCTATATATTGTTGACAGATGCTAAGATGAAGTACTTTTAGGGTTTTTTGTGTTTTACTATTAAACATAGTCTAACAAAAAATTATACAAATGTGATACTAGGTCATTAAATCCTTATATAATATAGCAAAATAAAAAAATCCTATGTGGCATCTTTTCATAGCTTTTAGCTTATGTGGCATTATTTGAGATATTATCTCACAATAATGGATTTTTTATTTAAAATATGTATATAAAATTTATTAAAATAAAACTAATTACATTTTTGTCCCCTAATATTTTGGAGAATTCTTAAAATTTTAAGAATATTTATATTTTTAACCCTTTACTACAAGGGGCGTATGTGAATCGGTTTATATTTGATGGGTTTAAAAATGAAACTTATGGATAAAGTTAATAATAACATACAATTAAAGACCTCAGTGTTTTATAAATATATATGAAATTTTTATATGATTTTTTTAAAAAAATAAACTACACCATAAAACTAAGCATTTTTTTCTCTTTAATTTGAGTATAATATTGCTATACTAAAAATCTAATTTTTAAAAATATATCATGTGTTCCGTTTTACCACGGTTTTGTGTCAAAACTGAATGGAATATTCATAAACATCCTTAAAAGCATCACTTGAATTGTGTTCCCGAGCGTAGCGCGGGCACTAAACTAGTTTAGCAATATTGAGTAAAATTGTGGAGAAATGTTAAAACAACAAAATTGAAATAAGCGTTGTTATATGTGTAGTTATTTTTAGAAAAAATATCATACTTAATAAACAAAAGCATGAATATATATGAGCTGGATTTAAAGTTTCTAAGAATTATTATTGTTTTATTATTATATTAAGCAATTTACACATTAAAATTGTCATTATAAAGTTTATAATTGTAAGAGTTTATATATTTACGAAATTTGAAAGACAACTAAAGTTATATCCCAGCGATCCATCATAGCACATGAACAAATCAACTTTACAATATTACTGCTTTTTAGATGACACATTTTGATGAATGATTAATGTAAAATCATCATAATATTTTATGTTATACTGTAACAATAAAAAATAAAGTTATCTTACTAAGTATAAAAATAATATAATGTATGAGAATGAGACAATGATACAAAAATAACAACTGAGGGTAAAAAATTCATAACTCATAATTTAAGTCGAATTTCAAAAAATTATTTCGGAGACCTTGCTCCTGATCATATTGTCCTCCTCAAAAAATAAACGAAAAAATTTTAAAAAACAAAAGTTAGGACCCATTGACTGCCAATTCTATAGTTATGACCGGTACGTAGAAGCCAAAAACTGATAGTTGGTATCACGAGAAACCAATATACCTTTTTTTACTACCCTTTTTTCTTGGTTTATTTTTTGTTTTTGGTCTTCTAGTTTTTGTTCTTTTTTTTTCCAAATTACTTTTACGACTTTAGGTATTAGCATGCAAAACATTATACATTTTTAACTATGTTTAACCATATTAATGTTACAGAGATAACCTGTGTAACGAATTCACACACAAAGCGTGTCACGTGCGTTCACGACATGTTAGTGTCTGTGACTTTACGCAGCAGCACGCATATGGCATATAATGTGACCATCTTGATGTAGCTAGGAACACCACACGTTAATATCAACATCGTAATGTGTGTAATGAAGTCAACAAACAACACACACATACACGGATAAAGACCCGACCAACACATCATGTTACCCATTACACAAACTAGTTGTCTATGAAAATACAAATTCTTAAATTAAAATATGTTATTACTTGTTGATTATAGTTAGACATGCATACCGTGTGATACTAAAAGCATTTAATGGTGTCGTTTGGGTCTCTTTTCTTTAAACAAAACAAGAAACACGATGTTGAATGATATTATTTGTATATTAATTGCGTACAAAACATAAGAGATCAATAAACATAAAGGTAACTAAATCACTCAGTTCAACTAGTTAACTAGAAAATCATAGGTGATGACACTTTTTCTATAGGCTATATATATATGGACAAGATACAAATAAACTTATAGGTTTTAAATGAACCGGTGAAAACTATTACAAGAGAAAACCATCGTTCTGGCATTCTTGTCAACCAACTGGTTTTGTACCGTACTTTTTGGTTTGTACGAGAGAGCTGTTGAGCGTAGACATTGGCTTTTTAAACATGCATACCGAATAGACTTACGTATGATTTGTTTTCATTCATGTATTTGTGGCAAAAATTAGAAAGAAAAAAAATGCTATTTAAGTTTTCTTTAAGTTCTTTTGCGACAGTTTAGACAAATCCATATCGTTATGTGCCATTATGTCCAATACGAGAGAGATGCTATATCATAAAGCATATTGTCACGCCTAAAATTTTTTTAACTCATTTTGAATGCAAATTGAATGTAACAACAAATGGAAATATATCTGGCACAAATTTTATTTAATCATCCACATAAAATAATTTATATTGTCTCAGTGTAATGTATCAAAGCTAACTTATGAAAAAAGTTATATAATGTTTATAAATATATATTATAATTCTATTATTGTGTATCTTTCAAATTTATTTATTTATGAGTAAATTGCTATTTTGGTTTCTGAGTTTATACCGATTTAACCATTTTGGTTTTTATGTTTTCAGTTGCTATTTTAGTGTTTGGTTTGTAAAAAATTATCATTTTAGTCTTTTCGTCAACGTCTGTTAGATTTAACTGTTAAAAACAAGGGTAGTATAGTCATTTAACATTTTAAGGACCAAAATTACATTTTTTTTACAAAACGAAACACCAAAATTTCAATGATCAATTAAAATCTTATCGAATATCCATTCCCTACGTCCTCACCGTCGCTGCATGCATATCCCATACAATAAAACCTTATCAAATATACATTCCCCCCGTCCACCTCCAAACTCATCACCACCACCAAGCAACCCCATTTTATTCTACACTTTAGGGGAGCAAGGATGGCTCAATCGTTTTGGGGCATAGACAAAGTAAAATTTTAAGACCGTTTTTAATTTGTTCAAATGCCATTGTTTAAATTTTCTTCTCTTTTATCCATCGCTGAGACCGACGTTAATAAACAAAAATGTATACAGTTGGAGTCATATATATTTGGTTTTTTTACATATTTCCTCTTCCTAAGTCCATATGAAGATCATTAAGGGTAAAATAGTAAATCAAAAATCTATTTTGAAGAAATTGGGTAAATATGTAATATATATGATTTAGGAAGGGGAAATATGTAATTGAATTTAAGGAGTGGGTAAATACGAAATAAATGATCTTAAGAAGAGGATACATGTAAATACCCCTATATATTTTTCTGATTATTACATATTTTAAAAATGAACCGCCTTTATATTTTAATCGAATCTTCGATCTGTTTTTTTGTTTCTGTAGACGTTTTGATTCGTATTTTGTTTTTTAGTAAAATAATTAACCTGATAAATAATTAATAGCTAATTTCAATTTTTTAGCCTTCTATTTATGTTTTATATAATTTTTTGCGTTGGAAAGGAGTGTCATGGTATAGGCGGTTGTCATGACATTGATTAAAGTGGTGATGTTTTTAAATATGAAAGTTGAGAAAATGACTAAAATGACGACATTGAGAAAATGATCAAAATGACAGATGTTAGGAAAATGACCAAAATGACCGAAGTTTGGAAAATGACAAAAATGACAAATTAATAAACAAGGGTATTTTGTTTATGTACCACAAATCTAAAAGAAAACGTTGACGGAAGGACTAAAATGACATTTTTTTACAAAAGCAAACACCAAAATAGGAAGAAAAAAAATATAAGGACGAAACTCACCAAAATGGTTGAATCGATACAAATTCTGGTACGAAAATGAATTTATTTAGTAATGCATTATTTGAACTTGCAACAAAAAACTTTAGCACTTAAATTTTAACTGTTATTGTTATGTTAGAAAACCAGAAGCACCATTTTACCATTTGTGTAGTGGTCGAATCGATATAATCTCATGTACGAAAATGACTTTATTTACTAATGCATTATTTGACCATGTAAAAAAAACTTTAGTACTTAAATTTTAATTTAAATTTAAATTTTAATTGTTACTGTTCTGTTAGAAAACCAAAAGCACCTTTGGTGTAATTAATTCGAATTCTAATTTTATGAGGATGAGATATTTTAAAACAAATAATAGAAAATTGTTTTTAACATGCAAGTGGTACACGGATGTCGATTTGTACAAAAATGTAAATGCCAAAAACTCCATAAAAAAGGGAAATATGACAAAATATATGGGCATGCCACGTCTTTGTTAAAGTATTATTATTATTTTCACTTTGAAAGTCAAATTGTTTATTTTAGCGTTGCAAAAAGACATTTATGTCATTAATCATGTAGTAGAAAACAAGTTTAGTAATGCAATCTAATAATTTAATAACTAAAATGACTGATTAATTCAAAAAATATATACCTTTTTATACCAAAACAAAAAAAATTACATGTTCAAATCCATATCAAAACAGCAAACAGGCCAAATTCAAACTTGAAAACACAAAAAATGAAAAATACACTTACAAAAGCAAAATGAATAAGCCAATATCAATTTCGATCCAACTATTGCAATCGGATACAATTATAGGTTAAGGTTTTGGTATGTGACACGAGTATATATAGAACTATATATGGTATAGTGGTCGATGGTTTTCGATGAAATAACTGTGAAGACGATTGACCGGAGATCGAGATGGTGGGTCTTTCTAAGGGTGAGAGGGGTGAAGGGATCATGTAGTTAATTTCACTAATTTTACTATCAGACAATTAAAAAACGACAACAAACGAGTACCCTCATCCTATCATCATCTACCATAAGTGGTAGGGGTGAAAATTTCATGTAATGTGGTTTTAAATAGTTAACATTTAATGTTTCAATGTTCAAAATGTAAAATTTATTCGGCAACCAAATTTAGTGTAGAAGGAAATTTCAAGTTTGCCTAGTTAATAGGGTTTAAATGTCACGCGACATTTTCAAAATTTCAAAGGAAGTTTCAAGCTAGATAATGCGTTATTCTTATTATAACCATGAGTAAATAATGTTCACATCTCTATGTAACTTGTAATTATACTTCAAGTAACAACAATAACATGTCAATTAAGATTCTAAGAATAAAGAATTTCCAAATACTTAAAGGTAAAATGGTTAAAGTGTCATAATTAAACCAATGCAATATATTAACTTTATAATCTATAAATTTATTTTCTTTTATAGATTGCATATAACGTGATTTGAACATGATCATAAACTAATGCAACTTAGTATCAACTAGGTTTATCTGTCGGGTCACGCGTTACGGCAGTCAAGTCTCGCGTATATGTCTTCATCACCCATATTGAGAAAAAAAGTTCCGTGTCTCACGTGTTAAAGTGCAAAGTCACATTATCGACCATGATTATAAACTGAAAATAATAATTTGTGCAAAAAATAGAAACAATATATTGTCATTTTATCTCGAAATTGCATGTGCTCTGCCTTTGAAAATTGAAAGTGGGTTTACCTCGAAGTTAACTAACATATTTTAAAATCTTTAATTTGTAAGCATATATATCCATTGTATGTAAACTTTTTTAAAAGTTCATACAATTGTCATTTTATCAATTCCTAAACTTTTCTTTTTGTAAACATCTTTTCCCTCTTTAGCTTTTTTATAAATTTTAGGATGCCGTGTAATTATTTGTTTTTACTTCTCAACCTATCACTTCCGAAAACGACTAAATAGGAAACCATAATGATTTTGAGATATATTAAAACGTGGTAGCTTAAAAAAAATTAGTAAGAGTTTTATATTGTATGGTTAAAAGTTCCTATTATGATTTTTCCCTGGATTAGTTGGTTGACGAGCTTTCGACTCCAACCAACTAAGCTCCGAAAGGAAGGTTTGGGGTAAGCTTTCATTATGAAGGAGCCTAGAAAACGTCGTTCTCAAGCACCCACTAAATGAAGGCAGACTGGTCATCTGAGTACAACGAATTTCCGTTTTACCAACGGTCGTTTATAAAAGAAATTTATAAAACTTTTTAAGAATTTAATAAAAACAATATAATTACTCGTTGGTTAAAAGGTTTGACGACCCGATGGATCAAGAAGTGGTCTAGTGTTGATGAGAACGCTAAAGCGCAAAGGTTATTGATTCTTTTAGAAATTTTTAATTATTATCGATCTTTCTCTAAAAAAACAGGAGTAAACTTCGTTTTTCAATTATATGAGTTACAAAAAATGTCCTAAAAATGTATTTTGTATCACGTGTAGACGTGTAGTTCTTTTCATTTTTCGACTTTTAGGTTTACCTCATATTAAAATAAAATATCTTACAGTTTTTTTTAAAATGACTTATACTATGACAAAATACAAAAAAGTTGTAAGTTAAAGATGAAAAATGAAATTAGATCCATCCTCTAACACGACATTTCAGTTATTATGGTTATTATCAAATTTAATCGAATTCAACCAGTCATACATAGCAATGTTATGACCCAATAAATGTAGTTTTTTTAAAAAGACTTAGTTATGTTATTTAAAAAGAATTAACAATACAACTTATCGTATGTTTGTTTTTGATTTTGATGTGCGACACGTGAAAGAAGATTAAAAAAACATCTCAAAGTGTTATTCTGGTTACATCTATATGATTATGACTTGATAATCAGTTAACGGAAAGTAACCGTCCATCCTAGAGTAAAATTTTCTAAAGAAAAAGGTATGGTATGGTTTGTTTTGGTTAAAAGATATTTTTGTAGTTAAGAAACAAAATCTAAGCCTAACTTTGCCGACTTTGTTATTAGGACCCACAAAACATGAGTTGTCTTGGTCAATATTGTTATTTCACATGGTAAAATAGCATATAACGATCAACCAACTTGTGGTCTAGTGGTAAGATGACTTGAGTTCTCCAAGGAGACTCAAGTTCTATCCCCACTAGTGACACTTTTGGGAGATATTGGCAATGAAGTTCGTCCCGGGTTACCACCCGGCTTCGTGTCTGAGCCTGAGGGTTTTACGTGGCATGGTTAAAGGTTCCTGCCCGGTTTTTCCCTGGAACAGTTGGTTGACGAGTTTCGACTCCGATCAACTTGGCCCGTAAGGAGGGTTGTGGTGAGCCTCCGCTGCGTTTGCAGTAATGGGGGAGCCCCAATGCCGACGAAAAACATCTATTGGTGTTAGAGGCGGGGTTTCGATCTCGGTCCTTGCACCTCTGAGTGCTTCGGTCATAGACCGTTGCACCAACCGCCGTTCTAAAAAAAAAAAATAGCATATAACGACATGCAATTAAGGCCTTTGTTGCCATCAAACAATTGTACTTATCTTTTATGTTCGTTAAGGACCACATGACTAACCCAACGTAACATATCAAAATGTTTTTTTTTATGTGTGTGTTTTTTCCTAAAGATTTTTACAGATGAATTGATTAATGATTGTTATTGATACTTAAGATAATGAATGAACCACTCATAATATATTTACGGGTGTGAGTTTGGAATAAATAGCTTCGGGTGAATTTTAGTTAGAGTATAAGCACATGTTCGAGTAAGCGGGTGTGCTCAGGTCAATTTTTTGGGTTCGAGTTGACTTGTTTAACCCGTCTATTTAATAGTTTATAAATAATATAAAATACGTTATAATTTATACTAAAACATATAAAATATAAATAAAACAAGGTTAAACTGGTCGTGTCATGCCAACCTATGAATATGTGTGTCTTGTTCGAGTACATGCATCTAAGCCAATTTTCGTACTCGAGTTTTGTTCATGTTTCGTCGACTGGATCTGTAGCGCAAACGATATGTAGAGGTGTTCAACTAATAGAATTTCGAGTTCTTGAAGTATTCAAGTTTTGATTTTTTGAAACATGATTCGAATTCAATTCAAATTCGGATTATAGTTGAAGGATTTATCAAAAACTAAATCGTATTTGATTCTATTCGAATTTAAATGCCGAATTTAAAACACATTAGAATTCACAAAAAATAGTTATTTTAATTTTTAAAACTAGTAACCTATGCTTGAAGATACATGTGTAAACTTTTCAAAATGATAAAAGAAATTGAAAGCATATAAAACATGCAATACACAAAACATCTAAATTACAAATTTAAATACCATAAGTTAACAAACAAAAATGTTTAAATTTCAAGCCCCGGAAGTTCATGGCTACAACCAACAAGTCCATATCAAAATAGTGTGTAAAGACAAGTGTAAATTACAGAAATAAACAAGCAGAATAAATAACATTAATGTATAATCAAATTAACAAATTAAATATTTGAAATAATATAAATTAGTAAGTTAATGCATATATTTATATATCCCCGTATTATAAGATGAGAGAGGTTCACCTATAAAGGATTTTTATCTAAAAAGGCTAAAAAAGAATAAGATATTAACATGTGGCATCTAGTTAAATTATAAGAAGTAATATTTTAGTAAATACCCATTTTTTACACTCTCTTCACATGCAATACACATGTCAATTTCTTCATTTTTTTAAATGTTTTTAAGGTTTACATAAGTCAATATTTACAGCTCATTGTATCATTTGTCATGTTATATATTGTGTCATCTGTCTGGTCATTGTGTCATTCGTTAGGTCATTGTGTATTCTTCTGATTTGACGATAATTACACAATGACCTGGTAAGAATTACATAATTACACAAAAAATGCTACAGAGATCTTGTTCCCCACGTTGTCCTTTATAAAAAAAGTTAACGGAACGAAAATTTTTCAAAAGTTACTATTTGTTTTACATTGTGCCTTTTTATTGTGTCTTTTATAAAAAAACACACAAAAATGGATTTTTTTTTAAAATTTTCGTTTATTTATTTTTTTTGAAAGAGGATGATGTGAGGAACAAAATCTCCAAATCACTTTTTTAAAATTTAATTTATATTATGAGTTATATATTATTTTTAAGTGTCATTGTGTCTTTTTTTTAACAATTGTGTCCTTATTACACTTTGTACCAAAAAATAAATTTGTATCGGAACCTTTTTCAAATACATATTAACAATTTGCATTTACATATAATATTCAAATACACAATTAGATTTGACACAATGATACTTTCTGAACACATAAAATGACATAACAATCTTTAGCTTGAGATGATATTACACAATGACCTACCAATGAACCGATGAAAGTGATATTTAACTAGTTATAATATAACACAGTGACATGATATTACACAATGATCTGATAATGAGTTGAAAAAAGTTATTTTTATATATCTATACTATACGCGTTTTAAAGATAATAAATTGTGTGTTTTTTTAACTTAAAAAAATTATATCGTTTTTCAAAAGTTATGAATGTTTAAAAAAAATAAAAGAGTTAGCATGTGTCTTGCATGAGGAGAGAAAGTAAAAAAAAATGACTATGACTAAAATACTCTTTCAACACATTGTTTTCTCACAACTTGATCTCAACCATTAAAAAGAGATATGAAGATCACAAATACTTCTTAAATTAAAATTCTTTGTATGATAACGCACCTATATATAAGATTATATGTATGTTTTTATTTCGAATCGAATTGATGTATAAAAATTTGTATTCGATTCTAATTCCAAGAAAAAACTTCGAATCGAATTCAAGTTTCCAATCATTAATTTTTGAAATGAATAAATGATTTTCGAACCGAACTTCAAATTTTTCAAACACAAAACTTGTATGCAAGTATGTTGAACACCCTAGCTATAGGTGTCCATCCCATATACCTACCCTTTAAGCAATTAGTGTTTGGGTCATGAGCTACGTAACCATGGACCGAGCCACAATTTTCAATGGGCTAGTTTTACTAGAACCATTTATTTTTCTATTTAAATCACATTTAGTTGCATCAAAATTTAATTAATTAAACTAAACCATTTAATACAACCTTATAAGTCTTAGACTATTATGAAACCATCATATTCTCTAGCTAATCAATTTCTTAAGTCATAATCTTCCTTAAATGTACAATCACGTGTAGTCTAAAAAAGGTTCAGTTTTTCTTGTTGTCTAACCAGCACCTAAGCTTAGCTCTTGTGTTCGTCATTTAAGACGACGTAGTCACCTAAACTTGAACGTACTTATTACAATAGTGCGTACGCTTTTCTTAAACCAGTAATTTTTTGTATATGTGATATTTTTAAGTTTATATTAGGTATATATGATATTTCATAAGTTCGTATGAGTATATGCGAAATACTGCTTTGTCATTCTGCCAGCCACTAATGCGGCTAGAATCCTCGATCTTATTGACAAGTATCTCAAACGAAATATTAATGAAACATGCTATATTGATTTTTGCAAAACATCCATCGAAAAACAACTAGATTCTAAACGCCTTGCAGGTTGCGGCACATTTTTGAATTCTTTATGTGCATTACGATTTACGACTTCATTAAAAGTTTTAGGTTTAGATAAAAAAAAATAGTATCATGTGAAGGATGTTATGATGTAAACAACACCTTTTTTAACAGTGTTTGAAAATAATCTCAATACCCGAGTGCGTCTCCCCAAGACAGGATGTTAACCGTTCATATTGGTTTTAATTAATGCTTCAGGCCTGACACACTCAAAAACATCGTCAAGGAGTAAATAACACCTGACTACACAATAATTTGTCTTTGAAATAAAAGAAAGTAGGATTGTAGGAAGATGTTTTTTTAATAACCTAAGTACAAGGTTGGGCTTGCCCTTAGCCCAGTTTCATTCAGCCCAACAAGTTAAACAAAATGGGTCCAACTTAGTGAAAAGCGGGTAGAGATACATATGCTGACCCGATCTAAAACCGGTTTGAGTGTAACCGGTTTGACATGTAATGGTTCATCTATTTTTAATCAATCCGAGACCTATTCGGTGAAACTGGTTAAAATCGATTGGAACCGAAGTAAACGTGATTTAAAAAGTGATTCGATTTCAATCCGCATCAATTTTCCATGTATAAACCTGGTTTGGGTCGATACGGTTTTGACTTTGTTTGACTCAACTGAACCGTTTTAAAACGTATCCCGTCTAACCAAAAATCCAGTTTTAGAAACACCTAAAGCAATGTCATTTCACCCATCTCATTGTCATGAAACACAAGGTACCCGTTAATACCCTGCTAACCATTATTTAAGAGTATCTATTACATGGTTAAGACACATATAAATTAGAATGTTTAGGAGTTTCTATTGAACTAGAATAATGTCTTTTTTTATCGCTAATTTTATTACTAAACGTAAAGACCACTGACAAGAACCTAGGATTAAACAAACGATTAAACAAATACATCAAAACAAAGAAAAAAACACCTAAGATAGAGGATTATGACCAATTATATCATACAACATCAATACACCTATCTAATTAACATACATCAAAACTAGAATAATGTGTTAAGATACTTGACATGTCATATAAACAATAGCTAGAGTTAACTTTGATCTTTTATTACTTACAAGAGAAATCATTTTGAGTAATAAAAGAAGAACAAAAATAATTCTTTTTAAAAATTATTATTAATTATTTATGTGTCTTAAGTCTTTGAATAAATATTAAATATAGAATTTAATAAGTGTTTAAGTACTTAAGAAAAGTATTATGATACCCTTATCCAATACTACATTTTTCAACCTTGAAGGACCAGCCACGTGATCCTTATGCATTATTGATTATCTTGAAACTAAACCTTTTTTGCTTTTAACCATATTTGGTAATATGTTATGGGCACGTTCAAATATAAGTGGGTCTTATGACTTTATCTAATCTAAAAAGTATATAAAGGAATATGAATATTTGATTAAAAGAATGAATGATCAAGATCCAAGTGGAGGGAAAAAGAGGTATGGAGGGGTAATTTTGTAAAAGTCCACTTTGGATGAAATTAAAGAACGTGGTCGGGCCTCGCGATGCGACGACCAGATCATAGCTGACGTATTTCTTAGTTCGATACTTTGCTAAACGTATCATGATGATGAATTTAGGAATTTGACACTTGTGATGCGTTGCGATGACATCATCATGTTGTTACACTCGTAAAAAATATCGTCTCGCACGCTAAACGTAATATTAAATAGTACGTAATGCATACAAGAAAAGTTTTATATTTTATATATTAGAGTGTAAAGTCATAAAAATAACTATGTGAAGGTAAGATCATAATTGTAGTTATGTAAAAATTGAGATGCCTAAAAGGCTAAAACTACTTTTATTCACAACCTAACTCAACAAAACCATTCTAACTAAAAATTAATTTATGTCTCCTCCAATTATCCAACCCAAATACCCATTAGCAACCCAACCAAAAATTTCTTTAGATAACAATGTATTATGATTCATAATGTGTACATGTAATACTATTTTGGTGGTCCTTTTATATCCATTTGATGCATAAAACAAAGTGTAAAAATAATACAAGCTAATTGTTCACTTGAAAACAAAAGGAATCTTCACAAACTTTTCTTTAATAAAGTGTTGATGCACTTGAATGTGTTTAGTTATTCTCGAGCTACTTGATTGTCATGGTAAAGAAACATATGCTCTTTCGACCGAAACCAACTTCAATAAGCAAGAAATCAAGTCACACCGATTCACATATCCAATGAACCATGCACACGTATTAAGCATCTACCGAAGATCTTGTCGTTATATCTTTTGTTTTTCGTTTTATCATGCAACTAGATTTCTAGCAAAAAATGTGAGGTACCCTAGCTAGAGGTGAATATATCTTGGATTAGTGATGTTTCTTACCTAATCTATTGAGCAAGAGAAGAAAAAGTATATAGCATGTGCCATTCTTGCTTTTGATAGTGCATCCTTTTGAGTTAACACAATTCTATTCATTTTTGGGGCTTTTATTGTGCCTTCAACCTTTGTAGTTTGTAAGGTTGATGTAGCACTTGAATGGATACAAATATACAATGTCACTTTTGCAAAAGTCATATCACGAAGTATAAGTTTACAAATTTATATACTAAGCATATTAACATGCTAACCTTAACATATATTATTCAAGATTAATCTCTTAAATTGTGTTATGTGATAGTTTATCGTCAAATTTGAGGCGGTTTTTAGTTTTAATACAATATTTAGTATAACAAACATGAGTAATTTCTTATTCAAATAATTGTTCTTAAACTTTTGGATGAATCATTATGTTGATCTTAAAATGTACAAAAATTTAGTATTTCAAAATGTATAAAATTGTGTTACCATTATGTAAAATGAATAAAACACAATATAGTGTAAGGCCACACGTACTAATCAGTTATAGGTTATTTTTTCCCTATAACGTCCAAGCATCACCCTTCTAAGTTATAGAAGGTATTCGATATACCCTTCCTAAGTGATAATGATCACGGGCTTTTGGCTTGCATTGTTTTTCTCTTTTTTTTTTCTACTTATCACATTGATACATTTAATCAACGCTGATAATTACTAACTTTATCACTATCACACATCTGCTACCATCATTTTTCATCATCACACACATACTTACGTGGTAACATTTTGTTTTTCTATCACACTTCTTATAACTCACTGTCACTACTCATGGCCTTATGTAGTTATATTATGTTCTTTACCATTTGTAACCTTCAAATATTTTGAACAATGAATTGTATATTTGATAAACACATTAAAATGGTTTTTAACAAATCCATGAATGGTAAATCAAGTTCTTATAAATACCTTTAATAAAAATATTTTGCTTTCCTTATATATTGCCAATAGACCATTCAGAATAAAATACACACAAATAAACGATTTGGATAATTATTTTATATAGTTACTAAAAATATTTGTGTTTTCTGAGTTTTTTTTATAGCATAAAGAAGTTAAGATTAAAACTAATGGACTAATGTCTGGGCTGACACTTGGCCCAAATATGTGTACTCACTACACTATAGAAATGGGCTGTAAAGTGAGCACAAGCCAGAAGGCTTCTATTTAATTCGGTAGTTAATTTCTATTTGAATAAAATCATATAAAGTAGCTAAAAGACTGAATCACGTGATGTCACAATCTCACGTATATAACTTTGTCACACGTGTTAATAAAAAAAAGTTTATTTATAGCGTTACGTTGTAAAGCCGTAGTGCGTTACAAGTCAAAGCCAGGGGTCAAATTCATAAATACATCAAAGTATAGTATAAGGCAAAGCTGTAAGTTGTCGAAGTCATCAGAGGCCAAAATGATAATAAGTCAAATTCGGGGTGATAAAGTCATAAATATATCAAAGTTGAATGCAAGGGTAAAACATGTACATATCAAAGTGGAGGAGTCAAATTTAAAATTTAAAAGGTGAGCGCATCACCGACCTTTCAAATTAAAGTTATATAGAATTTCCTTTATACTTTAAAACTTTTGGTTACAAAGATTCATCAACTTTACAAATTAACTAAAATTTTCAAATTATTGTTCCTTTTTCTCTTTTTTTATATATGTATATGTGTTAATTAGTTAAGGTTTTAGATAATATAATGAGATTAGATGAAAAAATATTTCATATGTAACAAATTTCAAGCACATAAGGTACAATCAGTTGAAATAACACGGTTTAAGTTTTATATAAACTAAGGTATTGAGAACAAGGGTAGGGTTCAAGAGAGAACTCATTTTAAGTTGAGAACTAGAGAACTACCAAAAATACAAGGGATGGAATTTTAAAAAGGAAGGGTAGAATTGGAACTTTAAATATATTAATCTTTAAACATTTCTATCTTTTACATACGTTAATATTATTTTTAAAAAATTGCACAGTTAGATCAAGAATTTCATTATCTTTCATTTGAGTATAAATAACCTTATAAAAAATACTTTTTTTCTCGTTTTTTTAATTTTCATACTGCATATATGTAGTATTGCGATATTGTATTTAATTATATTTTTCTTTAAACGTTACCAACTTTTTCATACGTTATTTATATTAAAAAAATTTTAAAATCATGTTTTGGTTTTTTTGATACTACATATGTGTAGTATCAATGTACTTGATGCATTTTTTAATTGGTCAAATAACTCAAGAGTCTAATAATTATTTAAAATGTACATATGATCTCAAATAACCAATAACAAAGTTCATAATATTTCATATTAAAAAAACTTATGACAAATGAAAAAAAACCAATACTTATACTATATCTAAACATAAAGATAATAATAAACTACCAAACCAATGATAAATATCATAACAAAGTAAAATAAACTTGAAATTCAAACTATAAGATAACAATGCATCAATATTGCATATATAACATATATGTAGTAGAATGATACTACATATATGTAGTAGCATGATACTACATATATGTAGTATACGATACTGCATATATGCAATATGATAAAATTTAAAAGGGATACAGTGATGTCATGCACCTAAGTTATACGTAAAACCAATAAAACTACGTAGCTTTGATAAATTAACTTAGATGATTTTTATTAGAAAACTTAACTTATTGATTTTTATTCAATTTTAATGGACGACTCAATTTTCTCCTCTTAGATCATAATTCTTCTCTTTCTCATTTACTCGATAAGCGTCATTCATTTTAGAAAGATTACCCGCCCTTTAAAAATCGGTCGTACGCCAATTTGGATTTTCAATTCCAACTAACAGATTAATATAACATGAATCATATAATTGGTATTGTGATATGCCCCTGCTGTACATATTTATACCACATTACATAACATGGACCAAGTAATTGCTAGCAATGTCAATACAATCATATGAGAAAATCTAAATGTGGAATTGAGGAATGACGGTGTTGTTTTTTGCGATGGTATTATCGAAATTAATATCTGGGAACTTTTGTTATTTTATCAAAGTACGTAGTTTTGATGGATCTCATGTAATTTAGCTGCATAATAACAACATATTCGTTTTCCCTAATTTAAAAACATACGGTATCGTATACTACATATATGTAGTTTTGAAATTAAAAAAACGAGAAATTTTTATTTTTTATAACGTTATTTATACTCAAATGAAAGATAATGAAATTCTTGATCTAATGGTGCGAAAAAAAATTTAAAATCTTAACGTATGCAAAAGATAGAAATGTTTAAAGAGTTATATATTTAAAGTTCCAAATTTGCCCCTCCACTTTAAAATTCCATCCCTTGTGTTTTGGGAGTTCTCTAGTTCTCAACTTAATATGGAGTTCTCTCTTGATCCCTCCCCTTGAGAACAAATCATATATTTAGTTATCTTTAGATAACTATTTCAGGCTCATAACAAGTTTTTCATAAAATTTTAATAAAGATAGTTATTTTAGTGCATAAATGTTCTTGTTATCTCTTGTACATTTTTCATGAAATGATGAGACTTCATAACCACATGCAGTAGCTAGTTCGCTATGTGAAACAGATGATCATAATTGTATCATCTCGATCACAAGTGATACACGGAAAATGTTATGTACGTATCATTTTTCTTATTGGTCTTTGGTAACCAAGGACAGGAGGTTTAAGGTTTTTATAGGCTTAAGACGAAATGAAATTGGATGTTATTTTAAACTTTAATGTGCATTGGTATGTTCATTGGATGGTTTTTCATTGCATGATTGTTCATCATTATTTATTTATTTAAGCTTTTTATGTGTTTTATCATTGAACATTTTTTTATTCAATTAACGCTTCTTGTTTCCGACTGACTTCATTGATGATTTTGAATAGCATGGTGAGCCATAAATCGAATGAAGATCAAGATTTCGGAGATGATTAAGATTTGAGAGAATGTCGATTGAGTTTCTTCCATTGATAGTTCCCTGATTTTAATTTATACAATCTTTTTTTTCTAAGGCCATAAGACTCGTGTTTTTTTTCCTTACATTATGAGACGGTCCTGTCAGTGGGGTATCCCATATATCTTACCATTGCAACAACCTAACTATTAACTTTTTAGTGTTTGATTTTCAAACATGTACATCCTGTATATTCTTTCATCCCGTTACATCAAAAGTTCCCTCATGAATCTAAATACATCTTGTTAAGATCCAAACACACTTGTTTAATAACAAGAGCGATCAAGGACACAATTAGGGTTTATGCAGAATAGAAGCCCGTCGACTAACTTCACCCAAAAATTACGACCCCGCAACATAATCAGGATTCAAAGACATCAAGGGTTGGGTCAAGTCGAAACCCTTTCAAATACTTCCCGGCCATGTTCTAATAATGTATTCGTTAGTCACTAGTAAATAAATAAATAAATTTATGCACACAATTATGATTTTCCCTTTATACTATTCTTTTTTCCTTAAATTGCAAAAAGCATCCAACAATTATTTAACTTTTAGCTTTATACAAAGTTCGAATCTTAATTTGGCGAGTTCAAAATAAACAAATAAATAAATAAATAGTGGAGTATACGATCGAGTATAAGCCACAAAAGATCACTAGGTAACACGATGAGGTATTTTATATCCTTTTAAGTTTTATGGTGTATTAGATCCTTACTTTATTATGACTTATTAAAAAAATTTGAATGATAATTATTTAAATTGTGGAGCATATGCTATCGAGTCCAAGGTCATTCAATGCCCTCTTGGATCACATCATGTAACACCCGATAAACCCAACTATCATTACGGTGGAACGTTATCAACAAAAAAAATTAGGGTGTTAACCTAATAATTCTCCTTAAATTCTTTATTTAACTATCAAATCATAATGATGATAACAAATTCACTGTTACAGCATTTTTTGGTACACTTATTATTGTAATAACAATATTTACATATACTATTAATTATGAATAACATCATATGTGATTTTGTTATTCTCTCTCCTTCCGGTAACTTTCTGCCGAATTATTGTCAAATCATGAGTGGTCGATGACACTCTTCCCTCGGTGTTCTTGTGAGATGATTTGTTTCTCTTCTTCTCTCTTACCATGTTCCTGACACAATATGTCAATATACATATCACATATTAGGTTTTTTTTCTCCTGGCAATGGCATTATGTGACTGTTTGTTTACCTTTTAATGGTTCAGTTCAGTGCTTAACCATTCAGCATTCATAGCGTTTGTTTAAGAAAAAAATAGCATCTGAATGGTTCAGTTAAGTGCTGAATGGTTATGAGACTGAAAGATGCTGAATGAAACTGAATGGATCATATACTAACTTTATACTCATCTGAAGTTCTACCCTAACATCCATCTCATTGATGGAACCTCTTAATGGTTCAGACCTCTTAACCATTCAGCACTTAATGATTTAGATTTTGTCAAAAAGCCCCTATGTTGTCACATTCTAACTTCCTACCAATGTCGTAGTAATTCATGTCACCTTAGCCATGTCGTCGTGCCTCTTATGTTTCCACTATTGCCTTAGATCCGTCACCACTAGCTGCCACCACAAAGTTTTCTTCCGCTTTATATCCTGGTGTATTTTTATTATTTTTTCACTATATCATATGTTTTTCTTATATCAACTCATTATTGTTTTCCGCTCAATTATAAGCATGCAATTGTCTCCATCTCACATTATACACATGTATATATTGAATTTGTGAATTTCTCTTAACATTGTAACTTTGTTGTCACAATCATATCTCTTCCCACCGCAATCGTAATTTATGTCACCATAGTCGTGTCGTTGTGCCTCTTGTCGTGGCCACTATTTCCTTATATTCGTTGCCACCACAAAGTTTTCTTACACTTGTGTTTTTATGGGGTTTTCTTGTTTTTTCTAGATTATGTGTTCTTTTATATAAGATACTATGTTTAATACCCGCGTGTTACACATAAGTTAAATAATAATATTTATAAATAAATTAACCATTATTTTTAAGCATCTATAATTATAATATTTAAAAATTTGACTTCATTAACTCATGCTTAAAAAGTTCCACTCAATTTTCCACACCTAAAACAATGTACATCTAAAACTTTTAATTATTAGATAGATTTATTGTTTTCTGCTCGGTAAATAAGCATCTGGTTTTCCCCGTCTTTAACTTTGAGGAGTTAAAAGAGTATTAGAAACAAATGTTATTTATGGGCTAACACCGTGGGCTGGGCTAATTATATATGGGCTGGGCCCATTTCAGTTTTCACAATTTATGTTATATTTAAAAAGTGTTACTGTATCTTTTCAATCTTTATTTAACTATTAAATTAAATACAGAACAATTTTATGTGCACACCTATTATTTGGGTACAAATAGTGCGATAGTAATCATTTTTACGACTCGTATGAATATTAACGTATAAATTAGTTATTTTAAAGATAGAGTTACAAGAACCATATAAACACATGTATATGTTATTTTATTTGTGAAACGCGTAACAACGTAAACATTTCTCTTTCTCTCTCCTATTATATATGCCCAACTAGTTTAGTGCATGCGCTACGCTCGGGAATATAACATTCAAGTGATGCTTTTAAGGATATTTATGAACGTTCCAATAAGTTTTGAAACAAAACCGTGGTAAACCGGAACACCAAATATATTTTTAAAAATTAAATTTTTAGTATAGCAATATTATACTCAAATTAAAGAGAATAAAATCCTCAGTTTTATGATGTAGTTTATTTTTTTTAAAAAATCCACATAAAAAAGCTATGTATATTTATAAAACACTGAGATCTTTAATTGTATATTATTATTATTAATTTTATCCATAAGTTTCATTTTCACACCCTATCAAATATAAACCGACTCATGTACACCTCTTGTAATAGAGGGTTAAAAGTATAAATAGTTTTAAATTTTTCAGAATTTTCCAAAATATTAGGGGACCAAAAATGTAATTAGTTTTATTATAATATATTTTATATACATATTTTAAATAAAAAAATTATTATTATGAGATAAACTCTCAAATAATGCCACATAAGCCAGAAGCTATAAAATGATGTCACATAAGCTTTTTTAGTTTTGCTATATTATATAAGGATAAGCTTTTTTAGTTTTGCTATATTATATAAAGATGTCATATTTAAATGCTTATGGTTTGGTTGTAATAATTCTTAATTTAAGATAAGTTGTATGTGCAATATGCTTATATGGTTTTTAGACGAACTTCCCCAACATTTGTTGCTTAATGTGGTGAAAGTTGGCAAGAAATTAAGCCATATTTTAATATGATGCACATGCAACATGTGGACTTTGAATTGTCAATTTTTTAGTTCCTAAAATGGCTAAATTAATTGTAATGTTTCTCTCTTTTATACATGTACATAAAAATATCGAGGAGGTAGTATTAGAATATAACGTATAGGGATGAATGCACACGAACACAAATTAGTTAGTATGAGAATAATAAAAACTTTATTTATTTTATTTTAAATTTTTAATAAAAAAATAGTAGTTTGATCACTTGATGATATGCTTATATGAAAGATGTTCTACTACAGAGTCATTATTCGGTAGAAAGGGTAATTAAGAACGAGGAGGTGATAACACGTGACACTCGTTTATAATAAAAATAAGAAAAAAATGATAAATTTCTTCCATTTCAAGTTCCAATATTTTTTGAACGCTCACAACTTTTACATACCATGTTATTTTAAAAAAAATTACACTAAAAATAAACATTTTTTAATCTTTAAAACACGTATTATATTGATATAAAAAATCATGTGTTTTAACTCATTGTTTAATCTGTCATGTGATTCTATAACATCTACGAACTAATGAAAATTACACAATATTTATAACTACTTTTAAATGTCGTTGGCATGTGTCGATGACCCGGGACCACCACTCCATATCCAAAACAAGCCCTCGCCAATTTTCAAAATAAACCCTTTGAATTCCTAATATTTCAATTTGACCTCATATATGAATAAGTAACTAATAAATAATAAACGACACGAACACAAAATAATCTTGAGCTTGAAAAACTACTCAAGATGCAAGCACGGGTTAGAAATAATGAAAAATATTTAAAAAAAGCTGATTTCAAGCTCAAGGTCTTTTAAATTGCTTAGCTCGATCATTTAAATATATATGTGATTAAAGTGGAAATGATTTTAATGAGTTACATAGTATAGAAATAGCAGTAATGAAAGCATGAAATGAAATAATGAATCATCTAGCTCCAATAGAAGCTCAACCTGAATGTTAAGTCAGGATTGATTTGCATCCATTCTTATAAAGTTGATGGTAACTATTAATTGAACATTTGTGGCCATGATATTTAAATGTGATTGCAAAGTAATTGGTTACAATCATATGCTTTTCATTTTTATTGTAAAAATGAATTGATATTGGAAAACGACAACATAAATTATTTTTTATATAACTACTAATTGGTAAGGTCGGTGGCTTCATGCCACCACCTACCAATTTTAACATGTTATATATTATTTGTTCTAACTAATTAACAAAAGTTTCATTTGCGAAGTTGGTTTGGGACATTTAGTTAAGTTTGTTTATGTGAGTAGTGCACGTGGGTTTGATTCACTTCTGCAACATTTTTTTTTCTTTTCGTAAGACTTCAACTTTTTTTTTATTTTCCTTTTCAACTTTATTTTTTTTCTTTTTTGATTCTTTTGCTATGACATTATGTCGCAAAGTGCAAGACAACATGATAAAATTTTATACTACACCGTGACTTGCGAGGTATAAAACTTTTTTACTAACGTATATATATATATGACGAAATCACATGCGCAAGATCCCCGGCCGCCGCATCGCGCTGCCTGGTCTCGTATATCTAGTTTATCAAATAGGAAAATATTCCCAATTTTTGTTAAGACAATTAATATGTTGTTTGATCTCCGACCACTATCAGTCGGTGACGGTTGTTGTTGTGTTGAAAGTGAGAGTGGATGTCAGTGATTGTTGCCGATAATAGTTGCCGATCATATGGATCTGGATTGCCATTGTTACCGATGATTTTGAGCGATTTTTGGATCACTCTGACCTACGGGTAACGACGATATTTCGTTAATGTATATAATAAAGCATAAAATCTTTAGAAAAACTGAATTTGTGGGATTTGGAATTTTGACACATGAAATTTGCAATACGCACACATTTGATTCTTGTGTGACTTTGATTTAACTGTCCCATTCAGTCAAATAATTTTATATAATATTTATTTTTTACGGACCAATCATAATTAACTATTCATATGATCTAAGCATATGTCATGTGATCTGAATTGAAATTTCAAAGTTAATACTCAAAATTTGTTTTTTTACACATTTGGTCTTTGAGTGAATTTGATTAACTGTCATATTCAATCAAATAATTTCATGTAATATTTGATGTTTTATAAACCTTTTAAGATATTGTCATGTGGATCTAAGCATGCTATATGAATTGAAATTTATTTGACATGTACCATGAGTGAGTTTAATTTAGCTTCCGTATCGAATCAATTAATTATCAAAAGTTTTTCTATCGATCAAAGCATGTGATGCGAATTGAAATTTCGGTTGCTAACATGAATTTTGCATTTTCTATATATACATTTGGTCCTTGAATGATTTGATTCAATTTTGGTATCCAATAAAATAACTGCATTTTCTAAAAGAAACCTTTTATCTATCGAACCAAGAGGCTTTCTATCGAATCAAGAGGGTTGGCTTAACAAATCAAGAAACTTGCCGTGAACAATTTTGAGAGAAGTGAATAAAACAAACTTAAAAGGTTTTTTTTTCTCCTACTTTAGGATCTCTAAAATCACAATACTACAAATGAACAAATGACATCATATAACTAGAACTAAATAAGAGTAGTGGGTTGTTTGTTTCACCTCTTAATGGTTCAGTTCAGTGTTTAATCATTCAGCATTCAGAGTGTTTGTTTCATAAAAAAAGAGTCTCTCAATTGTTCAGTTAATTGCTGAATTGGCAAGAAACTTTTAATGGTTCAGATGAAGCATATACTAATTTTACATTCATCTGTATTTCTACCTAACATCTCTCACATTTATAGAGTCTCTTAATGGTTCAGATCTCTTAATCATTCAGCACTTAATGATTCAGATTTTACCAAACAGCCACGAAGCCCCCACATACAAAAGAGTATAACATTACATGTTGAATGTGTGATTTCTAAAACATAAAATTTTCGGTTACAAGCAAGAAGATGTATTTGTACGTTGCATCGATCTACACCGTGTTTTCAAACAATGCTAGATATATGTTGAACTATCAGAAATAATAAGAATCGTTATTTGACGTCCTATTGTTTTATCTAAATATTTTTCATGTATTTTAATTTATTCATTACTAAGTTTAATACCCGTGTGTTACACACAGGTTAAATAATAATATTTATAAAGAAATCATAATTATTATATTTAACGATTTGTAAATATTTAACATTTAAGAATTTTGGTTCCAACAACTCATGCATGGTGAAATTATTCACTTAATTTTTCTCTCCTAAACTTCATATTATAGAACAAAAAGTTTTCCCCCAAAATTTGTCTCCCCTAAAACCTTGAATTATTATATAGATTATTATATAAAAAAATAACTCATGATGAAGATTAGGGTTTCTAAATATTGACACCCTCCAAATGGATAAGGGAACAAGAGTAGTGAAATTGGAGTATGGTCATGAGTTTTAGCAATAAAAGATTTTATATTTACGAAGATTGTAAGTTTTAATATGCACAAGAGCTTATTAATCGACTCTACAAAGAGTACCTACTAGAAAACCATCCACAATGTGTGTATTAATTGGTTGGTTTTGTGACCGTATCAACAATAGTTTTAATAGTTTTAGACCTTTTTTACAGCATGTTTTTAGTAGTTTATTAGAACTTAACCGACCACTTTAGTTAGATATGTGGCCGGTCGTTCCATAGTATTTTAAAAACTTTCTATGTTTTCAAGAAATGTTTTTCTCGTGTTTATGTTTTGCTCATGTATGCTTAAAGCTCATATATACGCGTCTTTTGTATTTTTTTCTGTTTTATTTGTGGAAAGGTAGAATGGACAATCGTTTTCAATCCCAAATTGTAAAAGGACATAAAGAACCCAATTATGAAACTATCAAAACTAAGTATTTTTGTCTAAGAAGCAAACGTGACAAATAATAAAATTGGTGATTCAATAATTGGTCAAATTAGTGATCTAAAAATAAAGATACAAAGCAAAAGTAAATTTACTCCAAGTGTCGAGTTACGTACCAATACACGTTGAATAAAATGTAACTAAATTCATATTTAGACTCTTTGCCTAAAGAGAAAATCGTTAAAAATGCTTTTTATTTGGAGACGATACTCTAGACACGCTAAAAAAGTTATAATAGACACGTTATTATTTAGTTAATTTTAATAAAGTTATTGTAAAAATTCTAGCATGAAAATATGAAGTATACATGCAACTTTTAAAGCTTGAAATGCAAGTTTTAATTTGTTAGTATTATCATCATCAAAATGTATTATTTTAAGGATCCTAAAGTAGGAGAAATTTGTTTCATTCACTTCTCTCAAATTAGTCACAAGTTTTTTGATTTGTTAAGGCTGCTTTACAACCCTGTTGATTTCGAAAGAAAGTCAAGTCATTATCATGTGATATTGTGGATAAAAATATGTGGAACTAAGGCTTTCAATTAAAGCATTTATTAAAAAGAAATGGACTTGGTTATTGGTTAATAAGAAGTGAATGTGAATGGCACACATCACATGTAATAATCATATGTACAATAATTAGTTTTCTCTTCTAATGATATATAAATTAAACGGTAGTAAAATAACTTTTTTTTATTTTATGTTATTTTTAATAACAAAATGTTATCATTGTTCTACAAAGCAAATTAAAAAATTCGGTTCTTATAGTTATTCAAATTAGAAAAGAATAAGCGACGCATGATGATAAAGAGAAGAGCAAACTCTGAATTTTGTGGTTGGTTCCCTTAGGATAATTCTTGAGACTAACCAAGTTCCGGTGGATTTTTCGTCTTTTTCTTGGCTTTCAAGGATCCAGCTTAAGATGAGATGTTTTGGTTGAAGGGTGTCTCTTGATAGAATTTCATCTAAACATTCGTAGATTCATAGAGGGGTGAAGCTAGAGTCGGTGGGAAACTTTTTTATGCTTTAGGTGTTAAAAGACCAATAGTCATGTTCTTAGATAATTTATTTTTTGTATACAGGTTTGAAGTTATTTTTTAATGGGTAGGTTTTTCCATGGATGTATTCATTTTTTTAAAGACTTCATGGAAGTAATTGAATGGGAGAATGGCTCATTAGATTTTTTTTAAAAAAAGTTTTATATTTAGTCTTTTTCATGGTTAAAAACTGGGCAAAGTTAGAAGATATAGCTTGACATGGTATAATTTTTCTTTTAGTAGGTTTTCGTTGTACGTAATTGGGTTGTTTGGGTGTTGTATTGTTGGCCTTAGCGTTTGGTCAGTGGCTCGGCCTTCTTTCTTTCTGGTATAATTGTCGTTAAAAAAAGATGTGAATAGTGAAACCATGCCCTTTTCTTTTTTTTACCATGGAAACACTGAAAGATATAATTGTCGTTAAAAAAAGATGCGAATGGTGAAACCATGCCCTTTTATTCTTTTACCATGGAAACACTGGTATGTTAGTTATACCAGAAAATTTTATCTTTTTATCATGTTATTTATGTTCAAATGAAATATAAAGAGATTTTTCAATCTAATGAAGCAATATTTATTCAACAAATTAGTGTATGTAAAAAGGGGAAAGTGAATACGTGGCTGTTGCGCCTGTATTTTACACGTAAAACCTATCAAAACTACGTCGTTTTGATTAATTTAAAACCATCTTTATCTTTTTACCCATTCATGTTAAGTGATTGAATTGTTTGTGAATTGCCGTCCAATATTGCCGTCAAATATTGTTCCAAGCAAATCGGAGAATGCGTACGTGATCGGATCTTCATCTATCCAAGCATCGATCGATTAAGGCTAGTATTTTTTATCATCAAAATCTAATTTCAATATTGTACAACCAAAGGTTGAATATTAATGCTTAACTCATATACACATGATAACTGTTAATGATAACTATTAGAAAAAGATGCAAATCATGTATAGAAACAATATAATTACAATGATGAGCTATGTGTATACGGATCAAATTATGTCGACAACAATACAAGATTTTTTATGATATAAAGGTCTTAATTAGGAAACTGATTTGATTACAAAAATCGATTTGGATGAGTAACATTGAAATTAGCTTTTGATGATAAAGAATATTAGCCTTAATCGGTCGATGCTTGGATAGATGAAGATCCGATCACGTACGCATTCTTCGATTTGCTTGGAACAATATTGGACGGCAATATTGGACGGCAATTCACAAACAATTCAATCACTTAACATGAATGGGTAAAAAGATAAAGATGGTTTTAAATTAATCAAAACGACGTAGTTTTGATAGGTTTTACGTGTAAAATATTTAAAAATTTATATATTTAAAGTTCTAAGTCTACTTATTCTCTTTAAATAAATTTCGCTCATTCATTTTTTAGTGGTTCGATCTCAAGCTATCAGCTTAGCGTGGTTCTTATTTGATCCTCACTCTTAACAAAAAATTGATAAATATATATAATCTTTGCTGCTATTTACGTAAAATATAACATCATAGTCATATTACAACTTAAACTAGAAAAGTGATACATATAGTGCGTTGCGGCGGGACAAGTTGTGTACGTGACAAAAAAAAATCAGTGTGAAGAATGAGTTTTGAAGATTGAGGCCTAAATAAAAGAAAGGCCACACAATGACATTAATGTTGTAAATGACACTTACATTGATGTGGTTACTTAGTTAGATAAATGTAAAATGGAAACCGAAACCGAAACGTAGGGTAAACAATACATCAAAAATAAATCGATTGTTAAAAAAATGAATTCGATTAAAGAAGATGCTTTCAGAGAAAGAAAATATTTTAAGAAAAAATGTAAAATATACCAATATAGCACAAAAGAAGAAAAACAAAACAAAACAAAAGTTATGTTTTTAAACTTAATGTGAATCTTGCACAGTTTACTTCGAAAAGATGCAAGTTCGATTCACACAACAACCACACCATCTAGGTGATTCTTTGGTTTTAAGTTAACTAGATTTATATTGTTTCTCACACTTTGCGTGAGAGTTGGTATTATGATTTACAATACTTGCACTCATACAAAATACAGTAACAACCGACATTAACATATGTGTACATGCATGCACATATGGCAACAACCGAAGTTAGCACTGTCCTATATATGGTTAGAACCAACAAAGTGATAGAACCTGCAAAGGATATATCAGACTTCACACATCGTGTTTCTCTTTCTGTGCCAAAAAAGTGACTACTTTATATTGAAAGAAAAGGTAATGAAATGATAATTCATGCTAAAGTGAGTTTTACTGTAGTACATCAAGGTAAAACACATTGTAACAATTTGTACTAGATGCATCAAATACATACACTAAAGATAAGGACTAAAGTTGTAAATCAAGAAACAAATTTATGAATATATGTATGTAAAATAGCAATAAATATACATATGTAAAATAGCATAATATAAAATAATAAAAACACACAAACATTACAAAATAAGGTTATAACAAAATGTGGTTTAGAAATGAAGAGTTAAAGTCAGCATCCATTATAAATGAACTTAAAAGCATCACTCTGAAGCGTCCACAAGACAGAGAGGTCGAGGCTTCAAACTCGATCATTACACTTCATATAAGTATGCAGTGGTACATCCGTTGTGCCAACCGCCATCAGGAAAAAAAACAACAAAATTTAGCAATTTTTACACTAGTTCATCCTTAAAAGAATCATATAATATACTCAAAACTCAATAGAATCACGGCCATACTAAAAGCTAAAGTCTAGATATATAACCTTTTATAATGTTTATATAAATGCTTCAAAACATTCCCTCATATAATACAATACGTTTTTATATTAGTCCATACGTAGTTGTTGTAACCGAAGGCTTGATAGCCATGTTTTGGTGCCTTATAACGCAGCTACACCAACCCCCTTCACGTTATGGGGGTGTGATAGCTCCCTAAGTGATAGTGATCACGGGCAATAAACCAAAGTTGAGTTTTTCGATCTTTTTTTCCACCTAGCACATCAATAATTACTAACTTTTTAAATGTCACACATTCAGTACAATCATTTTTCACTATCACACGTGTTCTCTCAATTAAAATACTTTTTCTTTGTATTAACATTTTATCACACCACCCTGATACTACTACCTTACTAAAAAGGGTCAAAGAAGTATCTATTTTGTTTCCTTAAATAACAAGTTCTATGTTCATACGAACCCCACATGATTGTGCTTCACTATGGCCCTTGTAACACTTGAAGTTTCTATTTTTAACACATTATTTATGTAACTTTTAAGTTAATTAATTGTAACGTATTTTGATTTTTGAAAATGCTTCGACCGCTTCCAATGATTATTAGTACATTTGGTATAAGATAATTAAGTACGAGACTCGTTGATACACTTGCAAATTGATATATGTTGGTTTGATTTAAAATAAATAAATAAATGCTCTGATACCATAAAAGATTGTCGGGTCTGTGTGGACGGTGTATGCAATGTGCACATTCAGTTGGGAAAAGTTTTATCTTTGGGACATGCGGCTGCCACGTTGGAAAATTATGGATGAAATGCACCCACGTTGTTATAGCATTGTGTAACGGTCCCGGACATAGACACACAAGTTACGTTATGGATGACAGAATTAGAAATGTGCACTACATTGCCAAAGAAAAATGAAATTAAGGACCATTTGGTTACCCTTTCAACTTTTGATCTTTTCTAGTTTAGTTTCTTCAAAATAGTTGTTTTTCATTTGGTTCAATTGTCTTTCAAATTCATGACTTATATTTATAGTTACAAAAGTTTTGCTTTACATGCACAATAGATATATCTATACTATATATGATAATATAATCTATTTTGATATTTTCCTTATATGTTGGATTCGTTACATGAATCCAAAAATTACAAACACACTACAAAATGCTAAGTGACACGAGTAGAAAAATGGTTTGTATATGGTTGGGTTCTAATATTTTGAGCAATTCAACTGAAAAACCGCTAAAAACCCTATCATAATTCAAAACTAAAAAACATGGATTTTAGGCGGTTTACATGCATATATATCCCATCTAAAAAGCTTATTTTGTTTTAAAGGGAATGGTGATATGGACACCTTGCAGTTATTTTCAAACACACGTAGTCACTTATAAGTCATCATGTATAAGCCTATACAATATGTATTCGACAACCAATGGGTTTTTGGGAAAATTTGTGCGTAAATTTATGAGTTATGTAATGACTATACATGTAGTGTGTGTGTATATTCAGTATACGACACATAGTTTACATATTTTTTTATAATTTAACAAACATTTTTGTAAAATTAAATTACATAAATAAATCTTTTTTCTAAAAAAATGGTGTTAATTATAAGAAAATAAACTGGCATATGATAATTAAGTAGACAAACAAATTAACTAAACATTATAACGAAACAATACAAATATAAACAACCGAAAATGCATACATATATAACATTAGTTTGTACATAGACAACTAAAAAATACAATTACATGTACACTACAAAATAAAAAAAATAAATAAAAAAAGACAACTATATGTGGCGACGGAAGACCCTGATCCGGATACATTCGTATCGGTGGCCGGTACTAACGGAAACTCAATAGCGGCAGCATGCAATCGCTTGAACTCGCGAGGATCCAGCCACATCATAGTGTACCATGCATATAACACTACATATGATGGAACCGTACCCAAATATATACCAAAGTTATCTTCAATTTACACCAAAAACCTTTTTTTAAACGTACCCTACAACAATAGTACCCTATGACGAGAAAATATTGAGCACCTATGCCCAAGACTTGCCAAATAAGACGACTTCAAAAACAAAATTAGAATGTGACCATGGTCAACCGTATATATAACACATTCTTTAGTTACACTCTTGCCCCGTTTATGTGTCGCCTACGTACATACATATTTACATAGCACTCATTTTTTGTTGGTTAAGCCCGTCCTCTAGGTTGACAATAACACGTATTTTTTTATCAAATAAATCAAGGTTTTAGGAGAGAATATTATTTTATAATAGAAAGTTTGGGAGAGAAATTGAGTGGAATGTTTCACCATGCATAAGTTGATGAAGGCAAATTCTTAAATATTTACAAACGGTCTGTTAATCATAATGATTATAATTTTTTTATAAATATTATTATTTACCCGTGTCTAACACACGGATATTAAACCTAGTATATATATAAAGCATCGGTTGCATGTGAATTTACGTGTCTCCTACGTACATACATATTTACATAGCACTCATTTAACGGGTCAAATTACCATTAGGTAAACTCATCAATCATTATGAAAGCAAATCATTAAGGACTAAACTTGTAAAAGATAGAGTTTAGAAACCAAATTCGTTCATAATCGATATCATGTGAATAATCAGTGAGAGGTTATCTTAAATGATTCAAAAGTTCATTAACCGATAAGTATCAAAAATATTATGAATGATAAGTTTTATTATTCAGAGACTACCTATTAACAATTTAACATCTTTTTATCACTTAACAGCTCAGAAGTTTTGAAAATCATTAAATAATAATCCTCTAACTGATCATTTAGAGACAACCAAACACATCCTGAACATACATGCAATTTGCTCTACTTAAATGCATAAAACTTTTTTTAAAAAATAATTTTGTGCAAACAATTTCTTTTAATTCCATAGTTATATACATTTTCTTTCTTTAATATTCATTAGGACCTATTTTCATCAACATTACTCCTACTAAAAGTTGTATTTTTTTAGTGTTTGGCGTGTTTTACATTAACTTCTCACAATCATTTGTCACCAATTAAGATAAAGAAAGAAAAAGATCTCCACCACCTACTATACTACACATATATATGAAAATATCATAAAGCATTCAATCTACACGTATGATCAATTAACTAGCTTCAATATCTTAAAAGTAACAAAAGCATATTTATATATATTTGGTTTGTGTTCATACGTTTCGCTATAAATAATAGAGCTACCAAAGTCCACAAGACATCAAACTTAGTCCAAAACATCCATCAAACTCACTAGTTAAAATTCAAACAAAATCAACATCATGACTTCAACAAAACTTGTAATGGCTTATGAGAACAACAAACCGTATATCGCGATGTTTATTGTTCAAGCAATATATGCTGGCATGGCTTTGTTATCCAAAGCATCTATTTCTACAGGAATGAATCCTTTCATTTTTGTTGTTTATCGTCAAGCTTTTGCCACTCTCGCGTTAGCCCCATTCGCATATTTCTTTGAAAGGTCCAAATTTTCATCCATTGGTCGATTATTTGATATTAATCTTGATAAAATAAAACTTATGGTTTTTCAACTTTGTGCAGGAAGAATGTAGCTCAATTATCATATACTTTGATATGGAAAATATTCTTCAGTTCTTTGATAGGGTACTTAACTATGATCACCTCAAATACGTATACAACGTTTAGCTAATTATGTTTAATACGTGTTCTGATACTATGAAAGAATTTGTTAACATATTTTTCAGGATAACCATATGTTTAAACATGTATTATTATGCACTTGATCATACATCTGCCACTTTTGCCGCCGCCTCAACTAACTTAATCCCTGCAATAACCTTTGTGATCGCGCTTATGCTAAGGTATATATGGCCAAGCTTCATTTGTTATCATCTCCTTTATGAACGAATTAACTGAAGCCCGATTATGTTTGTTCATGATTGAATAATTGCAGGATTGAGAGAATGTACATAAAAGAACTGCATGGGTGGGCTAAACTGATTGGATCCGTCGTTTCGGTGTCTGGGGCTCTTGTGTTTGCTTTTGTTAAAGGACCTAGTTTGAACTTCATGACTTTGTCAAGTGGTGAAGTTGGATCAATGACAAATCAGTTTAGTTCAAAATCAGAGTTTATAAAAGGCCCCTTTACGATGCTTTGCGCAAACGTTCTTTGGTCGTGTTGGGGCATCATGCAGGTTAAATTTTAATTTAACTCATTCGTGTTAATTTTTTTTAAACTAAAACTATCATGCTCTGATACCATAAAAAATTACAAGTGAGGTGTCGCAGCACGTACTGAATTACAAGATATGTAATCCGTTAATGATAATACGTCAATAATAAGTAACCAAACAAACTCAAAAATAAATAATAAATCAGATAATAATAATAGTAACTACAATAGATAATAAACTTGGCTAAGAGGTTTCAAGTTTCATAATGTTGGTTCATTATTTGTGTTGTTTTAGGCACCTATTATGAAGGAGTATCCAGCAAAGCTATTACTAGTTACTCTTCAATGTTTTTTTAGCTTGATGCAAGCAATAGTTGCAGCCATAGCAATGGAAAGAAACTCATCTGCATGGATGCTTACATGGGATGTTAATCTCCTTTCTGTGGCTTATTGTGTAAGTAGTTTTAATTTTAAAAAAATCATATTCGTTAATATATAAAAAAAATAAAAAATCAACATACTTTCTTCTTTTATATACAAAATTAAAAATACTTTACCTCACAAACATCTAACTTGTTTGAGACACACTTCTATCTTAAAGAAAATTACCGCTTATATGTTGTTGTTGTTCTAAGAAAACTTAAGAGTATGGAGTAGGACTTAGCGATAACATGTCATAATATATAAAAAAAATTAATTATGTGTCCTTAAAAGTTAAAACATGTTAGAAATTTAACATATGTTAAACAGTAATTGGATATTTTTCCGTACAATTGATATTTTCTTTTAATTTGTGGTTTAAACTTAACTTCCACTATGAAGTTGATCACTAGCCCTAATGATCAATGAGAAGCAACTATTAGACATCAATTACTTTTATAGTGGGATCCTAATCCTAGGTAACATAGGTTCAATTTTCTTTTGATGTTACTACAAAAAAAGGTTTCATTAATTTACTAATTTTAGATATATAGTTATGATCCACATTTAAAAAAAACATTAAAAAAACCATCCTAAAACAAGGGCAAAAGGAGTTAGGTTTTTTTTTTTGTTATGTTATCATGTGTTTTAGTTATAGTTATAGGTAGGTAAGATGTTCGCGAACATGTATGCTTATAAAGCTAATGATTCATATCGTTTCGGTTATAGAGTTGTTCCTACGTCGAAGTTATTTTGATATTGCGTCAGTAATATTCCATTGCTGAAGATTCCATCAATAATCCATCGGTTAAACTATCATACAAAAAGTAACTGTATATGATTCGTTGGTATTCAATCAGAAAACGCATTATCACCGACGAATTAGCAACAGACACTTCTTTCACTGACGAATTTCCAACAGATCTCTCTATCAACAAAGACTACACAACTTTGTAGTGCATGAGCTCTTTGCATGTCAACAAATTAAGGCTCCTCACTTTAGATTTTGTGGCCACAAACATAAATTGATTATACACACAAACACCTACACAGGATCAAAGTAAAAAAAAAAGTTTCCCACTTGATATTTGATACCAGACACATAGTCCAGAACTTTAGGCATTGAGGGTCTAACAAAAGCTAGATAAATGGGCCATATGTGCACCAAGGTTTCTTTCATGCATGCAGATTGACACCACTGTGTTTGTTCAAAATTTAAAGTATATTGTTACTTGCCTTTTAAAGTTAGCTTTTTTTATTATTGAACTACAATTTATTGATTTGTTGTTTGAAAAATGACAGGGAGTAATTGTGACAGCATTGACGTATTGGTTGCAACTATGGTCGATAGAGAAGAGAGGGCCAGTATTCACCGCCATGTTCACTCCTTTGGCCCTCATCATCACTGCAGTTGTCTCGACAGTCTTGTGGAAGGAAACACTTTACGTTGGAAGGTTCGTCCCTCTATTTTCTTTAAAATCCACATCATGAAATTATAAAATAACTCGACGGAAATAAACCCTAACATTTTATATATACATGAAGAACACACAAATAAAATCACTAAATAAAGCTTATACATAGCATGAAAATCACAATCTACACTATGTATATTGAGATGAGGTGACAGAACAAGAACTTTTCACGCTGGCTAAAAAAGAAATTCTTTCAAGGTCAAAACTATACGAAAGCAATGACGTTCGACACTTATGTTACCCCAAACCCCTGCCTATACTTTTTTCCATGTTCAAAGTGCCTCGTAAGACCTACTTTACGAATTTATCATAACTTTTTTAAATGAGATCCTCATGTACGTATAGGGACAGTATTAATTAGTCAAAACGATCCTCGGACCATTAGGTCACTAAAGTTTGTCTGTTACTATAACCCTTAAGTATTAGTCGATAGAAAACATAATCTTATCATTAACACTTTCACTACACTAGTCATATTCCTAGATTTCACTCAAAACAAAGTTTCAATATGAGTTAAACAAATGTAGAACAAGATCCTCAAATTAAGGAGTTAATATATACATATATCAAGACCAAATGAGTCACTAATATACAAACCGGTCTTGTCTTGTTTTCAGTGTTTGTGGGGCTGTTTTACTAGCAGGAGGATTGTATAGTGTTTTATGGGGAAAGAGCAAAGAAATGACAAGTAAAATCACCCAAGAAAAATTACCTCATCATCATCATCATCATCATCATCAAGTGGACATTACGTTGGACACCATTAAAGCACAAGACTTAGCAGCTTGTCAAATCCGATCTAACAATGTCGGCCAGATTGTGTGATCATAGGCATATATGATATATATATTTATAGTGCATATATATATGCCATCATCAAACATAATCAAGTCACCCTATGATTAATGTGGTAATTGCCTACACTAGCTACCACACATATAATCAAATGCTAATCAACAATGTCAATGTTTGCTATATTTAGTGTAAGTTTTGTAGCCACTTGATATGGGATGTATTATTAATTAATTAATTGATAAATTAAGTGATTGCGAAGTCTTAAATTCTTGTTCAATTCGTGTTATGTTAATTGTCTTGTCATGTTGCGATAAAACTTGTTAAATCAATCGATCAATTAATGTGCCTGAGCTCAAGCATAAAAAATAAGCTTGTCGAGATATATCTTCGGTTTTATGGTGTATTTTTGTAAAAAAAAATCATGTTGTATAAAAAAGTTATATATGTTTAAAAAATACTAACGTATTTAATTGTATGTCATTACCAACTTTATTCATAAATTTCTCTTTTTATATATCCTATCAAATATACCTGACTCATGCACACTCATAGTAAGAGAATGTTAAAAATGTAAATATTTTTACATTTTTAAAGACACTCTTAAATATTAAAGGTTCAAAATGTAATTATTGTTATTATATACGTATTTTAAATATAAAAATATTATTTTAAAAAAGCTTCAAAATGATGTCAAATAAGCAAAATTTAGTTTGCTAGCCATGCAAATTATCGTTTATTATTAACTAACTATTTATATTTATACGACTAAATTATAAGTAAAACTAATCTAAAAAGTACTTAGTTTTGACAACATTATTATAATAAACCTAGTACTAAGAATCCATGATTAGCACGACAAAATAATATTCTTTTGATTCATTAAACAAACCATTAGAAGTAAGTACGGTTGTAAATTAAAGTAAAAGTATTACTAATTAAAAACGACTCTTAGAAATGACCAAATTGAGACTTGTCACTATAACTTTTTTTTCTTTTAACGGCAAAATTTATTAAGCATAACATTAGCAAGACGCTAGAGCTGATATAGTTACATCGCTCACAACAAAAAAGATACGAAAATAAAACTACACACAAGACTTATTACATCAATTTTACCAAGAGACATCCACACACTTTAACCGCTATTTAATCCACAAGAACAACTTGTCATTATAACTTAAGTAACTAAAATAAATTTTGTGTTTAATCTTGTCTCATGTGTGTTATGATTGAAAATTGAAAAGCACCAATCCACTTAATCATAGCCATATTGGATACGAGAAATAATTGGGCCACTTGGTACTAAAGTTGCAAGTGGGCTGAATAAAAAATTATAATTTTTGGAGTTTTTTGGTCCAACATAAATCTGACCAAAGAATTAATTTTTATAGAATAATAAACATAAACAATTAGTTTTATAGATGTCTAAATGGTTCAAGCATTTGTCTTTAAATGATTAAACATTATATAGAGTCTGAATGGTTAAGTCCACTTATCTGAATTGGTCAGCATTTGATTTTGAATAGTTAAGCAATATACTAGCCCTTAATGGTTTAGACCTCTTAATGATTCAGCACTTATTGGTTCTCAAACAGCCCCTAAAATATACTTACAAAACAAAAGAATCTTCATCGGTACCAACAGAAAAAACGCTTTGAAAAAGATTGCAAAAAAATGTATGTAAATGTTATTAACACTAAAACGAATAAAAAAACAACAAAAAAAGTCCCTTTCTGGGATTGAACCCACGTGGGTTGGTGAAAGCTAATGACAGTATCAACCACTAGGACAATGGTCCAATCAAATAACCCCAGATGCATCTAACTTATGGTAATTCATACATTCAAATAACCCCAGATGTATCTAACTTATGGTAATTCATACATAGGCTATTTATTTGTTATTGTTCGTTTTTTCACATAATGCAACGCTCGTACGATCTGCGAATAAAAATGCAGCTCAAAAACCTGTTTCCATGTAAAGACTATTGTTGTCATCGTTTGGTCGCTTCCTTTGTTTCAGACCTTAAACATAAACGACCTAGGTGTTTTAAGAGGCATGGGCTCTATCAGTAAATGCTATCTAACTATTTATAGGTAAAATATGTTGGTGTAAATAAGTATAATTTCATGCTATTTATTTAAAACAAATAAATAATAGTTTTAAACAACTAATTAATCACAAAAACTTCTAAGTAGAGGTGCACTCCAAGTCGGGTGATTTTTTATTTTATTTAAAGAGGTGTCAATTCAAACTGTTTAAACTGGCTCCGATTAAAAACCGGTTTGATCTGATCAAATTTTGAAATTATTTGATTCGATCCGCTTCGGTTTAGGCTAGAATCTGGTTTTGCACCCCTTTACTAAAATATTCTAAATGTCAAATGAGGAGCAAGGCATCTATTCCTAACTCTACCCTCATGTTCAAATCCACATTTATATACATAGCATTATCCTCGAGAATTTCACAAATATATCTTTCTTAGGATTTTTGAACAACAAATTCGTGAAAAGATGACAAATAAATTCGATACAAAACTCATGAAAGTCGCTGATGAATTTGCCGATTTTGATCTAATGAAGCCAAAAGCTGAACCCGTTCTACATTTTCACACTCAAGAAACAGAATCCATGTTCATCCTCACCGTCCAACTCAAAGGTTTGTATGATGCTAAACAATGTTGTTAAAATCAAATCGATCAAGCTTGTCTTCGACAAGTGATGGTTGAACTGGTTTGATGGTTGTACTAGTTTTAATTAAATCTTTTAGAGTAAACTTCGCTTTGCCTCCCTGAGGTTTACCTAAAATAACGGTTTGCATACAATAGTTTTAAAATTGCGTTTTGCCTCCCTGAGGTTTACCTAAAATAACGGTTTGCATACAATAGTTTTAAAATTGCGTTTTGCCTCCCTGAGGTTTACCTAAAATAACATTTTGCAAACAATAGTTTCAAAGTTGCATTTTGCCTCCCTAAACTTACCAATTTGTCACTGTTTGCTACATCCGGATTAATTTCATCAAAATCAAACGTTAGTCAGTCCAATGTGCCCCGTTAGTCATTTTCAAACATTTTCTTTTTCCTCTTGCTTAAATGGGTTTTGGCTTAAAAATGACTAAAGTGCCCCTCACGTGAGGGGCACATGGACTGACTAACGTCTGCTTTTGACAGAATTATTTCGAATGTAGCAAACCGTGACAAATTGATAAGTTTAGGGAGGCAAAACGTAATTTTGAAACTATTGTATGCAAATCGTTATTTTAGGTAAACCTCATGGAGGCAAAACACAATTTTGAAAGTATTGTATGCAAACCGTTATTTTAGATAAACCTTAGTGAGGCAAAAAGAAGTTTACTCAATCTTTTATGATTATAAGACTTTAACCTGAAACCTCTCCTATACAATTGAAAATGTTTGTTCACTAGTCTAGAAAAATATTGTTCAATTTATGTCTAGCTAGATTTAATATTCTGGTTAAAAGATGTATTTCTTTTATTATTTTAAATAAAAACAACATAACTATGCATTATCAAAGACTAAATGTCCCTAAACTTTTAAAATTATGAATTTAGTTCTCAACTATATAATTTGCTTTCATTTGTGGTCCAATAACTTACTAACTTCACACATTTAACTTTTTCAATTAAATTCACATGAATTTATTTATTGTTTTACCCTCATTAGAATGAGAGAAAAAAATAAGGTTGATCTAATCAGTGAACCAATAGTATGGCTAGTTAGATAAGACGATGGTTTTTAAAACATGAAAGATAACATATATATGCACGAGCCGCGAGAGGATAGAGGACATGAATCTAATACTCTATTATTTCTAAGTTGATGAATTTATACAGAGTATGCACGAAAGGACATAATGATTGAGAGAAATGAAGATGGCAGTAGAATCACAATAAGTGGACAAAAGCCTTTTCAAGATGTCTTAAGGGTCCAAGGTAAGGTTGTAAAGAAGGATATTGAGATGAGGGGATTTCAAAAGTCGTTTAAAGTCCCTCGAGGGGTAGTCTTTGATCAAGTCCTTGCGTATTTCGACGAAGATGACTCAGAGCTAGTGATTCAAATGCCAAAAGTTACAAAGGGACTCGTTGGGGGCCAAATCGAGGAGTTGAACGTGGAAGAAGTTTTATCAGAACCAACAAACTTACTGAAAGTTTATACAAAGGAAGAGTTATTAGAACTCGAGAGACAACAAGTTAGACGTGACAATGGTCAAGATGAGTTTAGCGCTAATAGCAAAAAGGACGATGATGAAAAACCAAAATCGTCTCGAAGGAAGTTCAAGATATGTACTCCACTCATATTTGGATCGGCATTCGTTATGTCTCTCATTGTGTTGGTTTTCCACTTGATCGAGTCGAAAAAAGAAGAAAATCCGCAAAAGAAAAAGAAGCAAGATTAGTTTAATTACATGTGATTCAAAGTAATAAAAGTTGTCTCACTTTCTTAAGTTTGATGATTAAAAGTTTAAAAGCATAACAATGAATTGATGTGTTAACCATCAAAGTAATTATAATAATTATAACAATTATATGTGTTAGTAAGTTTAGTGTTATCAACTGCTTTAGTATATTTTTAGTATATATATTTGAATACTTGTCGATCCATATAATAACGTTAACTTGTTAAGTGATTAATCGAGTTAAGAGACGAGGGAATGTGGACTCGTGTAATGTTATTTGGGTTCAAATCTAGTGGGCTTTATAAAAATTAGATATGGGCTCACTAAGAATGGGAATTTGACTGATAAACCCATATTTTACACAAGCATTCATGCCGATAAATCATCATTCATCACGTGTAACCCACAGTCAGGGCCGGCCCATAGGGTGTGCGGGGTAGTCGACCGCACAGGGCACTCGTTTGAACGGGGGCACCAAATTAAGAAAAAAAATTTATATATAATTTTGATGGCTGAATCTGAACGAGCTGGAGTTGCATTCGTGTCCGCAGGTCGCGCGGGCGTGGGATTTTGGGAAGGAATTCGAACCAGATTGCACCCCCCCTGCGCGCGGGTAGGTGCTAGAGTAAAACATGACAAAGGAACTTAACATGACATGAATGCTTGAATATATAAACTAAGAATTTTTGTTTCTCCACTCCAATGTGGGACAAAGTGAATAACACAAAACTTTTAGAAATCTCATTCAGATGTCCAAACAAACAGAACCTCTTAACCATTCAGCACTTAACCATTCAGACATCTTAATCATTCAGCATTGCCAAACAGCCCCTTTGATTTTCTTATGTTTAATTATCAAACGTTTGTTTTTTGGTTAAAAATTTAGTTTACATAATTTAGTGCGTTGATGTTTCGGGTTAGGGGGCCTTTTTTTCTTGTCTCGCACAGGGCACTCGATTCCTCGGGACCGGCCCTGCCCACAGTCCACAGATAGGTTTATCTGAGGGTGATTCACAAATGTTATACCATCCAACTCTTAAAGGTCGGTTAGAAATCGGCCTTTCACATGACGACATATGTCTCAATCTGATGTTAACACATGTCAAGTTATTTACGATTTTATTCTCCAACTTTTACTAATTGTCATTTTAGTCCCTGATGACTTTTCGATTTTTGTCTCTTATTCTACTTTGACATATATTTCGACTTCAACATTCCGAATTTGACTGGTTTATCATTGACTTCTAACTTTTAGTATTTCGTTGCCTTTCGATATGTGACATGTTACAGCTTTGTGTCATGCCGTACATGACATAAAACTTTTTTTATCAACGAATGAGATAAAATCACATAAACTGAACACGACCACGTAACACAACCGTTGCAAAGCCCAATCCGGTCTCATATCTAGTTCATAAAATCATCCAAGTGCTTTAATTGTTCGAAGATCAAGTTTCCGATCTCAGATCGAATTCAAGTTCGAGGTTATTTTTTGGTTCATGAATCACACACTAGTACACAAAATTCTATAGTAAAATTTAGCTAGAAAATGCACAAATTTAGCTAGAAAATGCACAAGGAGAAAGAGGAGTTTAGTTCAAATGCAAGCTCACAAAATTGAAAGATTGGTACAATAATCATTAAAAATCCACCCTTTTAGTTCAAATTGGACAAGCCCCTACCCTACCCCCTATCCTACCCTACCCCACCCCCACCCCACCCCATCCCCACCCCTCTCTTTACATACATCAATTAGCTGCCACCCATCTTCATATCAACACCACTAGCAAAACCACACAAGAAAATACTTTAACACCACCAACTAACCCCACATCCTGCAAAAAGAAAAACACAAAATTCTAATCACCACAATCATCATCATGATCATCATCATCATCTCCATGTTCATATGATCATATGGCTAGAACTTTTTAATCTTTTACCACTAAAAGTTTCAATATTGTTACAATCTTTTGTGACATCTCAAATTGCCTTACAACAAGCACTATTGTATTACATATGGTGACGTATAATCGTATATGCCAGTTGTGTAAAACAGGTGACGTCCTTGTTTATACAAGGAAATGAGACATCACGTCAACTATTTCACACAACTGGCACAATGCGTCACTGGATTTAATTGGTATTATATACTTATATGTTGTTATGGATTAAACTGAAGGGTAAAGTTACCTGTAATCTAGTGACACCTGAACTTGGAGCCGGCCTTATTGTCGCGGAGTCGACTTCACCGGTCGGTAACGGCACCGCAGGATTGCTGTTGATGAACGGTAAAGATCCGCCACCTGTTTTACCACCACTCAAGGGACCATTCGTAGGAAAAATTGCATTCATTGGCGATGGACTTGGAGATGTTAATTCTAGTGGACGATTAGGCCACGGGTAAGAGGGAGACGATGACACTATATTTCCACCACCACCAGTACCGGTGGAGGTGCTAGGTGGTGGTGATGAGGAGGATACAATGCTCCCGTGACCACCACCGGTGATGGCGGGTGATGGTGGTGCCACCACCGGTGGTTGAGGGAGCGGTGGTGAGACGGAAGTTTCAGGAGTTTGTGAGGAGGAAACTTGGATGGCGAGCTTCTCGTTGTCGTCACAAGCTTTTGTGGAGTCGTTTTTGAAGGCGAAGTAGAAGGAGCCGAGCCGTGATGGGTGCCACTGCATTTCATAATAAAAATTAAAAATAAAATATAAAATACAATATTTTAAAAACAATGGTTGATGCAACGTCCTATGATTGATGCACTTAGAGGAACAATAAAATTTTTAAAACATTTAAAAATGGCCATCGACATTTAAAAATTTATTTAAAACATAATCATAGCCTTACATGTAAAGTTTAACAGGAGTAAATAAACTTAACATCAAATTTGCGCCTTAAAATTTTGTAATATTGTAACTTTTTTTATTAACCTACATATGAGATATTGAATGAAATGTGATACACTTGTAAGAAGTAACAATAATATTTTTAAGTTATCTACAAGTCTACAACCTTTAAAGTTTAAATCAAATTTTATACACATAAAAACACCCGTGAAATACGTGACACTGGTCAAGTTTTTATCTCTACCGTCATAAATGCATGAAATTGTTTTAAACAAGTTTTTGCCTAAAAAGTCATGAAATATGTCCAAATATATTCAATTCGTTTACCGACACATCTATGAGATATGCAAAAACAATGTAAAAACATTACAAAACACTTTTTATAATACATCAAAGGGATTTTCTAATATGTGCCCTAAAGGCACAAATAACAAACTTTTAATATGGTAAGTATTCTTACTAATTAGATTAATATTCTACTACTTACCATATTTACCAATAAAAACTAAATATAAAAACATGATTTTGTTGGTAATTATGGTAAATAGTAGAATATTTATCTAATTAGTAAGAATACTTACCATAATAAAAACATGTTATATGTGCCCTTAGGGCACATATTAGAAAACCCCTACATCAAAATAATAGAGCAAATTGCGGTTTTTCGTTTCTAGATTTTGTCACTTTTTACGGATTTAGGTCAACCTTAACACATTAATTACTAACATTTCATGTTTTAATAAAAATCATTCACAACCTAACTTCCATCCAATATTCCGTTAGTTTTCCCCTGTTAAACTGTTAACAGAATAATGGACGTAAGTTATGCTAGCGACAATTTCGGATTTTATCAAAACATGAACAGTTAGGAATGTAATGTACTAAGGTAAGACTAAACTTGTTAACACTAGCAAAACCCAGATACGAAAAGTACAATTTACTCGATATAAAACTTGTTCTATGTTGAGACAAAACGCATCCCGATTAATCTATGGATTTTATCTTTTATTAAGCTGGCAAATTGGCTAAAAATAATCCCAACTAACACCTATTGGCCGATAATAATCTCAACTCAGTTTATTCCCTCCAGTGGTCCCAAATCCAACTTTTTTGGCCTCCAATGGTCTGCCGTTAAGTGCACTTAACGGCCGTTAACTTTTTTTTGATTTTTTTCGAATTTCAAAACAAGGTTTTATGGATATTGATCGGGAGAGGTATACGATTCAGTTGATATAAACCTTACTTCGAACTGGTGTTCCAAACGACAAAACGGTCTTCAATCGGGTGTTTAAAACCTAACGGTGCTTTAACCGGATATCAAAATTAAACCATTTGGAGCAAAAATTGGAAGTAAGGTTTACATCAACTGACTCGTATTCTCCTCCCGATCAAAATCTCTAAAATATTGGTTTGACATACGAAAAAAATAGAAAAAAAGTTAACGGCCGTTAAGTGTACTTAACGGCGGACCATTGTAGGCCAAAAAAGTTGGATTTGGGACCACTGGAGGGAATAAACTGAGTTGGGATTATTTTCGGCCAATAGGTGTTAGTTGGGATTATTTTAGGCCAATTTGCCTATTAAGCTAGAAGTCAAGAAAAAAATACTAGATTGTTTACAGGATGAAGAACAACATAAAAATGTTTTATAAAATTACTACATATTCAATTCAAGAATATGTAACTACTAAAAATAACCCAACATTGAAAAAGAAAATATACTTTTTTTGTTGTAGATAATTAGAATGATAATTTCATAAAAATGGCATAAAATGCATGGTAAAAAACCATAAAAAATTTATTTGTAGTTAAAGATTCTTGTATAATATAGAACTTGCTAGAGTAGGAAAAAAGTCCTAACCTTTTTTCTTAAAAGTGAATTGTACAACCAATAAAGCAGACAATACAATGATTTAAAGCACCCAATGCTAAAAAAGAAAAAAACTTTTTTTATTAATTCACCAATTAAACACATTAACAGAAAACTGAAACAAGCCCCTTTAATGAATGTACAACCAGTAAAGCAGATAGTACAAGGTTTCAAAGCATTGAATGTAAGTATTAAGTAAAGAAGTTATTTTTCAGTTGATCCATTAACTACCTAAATTTAAGAAACAAAAATGAGAATTTAATGAAGTCACATATTAAGTGTGTGTATAGAGAGAGAGTGTGTGTACAGTGAATGTTGGACTTGAAGGAGTGAGAAGAGTTGATTCAGTAAAATTGCATAAATTGAAAGCTCTTCTGTTCTTGAAAATGTAGAGATTGTAGTTGTATTTGTGCCTGAAAACTAAACAAATTCAAACAAAAAATGACAAATTTTGTTAGTTTGAGTATGAAAGGTATAAAATTAGTAAACAAAAAAAAGTCCCAAAAAAGAAAAAGAAACTGAAATTACAATTATTAGTTATTACACACATAAAAAGGAGGGAATATGAGAAATTGAAGTTACAACACCAAAAATAATTCTTTTTTTTCAAGAATTGGATTTATTAAATTTATCCCAAAAAAATAAGCAAAAAAAGTTGAAAATTGAAATGCAAACAATTATCAAAACACAATGTTTAAGATGAAATTAGGGTTCTTGAAGATCTTTAAAGCTAGGGTTTTTATCAAGTCTTTGACACTATATTCTAGAAAACAGAGTAAATGTAACTTGGGTTTCTTAAAGATCTAGAAAATTAGGGTATTTTATCAAGTCTTTGACACTAGGTGGTTGAAAACAGAGTAAGTGTAACTTGGGTTTTTTAAAGATCTTGAAAATTAAGGTATTTTTTCTTTTTATCAAATTTTTGTTACAAGGTTTATGAAAAACAGAGTAAATGTAACATACCCATAAAAAAACAAATAAATTTTGAAATTAGGGTTCATAAATTCTTGAAAATTAGGGTTTTTTTCCTTTTATCAAATCTTTGATACAAGATTCATTAAAAACAGAGTAAATGTAGCAAAAATAAGAAAAAAAAATGCTTAAGATAATGAAATTAGGGTTCTTGAAGATCTTGAAAACTAGGGATTTTTTTAAAATTTTTATACAAAAGATTCATTAAAAACAGAGTAAATGTAGCAAAAAAAAAAGAAGAAAAAAAATGCTCAAGATAATGAAATTAGGGTTCTTGAAAATTAGGGATTTTTTTTAAAAAAAAAATTACATAATTTTGATACAAGATTGTTGAAAAACAGAGTAAATGTGACTTACTAATGGAGTCACCAACTTGAACAGTAGGGTTCTTCCATTGAGAAACACCATCAACAACAAGAGTTGTAGAATGAGCAAATTGCTGCAAAAACAGAGTCATGAAAGTGAAGATAATTACACTCTTCATCTCCATTGTAAGCTCTTTTTGTGTTTGTTGTTTTGCTTTTATTCACTCAAAAACTTGCAGAGAGCACAGGTTTTACAGAGGGTTTTGTAAGGAGTGTGAGGGCTAGTCAAGGAGTAAAAAAGGTTGTGTTTTGATATTTAAAGAGACATTGGGGCTAATTCTTTTTAGTGAAAAAAAAAACAGAGGGGTAATTTAGTAATTTTATTAAACTTTAAGTAATTTTTTTATTTTAATGTTTATACTTTGTCCCTTTGTAATGTCTCAAGATGTCAAAATATTAAACATAATATGATTACATATGCTAATACAAATGCTGGTCAGTTTAACCAGTCAAAAATAGAAAATGTATTTTTAGAGTTGAACGTCTTAGTATCTAGGGTTCAAATCTTTCGAAGGGGGGTGCTCGTATAAATTTCTAAGTTGCAGACATTGAGTTTTGAGTCTGAGCATGAGCTGAGCTTGATCTTTCGAGGGCTGAGCTTGATCTTTCGAGGGCACGTATAAACATCAGTTGTCATATATTTTACTATAAGGTAAGTGAGGACTTCTTCCAAGAACGAATTCTTCAACATCTTAATTAAGTTGTGTTGCTAGGATGAGAATTGATTGATGAATGAGATTAATACTAACATGTTATGTCTAACTTGGGTTTAAAAAATGTGATTAAACATAACGTTTTTTTCTCTCGATCTCTATGAATTATGAAACATAATATAATGTATAAACATAGTATAATAAAATTTCAAAAGTGTAAATTATGTGTGGTTAAGTGAAAAAGCACATGGAAATATCTATCTAATAAATCAAGGTTTTAGGGGCAACTTTTGGAGGGAAATTTTTTTAATTCATAATTGGAAGTTTGAGAGGAAAATATTATGTGTCATGCAATGAGTTGTGAGTTGATGGAGCAATATTTTTAAATATTAAATATTTACAAATTACAAATCTTTAAACATAATGATTATGTTTTTTTATAAGTATTATTATTTAACCCGTGTGTAACACACGGGTGTTAAACCTAGTAACTATATAAGTTTGATCTTTTTTATGTACATAACAAATATAAAACTAAAATAAAATATGACAAAAGTCAAAATATTAAACATTTTAAGCTTTAATTTTATTTTTTTCACATGAGGTAGTGTTATGCAATATTATATCACATTAGACCTTGTGTTGTGGTTATTCGATGACGCACTGTCCATGTCACATAGGAAAGGCGTACGTTGAACACAACAACAGCTAGGTTGTGATGGGGTGTGGTTTGGGATGCGCTCGTGAACAGGGTTTGTTTGCGTGTTTAACTATTTTCTTTATTTTTGAAAACCTTTTATCTAATCACAACACACTTATTTTATTACCGTTGTCATCTCACCACAACACACATTTTTAATCATTATCATTTTCCCACAACACATATTTCGTAATGCCTACCGATCGTTTCATGTGACACTATTGTTTCAGCTTTTCCAATTAGCATCACACCTCCACGACACGTATTTTTATACATATTTTTTCAAGTTATTTAAATGCATAACGACTTAATGGGCGAAGCTTAAAAAGTATGTTGTTATAATTTCTCAACAGAGATTAAATACAGAACACTAATGGTGCGGATCATCGGACAAAACATTTGTAAATCCTCTTTTGGTGTTTAAATTACCAATCTTTTAGTAATGTATATCCTTTTATGCATGACGCACAAGTAAGAGTTAAGATTATTTGTTAAACATGTATAATGGTTAACACACTCAAAGGCATGTATTATTCGACATTGGAGCATCACCACAACGCCTAACCTTCACGCTGCATTGATCATGACTTCCCTCACACCACCGCCCTTCATGCCCCCATATCTATCAGGTGTGTTAGTGACGGTGTAGTGTGATCATACCATCACATAAGAGCCATGTCATAGCATCACACAACTCCCTTCACGTCCTTACACATAGCCTAATGCCCTCTTGTTTAGAAGGGGATGGTCAAAATAAATGTTTTAAAAACTAAATGTACTAGTCTTGATACATCCTTTACAAGTCAATGATCTATTAACCTTGAGAACTATGTTAGCCAAAAGGTGAAGCCTTTGCTAATAAAGAGAGTAATAATATATTTATCCTGTGGGTAATAAAGTCATAAAGAAAGTCATTAACTTCCTAAGTGGGTATAGTTTTTTATAATATTTATAAAAAAGAGAAAGAAAAAGGAGGGTGGAGAGTAAGAAAAAAGATGTTGTTCATGATGGGGATTATTATTCTTAAATCATTAGTATTGTGATCATCAATGTCTTTTAAGTTTTCTTCTTTTAATAACTAGAGTACGTGTATGTATACATCAACACACATATATACATATATTTATGTATGTATGTGTGCATGCATGTAAATATGTATGCATACATAGGTGTGTGGTATATGTTTGTCTTTGCATATGTAAATGGATGTATATGTATGTGCATCATATGTGACCATGTGTATCATACATATACTTATATATGTGACATAGTATTTGTGTTATAATGTTATAAATGTGACCATGCATGTTTTTGTGTGTGTGTGTGAAATCTAGAGCAGTGTGTTTTGAATCTGAGTTGATTTGTTTGAGGGAATAAAATCTTGAAATAAACCATCTTTTTGAATTTTGAGACAACAACAAATAGACAATTTAAGAAACAAACAACCAACCTTAATTACTCAAAGCAACAAACTAACAATGCTAAACCTTTTGTTGTGTATTTTTTATCAATCCTATGGGTCAACTTCTATCCATGAAGTTCAAAGTTCAAACTAGCTAGCTAGGTATTTTTACAATTTCACAAAAAATAATAAACTATGAGTACATTAATGTTACTATTGTACATCATGTGAATTATATAAAATAACACCATCAACTTTTCGTACATTTAATGTTGTTGTATGATTGTCAATTTTCACAAAATTAAAACAAAAAAAAATTACATGAGGTCTCAACTTTTATAAGTTTTTTCGAATTCCATAGACTTTTGATTGGAGGAGATTACGATTAAATTGATGTAAAAGTTACCTCGAAACGGTGCTCCAAACACGAATTTTTTACATCCGATATATTGAAGCACTCTCAGGTTTAAACACCGGTTGAAGCATCGTTTCAAGTCATTTTTATATCAATCGAATCGTATTCTTTTTCCGATCAAATACCCTAAAACATCGATTTGGAATTCGAAAAAACTTAACGTTGTTAATTTTTTTAACGACAGTACGTTGGTGCCAAAAATGATAAAAGTTAGGACCGTCTTCATATATTTTAATAGTTAAGACCGATAGTAGCTAATATCAAATAGAAGACTATTAAAATCCAATATATTTTTTCTAAAAACAATAATTATACTTCACTCTTACCACTAGAAAGTTTGATAGGTTATGAGTTAGTAAATACTCGTTAATGCCGGGACTAAAAAGAAAGTCAAAAGAAGTAGATAATTGATATATACTCTAAGTTTGAAGTTCGGTGACATCAACACATGTCACCGACCGATTCGCTAACTTATTTTTTTGAATTTAAACTTTTGACCCCCTGATTTTTACATGTTTACGGTTTTGACCCTCGACTTTGATATATTTATGTTTTTGACCATCGACTTTGACTTATTATCGTTTTAACCCCTGATGACTTAGTCACTTTACAGCTTTATAATGTTACTCTACTTTGACATATTTACGACTTTACTTTCCCGCTTTGGCATCTATGTTTGGATATTTCTCCGTCTTTTAATATGCGACTTTACAACGTAATGTACGAGACATGATTTTTTTTACTTGTTTACGACTTTGACCCTACTGTTCTACTTTGACATATTTCTGGCATTGACCATCCAGTTTTGACTTAGTTTTAATTTTGGAATTTACGTTCATTATAACGTACCCGCCTTTTAATATGTTACGCATTATGAATTTGAACTATAACGTGCGAGACATGAAACTTTTCATCAACGCGTGTGATGAAGTCACATATACAAGACGACCTAACCGCCGCAACGCGTGATTCCCGGCACATAAACCTAGTTATTTGTAAATTGTAACATCAACTCCAACAAAAGTTCAAACCCAGGCTAGAAAGGCACTGGAACAAGAGGGGGTGTGGGGGTCTGGTGGTTCCCAAAACTGAGCCAGAAAACTGAGCCACTGGTGGGGTTCGGACCACTAATTTTTGTCTTGTTTTTAAACGGTGGGAAAAAAACCAAAAGCATTTAACTCTCCCATGACAACCAACTAAAAGACAATTTCACTTTCTTTTACCTTTTGCTTTTTTACTTCCCACTTTAAACATATAAAGTGAAAAAAACTAAGTTGTGTTATAAACAAAAAGAGTGAAAACTCATGGGTTTAAAAATATTGTTTTTGTTATGAGTTGAGATTGAGGGTAAAGTTAAATTTTTGCTTAAAATGTAATGAGAGGATGAGAAGTAGAGTGTTCATAAGTGATAAGTACATGTAGAGTTAGGAAAAAACCGGTTTGTAAACCGAAACCACAACCTAATCGAGCTGACTTTCAAACTAGTTTCATACAAACACGATTTCAACATGACCATCCTGTAGGGTAAATCACATTGGTTCCTTAACCTTATATCATGAAGCCGGTCCCAGTCCAGGTTAACCTGAACTTAACCAAGTTGTACTCGGTCATCTTCTTATTTAAACTGGTTTCCAACCCGAACTGTTTAAAAGAAACTGGCTTTGACTTTCGTTGTCCCTGCCCGAATTGGTTTCAAAACCAATTTCAAACTGATTGGTGCACATTTAAGTTCACAAGTACATCACTAATGGACCTTTTTGCAGTCGATGCAAAGGAGACGATGCTTAAGATAGAGCAGGGGAAATATGGTGTTCTATGGAGTCAAAGCCCTCGAGCGGATTCCATGAGAAGGGGGCATCCATGTGCGCTTTTGCAATCCATCAGGGAAACGTCTACATGGATCCCGATGAAGATAATCAGACATTTTGTTGATTAATTAAATTCGTTTAACAAATAAGTCATGTTTGTTTGACATGTCCAATTTTATTATGAAATGATCGTGTAAGGACCCGTCAGCGATCAAAAGATAATAATTGAAATCGTTAAAAACTAATAAAACCTTAAATAAACTAGAGTCAATAATAAAAGTTTATAAACAAACATACATCAATTTCACTTGTCACCTTAACCATGTTATTGTTAATAGATTAATATGACGAAAACTTTATGAGTGATGTTTTATTTCAAATTAAAGAAGTGTATTTGATTGTATTAAGTAATTGCTTTTATTAAAACAATCAATGGCCAAAAGAAAAGGAAACAAACATAAAACAACTACTTTAATAGTCCAAAACCACACATAAACCTAAAAAGAATATTCGTATCTAGTCTCCATATTGGCAAATGTTACGTTCTATAGAAAGTTATTAATAAATGTAGTCATGCTCTTTGTCTTTTGTTGCTTTGGAATGACCTCAATAAACGCAATGCAGAAAATTTTAACTTTTGCATACAAATATTTGGATTTGAAATTACCTTGTGTAAGAATAATTTCACCTTTATAGATATTGGATACGGCTTTAACACGTATTTTAGATCACTGACAGGCCAATAAACATCGCTCATATTTATTTCTCGAATATGAAATCTTGAGGCTCTAGACTAGCACGTCCCTGAAGAAAAGCTAGTACAACAATATTCCATATCACTATCGAACATGAGGTCACCCTCATAAAGAACCCACACCAGGAGAAAAAACTTTGACCCAACCTGAAATCCCTACTTTGTCACAGGTTGAACTAGAACACACGGCAAATCACTCTTTTCGTGTTTTCTAAAATCGTAGGTAAGAAAGAGATAGAGAACCATCACTAATTTGGTTTAGTGGTGTTCGAGCTTTGGGTTCTCGCAAGTGATCCGCGTTCGAACCTTAGGGAGTACATTTGGGGGTGGTCAGCCCACAACAATGAAAGGACATCCGGATAAATGCATTAACATAACGTGATTGTGGGGCAGAGATAGTAGTTCAAACCCCACACCTTGACTTTGGACCAACCAATTGAGCCGCATTACCTCATGAGTTTTGTTTTGGAACGGAATGTCACATTCCAGTCAACATGTCCGGTTCACGCGTTATAACAAAGAGATCAAGCGCGTATGACTCTTAGGGTCAAGAATTGTTTATATTGATTTTCCTTTTTATTTAATGTGACATGGACTGGTTTTTAATGTGTGGGCTTTCATGCCCAGCCCATTTGGATCGTCTATTTCACACAAAATAATATATCAAACTAAGAGAAAGCCCAACAACAGCATATATGTACCTGATAACAAATTTTTTATTAACGATCTTCTCCTCCAACTTTTAATCTTTTATAGCTTAATTAGTTTTGGCATAGGAGGCTTAGAGGGGTGTGCAACATGGGCGACCGGCGACCGTACAGGGCACTCATTTGACGGGAGCATCAAATTTTAAAAAAAAAATTTATATAAATTGTTTTTATAAAACTTTTAGTCAATAGTCATGTAACAAATAAGTAAAGGTTTAAAGCTCACACCTAAAGGCTAAAGTCCATTACAACTAATTAACTAAACATCTAAAAGTCCACACAATCAAATGAATTATGGATTAATGAAGGCTGGAAGCCCACTGCTGCCAAAAACCTAATTCACTAATTTGAATACTTTGATTTTCTTATGTTTATGTATCAAACGTTTGTTTTTTGGTTAAAAATTTAGTTTATATAATTTTTAACGTTGGTGCTTCGGGTTGAGGGGACGGGGAGCCTTTTTTCTCGTCTCGTGCAGGATACTTAAATCCTCAGAACCGGCCCTGAGTTTTGGACTTGTTTATTTAACTATTTACTTTTTCTTTTTGGATAAAGAACCATTTTACGTTGAATTTAGTACAACCTATATTAAACATGAGTCAAAATCATCAAACATTGAAACAAACAAACTCTTTATAAGTTTATATCATATCACACACATGTATACTTTTATAATAACACAATATATTTTACATCATCTATATTTTTATACACAAAATTTATACTTTTTAACATATTACTTTTTATATATTTTAATATCTCTCCATCTCGACTCCATATATTGACTTTTACCACTTGATGCACCATACACACCACACTTGAAATACAAGTCTCCTGGACCTTCATCATGAGATTCAAATTTCTTAACATCATTTATGTAAACCATAAGTCTCCCTTCATCCACATTGTGAATCAAGTTTACTTTGAACCATTTATCGTATAAACCAGTAGCAATTACTTCCCCGTCATAATATGTCATATCCCCATTGTATATCCTAAGTAACAACGTCGTGTTACCATGGGCTGCACCATGAATTTGCACTATTGTAGCACCTGATGTTCCATGTGGTACAAAAGCATATCCTTCGAATTGCCAAACTCCTGACGTGTAGTCTGGCTGCATTGTGAAATAGTAAAATGAGTCCAATTGAATCAAAATCTTGATGGCATCACATCACACGTGATATGCATGGCATACTTGTATTGTAAAAGTAAATCGACGGTGCATGTTATACAGATTTTAAGCCCTTGACATTTTAGATGGACGGCAAGACACCTTAACATCAAGATGTCATTTTATAAAGAGACGATGAATGTTTTTGACAAACCATAAAATTTTTGTTATAGCATTTACAATATGATAATAAGAAGCTTGTGTATATTAGACAAGTAAGCAATGCATGTCATATGCAAGTTAAGATATATTAGACATTTAAACTCTTAGGAAAAACTTACTTTTATTTGAGCTTCTGTTCGGGGTTGTGTGTTACTTCCACGTTCGAACGGTTTATCATTTGCATAAACCCAAAACCGATGCACTCCATTCTTGAAACTATATCGTTCGTTGAGTGGTACGTTGTACGGTTTTTGGTATATGTAGCTACTTGATGTTAAGGGGACATTAGTAAACCCTTGGGTGGGATCAAATGCAAACACCATTAGAGGTTTTGTAAGTAAACACAAAGGTACAAGCAAGAGAAGCAAACTACAACAAACTCTCTTCATTATTTCTCTAGGGTGTGTTTGATCTACAAGTGTTTGATTCAATGTATAAAGCAAAGAGTCGAGCATTGTTTATATAAGGGTGTGCAATTGTGCATAGATATGTAATTTGTTTATATGGGTAAGACAACACTAGGGTATGAGGATTTGAACCTTGTTTAGACTTTTTATTTTATAGTTAAATTATATAAAAACATTGACTTCAAACACTTGCATTTAAGATCGATAAATATAAAGGTTAAATAGACACTATTATGGTGATAATCATTATAGAGCACTCTTTTATCGTGAGAACAAAAAGAATAATTTTGGTCACTGATCAAGTTATTGACTATTCTAATAACATTAATTTACATATATGTAAATCAATTGTTTCTTAATTTATAGGTATGTGAACAAATAGTTCGTTAATATACATGTATGTAAATCAATTGTTCTGTAGTTTTATAATTAAGGTTGTTATATAAGAATCATAACCCTATATATATATATTTTTAGAATATGAAGTGTTAAAAATAGATATATCATCTTTCTAAGCGGCGGGGGTGAGGAACCAAAACTTCATAAGAAAAAAATGAGTTTTATGTTCAAGTTTCCCAAAATAAAAAAAATAAATAAAAAAAATAAATAAAAATAAATAAATAAATAAAAATAAATAAATAAAGTAATAATAATAATAATAAAATAATAATAATAATAATAATAATAATAAAGATTTCGGACCAGGCCACAGGTTTTTCTCTTCATATAAGATGAATTTTCTCATGTGAGGATTGAGACTACGGTCCCAGATGGATAACAAATAGATAAACACGATAATGTGTTATTTTCAAAAGCATGTTAATACAATTGCCATTAAAAAAAGGTTTTTTTACATATTTCCCCTTCTTAAGTCCATCAATTACATATTTACCCAAGCCTAAAGTTTAATTACATATATCCCCTTTGACATAATAAATTACTCATTTACCCCTTCTTTTACACAAACCATAAGAAAATATAAAAATATATTTATGAAGATCATTAAGGGTAAAATAGTAAATCAAAAGGCTATTTTAAAGAAATTGGGTAAATATGTAATATATATGGTTTAGGAAGGGGAAATATGTAATTGAATTTAAGGAGTGGGTAAATACGTAATAAATGACTTAAGAAGGGGATATATGTAAATGCCCCTTAAAAAAAATGCATCATCTTTATTTACGACTCATGGCCATTACTCATTAGCACTATACCCGGTGATTGATATCTATTTCTATTTAATAGTCAAAACTTGGTGACTATAGTGATATCAAAATCGGCTAATTGTGGACTTTTGGTAATGATGAAACTGTTGATGCCAAAATCGGCTAGATCTTGTCTCAATTAGGAATTTGTTGAAAACATCCAAATTTTGCATTGTGAAAAATGCCGTGAGTTTGGGTGTTACCAATGATATTATGGAAAGAATCTATTAGTAAGTAAATGTGGCCAAACAATGATCAAACGAAAAGTTTTTATTACTATTTATTACTATAATGATATACAGATATATGTGTAACACACATGTTAATTAAAAATATATTAAAATAAATATTTATATAATCGTATATTTTTTTTAAATAACAATAAGGTTAAATTTCAAACATAAAAATTTTGGGTATTAAAAATAGATGTCAAAATTTGGCTCAATTATATTATAATCAAATATTTAGAGAAAAAAAAACTTTACTTCTTAAAAAATATAGTGATGTATAAATACATAGTTTTTAAAATTTAAATTAAACTTTAAATTTAATAGAAAGTAACAAACTATAAATTCATTAATATGGTGAAAAAATTGTAACAATTGTTATTTTTATTATGATGACGAAAATGTAGGAATTTTTTGTTTAACCATTCAATTTTGATTGTACAAAGTATAAAATCTCTTAGTTAAGATGGTTTAAAATATGCAATAAAAGTCGTAGTTAAATTTTAAATTCAAGTATTATAATATTAAGGGAAATAAATTTTAAAAAATAATTGTGCAAAATTGATTCAGTCAATAACAAAGATTTTTAATTTTGTTAAGAGAATTAATGTGAGAGTGAAACATAAGATAAGTTGATGTTTATACTTGAAAGAATGATGAGTGGCAAAAAGAATGATGCGTAAATTATCAAGAGAAAGAGAACGTCCTAGAACTTTTATGAAGGGAAGAAAAAATGTTAAGACTATTGCAGCTGCATCATCAAAGATAGGGGTGGAGTCAAGGTATGCCGACCGGGGTCAGCCGACATCGCTATTTTTTCGTTGTGTAATGTAGAGTTATATACCACACATCCAACTGACACCGGTCATATTTTTTATTACCAACCTTAGTGCTATCTAAAAAATATGTTGAAATGCTATATTAAAAACTTTCCAGAAGCGATTTAAATCAAGAATTTTATCCTTTCTCTTGCAAGAGCAAGAGTATGCGTTTGCATTCTCGTCATAAAACACTTGTGTGTTTCCTTTATCTATTTTCATGTATTATTGAAGTGCTATAGTATATTAAGAAGTTCGGTGTCAAAAATGTTCAACAAAAACAAGCGAAGGAATTCATAAACACATGAAGACGTTTGATTTTTTATATTATTGAAGTGCTAGAGTATACAACACACTCCGATGATATTGTTAGGTTAAAGGCATTTTGGTTAAAAATGTGTTATTTAGAAAATAAAAAAAAACAATTTTAAATTCTAGCAAATAAAAAATATTTATGATGTAGGGGGAAGAAGTAGCATAAAGAATGTTTTATTTATTTGTTTCTTTATCGTCTGGACCGGGTACACAAAACGATATATGGGCCATAAAATTGGGCCGTGAAATCGTACGACGGGTTGTGAGGTTGTCCCTTTAAAATAAAATAATCTTTTTTTTTTTAATTCAAGAACTCAAGATTAGGTTTTATTAATATTAACATGTATCCGACCCGCCGACCCGGATCCCCTAGCTCGATTCCCAGAGTAGGTGTTTAAATTGGGATCTTTTAACACTATCCGGGTCTCCGACTCGGATCCTACACCACTCGTGACTAACTATAGATTTGTAGTTACACGAAATTTTAGAGGGTCATAAATCCTTGTCTAAATGAATTTTAGATATTTGTCTCGTTTTTGTGTTATTTTATTGTATTTTATACTAAATTGTATTTCAATAATCGTACTTGTAATCACTAGTCAATAATAGTATGTATACTACCAAATACCAATTGATTAATAATACTTTTTAACATTACTTTTGTTGTCAATCACAATCTCAATGACGAACTTTTACATATATACAATTGATTTTATTTGATTGTACTCACAAATGACGATTTCAAAGAAAACGAGAAATATAATTCGAACCGAGTGAAAAATCAAGTGTAACTCTATAATAATTACATTAATTAGACCACTCTTGATAAATAAATAAAAAAAAATAAAAGTTACGTGAGTTACAAAGTGGTAAATATATACATTAACTTGTGTTATATACTTATATCACACTAGAAGAGTTCAACATGTTGAGTGAAGACAAGGATTAGTATTTTATGATAGTATCATGTGTCAACCTCCATTTGATAAAAATAGCACATGACTAGCACATGCTTTTACCAAAAGGTATATATACTATAGTCTTTTTTATTGTAGTACGTTTATTAAAATATTGTTGAAGATGCAAAATATCATCCCCAATCATGGTCGTGTCTATTTTTATCAAGATTATTTTTGCTTAAATGCTAGGTTTCGCTACTAAAAACGAGATTGTACGTAACTTGTTATCTATTTATCTGTCGTATTATTATAAACGTTGAGGTATATTTTCTAGTATATCAAGCTATAATATTATGTTACTATTCTTTTTAAAAAAATGCTATGATCGTTAATAATATAGATTGTATATTGTATGTTTATGTAAATTTTTAATTAAAAGCAAATTGGAAATTTATTTTTCTTCATTTAATATATTTTAGAAACGATAAAAAATTGTATTTAAATAAAAATAGTGATGTGGTTTAACATTTAAGACAGGTACAGAAATTGAACATTGATGACCTGATGCCAGCCAAGATGTTGACAACAATTCATCCCCACTTGTTTTTGCTTTTCTATTATTTTAAAATAATAATTCAATTTGTTTTTGTCATCATTCATTATATTAGCAATGCAAGTTTGATGAAAAATTAACAAAAACACATCAATTGTTAATAAATATAAGCTCAATTATGTATGGTGGTAATATTAAACTAAAACTGTTAATGGACGAAAATCGTTAGTGGATTTGAAATTTGCATGCAACTTACCCTAATATTTTTTAACAGCTAGATCAAGAGACAACTTTAATCTTAATGCGAAGTAAGTAAGATAAGCACCACTCTCTAGTCAGGAATTTCGAGAACTCACATAAGCCACCTCTCCAAAAGGGTCACAAAGCCAGAGATCGAAACCCACACTTGTTAAAGAGGTAACCATCGAAAATGTAAAATCATATTCGGATCAGGCTCGAATTTAAGACGTTTTAACTTACCTAAGTCTTACAATGATTCTCATGCCACAAAGACCTAGCTAGGCCGAGTAATTGATCATTCATTTATATAATTATATTTTGCAACATTTACATCTTCATTCTTTATGGGCCATGAGACATAACATAACATAACATCCTTTTAGTGTTTTACTATCTTTTCCATTACTTCTGTCTTCACATGCTACTCTCTGACTAACTCTAGTTTGCTTCATTCTTTTCATAAAAGAAATTTACATCAAACGGTTTGTCTTACTACTTGAAAATCGAATAACTTTATAAATGGATTCAAATATATAAAAATATAGAAATTAATTTTGTACATTGATCATTCAAAACATAAACACAAGTTCATAAACCAATCATAAAAAATGAAATACGTTAAAAGACGATATGACCAGTCTAATGATCGGAAAAAAAAAATTACATTTGCTCAACCCAAGCATTGGAAACGGACATTGGAATCAAATTAACCAGTCGGTCGGTTTCCACTGTAACAGGTTAATTTATGGCACCGTTTCTTCCCACACTCATCATTTCTATCCTCACACTTTCTTGGTGTCATGCTATGGGCATAGCTCCGCGTAAGCCCATTTAATTAATTTATTTTTTTAAAAACGTTAATGTTTATTAAAAAAATTGTGCTTGGATAGTTTTTTTAACCATTTTTATAAGAATACACTTGTTTTTTGTGTTGTTTTTGTTAAAAAGTTGTAGTTTTTTATTTTTAAAAAACATTAATTATTTGATATACAAACGTTAACTATTCAATGTAAAAAACATTAACTACGTCGTCAAAACAAACATTCGAAACAAAAGTGTGTTAACATTTATTATATTGAATAATTAATGTTTTTTATAACTAAAAACTAAAACTTTTTAACAAAAACTACCATATATATATTTTTTAAAAGTGTTTAAAAAAAGCAACCCAAACAACACTTGTTTTTTTTAAATAAATGTGTTTTTTCAAAAAAATTAAAACTAAAAATTCAAAGGGCTTAACGCAGAGAGATATGTCCATAGCCCGGCATATATGGGTTGATCAGGAGGCTATATGCGGCGCTATGGGTATATTGCGGTGCATTATGGTTGTATGAAATAAAAGGAGTGTTTTGGAATATTATAACCCTAATTTATATACTTTGGTTTTTCAAAGAATGACTTTTATTTTTTATCTAAACTTTAAACTAAATGTAATTCATCCCTATACAAGTCCAATATTGTCTTTGAAGTAAAGTACTAAAATCAACCTTTATATAATAGTTATTAGTTTTCGTAGATATAAGTATATAACACATGTTTTCTCTCTGATAAGTTTGAGAAGTAATGTTTAGACACTGAGTTATGCATATTATTGTTATGACTCGTGATTTATGAATTAATATGTAGTTTTTAAAGATTAAGTTTTGATATCTAAAAAGAATTAGCAGTGTAAGTTGTTGTCATTGGACGATTTATTTTGGTGTACAACACTAAGAAAGTTCTAATGAACATTGTTATAGTTAGGATTAAAGTATTATATAGCTTAATTCTAGTTGACTAAAGTATTTAAAAACTATAGCTAATAAACTAATTATATCACCTATTGGCTACAATTTAATTAATAAGAAATTCTACGAATCATTTTAGTCTTGATATAACATATAATCAAGTGTTAGTTAAAACATGTTGTCGATCAAAGTGTTAGTTAAAACATATATTCGAAGCGTTAACTATTATAGTTATGAACACGAATTTATAAGTTTGTAAGTTGTTGAAAGCTAGCATCAAATAGTTAAGTAACGGAAACAAATTATAAAAATAATGCTCAAGATTGAGGAATTATATTCGAAGAATTAAATTGTAAAACAAATGTTCATAAGATTGTCCATATGTAACTAACTAAATATACGTAATGGCCTTGTCTATTCACACACCCTAAAATTCTATCCACACACCTGTTTTAAAACCAGGCGTCACAGATAGGCCTTGATGCGGCGCCTGAGTCACTTTTCTGTCAACGTCAACCGAGGAATGTCGTAAACGAGGTGGAATTCGGTCAAACCTGGAGATATGGACCGCATATATGACCTAGGCGCCGATGATGTTGTTGAAGCGTGATTGACTACGTTCGAGGATGTGTCTGGGATAAGAAGTAACCCAGGCGCGACGCCGAGGTTTATGTGCGACGCCTAGGGGTGTGGGAAATAAAAGCATGAGGTGTGTGAATAAGATATGGGGTGTGTGAATAGAATGACCCTATGTAATTAGCTAAATTACTTTTTTACATGCACTAAAAACATACTAAACATATATGTAAATGGCCCAAGCCCCAAAGTGCTTGAAACATACACGATGTAACGTTGATATTCTTCTATCATACTATTTTAAACAAACTTTTCTATTATAACTTTTTTTCTTTTAATTTTGACCATTAAATTTTACATTTTTGAATTTTGACCATTAAATTTTACATTTTTGATAACTGTTTTTTTTATTTCACATTTAGACCATAAACTATTTTAACATTGGTTTTATAATTTACTATATATTTTTTAATATAGCAACTAACTTTTAGGAATAGTGATACGTCGAATTGATTATGAATGAATATCGTGGTTGTGAGTATTGACTATAATGTCAGCACACGCTTTTGTGGTTTCGATAAGGCGAACGACCAAATTCACGTCTCATAGTACGTTCGAGTTTTCCTTGATTTTTTTTGCATTGACATTGTGATTTTTGGTGTTTATGTATTTTTTTTCTGCGGTACACATATACATGAATAGAACCGACACTCAAATGGCTTGCGCAATGCATGAGATTGGAATTCACCTAGTTATACAAATAAAAATACTCAATTAGCAAGGTGCGGTGCTAGGAAGACATAAAAAAATCAGCAGGTACACAAAACACTTACGATTTTTTAATATACGCAGAAAGAAAAGGGCATACATATAGTATAAGGTAAAATGTGATATCACCGTCTCACAATTACGCATAGTCTATTATTACGACATGTCTATTTTTGACATGTATGATGTAAGTGTAACATTCGATCCCTCATACCACCAATATTGTTTGCTTTGTCACATCAGAGCTCACGGATTTACTTTTGGTTGCCTGGGTGAAACATTCTCAGGATTGTCACACATCCTGAGATTGCTGTCATCCGAGCACGCTTAACTGTGGAGTTCTTCACTCATCCACTAGCATTAAGCTCTAAAACGCACTGTTGGTATTTGAGGTCGGACATTCCTTATAAATCTTAGATCTCTCCTACCCACGGCCGATATAGAATTTATCTAGGGTGTTACGGTAAGGGTATTTAAATTCAAACTTTACGGTGTATTTTATTAAGATTCCTAATCTCACATAGTTCCCAATGATACATAATCAAAATCAAAGTTAAAAATCTTGAAAACAAACGAATCAAATCATGAAATTAAGGTGTTGATCGGTGGTCAAAACATTAGTCTCCTTGGCTCAACATTATTTGATATATCATAAAGAGTTCACGGTCGAATAAAAAGATTTCGTAACCAAATAAACGAACCGAACAAACCCGTTAACAGCTCCGTTAAATACCCACATCAAACATTTTTATGTACACATATTATTTCCATTTACAAACATAATTTTTTAACGAACAAGGTCAAAAAAATGAGGATTTTTGACAAGTTTTAAAAGATTAACAAGTAATATCCATTATATATGTTCTTATAAAAGCACATCATCAAATTATAATTATGATTAGACGTAGAATTTTGACTCATTACTAACAACTATATTTTGAAATTTAGTAAGTTAATTGAAATGAACTATTATGTATAACAAGTTGATATGAAGTAAATAAGAACAACCAACTTAAGATGATTTTGACGTATATTATTCTAGCTTGTGCTTGTTGCCTGTTTAATAAAAATCGTCACTTTACTGGTAAAAATATCTAAAAGTTATATGATTTTACCAAGCCTTTAACAAATTATATAATAAATCCTAAATTCTTTTATTTTATTATTTCCCAGATTCAACAAATGCATGTCAACTATTTCTAACAAATTTATATTTGTTATTGTCGAAAGTATTATTGCCTTTAGATACATCGACAGTTTTCTATTTATTTTATTTTATTATTATTATTATTATTTTAAATAATAGGCTTTAATTATTTGAAACATGTGATGTGATTGCTAAAAATTATAGGATTCCTCTTGATGCACCGACAATAAAAACGATGTCGTTTATAGGCCTGTACCATTCCTTTTTATCATTTTATGTCCTTTTTTCTTCCTCCAATTTTCTTGCACTTATAGTTAAATAACTATAACTAATTACCAGAATGCCCTCCTATGTATCTAAATTTTAAACATGTCAAAAAGAGGGAACATGTTAAACAAGTTACATCTGAGTGTGTTTAACGGAGGCTTAAATTACTCATGGGTTATTGACATAAATTATCTTTATTATTTTATAAGAAGAATATTAATTTTAGAGAATTTTTTTTAATAACATAAACTTTATATATTGGCTGATATAAATCTTAACTTAAAAATTTCCCTGTGACAATCACAACTTGTAACTTATTTTTCTACAAAATTTTGCTGTTAAAGTTAACTTAACACCGTTAATTTATTTATTTTTTTCAAATTTCTGACCGATGTTTTAGGGTTTTTGATTGAGAGGACGATACGAGTCTGTTGATGTAAAACTTACATTGAGACGATGCTCTAAACGACCAAACAGTCTTCATTCGGGTCTTTAAACCTAACGTTGCTTAAATCGGATGTTAAAATTTCTTCGTTTAAAACACCGATAAAGCACCGACTCAAGGTAAGTTTTACATCAATAGACTCGTATCATCCTCCCAATCAAAATCCCTAAAACATCGGTCAGAAATTTAAAAAAAATTAACGGCGTTAAGTTAACTTTAATGACGGATCATTGTAGAAAATAAGTTACAAGTTAAGATTAATTACTACGTAAAATTTTTTAAATTATGATTTATATAAGCCACCATACAAAAATTCAGTTTACTAAATTCTAATATATCAATTTTAAATAAGAAAATTCCATCACATAGCCTTAAAACTATAATTTTTTTCAGGTGAAACTTAAAGCCACAACAATTTGATTGAGGGTTAGATATTTATATCATTTGACATTTTGACTTGATATCTTCTTTTTTACTTATTTACTATTTTTTTTTAAAACACGTCACAAATTCAGTGAATATAAACTTATTATTAAAATGTTATTTTACAATAAAATAATTTAAGATGTCATGCCATGCTTTTCTTACATGTTTTTTCTTGCCCATTAAATATATTCTAATAATACAAAATATTTCAACTTTATTAAAATTTAAGATTTTGTTTTTTTTTTAAAAACTATCTATAAAATTAAGCATTCCACATTCCATATGCTTGTATAGTAACTTACTCTATAACCATTTATTAAGTTAACATTGTTATTAAACTTAATGGTGCTAATTTTAATTGATAATGGTATTATTTTATGAAGACTATATGTTTGTAGGAAAAATCACATATAATACACCAAAGTAGGAGGGACAAATTGGTGGGTGACAATCCACTGGATGTAACATCACATACATCACATATTGTTTGGCTGCATACAGAAATTTTGACATTTGATATGTATCATTAGAGGGAATTAAAAAATATTAATACTTATAGGATGATTATGAGGGTATATGTGTAAAATACCACGGCAATTTGATAGATAAAAAATTTGACTCTTATAGACTAATCTTTATGTTCACTTTTAAAATTACAAAGCTATAATTTATAATAGTAGCTAGATATGTACAGGACACGTGATGTGTCGGAAAGATCTTGCGTATGAGACTTCGTCATACTCGTTGATAAAAAATCATGATTTGTACGTTACGGTGTAAAGTCGTAATAGCTAGACATGTACAGGACACGTGATCATGTGTCGGAAGGGTTTCGCGTATGAGACTTCGTCATACTCGTTGATACAAAAATTATGATTTGTACGTTACGGTGTAAAGTCGTAATGTGTTACATATTATAATATATTTAAACTTAAATGTCAAAATGATAGCTAAATTAAAGTCGTAAATATGTCAAAATAGAGTATGAGGTTAAAGTTGTAAACTACCTAAGTTAATAATTGTCAAAATAATAATAATAAGTTAATGTCGTAAATATGCTAAAGTCTAGTTGAAAGACTGAAAATGTCATTATTTATAACATTGAGGGGTCAAAGTAGAGTTATAAGATCATGTTACCGACCTTGCTAATTAGAATTATATAAAATGATTTGAGACTCGCAACGAATAACACGTAACTCTAATAAGATGTGTATTGAAGGACACGTTGGATGTTATAGAATTATAGAGTGTCATACATCAACACAAATATTAAATGATTTAGGTGCGTGACAATGTATTTTTATGAATTAAAGTTTTGTTGGTGGCAAGTAACCGTTTATATATTCTTAACCTATATTTATTAAGCTTGAGTTGTATGTATTTTAAAAGAAAATATTTATTATATTTACATCTCATGTGTTCAAAATATTAAAATTGTATTGATTATATACGTGCAATAAAATTACAGTCCATTATAGAATAACGTACAATAATGTGAGATCAATTATTTTTTTAAAATCAAAACACATTTTGTTTCAATGGTAGGTGTATGTAATAACTACATTGTACAATCATTTATGATGTATTCTGAAGCCATAAATGTAGAAAAAAAAATGGAAAAAGGAAAACAAAGATGGAGTAGAAACAAAGAGATATAAAGGTATTTATTTTATTTCTATTGATGCTTTTAACTTGGAGAAAATGAAAAAAAGACAAAGGAAATGAGATGGAAGAGTTTTCATGTTCTTAAGATGAACAAAATGAAAAAGAATTGTAATAGTTTTATGATTAGGTCCTCATTATATACACAATTGTACTTGCTTAACTATACTATACAATGAGAAATAAAAATAAAAAGGTACCCATATATGTAAATTTTAGATAACCCAGTTGGGTTTTATTTTATATCATACTCGGCTCATACCCAAAAAATTCAAAAGTCAAATACCTTACACACTCACATTCGAAAACCATTTTAATTTTTTCGAGCTAACCTATCGAATTAACTTCATCACATCTAAATATACTCACTTACCAGAAGGTAATTGGCTCAGCTATACCTGGTTGCGTAGATTAGTGGATCTCTTCAAAATAATTAGGTTTCGTCATTGCCTATCAAACTATACGTTGCGGACAAGTGAAAGAGCGTGAGTCGCAACCACGTAGGTAGGGCCGCTACCTAGGGGCGTGGCACACTGCAACACACCCTATGTGAAGGAGCCTAACATACGGGGCATGAATGGTATCACGACGTTAAAGGGGGAGATGGCATGCGTGTTTTTTTTAATGTTATTTTATCATCAACCATCACAACACACATTCAATAACGTGAAGGGTGATTCTCATAATTCATATGTCATTATAAGTTAAAATTATAATAAGTCGAAGTTATGAGTCAAAGTCAAAGTCACAAATATGTTAAAGTTAAATAAGCGTGCCAAACTTGTAAAAAATGCAAAGATGAAGGACTAATTTAAAAGGTCTCGCCGAGCTTCCAAACTGTTATATTAATTATAACTTATTTTATTTTGTTTACTTTATAATGTGTACATTGCTTTATAAAACGTAGTAGATGTAATATCATACTCTAACGCATAACTGCATAAGTCAAATTAGGTATATTGGTTTCTATCGGTCCCAACTATCATCTTTTTGTTTCTATCGGCATCAATTATCAAATTGACTGGTAACGGTCATAACTTTTATCATTTTGGCAGCCAATCGGCTGTTGTTAATTTTTTTAACGCCATTAAATTTTTTTGAATTCAAGACCAATGTTTTAGTCCTTTTAATTGGAAGGAGAATACGAGTCGACTGATGTAAAAGTTATCTCGAAACAACGTTCTGAACGACAAAATATTTACATACTATTAGGTTTAAACACCCGATCGAAGCACTGCTTCGTCGTTTGGAGTGCGTTTCGAGGTAACTTTTTAACTAATCGACTCGTATTCTCTTTCCGATTAAAAGCCCCCAAAAAAATAATGGCGTTAAAAAAAATTAACGACAGACTATTGGTTGTCAATATGATAAAAGTTGGGACCGTTACTAGCCAATTCAATAGTTGAGACCGATAGAAACCGAAACAAAAAATGTGATAGTTGAGATCAGTAGAAACCAATATACCGCCAAAATATTATGTTTTATCTACGTAGCACCTGTAATGAAGTCATAAATGTGCGTGCCACTAGACACGACAGATTATGTTTTTTAAATTCTTTTATCGACAATGTTGGTCATGCTTACTATTTCTACACATATTTTGTTATTTAAATCTAATCACGTTAATACCGCAAACATAATACATGTAATGAGGTTACGTAACACTTTAATGGTAAAATATAACTACTTAAAGCATTGAAGTCTTTAAAAGAAACTTAAAAATTCCATGCTTTGCAAACTAAATGATAAAATCCATATGCTATAAAACCAAACATATGCATTGCACGTGACCCAACAGTGTTTTAAGCTCTAACTCTTATGTGTTATGTCTCTTTAACCTATACATACATCCTTTAAATACCTAAATAAATCTTTGTTAATGTAAACTGTAAATTATATGCTCTATATACCATTTGACTATACAAAAAGCTTCACTCCCGCCACCGATCAACACCATAAACCACATCAAAATTAAATTTTTATTCCAAATTTACCCTTTTAAACTCACCATCACCATCACCGCCGCCACCAGTCAACCACCACAAACCACATCAAGATTAAATTTTTATTCCAAACTACCCTTTTAACCCAACCACCACCATCACCGTCACCACCTCCACCAGTCAACCACCACAAACCACATCAAAACTAAATTTTTATTCCAAAACTACCCTTTTTAACCCACCATCCGCAGTCAACCACCACAAACCACATCAAAATTAAATTTTTATTCCAAAACTACCCTTTTTAACCCACCATCCCATTCAACCACCACAAACAACATCAAGATTAAACTTTTATTCCAAAACTACCCTTTTAACCCCACAATCGCCAGTCAACCGCTGTAACCCAAATCAAGATTCAATTTTTATCCCAAAATTCAACCCTACAAAACCCACCGACGATTTCCCAAATTGTGAAATTCCATTTCTACCCTTCTACACCCACCGTACATGGTGGGACCCACCTTATTTCCACCATTATCAGATTACAACTCATACACTTACACTTTGTTACTTTCTCTCACTAAAAAAATCATCAAACAAAACCAAACCCTCACAAACACATACACATACACATACACAGATCCATCAATCAAACTTATTTATTACGCGTTGAGTTTTTCTCTCTTTCTTTATCTCTCTAGAAAAATTTAACACCATTAATATTCTATCTATCTTTCTTTCAATACCCTTTTCATTTTTAACAAAACCCTCAACTGGCTTCAAATCTCACAATCAAGAAACGAATCAATCAAACCAAAACCAAACCTACCCATTTGATTATTTTATTATTATTATTAACAATAATAATATTAATAATAATTAATCTTTGGGCTGTTTTGATTTCGTTTTCAATCTTATTGTAATTGGGTTTGTTTTTGTTTTTATTTTTATTATTTTCTTGGACGAGTATTTTAAGAAAGTGAGAGACAGAAGAAGAACATCAAGAAACACAAGTTTAGAGAGAGAGAGAGAGACAAAGCTCTCAAATTTCTTGATGGGTTTTTCATAAAGATTTGTTTGTGAAGTGGGTTTTGTTTCAATTTCAAGTTTCTGTTGAGTTCAAGTGTTTATGTGTGTGAGATTTGATGGATACCAAAGGGAGACTTGTGGCTGGTTCACATAACAGGAATGAGTTTGTTCTGATCAATGCTGATGAAGTTGGAAGAGTAAGTTTTTAATCTGAATCTTGGTTAATTTGATTTGGGTTTTGTAAATCTTGATTCAATTTGTTGTTTTAGTTTATGAAATTGTTAAATCTTGAAATGTGAATGTGAAATTTGTGCATTTGGGAATTGGGATGTGTGGTTTTAAGTTTTTGAAGTTAATTAGAGAAGATTTTTGCATTTATTTCTGTCGGTGGGTTGAATTGTGTTTAAGAAGTTACCCTTTTGGATAAGAAAGAGTGCACATATGTTAGATTTGAGTTTTGTATCACATAATTCATGTGGATTTGAAGGTTTTTTGTATAAAGGTTGTAACTTTGTTTGAATTTTCATGAATTTGGGTTGTGATTTACATAGATTAGTTAGAGTTTGATTAGTTGACTTTTAGTGAAAACTTGTTAATGGGTGTTTAATATCTTGATCTGAAATTGGTATCAAATTGTTTGATCAGGTGACATCTGTGAAAGAATTAAGTGGGCAGATTTGCCAGATTTGTGGTGATGAGATTGAAATAACAGTTGATGGTGAACCATTTGTGGCTTGCAATGAATGTGCTTTCCCAATTTGTAGACCTTGCTATGAATATGAAAGAAGAGAGGGTAATCAAGCTTGCCCTCAATGCAAAACGCGGTTTAAACGTATCAAAGGTAGCACAATTGTCATCTTTTTATGGGAAAATTTTAGTCAAATTTCAAGATTTGTGTTTTAATAAGTTGGATCATGGTTAGGGAGTCCAAGAGTTGACGGTGATGAAGATGAGGAGGGATTTGATGATTTGGACCATGAGTTTGATCTTGCAAACGGTGTTTCCGAGTCGGTTCATTCTTCGCACTTTAATATGGGACGAGGTCCATATAATGCCGGTTTTGCCGGTTCTGAGGTGGATGGCGCCACTCTAAAGCCCGAGATCCCTCTTCTTACTTACGGTCAAGAGGTATAAATACAATGCTATTCTTTTCTTTGTAATTCTAATCATGTGTAAATCAGTAGCAGATTTATAATATCTATGAGGAGATGCAAAAGTTCTTTAATTTATAACACGAATTACAAAACCATCACAAGATCATTGGTTAGATCAAGATTTATGATTTTTTTGTTTATGGTTAAGAAGTGGTAATATAAGGACATTTTTTTGTAGTGTATCTTTAAAATGCTCTAAAACTTCTCTATTACCTTATACAAAAACCATCTCATGGTGCATTGGTCAAAGTCAAGATTTGTGATTTTTCTTGTTTGTTAATATAATCATGTTTGTTTATTATAGGATGATGGGATTTCAGCTGATAAGCATGCTTTAATCGTCCCACCATTTATGAATCGGGCAAAGCGTGTTCATCCTATGCCTTTTTCAGATACTGCTTCATCGGTATCTTGTAAGTATTTGGTTTATGATCAAAGTGTAAAGTTTCATACTTTAGTTTTCTTGGTTTAGTTTTGTATGCTTAATGTTGGATTTTTTATGTTTTAGTGCCACCTCGGCCCATGGATCCTAAGAAGGATTTGGCGGTTTATGGGTATGGAACAGTTGCATGGAAAGATAGAATGGAGGAATGGAGAAAAAGGCAAAATGATAAGCTACAAATGGTTAAGCATCAAGGTGATGGTGGTCATAATGATGGAGATGTTGACGATCCTGATATGCCAAAGTAAGACCATTTTTCAATATGATTTTGTTTCACCTTGTCATGATTAATGCGTGTTATATTAGCTCTCATGTCTTATTAGATCGGTTTCTTAAAAAAACAAATCTTCTTAGCAGGAAAACGACTTCATGTTCATTAAATTTAATAATTTCTTAGTTACCACATGCCTCATGAGAACTGCAACTTTTGTGTCACGTGTGTCGATTGTTATGATTACAAATTATAATGTTGTTGCTTTTGGTCTCTAAGGTCCTGTTCTTTTTTAGTCAGATGTTTGACTAAAATTTAGGCGCGCTAAAGTGTAGTTGATCTTTGTCTTGCTTGCTACAGACGCATACAATTTAGTGATTTAGTTTGTCTCACTTCATATCTAAATCTATAGAAACTTATTATCTTTTGTTAATACGTAGGATGGATGAGGGAAGGCAGCCGCTTTCAAGAAAGTTACCAATTTCTTCAAGCAAGATAAACCCATACAGAATGGTGATATTGATTCGTATGGTGATTCTCGGTCTCTTTTTTCACTATAGAATCCTACACCCTGTTAAAGATGCATACGCCTTGTGGCTCATCTCGGTTATTTGTGAGATTTGGTTCGCGGCATCATGGATTCTTGACCAATTCCCCAAATGGTTCCCAATTGAACGTGAAACCTACTTAGATCGACTGTCACTAAGGTATGTGGGTCACATCCTCACTTTATCTTTCTTTTATGGGTTAATAATGGTTACATTTGGCCTGTTAACACAGGTCAAACAGATGATGTTTGAAATACTAAAAACATTAGTTATTTGTAACTTTAACAAAAGAAAAGACAAAAAAAGTCTTTGTGGTCCTGTCTAACTAGTCCTGACATAACTTGTTTGCTTTTGACCCGTTAACCAAATCACCGTTTTACCACTTAGGTGGCTAAGTGTCTACCCATTTTTGGCCTTCTAACAGGTCCAAAACGTGTAACGTTAGAAAAGCTAAAATGATTTGAACTTATTAAAACCAATCCAAAATGTATAAAAAAATGCTTGAAACTCCTAACTTGTTTTATTTAAATGTTTAGATTATAGTTTTGGTGATTAAACTAAAAATCCGTCTTTAGATGTAAATTTCAAGAAAAGATAAAACGTGTTTGTGGCTCGGTTTGACCGACCCGACACAACCCACCCATTTTCCTTCTGTTTTTATTTTGTCAGTTTTTGAAGATTAAATCTGTTAAAACTTTGTATCAGGTACGAGAAAGAGGGGAAGCCATCTGAATTGGCTCCTGTAGATGTCTTTGTGAGTACAGTGGACCCAATGAAAGAACCGCCACTAATTACCGCCAATACAGTGCTATCCATCCTGTCGGTGGATTATCCAGTGGACAAGGTGGCTTGTTATGTCTCTGATGATGGTGCTGCCATGCTTACATTTGAAGCTCTCTCAGAAACAGCTGAATTTGCACGAAAGTGGGTCCCATTTTGCAAGAAGTTTAACATAGAACCACGAGCTCCCGAGTGGTATTTTGCTGAAAAAGTTGATTATCTTAAAGATAAAGTACACCCCTCGTTTGTCCGTGAACGCCGTGCTATGAAAGTAAGTATATTATCTGACTTTCTAGGTCAAACCTATTGACTTTATATCGATGAACTTGCAAAAATAGGAATTAAAAACTAAATTTTTGTTCAAACTAGCAATTTTGATGAAGTAAAGGCAATGTATGCACACAAAATCCCATTTCTGTCCTATTTTGATCTTTTGCATCTTTGTAACAGCAAGTCAAATACAAGGTCAAATGCTTGACCATTTGATCGAGCTTGTTTTTTTCCCTTGCTTTGGTGATGAATATGTAATAATTTTTTAACTTATTGAAACAGAGGGAGTATGAAGATTTTAAGATAAGAATAAATGGGCTCGTGACAATGGCACAAAAGGTTCCGGAAGACGGATGGACAATGCAAGATGGTACTCCATGGCCAGGAAATGATGTTAGAGATCATCCCGGAATGATCCAAGTAAGCATTATTTCTCACCTTTTTGGAATATTTGAATATAAATTAATTTTGATGATTATATTATTAATGCTGATGTTATTTTCTATGATACTAGGTTTTTCTTGGGAATAATGGTGTGCATGACATTGAAGGAAACGAGTTGCCGCGTCTTGTTTATGTTTCTCGTGAAAAGAGGCCCGGATTTGATCACCACAAGAAAGCTGGTGCCATGAATGCTTTGGTACAAAACTTGTCTTAATTCTTGTTTGCTTACATAGAAGTGGCAATTATGACCATTTGGTTTTGAATGGTTCGATTTGGGTTGTGTTTATATACATTTTCACGGACAACTTCTAACTTTTGGTTTTTTTCTTTGTGAAGATCCGAGTATCTGCTGTCATTTCAAATGCACCTTATATGCTCAACGTCGATTGTGATCACTACATAAACAACAGTAAAGCGTTAAGAGAATCAATGTGTTTCTTGATGGACCCTACATCTGGAAAGAAGATTTGTTATGTCCAGTTTCCTCAAAGATTTGATGGTATTGATCGTCACGATAGATACTCAAATCGCAATATCGTGTTCTTTGATGTAAGTACCGACTTCTTTTGACTTTTTCTAGTCAATCTTCATAAGAAGTGATCGTCTTAACTTCTATCTTGTGTTTAGATTAATATGAAAGGGCTTGATGGGATCCAAGGGCCGATATATGTTGGAACGGGTTGTGTGTTTAGGAGACAAGCTTTGTATGGTTACGATGCCCCGCCTAAGAAAAAAGCACCCGGGAAAACATGCAATTGCTTGCCTAAATGGGTATTATGTTGCTGTTCATCGAGAAAGAAGAAAGCGAAAGGAAAGTCAAAGGATAAGTCAAAGGAAAAGTCAACCAAGAGCAAGAAGACCAAAGACCCTTCGACCCAGATACACGCATTGGAGAATATCGAAGAAGGAATTGAAGGTAAGTCGAAAGGTTTTTTAAAGGGTATCATATTTTGAAATATTTTTATTTTGATAGTTTTAATTATATAAATAAATGTCTCCTGTTTTGTAGGGATTGACAGTGAAAAGTCATCACTTATGCCTCAAATCAAGTTTGAGAAAAAATTCGGTCAATCTCCCGTGTTTATCGCTTCAACACTTTTGGAAGACGGAGGCGTTCCCCCTGGCGCCACATCGGCGTCACTATTGAAAGAAGCCATTCATGTGATAAGTTGCGGTTATGAAGATAAAACCGAATGGGGAAAAGAGGTATGTGAAAAAAAAAACAAGAATAAGTTATATGATTAAAACCGTTTGTTTAGTAACTTTAGTTCAATGGTCATTTCATTTTGCGGGTCCTGTTTCTGTAACACGAGGAGAAAGAAACAGGACCACAATATCAGTTATGTCGGTTTTAATGTGTATATATATAAGTATATAACTGTTTACTATTTGGAAAATAGGTTGGATGGATTTATGGTTCGGTTACTGAGGATATCTTGACGGGTTTCAAGATGCATTGCCATGGGTGGCGTTCGGTTTATTGCATTCCAAAGAGGCCTGCATTCAAGGGTTCGGCTCCTATTAATCTTTCGGACCGTCTCCACCAAGTTCTTAGGTGGGCACTTGGGTCGGTTGAAATATTGTTTAGCCGACATTGTCCGATTTGGTATGGTTATGGGTGCGGTTTGAAGCCACTGGAAAGGTTTTCATATATAAACTCAGTTGTGTACCCGTTGACATCAGTCCCGTTGCTTGCTTATTGTACGCTTCCAGCCGTATGTCTTCTCACCGGGAAGTTTATTGTTCCGGAGGTAAGAAAATCTGTTAAGCGTAATAAACACGAGGGCTAATTGCAATCGAATCGCTACTAACGAGATTATTATGTTGTTTACAGATAAGCAATTACGCCAGCATTCTTTTCATGCTTATGTTTTTATCCATCGCGGTTACGAGTATTTTAGAAATCCAATGGGGCGGAGTCGGGATAGACGATCTATGGAGAAACGAGCAGTTTTGGGTGATCGGTGGTGTTTCGTCTCATCTTTTCGCCTTGTTTCAAGGTCTCCTAAAAGTCATAGCTGGAGTCAACACAAATTTTACGGTTACCTCAAAAGCCGGAGACGATGGTGAATTTTCGGAGCTTTATATGTTCAAATGGACGACTCTCTTAATCCCACCGTTAACTCTCTTAATCATCAACATTATCGGTGTGATCGTGGGCATATCCGATGCGATCAGCAACGGGTACGAGTCATGGGGCCCGCTCTTCGGTCGGTTGTTCTTCGCCATATGGGTGATTTTACATCTTTACCCTTTCCTTAAAGGTATGATGGGAAAACAAAGCGGCGTCCCCACGATTCTTATCGTGTGGTCGATCTTGCTGGCTTCGATTTTCTCGCTTTTATGGGTTAGGATCAACCCGTTTTTGGATCGAGGCGGGATCGTGTTGGAACCGTGTGGGTTGGATTGTAATTGAAGATATAGACACCGAAGAATAGACGCGAAACAGAAGATGAAATTGAAATGTTTATCAGTGAATTTGTGTAGATAAAATGGGTTGAAACCAGATGATGATACAGTGATGATTGATTTTGGAAAGTTTTTTTTGTTTTTGTTTTTGTTTTTGTTTTTGTTTTTTGTTTTTAATTTTATCATTGATTCATTTGAATTTGGGTAATTTTTGTGGGTTAGACTTTAAACAATATGATCAATCTGTCTGTAATCCCAGGAAGAACATAAATGTTTAGTTATCTCAATATAATTTAATATTTTCTTTTTAAATAAGGGATTTTGTAATTTTAATTATAGTTTTTATTACCCTCTTATTGCTTTAATCTATTTCTTCTTTGATTATTAGTGACTTTACTTTGTTAAACACTAGATTAGTACCCATGTACTATACGGATTTTAGTTTTATAGGTTTTAACTGAATTTACATATCAAATTTATTTTTAACATATCTCTAATTAAATCGACTTGGATATTTACAAATATATTCATATAAAAAATCATATGTTACAATAAAGGATATGATTTATAATAGTTGGTAAATTTTTATTGGAACATATCGGGTTAGGAAATAATTCATGATAATTGTAAAATTTTTTTATTTGAACATATCGAGTTATGAGATAATTAATGATAATTGGTAAAACTTTAATTTGAACATATTGGGTTAGGATAAATCATAATAATTGATAAGTTTTTTATTTGAACATATCAGGTTATGAAATAATTCATGATACTTGGTACATATCGGGTTAATATATAGATCATGATAAATTGATAATTGGTAAATTTTGTATTTGAACATATCGGGTTAGGAGATAATTGATGATTTGTGAATTTTTAAATTTAAACATATCGGGTTATTTCGAATATGGAGCATACCATGACCCGTCTAAAAATTCTCCATCAAATTAATTTGAACATGACACCTAAGCAAAATCCTATGTGGAGTAGTTGCAATGGTGACATGTGGATGTGTTACTCAATTATTAGAATAGGTAGATGCTACAAGATAAAAGATAAGTCCGACTTTTAGTTGCATGCTGGAGAAAAAAAGATTTAAAAATGGTGTAAGAAATCAAGAATGTTCCGATAGTGATGAATCAAAAGATATGATATAAAAGTCTAGCTGAGTGTTTAAAAAATGTTAAAAAATATGTGTATTTAAGTTGAAGTGCATAGTAAATAGTTTAATTTATTATTTTTCATTTATCATATCTATAGTTTATACGTTTGTACACTAGTATAACTCATAATAAATTGATAGTTTATTTAGTAGAGGATTTCTATTTGACAAAGTTAGTCAGCATAAATTAGCCATTAAACCATAATAATCGAATAATTAGGGGTGAGCAGAAAACTGAATTAACCGAATCAAAACCGAAAAAACCAAACCGAACAAAAAAGCAAGAAAAATCGAACCGAAAAAACTGAAACCGATAATGTCGGTTCGGTGTCGGTTTTACAAGTGAGAATAACCGAACCGAACCGATACTTTTTATATAAGTTTTGTTTAATTTTTTATCTTAAGTATTAACATATGTATGTTACTTTTATATTATTTAAACCGAAATAAGACACATAAAGATTTTATTTTTTGAGATGAAAAAGACTTGACTAAATAGACTATACCATCTTAAAGTGGTGTAGTGAACTCGTGGAAAGTGGTTGTAAAAATGTGAAAGATTTCCCGCACAAGTTTTGTTTGTTGGTTTAATTTAAAGATTGACATATATAAAAATATCATCTTCTTTTTTGTTACATGATAACATATTTGACTAAGTGATTATGTTAAATACATTTGTGTACTTTTGTTTCATGTTGACATCTCGTTGGTGATATTTACAAGTTTTTCAAAAGTTCAAGTATTAATGGGTTAATAAGTAGAGATGAGAAAAAAACCGAAATCGAACCGAAACCGTGCAAAAAACCAAACACCGAAAAACCGAAACACCAAAAACCAATCGGTTTTTGTAGTGTAAAAACCGACCACTTCGGTTTCGGTGTCGGTTAATGGTAAAAACCGAACCGAACCGAACCGTGCACACCCCTACGAATAACCATTGAATCCTGTTTGAACATCATTTTACTACCATATATCAAGAGTAAGGCTTATGACATATTTAAACCACCATGATACAATATATTACAAGTGGAATAATAAACAAGCGACAATGTCTATCACGTTGTATATCGTCACCACCGTTGCATCAAGCGGGTATCTTACTAGCGCTTTTTAATATCATTGTTGCGGAGTATGTGGACATGATACACGTGAGATGTATCATTTATCAACTCATTGTCCATTGCCATCTTTGCGTTCAAAATTTTATTCAAATCAATACCATCATTTATCAACTTATTGTCCATTGCCATAATTTGTTTCCAAACACTAGGTATTGTAAGTTTAATAGGAATCGATTTTTTGCTTATTTGGTTGGAAGGGAATTACCTTGACAGTTCAATCTTGTGATTATTTGAATAAAAAAAAAGAGAGCTCCAAAACCAAAAACACCACGCACACAAGAATATACACCACTAACACAAGAACATCAATTTTAATTTCTATCAAGAGTGATCAAACTAAAGCACCAAGTGTCATACACATCCTTCCAAACTGGCAACTACATCAAATGATACTTTTACTCATATTATCCTTAATAACAAAGATTTTCACCCTATGAATGTCAGAATCCTCAATGCAATCACTATGATCTTTTACACACTAAGAGGCGTATCAAAATCCTCATCCTTCTTACTATGACTTCAACGCTCTTAGTTTTACCTTGCCAAAAGCTTGATGCCAAGCAATGGCTAAAGGCTTCACAGCAGCCACAACGTCGGTTTCCACTAGTACTTGGACCACTGCTACTTGGAGCAGTGTGAGTGTTAGCTTCATATGTGCATTGTTTCCAGCAGAAGAGCACTTCCTCGAGCAGGATCAAGAGAATCAAGAGAACGACAACAATAATACCTCATAATTCAGCGTCTATGTGGGGATAATTTAACTTCACAAACAGTCGGGACAGACTCAGGATGGCGGTAGCGTAGCAGAACCTAATGGTGAGTCGAATCCACAGCCTATCCACTACTGTGGCATTGGTGTTGGTCCAAAGATCTTTAGTCTGAGTGACTTCTCGTTTGTTAGGTTACTCGGATAAGCATATTTTATAAAAATTATAATACACCCGTAACTATATAATTGATAGTCAAGTCATGTAACTTGTAGTGTAATTATACACATAAACAAAATAAAACCTTATCAATAAGGTCATAATGTCAAAATCGTATCGTAACACAAACACCAACCGTTAAACTGAAATCTAGATGTAACAAGTTTATACACTATCAAAGTCAAAAAGTGTCACTTATTGCATATGATTTGCTCAACTATTAACAATGTTATATCGTGAATAGCACCATAGTAGTGTCCTTTGATGTTGCATATAACAGTGTTTGTCAGGTTGGATTCAGTAATTTTTAAAAGCATAGTTGAAAATGTTATAATAATGTTTATTGCTAATTGTAATAATATCAAGGCTCTTAAAAAAGAATACTATATATGTTGTTCAAATATATATATACATGTATATTGATGTAATTGTAAACAAAATAAAAATAGATTTTAATCATTTTGCCATTGATTCATTATTATAAACTAATACTATCATAACTTAGCTAGCCTACCCACAAAAAAAAATGATTCAAAAAACGATACTTGCAAATCAACTTTTCACTCATGACAATGAAAGTCTTTTTTTGGTCTACTCTTCAAGACTTTATATAATTCTTATTTTGGTCTAGATTTATGCGGGAAGTCTAGACTACTTCATGCAACCACGATCCTTCAACGTTTACAAGAACATTTAAGATCTTCAATTGTAACACCCCAACCCGGAGAGGGCTGACGTGTCACTATCACAGTAGTCAGAAACAATAACAAGATTCTATTATTACTAAATAAATAATTGTTTTACAAAGAATAGTTTCAAGGTCCTAACTTTTTATCATAAATTCTCTCTCTAAATTTCTAAAATCTCTACTGTTCTCTTGCACTCTTCACACATCCCAAAGATCCCCTTGAATACCTGCCATATAACAAGAAAAACACAAAAGAAAATACGGCTGAGCCAAAAACGCTCAGTAACGGAGGGAACAATAGTAACAATACGACTAACGGGTAACAATTATCAGAGTTTCAAAGGTCAGCGGAAGCAGCAAACACAGATACATATGAAGCATAACGAATCCAGAACAGAATCCATACGGTTAACAAATAAAACTTCTCTGAAACAAATACTAAGTCACATATGCCGTATGGCCAGAAATACCCATCGAGCACAAAACAAAACTAATGGTGTAAACAAACCCGTCGGCTTGAGTACTGTGAGCTGTATGTGGGCAAACACCATCACTCACCAAAACAGAACAAAACAAATATCTAGGATCGATCCATACGCCTCCCCAAATATCACTCATCGAGTGCCAGAAATATGGAGACGCCGTGAACCAGTCACACCGTCACGGAAAGTGCTACGTCTTCGTATGCCCCAATGACGCACCGGCAGAATCCCTACCGGAGGCTAATTGCTCGGGTATCAGAGTCAAAACAAATAACTTTCACAACAAAGTCTAAACAAATGGTCTAATGCAAATATCTATAATGGAGCATGCGATAATGAGTACAATATAATAAGTACCACATGCGTGTCAAAGAACAAAGTCAGAATTTCTAATAGCATATCGAATGCCCAAAGGCCAAATGCTTTAACGGAGCTAAGTAATGGACACTACGAGTAAGGGTCAAAATTCATACAATAAAGAAACAAAATATGAGGAATAGACACAAATCAAATACTATGAAGAAAAGGAAACAGAATCTGCACTACAAAGTAACGGGAACAACATATATATACTATGATGAAAGAGACACGGAATCCGTACCTTGGTAATAATGCCGGAAATAATAAAAATAAGTTGTCCTCCACAAATACGCAAACAAACCTAAAGGCCATGTATGATTCAAATTAGATTTAATATACTTATTCTTTTTGTCTGGTTTATTGATTCCTAATGACAACTCATTAGTTATTTTAATCTTGTTTACGTGCTATATTTACATGATCTTTTCAAAATATAAGTTAACTGATTTTGTTAACGTTCCGGCGACGGATACTTCAAAGGTTCTTAATTAAATGACAATGATATATCACCTTAAAATTTATGTATTTAACTAGACTGTTTTCTTTCAAGGGAAATAATAATTTAGATCATGAACTTACCTGTTGAATAAAGGCAATACCTCAACTTTTACTATGTCTATATGCATGTGTATATGGTTTTTAATGGGTAGATTTATCCACACATCCCAAATTAACTATACACACATCCCTTATAGGAACCGTATTGCCCAATACGGTTCCTATCGAAACATTTTGGGTGTATTGGCCAATACGGTCATATTACACACCATATACAGTTTATATTTTTTTCAAGTTTTTGTTTTATGTAATACATTTTACATTTTTTATCAAAAAAATTTGTTTTATATAAAATAATCTTAGTTTTTTTTAAAATAAGTTGGTTTTTTTGTTATAAAATGATTTTGCTTTTTTTTAAATTAAGTTGGTTTTTTTGTTATAAAATGATTTTGCTTTTTTTTTAAATTAAGTTGGTTTTTTTTAAAATTATAGTGAAATAAAAAAAATTAAACCTACAAATATAATATAACTAATCAAATAAAAAATATCTCGAATATAAAGATACTAAAAGTTTAAACAAATACTCTTCGTCCATCATCAATCCTCATATAATATAACCGTTTTGTGGTTTTGTTTGAAAAAACCCGTCAAAATGTGTTGGGTGTATAGGAGACATCTGGGTGAACGGGAACCGTATTGTCCAATAGGAATCGTATTGGGTTAATGGCTCACCAACCAAACCCCAATAAGAATCGTATTGCCCAATACGGTTCCTATTGGGGCTTTTGAGCTTGTTGCGCATATCAACGGTAATAAATTCCCTGCATCAGATATATTTCCTTGGGTGTATTGCCCTATATGGTTCTTATTGGAGCTTGCATTTAATGATTTTAACCCTATAGGAACCGTATAGGGCAATACGGTTCCTATTGGGGATGTGTGAATTATTTGGGGGATGTACAGATAGTATCACCCTTTTTAATTCACTAGAATTCTTCAAGTTATCTAATCATAGACTCAATTTTACTAGACTATTACATCAACTTGGTTTAAAGGCATCACACTAACTTTGACAAAAAGAAAATCGTAAGCAGGAGCACAACGAGTTAACTTGATTCTCTTTTCAAACAAAATTTTACTTAGGTTAACTAGCATCTTGTGTAATCAAATTCTAAGGTTAATTCGGATTCGGAGATTTGAACGTACTTAATCATCACTATATCACCTAACTTATGAGATCATAAGATCACCTAAGAATCATATTAATTTAAAACATATGTATAACTATTGGATTGTCTTAGTAAAATCAATCAGCATGACGTAAAGAAACACACAGATCAACCTTTATTTTGTCAACATGAACGGTTATATTATAAGTCGCCGGAACCAACGTTTATCTTAGGTACGGAAATCATTGAACATGTATGATAGCAGACGATCAAAAATACTTACCTCTGTTGAATATTGAAGCTAAAATTGGTCAATGGGATAAAGTCAAAGCAGATAGTCAACTGTGATAGTCTTTAATAGTGTATTTGTTATTTCTTGTAACTATAGGGACTATAGTTGTCTTTCTTTAAAGATGGTTTGTTAATCTGTTAGGTTAACTGTCATTAGTGTTGATGTCTATATAAGTGTGACAGTTAATCGTTGTAGATCATCTTCAATGATCTTCTGTACATTTCACTTTCGCAAATTCAAGTAATAGTTGATAAAGCTTGATTGTTTGATTCAGCAATTGTTCTTATACGTTTCTCAATAGATTCAATTGTCTCATCACAGTTACAATTGGTATCAGAGCTTCGGCTCAATCAATTGATTTCAATTGAACGATTATTCAATCGATTCACGGCTTTCGCAAGTTCAATAAGATCGAATTGAAGGTGCAACAATGGTGACCAAATTTGAAATCGAGAAGTTTGACGGGAAAAATGATTTTGGATTGTGGAGAGTCAAAATGAAAGCGTTGTTAGTACATCAAGGAGTTGTAGACGCTTTGAAAGGTGGTGCCGCTGTAATTCCAGCTGATACGGCTCCAGAGAAGGCATTGGAGATACAGGCAAAATGGAAGAACATGATGGAAAAGGCTCACAGTGGTATAATTTTGAGTTTGGGTGATAGGGTTTTAAGAGAAGTCTCAAAAGAAACTACTGCTGCTGGATTGTGGACCAAATTAGAAGGTCTTTACATGACAAAGTCATTGGCAAACAGGTTGTATTTGAAAAAGAGACTATACACTTTTCAGATGCAGCCAGGCAAGTCACTTGAATCTCACATAGATGAGTTCAATAAGATAATACTTGACCTAGAAAACATTGATGTCGAGATAGAAGATGAAGACAGGGCAGTAATGTTTCTATCTTCATTACCAAGCTCTTATGAGCATTTTGTTGATACACTAATGTTTGGTAGAGAAAGTTTGTCAATGGAAGAAGTTATAGCAGCAATGAACTCAAAAGAACTACATAAGAGGGGGGATCACAAAGATGATAGTGCTGGAGATGGCTTGCTGGTAAGAGGTAGATCTGAACACAGATCATTCAAAGGAAAGAATGGTTCAAGATCTAAATCAAAGGTCAAGAGAAGGTGCTTTGTGTGTCAATCTGATAAGCACTTCAAGAAGGATTGCCCTGAATGGAAGAGGAAGAAGAGTGAGTACAATTCATCTAGTTCATCCAGAAATCAAGGTAATAAGTCTCCTGAAAGTTCAAATGATGGTTATGACAGTGCAGATGTCTTAGTTGTTTCCAGGATTGAAAGAGGAAATGAGTGGATAATGGACTCTGGTTGTTCATATCATATGACACCCAATAAGTCATACTTTAAGGAGTTGAAGTTGGGTGAAATGGGGATGGTGAATCTGGGAGATGATAGGCCTTGTAAGATAGCAGGAATTGGTACAGTTTCATTCAAAATGAAAGGTGGATACAGTGTTGATCTACAAGAAGTAAGGTACATTCCTGAATTAAGGAGGAATCTAATCTCTCTTGGTACTTTTGAAAGTAAAGGGTATCATGTAAACATAAGAGATGGAAAGGTAAAGGTCATCAAAGGCTCTATGGTTGTAATGACTGGTATTAGACAGAGAAGTAATGTGTATTTTCTAGATGGTGAGGTTTCAATGGGAGATGTAAGTGTTGCAGAAACCAGGAAAGAAACTGAAGCCATGTTGTGGCACAAGAGAATGGGTCATATAAGTGTACAAGGTCTTAAAGAACTTCATAAACAGGAAATGTTCAAAGGACTAAACAGTTGTGAGCTTGAGTTCTGTGAATTTTGTGTTCTTGGCAAGTCTCACAAAGTTAGTTTTGGGAAGGGTATACATATAACCAAAGGAATATTGGATTATGTGCATGCGGATCTTTGGGGGCCTGCAAGAAATGAATCTCTTAGTGGAGCAAAATACTTCCTGTCAATCATTGATGACTATTCTAGAAGAGTGTGGGTTTACATAATAAAGCACAAAGATGAGACTTTCAAAGTGTTTAAAGATTGGAAGATTTTAGTAGAGAATCAGACAGAGAAGAAAGTTAAAAGACTCAGGACTGACAATGGGTTGGAGTTTTGCAATTCACAGTTCAATCAATTCTGTAAAGAGAATGGGATTGGGAGACATTTGACTGTTCCTGGCAATCCACAACAAAATGGATTGGCAGAAAGGATGAATAGGACTTTGTTAAACAAAGTCAGGTGTATGTTGTTCAATTCAGGTCTACCCAAAAGGTTCTGGGCTGAGGCAGTGAACACTGCTGCTTATCTGGTTAATAGATCTCCTTGTTCAGCAATCAAGATGAAAACTCCTATTGAAATGTGGTCTGGTGTGAAGCCAGATTTGAGTGATTTAAAGGTTTTTGGATCATTAGTATATGCTCATGTTAACCAAGGTAAATTGGAACCAAGAGCCATCAAATGTATCTTTGTTGGATATGGAGATGGGGTTAAGGGGTTTAGGCTTTGGAAACTAGAAGAAGAAAGTAACAAGGTCATTTTGAGCAGAGATATTTCAGCATGTAGAGAAGACATTTTATACAAGGATCTTTCTAAAGGCAAGCAGGTGGAAATCTTGAGTTCAGATGAAGTTCACATTGAGGTGGAGTCTCAGGAAAAGGAACTTCATGATCACACTCCACAAGTTCAAAATGAAGAAGGGAGTAGCCAGACTAATACTGAAAAGTATAGTATAGCCAAAGATAGGTCAAGAAGGCAAATAGTGATACCTGCCAGGTTTAGAGATGTTGAAGAGGTAAATCTGTCAGCATTTGTGTTTTCAGTAGCTGAAATGGAAAGTATGTATGAACCTTTAACATTCAAAGATGCAATTGAATGTCAAGATAGAGAGAAGTGGAAGGAGGCTATGAAAGAGGAGATGGACTCATTAATGAAGAATCAAACATGGGTGTTGGTAGATAAGCCAGAAAATCAAAGGGTTGTAAAGTGTAAGTGGATATTCAAAATCAAGGATGGGTTGAATGGAGGGCCTCCTAGGTACAAAGCTAGAATGGTAGCAAAAGGGTTTACTCAGATAGCAGGGGTGGACTACAATGAGATATATTCTCCTGTTGTCAAACACACTTCAATCAGAGTAATATTATCATTAACAGCTAATCAAGATTTTGAACTGGAACAGTTGGATGTTAAAACAGCCTTCCTACATGGAAGACTAGATGAAAAGATCTATATGCAACAACCTATTGGTTTTGAGGTGGAGCATCAAGAAAACAAAGTTTGTCTGCTTCAAAGGTCTCTTTATGGGTTAAAACAGTCGCCCAGACAATGGTATAAACGGTTTGATGATCATGTTGTCTCAAATGGGTGGAGTAGGAGCAGCTATGATAATTGTGTGTACTTTAAAGAGTATTTTTGTATGTAGATGATATGTTAATAGCCTGCAAAGACAAAGAAGAGATTAAGGCTGCTAAAAGGTTGTTAATGCAAGAGTTTGAAATGAAAGAGCTTGGGTGTGCTAAGAAGATTCTTGGGATGGAGATAAGCAGGGATAGAAGTAAAAGGATTTTGAAACTATCTCAAAGTTCTTATGTCAAGAAAGTTTTGGATAACTACTATATGAGTCAAAGTAAATCAGTTATGACTCCTATAGGGCAACAGTTTAAGTTGTCTAAAAGAAACTCTGCAACAACTGAAGAAGAAATAGAGAAAATGGGATCAATTCCTTATTCCAGTGCAGTGGGGAGCTTAATGTATTTGATGGTCTGCACAAGGCCTGACTTAGCTTATGCTGTCAGTCTTGTAAGCAGATTTTTGAGTTGTCCTGGTAAAATGCATTGGGAAGCAGTAAAATGGATCTTGAAATATCTTAATGGTACTAAAGATGTGGGGTTGTTGTTTGGTAGGAATGGGTCATTTGGTAATGTTGTAGAAGGTTATGTTGACTCTGATTTCGCAAAAGATTTAGATGGTGGGAGATCAATAACTGGATACTCATTTATGGTATGTGGTGGGCTTGTTAGCTGGAAGTCTACTTTACAAAGTGTGGTTGCGCTTTCCACTACTGAGGCTGAGTTTATTGCTTTGACAGAAGCTGTGAAAGAAGCCATTTGGCTAAAAGGTTTTGTATCTGAGCTTGGTATAAATGTAGAAATGCCTATTGTTTGGTGTGATAATCAAGGGGCATTGCAGCTGTCAAAGAATGCAATGTTTCATGATAGAACCAAGCACATGGATGTCAAGTTGTATTTCATAAGGTCTATTGTTAATTCAAGAAAGGTAGAAGTGAAGTATGTTGAGACATCAAAGAATGGGGCTGATATGCTGACCAAAGTGGTTCCTGGTGCAAAGCTTAAGTTCTGTTTGGATCTACTTGGGGTTGGTGCAAGTATTGATCAAATTTAAAGCTTCAAGGTGGAGATTGTTGAATATTGAAGCTAAAATTGGTCAATGGGATAAAGTCAAAGCAGATAGTCAACTGTGATAGTCTTTAATAGTGTATTTGTTATTTCTTGTAACTATAGGGACTATAGTTGTCTTTCTTTAAAGATGGTTTGTTAATCTGTTAGGTTAACTGTCATTAGTGTTGATGTCTATATAAGTGTGACAGTTAATCGTTGTAGATCATCTTCAATGATCTTCTGTACATTTCACTTTCGCAAATTCAAGTAATAGTTGATAAAGCTTGATTGTTTGATTCAGCAATTGTTCTTATACGTTTCTCAATAGATTCAATTGTCTCATCACAGTTACAACCTCAATAGCTAAATAGCAAATCTATCGGAGAATGGTGCTACAACAACCGTTACGGCTGCTTGCGAATCCAAAACTAAACGAGCGATCCAAACGAGCCACCCGAAAACGATGGTGGTGTCAAGAACGTGCCACAGCGGCTGATATTGCAACGTAAGGTTGATCTTAGTTGTGATGATATTGAGACTAATCGTCAACGCAATAGAATGGCGATGGCTTCTTAAGAAAATGATAGTTGGTAGGGGATATAAATCACTAATTGAATGGATTGACATCCCAGTTTTCTCGTGAGTTTGTTACACGTAAAAGATAGTGCCTAACCGAATGATCATATTACATCAACTAGATTAGTACCCGTGTAATACACGGATTTTAGTTTTATAGGTTTTAACTCAATTTACATATCATATTTATTTTTAACATATCTCTTATTAAAACGATTTGGATATTTACAAACATATTCATATAAAAAATCATATGTTACAATAAAGGATATGATTTATAATAGTTGGTAAATTTTTATTAGAACATATCGGGTTAGAAGATAATTCATGATAATTGTTAATTTTTTTATTTGAACATATTGAGTTATGAGATAACTAATGATAATTGGTAAAACTTTAATTTGAACATATCGGGTTATGATAAATCATAATAATTGATAAGTTTTTTATTTGAACATATCAGGTTAGGAGATAAATTATGATACTTGGTACATATCGGGTTAAGATATAAATCATGATAATTGGTAAATTTTGTATTTAAACATATCGGGTTAGGAGATAATTGATGATAATTTGTGAATTTTTAATTTAAACATATCGGGTTATTTTGAATATGGAGCATACCATGACCCGTCTAAAAATTCTCCATCAAATTAATTTAGAACATGACACCTAAGCAAAATCTTATGTGGAGTAGTTAAAATGGTGACATGTGGATGTGTTACTCAATTATTAGAATAGGTAGATTACTTGGGGAAAAAGGCTAAAACCCAATGGGTTCCACTAACGGTTTGAGTTGTATAAGAAAAAAAAATAAATGTTTGACTATCATGAGGTTTTTGCACGTTTCCCCCTTTCAAAGTGTGATTTCAACATTTCCCTTCGAATCATATATCAACTCCCAATTAATTTATTTATTTTATCATTATTATTATTATTATATTTTTTTTTTGTTGGAAAATTTTGTATAACACAAAAAATAATTTGTGAAAAATACAAAATAATATTTTGATTGGTGTTTTAACTTTATAGTTAATGTGGGTTTTAACTAATTATTTGTGTTGAATAGATGTTTCAACTAATAATTATGTTGAATATGTTTCAACTCATGTTTATGGACAATGAATGAGGAGTTTCAACTCACTCTTGTCCTATAAATACCAAGGTAAACCTTGGTTGAAGATACATAAAAATACAACACCAATGCACTCCAACTCTCTCAAATTCTCTCATTCTTTCTCTTCTAGTTTTTTCCAACATGTAGTTGATCTTCTCCATCTCTTTTCTTTTAAGTATAATTTGGGTTGTGTGTCAATCCCGGCAGTACATACTGCTTCGGCTGTTGTACCCTGGGAAACAAACGAGTTCTCTTGGGAGACTCGGAATTTGTTTTAAGGGACCCGTGTTGAACACGAATCCTCAGCCACAATTATGCTTATGTTTCTACTCATTTCTTGTATCTTGTTTTATTCCGGTGGTAATCATATTGTAATGTACTTGTTTTATTCGTTTTCTTTGTATTGTAAATGAATTTATAGAATAATTGTATGTTTTTGTACGAACGGTTCCTACAATCTTAAAACAAATTTTTTTTAAATCACCGTTCGTATTTAAAAAAAAAATATATAGTCATTGTTCGTCTCTCAAAGTTGGACTTAGAGAACTTACACTTGACTTTTTTCTAGAACCGGATTTTATTTACAAAGAAAATGGTTCGCTTTTTACCATTCGTTAGTTTTGATTGAATGTAATTTTGTTTATGTATAAAAGCTTTTGTAGTTTTCATAAAACTTGACTCAATTACTTTAGCATTCAAAAGTGGGTTTATTTTCATTACTACCATTTTGGTGAATGGTTCAAGGTGTTAAAACAAAAAGGTTGAAAATCCTATTTTGTTTTAAAACAAAGTTTTCGAAACCTTATGTGGTTTTAAGATTAAAACTTTGAATTAACCGTTTGTCGGTTTCAAGATTAGTTTTCATATGCGTCTTAAGAATGGTTATGCTTGTGTACGCATCTTATGAAAACCGGTACTTCTTATTTGCGAGTAAGAAATCTTTCCTATGTGACACTTGTGTTTTAACATGTGTGTTAAAACCTAATGTTATTCTAATTAAGTATTCGAAGAGATTCTTTATATAATATAATCAATTTTGTATGGATTTAGTATTAATCTTTTAAATTTAAAATTGTTTTTTTGTTAGAAACAAATGGTGAAAGCATTATTCACTCGAAAACGTTGACAATCATAATCATTAATTATGCATGATTTACAAATGATCATTTTATAAAACTTTTTGCATCAAAACATTTTGCAAACGTTTTGTTGAAACTTTTCATTACTTGAAACCATATGCTTAGGACGTTTTATGTAGACTTGTTGTTGACTAATGTGCGTGTTAGAACACATTTACTTATCTAGCATGTGTGTTAGATATGACCTAAATTTTATGGTCTAAAAGCGTCTTATGTAGGCGTTTATTCTTAACATGTGTGTTAATGATGAATTTAAATAAGAGTGTTTTATGTAAACATCTTATCTTTAACGTGTGCGTTAGAAGTATTTTATTCAATAAAACTATTTATAATTTTGGGTATTGATTTCCGTAATCAAAACATAAAATTAAAATAGTTTATTTCGAAACTGCTAAGTATATGTTTTGGCAAAACTAAGATTTGGTTTAGAATGAAATAAACCAAAAGTTTACATAAAGTGTTAACATAGTTTGTTACTCTTGTGAAAGTAACATGTCATAAAGCAATAATAGATTCAAGTTGACTATTTGATGGAAAGATAAATCTTTGTTGCTATGAACATATATAATTGTTCAAATACTAATATTTGAGAACAATTTACTATATAAACAACATGATGTTTATATTAATTTTGTGATTGTTCAAAGTGGGAGTACCACTATGGGAGATCAATTTTTTGATTGTTCAAAGTCCATATGAGTCAATGATGAAACCTTTTGAGAAAAGGAAAAAAAAAAGTTTATGATCCTAGATTGAATGACGGTCTATGTACGTTTATGTAACATACATATTAGACATTCCTAAATATTGAGATTTTGGGATGTTGAACAACTCTCATTGTTTGTTTAAACTATGAAATGAATGTTTGAACGAATATTGAGATATTCCTTAAAAGCTGTGAAGAATCAGAATGATGCATCTTCTATTCACATGCTAGTATTGTAGTCTAAAGCATGCTAGACTAGTACTTGTTAATTATGGTGCTCTGTGGAGACTATTAACGTGAAACATTCAACTCATATACAACATAAAAGTAAAGTTGTGTATAAGACAATGTGGGTGTCGGTTGTCCTTCAATCTAAGGAAAGTCATAAAGCTTATAGAGAACTCAATTTTCTAGATCTAATCTAGATGATAACTTAAAAGTATTTTAAGTTTGAGATGGTTGATAACCACCTATGACAAGGCATGTGTTGCTTTAGTCGGCAAACAAGCATTGACGACATCATTGATACAAGACGTTGATCTTGTTCAAATCATGGATGTCTAATCGTATATTTAAACATTTTCTATCTAAATGCAAGAATGTGGGGGAGAAGCCATTTGAGAAATGGTATTTGAGAAGTTTTCTCAAACCCGTATCAAAAGAGAACCTTTTGTTGAGCCGAATATAATGCAACTATGTGACCGAATCTACAAGCTAGACTCGAAGGTCAATTGGTTAGATTTAATATCTAATTACTAAAGGCATGGATATGCTAGGCTTGAAATGCATTTTAAAGACAAAAATGTACCTCAGTTCGAGTTGATACTCGGGGTTATATTCTTAAAAAATGAGGGCAAGATTAACTTGTGAGTTAATAACACATCATAACAACTCATCTCAACTGCAATTATCTATATTGACTCGACGGAGTAATAGATAATGGTTTTGGATCCAACAACATGAGAGACGGAGTTGTGGAATGAGACTAAAGCCCATGAAAGATGGGATATGAAGGAAAACCTAACTTAGTTGACTGGAGATCCCAAGATCTAAGTTCAATAGGACAACCTACTCATATATCTAAGGGTGGTCACTGTGGGGGCATAGTTAATATATATCAGTCGATACATAAGCTAATATGTATAAATGTTTGTACATGTCCTCTTAAATTATAAAGGGAGCTTAAATACTTCCTAGTCCATTCCTATATTTCTTAACAACAGTGACACGTTTTGAGGCTAAGCATACCGTATGGTTAATGATTTGCGTAATCATAGTAACCTTAATGCTTTTAATGATTTTATAGATAAATCACCTATGTGAAAGAGAAGTGGGGTCGCTTCGAATGAAATTGCGGGGTGCGCAATTCCTAGAGCTTTCGCAGAACCAGGCTAGTGTTCCATGACCATAACGGACACGACAATGAGGGTTTGACCGAACCAGGGAAAGTGTTGTGTGAAGTGTATTGTCGTCTCCATAAATGGTGGTTGGTTCAAGGACATCACGTCTACCGAACCACTAGGAGACTAAGTATGCATCACAACGGAAGGTTCAAAGGTAACACCTACCTATCCGGCAGTACTCAACCGTTGAATTATATCTAAGAAACTTGTATGTAACGATCAATCTGGATTGTTGGAATAATATATGAAAATGAGTTTTCACATGAGCAAATGAGGTTTTCATTTGAGAAAATGAGATTTTGTCTTTTTCCCATGTGGGGGATTGTTGGAAAATTTTGTATAACACAAAAAATAATTTGTGAAAAATACAAAATAATATTTTGATTGGTGTTTTAACTTTATAGTTAATGTGGGTTTTAACTAATTATTTGTGTTGAATAGATGTTTCAACTAATAATTATGTTGAATATGTTTCAACTCATGTTTATGGACAATGAATGAGGAGTTTCAACTCACTCTTGTCCTATAAATACCAAGGTAAACCTTGGTTGAAGATACATAAAAATACAACACCAATGCACTCCAACTCTCTCAAATTCTCTCATTCTTTCTCTTCTAGTTTTTTCCAACATGTAGTTGATCTTCTCCATCTCTTTTCTTTTAAGTATAATTTGGGTTGTGTGTCAATCCCGGCAGTACATACTGCTTCGGCTGTTGTACCCTGGGAAACAAACGAGTTCTCTTGGGAGACTCGGAATTTGTTTTAAGGGACCCGTGTTGAACACGAATCCTCAGCCACAATTATGCTTATGTTTCTACTCATTTCTTGTATCTTGTTTTATTCCGGTGGTAATCATATTGTAATGTACTTGTTTTATTCGTTTTCTTTGTATTGTAAATGAATTTATAGAATAATTGTATGTTTTTGTACGAACGGTTCCTACATTTTTTACCTAAATATTAAACATGTATATAAATTGTGTTTCGGGTATTATATCAATGCTAGTACTATAAGTCGTATCTTGGTCACGAACTAATATTACTATAGGAGTTAACACATTCTCTGTCTTATACATGAGAATCTCATAGTAAACATGCACTTGCCTTATGCCATCATAAAGAAAAGTTATATAAATTGAAAATATTAGTTTGAATAATTGATTTATGAATTTGTATTTATTTATATTGAAACGATTTAGAAAACAAAAAAATGGCTTAGACAAAGTAAAAAACGAGAAAGTGAACAAGAAACGTTAATAATTCTAAAAAAGAGTCGATGTTAAAGTACCAAAAAAATAACAAATTATGATGAAAAACACACGAAAAGAAGAAGCAAACAACGATAAAATAAAAATGACACTTGTTTCATTTTCAACTTAGTCCTTCAAAAACCTTAAACCAACCTTTGTGTTATATGAATAATAATTGTTTAGAACCATCATTTAGTATGACTCATTAAACAATATGTTTTGTTGAATTCAGAGTTTTTTCTCACTTTGTAACATTTTCACACAAGTATTTTGGTACCCAAGTACTTAATCAATACCGTACCAACAGATTCGGTACAGGCATCAGTACCATTTTTCTATTTCGGTATTAGTATTTTCAGACATACTTTTAATTAGGGGTGTCAATCGTGTCGGGTTGGCGGGTTAGTGGGTTGAAGGATCACGGCTTGGCAGGTTGACGGGTTGAATTATGCAACCCTAACCCGACCCATATTCCTATTCGTGTCAAAAATGCAAACCCTAACCCGGATAACATAAATTCGGGACAACCCGAATATGACCCTTTTAACTCATTTATCAAAATGAACCTAATAAATTTACGAGTTATAAGTGAGTTGATGTGTAAGTCAGTCAAGAGTACATATTTAATATGTGATTTTACGTATAACAACTAGGTATATTGGGTTTTAATTAAAAAAATATTATAAGTAACCATATATTTACTTAAAATCACAAAACACATTATTCAAATCAAATTTATTTATAATAAACAAAAACAATAATAAATACTTAGCTTTGAAAATGTAAAGGTAAAAACTTAAGTGGTAATGAATTTTCTTTATTGTGAGTACTAATACTAAAGCTAAAAATAATTTAAAACTCATTTTTAGAAAAAGAAAAAATATAGATGAACGAATTTTGATACCTAAACGGGTTGGCGGGTCAATCTGTTTTTTAGATTTTCAACCCGAAAACGACCCGTTTTTATACGGGTCAACCCTAACATGACCCGTATTTTTAAACGGGTTATATTTGTTAACCCAAAACCTGATTACTTTCATGCCGTGTTTGGGTCGTGTTTCGTGTCGTGTCAAGAATTGACACCCCTACTTTTAATACCCACATAGTTAAACATGCAGTTTTATGAAGGGATCTTTTTGTTCTCTCAACATAGCTTAGGGTATATTATGTAACTAAAGTTGTTTATATACCACAAATAATAACTAGGGTTTTATATCTCTAAGTTTGTTCACCGAGCAACATCGCCGCACATCAGGTCTCAATATCTATGTTCATTTTACATTCGATGAAAACATGTTTAATAATTGTGTTGTGTTGTGTTGTGTTGATGTTTGTTGTTTTTCAGGATGTCGCACAGGAAATTTGAGCATCCGAGACATGGTTCACTTGGGTTTCTTCCGAGGAAACGTGCTGCTCGACACAGAGGAAAAGGTACGTGTTTTGTTGTTAGATTTGTTAGTTGTTGTTTTGCATTTGTTGGTTTTGAACTTTTGATCTGTGATTGAGGTTGTTTGTTGGTGGTTTAATGACTAAAAGATGTGTTTGTTCATTTGTTTAAAATGGTTAAATGTTATATACATTGGGATTTATATGCGTTTTTGTTAATCATTTTGTGGGTGTATGTATGATAAACAGATCAAAATCAAGTTTTTAACATCTGTTTGTATGATTGTTGTTTAAATTTAGATGAATGTGGTTTAAACTTTGTGCTTTTTGTTATGGTTTTATATAGTAAGTTGCAAGTTTTCAATTTGGGTTAGATTAGTTGTGCTAAATGGGTCGTGTTTATGGGTTAGTGATCCAAATTGATATGAACTTGAACACGAGTTAAATTTGAAAATGGCGTTAGACCGTTAGTTGTTTCAAACCGAGCACGATGCTAATACTATTTTCACATATTAAGACTTTGATACAATCATACAAAACAAAAATAGAAATGAATATTATGTTGAAGTATTTAGGTTGATATTAAACACAAGGGTGAATTTTGTGTTAGGTGTGTGTTGTGTTATATTTTAGTATCAGGCTGTTATTTCTGTTTTGTCGTAAGATGCTGTTTTTATTGTTTGGACTTTGTCTTATTACGTTTGTTTTAAACGTTACAATCTAATGATCTGTTATACGATGGTTTTTCACATTCTTAATGCACATTATTGAGATGCTGTAGGAATTGCATAAAAACTGCGTAACAATTGAAATAAGGAGTGTTAAGTAAATTTGCTTATCGTTTCTTTTCATCTTGTCTCTTGCAGTGAAGGCGTTTCCCAAGGATGACCCAACGAAACCGTGCAAGCTAACTGCTTTCTTGGGCTACAAGGCTGGGATGACCCACATTGTCCGAGAGGTCGAGAAACCTGGATCAAGTATGCTGCTTTCGTTGCTCAACTACTGTCGTTATGTTCAGTTTTGTGTTAGAATTATTGTTTAGATACTTATGTTGGTTTTTTGATATGCAGAGCTTCACAAGAAGGAAACTTGTGAGGCTGTTACCATCATTGAGACACCTCCAATGGTGGTCGTTGGAGTTGTGGGTTATGTCAAGACACCACGTGGTCTTCGATCGTTGAACACTGTTTGGGCTCAACATTTGAGCGAAGATGTGAAGAGGAGGTTTTACAAGAACTGGTGCAAGTCCAAGAAGAAGGCATTTACTAAATATTCTAAGAAGTTTGAGTCTGATGATGGGAAGAAAGATATTCAATCTCAGTTGGAGAAAATGAAGAAATACGCCACTGTTATCAGGGTCTTGGCTCACACTCAGGTAAAAATCTTTTTTTGTTACCAATTACTTAAGCAATGTTTATGTTAATAACTCGAATTGTGTTGTTTTGCATAGATAAGGAAAATGAAGGGATTGAAGCAAAAGAAGGCGCATCTTATGGAAATACAAGTGAACGGTGGTACCATTGCTCAAAAAGTCGACTTTGCTTACGGGTTTTTCGAAAAGCAAATCCCGATTGACGCTGTGTTCCAGAAGGATGAAATGATTGACATAATTGGTGTAACAAAGGGTAAGGGTTATGAAGGTGTTGTGACCCGTTGGGGTGTGACCCGTTTGCCTCGTAAGACTCACAGAGGTCTCCGTAAGGTTGCGTGTATTGGAGCATGGCATCCTGCTAGAGTGTCGTTTACTGTTGCTAGAGCTGGTCAAAACGGATACCATCACCGTACTGAAATGAACAAGAAGATTTACAAGCTTGGCAAAACTGGACAAGAATCGCATACCGCTCTTACTGAATTCGACAGGTTTGATCTTTTTTTAACATTTTAATTTTGTTTTTGTTTTTTTAAAGCTAACACATTGTATGTTTATTACAGGACTGAGAAAGACATAACTCCGATGGGTGGGTTCCCTCACTACGGTGTGGTGAAAGACGACTACTTGTTGATCAAAGGTTGCTGCGTTGGACCAAAAAAGAGGGTGGTTACTCTCCGTCAATCATTGCTTGCACAGACGTCTCGTTTGGCTCTAGAGGAAATCAAGCTCAAGTTTATCGACACATCATCCAAATTCGGTCATGGTCGTTTCCAGACTACTGATGAGAAGCTCAAGGCCTATAACCGCAAGAAGGTGTGAAAAACAGTCTTGTCATTTAATCTCATGTTTGGTAAGTTGTGATATCTGATATGTGGTTTTGAAGTTATTAAAGAACTGTTATGTTGGTTGAATGTTTATTTCTTACTACACTTTTTATGTTTAAGAGATCAGTTTTGGTTGGAGTTTTGTTGATGTTTTTTCTTGCAAGTTTAGCTTTTTTTTACAGCTTTAATAGCATACTCTTAATAGTCTTATTATGTTATTTAGTTAAATATCTTTTTACAAACTCTGTTATAATTCATGCAGTTTTGTTTATGTTATGCTGCACTTTTCTAAATAGAAAATAAACAAATCGGGTTGTGGATGAATGTGGTTGTACACTTGTACATATATAGGATTTTGTATATGTGGCTAGGTTAAAATTGTGACATGTGCAAAAAAATTCCCTCTTTCATTAGTTTAGTAAATGATTAAGATTAAAATTAGAGATTTTGTGCTCACCTCAATGTGGGTTTAACATGTTACTACTATTATTAGATGAATATTACTCTTTTTTGTTTCATTTTAAATGTCCATTTTTTTTGTTGTTTCAATTTAAATGTTCATTCAAAAAATAAAATTATAATTTTCAGTGTACATCTAATTATTTAATATAAAATCTACTTTATAACTAAAAGACAAAATACATTAATTACATTATTGTCATTTTATAGTTTTAAAATATATAATATTATATTTTTTTAAACTTTGTGTTGTGGGTCTCATGACATTTAAATTGGGGCTATAGAAGTATGTCACATAATATTTAGTCATTATTACCATTGGTATAGAGAGATAGGAAACACAAGAGTTCATTAATATTTTAATCAACTTTTACCTAATAGAGTCGTAACTTTTGAAGGAATGTTTACAAGAGAAAATATGAAAACCGGCATTTTTATTTTTCTATATTGCAATATGCATTTACAAACGTATTTAATTGTTTTGGAAAAATTCTACAAGAAGAGAGTGAGAAAATTGAACTTAAATTTAAAAATATGAATGAGGAGTACGTTGTAACCATTTTATATATATGTTATTAAAAAAGTCTTTAATGAAGCTTTAAATGCATTCATGAGATCTTTTAAGTTTACAATTACGTTCTAACCATAATAAATAGTCCAACCTTAATTGAATTAACTTAAGTTTAATTTCATGAAGAGTCTTGCATCCTTATATAATACAGTTGTAGAAATATTTGCAAGCATTTTCAGCAAATAACAAAGGCATCAACACTACCGGTTTAGTTACCGGTATAACGTACTTCGTTTAGCATCGCAGCGAATATAAACTAAAAAAAAGTTATATCCGTGTTCACAGGATATACAGAGGCAAACTTTGTTCTCATTACGACCTCACAGAACCTAGCTACTAGCAAAGCAAAGTAGAAAGTGAGATTTATCTAAGTATGTTTGCTATATGTTGTGAAACTTGTTTTGTTAGTATAACGGATTTAAACTCATAAAAATAAACCCTTTTCAGACAAAAAAAAGAAGATAAATATAGTTCATTTATTTTAATTGGCTCTTATTCTTTTTTTTTTGAACAAACATTTTATTATAACCTAGCAAGAAGCTAGCAAATAAAAAAAATTACATATAAGAATAAAAATTACACCAATTCTTCCATATATTCAAATTGGCTCTAATTCAACATATATTCAAATTAGGTTCAACCATATAAGATCTTTCAAGATAATTAATTACATGTAGGTTGAAAAGCAATTCTCCTTCATTTAATCAATCAAATTAAATCAGTTTCAACTCTAATAAATTAACTTGATGTCAACCTTAGTAAGTCATATTAAAAAGAACATATCGTCATATACACATTACTTTTTCGAATTTTTATCACCTGAAATTAACTTACACTAGTTGTATATAAATCGACATGATTTCGACTAGGAAACATTGTAGGGCATTGCCTCGTCTTTCGTTATGTCTTACAACAACATCATCATCGTATTGCTATTGTTTATCTCTTCAGCGAAATTCATATGTTGTGGAGCATTGCTTCGGCACCATGAGTTTTTTGTGAGTAAATTTCTTTCAAAACGAACAAAAATTTTCAACATTTTTTCTTTAAATGTTGTTGTTACAATCGGACTTTCTTTTCTGGTCGTGTAGGTGAAGGAAGCATCATACACTCGTCTTTGTAAAACGAAAAAAATTCTAACCGTCAACGGTCAGTTTCCGGGGCCAACTTTGTATGTTCACAAAGGAGATACTATTTATGTCAGGGTGCATAACAATGGACGATACAATATCACCCTTCATTGGTATGCAAACTCTTTTTCAACATCAGAAAAAGAGATCTTACATTTTTATAGAATTTTCATTTACCATTTTACGATTATATTCTTTTTATGATTTTAGGTTACTTCTTGTAATATTATTTTTGGTTTTATTGAATAAGTTGAATTATTATCCCCACAATTTCATTAAACGAAGTATTAGAACTTTTTTTTTTGAAAAGTGATGAATTTTGAAGACTTAAGAGTTTCATTGATATTAAAATATTTAATAAAAAAACATATAATACATAGTTAATAAAGTTAGATATAAACATGATATTACATGACATTACATCATATCGTATTTTGATAATGTTATTTTTTGTACTATATTTTATCATAAAGATAATTTTTTATTATAAAAGCTTAGTATTTTTTGTTCTGAAATTATGATTTACATGCTAGTTTTATTTTTAAGTTATTTAATAAATATTATTGTTTTTAACTCAAATTATAATGAGTTTAAAGTATAGGCATGGAGTGACACAACCTAGAAATCCATGGTCAGATGGTCCGGAATACATCATGTGACAACCCCTATTTTTGAGTCACATGTGGATTAAGACCCACTAGGATACGAGGATACATGTCGGGTTAGATCATTGGGCTCGACTTAATTCTTGAACGTTAGGCTAGTCATAGTCTATCAAAAATTTATCAAACAAAGTATATTATTAAATCACCTAAGTAAAAAAATAAAATAATAATAACCCAAAAAGAACAAGAAATATAAAAGTCAGAATACCAAATATAATAATGGTCATAAGCATAAATGTAAATAATGGGACCATGGTGATTGCCCACGTAAGCCACATCCCTTTTAATTAATCATACTTGGGTTTAAACATAATAATGAATAATGACACATATAAAAGTAAGTAAAAAAAAAAAATGAAAGGAGTTTATCACGAAAGATGTGTCATCGCATCCATCTCAAATTTTAAATTCAAAATCTATTTGGTTCTTCCGTTATCTTTGCGGCGGATCCACCGAAACAAACCAATGAAGGCTATAAAATAACCATTGAAACCCTCATAATTAGCATACCCCAAAACCCTAGTACCAAAACATTCCGGCGACAGTTGATTATTGTAAACCACCAGTGGATAGCGGAACGTGAAGCACCCGGCCATCACTGTAAGGAGCTAACGTGATATTTGGACGATAGACGACTCGTGGACTCAGCGACTGCAGACCCCGTTGTCGCATTTGCATCGCCCGATCTGCTACTACTCTCCTCACGAAAGGTAATACGGTTCATCCTACGAATACGTTAATGATTCATGAATCTTTCCGGGTAGTCTAAATTAAATATCAACAACTTTGCATGAATATATATAGTTAAATTTAATCCAAATCGTAAACAGTAGTCTGTTTCCTCTGGTTTACTTTTTACATGACTTGGTAAGTAGTAAGTATTAAACATGGTGAGCAAATAGAATATCTGGGTTGAACGGAAATTGAAAGATATAAGGGTGGTCGGTGTTTAGCTTTGTATGCACACCCAAACATAATATATGTATACTTAAGTATGAGAGTATAGTTCAGATAGGATGGTGGTTGAAACATAAATATATATATAGAGAGAGATGAATAGAGTATTGATTGAATCATTAAAACAAATAATAACAAACGCAACAGTGGTGTTTGGAATAGATATATATGTATGGATGAATAAAGTAATGACTGAGCTATAAAAAAAAATAATAAATAAATAAATTTGTTTTGCTCCTTCAAACTATTACGTAGTTAGAACACCACGTAAACAATCAACAACTTTTAACACACGATTAAAACGTTTGTATACATTAAAATTTGAAATATTAATAATAATAAAATCAACAACTACATAAGCAAGATCGTTGAGGATGGCGAGTAAGACACTTAGATAGGTAAAATCCAAACCGAGGTCACGCCATCTTTAAGTCATAAAAGAACCTACACACACATTTGGACACTTAAATAACAACGAGAACATTACCGAACACTATTATACTTTAAGTCGAGCCAGTCCTTATACATGACGCATATGTTGTAGCTTTCAAGTAGGAAGACACCATCGTTTGAGACCTTGCAGGATACTCAATAACACTAGCAGGTGAGTTCACAGCCCCTATTTTTACTTTTTAATCTTTGGGGTGAGAAACATGCTTACACGTAAACTTATACGTTATTTATTCTTAAACTTATACGTATTTATGTTTGTGATGCTTGTAGTCGATTTGTTGTTATTCTCATGGGTTTTAAACTATACTGTCTCATACTTAAGTCCCCTTTTAAACTACACAACTAGTTAACTTTATATTTAAGCCGGTGGATATGTTGGATAGTACTATTCGGGTTGACACCCCCATTCAGGGTTGGTCGCGCCAACCACAGTCACGATGCGACTAACTGGGTGAAAATATTCAAAGTCAATGATAAACTTAGAATTCCCTTGAGACGGGGTATTCATTGGGGCAAATGATTCTTGTCAGGAGGTTTAGTTGTGGACTCATGTTAATTACATCATATTTGCTATACTTGCTCTTTATATATTTTGCTTTACACATATATACCTTATTACTGAGTCTAAAACCTGTGAATCTCACCAACTTTATAGTTGACCGTTTTTAGCATGTTTCTCAGGTGGCAATAACTAAGTACGCTTGGAATCTTTGCTTGGATGCATTAGTGAAGAACATGGACTTTAATTGAGACCTTGTTTGCATTAGACATATTTATTTATTTGGTAGACTTGTTTTTCGTATTGGTTGTTCGGTTGTTTGGATTTTTGTGTTTTGTTTTACTATTAGACTTTAACACTATAGATCAGACTCGCGAGACATATCCGTGTCGAACGTATGTCACGACTCTTTTTTTTTAATCCAAATCATTTTAGTATTCTCTTAAATACCAAGGGTTGTGAGATACGATCGCCGTGCCTCGGTGTTTCCGCCACCGGGGTGTGACACATCACACAATGTCCGATTCAACCGGGTGATACATTTAACTATAAAGTCATATTTTCTATTGAGGTGGGAACACTTTGGTGGCACGCTCATAGCGACTGGTCTCGAGCAACAGTCCATGGTGCAATTGTTGTGCACCCCGAGCCTGACACTCACTACCCCTTCCCTGAGCCGCATCAAGAAGTGCCCATAATACTCGGTATATATACATAGTCTAACACAAACATTAACATTAGGATGAAATTGTGTGCGAACATGTCTACAATATTGTATTGAACTTCAATTGTGTTGAATTATTTTAGGTGAATGGTGGAAAGAAGATATAATGAAAGTGCTTCATGAATTTGTTGTATCCGGTGGTGCCCCTAGAGATTCAGATGCTTACACAATCAATGGTCAACCTGGTGATTTTTATCCATGCTCAAACAAAGGTTATTTTAGTAACTTCACACACCCTATAGCCCATATTATTTTGAAGGTAAATTGGTTTAAAATAATCTCAACTAACATCTATCGGTCGAGTATAATTTCAACTTAGTTTATTTCCTTCAGTGGTTCCAAATCCAACCTTTTTTGCCTCAAGTGGTCTGCCATTAAAAACACTTAACGACCGTGAACTTTTTTTGATATTTTTCGAACTTAAACTGATGTTTTATAATAGATTTTGATCGAGAGGAGGATACGAGTCAATTGATATAAACCTTACCTCTAATTGGTGCTCCGATCGAATGGTTTAATTTTAACATCCGATTAAAGCACTGTTAGCGTTTAAACACCCGATTGAAGACCGTTTTTTTGTTTGGAATATCAGTTTGAGGTAGGGTTTACACATCAATTCACTCTTATCCTCTTCCCAATCAAAATCTATATAACATCGATTTGAAAGTTAACGGCTATTAAGTGTACTTAACGACGAACCACAGGAAGCAAAAAAAGTTGGATTTGATACCACTGGAGGGAATAAACTTAGTTGAGATTATTCTCAGCCAATAGGTAATATTAGTTGAGATTATTTTAGGCCAGTTTGCCTATTTTGAATTATTATGATTTAAAGTTGTTGAATTTAATAGATACATTCAAGTTAAACGTGGAACATGGGAAACGGTACATTTTGCGTATAGTAAACGCAGTCATGAACGAAATACTTTTTTTCGCCATTGCAAATCATTCACTAACCGTTGTGGGAGCCGATGGTAGCTACACCAAGCAATTAACCAAAAAATACGTAGTGATCGCCCCCGGTCAGACGCTTGATTGCATATTCGAAGCAAATCAAGTTCGACCAGGGGGTCGTTACTACATGGCGGCTCGAGCTTATTCTTCCTCGACCACCATTACGTTTGATAACACCACCACCACCGCAATCCTCCAATACAATGGTCATAGTTCTGTTATAACGTCGACTACGTCTCCTTCGTTCCCTTCTTTACCCTACTATAACGATACCACCGCAGCTTTCGACTTCATTACTAGCCTTAGGAGCTTGGACACTCTTTTATTCTCATTAAGAGCATATGACACACAAATCTTTTCAACCGTTTCGATAAACACCTTCCCATGTAAAAACAACTCGTGTGCCGGCCCAAATGGTTCGCGACTAGCGGCTAGTATGAACAACATTAGCTTTGAGTATCCTTCCATTGACATACTCAAAGCATACTATTATCACATTAATGGTGTGTTTGGCACACGATTTCCTCGTGTACCGCCATTGTATTACAACTTTACGGGAAGCAACTTACCAGTGACTCTTCGAACACCCGAGAGAGCAACACAAGTCAGGGTGATCGAATACAATTCAATCGTTGAAGTGGTTTTTCAAGGGACGAATTTGGTTACAGCGCTCGATCATCCTATGCATTTACATGGATTCAGTTTTTACGTTATCGGATGGGGATTTGGTAATTTTGACGCAAAGAAGGACCCCGTAAACTATAACCTCGTTGACCCGCCGTTCAGGAACACTGTTCTTGTTCCGATAAACGGTTGGGCTGCGATTAGGTTCAAAGCTTCAAACCCTGGTAAGATATATACTTTGTAATGCATTTTCATAAGCTAACCAGTAACAAAACATGTTTACTTTTCATAGGTGTATGGTTCTTGCATTGTCATCTCGAACGTCACCTTACGTGGGGGATGGATACAGTATTCGTCGTGAAGAATGGCAATCGGACTCAAGAACGCATGCTACCGCCGCCAGTTCACATGCCGCGATGCTAATTTTGTTTTCATTTTCATAATTGATACATGATTTTATAGATTGAAACAAGTATTTATACACAAAAGAGTAATATCTGCGAGAATACGAAAACGACTAAAACAAAGAAATAAGCGGCTTATATAGAGACGCAACAAAGGCCAACACGAACAGCAAAGCAAGCAGCATAACAAGTTTAGGAAGTTCAGAAGTGGCGGGTTTCTCGACCATAAGTTCTACAAGCTTGATATAGGTAATGAGTATCCCGACGAATGATATATATACGCGCACTCGAAGCCTGCATTAATACAAAACCAAACAAAACAAAAATTAGGGGCATTAAGCTAACAATATTTTCGAAACTTTTAAAAACAGAGAACAAAAATGGCAATTTTACCCTTGTCCTATATCGTGCAGCTGCTCCAACAGTTGCTCTATATGTCGCAACTGCTCCTCCACGTGCAGCTGCAAGTCCTCCCGCTCCTGCTGCAACAGCTGCTCCTGCAACTGTTGCTGCACGTACTGCAGGAGCAACTCCTCTTGCAGTTGCTTCTCCCACAGTTGCTGCTGCTGCTGCACGAGCTCATGCAACTGCATTTTTTTTAACTTCTTTTTGTTTCCTGCATATCCATGTTTACTATTATTATACGTACGCGTGACCAGTGACCAATAAGTACGTTTTAAAAACGAGTCTATTAACATTAGTCATGTCCACAGCGAAACATTGATGGATTATTATTAAAAAACGGTAGACAAAACGTAAACGGGGTGGATTAGAAATAAATACTATCAAAACTTGTCTATTGACATTAAGGGCAACTCACAATTCTTTCATTAAATATAAGACCAAACGTAACGGTTAAAGCCCCTTAGGGGCATTTTGTGTCAGGGGCAAAAAAGGGTAGGTTTTTGGGAGAAGGAAAAAAAAGGGCGAGATATTTTTCACACGTTGACACAATTTTGAAAGGATCACGCCCCCAGAGATTGTGTAGGGGCGTTATGAGGGGTGTTTCACGCTCACTACACACAGTCTAAACAGGGTCTAATATTTTTAGCTTTGAACTTTTTGTCTAGAAACAACACGAATTTTTTAAACAACTAAGTAACTAACAGATGATAAATGGTGAAGTTTGAAAGCTAAACTTATGTGGGTCATGGTTAAAACTTGGATCAATTACAGTTGGCAGCTAAGTAGCTAACTGCAAGTAAATTAAACTACTTGCCACTAACTGATGCCGCATATGCGGTTAGTTAACAGCTCATACACAACAAAACATAGACTGAGATTTTGATTGATGTTGCAACTTGCAAAATATGGATTTAGCAGCCTAAATTAATGGATCTAGTTAGACGCTATCGATCTTCAAGTTATTCCAAGACCAGACCAAACGAAACCAGAAACCGAAAAAAAACCAATACAGAATTAATACAGAATTAATGAATTATGCACAACAAAAATATCAAGTTATAATAATAATAATAATCACATATTTGATCTCTAAGCCCTTTGTAATGGGTGTTGTACAGGGGGCGTTATGGATGAGGTGGAGGCACATCATGCCTCAACATCACTCACATCAAGCCCTTTGTGGGAAGGGGCGTTTTTTAAGTTAAAATCATATATGACATTTTCTACACAATGCCTTTAAACCTTAAATTACATTGAGTTTGATGCAAAACTCAGGTGAAGAGAAAATAAGTGCGTTTTCCTCTTTACACATGGTCTTATAAGGGGCGTTATCCCCATTTCCGAGACCACTATCAGTCTATCACGTTCAGTTTGAGCATTTGTGTATTTTTGTTTATTTTTAAAATTTTTCTAATCACCGCATTTATAACTCACATCAACTATAATAATTAAAAACTTTATATCATTTTTCACTATCCCATGCAAGACATCAGCTTAGCTTACGTAACAACACTCTTTCTCCCTGTCACACCCGTTGTAACAACACTTTTTCACTATTACACTCACCAGATACCTAAATTCAAAATTTTCAATTAAAGAAAGTTAAACAAAACGTAATGTTCGAATGTAATTTACCTGAAATAGTTCCACCGAATTGAAGAGATGAAATTACTCAAATTAGTTATGAAATTGAAAGAAAAATGTTGAAATCGTGATCGCTATTTTGTTTCGGCATTTTCTGATAAGGGTTTGTTTTATACGACCGTGGTTTTAAGATTTTAGAGGTGGATTTTGAACATGAATATAATATAATATTAGGTTTAATACCCGTGTGTTACATACGGGTTAAATAAGAATATTTATAAAGAATTTTTAACTATTATATTTAAGTATTTGTAAATTTTTAATATTTAAGTATTTGGTTCCATCAACTTATGCATGGCGAAAAAAATTCTACTTAATTTCCCTTCTAAAATCTTTATATAATATAGCAAAACAAAAAAATCATATGTGGCATCTTTTCATGGTTTTTAGCTTATGTGGCATTATTTGAGAGATTATCTCACAATAATGATTTTTTATTTAAAATATGTATATAAAATTTATTATAATAAAACTAATTACGTTTTTGGTCCCCTAATATTTTGGAGAATTCTGAAAAATTTAAAAATATTTATATTTTTAACCCTTTACTACAAGGGGTGTACGCGAGTCGTTTATATTTGATAGGGTTTAACAATGAAACTTATGGATAAAGTTATAATAACATGCAATTAAAGATCAAAGTGCTTTATAAATATACATAACATTTTTATATGATTTTTAAAAAAAAATAAACTACACAATAAAACTAAGCATTTTATTCTCTTTAATTTGAGTATAATATTGCTATACTAAAAATGTAATTTTTAAAAATATATCATGTGTTCTGTTTTACCACAGTTTTATCTCAAAAACTGAATGGAACATTCATGAACATCCTTAAAAGCATCACTTGAATTGTGTTCCCGAGCATTTTAACCCTTTACTACAAGGGGTGTACGTGAGTCGTTTATATTTGATAGGGTTTAACAATGAAATTTAAGGATAAAGTTAATAATAATATACAATTAAAGACCTCAGCGTTTTATAAATATACATAACATTTTTATATAATTTAAAAAAAATAAACTACACCATAAAACTAAGCATTTTATTCTCTTTAATTTGAGTATAATATTGCTATACAAAAAATCTAATTTTTACGAATATATAATGTGTTCCGTTTTACCACGGTTTTGTCTCAACACTAAATGGAATATTTATGAACATCCTTAAAAGCATCACTTGAATTGTGTTCCCGAGCGTAGCGCGGGCACTAAATTAGTTCCTATTATAGATCAAATATTTCCCCCCTAAAAATTGCATCATAAAACCTTGAATTATTATATAGACACTAATAAATGATAACAAAATCTCAATATCTTATACTAATTTAAAAAGATACTGATCACACAATTTATCTAAACTTAGTTTAGTATCGGCATTATACTCGTAAACACACAACTCACAAGATGATTTTTAATGATATTTATTTAGATATAGACAGTTTCAATCAATTATAGGACAAAATCACGGTAAAAATATTATTAAATTTAAATTTTGTTACATTTTATTAAACTTAAAATTTAATTTAAATTCGAAAAGATATATATTCATACGCAACTCATGCGATGATTGTAAGGATATTCATATAGACACAGAGAGTTCCAATCAGTTTTAAGGTAAAACCGTGGTAAAAATATTATACTCAATAGTAAATTTATATTTTGTTACATTTTATTTAATTTAAAATTTAATTAAAATTCGAAAAGCTATATATTCATACACCTAAATTTTTTGAAAAAATAAAGTTATGTTTCTTATCTCTAAATATCCAATTACAGTATAATGAAATCAAGTTTTGGAAAAAAAAAGTTTTAATTTTACAACCTATGCAATTTTAGTTCATCTTGAATTGAAATCATGCACATCTTCACCACAATCACAATCATTAATCCCAAATAGTTCTGAATATTAATCGATCAAGAGTTCAAAGTGATCTTAAAAGCGCCAGTGAGCTATAGCATAAATAGCAACTCGAGGAATTTAAATAAATCTAAAATCAATTTGCAAACTCAAACACAAATTGTTGTAACAACGTTGAAGTTATCATTGTATAGATGAGAGAAATGGTCTTTACCTTGCACCATGTATTGCGATGTGATTCCCTTGCACTTATGTTTGGAGAGACTCTGGCTTAGGAATGAACGCCCAACTCTCATCCTTGAGCATTTATAGAAAGTAATAGGTGTTAAAGTTACGGTGGCCTCTGTTAGGTGTCAGTTATAACATCAACACTTATCACTTATTTTGCCAAATCAGCTCAAGAAACCTTAAACGACATCGTTTTCAATAATGTTTATGCATGTGAGTGTTGTGTCCAATGACATGAAAAATGTGATACGAGAATATTGGGGTCATTTTGTAATTACCTTATCATTTACTACTTAGATGTCCAACAAAGTACTTTCGACTTATTTTAATATGAAATATATAACTTCGTATGCAAAATTAATAATTATGTCAAAATCTAACGGCTTGAATGAAACTAATAAATATAAAACAGTCAAGAATTCAAGAAATCATATGTTAGTATTTACAAGTTGTTTTCGTTACTAATTGACATGTAAGATTGTGGACAAAAAAGGTGATATTGAAAAACTATAATTTGAAGTTAATTTAATAAAATGTAGACCTTTTTAACGAAATAAAATACTCCGAATTTTCTGTTGACATTATTATCATCTTATAACATTATAAAACCCTAAAATCATAGTCACCAAACGATATGTGGTTTTAGGGTTTTATAATGTTATAAGATGATAATAATGTCAACAGAAAATTCGGAGTATTTTATTTCGTTAAAAAGGTTGTGTTTTTTCCTTTCATAGAACGTAAACTCTAAATAACGTCGGAATATTGCAACGCCGACATAGGACATAACTAAAGTTACGTACTACCTTTAAATGTTCTTGTCAAAACCGACTAAGGAATAAACGATTCATGTCACTGACAATGGTATCAGGATAACCATGTAACTTGAAAACACTATGCGTGAATGTTGAAGGGAATATAAATAGATATTGTCAAGAGCATGGGTAGCTAGGTATCCCAGGGATAGTAATTAGTGCATATTATTGTATTGTGTATGATTTGTCATTTGTGAGGCAATAAATTACGGTGTAACGTTAATTAGAGGGAAGTCTTGCATCGCTTTTAAGCGTCCACTAAATGCAAGCACACCAGAGCCTAGCTCGTATCGGTCATTTCACTCCATCCGAGTATAACAGTATTTTTATTGTGCCAACTACCGTTTAAAAAAACTTAATTAGTTACATATAATTAGCTAGGCTCTTGATCAATGAAATCAGTACCATAAACACTAATTAAATGGACTCAATTTTTATGTTGTTGGGGGGATTGATTTGATAATGTTGATGCAAGGGACCCCTTGAATCCTTGATCGAACTATAACCTCATTGACCAGCTATTGGAAACAAAGAAAGAAGTCTGTTAGATATTAAGCGAGCAAGAATTTCGATTAAAAAAGAAGCCCCTGTGAACTTTCTGGCAGATTCATTTGAGGGGAGGTCAATGTTAAATTCGGCTGATATTCTAGTGTGTGGTTGGACAGGGGGAAACACGCTTGTATGGACCTTACGGGAGTGTCCCCTTGGTTGCGATCAGGGACAATGGATTTGTGGCACGATAGACGGCGTCAAATGATTTGTAATGCTTTGCATACAAAAGTTTCAAAGTTGTCTCAGTTTGACTCCAACCCACTACCCCGTTAATTTTGTTTTTGTAATAATTTTAGTTAACCACTAAGTTTAAAACTTAACACCTTACACAAATTCACTTTAGAGATGACCTTACTTACCCGTACTCATATAGTATTTAAGTCAATAAAATAATTGTTTTTTTATTAGACCACGACAACTAGATCAGGTCTCACCACTAAGTTTACTTAACTTTGTTAATTCTATTTGTGACGTGACTTCTGACATGAAAAATAATATTTTATTTTTTTAAACTCATCTCAATATATTTAATCGAAAAAGGGTTGGGTGTGATGGGGTGCTGCCTATGTGGTAGGGGATTGTGCCTCATTTGATGTCCACAACAGATAATCCAAAATAGGTTTGCTACGATAAGGTGAAATAGACAAACACCACTCCTCCTTTGTGAGCGCCCCATGACCCCATTGCACCCAAATTGTTATTGTCTTATCGACATCATTTCACGTCTCAAAGGGGCATTATAGGGACATACTAATGAAGTGATCTAAAATAGCTTTCATAGGATTTTTTTTATTATTGTTAAACTTTCTTTTGCATGTTCTTTGCATAAACTTTAATTTAATGAAAGTTCTCGAAATGACTTTGCATATAACTTGACATTTCCGTAAGAATATCTTTAAATGTTATCAAGCACTAATTTAGATTTTTTAAAACATGTGTATTTAGTTTAGCATCAATATCAAATAATTTTTAGAAAATGATCTAGACTAGAAACGCTTAGATTTATACGAACTGTTATATTAGCACATAGGATGTTCAATTAAGAAATACGACGTCTATTTGATAAGCCCAAGGTAATTTAGTGAAATGTCCATTAAGCTATGGGTAAGCCCATAGAAGTTAAGCCCATTAGGTTATTTATTTGTCTTCTATAAATAAGAGGCCACACTCACATATACTTGATCATTATAAATTAAGAACCAACTTCTTTCAACTATAACAACAAAGTTTTATCTTATCTAACACTCCTTTTAATTCAATTCAAAGTTCATGATTATGATAAATTAAGAACAATTTCTTTTAACTATAACAACAAAGTTTTCTCCTATCTAACACTCATTTCAATTCACTTCATGTTTATGTTTTAACATTATTTTTTTAAAAGATACTAAGCTCTTATTTTATTTGACACAATATTTAAATTTTTATATATAAGATATTGTATATTATCAATCAAAGATTTGTTTTTCTCTCAAGTTAATTACATATATTATCAAATATATTATAAACGTCTCATTCAACACGCAAGTAAACAATATCGTAGAAAGTAGCATTTCTACGTTAGTTTTTCACGCTTTTATGCCACCGCCGCATGGTGAGGTCTTAATTGTAGTTAAGTAGAAAACCTAATTACAATATCTCTTAATGTGTTATCCTCGTTCATCTGAGTAACACCTACATAAATTTAGTTCTTCGCCAATGGAAAAGAGTTTAGTGATAACAAATCTAATGAAATGGTAAAACACAGAAAGATCGGTGGTGAATGGGTTTGAGCAGAAGTGGCTAATTGTGGTATGATGAAAGAAGAACGAGATGTTAATTTTTGCTTGGATGGTTCGGTTTAAAAAGTTTTATATTTATTTTTTTTAGAAGTCAAATAAAAAAGGAAACTAGAAGGTAATTATAGTTAAATAAAAGTAAGGAAAAATAATCAAGGAGGAGTTGTGCGACCAAGCCGGTCATCTTATAATTTGATACAATTCTTAGATTCACATCCGCACTTGATCCACACATAACTCAATATGTTAACTCATTACCTGAGTTTGTTTATGGTCCTTATAACCTCTTTCATATGGGTTAAACCCATCACATTATTCTACTACAAACACTACCAAATAAACAGACCATTATAAATCCTCAGTCTTCATCTCTTATTGCCTCAATTCGCGGTGAAAGGTTTCTAATAAAAAAACTGACCAGTGAACCTTATGCATCTATCATTACACCTTTCTACTCTCCTATTTTCCTTGTTGAACCCCAACTAGCCTTTTAAAACTTTCCAGATAACTCTTGTACCTTTTATTGTCGGTGCATTCACCAGGATTCATAAAAAAAACACATACACAATTGACGTTTATTCACCCTTCAATTACAAATGAAAACATCGTTCATTTTATACACTAAAAGACACCTAAACTAAGTTTTGCCCTTTTTATCGTATCAAGGCTATCACTTGAGTTGTTGTTAATATGCATAGGTTTGTTATTTAGACAAATTTTTTTATTAATTACAAATTATAGTTTCTTTGCTAATAATTTAAGTTTTTAACAATCATTTAGAATGAGCCTAGATTTCACACGAAGTTTAAAGACAAAAGGCTTCTTTTATTTGCCTATCGGGCTAAGCTACTGGAATAGCAGGGTAACAGAGGACTCAGACAACACAATTAAAGCGAAGATTATACGTCTGGCGGTTGATGGTTTGGCTGTGGTGGAACTAGTGCCCACCTTCCAAACCATTTTTTCCCCGAGAAAGGGTGATTCTGCGTCGCTAAACCAAGAATTCCAACCTATATAAATTCTGCAATCGCCCTTTATATCTGCTAATATAAATTATGAATAATCACCCTTTCTCATGAAAAAATGGTTTGGAAGGTACCACTAGTGCCACGACAGCCAAAGTATCACACGCCAGTCGTGTAATCTTCCCTTTAATGGTGTCGTCTGGGTCCTCGGTTGCCCTGATATTCCAATAGTTTAGCCAATGTCTTTAAACTCTGTGAAATCTAGGCTCTTCCAGATGATTGCTAAAAACTCAAATCATTAGCTAAGAAAATACAATTTGTAATTAATAAAAAAATTGTCTAAATTACAATCCTTGCTTGTGAACAACAACTTGAGTGGTACTGTAACAATCCCGGTTTTTGGGCCCGAATTTTTTTTTTTTTTTAAACCCATTTGACTTGGCCCAACCATTATTAGACTTAGGCCCCTCTTAAATTATTGGGCTTGGCCCAACCCTTATTGGGCTTAGGCCCAACTTAAATTATGGGCTTGGCCCATGTAAATTTACGACAAGTACCGATGACGAAACCCGTCATATTAAATACCTGGATACGCGTAGAAATTTATTTTTATTACCATGAGTTAGATAGACTTTTCCCCACTAGTATCTTTAGCATTACCAATTATTAAGATATATAATTTAAATTACACTTATAACATACGTTAGGCAACAAATTAGTAAAGATACTAATTTTATTAACCTAATAGCTACTAGACAACCTTGTACACATATATAAATATATACATGCATACGTACAAATGCATATATATATATATGTGTGATCATACACAAAACTTATATAATTATCAAAACCAATAAAGTCCCATACAAACACATAAATAAATACTTGCACCCTAGTCTTCAAACTTATAAAAACCAACTCCCACATTATATAAAAATCAACCCATTCAACATATATAACCACACATGCATGCGTAAATATACATGCATATATGTATATATAAATTTAACAAATCCATTAAATAAACACCTACACATATTTATACAAATACCATACAATATTTACCATCATACAACCATTATTATTTACCCTACATAATAAACACACATATATTCATACACATATCATACGTACACACATATATATATATGTATAATTTATAAAATCTCTAACTACAACTTATAAACTAAACTACCATCTTATAAAATACAACTAACCTTTTTATAAAATACAAAAGAAATAAAATAAATATATAATACTTACATGACTTGTCCACGTCCATGCACCTAGTCATCCTACCTATACTATTTGTCACCCTAACACCCAACACCACCCCCCTAATAACCAATGCATGGCCATAACTTCAACCAACTCTTCACTCAATCAACTAACCACAATCCCACACTAACCCATACAAGATTTTGTTCACTCTTCTCTCCCTTCTCCTCTCCATTTCAGCCGAACACCACCCTCACACCCCTCACTTCACTTCATTTTTCAACTACACTTCACACACACAACCAAAACTCTCTCTAACACTTTCTCCTAACCATCAAGCACCCTCTCCACCTCAAGAAATCAGTAACTCAGCCTCTAACCAGCTGCAAGGGACGACCAACAGCACCAAAACAAGGACCAAGAGAAGCCACGAGTCCAACGAAACCAACAACCGAGCAACCAAAGCAACAACCGTTCATCCCACGAAGAAGCACGTTGAGACCAGCCCACTTCCAGCCCTTTCCAGTCGAGTTCCAGCCTCCCACCTGACCTCTTTACCATCCCAAGTGCACCCACACTCACTCTCATTAGCGAGGTAACGAGAAAATACCCGAAAACACGTTAAACACGCACTACACTTACATTTTTACACACAACGAATACCATGTCTCCCCATCCATTATGAACATTCAAAAACATTTATTTTTCAGTAACAAAAATATTAAAAACCATAAAACCATTTTCAAAATAAAAGTATACAAGTTTGACTAAAATAGTCAAACTATACACTTTATTTTGAGAAAAACAACAACACCCAACTAACAACCTTGAAAATATGATTTCATATTTTCTGGAGCTTCTTTATAATAAAATATGGTTACAAAATAAATTTCATGATTTTTGGAGTTGTACATTAATTATTATGCATTTTTGAATATTAAAAATGGATAAATACACTAATATTCACAAAAACGTATGGGGAGTATAAAAATACAAAAATTTGTTATCTTACTGTTATAAATATGTGTATAGGTGAATATTACTGATTATGATTGATTTTTGATGGGTGTGCATAAAAATCGAATAATAACCGAAACTAAAACGTACAAAACAACGAAAATACCAAAAATGTAAAAATACCAAATTTTTATTATCTCAGTAACTTAAATATGTTAAAAATAAGTTAGAAAATAAATTTCATAGTTTTTCTAAAACGAATGTAATTACTACGAATTTTTGAATGTTTAATGGGATTAAAATACAAAAATTCGTATAAAATAATTAAGGACACTTAGAGCCAAATTTAAAGAACCTAAACTCATATATGGGTATAAAATAACTATTTTAAGACCTAAAATGTTACCAAGGACCCTCTAAGCATAAAACGTAATCTTAACCGAACCGAACGCGTTAAAAACACGAAACCCAACGAAACAAGAAAAATCTGATATTTAATAATTCCAGAAGCTTTTATATATAAAAACTAAGTATCTCAACAAGTTTCATAATTTTTATAAGCCTAACCTATTTATTATAAATTTTTGAATATAAAAGACTAAGTAAATGGTAAAAAGCACAAAAATTAGAAAAATACCTTTTAATCTAAAATACCACTTTTTATACAGTATATATGACCCAAGGAAGTATTTTAAATAATAAAAATGTTTAAAAGGATGTTTCGTAAGTAAATCGTTCATACGTCGGTTACACGCGCGTTAAAATACAAAAATGACCAACGAACCTTAAAACTCAACTTTTGGACTACAAAGCACTTATTTACTGATTAAATAAGCTATAACCAAAATTTCAACAATTTAGGAAGTACCAATTATTTTATACAAATTATTTAAGTTTAAAAACCCGTATACCGACAACTACTAAATAATTTGTAGAAAATAATTGAAACACCTAAAAACCATGAAACACCATATATTACAGTAACTAAGACCCCTTTAACTTAATATGAGAGCCCAAGATCGAAATAAGCTCAAAAACCTAAATCATAACCCGACACGTAGCGATTAACCGCAACCGGAGAAACCGGTAAACCCGGAATCTACCCCGAACTTGATAAACACTTTAAAACCAGTAGGTTACTTTAAAATATGTATAATACCAATACACAACACTAACACACCTAGAAATGAGAAGTTATAACCAAAAAACCTAACTTTAGGGCTAAAAGTGTCAATATAACAAAGTTGAGGGACTAATGCGACAACACTCAAACTTTCTAATTTTTATGAAAAATAAGTTAAATACTTACTGATTTAAACTAAAATAATATGGATTTAAGTATTAGAACGAGAACGAACCAACGAGAACACAAAAACGACTATACAACCGAAAGACAAACGCACCCGTTATGGAACACACATAGACTTATACATTTTAGAATCTAACTTGATGAAACTAAACATAGGAAGTCCGCTAGGAGGTAGAACTCTCACGCAAACCATTATCTAGGAAACTCGTGAGCAAAGCTACAGGTGAGTTCATGAACCCCTTTTTTGTAATATTTTTGGGGCTAATACATACCTACTAAACTTTATTTATTTAAACTCTTTTTACATTTTGTTGTGGTGTAACGCATCTGCTACTTGTCCCCGAACGTTGGTACAACTTTCGGTAGCCATTAACTTCTTGCAGGAGCCCTTTGATATGTGAATAGTACTATTTGGGAATCCCCCGCGTACAGTGGCATACCCCCCACTGAGGTTAAAAACCGTTACGCCACATGTTCAATGAAACGTTGGTGCTTAGCAGAGCACGTTAGCCCACTTTGGGTTAGGGGACTATTATTTATCGTATTCGGGTTGGGTATAATCCGAACAGGTTTGGCTACATATATTGTCGACCGTACACCATAAAATATATTGTTTTAGTGTCATAACTTTTATTAAACCATGAGCTCACCAACTTTATGTTGACGTATTTTTTGGTATGTATTTCAAGTATTTAGATGATTTATCTATTGAAGCATGCAGTTAGACAACATCTAGTTGATAGCCTTAGAAGATCCTGACTAGAAGAAACACGCAAGAATTATAGACAAACTATAGACGAAGACTACTTGGGAATAGTATACCAAATGGCTTCACTGCTTTTGTTAAAGATTACCTTTGTACCCTTTGATTTATACTTAGAATATAAGAATATTTCGTGTAAACCTATGGCCCCCTATTAATGCATACATAGTTTCCGCTGTGTTTTGTTGGATATTCAATCGTCACGGCCCACCCCCTTGGTCGGGGTATGACAGGTACCCCTAATATATGACCAGAAAGGGCAAAAAAATAGTTTTGGTATCTTTTAGTGAACAAAATGAATCATGTTTTGATTGGTAATTAAAGAGTGAATAAACGTCAATAGTGCATGTGATTTTTTATGATACCCGGTGAGCGCGCCGACAATAGAAGGTACAAGAGTAGTGTTGAAAGTTTCAAAAGGCTAATTGGGGTTCATCAAGGAAAATGGAAGAGTAGGAAGGTACAAGAGTAGTGTTGAACACCCGGGGATTATACTTGTCAAAAATGAAAGTTAGAGGGCTAACTTTGGATTCTCACACTCATAAAGTTATAAACGAGATTGAGGATGGCTTGGAGTTCAAGTCTCGTAGCGAATAAAATGTGCAGGTTCTATTAGATTTATGAGTTAGATGTTTAAAAAAACTAACAAATCTCTAGTCTTTGTTAGATCCGTCAGTTGTTAATGTTATCATAATGTCTTTATTAAAGTCTAGAGAGCACGATCTATGTTGAGAGGTGAAGATAACTTGTTGATTATTGAGACTTGTGACCAAACCTATCTTGATTAAATCCAAAATCTACCTTTTATTTATGTATATGTAATTTTCATCTTTTATTTTCTCTTAAATAAAATTATGCTAAACATGCCAAGTAATTAATATCTGAGAAAAAAGTCTGTTAAGATATTAAGTGTAATTGGATTTAACAAAATGACCAACACAATCGTTATATTTATTAAACAAGTAATATGTATGGAATATACGCTTGCTTGGTTGCATATTTATGGTATTTTACCCTCATTGGTTTTTAAAGGCAAAGCCCATAAGCAATTACGGTTCCTAGAGGACAACATCTTCTTAAAAGGGGTCCGAGGACAACATCTACTTGAAAGGGGCCGGTCCAAGCACAACACTCATGGTATAAACATGTAACAATCATATTTCTCTATATTACCCGACGAAGTATTCAGATCAAAACCCATACATTTTAGTTTCGACAATAAACTAGTTAACACTAACCATGTCTAATACAGATGAGTTAACCGTTATTTTTAAATAACAACGAGCTATTTACACACTGTTTGAAAAAAATTTGTTATTACTACCGTTAAAACCATACACGGGCTACAATTCATGAAAAACAATGTTAATCAACTTCAAACAAAGTCAAACAAATAAACTGAAACATCCAAACCAGCGAAACAGATCTATTTGCAAAATCGTTATTTCATCAAACAAAATTAAAAAAAAATTTAAACCTAACCATCACCTCACCAAATCAAATCAATAGCCATACACCATATACCACCACCTCACCAAACTAAACCAATAGCTATGCACCACATTACAACCATCATAAAATACTATTCATAAAGTTTTTAATTCAATATATATAGTATAATAAAACGGCACAAATGCAATTTATTTAGAAACAAAATTACAAAACTACCCATGTTACTATTCATTCACTTTATCTTTCAATATATAGTAATAACTAGTTTAGTGTCCGCGCTACGCTCGGGAACACAATTCAAATGAAGCTTTTAAAGATGTTTATGAATGTTCCATTCAGTTTTGAGACAAAACCATGGTAAAACAGAACACTTGATATATTTTTAAAAATTAGATTTTTAATATAGCAATATTATACTCATATTAAAGAGAATAAAGTGCTTAGTTTTATGGTGTAGTTTATTTTTTTTAAATCATATAAAAATGTTATGTATATTTATAAAACACTGAGGTCTTTAATTGTATTTTATTATTAACTTTATTCATAAGTTTCATTTTTAAACCCTATCAAATATAAACCGACTCATGTACACCCCTTCTAGTAAAGGGTTAAAAATATAAATACTCTTAAATTTTTCGGAATTCTCCAAAATATTAGGTGACCAAAAATGTAATTAGTTTTATTATAATAAATTTTATATACATATTTTAAATAAAAAAATCATTATTGTGAGATAATCTCTCAAATAATGACACATAACCTAAAAGCTATAAAAAATACCACATAAGATTTTTTTGTTTTTGTATATTATATATGGATTTTTATCACTTACGAGTCACATTTACTCACGCGATCATCAAGAGCAAAGTTATAAATGTTATTATTTTATTATTATTCAAAAATGATAGCTCTAACGATATAAAAGCCTTGTGACGCAACTCAAAAGCAAACGATCGAGACATCACAACGGCGAAATCGGAGCAATTTTAACGGTAGAAATTTCAGGTAGCTTTGTTACTAAATCGGAGCATGTTATGTTATGTTTTGAGCTGTTTAGTAGAGAATAATATGATGACATTGTTAAAATGTGTTGCTATTTGCTGCTGATGAAAACGTCTAATGCTTGATTGAAACCCTAAGGTTTGATGAGGTTTTGTTTAAGTATATTCATTAGAGAGTTCAAATATGTAAGTGTTAACTTGATATTGAGTTTGTTTGCTATTGTTTAAATTAGTGGTACAAGTTGCTTCAAACTGTAATTTTAGGTCAATTTTCAAGCTGGTATGATAATGACAATAACTTGACTTTGTTATCCGTTTGGATTTTTGGTTCGGTCTGGTCCTGGAACGACTCGAAACTGATACGAAGATCGATACTGATTAGTAGTTATAGGGACAAAAGTTTATCTCTTCCTCGTATGTTAAGAATGAAAGTTGAAAAGAAGTTAATAACTGTCCTTTGAACATGGTTAACAAATTTCACACACAACAACAGGGAACCAAAATGTCGTTTTAAACGGTCAGTCGGTTAATAGTCTTAAAATTTAGGCGTCATAATTTGTAAGTTTCTTTAGTTGCAAATAGTGATTGTAGAGGTCAAATATGTGATTATTATACCTTGATATTGATTTTGTTTGTTAGTTTTAGGGTCAAATATGTTGATTGTTCTTTGAACATGGTTAACAAATTTCATACACAACAGGAACCAAGATGTCGTTTTAAACAATCAATAGTCGTAAGAAACCAACATTCCCAACTAGTAAGTAAAAGCTTGAAGTTCGTTAGTTTAAAACTTAATGTCACTTGACTAGTTCTTAAAATTTAGGCACCATTGTAACTGTTATGAAGTCATTTGAGGGTATTATGTTGGGATCTTAGGATGATAAAACAAACAATCAAAGTGGTGATGTTGTACTAATCCAAACAACTTATTTGAGTAAAAAAGAAACGCTGCTTGGTTTTCTTTAAGTTTCTTGCACGGTTTTAGTAGGTTGTGAATGTGTGATTATTAACATGATACTGATTTTGGTTACTAGTTTTAAGATTGTACATATTCCAGTATCCACCGCCAAAACTGACCCGGTTACCTGTATATGGAGTTTTTACTGACTTACTTGTTACAATTACCATTTCCTGTCTGGTCTGGTTTTTTAAATAACCTAAAACCGAGTTTAACCAAATCCAATATTTTAGGCTGCTAAGCTTGATTTCCTTATCAAATACCATATGCTCTCGTTGGCTTCCTAGTAATCTCTTCTACCATACTTTTTAATAATTATATGTTCAAATACAGAGTTTGCAACATCAATCAAAATCGCATTTTTTGTTTGTTGTGTGAGCCGTTAACTTACTGGGATTTGTCGTGCATTAAGTTTTAACATGTTTTTTTGTCATGAGTTGCCATATACAATATTGTTTTTGCAGAGTTAGCTGCCATTTTAAGTATGCTAGGTGCCCATGTTTTGACTTCTAACATCAGTTTATATCCTAGTAAAGTAATTTTCGCGTGAACATACATTATACCTAACCTCTATGAGTTGTTTACAAGTTTCACATGTTACACAAATTAGGTCCAAGCTGAAAAAGTTTATGTTTGTGTAATTTTCTTATTTCCTTTTGTTTAGAACCAAAAAACACATGACGTCCGCTACTATCGCAACTCAATTGGGTGCTGCTACATTCCAGTAAGTTCCCCTATAGTTATGTTTTGTCTTTGTCCAAGTGTTGATGGTGGTGGTTAATAACTGACGAATTGTTTAAATTCAGGAGGCAAGCTTACATTGCTCTGCTGCATCGTACGGCTATGATCTGTGTGTTTTCTGTCATGAGAGTTGAATGGGCAAACCCATCTTTACTTGAAAACAACACACTGTTCAAAATGATAGGGAACATGGCATTATCAGCAGTTGCAGCTGTAGCTTGGACTTTATGGAGTGTAGAGATGTTCTCGAAGAGGAATGTGAGAGGCATCTACTACACTGTTCTGAAACTAGTTGGCAGCTACTCTGCGTTTCTCGCCCCCTTCTCACTGCTGATGGTGCTAGTTCTCCCGCACAACCTTAACTGGATCGCGTACGTGGCTGTGTTTGCAATGCTGGGGCTCATAGGTGCATGTATTTACTTAGATGATGGGAAACAAGTCAAGAGAGCATCTACTGCACACTACTTGATACTTTGTCTAGTGCTTGTTTTGGTTATGTTTGCCCTGTCCACCCCCGACTGGATTGCTTATCCATCGATATGTCTATCACTGATGATGGAGAGCATGTATCATCTCATCACTTGTGTGATTTTCATCTGTGAAAAAGCAACCAAACCGTGCAACTTGGAATCTCATGCTCTTATCCAACAAGACAAGAACATCGTTCATCTTCAAATGAGCTATTTGCCGGTTTAGGAGGTCTTTTTCTAATTGATAGATTAGATAGAGTCTTTTAAATAAGACACAAAACATGGTAGTATCTTGTGATTCTTAATCAAACATTACTGTGTCATTTGGATTTTGTTTTGTAAAGCATATCCTTAGCAAAGCTAGCTAGAGTGCTCTTAGGTATTAACGCACAAATCGTTGTTTTTTTCCGGTTCAAGTCAAACCGGTCCTTGCTTGGTTCACGTTGTTGCCTTCATTTTGATTGGGTTTCCCCGTTTGAGTGGTTTAGTTTCGGACTTTCGGTTTGTAACCAGTTGGTTCAAGACAAATCGTACCCGGTGTGGATAAATTCACGTTTTTTCTAGGGATCGTTTCCGCTTCCGATTCCGGTAAGATTATCATCTGAAACTGTTTTTTTTTTCACATAATACCACTACATCTCATTCATGTTAGATGAAATTTTTCAGACTATGTATTATCTCATTATCTATACTAGGACTTAGGACGTACTATTAAATTATCCCCTTATATACTTTTGCTTTTGTGAATTGTCACCTAACATACCCAACAAAATTGACGTCTAATCTTTTCCAATTCCTTTATAACATCCATAGGAGCACGATAGACATATAATAGATTGGATGACTCCCAAGAACCGACTTTATCAAAGTACATTATTCGACTGCGTCTTGTTAAAGATTTTTCCTCCCACAAGCACAATCGATTGGAAACTCTATCGACAAGAGGTTTCAAATATTTTATTAAGCTCACTAAAAACATGTTTGCTATAGCCTTTTTCTTACAACTTGATTTTGTAGCAAGTTTGTCGGTACTTTCGTTTGACGATAACATTACGACAAATATGTTTGTCTAAAAAAACGCTATCTTTTAGTAGTGAGAGATTTAATTGGAAATATTGGTGTGGTTGGGTAAAGAAGACCAGAAGGCATGAATCTATAGTGAACGAAAAGAAGAAAAAATATAGTTTTAATTATCCCCTTCATAGTTTCAACTCATATCAACTTCTTGTTAAGAATTTGGAGCAATATTTAAACAACTTCTATTTACCTTCAGGTTTGATCCTCGTATATATTAGGATAAGTTCAATGCAACTATGAATTTGAAGGGCTCTTGAATTTACCATGTTAAAATGTTCCTCAGAAGCTTACCCTTTTGTGACATGGACTAAAAGTTAGACACGATATACATGATAATGTGACTATATTCGATAATTTTTTTTAAAATTTGATATATAATTTCAAACAATTTGCATTGAAATAAAAATATATTAACGTTTATTTAAACCATATTGCATATTATGAAATAATTATTTTAATGTTTGTATAAATAGTTAATATTTTCTTAAAGTCAATTAAAAATATAATTACAATCAATCAAGAAGAAACAAAACAAAAACCGAAAAAAATTGTAAGTATCTAAATCAATTTTCATGATTCTAGTTGAAATGTTAAAAAAGTTGCATTATAATGATTTACTATGCACAAAAGTACTTTCCAGCATTTTTTGCGTTTAGTTTAGGTAGATGACCTAGTTAAATGTCAGGTGATAGATTCTCTAATCTATAGGAAGATTAAACCTATTAATAGGTTTTATTTTGAAGATCAAGGTGGTGATGGCGTTGTATCTGGAGCTTCTAAGATATAGATCGTGAAATTTTAGGTATCCGTTTCGGTATCTCAAATTTTGGATACAGATTTGTATAGCGAAATTTACTATCTGAACACCCAAACACATACTGGCGAAGGATAATGGGGGCTCGGGTTGGCGACCGTCCACACACCTTTTTTCGTCAGTAGTGTTAAGTTTGAGTATGGAAGGTTAAAAAACTATTTGTATTGAGTTGTCTAGCCTGAAAAGTTATGAACGTGTATTGAGTTGCCCACCCAAAAAAAATAGAAACCGACTAAAAATTTATTAACTGGCTTTCAATTTTGGTTGATTTCTATTCATTTTAGGATATAGGTTTTTTTTTTAGTTTTCAGTTTAGGGATTTTAGTTTTGCAAATTTCGGTTGAGAGAAAGGAAACTGAAAATCATGGGGAAGTGTGCAAACAAATCATTAATTTTTTATTGTTTGACATGACTAGAATCGGATCACTGACCCGAACATATAATCCGAAACATAATGATAGAAAGAAAATTTAAGTACCTCGTGATTTTTGACCCACCCACTAAAAAAGTTGAAGATTCACCACCGCTTACACGTTTATCCTTTATTTGTTGGTTAACACTTTTGCGTCCTTGTTACACGGAAGGTTAAAAGTGCTTATCTTTAATAAAAGATTTGTTGATTCTCCTTTAGATGCGTTATTGGTTTTAGTAGTTAACTAAAAGTCTAAAACATTGGACAAACTAAATGATTAGGCCAAAAAAGTAATTTAATTTTTTTTAGATGTAGTTTATTATATAAGATTTTTTATTATAAATGTTTATAAAAAAATTAAAAAAACTGAATTTAAAATAATATCACATCTCTAATATAATAAAAGAAAACAATAAAAGCTTATGTAACATTCTTTTAAAATTTTTAGCTTATGTGACATCATTTAAGATTTTCTCTCAAAACAATGAATTTTAATTTAAAATATGTATGTAAAATATATTATATTAACAATAATTACAATTTGTTTTCCTAATATTTTAAAAATTAAGAGTATTTATATTTCCAACCCTCTGCTACTACGGGTGTATATTAGTCGGTTTGTATTTAATAGAGCATGAAAATAAAACATAAGGATGAAGTTGTTAATGACATATAATTCAAGACCTCGATCAGTGTTTTACAAACATATATAACTTTTTTATCGTAATTATTTTTAAATAAAATTACTCCATAAAACTAAACATTTAATTCTTTTTAGTTTAAGTATAATTTTGCTATACTAAAAAAACATTTTTTAAAAATAAATCATGCGTTCCGGTTAACCATATTTTTTTTTTCTGAAAATTGATTAGAACCACCATGAATATTTTTAAAACTATCACTTGAGTGTTATACTCTCGAAGGTAACGCAAGCATTAAACTAGTAACATATATATCCAAACAAAACTTTTTATAGATAATATTATATTAATTATATTAATTAAGATTGTATCATTTAGTAATGAGTTTGGTGTTCACAACTAAGTCATTCATACTGAAGCCTATGTGTATAGGCTATAAAAAGTGTTCTAATATGCTACTTATTTATTATAATATAATATATAGATGTAGATTTTTATATAGATATCTTAAACGTTATAAATTGAATTTAAATAATCTCTATTACCAATTATTCATTTATTTGCCACTAATACTTTCAAATTCTTGCAACCGATCACAAAATTTAACCGTTTTTCATTAACGTTATAAATTGAATTTAAATAGTCTCACCACTAATAACTTTTAATAACTAATATTTTAAAAAAATCTAATAACACCGTCTTGATTAGTTTTTTTATCAGGAACGTGCCAATATAAATTTTATTTAAAATAGAGTTCGTTTAAAAAATGTATTTTTTAATACATGATAAATATTATTATCTAAAAATCCAACATTATCTATTTTGGATTAAAGTATATGTTTTTATTTTTTTAAATATTTTAAAATTAAGTTGTTTATTATTTTAAAATAAAAAAATTATATTTCTAATAAATTTCAATAAAACCCAAAATCATAAATTATATATTTTTTATTTAGTAAATGTATCAAAGATTGGGTTGTTAATAAGCGTAAAAATTGGATATTTAAGTTGTGTAGATGGATGAGAGAGAAATTAGGTTTTTATTAAAAAGTTGGGTTGTTGGTTGTGAATGAAGATAATCTAAGTTTACTTAACTACTAATTCTATTTGTGACGTGACTCCTGACATGAAACATAATATTTTATATTTATAAACTCATCCCTAATTAATCAACAAAGGCCTGGGGTGTGACAGGGTGTTGCCTACGTGGTAGGGGTTTGCGCCCCTTTAATGTCCATAACGGGCAATTTAAAATAGGTGTGCTTCGATCGGATAAAATATAACACACCACTCCTCCTTGTGCGAACGCTACCACCATCACACCCAAATTAAGAGGTAACGCCCCATGACCCTATTGCACCCAAGCCGTGATTGACATCATTTCACTCCGGTGGTTACCTTGCTCACATAATCGGGGCGTTATACCTTACAACTGACGTGCGAATGAGGTGATCTAAGAAAGCCTTCTTAGAATTTTTTTTTATTTTTAGTTTTTCTTTTGCATATTCTCTCCATAGACTATAGTGAAAATTCTAGAAATGACTTCGCATACAGTAGAACCTCTATAATTTAATACTCGATAAATTAATAACCTCGATAAAATTAACAATTTGTTCGGTCCTAACTTAGGACCAGTACAAAAATGAACCCCAATCGATAAAATAATAAGATAATAATTTTTTTGAAATTCTAAGGTAAATATATTAGTTCCAGTGAAGCTATACATTAATAATTACTAAAATATTTCAAATTTCCAGGACTGTCTTATAAAAATGAATCTATAGTCAGGTTTTTTTTGTGAACTTTAAATATATATTGAGCTCATATTAATTTCTTAATTGCACTTAAGAGTTGAGGAAGTGTATTCTCGTATTGCAAAAAAAAGTTGAGAAGAGTTGTTGCCGCTTGCAATGCTTCTTTTCAAGTGACCGGTTTCAAAGGTACTCAACTTGACAAGTTTATTAATGTGTGAATGTACATGGGCAATTTGAAGGTCATTGTTTATGTTTTATTCAAATAGGTAAAGTGAGTGGACATGAAAATTTTGAAGGTTGATGCCATTAATTTGTGAGTTGCTCACGAATATAAGCTAACTCTTTAAATTAATAATTTATTAATTTATCGATATAATAATATCTCACTAAATTAATAAAATATCACAGTCTTAACATTATTAATTTATAGAAGTTCTACTGTATATATATTTATTTGACATCTCCATATGAATATCTTAAATGTTATCAAGCACTAATCTAGATTTCTCAAAACATATGTATTTAGTTTCATATCAACATCAGATACTTGTTAGAAAATGATCTAGACTAGAAACGCTGCTTAGATTCTAAGCTAAAGTTATATTAGCACAAAAGGATGTTCAATTAACTATTAAGTAAGGCCATGTCTATTTGAAAAGCCCAAAGTAGTTTAACGATATGTTCATTAAGCTATAGGTAAGCCTATATGAGATAAGCCCACTAGGGTATAAACTTGGCTTCTATAAATAAGAGGTCACACTCATATACTTGATCATTACAAAAACTAACTTCTCATTTCTTATCATTGTTTATATATCTATGAGACTATGACAACAAACTCTTCTCCTATCTAACACTCACTTCAACACATGGTTCATGGTGTTTTAATGTTATTTTTTTTCTAAGATTTTACGCCTTTATTTAACACAATATTTAATTTTTTTATATGTAAGGTTTTTGTATATTATCAATCAAATCCATAAGTGGATGATTGTGGTATGTTGAAGGAAGAATTAGACCTTAATTTTTGGTAGGATGGTTCAGTTTAAAAAGTTTTTTTTATTTATTAATGTCAAATAAAAAAGAAACTAAAAGGTAATTATGGTTAAATAAAAAATACGAGAAAATAATAAGGGGGAGTTGTGCGACCAATTCGGTCATCACATAATTTGACACAAGTCTTAGATCCACATTCGCACTGGATCCACTCATAACCCAATTATGTTGACTCGTTACCCGAGTTTGTTTATAGTCCTTATACCCTTTTTTATCTGGGTTAAACCCACCACGTGATTTTACTACAACCACTACCAAATAAACAAACCATCACCCATCAATCATCATTATTTAGTGATCAATCTAAGGTTAAAAGTTTCTAACCAAAACTGACCACTATAACATTTTGCAAATATCCTTACACCTCCGTACCCTCCCATTTTCCTTATTAAACCCCAACTAGCCTTTTGAAACTTTCCAGCTAACTCTTGCACTTTCTATTGTCGGCGCATTCACCTGGTTTGACGAAACAAAAACATACACTATTGACGTTTATTCAGCCTTCAATTACCAATGAAAACATTGTTCAGTTTATTCACTAAAAGATACGTCAGGCTACCACTCAAGTTGTTGTATAGATGTCTAGGTTTGTAATTTATACAATTTTTTATTAAGTACAAATTATATTTTCTTAGCCAACAATTTAACTTTTTAGTAATAACTTGGAAGAGCCTAGATTTCGCACGGAGTTTAAAGAGAAAACGCTTCTTTTGTTTGCTTGTTGGGCCACTACGTTGGGGAACCTTAGGTACATGCGGGAACACTTCGAGACTGATTACGTGTACATGTACGCAATGTGGGCTGACAGTACTGTTCTGGCTCTATCATTTTGTTTATGGCTCGGGGTAAGTTGCTATAAAAGCAGGGCAACCGAGGATTGAGACAACAGCATTAAAGGAAAGATTATGTACTAATAGGATAACAAATATGTTCTAATCTTGTAAGGAAAATATCACCAAATCTTAATATAATTTTGACCGGGACGTGTTTCTTATTTGGTTTTCTTCTTGTTACATCAACAAATTTGATCTTCCTTCCCTTTTGACTAAAACAAATAGTAAAAAAATTGTACAAATGATTCATATGGTTTTATTTTGTTATAGCAACTTTAGTCCATAGATTTGTTAAAAAGCACCTAACATTATTAACATTGGGGACTAAACTTGAATGTTGCCGATGATAGCATTAGCAGCGATTTATGTGGTTTTAGGGGCGATTTTCTTCGCCACTAACACCGAAGTTTTAATAGTGTGACAAGGGTACATAAATTCCGCACTTAACAAAATATATGAAAGTCCAATACTTGAATAAAAGAGTAAATTGCTATTTTGATTCCTGGGTTTGTACCGATTCGATCAATTTGGTCCTTATGTTTTTTTCCCATTTTGATATTTGGTTTTGTAAAAAAATGCCACGTTGGTCCTTCCGTCAATTTCTATTAGATTTAAACGTTAAATCCAAGGGTAATATAGTCATTTTACATTTTAGGGACCAAATGACAATTTTTACAAAACCAACACTAAAATGACAATTATTTTATATTACAGGGACTAAAATAACAATTTGATTATTTTGATAAATAAGGGTATTTCCAGCATTTAACACAATCCAACAGAAGACGTTGACGGAAATACCAAAATGACATTTTTTTACAAAACCAAACACTAAAATGACAAGAAAAAAAACATAAAGATCAAAGTGGTTAAATTGATACAAACCAAAGAACTAAAATAAGCATTTTACTCTAGATAAAATAAAAAAAGTTGGTAAACTGAGGAGCTTCTAGTTGCTCACCTCGAAGCTTAACAACATCTCGTTAAGGTATCGTGACTATGGCGCTACAGTTGCCAAAAGCTAAAAGCAAACTACCATTGATCGCTAAGGTTTTGTACAACAAGTTTTTGTGTTTGTCTATCATATCCTAGATTCCACCATGACGGAAGTAACCATGTCCATTGTCCCACATGTGAAAGTTCAAAGTATAAAACTACTATATATGTATACAAAAATACCTTTATAAAACTAATAAAGAGATTGTTTAGCCAAGTGGCTCAAATCCACCACCTTTAACTAAGATCATTAGGGTTAATTATATTGTCAAGTTTGTATTTAATTTGGATAAACATTTAACAATTAATACATTGACTCCTGAATCTACCTTAAATTATTTTAATAATTTAATAACTCATATATGTATGCTTAGCACAAATAATTTTAGGTTATCCACATACGAAAATGGAAGAAGAAAAAAAAGAAGAAGATGAGTATACTAAGAGAGTGAAGGAAGTTTATGAAAGTGGAGAAATTGGTCCGTCTAATCCCATCTTCTTGATTATTGGAAATATTATGTACGAAACACCAACGACAATTATTTAGCAACTATTGCTTAATTTAAGACTCAAATGCATAGGACTCGATCTGGTTGGAATGAGTAAGAATTTGAGAGTATTTAAAAAAATCACACGTACCCAAATGTTGTGGTAGCAAAATAACCTCTTACAAACATTAAGTAGCGCAACCTTAGAATTACAATTTGTGAGTTAATTTTGTTTGAATGTGATAAGAATGTCACTTAAGTTTTATTATATTTACTTTTATTTGTGTTGTGCGCTGGTTGTGAGACTTATTATCAATCGTTGATAAAATGTGGAGACCTGATCTTTAGACATGTATAAAACTAGTTATCTATTGTATTTTGTTACACTAAAAATAGTAATTGTTTATTTTACTCTCAACTCTAAAGTAAGTAGATAAGTAGTTTTGTTAGACAAAAAGTTAATCATGCATCCAATTACTTGGTACTTGAGAGATTTGATCAATGATCGAATTGAAGCATTAGAAACACATAAGCTAACATCCTGTAACAAAATAAAAGACTTATTATACGCGGTGTACTCCATAACTAAATAGTTATGAGTTAGGGAAACGGAGGGCAGTGGAAACTGATATGGCGTCATAGTCCCAACCCATTATTCATTTCAGCTTCTAGCCTGACATGGATGAACCCATTGTAGTAAATAAAGATCATAATACGCGATTTTAATCCTACCATAATATGTATAGTAAATCTCGTAGCCACACATTTCTATAATAGAAATTATACTCTTAAAATTGTAGAAATCCCTCATCTTCGTCTCGTGATTTTGGGCTTCCAAATCGGGTGTACGTATACACTACTAGAAAAATGAAAATGGTTTTTTTTGCTACAAAAGTTTCCGACAAAATTCCAACAACTTATATATGCGACAACTTAGCAACAATTTTCCTACAAAAAGTTACATAAATAATAGCTCTCATACAATTTCCTACATGTTTCCAACAAACTAGCCACAAAGTTGTTGCAAATTTGTCAAAACAAATTTGCTACGCCTTTTTCTTACAACATGATCTTGTAGCAAGGTTGTCGGTACTTTCGTTGGGAACAACATTACGACAAATATATTTGTCTCTTTTAGCAGTGAGAGATTTAATCGGCAATATTGGTGTGGTCGAACACCGATTCCACAACAACATCTACCACCGGCAATATTGGTGTGGTTGAGGGTAGAGTATCGTCGCTGAGAACCCAACACCCATTTCATTGGCCATATCGACACTTTGCTCGATCTATATGTTTCTTCTTTTGTCTCTTGTCCGCTTCTTTCTATCCGCACCACCTAAAAGACATACATGTCACACACCTAAAGAACATGAAAAGCCCATGTAAATCAAACGTACGTTCACTTGACTAAAATTACTATTGTGCTATATATTCACTACTCTTCATTTCATTGACAAATTAGGATAACTTCGATGCAACTTTGAATTTGAAGGGCTCTTGAATTTACCTTAAGAGCATACGGAGTGGGTTTTGTGATATCTGCCCCGAAACCCAAACCCGAAGGTCCGGCTCAAAACCGAAGTTGTTTATCTTTTAAATTGTAATCGTATCTATTTCCTCAAAATGTAACGTCATTTTAATTATGGATAAATATATCGAATCGTACGTTATTTGTATCTTATTTAAATCAAACGTATTTACACCGCAAAATATCCGCGTATATCAAATAATAATTATTTGTTGACTATAAAACGCTAAGTATATATATATATATATATATATATATATATATAGGGATCCATTCAAATGAGAACACTTTTAACTTGAGAACAACTTAGGAACCGCTTTAACTGTTGAATTTTTTATAATATAAATTAACCAAAATGCTTATAATTAACCTAATTTTAACATCTATTTAAAAAATATATGATTTGTGAAGTCGTTTGTTAAAATGCATATATGCACCCACATTACTTGTACACAAACACACATTGTGGGTGCATATATGCATTCTAACAAACGACATCACGAATCATATTTTTTTTAAATATATGTTAAAATTAGTTGAATTATAAGCATTTTGGTTAATTTATATTACAAAAAATTCAATAGTTTGACTCCCTTTATGATTCGTTAAAGTTGTACTTTTTGTACTCAAGTTAAGAGGTGTTCTCATTTGAGTGTCCCTCTATATATATATATATATATATTTCGTAAAAGACAAGTATTAAAAACGTTAAACCAAGACGCTTCTAAGTCTCGAAATAGTCTCCTAATAGCTCAAACGAACTAAAACTATAAAAACGTCTCCTATAAAAACGTTACATCTCGACTCGGTCATTTTAGTTAGTTAATTTATGCAAAAACTAACCTTTGGGCTAAATATGTAATTTTTGAAAGTTGAACTAAAGTTTAAAAGTCTAATTATAAGACATCCCAAACACCAGGGACCAGAAGTGAAAAATTAACCCAAACCAGCCCCCCCTGTCGCGTCTCCCCCCCTGTCGCACTGTACCCCGACCACCGGCGCCCTGTTCCGGCAGCTTTTCCCCTTCGATACCTGCACCACGAATTGTTTAATCCATTCGCATTTAATGCCACGCTCAATCGATCGTTTATATCACCCAACCCACCCTCAAACCCGTCGACCAAAACCCCCACTCCCCTTTGCTCCGGCGACTCCGATTACAACCAATCCGGCACCATTTCAGGTAATTCTTGGTTCCATTTTGATCCTCTCGACATTCTACAACTCTCTAACACTCCAATTTTATCTCATATCAACTCCAGATTCACGAAAATCACTCGAAACCGTCGGCCTTGTTCTTCGTTCCTATACGTACCAAAACATCACCAAATCGTAAGTTTTTTATATCATTATAACCGTAAATCCATGGGGATTAAAATCCCCATGATTAATTTGGCTTGGGTTATCAAGTTCGATCGAATTTGATGTTTTAACATCTAGGGCTCATATGAGGGTTTGGGTTATGGTTCAGATGAAGTGTTAAAAAATTAAAGTTCCAATCTAATAACAACAAAAGCGCGCCTGGTTCAGTGGTTAGTGCGTGTGTGTATGGTTGGGTTGGTCACGGGTTCGAAACCCACTTAGACCATTCTTTTTAATATTCATTTTTAACCATTTAAGTCAACACTTTAATAATCTAATAACCTATTAATTGTTAATAATATGTTTTAAAAGTTAAAAACATATAAGTGTGTTTTATTTAACAAAGATTTAAGCTTTATACCAAAAACATGTTTTTATAAAATATTTTAACGTTACGTTCGAACGTTCAAACTCGTTTAAAAACCTTGATTTCTAAATCCGAAACATTTGACTTCGGACTTAACTCCGGTTACCACGGTTCCATTTCTAAATTAAGATCTTTATACTTTTATTTATTTATACATTATATAACTTTTAATAATCAAATGATTAAGTTAATAATATGTATTAAAGACTAAAATGTATAAGTTAAATAAAGATTCTAAGTATTATTACCAATATACTACTAATGTTTTCTAAAATGGTTTTTTGTAAAATACCAAGTTTTAAAGTCTAATAAATCGGTTTCGTACAAAAATACTCGGTTACGGTTCGTACCAAAAATCCCAAATCTCCATAAATTCTTATTATTTCTATTCTAGTTTCTATACTATATGTTTTTCTAAGTTAGGATTCTCATTATTTAGGTGATACTAATATTTGGGAAATCCTCGGTTCCAGTTGATTTATTTCTATACCATTTCTGATTCGTATTCAAGGTGAGTAAATTCACTCCCCTTTTTGTACTATTTTTGGGGCTGAAATATGTCTTTTTTTATATTACGTTTTCTATTCTAAAAGAGATCATACAAATATGTTAATCTAGCTCGCGACTTGATGCAACCTTATGTGTTAGTTAAAAGTAGTTTTATTGCTTGGTAATCCCACCGGTACAATGTTAGCGCTAATGGTTTGACAAACCCACCTGCCTGTACAACATCGATAGGTGATTTAAACCCGGCCTTTCTAATTCCATGTTTACTATGCTTACAATGCTATGACGGTTGTTGCTATACTATGATGCTATGCTATGCCATGTCCCTAAATTGATAAATAATTATTAATAACTTATATATCGAGACGGTAAACGACGGTTGGTTAAAAGTTATCTTTAATTATCACATGAGTGGTTCTCATGCTAAAATGGCTATACGAAATACTATGGGTCCTAAAGTGATTGGTGTGCTATACGATTCTAGGTGTCCTGGTATAGGAAATTGCTAATTATATAAGTTTGCGCAGCATATCTTGTTGATCTCGGATTTTCCCTATTATTATTTATAAATTGTGTTTTACTCACTAGCTTGTGTAGCTAACTTTATTTTCACATATTTCAGGTGTTTCTTGATTTATGGTTTATTTCCAATTACGTTCAAGACATAGGAGCCTTGGACCTAGAGAAATAAAAATAAAGACTGTTTAATTTCTGTTGCTATGGATTTGTCGATTTATGTTTAAAAACCTGTATTTCCTAAACTTAAGATAATTCCTATTAAACTTACTAATTAAATTCCATGTGCTTTGTTACTATTGATATCCAATTCTATTGACGCGCCCGGTGTATTTCGCCGCCGGGCGGGGTGTCACAGGTTTGGGGTGGATGCCGCCCCTATTACACACCACCCACCTCCAATGGCTATTTCTAACTGCTATAAAAAGTAACTTTTTCTTTATTTACATAATATATTATATATAGTAAACCGAATCAAATATAAACGAGACTCTCATTTATAAACAAACATTCAACCACAAACATCAAATTTCTCTATACTTTTATCAAAATGGATTTATCAAGCTAGAAACTCATCACTCATGGCTCCACCATCACTAGAGCAGATCGTTGGATGTGCGGTGAAATTTGTATTTTCTTATTAAAATTTAAAAAAATGAGAAAATAAAAAAGATTGGAATGATGTGGGGTGATATTTGAAGTGAATGTGCGGTGAAGTAAAAAGTGGAAAAAATATGAGGTGGTAAGGGTGGACTCCCCTCACCCTTATTAGTTATTTTGTTCTTTGGTTGGTTACCCTTTTGAGACATGGACTAAAACTTGACACGATATGCATGATAATTTGACTATAATTGTTTTTTTTATATAAATTTTATTGATATATTCAAACAATCTACAAAGAAAAGTAATTAAGTTTATTTACACCATATTGCATATTTTGTTAATGTTTGTATAAGGAGTTAATATTTTTTTTAAAGTCAATTAAAAATATAATTACAATCAATCAAAAAGAAACGAAACAAAACCTGAAAAAAGTTATAATATATAATTCAATTTGCATGATTTTAGTTAAAACGTTAAAAAATTACATTATTATGATTTACGATGCACATAAGTACTTTCCAAATTTTTTGACAGTTAGATAAATAACCTAGTTGAATGTCAAGTGATAGATTCTCTAATCTTTTGTTAATATAAAAAGATTAAACCTAATAACATGTTTGATTTTGGAGCTTTAAGCAAAAGTCTTGAAATTTTAAGTATTTGGTTTGGTATCTGAAATTTTAAATATGGATTTGGATACAGAAATTCACTATCTGAACACCCTTACATGCCTACACCCTTACACATCTATCCTTTAGCAGTTGTTTACCACTTTTGTATCCTTGTTAGAAGGTCAAAAGTGCTTATCTTTAATAAAAAAATTGTTAATTGTCCTTTAGATGTGTTATTGGTTTTAGTAGTTAACCGATAACAATGGACCAATTAAATGATTAGGCCAAACAATTATTTAATATTTTTTAAATGTGGTTTATTATATAAGATTTTTATTATATATAATGTATATAAAAAATTGAAAAACTTGGATCCTTATAAATAATATCAAAGAACATATGTATTCAAACTAAATTAATATTTCACTAATTAAGATGTATTATTTAGTAATGAGTTTGATGTTGATAACTCAGTATTTCATATGTGGAGCCTATATGTATAGGTTAGAAATTTGACAAGCGTTTTAATGTTATACTTAATTATTTTAATAGATAGATGAGTAGATTTTCATATGAATATTTAAATGTTAGAAATTAGAATTAAATAATCTCTATTTTTAATTATTTGCCACTAAGAATTTCAAATTCTTGCAATCGATCACAACTTTTTACCCGTTTTTATCATTAGTCTCACCACTAAGTTTACTTAACTATGCTAATTCTATTTGTGGCGTGACTCCTAACATGAAAAATAATATTTTATTTTATAAACTCATCATATTCAATCGACAAAGGCTTGGGCGTGATTGCACCCCCTTTGATGTCCACAACAGGTAAGTTAAAATAGGTGTGCTTCAACCATGTAAAATAGAACACACCACTCCTTCACAAGCGCTACCACCATCACACCCCAAGAGGTAGCACCCCATGACCCCATTACACCCAAGCCGTTATCATCTTATCGACATCATTTCACGCCTCAACATGGGCATTATACCTCACAACGGGCATACGAATGAGGTGATCTAAGAAATCCTTCGCTGGGTTTTTTATTATTGTTAATTTTTCTTTTACGTATTCTCTTCATAGACTTTACTGAAATTTCTAGAAATGACTTCACATATATATTTGAAATTTCCATATGAATATCTTAAATGTTATCAAACACTAATCTAGATTTCTCGAAACATGTGTATTTAGTTTCATATCAATATCAAATTCTTTTTAGAAAATGGCTAGGCTAGAAACGTTTAGATCTATGCCGATTGTTATATTAGCATAGAGGATGTTCAATTAAGTAAGGTTAGCCATGCACAAACCGGGTTTTTTTAGGAACCGGTTTCGAGTAGGAATCGGGTCCGGTTTTGGTCAACAAAGTTAAAAACCGGGTAGGGTCGGGTTCGGTTCCGGATATGATCGGGTATTTGACTAGGTTTTGACCGGTTTAACCAGGTGTATTTCGGTTCCGGGTAGGGTCGGGTCTGGGTTGGCCGGGTTGAGGTGGAAGCGGTTCCAGGTACGGTTCCACTTTCTTGGAGGAACCGGAACCCATGTGTATCCTACGGTTCAGATACGACCGGTTCCGGTTCCAGTTCAGGTACACCGGATCGGTTTCGGAACTGGTTTTTTTGTGCGGTAAGTAAGGTGATATCTATTTGATAAGCCTAGGTAATTTAATGATAGATCCATTAAGCTATGAGTAAGCCCATAAGAGATAAGCCCGTTAGGGTATTTATTTGGCTTCTATAAATAAGACTATAAGTTGTCACACTTATGATCATTATGAACTCTAAAGAACCCACTTCTCTTTTCTTATCCTTGTTTATATATTTATTACAATCAGAGTTCATATTTATGTTTTAATGTTATATTTTTCAAGATTTTACGTCCTTATTTTATTTGACACAATATTTAACTTTTATGTATAAGGTATTGTATATCATCAATCAAATCTAGGATTTGTTTTTCTCTTAAGTTAATTACTTATATTAGGGCAAGTCAACAGTAACGTCGAAATTACCATTTCTAAGTTAATTTTTCACGCTTTTACGCCACCGTCGCATGGTGAGGTCTTAATGCTAGTTAAGTACAAAACCTAGTTATAATATCTCTTAATGTTCTATCATCGTTCATCTAAGTAACACCTAGATAAATTTAGTTCTTCACCAAGGAAGATACTAACAAATCTAATGGAATTGTAGACTACATAATGATCGATGGTGAATAGGTATGAGCACAAGTGGTTGATTATGGTATGATGAAAGAAGAATGAGACGTTAGTTTTTGCTTGGATGGTTTAGTTTAAAATGCTTAATTTTTATTTTATAAAATTCAAATAAAAAGGAAACTAGAAGGTAATTATGGTTAAATAAAAAGTAAGGGAACATAATAAGGGGGAGTTATGCGACCTAGCCAGTCATCTACATAATTCGACACAAGTCTTAGATCCACATCCGCACTGGCACACATAACCTAATATGTTAACTCGTTACCTTAGTTTGTTTATGGTCCTTATACCCTCTTTCATTTGGGTTAAACCCACCACATGATTATACTACAAACACTACCAAATAAGCATACCATCATCACTCAGAAATCATCATTGCTTAATGATCAATTCACAGTTAAAGGTTTCTAACAAAATTGACCATTATAACCTTATTCATCTATCCTTACACCTCCATACTCTCCCATTTTCCTTGTTGAATCCCAACTAGCGTTTTGAAACTTTTCAGACAACTCTTGTACCTTTTATTGTCGGCGCATTCACCTAGTTTCACGAAACAAACACATACACTATTGACGTTTATTCACCATTTAATTACCAATGATACATCGTTCATTTTATTCACTAAAAGTCACCTAAACTATTTTTTGCCATTTTTATCATATAAGGGCTACCACTTAAGTTGTTGTTTAGATACCTATGTTTGTAATATAAGACAAATTTTTATTAGTTACAAATTATATTTTCTTAGCTAGTGATTTAAGTTTTTAGCAATCATTTGAAAGAGCCGAGATTCTTCACGGAGTTTAAAGACAAAAGGCTATTTTATTCGCATGTAGGGCTAAGCTACATGAATAGTAGGGTAAACGAGGACACAAACAACACAACTAAAGGGAAGATTATACGACTGGTGGTTGATTACTTGGTTGTTGTGGCACTAGCAGCCACCTTCTAAACCATTTTTTCCCGAGAAATGGCGATTCTGCAGAATTGATATCATTTGGTATTCTTGGTTTAAAAACGTCAGTTATCGTCTTTCTTATATGGTACTAGTAAGTTAATACTTAATTAAATACATTTTTTTCTTTTAATTTTAAAATTATATGGCTCACTTTTAATTTTCATGTTTTAGAAGATGTGGATTGAGAGTGTTTCGCTGGAAACTTGAAATTAGTATACAATGGATGATTGAGTTTGATGAAACTATGATAGCCAAGAAATATGATACTATATCATATGGATGGTTGAGGTTGATGAGACTATGATAACTTAAACAAATGGAGTCTTTATTAGGTTTTTATTTTGTGATCATATTGGACAAAATGATCATTTGCTTGTTCAAAAATCTCTTTGCCTCATGTTTCTTAAGCCATCGTAGTAGTTTCAACAATAACAAATTAAGACTCCATTTGTTTAACCTATCGTAGTCTCAATCAACCTCAATCATTTATGATATATTTCTTAGCTATCATAGTCTCACCAACCTGAATCATCTATGATATATTTTTTTCAAGTTTCCAACAAAACACTCTTAATCCGCACCTTCTAAAAAACGAAAATTAAAAGTGAGCCATATAATTTTAAAATTAAAAGAAAAAAATGTATTCAATTAAGTATTAACTCACTAGTACCACATAAGAAAGACGATGAATGACGTTGCTAAACCAAGAATACCAAATGATATAAAGTCTGCAGAATTGCCCTTTCTTGGAAAAAAATGGTTTGGAAGGTGGCCGCTAGTGCCACAACAACCAAACAATCACCCACTAGTCGTATAAACTTCCCTTTAATTTTGTTGTTTGGATCCTCGGTTGCCCTGCTATTCCTGTAGCTTAGCCCTACAGAAAATAAAAGATCCCTTTTGTCTTTATACTTCGTGTAGAATCTAGGGTATTCCAAATGATTGCTAAAAACTTAAATCGTTAGCTAAAAAATATAATTTGTAATTAATAAAAAATTGTCTATATTACAAACCTAGGCATCTGAATAACAACTTGAGTGGTTGAACTAATATGATGAAAAAAAGGCAAAAATTAGTTTAGGTGTCTTTTAGTGAATAAAATGAACTTTGTTTTCATTGGTAATTAAAGGGTGAATAAACATCAATAGTGTATCTAATTGTGTGTCTATGCACACCCCCCTTACATACTTGTCACACCCCTCTTAATTTTTATTTTGAAACTTGTCAAAAATTATCCCTAAACTTTTATTATCCTTATTCGTTAAAAATAAGGTGTTTCAAAACGAAATTAATAACATGCATACATAAAAAATGTTTGCGTGAGTATTCAATAGTTCGGTTAACGGTTTGATTGGTGCGGTTTATTCGGTTTTAAAATCTTTTTGTTCGGTCGTGAAATCAATTTTTTGCCTTGATCTAACCGAATTCAACTGCTTAAGTAGATTTATTCAGTCGTGAAATCTTTTAATTTGGCCTAACCGAATAAAATTTAACCGCTTTAGCAGGTTTATTCGGTCCGTTTATCCGATTAAACCGATTATTATACGGTTTATTCAGATAACCGAACCGAATAAACCATATTTTTTGTAACCTATAACCGACTTCACAATTCGGATACGGTTAGTAACCGAACCAAAAACCAAATTTGCAATTCGGTTCGTTTTTTAGGTTACGGATACGATTTATTCGATTATTTTTAGTTTTCGGTTTGTTTGAACGCCTCTAATTGATACTCACGAACTAAATGCAATAGTTTAATATAACATTATAACAAATGAAATCTTAATTTAAGAAGAAAATATAGTTTTGTAAAAAAAATTTAAAATCATACTTTTTATAAACTTTAGGGAGGGGGCGTAACAAGTAAAAAAATTAGAAAAGGGGGGTGTATATAGTAGCACCATATTTTTTTTTGGACAACGAAACAAATAAAGCCCGGCTACCCGGGGTAACCCAATGGCGAAAGGCGACCCCAAACGCTCTGCGAACACAGACAGCGCTGTGTAGCCGAAGCCCACCTATTAAACCAACTCCAATTCGGGGGAAACCCACTAGCCCGTCCGCCCGTAGGCACGACAACAAGCTAGCGGTAAAACCCGTTTGGCTCAGAGATCGAACTTATGTTGACCACAATCTCCCTTCATTGCCCCCATTTGCCCATTCCAAAGTGGTGGTAGTGGGACTAGAACTTGGGTCTCTTTTGGAGAATCCAAGCCTCTTACCACTACACCACATTGGTGGTAGTAGCACCATATTTGTTTCGTGAAATTGGGTGAATGCGCCGGCAAAAAAAAGGCAATAAAAGGTACAAGAGTTACCTGGAAAGTTTCAAAAGGCTAGTTGGGGTTCAACAAGGAAAATGGGAGACTAGGGCGGTGTAAGGATAGATGCATAAGGTTATAATGGTCAGTTTTGGTTAGAAACCTTTAACCGAGGACTGATCATTAAGCGACGTTGATTGATGAGTGATGATGGTCTGCTTATTTGGTAGTGTTTGTAGTAAAATCACGTGGTAACCCAAATGAAAGAGGGTATAGGGACCATAATCAAACTCAGATAATGAATTAACATATTGGGTTATGTGTGCGTTAGGACTTAGGATCCGGAGACAACGAAAGAGAAATAAAACTTATCTGATCCTAGTTCTTTTTCTTCTAATTTTATGAAGAGTTTTCCGAGCTTGATAGTTAAGGTCGCTTGTTTCTTATGGGTTAGTCATGCCTCATTTAGATTGAACTAGGATGATTGACGATCTTAAAAAATAGCATGAAATATCTTGTCGGCACCTTCATACTATTGGACGATAAAACCTTTTGTATATGTTACAAATTATTTTTCCAATACCCCGTGTTAAATATTGACAATATACCTTCAATTGAAGGAGTAGATGCAATTACGATTTTTATTTGATATTAAAATTTAATTAACATGAGAGAATGTGAACACGTACCCTTATGTTTACTAATTCAGATATAAAATATTACTTAATAAAAACCCTTTATAATATATTTTTTTGAGTAAATTTCGGTTTTCGTCCCCGTGGTTTTAGCTTTGTAACGGTTTTCATCCAAAACTTAAAAAATGCTCAATATAACCATTGTGGTTCCAGATTTGTCCCAATTAGATCCAAACCTCTAACACCGTCAAGTTTAACCGTTACTCAGCCCTCATTTGCCCTTTACGTGAGGGGCATTTTTGTCATTTAACCCCACCATTTGCATAGGTTTCTTGGTTGATATATGCAAATGGTGGGGTTAAATGACAAAAATGCCCCTCACGTGAGATGTAAGTGAGAGCTGAGTAACGGTTAAACTTGACGGTGTTAGAGGTTTGGATCTAATTGGGACAAATCTGGAACCACAATGGTTATATTGAGCATTTTTTAAGTTTTGGATGAAAACCGTTACAAAGCCCAAACCACAGGGACGAAAACCGTAATTTACTCTATTTTTTTTTAGGGAAATTGGATTTTATTAAGGGGTAACTTTGTAAAAATGTAATCAAGTTTGCCAATTGTTTCAATTAAATACCTGAAACTTTAATTGTCTCTCTAATGTCACTGAAGTTTCATTAAGTGTTCCAATCTTATGTATTAATTTTACCATTATTTGAATTTTTAAAAATTGACTTGGGCAAATGAAATATGTATAAACTTTGGATACTATTTTATGATTATTTTTGTTCAATTTGACTTAAACTCAATAAATTTAGAATTTTGTTATTAAGTTGCAATTCTTAGTCTTCACTTTTAGATCCGATTCAAATTGATTGGAAAAAAACTTTCACTTTTTTATAATCATGATTCATGTATGTTTCATATGCCCAACTCAATTTTAAAAAAATCAAATCAAACATTTGTAAAAATATTACATAGGATTGGAACACTTATGAAACTTCAGTGATTTTAGAGAGACAAAAAAAAGTTTGAGGTATTTAATTGGAACAATTAGTAAACTTGGTTACATTTCTATGACATTTTCCTTTTTATTAATCCCAACTTTCATCTATTAGTCATTATTAATCTCAACTTTACTATTGGCCATTATTACTCTCAACTTTCACTTAATTGGTCACCATTGAGTCTTCCGTTACCGTTGACTAACTCCGTTAAAATATGCTGGTGTGGCATCCACGTGGCAACTGTCATGTTTTATTTTTAGGGAAATTGGATTTTATTAATCTTAACTTTCACTTATTGACCATTATTAATCACAACTTTCACATATTGACTATTATTAATCACAACTTTACTATTGACTATTATTAATCGCATCACAAACACAAACAAACCTTAATTGAAATATGATCGACCATCATACAAACACAAACAAACCGTATGTCTTAGCTGAAATTATTAAGCATTCGTATGATTTTCTCCAATTCAATGTATTAGAACAAGATGCAAGATGAAGTGTGAGAACAAGGTGAAAAATTATTAAACATTCGCATGATTTTCTCCACTTTACAACTTTGACCTGTTACTCTACTTTGACATATTTACGACTTTGCTCTCCGGATTTGACATCTAAGTTCGGTGTTTTTCCGTCTTTTAATATGCGACTTTACACTGTGATGTGCGAGACATTAATTTTATTTACGTGTTTACGACTTTAACCCTCATATTGATATATTCCTCATATTGATATATTCCTGGCATTAACCATACAGTTTTGACTAGGTTTTAATTTTGACATTTATGTTTGTTATATACCCGTTTTTTAATATGTAACGTATTATAACTTTATAATGCAATGTGCGAGACATGAAATTTTTTATAAAGGTCCTGGTCGTCGCAACATGTGGCCCGGTACATAAACCTAGTTGCGATGTATTGGTGAAGGATGTTTTAAAAAAAAGGAAGTAAAGGGGAATAAAGGATAAACCAAGAAGTTGAGTTTGAGTTTGATATGAACCCTAAACCGACGCACTCGATCAGCCCCAGCATATATATATATATATTAAATTAAAAGCCTAAGAAACGAAACACAAGTCAAGTCAAGAAAAAAGATCTGCGAAACTGGGATTGCGTCGGTAATGTGTTCTTATTCAAATTTAATTATTTGTGTTCTCGATCATTGTTTTATCATTATAAGCAACTTAATTAATTTACTTGGGATTAATTTTGGTTTAACTAAAATACACATGCAGGTTGTTGAACAACGTACAAACACAAAAGAAGAATTTTTATTTTACAAATAATGGGTGACCCCCTGTCACTTTCTTCCCGGTAAGTTCTAACTATTTACTATTTAGTTGAGATGACCATACAGCTTACTAATTACGTATAGTATATATAATATATATATATATATAATAACGTACTCTTTTAATTAATTAATTTGTTTCAGGAGTATGGCTTATGAGTTTCTTATGTTTCGCTCTTTTATTATTTGTATGTCTGCGGGGATCCGATTTCAAATAACCCAGTTTTTAAGATGATTGCTATTGTTACGTCTATAGTCATTGTACACGTATTTGTCATTTTGGTTGCTAGCGACTCAAAACCAACAACAGATATGACTTATGCCATTCTGAAGTTTATTGGTAGCTTCTCAGCGTTTCTTGCCCCTTTCTCGCTTCTTATGGTGATAGTTCTTCCCCCGAAGCTCAACTGGATTGGGTATCTGCTCGCGTATGTAATGTTTGGGATCTTGGTTACGTGTTTCTATTTGGATGATCACCAACCAGACAAGCCGTCTGCATTCAATAACTTTGTGTTTACTTATGGATTTTTCCTTAGTTTGCATAGTTTCTTCATGCCTTCGCCAGAAATCAATTGGATTATGTACCCGTGGATGTATGTACTTCTTTGGATAGAAGTCGTATATCACTTTGTCGCCTCCTTGATGTTCATCTACAAAAAAACAAGAAAAGCCGAAGGGCTTCCACTTATTCAACGAGAGGAGGATAACACGAATGATCCTCCTCCTTACGCCTCCTATTTGATGCAGCTTCGAAATTAACACGTCATTTGAAATTGCGGTTTGTAACCTGTAAGGATTATTATTATTATGTTCTCTTGTTTCGTTTGTTTTGCTTATTTGGAATTGATCAATGTGTTGAACATATATGAATGGTACATATATTATTTGTTCAGAATATATGGGACAGTCACTTAAATTTGATCCATTTTAGAATTTCCCTATAAATTTTCAAGATTTGTTTCTTCTTTTTTAAGTTTAGTTTTCCCATAAGTATTTTTAATTTGAAAGATTCCTAAAATATTCTCTAACACTAAAAAGTTTCATAAAATGTCCTTTGTGACCAAAAGTTTTAAAAAAGAACCTCTGATTAGGCGTCTAACACCTATATATTTAGAGAGTTGAACGACTATTTTGATCTCGAGACGCTCGTATATCTGAGTTGTATGCATATATATGGAGTGTGACGCCTATTTTCATTTTTCAAAGAAATAATTTGTTTTTAATTTTTTGATGTCCATGTATCGGATGTGGACGTTCATATATCGAAGATAGACGCCTATGTTTGATTTAAAAAAAACTAACTTTTTAATTGGTTTGTTTTTATTGGCTTGTGCATACACACAAGGGATTTGGTGGCCGATTTGGGTTTCATTTTCATTTTAAACTAGATATGAGACCGTGTCGTGTAACGGCTGGGTAACGTGGTCGGGTCCAGTTATCCGACACAGAAATATGTAACCCAGTTTGAGCAACTAACGAATGGCATAGTCCGGTTATCCGACATAGAAACACTTCCGGAAGGATATCCAACAAGAACTCACCATCCCACGACTCGTTCCCCTTTCACAATCCTAGCTCGATCCGGTCGCGTGTTTTATATTTTATATCACCTTGTATATCCATTTGTGAATAATACCTACTATCTGGATCAGATGATCATGTCTATTTTATAAAAATTTTAAGTATTGTTTAGTTGTTTCATTTGTTAAATGACTACAATTATATGTACATACTAAAATTGTTTTACTTTTGAATCATCATGTTTCCTCATTGATAGGATCTAAATCCCCAACTATCCACCAAAGCCTATACACCATGTGATCACATGTAATAAAACTGGACTTGATCTTGTTTCCTCATTGATAGGATCAGACCGGCTGGTTTTTAGAGCGATCCAACGACGTGTACCCTGCATCAACATCCGTGAAGCCAGACAACACTGCAATTAGGTGATCAAATGGCTGGACACACTGCCATTACCATAAGAGACGACGACGCACCATCACTTTCCAACGCCACCAGGCCATGGTGAGTTTTGTTTTCGTCTTCATTTAGTCGATTATAATAGCTAACATGCATCTTTCTTTGTTGTTTCAGGATTTTAGGATACGTAACGCTTCTGCTTCGCTCTTTTTTCATTTGTGTATTTGCGGGGATCCGAATTCAATGGGCAAATAAGTCTGCTTTTAAAAATAACAAAGTGTTTACGATCATTGGCATTGTTGCATTATCCGCCATTGCAGTTGTAGCTGTTATTTTGTACGTGTGTTTGTCTCGACCAATGAGGGATATCTGTTACATCATCTTGAAGTTTATTGGTAGCTTCTCCGCGTTTCTTGGTCCTTTCTCGCTTTTGATGGTAATAGTTCTTCCTCCTGAGCTCAACTGGCTCGGGTATTTGGTCGCGTGTGTAATGTTTGGGATCTTGGTTACATGCTTCTATTTGGATGATCAACAACACGACAACAAATCATCTATTATAAATGACTTGGCCCTAATATCTGTATTTTTCTTAACTTGGTCGAGTATCGTCTTCCTTAGACCAAGCCTTAATTGGATTATGTATCCAGTGATATACGTATCTCTTTGGATGGAAAACGCGTATCACTTAATCACCTATTTGATGTTTATTTACGAAAAAGCAAGAAAACATGAAGCTCATCAACTAATCCAACAAGACGAGAACAACAATCGTCCTACGCCTTGCCTTTCGTATTTGATGCAACTTAAAAGCTCATAGTTTTGATGTTTTGAACTAAATATTCCCATTTTTTGTTCATTTATATGAATTGTGTTGTCTAGTTTTGTTAGCTTATTTGTGTTGAATATAACTAGAGTATGCACAATCTTTCAAGTCATTAGCAACAACACAATCTAGAGTATGCACAAAGTCACACAAATTTGCACCTGCAACCAGTGTTGTAGAATTCACTAGGCGGTAGCCGGGCGGTGAGGTACCTTGGAGCTAGGAATCAGGATTAATCGTAATTAATCGGTTTGGTGTTTTTATATTTAAATTTAATTTTTATACTTATATATACACACATTGATGTGAATATAATACTTTAACATTTATGGATTTTGAACTTTTAAATGTAAAATCAGTTATGTACACACACACTGATTCGAACGTAATACTTCAAAATACATCAAAATTCTAAGTTTTGATCGTGAAAAGTGAAATTAGCACATAAGGATATGAATTTAAGGATTATAACCCATGGGTTATGGATCAGGTCGATAAACTTAAGGTTTAAAACCCATTAAAATTCTTTGACTTTCATTGACCGATTACTACGATTAGAACCGCCTAGAACCGCCTACCGATTAATGGAAAGTATATTTACAACATTTATTTGGGTTCGTTAGCTTAATTGATCATCATTCAATGTGAAAACAAAGGAGAGTTTTGTGATCGAAAAATTGGTCGTTAGAACCCGACTAATGTCTTTAAGTCACTTATGCTTTTATGTTTTCGTTTCTTGTTTTATCTTTAAACTTTAAAGGTTTTTAGCTTCTTATTAGTCCTCATTTATATATAATGTAATGGTGCCTATTTTCAGTTAAAAATAACATGATTGACCAATGCCTATATAATTGAATCTATTAATTGTATGTATATTTACAACATTTATTTGGGTTCGTTAGCTTGATCATCATTCAATGTACAAACAAAGGAGGACAAGAATCAGCCTCCATGTCACCCTTCGTATATGATGCCCAGTGGTGAAGTCAGCAATTTTATATAGGGGGCCGGACTTACGTGACCTATAAATTTTTCTCCTAACGTTATATTTCGGGTTATATATTCAGGTAGGCGATTCGGTCCGGGTCAGGTCAAATAGTAAACATTTTTTACACAAAAATAAAACTAGGTAGCTTAACAAAACAAACTTAAAATATTTATAATAATGCAAAAAAATGCAAGTACAGAGTACCTGAAAGAAGAATTACAACTCAATCAGAAAACCAAATATCTACAATTGAAAGAAATAAAAACTTGAACTAAAAACCTACTTGGTGGTGGAGGCAAGATTGGATACAATTTGGTGTTGGTGGACAGAGCGAATGTGCGGTGGTCTTATGGAAGGCAACAAATTCAGAGTGAGCAGAAGTAAAACACCAGATTGAATTTTTGAGTGGGATTGTGGGTTGACCGGTTAAATTGAAAAATAAACTCAAGTTGTGGACTTTTACATTATGAGTTTAGTTTTGTTGTTTATTATATGGAATAATTAAACAAAAAAAAGCCCATTAAATTTAAGTTGAAAATTTTAACAATCAAGGGGGCCAAATTTAGTATATATAATATTTTCAAAGGGGGGCCAAATCTTATATACATATAACAAAAATTAACCACCGACCAAAAACTTAACGCTTGTGACGGAAAAAAAATAGGAGGGCCTAGACCCCCTTTGGTCTCCACATGCCTTCGCCAGTGATGATGCCACTCGTAAGGCCATCGTTTTGATGTTTCTGACTACATGTACGTACGTTGCATGCCCTTTGTCTGATGTTTCTGACTACATGTATGTACGTACCACAACCTTTTCTTCGAGCGTTACTCCCAAACTCTTGTACTTTGACTGTATTCCACCTAACTTTGCTGCAAATTCATCAATACTTTCGGTCTCCCCCATCTTTAGTCCATCCAACTCACTTCTTGGCAATTGAACACGGGCTTTTTGAGTTCTGCCTACACCAAGAAAATGAACTCTTAGTGCTTCCCAAACATCTTTTGGCTCTGAATACTTAGCCATCTAAAGCATCACATCTTCCGGTAGAGTTTGAAAGATGACACCTAAGGCCATAAAGTTCTTTCTTTCTTCTATTCCTTTCCCGTTTTCTTTATCAATCACATCTTGCAAACCGTTTGCACCCAAGACGATCTTCACCATAACCGACCAAGCTGCGTAGTTGGTTGAAGTTAACTTCGGTGCCTGCAAAACAAAACCACCCATCGTTTCTTTCATCGCTCCTGAACTCTCTATGGACCTTTTCCTTTATCGCCAACCATATCCAAATCCTTTTCTTTATCACCGGCCATAATTTCTTTGTGTAATTAATCAAAACTTAAACCTTTGTCCTTTTTTTCTTCTTTTTGTGCGTCAAACAGCAAATAACGAAACATTACAATCGTTCACTTTATAATATAATAATGACAAGCAAGGAATATTAATTGTATTCACAATTCCAAATACAATTGAATGCATGAATCTCAAAGTAAGACACAATATCCTCTCTTTCAACGGCAACGGTCATCAACTTCTTCGGCTTACAAACAGATTGTTTCTTCGGTGAAAACCGTGTGTATAACGAGCTAAAGGTAGCTCTGATACCAATTGTTGGCCCAGACGGTTTAAACAATCGTATCAAACAAACGAACAAACACGACACAAGATATTTAGGGAGACAACCCGTGACTCTTTTTATATAATCAAACGAACTTACAAAGAAAAGAGACACATTAAAACAATGACCTAGATCCCTATTTATAGTTAATACTAAACTTTCTTTTCAAGATACCTAAAATCTTTCATAAACCTATTAGGATTCAATTAACTAAAATAAACATATTTTACCTAAATAAAACATATTAAAAATAAACCATTAACTTTACTATTATTTCAAGATTGACCTTCAAGTTTTACCGGTCTAGTTTCTTTAACTTTGTGGTATTATATTATTGTCGCAATGGATGCTAGCTCGTCAGTTTATTTATATCTTTTTTTTTTAATTCTCGTATGTATTTTGCTTATTTTCTTTCCTTAAATAAAGCACCTTTTTAATGAAGGGCATTAATTAGGCCACTTTACTTTGCAATATCATGTTACTAGTTTAGGGCCCGCGCTACGCTCGGGAATACAACATTTAAGTGGTTATTTTAACGATATTCATGACGTTTCCAATAAATTTTGAGACAAAATCGTGGTTAAGTGTAACATAAGATGTATTTTAAATTGTTTTTAGTATAACAATATTATACTCAAATTAAAGATAATTAAGTGCTCGTTTTTTTTATGTAGTTTATTTTTTAAAATAATTTCGTATGAAAAGGTTATGTATGTTTGTAAAACACTGAGGTCTTTAATTGTATGTTATTATCAAGTTTATTCCTAAGTTTTATTTTTATACTCTATCAAATACAAACCAACTTGTGTACACCCCTAGTAGGAGGGGTTGAAAATGTTGTTTTTATGGTGTAGTTTACTTTTTAAAATAATTTTGTATAAAAAAGTTATGTATGTTTCTAAAACACTGAGGTTTTAATTGTATGTTATTATCAAGTTTATCCCTAAGTTTAATTTTTATACCCTATCAAATTCAAACCGACTTATGTACACCCTTAGTAGGAGGGGTTCAAAATGTAACTACTCTTAAATTTTTCAAAATTATCCTACATATTAGGGGACCAAAATGTAATTAGTGTTATTATAATATATTTTTTATATATTTTTTAAATAAAATAACATATTGTGAGAAAAACTCTCAAGTGATGCCACATAAGCGAAGAGTCTTTAAAAAAATGACAACTAAGCTTTTTTCATTTTTCTATAGGGCTGTAAACGAGCCGAGCCGAGCCGAACCAATGCTGGCTCGAGTTCGAGTTCGAATGCTAACGAGCCAGCTCAGCTCGAGTTCAAAATTTCTGTCGAGCTCAAAAGTCGGGCTCGAGTTCGGCTCGTGAAATGTTCGAACATGTTCGTGGCTCGTCGAGCCGGCTCGAAAATAAAAAAAATTAATGTTTTTTTTCTTTTTTGCCACATTTTAGTGTGTATATATATATATATCAATACTAAAACTAATTCATATAGCATTAACGCTCAAGTTCAAGAATACTAAAACAATACTAGGCGGCTAGAATTTGAGAATTGAGAGTGAGTCAGCGAGATGAATTGTTGAAGTGAACACAATTTGTTTCTGCTAACTAAGGTTATGAAGTATATATGTTCTATTTTTAAATAAATAAATTAATAAACAAATAAATACTAATACATATGTAATTACTTATACATATATATTATTATCTTTGTATATTTATATATATCGAGCCTCGAACCGAGCCAACGAGCCGAGCCACGAGCGAGCCCGAGCCGAACCTACCATGGCTCGAGTTCGGCTCGTTTTTATACGAGCTTTTTTCGAGCCGAGCTTTTCCCGAGCTTTTTTTGAGCGAACCTCGAGCGAGCCACGAGCCACGAATTTTTTAAACAGCCCTATTTTCTTATATTATATAAAGATTAAAACTTATTTTATTTTACATTAAACATGTATGTTGGATACGCGTCTAAAAGTAAAAGGTTGATAGATGAAAAGATGTAAAATACAACACTTAGAAAATATACTCCCTTATAAACAAATCACTTTTAATTCCGTATCCAAAATAAATAAAATAATTTTACAAATGTAACATTATTTCTAACAACACTAGAAAATGATGTGGTTCAGTTTAATCATTGGCCAAAGAAAATATAGATAGAATCTTAAATAAATCTAGAGATAGATCTTGATATACATTTCGCAAAGAAATAAAGTAGTCTTAAATCCTTATATAATATAGTAAAATTAAAAAAAGCTTATATGATATTTTTTTAAAGCTTTTAACTTATGTGGCATTATTTAAGAGTTTATCTCACAATAATGATTTTTTTATTTAAAATAGGGGAAATGTCATAGAAACATAATCAAGTTTCAGTTTTGTTCTAATTAAGTCACTCAAGCATATTTTGCTTGAATTAGATGTCTAAACCTTCAAATCGAGCAATTGTTAGATTTTGTTTGTGTCAAGAAATGAATTTAGGATAGAATGTGGGGGTTGAAATATTTAATATATGTAATTATAGTTAAAAAATTAAAAAAATGTTAATTATAATAAAAAAAAATAAAAAAATAAACTTACAATTCACATTACCACTTCACATTAACATCAAAAAATGTAAAAAATAATTCCTAACTAAAACGTAAAGAAAAACATTTGAAAACAACTTGTTAAAACCTCTAATTTTAATAAAATATGAAAGTGAGTGACCTAATTGGAACAATTTTTAAACTTAAGTGACTTAATTAGAACAAAATTGAAACTTAGTTATGTTTTTACAAAGTTATCCCTTTAAAATATGTATAAAAATATATTATAATAAAACTAATTACATTTTTTGTCCCTAAATTATTGGAGAATTCTGAAACATTTAAGAGTATTTATATTTTTAACCCTTTACTACAAAGGGTGTACATGAGTCGGTGTATTTTTTGATAGGGTTTAAAAATAAAACTTATGGATAAAGTTAATAATAACAAACAATTAAAGACCTTAGTGTTTTATAAATATATATAACATTTTTATACGATTTTTTTTAAAAATAATCTACGCCATAAGAGCAATTTTTAATTTGAGTATAATATTGCTATACCAAAAATCTAATTTTTAAAAATATATCATGTGTTCCGGTTTACCACGGTTTTGTCTCAAAACTGAATGGAACATTCATGAACATCCTTAAAAGCATCACTTAAATGGTGTGTTCCCGAGCGTAGCACGGACACTAAACTAGTAAATAATAATGTAAGACTTAAACTAATCACCAACCGATAGATTTGGTTACGGTAAGAGTCAATGAATTTGTTGCATGGCAGGCGATGTCAAAGGCGGAATGCAAGATTGCAAAACACGAGAAAGTCGATCTAGATAATTAATATGTTTTTATTCCGTAGCCTTTGACACATTTGGTTTCATAGCCACTGAGACAGTAAACTTCTTAACTAGGATTCAGCGAGTCATGTTTCGACACCTAAGGGCCAAGGTTGTCTTTAGTAGACTAGGTTTTGTTATTCAAAAGAGGGTGACGGTTGCCCGTTTACCTACCACCTTATTGTAATATTTTTATTGTTTAATATTACGAAATCTTATAACCAAAAAAAATTATTATCATCCCAGAAGTTGTTTAAAAATCCATAAATATACTCACGAAAATTCCTAATATATCATGATAATTAAATAAGGATACATGTAGAGAGAAATATTGCACATGCATGTCCCGTTAATTAGATTGGTTAATTAGATTGGTACGTAACAGAAAACATAACAGAAACCATATTCGAAATCAACAATCAACGACTTAAATTAGCATGGTTTGAAAAGTCAGAAAGATAAGTCTTCAAAGTTGAGTCAAGCAGGTCCTGATTGTTCTTGTATTGTTGGATCACTTGCTGAAGCTTCTGACTTTTGCGTACTTTATGTTTTTCTTCATTAATATACTTGAAGTAGTTGATAAAGATGTATACATTTTCCAAGCCGAGCGATAAATATATCACTGAATACACTATCCAGTTGAGATTTTGAGGGACGAATAACACAAATAAAAGCGAGAGAGGTACAAGAACAAGTCCCGAGTAATTGAAAGTAGGTACAGGGGATCTCTTGTCTTGTTGAAGATCATCAAAATGGAAACATGCAACTATGATCCCAAAAAATAGACACATGAGCAAATACCCGATCCAATTGCGTTCAAGGGGAAGAACTAACACCATCACAAGGGAGAAAGGAGCAACAAACGCCGAGAAACTACCAATACATGTCAAGATGGTGTAATAGTTATCCTTCATTGACGGATGCAAGTAGATTTTTCTACAAAACAAAACCCCACATACAACTTCAACCGCAAATAATGCAGCAATGGCAATGATCATAAATACTCTGTTAAGCTCAAAAGCAGAATGATTTTCTTGTGTCATTCGAATCCGAATTATCCCTAATAAACCCAAGAAGGCAATGCGATGCAAAAGTAGAGTGAACACGAAAATCCTGTAAGAAAAATTACAAGCATCTTTACAAGTTATGATCACCAACACCTAGATATTGAAAAATAACCTTAGACGAATCAAAACAGGACTTACTGTAGCTTGGCACCGGTTGAATGTAATGGTGCAACATCTCTAGAAGAAATGGCACCATGTGCACCCGTTTCAGTTGAAAAAGGGAACTCCATGAGTATGGTTCTAAAGTTTCTAAACAATGGAGAAAACAATAAAGAATTTATGTAATATTTTAGTTATCTCAAAGCATAAAAATACATACACATAGACTTCAAGTTACCAAAGTGAAGGCAAACCTTTTTTCTAGCATAAAATTTCAATATAAAGGCGAAAACAATTGAAAACTTACGTAATATTTTGATTTTCTCAAAGCATAAAAATACATAGACATGAACTTCAAGTTACCAAAGCGAGGACAACCCTTTCAAAGATTGATTTTTCAATTAATTTGAACATCTATATGGCATATAGTCCGGTCTGTTGGGGGTTATGTAGGCTTCAACCTGTTGGAAAATTTTGTAAAACACAAATAATACTTTGTGAAAAATACAAAATAATATGTTGATTGGCGTTTTAACTTTTTAGTTAATGTGATAGTTTTATTACATGAGATGTTTCATCTCATTATTCATGTTTAATGGGGTGTTTCAACTCATTGGTTATGGGTAATGAATGAGATGTTTGACTCATTTCACCTATAAATACCAAGGTGAGCCTTGGTTAGAAGAGACACTAAACTACACCAAAACCTTCATCAACTCTAGAAGATCTCTCATTTTTCTTCTTTAAATTATTTTTAACAAATCTTTGATCTTGTTCATCTCTTTTCTTAAGGTATAATTTGGGTTGTGAGTCAATCCCGACAGTACATACTGCTTCGGCTGTTGTACCCTGGGAAACAAACGAGTTCTCTTGGGAGACACGGAATTTGTTTTAAGGGACCCGTGTTGAACACGAATCCTCAGCCACAATTATGCTTATGTTTCTACTCATTTCTTGTATCTTGTTTTATTTCGGTTGTAATCATATTGTAATGTACTTGTTTTATTCATTTTCTTTGTATTGTAAATGAATTTATAGAAGAATTTTATGTTTTTGTACGAACGGTTCCTACAATCTTAAAACAAATTTTTTTAAATCACCGTTCGTATTTAAAAAAAAATATATAGTCATTGTTCGTCTCTCAAAGTTGGACTTAGAGAACTTACACTTGACTTTTTTCTAGAACCGGATTTCATTTACAAAGAAAGTGGTTCAATTTTTACCATTTGTTGGTTTAGATTTAGTGTAATTTTTGCTTACGTTTAAAAGCTTTTGTAGATCTTCATAAAACTTGAATCAATTACTTTGAGAGTTTTAAATTCTTATGAGTTTCTTTTGCATTCAAAAGTGGGTTTATTTTCATTACAACCATTTTGATGAATGGTTCAATGTGTTAAAACAAAAAGGTTGAAAATCCAATTTTGTTTTACCTCAAAGGTTTCGAAACCTTATGTGGTTTCAAGATTAAAACTTTGAATTAACCGTTTGTCAGTTTCAAGATTAGTACATTTTGTTACTTTTGTGAAAAGTAACATGTCATAAAGTAATAATAAATTCAAGTTGACTATTTGATTGGAAGATAAAGCTTTGTTGCTATGAACGTATATAATTGTTCAAATACTAATACTTGTGAACAATTTACTATATAAACAATATGATGTTTTATATCAAGTTTGTGATTGTTCAAAGTGAGAGTACCATTATGGGAGATCATTTTTGTGATTGTTCAAAGTCCATATGAGACAATGATGAAGTCCATATGAGTCAATGATGAAACCTTTTGAGAAAAAAGAAAAAAAAAAGTTTATGATCATAGATTGAATGATGATATATGTAAGTTTGTGTAACTTACATATTAAACTTAGGGGTGTTCATGGTTTGGTTTAAAACTGTGAAACCGTCCAAACCGGTCATCGGTTTGGCTTCATGGTCGGTTTTATTTTTAACTTTCGGTCGGTCGGCTTCAAAAAATTTAAACCGTAATGAACGGTTTGGCTTATGGTTTTTACCAAAAACCGGTCGGATAAAACCGGACCGGACCGTAGGATTCAAGTATTTCAAAATTATATATTTTTTATATTAGATATATAATTATTTATAATATTTCATATTATATATTAGTAAATGTTTTTTTTAGTTTTAGCATAGCCCATTAGCTCGAGCAAACTAACATTTAGATAATTGAAGCCCAAAATGATTATCCTATATATTTTAGCATAGCCCCTTAGCCCGAGTAAACTATGTTTTGACTTGGTTTGTTTTGAACACCTAATTACTTTAAGCTTTTTTGTGTATTTTGGCAGCTTATTCTAAGCTTTTATTAGAATAATTTTGTACTTATTATGTGTTTGTTTGGTGTTGATTTTTTTGACATCTTATATTAGCACAAAGATGAACATGTATAGTATACAAGCCCAATATAGGCCCAAACCGTGAAACCAAACCGGAGCCAAACCGTTAGTAACGGTTTGGTTTGGTTTGTGTTTTCAATGGTTCGGCTTCGGTTTTCGATATGCAAAAACCGTACTAACGGTTTGGCTTACGGTTTGATCAAAAAACCGTCAAAACCAAACCGTGAACACCCCTAATTAAACTTTCCTAAATATTGAGATTTTGGATGTTGAACAACTCTCATTGTTTGTATAAACTATAAAATGAATGTTGTGAACGAATATTGAGCTATTCCTTAAAAGCTGTGAAGAATCAGAATGATGCATCTTCTGTTCACATGATAGTTCTGTTCACATGATAGAGTATTGTAGTCTAAAGCATGCTAGACTAGTACTTGTTATGGTGCTCTGAGGAGACTACTAATGTGAAACATTCAACTCATATACAACATAAAAGTAAAGTTGTATATAAGACAATATGGGTGTCGGTTGTCCTTCAATCTTAGAAAAGTCATATTATTTATAGAGAACTCAATTTTCTAGATATAATCTAGATGGTAACTTAAAAGTATTTTAAGTTTGAGATGGTTGATAACAACCTATGACAATGCATGTGTTGCTTTAGTTGGTAAAAAAAAGTATTGATGACATCATTGATACAAAGACGTTGATCTTGTTCAAATCATGGATGTCTAATACTATATTTAAACATATTTTATCTAAGTGCAAGAAATGTGGGGGGAAGCCATTTGAGAAATGGTATTTGAAAATTTTCTCAAACCCGTATCAAAAGGGAACATTTTGTTGAGCCAAATATAATGCAAATATGTGACCGAATCTACTAGTTAGACTCGAAGGTCAATTAGTTATATTTGACATCCAATTACTAATGGCATGGATATGTTAGCCTTGAAATGTGTTTTTAAAGACAAAAATATACCTACATTCGGGTTGATACCTGGGGTTATTGTCTTAAAAATGTAAAAAGACAAGATTAACTTGTGAGTTAATAACACATCATAACAACTCATCTCAACTGCAATTATCTGTATTGACTTGACGAAGTCATAGGTTGATGAGAGACGGAGTTGTGGAATGAGACTAAAGTCCATGAAAGATGGTATATGAAGGAAAACCTAACTTAGTTGACTGGAGATCCCAAGATCTAAGTTCAATAGGACAACCTACTCATATATCTAAGGGTGGTCACTGTAGGGGTATAGCCTTGGTTTTAAAAAGCGCGCATTAAGCGCGCTTAAGCGCAAAGCGCATGTAAGCGCAACTCTCTGCGCTCCGCTTACCCAAAGCGCGCATTAAACTTAAAAGCGTACGCTTTTATCCGCTTTTCCGGCAAGTTTCCGAACGGCAGAGCGGCCGCTTTGTGGTCATGGAGCGCAAAATCGAAGAGATTACGCTTAAGAACGGAGATGAAGACGATAAAATAGAAACTTACCTGTGAAGAGATGAAGAGTTGCAGGTAGGATGGAGGTAGGATGGAGTTGCAGGTGATGAAGAAGATGGAGAAGAAGAACATGTCGGCTTTTAATTTAGAGTTAGGGTTTTTTAATTTTAGGTTATTATAAAGTTACATTACTTACCCTTAAAGTTCTATTTTATTTCAGTTTTTAACCAACTAGGTAAAGTTACACCACTCATCCTTAAAGTTTTTTATTTCAAATTTTAACCACACTTTTGAATATTTATCTTTTTTATTTTCTATTGCTTTTAACTTATACATAGAGCTTTATATATTGTAAAAAGATTAATATTACAGTAAATATTATATGAAACTAATATAAAAATGTTATATATATATCTTGCGCTTCGCGTATAAAAAGCGCACCGCTTTTCCGCTTTACGCTTTGCGCTTTGATTTTGGACCTTGTCGCTTTTGTGCGCTTAACGCTTTTTAAAACCAAGGGTATAGCTAATATACAAGTCGATATATAAGCTAATATGTATATATAAATGTTTATACATGTCCTCCTAAATTATAAAGGGAGCTTAAATACTTCCTTGTCCATTCCTATAACAACAGTGACATGTTGTGAGGCTAAACATACCGTATGGTTAATGATTTGCGTAATCATAGTAACCTTAATGCTTTTAATGATTTTCTGGATAAATCACCTATGTGAAAGAGAAGTGGGGTCGCTTCAAATGAAATTGTGGGGCACGTAATTCCTAAAGCTTTCACAGAACCAGGCTAGTGTTCCATGACCATAACGGACACGAGAATGAGGGGTTGACTAGACCAGGGAAGGTATTGTGTGAGGTGTATTGTCGTCTCCATTAACAGTGGTTGGTTCAAGGACATCACGTCTACCGAACCACTAGGAGACTAAGTATGCATCACAACGGAAAGTTCAAAGGTAACACCTACCTATCCGGCAATACTCAACCGCTAAATTATATCTAACAAACTAGTATGTGACGATCAATTTGGATTGTTGAATAATATGTGAAAATGAGTTTTTCACGTGAGAAAATAGGTTTTTCATTTGAGAAAATGAGATTTTGTCTTTTTCCCATGTGGGGGATTGTTGGAAATTTTTGTAAAACACAAATAATACTTTGTAAAAAATACAAAATAATATGTTGATTGGTGTTTTAACTTTTTAGTTAATGTGATAGTTTTATTACATGAGATGTTTCATCTCATTATTCATGTTTAATGGGGTGTTTCAACTCATTGGTTATGGGTAATGAATGAGATGTTTGACTCATTTCACCTATAAATACCAAGGTGAGCCTTGGTTAGAAGAGACACTAAACTACACCAAAACCTTCATCAACTCTAGAAGATCTCTCATTTTTCTTCTTTAAATTATTTCTAACAAATCTTTGATCTTGTTCATCTCTTTTCTTAAGGTATAATTTGGGTTGTGAGTCAATCCCGACAGTACATACTGCTTCGGCTGTTGTACCCTGGGAAACAAACGAGTTCTCTTGGGAGACACGGAATTTGTTTTAAGGGACCCGTGTTGAATACGAATCCTCAGCCACAATTATGCTTATGTTTCTACTCATTTCTTGTATCTTGTTTTATTTCGGTTGTAATCATATTGTAATGTACTTGTTTTATTCATTTTCTTTGTATTGTAAATGAATTTATAGAAGAATTTTATGTTTTTGTACGAACGGTTCCTACACAACCCACATTGGGTCAAGCCGTAGGGGGGAACCAAAAGGGTTCGGTTCAACATTGAACCCTAATTAGAGTTCTCAATGGATTAATATCTTTTTTTTAAAGAAACGTTTCTGATATATCATCTTCTCTCCCAAAGGAATTTACAATAAGGTGACAGGTTAACGAACAACAAGTTACGTCACAATCCCTTTTGAATACCAAAACCTAGCCTCTGTAAATCTTGTTCTTTTCTTTTCAATTATTGTTTCATTTTCTCAATTTATTTTTTGTTTTGTTTCTTTTGTGTTGGTGTGTGATTGAGGTATGATGAAGCTAATACCTAAACCAAGTATGCAGCTAAATCAAAACATTAAACATAATAACTCCCAATTCCACAAGTGAATATAACTATAACAATAAGTCGATAACTATAAATCCAATCACAAATCAATTAAGGGATATAGTTCTAAATACACAAACACATACGAACAAAGTTGAATTAAACTCACCGATTTAGGATTTAGCCGCAGAAGAAAACTTTGTTCGCAAAATCGAACTCGAAACGCGATTTGCGAGTTCAAACTTCAAAACCCCAACTTTAGTTTCTGTTTTGTCGCTTTTGTGTTTGATAGTTCGGTTAGTGTTTGACTTAAATACACAGACTTTATGGGCCAGATAATGGGCTTCATCAGGGCCTGCATATCTTTCCCTTAAAACAAACTAAATTATAATTTGTCATATTTTTCAAACTTTGTTTATTAGTAAAAGTGTAAAACAATAAAAATATCGAGAAAACATACATCATGTTTAAATTTTAAGAGAGTTTACATTCTTTGTATAAGGAACGATAGATTTTAGATTTTAGGTTTAACTTTAGGGATGAGATCGGTAATGTTATTGGATAATATTCATTCGAGTAAACTGTAGTTCTGTAGTTTTGGTATTTTGTTTGGATACCAATAATAGTTTTACTTCTATCTTTACCATTTTGGTTTTTATGATTTTATTTTCTAATAGAAGTAGTCATGATCACTAACTCTATTTAATTTTCTGTTAAATCTCTCTCACGCGCCTTATATTTAAGGGGTAAAAATGTCATTTTATCACCCATTTCTATCATGTATGTTAACATTTTTATTTATTCGCATGTAAAAAAGAAGTAGGAGAAATGACATTTTTACTCCGCAAGTGAGAGAGACTTAACATAAAATTGGATGGAGTTAGTGTTCGGGACCATTTATGTTAGAAAATAAAATCACAAGGACTAAAACTGTTAAGGTATTAAAACAATTGTTATCAAAACACAAAGACCAAAACTGTTAATGTGAGACTGAACTGTTAATGGTATCAAACACAATGACCAAAACTGCAGTTTACTCTATTCAATCAGTAAAATACCATTTGATAATTTCATTATATAGGCCACATGGCTACGTAATTTGTTACTTGAGCTCCATGTTTCAATTCGACAGGCTACGGTAGTTTACTGTGATAACGTCTCTATAGTGTACCTGTCAAGCAACCCCGTGCAACACCAGCGCACCAAAATGTGAAAATGGATATCCATTTGGTCAGAGAAAAGGTGCATATTGGCCATATTAAAGTTCTTCATGTCTATTTAGTATGCAGGCATCTTTACCAAAAGATTTACCACGTCACGTGCTTGAGTCCTTCAGGTCCAGTTTAAATGTTCATGCTATTATTTGATAATAATATCCTATTATTTAGAATATATATCTAGTCCATATATTAAGGAGGAGGTAGTTAGCTTTTGTTTATATATATACCTTCTAATAAAAGAGGGTTTTGAAGGACAAATGTCATTCAATGGAGATGGTGTTGGAACATTTTTTCCCGCTTAAAACTAAGAATCTTTTCTTTTAAGCTATGGTATGGAAAGAAATTGATAATATTAAATGACACATATAATTTTCTCTTCCAAAGTTTCAATATATCTTATTTAAATCCTTGAAATCATTGTGAGAACGGAAAACAATCAGCTTAACAAATAATTCATCATAAATTTACGACCCAAACCCCTACATGCAGACCCGTACGCTCGACCCAGTACATATGGTTATCACCATGAATTTTTTATGGTAATTAGTAGGATTGACAAAACACTTATTTTTTATGGTAATTAGTAGGATTGACAAAACACTTATTTTTAAAGTGTCTATATCTAATTTGGTACTAATAGTGTATTTGTAGTTTAAATCTGTTTGTTGAAGACTCAAATTAAAGTTTGAGTGTAATTTGTGTTTCTATTTTAATATATCTGTCGTGTAATATGTGGTTTATTTTTAAATGTTATTTATTTTTTCGTAAAGCTTTAGAATTTTGTTTTTTATGTTTTCACTCGTGTAACACACGGGGTTTAATCTAGTATATATATATATATAGATTGGGGATTTTCTAAAAAGGCTCAAAACTCTAAGAAGTGTAGGAAGCAATCAACAACAAGCACGTGGCAATGAGAGAAAAAAAACACGGAGGGGCATCTTCGTCATTTATACGCACGATGCTGATATGTTCAGTTATGGTGTTTTTTAGGCGCGATGCTGAGATGTTCAGTTATGGTGTTTTTTCACAGCGCGATTCTGTGATGTTCAGTTATGGTGTTTTTTCACAACGCGATGCTGAGATGTTCAGTTATGGTGTTTTTTTACAGCGCGATGCTGAGATGTTCAGTTATGGTGTTTTTTCACAGCGCGATGCTGAGATGTTCAGTTATGGTGTTTTTTCACAGCGCGATGCTGAGATGTTCAGTTATGGTGTTTTTTCACAGCGCGATGCTGAGATGTTCAGTTATGGTGTTTTTTATATGCATGTTGAAAACGCGTACAATGACTAATCTACCCCGGAACCTTATCGCGCGTCATTAAAAACATCATAATATTTACAATATTGCCACCGCGTTAATCTTGACCGTAAACACCCTAAATCTAACGTCCCAGATCGCTTCTTAGTCTTTTTAGAGTTTTAGCCATTTGTAGAAAATCCCTCCCCTATATATATATATATATATATATATATATAGGTTTTTTTAAAAAGGTCAAAACCTAAGAAGTGTAGAAAGCAATCAAAATCTAACACGCGTCCAAGAAGCTAAAAATAGGCGAGGGGCGTTATCGTCATTCTTTCGATTACATTTGACGTTGCGTTATGGTATCGTAAAGCGATATTGATATGTTATTTCATAATAATTCTCCAATGGAGGATAATACTGGCGATGATCGTGTTGTATTTTATAATAACTCTCAATCTGTTATCTATAATCATATATCAATGGCGAATACTGAAAAAGATGATGTTTTTGTTTGTTTTCGACGTTTTCGTTTTTAATTTTGATGTTTTACAAACATCCGATCATTGTAATTTATTCTTAATTTACAATCTGAATCAGTATAAATTGAAGATAGTGTTTGGTGATTGCAGATAATTTAGTATATACTCATTGTGTACGCGTTTTTTTGACGTATTAATCATTGTTATGACGTTTTCATATCGAGTTCAATGTTACTTTATTGCATGTAAGTTATGTCATTTTCATTAGTTAATTCGATGTTACTTTATTACAGGTAAGTTATGGTGTTTTTATTAGTTACTTTTTTTCATATGTGTGATGTTATTTTATAGAGTCAGTTTTATGCATGGTGTTTTTTATATGCATGGTGTTAAAATGCACAATTACAAATCTATCCCTTTTAAATCTCGCGCATCATGAAAACATCATCATAATTACAAAAATGTCACCGTGTCCATCTGCTCCCATCTGGGCCGTAAACACCATAATTCGACACACTAGCTTGCTTCTTAGTTTTTGTAGGGTTTTTGTCATTTGTAGAAAATCCCTCCCCAAGTTCATTTGAGAAGACTTATATATTACGAAAATAAAAGAATAAACCTAAATCACTAAAAAAACTTATCAATGATTTAGTTTTTAAAATAAATTCACTTCCTACATACAAATGTGTAAAATTTAAACTAAAAAAAATCATTATAATATTTTTTTTACGCATGTATTTGGATGGAGTTAGTGATCTGAACCATTTCTGTTAGAAAATAAAATCAAAAAAACCAAAACTGTAAAGATAGAACTAAAACTATTATTGGTATCAAAACCATCATATGTTGGACTTCGTTGTAGTAACTCCGGGCAATGTAACTGCAAAAGCTATGATTCTCCGGTAACGTCTGCGTTAAGTAAACAAAAAAGATTAAGAAACGACCTTTTTTTAACAGCCATTTAGATCATATAATCACATGTCATATATATAGACAGACCACTTATGTATTTGATCATCTCCATTTCCTACTAAGATTGAAAACACTTTGGGTGAATTTAATTTTTGCCCAAACAACCCTATAACTTATTTTATCAAATGTGATACTTGAACCTAAGAACATGCATTTGATTTACGATATCAAAATCGTTAAAGCGGACCAACGTTTAACCAAAATGATCGCATGTCCCATGGTCATCCCACACGAAGGTTAACAACTTAGGTAGATTATATATGTGTCTTTTAACAACCAAGTAATTCACCATGTGGGAAGACCTATAGGCTCATTCAGCATATAAGTCTTAATTAAATGACTTGCAGGCTTATAAGCAAGCTTCTCTCGTAATTGTGACCCGTGTCAGTCGACGGACCCTTCCACAGCATAGTTGTCAACTAATAGCGAATTGTAGTAAATAACGCCCGCTATTTCATGTTTAGCGACCACTTATGCTATAAACCCAACTATTTGAGATGGCTAGTCTTTACCTTTAATGGAGGCGTATCTATTTCTAATTATTACACATTTTTGGCAAAATGTTTGAGTAATATGAAGAGTATGCTAATGAAAAAAATTACAAAATTTGCTACCAGCAATTAGCAACACATAGACGCTTGAAAGCATGACCATTTTGATAAAGGGTTGGTTATAAAATGATATGAAGAGTATGCTAATTAACTCAGACAGTTTTGGTAAAATTTCTTTTAGTTTACTTATTTTCTTTATAAGAAATGATAGTCTTTTTACCTCGGGTGCCGAAGATGATGCGGTAGATGATATTGATGATGTTGCAGCCGCTGCTCTTGCCACAGATGATATTGGTGGTGTTGCAGCCACTACTAATCTTCATCTCATTGGCTTCCTTTGCTTGTCGTTTCATTCGTTCATATCCTTTTCGATGTATGTGTATGTGTTTTCTCAGCATTTGAAATTGAATATCTTGTCTGTCTACCAAACACAATAGGTCTCGGTACCGGAGACTTAGGTGTCGCAGACGTTGTTGCTGCAGATTCAGGTGCTGCAAACGGAGGCCACGCAGATATTGGTGTTGCTGATCCTCGTCTTGTTGCATTGTTCGTAGTTGCTCTTTTAGGTGCTGTAGTTGCTCATGATGCTTCTGCTGCAGTTCTACTTCGTGCTTTTGCATTTTCTGCGCTTCGTCTTGGTAGTATTGATACATCAGTGAACTGCGTTGCACGTGATTTTGCTGTGGTAAGGGTTGCTTGCTCATTTTCTGCTCTTCTTTTTGTTTCCTGCAATTGTGTGCATGGGTCTTAATAAGTTAGGATATCAACTAGAAGCGTTAAGGCCGGTAATCAGTGGCGGATCCTGAGCTCTTGTAGCACGGGGGTGGAAAATTATAGGACTCGTAATTTTTTTTCTTATCATTAAGTTTCAGGTTAATTTTTTCAGGTTGAAAATTTGATTCGGGTCGGGTCAAACAATAACAACACTAAATATCTTATTTTCTTCATTCTAACAAATGATTGAACTTACACATATAAAACTACATAATGATCCTAAATCCTAATGAACTAATCACTAATGGGTTGTTAGTTGGTTTTTTTTGCCAAACTGCCCAATTACCCAATTTGTAATGGCTTAATGGGTTTAACTTGTAACGGGTTTAATTTGTAATGGCCCAAGTACCCAACTAGTATACATGTGAAATGTTGTTTATTATTGACAGGGGCGAGCCGTAGGTTCAATATATATAAATAACACATGGAATTTTTTTTACACGGTGGCGAGATCAATATATATATAAAAATTTAAGGTGTCGGGATAAAAATTGGTATTTCGGGACAAAAAACGCGCAGGGGCCGGTGCCCCCGTTGGTCCCTAAGAGGGTGCGCCAATGCCGGTAATGAACTTTTATCTTTTACACTCCTTATAAGTAAATGCGAGTGTGACTGTGTGAGTGAGATCAAAGACTTTGATAGCGCTAGGGTTGCACGAATGCGCCCAGTGGCGGATCTAGAACCAAATATAAGGGGTATCCCACGCTTAAGGGTAGGGCTGTTCAAATCGCTCGCCGCTCGCCGCCCGTTCGTCGCTCGCTCGGAAACTGCTCGAAAAATGCTCGCTCGTTTTTCGCTCGATTCTAAACGAGCCGCTCCGCTCGGTTCGATTTGTAAATGAGCCAAGCAACGAGCAAAGGTCCGCTCGGTTCGGTTCGGCTCGAATATTTTTAATTTATTTTTTATATAATTATATATGCATAAGTAGCTAATATGTTCTTATAATTATGTTGATATTATATATATATATTCAAAATTATTAGTTATATTTGATATATTTGAAAATAATAGTCATTTATCTCTTTTATTAATTGTTTTATATACATTATACAAATATCAACCTTAATTTCTAGAATAAATTGCAAGTTAATACTAGTTTTTCTTAAAGCAATAAATTTGTATTTATGTATATCATATTCAACTTTAAACTTGTTTCTTATAAACTAATTTTAAGGAAAAAATACGAAAAGTAATCCTCATAAATTCGCTCGGCGCTCGCTCGAAAAATACTCGGTTCGATTTTGGCTCATTTACGTTCGGTTCGAATTTGGCTCGATTTGTAAATGAGCCGCTCGGCTCGGTTCGATTTATAAACGAGCCAAGCAACGAGCAAGCCCTCGCTCGATTCGGTTCGGCTCGTGAACAGCCCTACTTAAGGGTAGGGTTATATATGCAGATCGATCTATACGGGTCATATATATATATAGGTTTTAATTACACAAAGCTAGATATCGATCTCTATACAAATCATACGCATGCAACTATACAAGTCGTAAAAAGACATATTGTTATGCAACGCAATATATATATATATAAACTAAAAACTACTTTAATGATCATCTAACTTACAAAATATATAATATATGATCACAATATATTAACAATCTGTGTTTGGTTAAACCCTAGCTAACTAGAGTTTAATTAATATATTCATCATAATAAGTTATATTAACGTACGTAATTTACCTGATACGTTCAACCGATCGATCGAAACTGCCTGCGGCAATATCCTTAATTGGGATTATATATATATGAGTAGTACGTTGCGTGTAAAGAAAAAGAATTAAAAGACGATCGACAACGCTTAATTTTATAGCCACGACTCTCTTAATTTAGATCCACACTACCCTTCATGTTTTATGGTTTGCAACTCTAACCCTCCAAAGAGAACAAATCTTAAAATGTTTCTTTTGACTACTATTTTTTAAAAGGGGGAGCCTTTTAATCATCACCCGACGTACACACATCATCCACATCTTCATCTTCCCCAATCTTCAAGCCCTGAGTCTCAATCCACCATGATCTCTTCACTGTGACCAGATCTGACCACTAAAATCCACCCCGAACCATCCATCGTCGACCACTCTGACCTCTTACCAAACTCTCTCCTCCTCAGCTTCACCTCCGCCACTAAAAATAAAACTAAATTTTAATAAAAACTAGTCGCTGACGACCCCCAAACCCGAACCCCCGACTCGAACCCGGATCCATTCGCCTTTTATCTAATTCGTATCTAAAGTCATCGAGTCGTAACGTTTCGTTATTAATGTGAATAAATATGTCGGGCGTTACGTTATTTCTTGTCGTTAATAAATCGGCCAAATTATTATCTAACGTTTACTAAATTAATTATTAAATGCAATTATTAAATCTCCAAAGTATATATATATATATATATAAAGTGTATTTTATAAAAGAAATTTTATAAAGATTATTAAAGATAAAAACAATTAAAGTCTCAAAATAGCCATCTAACGTCAAAAACGAGCTAAAGATATACAAACGTAAATCCTATAAACGTTACAAGTTTATTTGGTTAAGTTAGTTAGTTAGTTTAAATATATACAATTAACGTTGGGCTAAATATGTCAAACTTGAAACTTGAATTAAACTTTATAACTCAATTTAAATACCATTCAAAGCCTAAACCATTAACTTGTTAATCATGTTTGAAAGACCGATTGAATTGCGACCACTAATAACTAATACCTCAATCAGTTATGCTAAATCATCACCCATACACACATCAACCACATCTTCATGTTCCCTGATCTTCAAACCCTGGATCTCAATCCACCATGATCTCTTCACTCCGACTAGATCTAACCACCAAAATCCACCCCGAACCATCCATCGTCAACCACTATGACCTCTTACCAAACTGTCTCCTCCTCAGCTTTATCTCCGCCACTGAAAATAAAACTAAATTTTAATAAAGACTGCTCGCTGGTGATTATAGTACACACGCGACATTCCTATCAATCGGCCGTTGGCGACTACTTTCACTTTAGTCGTTGTCGGGTAATTAGTGGTCATGACTCCTACTTTGTTCACGTTGTCAAATCTGATTGGTTAATATTAATAGTTGGCTCATCTTTTGGAAATGGACGACTAGAAAACATTTTTTCAATGTTTCACGTGCTCATTTCCTTTTTGTAATAATGAAATTAACTACACATTTCCTACACAACCTAGTAATAGTTAATGCCAGGCTAATAGCAATCTTAAAACATGTATCAAACACTATTATACAAATAGCTACACATTTACGACAAACCCTTTTAAATAATTAAAATGTTTTGTTTATTGTTGGTTACAGACTCATGACAAAACAATTTGAATAAAATGCGTAGCATTTGCTACAAAAAAAAAAATTTACGAAATGCTACACATTTTTTTAGAAAGGTGGTTGGTGCAACGATCTATCACCGAAGCACTCGGATGTACAATGACCGATATTGAAATCCCGCTTCAAACAACAATAGGTGTTTTTCGTCGGTATTGCGTATTTACGAATAACACTTTCACATATTTTAAATCCAACTCTACTGAGTGCTTCGACCATAAGTTGTTGCACAAACCGTCGTTCTAAAAAAAGTTAAATATTTAAAAAAAACACAAAATGAAAAGCTGAAACCTTGTTTGCTTAGCTAGGAATAGACGGAAGCAACCATAGGACCAACATCGCTATACTGTTTTACAATCTTTTCAAGAAAGGATTAGACGTCAAACCTGTTTCATTACCGATCACTGTTCGGATAGGATTTGAGAACCGGATGCCGTTCTCCTTGAAAATTAATCATATATATGATGGTTAGGGTACATCTTTTTTCGCGACTACACTCACTTATATGCGCATCCACCATACCTGAATCATCTAACATCATTACCAGGTGAGCTTACACGCGCATTTCAGCCAGATTATTCACCAGCTTTCAGTTTGACCACCAGCCACCAATCAACCATCTGGCTAAGCTGAAAGGGCACTAAATCTCGGACCAACTTCCCTTCTGATTCCCGGTTTGACTGATCCAACCAGTCGGTCTAGCCTTCAAAACATTGTGGTTTTAAAATCTTGTCCATTTAATCTACCTACAAGCTATAGTCTATCTCTCAAACATGGCGCATCACGTGTTTAGGTGTCAATCTTATACTTAATTAATAATCATATCAATTTTATATTAAAATATTAAAGGGAAATGTCATAAAAACATAGCCAAGTTTCAATTTTGTTCTAATTAGATCACTCAAGCATATTTCGCTTAAAATTGGGTGACTAAAACTTCAAATCGAGCAATTGTTGGATTTTGTTCTTGTCAAACAAGAAATTAAAGAGAGGATGTGGAGGTCGGAATATTTAATATATGTAATTATATTTAAAAATTTAAAAACATGATAATTATATTTAAAAAATAAAAACATAAAGCTACAATTCACATCACCAATTTACTTTAGCATCAAAAAATGTAAAAAATAATTTATAACTGAAACATAAAAAAACATGTTAAAACATGTTACAACCTATAATTTAAATAAAATATGAAGGTGGGTAACCTAATTGGAACAATTTTTAAACTTAATTGACTTAATAAGAACAAAATTAAAACTTGGTTATGTATTTACAAAGTTACCCTAAATATTAACTGCTTATTACTACTAAAAAGAAAAATCAGGAACAATTTAATGTTAAAACTCATGACCTTCATGTCAGATACGCAAGTTTTAACCGGCATACCTAGGCTTATTTTGTTAATTGTTCCCAAACATATAATATGCATTTATACATTTTTCATTTCTACTTATATTCTTTTTTGTTATTTTAATTTTTGTTTTTTTACTTATATATATTAATTTTTATTAAATATCATGAACATTTTTCAACCACGGGTGTTATTATACCCGTTTAACATTAACTAGATGGGTACACTCGCTCGCACTTTGCGCGAGCGATTTATATTTCGACCTAATTTTGTTTCATATTTCGACTTGATTTCAAATGGCAGTCGCTTAATATCAAACTGAATTAGTTATGGGTCACCAGTGGCAGATCTAGAAAAAAAAATTCAGGAGTAACGCTTAAATTTTTTTTCCACTACAGGTAACGTTATAACTAAAAACGTAAAAAAAATTATGTGTTTTACACCCATTTACCCTAAGAATGAAACTATAATGTCATATCCTAATTCCAAGTGTAGAACCAAGAGTAAAATATGGATAGAGGTATCAATTAAAATGTTTTTTTTATTACATCTAAGTATTCAAATTTTGTCTATTAGTGCTCTCCTATGATAGATACAACTATGCGAAGTTGCGAACATCCTCAATACACAATGCTAGAAGACACTCATTTAATATATGAATATGTAATGTTTCTTGCGGTATTGAAAGATTAAGTAAGATTCATTTTAAGAATGTGAAACCAAAAGTTACATAGCAAACCTAATGTGAAGCAATAAGGAGCATATTGGAAAACCATGTTTTACCTTTTCTTTCTTAATGGTAGGTTAAATTACACTATCAAATTAAAGGAGCTAATGCCTAAGGTATATTACAACTGGAGTAGAAAAAAAAATGTCATCTGAGGACAATTATACCTGATGTAGTAAGCACTTTAAACCCTAATTTAATTGACATTGTACCTTCAGTTGCAATTACAAATGGTGAATCCGACAACTGAATCATCGCCACCTCAACCTTATACCGTGTAGCTCGCGAGCTCGGCCCTCGTCGAAATCATCACAGAGGCAGGTTGTTGCTTTGTGGTTTCCCCTTTCTCTCTCTTTCCATTGTTCAGAAAAGCAAACGTTCTTTATGTGTGGCACACATGTAAACATGTAAACCTAGTGGCTAAAATGAGAATACATCAAACTTTACTATATTACTGTTCAAATCCTTGAATTTTTCAATTAAATAAATAAATAAATAAAAGGATAATATAAATCAACAATAAAAAATGATGATCTACAATTACAGAGCACCGTTTCGATGTAATTTTTATATAAATCGACTCGTATTCTTATTCCGATCAAAAACCACAAAACGACGGATTGAAATTCAAAGAAAAAAAGGCGGTCCATCGGTGGCAAACATGATAAAAGTTGGGACTGCCATAACATATTTCAGAAGTTGGGAACCGGTAGCGGCCAAAAACTAATAGTTAAGACTGTTAAGGTCCAATACTCCAAAAATTAATCGAGTTAAAACACAAACTTAAAATACGATATTGAATGCCCAAATTAATTGATTGTTGTCACGTACCAAAGAAACGGGGTGATTGGTGCTCGATAAACGAAACTATTCTTGCAAATACTAATATTTTTTTTAATAAAAACGGGATAAATGAAAACCGGTTTAATGGTTCAACCAGTTTAACCGGAATATTTTGGTGGTATTATATACATGCTGATTACCAAAAATACCGCCCTAAATCGTATCGGCAAAATGCACGAACATCGGTTCAACTGGTTTAACCGGCCGGTTTAAACCGGTTTTTAAAACATTGGGGACCATAATCCCGGTCTTATTTAGTTCAATATTTTTTTTTAAATATGTGCTTTGTGGTTTGTTTTTTTTGAATTTCAAGCCAGATTTCATCGTTTGGATCATCATTTCGAGGTAATTTTTACATCAATCGACTCGTATTTCTCATTCCGCTAAAAACCACTAAAACTTGATCTGTAATTCAAAGAAAGAAGTTAACGCCGTTAACTTTTTTAACGACGATCCATCAGTGGCAAAAATGATAAAAGTTGTGACCGCCAACACATATTTCAGAAGTGGGAACCGAATGAACCGATAACGGCAAAAATTAATAGTTGAGACCGTTAAGGTCCAACACTCCTTAATTTTTTAGTTTTTTCCCATAAAACTTTCTCAATTGAAGTTATATTTTTCTCCGAACATATATGAAATAAACCAGTTAATCCGTTTTATATAAAAAACTTTGTTGGGAAATCAAGTAGTTTTGAAACTTTTTTGGGATTATTTTTTATTTGGGTTAACTTTTGGATTATTTATATTATTGAAACATGTATTTTTTTTTAATTTTCTATGAATAAATGTTATATTTTTAAACAACTATAGAGTAAATAGTCCCTCCGGTTAAACCGTTCGGTATAACCCGGTCTAACCGGTTGAACCATTTTAAGCCCAATCCGATATGATTGAAAACCTAGTTTTTAAAACATTGATGGTCCAACCATCAGGTAGGGGTGTTCAAAAAAACCGTAATCCGAATGGTATCTAAAACTGAAAATAATCGATTCGAATTCTTATTCGGATATTTGGTTCGGATATAACCGTATCCGAATTCCTTATTCGGATTTTCGGTTCGGATTCGAATGTCAAAATTTTATGAATTCGGTTTATTCGGACATTCATTTAAATCGAATAAGAGTTAGCCTACTATACAATTAATCTCTTATATACATACCTATATGTTTTCATCCGACTAAAAATTAGTCCATTTGCCCATTATAGAAACACATAGATCTTGTTTAGACTATTTTCTATCAAGTGGCTTTGTATTTTTGTATTTGTGTTCTAGACTAGTTTTCTACTTTTCGGGTTCTTACGCTTTATGTTTATTTGTCGTATATATACGCTCCGTTTTGGTTTTAGATAGTGTTTAAGAAATTATGTTGCAATTTTAATTTTTCTTTCCATTCATAAGATAAACAAGAGGTTAAAAGTGACAAAAAAAACTTTTCGGATAGATTCGGTTTATTTGGATCATTTCGGTTATATCCGAATCCGATCCGAAATGAATTCGGATAAGATTCGGTTCGGTTAGCAAAATGATTAATATTCGGATACGGATATGTGCCTGAAAATTTCAAATTCGAATAAATCGTTAACCGAACCGAAGAACACCCCTACAATCAGGTATCCCTATTTATCCAAGTTTGTAATTGTTATATATATTATTTACAAGTTAGTAATTGTTATATATATATTATATACATGTTAGTATTTGTTATATATGTATTATATACAAGTTTGTAAATATTATATATTATTCACTCAATCACTCCCCCGTCTCATTTAAAATGTCAATATTTTCTTTTTTGGTTGTCTCAATTTAAATGTTCATTCCAAAAATAAAAGTATAATTTCTAATTTTACCTATAATTATCTAACATAAAACAAACTATATGACTAAAAGACAAAAAAATTTAATGACATTATTATTCTTTTATAAGTTAAAAATAAATAATAATTCATTTTTTTTTAAACTTTATGTTATAGGTCTATGACACTTAAAATGTGATAGGGAGTATTATATATATAGTAGTTTGCAACAAAAGCAACTAAATAGTCAACAAAATGTCAAAATCTAAGACACTTTAACCGTCAAAATCAGACAAGTGAAATGACTAATGCGAAGTAGTTTAAAACCAAAGAACTATTATAGGTACTATCAATAATACTGCCACAACACCATCAAAACAATTAACAAACCAATCAATCTGGAAAGAAATAGACTGAAAGTTACTATGAAAAGATGGCTACAAAAAGAAGTATCAGCGCGACAACAGCAGTCAAGTAGGAACTAACCCTCACAATGCGTACGTAGCGGTTGTCAACCTCTGGGTCCTGACGGACCCTGTAATAATAGCCAAGCAGTCCATAAGAAATCAATGCTGAATAACACAATAGCACTGTAGAAGCTAAAACGATTGCCCACTGTCCATCGAATAGATCACGTGCCACCAAAATGCCCATCAAGGCCACATAAAGTGCGAGCACAAGTCCAAGGAACATCGATGTAATATAGTAAAAGTGGACTCGAAAGCTGCATTCATAAAAAAAAATTCAATACAATATATACTTCATCTACTTATGAAATAAAGAATATTGCACAAATGGTCCCAATGGTTTGATCATATTGCAAGTGACTAAACTTGCAACCATCACACAAATGTTTGGACTAACTTTGCATGAAAAAAATTCACAAATGGTCCCCTTATTGGTTAAAAACTACCGCCACTAATGGTAAGAACTAACTTCGTAACCATCTCACAAGTGTTTGGACTAACTTCGCAATTTTTAAAGTATAGGAAGCTAACTTGCAATACGGTCAGATCATAGGGTCCATTTATGCACTTTTCCCTTAAAAAACAGCAAAAAGGATTTTTACTTGGGCTCTATGTTAGCTTGTTGTTGTAGCAGCAACTCATGTTGTATCTGCATATGCTTGTGCAACTGTTCTACAGTAAGTAGTACATCGTGCACACGAGGATGTAGAAGTTTCTGGCGTTCCCCCTCCACTGTCAGCTGCTCCAGCTGCTGCTTCAAGAGTTGTTGCTGCTGCTCCAAGAGTTGAATTTGTTGTTGCTCATGTTGCTCCTGCTTATGTTGTTGCTCCTGATCATGTTGTTGCTCCTCATCATGTTGTTGCTCTTGCAACAAGGGCTGAATCAATGATGACTCTTCCTCTTTAGGATCCATTTGCTTCCTGCACATCATTTAAAAGATTATTAGCAATTCTTTTATCGAATATAAACTTTTTTAACTCGGAACTTTTTAGAGATCTTGATTGAGCACAACTATATAGATCATTGGCAGCAAACTTACTAATAACTCATGCACTACAAAACCAAATATATGATTTTGATTGATTTGAAAATTCTGTATTTGAACATGTAGTTCCTAAATAATAGTAGGCAAAATTTGTATAGAGTATGATTAGGGTTACTAATCACTAAGAAAGCAAATGGTGTTTTGAAATCAATCTTGACAGCTTAAAAACATTGGATTCAGTTAGATTATACCAGGACTGAACCGAAACTTCAAACCCCTTGTTCCAAATTTGTGATCTAATAATAACTATCTAACTACAACAAGACTTGACAGCGTTGACACAATCTAAACAGAAAAAAGAAAAGACAGGCATAATCAAAGAGGAAAAGGATGATAATAAGCTCTTTAAGAAGATAGGCATAACTAAGTGAATTGTCCAATTATTGTTGATGTATTTTAAATACTTGTAGAAAGGTTTGAAAGTACAAGTATTAGTAGCATAACAAAAACGCGTTCCTCGTCATTAATATGTTTGCTCGCGGCAATTGTGGCCTCTCGGTAACAAATATATTTATATCTAGTACTCTAGTATTATGGTAACATTCAACTTATACTTCAAACCCTTGTTCCAAATTTGTGATCTAATAATAACTATCTAACAGGTGCCTAAGTAGAGGTTCTAAGATGAAACAAAAAGGAGAATGAATCAAAACACTTCGATTAAGAACTAATAACAAATATAAGATTAATTATAGTACTTCTGAGTCGTAAGTGCAGAAATATAAAAAATCCCACCAACCATGTATTTTAAGATTTTATACAATATGTAAAACAGTATTCTTCTAGGCGAGTTGATAGAGACGCTATTAGCCTATTAAAGGCCCCAATTTTGAAACATTTTTTCAGCAAAAATTTCAATTTTTTGTTTTGTTTTGGAAGATGTCATTGGCTATTTGGCCATAGCCATTCTAACCACAACTATACTAGGTAGCATCAACACAATCTAAACAGAGAAGAAAATGATGATGATATGTTAGTTCCACTAATTATGCAGTCAAAGAATATTAGGACAGTCAAGTTTAAGGTCAAAGTCCAAGCATAAGATGCAACATGTACCAGTTTTCTCTTTCTGTTTTTCAATAGAATTAAACTGTGTTGACTGATACAGTTTACTGTTTCTACTTCTATTCTATGACCCAAGTGTCTAACAATTGGTATTAGAGTTCAAACCAGATGATCCTAGTGACCAAGAAAGATAAAGTGACTTCATACATTGAAGAACAAAGTGAACCAGAAGCCACCAAAAAGTACGAGTTTGCTGATATGTGCTGCTGTCAATAAAAATAATCTTTGTTGACTGCTTCAGTTTACCGTCTAACATAAATGACAAGTGCAAACAAAATCAAGAAACTAAGGAAAATAAAAGTGTTCAACCTTAATCATCTTCATCAAGCTATTACACATGAAGACATTTTTTGGGAAAAAAACTTAATGTTCAAAAACAGCTTGGATAATGATGTTGGATTATTAAAAAGAATCAAGAAGTGACCGAGATACGAATCGAGAGAAGCTCTAGATGGTGATCATTCATGCAAGATGATATCAAAACTTTCTTGTGAGACAAAAAACAGTGGATGCATTTCGTCGAACACTTGGCGTGCAGATAACAAAATAGGCAAGAAAAAGTGAAACTATCAAACCTAATTTACCTATTAGAACCTATATGGACGTGTCTCGAGGCAAAATTCTGTGTGTGTACCGAATGAAGAAGAAACACACACTTGTACAGAGCGATTGATGATAACAAAACTAGATGGAAGAACTAACACTGCACCTGAGATGATGTCTCCGGTGACCGTTTCGACGGGGGAAATTTTGATTTGAAAACTGAAAGTGAAATTTGGGTTGTTGTGTGAAAATATCAATATTCGTCCTTTCATATTATCATGTTTAATCCATTTATATATGGGGAAAGTGAATACGAGGCTGTTAAGCGTGTAACTTACACGCGAAACCCTCAAAACTACGTAGTTTTGATTTTAAGTATTAAAAAAAATACCTAATCTCTTCCAACAACAAAAATCTGTAATCAACACATATCGGTTCCAAGTTCCAACCAACCAAAATTATCGATCAGCACAAATCACTATAATTTAGTTGCTGCCTACCTCCAATCTATAATCAAAATCATTTGGTTTCGGTTCCGATCAAGAGTATTGATAAAACAATTGATTAAGAGAGGCCAGCCCACGATCAAGTGATCAAGAGAATTTCAAGGCAATCTGTAATCAAAATCCACTATCTTCCATCTCGTATCTTCTTTAAATGATCAAGAGAATTGACAAAAGAATTGTTCCATACAAGATTGTCATCTTCTCCGATGAATACTCTGTTATCTAAATCCTTTGGATTTTAATATTAAATCGATCGTTCATCAATTCATTTACATAAATCAAAGTTTGTGTTCTTCCTCTAAAGATCATAAAACACAAACTGATAAAAAATCACATATGCTTTCATTTTTAAATTATTTTTCCAACTGAATCAAAACCTTAATGCATAAAAACCAAAATTAAAGAAAAAATTCAACAATTAAACAAATTTAAAAATTGCAAGTCGATAATGAGCCAACAAATTAAGAAACATTTCTTTTGATTTGTAATTGTTTTTATTAAAACTATATAGTTTTGGAAGGTTTCGCGTGCAACTTACACGCTTAACAGCCCCGTATTCACTTTCCCCTTTATATATATACTCACTTCTTCCGGTTATAAGTAGAGTAAATTACATTTTTTGTCTTTATAATAAGTTAAATTATTGATTATAGTCTTTACTTTAAATTTTTATACTGGTTGGTTTTTATATAAATTTTTTCACGGTTTTCGGTCTTTAAGCTAACACCCGTCCAAATCCACCGTTAATTTTGAACACGTGATATAAGCGTGAGGGTAGATCAGTCATTTCCCACCTCCCTCTAACATTATCCTATATAACCATTCATCTTCTTCTTCAACCTTTATCTCACCCCTTCACTTACCAGTTTCACATAACTACCCCAAACCTTTGAATTCTAAAACTTTGTAAATCAACCATGGGTGAACGATTCTTCATACGTGAAAACTTGGATCAGTCTGTTGTTGAATCCTTATATGGTAAGTATCATCGAGTGCATGTTTTTTTTAAAGTTAAATTTCAAAGTTTTGATTAGATTGTATCATATTTGTTATTGTAGTTGGTTTCCTGCATTTTTTCCATCAAATTGCATCACGGTGGTAGCTTCACAAAGTTTCATGGACGTATATATCAAAGAGCTATAGAAACATTTGTTGATATGCTGGATGTTGATAAGTTCTCAGTACACGCACTAGATATGGTTTTGGAACATTTTAGGCTATGCAAAACAAGCGACAAGGTACTATCACTACTTGAACCCAAATAGCGGTTTAGATTTTGGTCTAAGGGCTTTGGGTGGTGATGAAGATGTTAGGAGGTTTTCAAAACATGTTCTAAATCATAAGACGATGTATGTTTATGTTGAACATAGAATAACCAGTGTTCATACATATTTTTGCTCTCCTGCTAATGTTAGAATACACAAGATCACTGATGAAGAGTTGTTGAATGAAAGGTTTAATCCTACTAAAAAAGACTAATGTTGGGCTGGCATGATGAGAACAATGTGAATTGTTCATCTAGTAATCAACAAGAAATAGATTTCTTATTAGATGATCATGACTTTGATCCTTTTTTTGATAAACCACTAGATGAAAGCTAGACTTAGCAGACATTCGATGCAAGTGATTTGAATGTGAATGTTAATACGAATGACTTTAATCATTTAAATGTGAATATGAATGACAACTTGGTTATGAATCCTAGGTTAGATGTGGATTTGAATGATAGTTTAGAAGTGAATGATTTTGGATTTAATTTGAATGCTACTTGATTTGAAGATGATGGTATAGATTTGAATGCTAATGTGAATTATTTATATTATGATTTAGATTTTGATTTGGACGGGCATTAGTTTAAAGGTCAAAAACTGTGAGAAAAATTTATATGAAGGCCAACCAGTGTAAAAATTTAAATAAATGCCATAATCCGTAATTTGGCTTATTATAAAGGCCGAAAAATGTAATTTACTCTTTGGTTTGAAAGCATAAATTTTTAGACATATTAAATAATTGTCTTTTCATTTGTCATTTGATAATAATTCTTTTTGATAATAAATATTATGTTAGTTTTTTTGCTTTTAAGGGTAAACTTAAAAATTGACCAATAAATTTTAAAAATAAACGTAAAATAGAACAAATAAAAAAGTATAGACAATTTTAATAGGACGGATGAAGTATCAAATTACAAGTTTCGTCCTTAAATATTAAAAACTAAAAACGTCTTTTATATGAAAAGTTGTAACATATTTCGTCCTTTCTACTCTCATGCGAAGAATCGACCGACTTTCACGCAACTTTGTTGAAGAGGACCTACAAATCCACATATTAAAAGTCATATAACCCCACTTTCTTAGTGTATGCGGAGTGGACTCGGGGTGGGTGCGGCCTCGCTCGGGAACACCGTCTCACTCCTGCGGCCCCGAAGTTTGAGGTGTCTTCCCCGAGTCTCTTTCCAATTTTATCGCTATGTTTCGGGTTATATGTTCGGGTGGGGCAATAAAAAGTCAAAATATCTTCATTCGTATAAAGAACGACCGTTTCTTACAATAAAAAGACCTACATAAGTTATAAACAACCAAATACCTAAAATATATATAATATGCAAATTTTACAACACAGTCTGTTAACTTTTAAAATATTTAAATTCATTGATTATGGATTTTGACTCAAACTTTTCGATAATAATACTCAAATCTACGAACCTTAAATGTTGAGCTAAAATGCATCAAGAAAGTTGGAATCTACAAACTAAGAACAATCAAATCTTGATTTCGCTTTAGAGCATTTGAAAATAGCATTCAGATTTGCAAATTATGTTGAGTTATGACGGGGTAATATGATTATCAAATGTTGTATAAATGTGTAGGATTTGTAAAAAGTTTTTTGTCGCAAATGCATAGCAAATAGAATTGAATTTAAAATATGTGAAAGTGTTTAGCCGACAAAAAATACGGTGTTAGAGGCGAGATTTCGATCTTGAATCTTATACCTATAAGTGCTTCTGTCATAGGTCATTACACTAACCGCCCTTAAGTAAAAAAATATGTAGCATTTTGTAAAAAATGTTTTTGTAGCAAATGCTACGCATTTTATTAAGTGTTTTGTCACGAGTATGTAGCCAACAATAAATCAAAACATTTTAATTATGTAAAAGGTTTAGTCATAAATGTGTAACTATTTGTATAATAGTGTTTGATACATGTCTTAAAATTACTATTAACTAGGTTGCGTAGAAAATGCGTAGCGAATTCCCACACCATATATTTGTTACAAAAAGGAAATGAGCACGTGAAACATTTATAGATGGGAAAATTTAAAAAATGTCCCTTTAGATCGTTAACTTCCTAAAATGTCCTCTTTGACTTGAAAAAAGTTGTCTAGGCGTCAATTTTCAAAAGAGGAGTCGACTATTATATTAACCAATCAAATTTGACAATGTGTACAAAATAGGCGTCCACGACTGTGACATCTGCCCCAAACCCGAACCCGAATGCCCGACTCAAACCCGAAGTTGTTATCCTTTTAATTGTAAACGTATTTATTTTCTTCAAAGTGTAACGTTTATTATTATTATGATTAAACGCAATGAATTTTACGTTATTTCGTCTCAATTAAATAATCGTATTTACATCACAAAATATTCCCGCATATCAAATAATTATTATTTGTGACAATAAAACTCAAAATATATATAAATAAATATATATAGTTCGTAAAAGAAAATTATTGAAAACGTTAAACAAGAACGCTTCCAAGTCTTGAAATAGTCTCGTAACGGCTTAAACGAACTAAAACTATAAAAGCGTCACTTATAAAATCGTTACGTCTCAACATAGTTAAGTTTGTTAACTAATATAACTTATAAATTGACTTTGTGCTAGTAATGTCAAGTTTGAAACTTATAATAAAGTTAGAAACCCAATTGATAAACAGAAAGAACTTTAAGGGCTAAAACCGTAACATTTTAAAATCACCCCCCCCCCCTTCCACGGCAGACCCATTTTTCCGGCTTAGCTTCGGCAGTCGCCGGTGACGGCTGCGGCGAAATAAACTACCACTATCCTTGTTTTAATGCATTTAAACCGCCCTAAAACCTTATTGAGTGTTAATCGAACCCTAAACCAAGTTAATAACCAAACGTTAATCGCTTTTACGGCTATTTTCAAGTCCGATTGTATTCACGAAAGTTCAGATTGAAACTCCATATTAGATGCAACTTAATTCAATTAAATGAAACGAAATCAATCTCTAATCGATCGGAATAAAAACAACAATCAATTAGGAGTGTTAAGTACAAAAAAAACTGAACATTTACTCCCGCTATTACTAATCAAAAACCGAATCGATCCATATGGTTGTATCGCAAACTACAATCTCGTTCATTAGACAAAACATTCGTTGGCACTCTTTGAAACAACCAGGAGATGCAATTTCAACCACAACTCAATCAAACACAGTCTTTGATCTTCATTCTTGTTCGACCTGCAACTTCTTTTTAATCATCCATTCGTGTTCGCTTTTAGAAATTGAAATCTAGGACCTGTTCATCGTTGTATACAGACGTAATCATGGAGATTTATTTTAATGATAACAGCCTCAATCAACTAACTCAATCCTCAAGCAGCCTCGGCCTGTTCTTCGTCCATCTTCAATCCAATCCGTCAACAATCAAGTAAGTATGGTATATCAAAATGATCCTCATCCTATAGGGATTAAAAGCCCTCTACTTATTTTGGATTTGATGCACTGGATTAAACGAATTTGGACGATCTTGAATCTAGGGCTTGATTGTGAAATGGGTGTTGTTGGTTATTAAATGTTAAAACAATTAAAAATCATTTTGATTACCAAAAGTTCCGCTTGGTCCAGCGGATTGGTGGTGTCTTCGTTAACGCTGTGACCCGGGTTCGAGTCTCATTGCCATCACTTTCTACTGATTTTAATTTTAAACCCTTTTTACCTATGTTATAACTCTAAATTATAATTACAAATACTATTCTACCCAAATTGGATTTTAAAACCCTAAATTGGATTTGAAACCCTAAATCCCTAAATTGGATTTTAAAACCCTAAATTAGATTTAAACCCTAAATTCCCAAATTGTATTTTAAAGCCCTAACTCCCAATCGGTACTTTAAAATCCCAAAGAAAATCCCAAATTATATTTTGAAACCCTAATTTCAAATATATAATTTTAAACCCTAAATCCCAAATTGTATTTCAAAACCCTAAATCCCCAAATTGTATTTCAAAACCCTAAATCCCCAAATTGTATTTCAAAATCCTAAATCCCAAATTGTATTTCAAAACCCTAAATCCCAAATTGTATTTCAAAAACCCTAAATCCCAAATCTTAAATCCGAAACCCTAGAAATTCTAGTTTCTTGATTCTAGTTATTGTGTTACTTGCTTCGTTTCTAAATAAGGTTTTCCCGGTTAATTAGGTGATTCTAATATCTGGGCGATCCTCGGTTCTTTCTAGTTGCGATTCTAGTGTTACTATTATCTTTGGATTTTAAGGTGAGTAAACTCACTCCCCTTTTTCCATTTTACTATTTTAGGGCTGAAATATGTCTTTTACTATGTTGCGTTTTCTATTCGTTTTCTAAAAGAGATCATACAAATATGTTAATCTAGTTCGCGGCTTGATGCAATCTTATGTGTTAGTTAAAAGTAGTTTTATTGCTTTGTAAACCCACCGGTACAATGTTAGCGCTAATGGTTTGACAAACCCACCTGCTTGTACAACATCGATAGGTGATTTAAACCCGACCTTTCTAATTCCATGTTTACTATGTCGAGATGCTATGTTGCTATACTATGTTGCTATGCTATGATGCTATACTATGCCATGTCCCTAAATTGCTAAATGATGACTTATATATCGAGACGGTAAACGACGGTTATTAAAAGTTATCATTATTTATTACATGAGTGGTTCTCATGACAAATGGCTAAACGAGATACTATGGTTTCTATTGTGGTTGGTGTGTTATTCTATTCTAGGGGTCCTGGTAGGGTGATATTACGAAATTACTATACATGTGGGATTGCGCAGCATATCTTGTTGATCTCGGATTTCAATACTATTACTATTCAATTTGGGTTTTACTCACTAGCTTGTGTAGCTAACTTTATTTTCACATATTTCAGGTGATGCTTTGATATTGTTTTGATGCTTTTGCCAAGACATAGGATTGCCTTAGACCTAGTTGAATAATAAAGACGATTGCAATTATTGTTTCTGTTTTATTACTTTTGTCGTTTCTATTTAAGACTCACGTTCCAAATGTATTAATCATTATTTGGCTTAATAAGTAAATACCATGTGCTTTGTTTACTATTGATATCCAATTCCAATGACAGCCCGGTGTTTTCCGCCACCGGGCGGGGTGTCACAGTTGGTATCAGAGCCATGGTTATAGGGAACTAGGATAGGGTATTAGATACACACCGTCCTAGACTATAACCTAAGAGTCCTTAGTGCAAATAGATGTACTTAGGAATTCTTTTGAACTTATTTGTTTTTCCTTCTACGAACCTTTCTATGGTTTTCTTAATCTCATTTCTTATCCGATTTCGCGAAGGAGCTACAAGAGACTCGTCTGCATGATTGGGATCTTCTCTTTGTGAAATCTCGTCATCGTCTTAAGTAAGTTTGAAAACGTGGGAACGTGTGCAATCCGGAAGGGGGAACGCCTGTATCACGGACATCCTGTCTAAGGCAAAGCATTTCGTATAAATCTCTTTAAGAGACCTGTATGCTTACCTGGGGATGTACGAGATGAGTGTGAACCTATAGGCTAAAGCACGCTTTCTCGAATACGTTGAAAACGAACTTAACACTTTGATAAGTCATTTGTGTCCAAAACCAAGACACACTCCTAAGCCATTGAAACTTCATTTTCTTAATGATTCTATGATTTTCATTCCCACGATTTATAATTATTTCTATGAATTTTTATAGTGATTCAAATAATATTCCAACTTTATTTACTCATGTTTCTAAAGTTTCTAAGTGATTTTCTACGATATGTTCAAAGGATTCTATGATGTTCTAAGTACTATCACTATTTCATTTAATCGAAATTTCTAAAGTTTCTACGTGATTTTCTATGGTATGTTTCATAAGATTCTATGATATTCTGAGGGGAACGAGGTGCTATTATTACATCAGATGTTTCTATCGGCCAAATATGTTGCTACAAAACCGTGTTATTCTACGTTTCATCATTTCATTTGTTTTCTAAGCTATAATAATACTTATGCGATATACTCGCTAGCTTATCCATATAGCACAATTACACCATTGTAAACCAAACATTTCAATTCAAAACTAAGACCTATCCCAATCGAATTATCCAAAACTTCAGATCATGCATATATCGATTTCCGAATCTAAGTCGTACTTATAATTCTAAATCAAATATCAACTCTCCAATCAAAGGTTCGTTATGATTTCTAAATTATAGTCAAGGCTAAATTCCATAACTAAATAAAAGTTAGCGGATTTTGCTATTCTTATAAGCTAATGTATTTGAATCGAACGTCTACCCTTAAAATATTTCAACTAGACTTCTATACTCAGATAGATTCTAAACTACTCATCTAACTACAAGATTCTAATCCAATTTCTAATCTATCATTAAAACAATAAATCTACTATCAAATTATGAACTAACCATCAAAACATGTACTCGTTAATCAACTACAAGGTACTATCCACGAATTCGTTATCCAAATCTAACGAGAACTCACTACACAACTATTCTCGAACTCATTTAACTAAATGTTTCATCTATACATATGACCACCAACGAAATTCTACGCAACTAGTCTTCATGAACTAATCCAAACCCAATGTGTTTCATTTATAAACTCGTTACCCTAAGACAACGTGTAATCAATGGACTTTGTAAAACTAACGGTATTCGATTCTATTAAAATAATTTATTTATTTTCCCAAACAAATATATATACATATATATATATTCAAAAAAAAAATTTTATTGGTCTTAGTATCTTGTAAAAAAAAAAAATATAGATATATATATACATATAAATTTCGTGATAAATGGTTTCTTTAAAAAGTGATTGGTCACTCTAACGTCGGCCAAATATTTACACAAACATTTTCCCGTTTCTCAAATACGACACAAAGACTTGCAACAAACACCATGACTTCTGTTTTTTTTCCAATACCAAGTACTTATAACTTAAATTGTGTCGTTTATTTTCAATTCTCTTATCTATGGTAAAGGTTAAAACTTTCAACTTTTTATTTAGCCTTTAAAACTACATTATAGAAAAACAACACCATCTCTTATAAACTTGTTTATCTCCATAGTCAACACATCTGGTCTAACTAAAGCGGTTGGCCATATAAATTCAAACATCTTAAAAATCGAGTCTAATAGAAACTAAGTGATATATTCTGTCGGACTATAAATCGGATTATCCACATTATCAAATTTTCATGAATCCAATTTTTCTAAAAATCCCAATAAGCTATATTAGTACATGTACACCATCAACTAATACTTATGAACTGGTCAATATCAGAAAACTTAGATAATTACATCTTACACACATAGAGTCGATTTTCACAAACTTAAGTGTTACTATCCTAGTACTCGAATTTGACTATCTATATCATTGAACAAAGTTATTTATATGAGCAATGTCTACCAAATGGACGTTAGTTTCTTCTGAATCCATCAATCTACTTATCATGTTAGTATGAGTTTCCCAAGTACTATTTCTATCAAGTATGATATCAATACCTATACGTATCATCTTTTTAACCAGAAGTTGTTGTGGACTTCTGACTCGCACGTGATCGAATGAACTATGGAGTCCATGCAAAAACTAAAGTAATTACGGGTGCACACGGAATTATGGAAGTTAGTGCATGGGAACCATAGTAAGTTTTGTCTTGTGTAGCTATGCCATATTTAACCATCTTATTTTCACTTGACTTGTTTACTCATCTTACTAAGTGCATATAAGCCACTTAATTATGTGTAAGGTTACTTAATTCGTTTTAAACATTCTATTAAACACGACTACTCTCGATGATCATTTAAATAATTCTAAATCCATATACTTGAAATATTTCATTTGCAAGTTGGTATCCTATTCTATTCCTATATTGAGTAGCAAATAAAATTTATTCGAATCTATATACAAATAGTTCAACCGAACTCTTATAAGTGAAAAGGGTTAAATAAACAATTCTCAATGAGACAAAGCAAATAAAAAAAAATATAAATAACTTGTTAACCTCGTTATTTAAAATCGTGTCTCAATCAAAATGCTCACTTTTTTTTTCATTTGAACGAATTCTCAAGAGTTTCGTGCGAGATGAAACTCCCTACGAGAGTGGGCAGTGTTCATCCCGTGTTTTATGTTTCTAAACTGAAAAAGTACTTATCCGATACAAATCTCATTGTGTAACAGCCCAGTGTAACCGCACCATGATATTGTCCGCTTTGGGGTCGGAACACCCTCAGGCGCCGCCCCTCACGATTTTAAAACGCGTCATTAGTAGGGAAGGTTTCCACCCCCTTATAAGGCAGGCTTTGTTCTCCTTCCCAACCGATGTGGGATGTAACATTCCACCTCCCTTAAGGAGTCCAGCGTCCCCGCTGGCACATCGGTCCGGCCCCTAGTCTCTGATACCATCTGTAACAGCCCAGTGTAACCGCACCATGATATTGTCCGCTTTGGCGGTCGGAACACCCTCAGGCGCCGCCCCTCACGGTTTTAAAACGCGTCATTAGTAGGGAAGGTTTCCACCCCCTTATAAGGCAGGCTTTGTTCTCCTTCCCAACCGATGTGGGATGTAACATGGATGATGTGTGTACGGGTGATGAATAAAAGGCTCCCTCTTTTGAAAATGATCTGATCTCCTTTTGAAAATGATCAGCTCTTCTTTTTGTATACGTGGTTAAATCTGATTGGTTAAAATTAATAGCCGACCCCTCTTTTGAAATGATCGTTTAAACATTTTTGACAAATCAATAATGGAAACATTTTAAAAAGTCAACAGTTAAAATGAACATTTTAAAAATTTTCCATTTGGAGGGTTAGAGTTGCAAACCATAAAACATGAAGGGTAGTGTGGATCTAAATTAAGAGAGAGTCGTGGCTATAAAATTAAGCGTTGTCGATCGTCTTTATTTCTTTTTCTTTACACGCAGCGTACTACTCATATATATAATACCAATTAAATTTGAGTAAAAAAAATATGTTTGAAAGTTGGGTTCTCTATTATCCGGCCGATAGATGAAAGTTGGGATTTATAATATCTAATTATACTTTTTCTTAAATAAAATAAGTAAACTAAAAGAAATTTTACCGAAATTGTCGGAGTTAATTAGCATACTCTTCATATTATTTTATAGAATTAGGTTCAACTAGAAAGTCTAAATTTTCTAGAAAGTTTAAAAAGGAATTTAGACCATTGGATCTAATATTAAATGAAGATCAATGACTCATGTGGCATAATGATAAATAGTTAGAACTTTAAATGGTAGGCCAATGTATATTAGTCTTGTCTCATTTTCAAATTCCACCCTTTTTTTTAAATGTCCATAACTTTAAATACGACAATACTTTTTAATAAAAACTACACCAAAAAAACGAGCGTTTTTTTATCTTCAAAACGCATATAATATTGATATATAAAAAATGAAATTTTTTTTTGAAGTTTCAGCTCATTGTGTTATATTCGTTAGGTCATTGTGTTATATTTTTCAGCTCATTGTGTTATATTAGTCAAGACATTGTGTTATATTTTTCCTTGTGTCATCAGGTCATTGTGTTATATTCGTCAGGTCATTGTGTTATATTCCTCAGGTCATTGTGTTATATCCGTCAGGTCATTGTGTTATATTCGTCAGGTCATTGTGTTATATTTTCATCAGGTCGTTGTGTTATATTTCAGGTCGTTGTGTTATATTTTCATCAGGTCGTTGTGTTATATTTTCATCAGGTCGTTGTGTTATATTTTCATCAGGTCGTTGTGTTATATTTTCATCAGGTCGTTGTGTTATAATTTCATCAGGTCGTTGTGTTATATTTTCATCAGGTCGTTGTGCTATATTTTCATCAGGTCATTGTGTTATATTTTCATCAGGTCATTGTACTATTTCAGATCATTATGTTATTTCATTAGGTTATTGTGTTATAACACAATGATCTGAATAAATAACACAATGACTTGATAAATAACACAATGAGCTGAGAAACGTGAATTTTAATTTTATTTTTTATATATGAATATTATACGCGTTTTAAAGATAAGAAAATGCTCGTTTTTATGGTTCAATTTTTTTAAAATAATAATATCGTATGTAAAAGTTATGGACGTTTAAAAAAACTGGGGTGAAACTTAACATATATAAACATTACCATCTTTACTCTTCCTTCTAATTTTAAGGGAGTGTCACATGTCATCATCCCATGGCTTCTTAGACTTTCTAGAAAAATTGGACTTTGTAGTATAACTCTACTCCTATTTTATAACCAACCTTTTTATCAAAATGGTCATGCTTTCAAGCGTCTATGTGTTGGTAATTGCTGGTAGCAAATTTTGTAAATTTTTTTTATTAGCATACTCTTCGAGTCTTCGTATTACTCAAACATTTTGCCCAAAATGTGTAATAGTTAGAAATAGATACGTCTCCGTTAAAGGTAAAAACCGGCCATCTCAAATAGTTGGGTTTATAGCATAAATTGTTTATTTATTAGTGGTCGTTAAACATGAAATAGTAGACGTTATTTACTGCAATTCGCTATTAATTGACAACTATATATGTTGTGGAAGGGTCCGTCGACTGACACGTGTACAATTACGAGAGAAGCTTTCTAAGCATGCAAGTCATTTAATTAAGACTTATATGGTGCATGAGCCTAGGTTAGCTATTTGTGTCAGCCCTTGAACCCTTCCACGTGTGAATTACTTGGTTTTTAGTGACACATAATCTAGCTAAGTTGTTAATTCACCTTCGTGTGGGATGACCATGGGACTTGCGATCATTTTGGTAAAACGTTGGTCAACTTTAAGGATTTTGATATCCCTAAATCAAATGCATGTTCTTAGGTTCAAGCATCACATTTGATAAAATAGTTAAATAGGGTTTTAGGTTGGGCAAAAATTAAAGTGTTTTCAGTCTTAGGAGGAAATGGAGATATGATCAATTAGACAAGTGGTCCGTCTATATGATATATGATTATATGATCTAAATGGCTGTTAAAAAAAGTTCGTTTCTTAATCTTTTTTGTTTACTTACCGCAGACGTTACTGGAGAATCATAGCCAGGGGCGGATCTATCTTATGGGCAGGGGTAGCCCAGGCTACGGCTTAAATTTTGGTGTGTAGTGAAACTTTTTTACTTTTTCTCTCAATTTATCAAAAAGATTTTGTTGATCCAGTGGAGTTTGGTGTTTTGATCCCTAAGGTTGTTAATAAAGCCTAATTTAAGAGAAATAAAAAACAAGTTCACTGGATATTTTTCAATCTAAATGGAGTTAGAGGAGGAATGAAGGAGACGATAGGAAGAAGATAACACCTTTTAGGGTATTTTTGTAATTTAACATACTATTAAAAAACCACAGTTTCCAAAGCAAGTCAGCATGTATTTATATTGACTTTATTAATTATCTGATTGTGTAATGTTTCAATTCAATATTCTATTTTTCTTAAAAAAATAATTTGTGAAGTTGGATAGAGATTATTTCAAATCTATAAATTATTTGATCCGTTAAAAAATATTAAATCACACAAATGTTTTAACCTTTTGTTTTCTCTCGTGTACTTTATATTAGTTTAATCATTAATTATAAATCTTCTGATCGAAGAAAAAAATCTTTTGGTTCCTTTGATTTATCGATATTAAAGATTGTGTTTATTTTATCGTGTATTTTATTTATTATTATATGAACGTCTAAAAAATTATTTGGGATACCCCTCAAATTTATGGCTAGCTCCGCCACTGATCATAGCTTTTGCACATATATTGCCTGGAGTTATTGCAAGGAAGTCCAATATATGATGGTTTTCATTATTTGTGTTAATATAAATTTCATTAAAAACAAACTAGCAAGATTGATGGTAGAGACAAGATTATAAAAATATAATGTACACAAGATTTTACACGTACCAATCTTTTCATGTGGCATTTTTAAACACGGATCTATTATTTGGATTTTACACCTATCTTTTCGTGTGGTATTTTTAAACATGCATGGATCTATTCCTTATCCAAAGGTAAGTAGGTGATTTTTTGTCCTCCCCAGTAATGGCGTAGTTAGAAATTTCGTAGGGGTCAAAATTTTGATATATATATTTGAGTATTGATTTATAGTATTTTTTCCAACCCGCTTCGACTCGGTTCGGGTCAAATTAAAAAATGACAGAAATAGTAAGTTTCTTACATAAAATCACCAAAATACGTCAAATATCATTACAAATTTACATAAGAAAAAACATAATGAAAAATGTAATGTCTTGTATTTTTCATATATTTTCATTTCAAATGTAATCGTACTCTTTATTCATTATTGTAATGTCAAAACTTGATTATGGTAGAAATACTCTTTTTATATAAAGACTTATATTTTTTTGGGAAATGATTTTATAAATATTTTATAGCTCATATGTTAAAGTACCCAAAACCTTACTTAAATATGACTTTATGGTGCAAAACAATCAATAAAAGAAGTTTAAGGGGTCAAAATTGAAAACTTTTTATTTTTCGTCCATTTATTTGTTGTAAATTCTTTGATATTTAAAAATAGTTAAGCGGTAAGAATATTTATTTTCAATTTCCATCTACTTAACTAACTTTTTTTAATGTCAAACCCTATTTTTTATATATAAATACTAACTCAAATCTCTTTAATCATTTTGATCACTCTATGCTCTTTCTCAAACCCTCTCAATCTATCTAAGAACTCCATCCTTTTTAAACAAATTTTCAACAACTTGTGGGTTTTTTAATTCTTTATTTCTTTCATTCTTTTCTTTTTTCTTTTCTTTTTATGATATTTTTTTCTTCCTAAATACTTGAAACATCCTTTAGTAATTTTCTATATATTATCAAGGTAAATAAAGTTTGGCAAATCATCATTTTGAGGTTCGAGTTATGATTATTTTTCTTAAAACTTATAAAATGAATCTTTTATTTTGTTTTTTAAACATCATATTTTAAGCCACTAATTAATCTACAAATAAAAAGTGAATGAAACCAAACCATGTTTCCAAACAAGACTATGTTAGAGGACTTGTATTATAGTATAAAAATGGTGATGTGTATAACCTTGGTTCTACAACTAAAATTTCCACCATTTCTCACTTCTCACTTCTTACTTTATTACTTAACAAAAGTAGTTAGTTTATTTATGTATTTTCTTTCTTCTACTCATGATTATCCGAATCATTAACTATGTGGATTGCAGTGGCGGAGCTAGCAAAATATACCAGGGGTATCCTGAAATTTTTTTTTTGCCCTACGCTCATATAATTTATTTTTTTCATACACTTATAGAATTTTTTTTGGTGTACACTCATTCAAAACATTATTTTCTTGCATATCAATAGTAATATATGAAGTTTTAGCATTATTTTATTGAAAATCGTCAGTAATACTTTGACCATTTTAACCAATATCATCATTTTATTGGCATTTTTTCCAAACCATTTACCAATAAAAACTTGTTCTGATTATTCAGGGGTATCCTTTTAACTGCTCAATTGTATCCTAAACATAAAATCAGAAAAAAAAAACGTTAAATTTTACATTACGCACGAAAAGTTGAGCCGTAGCCCGGGCTATCCCTCGCTTTTTCATATGTCCGCCCCTGGTGGATTGTTTTCTGCAATGTTGAAACGTACACTTAAAATTATAATATCTTAATGTTTGACTTTACATGACTATATATATACATATATTGTTAAAATATATAATTCAGTTAGCAAATATATATATATATATATATATATATATGTATATTATGTTTAGTTATGTTGTTTTATGCAGGGCCTATTTTGGTCTTTTATTGAAGTTTAAGACTTGCCTTTGCTTGAAGCTAGAGTCTTTCATGTTATTTCTAAACTCTTGGCATGTTTATTCAAATCATCTTGTAGGGTTTGAGTGAGCCGCTTTACCATTTGTCTGCGTCTTCTTCATCGATCTGGTCTGATTCATCTTCATCGATCTGGTCTGATTCATCTTCATCGATCTGATCTGATTCATCTTCATCAACTTCTATTCATAGTTTGTTAAAACCTTTGATCCATATCAAATCATGTCAACTGGTTACTTGATCAAGCATTGTCTTATTTTACTTCATTTGTTTCTGTAATCATCTAGTTAGTAGGGGATTTTCTTAATGTTTGTCTACCTTCTTTGTTTAATTCTAGTTTGATATAATGTATTTTCACATATATATTATTATCTTCTAACAATAATTTAACTCAATTCATGGTTAAATATTATATGGGTTCTAGGGGCTATGGACTAGGCATCAAACTGAGTTTTTAAGACTGGACGGGTGGTCGAGTGTTAAATTTTAGGAGGGTCAATCGAGAATTTAACATATAAAAACTAAAAAAAATCATAGGCGGAGCGCCCCCCACACACCCTCAAATGGTGGGTACACCAAGCCGGTAAAATGATACTTCGCAACACACCTTTTTCTTGCTACGAATATTTTGCGACCATGTTTTTAAGGCGACCGTTTTACAACGAAAATATTGTCGCAAATAAATATTTTGCGACGAATTTTTGGTTTTTTGAGACGAAACTATGTGTCGCAAAAAATCATGTTTCTTGTAGTGATGTCATAGTTTTATGTTGTTCATGCTTCTAACTAAGCATTGATACACACATTGCATTGCAAACATTAGTTACATATATATTCACATAGGATATGTTTTTTGTGCTAGTTTACACGCACGTCTTGATACGTATTTTTTTAAGAGTTCTCTGGTTCTCAACTTAAATTGAATTCTCTCATAAACCCTACCCATGCGTATATCAAGTTTTATGTTTTGTTTACGTTGATGTAAATCACGTGTTCCTTTATCGATTTTTTGTCGGCGCACACAAAACGAACACAATGAAATCTCATTCTCAATTCCTATCTCAATCACGTTTAAAACGTTTTATCTCTTATCCAAACATCAACGACCAACAACCAAACCTAGTAAATCTCAATCTATAAAAGATAGTACCACCATGATAGTAGACAATAAACAACGCAAAACAAAACAAGCGGTACCAAAGAAAACCAACGACTAATTCCAGTGAACAGTATGACACACAACAGAAGTGTTGGTGAAGCAACAGCGCTCAAGAAAGAGCTGGCTCTCAGCAAACGCACCCAAGAGTTTCCAGCCGCTGGGTCTTGATCTACCCTGTAATAATAACTAAGCAGCCAGTACATAGCAATAACTGCATATGCCAACAAACACGAAGAGGCTATGATCCATAACCGCTCTCCATCAAAGGAACTCTGTGCAACCATGAAGCCCATAAGGAACACATAAAGCGTGATCACCTGCCCTAATATCATTGACATATGCTGATATGTATGGATACGAAAACTGCATTGATGTAACTATGTTAGTAAATCGGGCTGTAAGGAATAATACAAACCACATTGCTCAATTTGTAAAAACATAACCAGGTAACAAATTTGTTCCAATTAAGTCATTTAAACCTACATATTTTTACAAGTTTTTTCAAAAAATTTCACATTTTTTTGCATTTCTAAAAAGTTTCATCATTTTTTAGATGTTTTACAAATCCATAAACTTTACACAAATTTTTTTCATTTTTTTTTTAAATTTCAAGGAGCTTTATTTTTTATGTTAGATTGAATATTAAAAATCAATGTTTACTTATTATACAAGTTACTTACGAAGGATTAGAACCCCTTTATTTGCGAAAAGTTTTATGGATTTGTAAAACATCTAAAAAATGATGAAACTTTTTAGAAAATGCAAAAAAATGTGAAATTTAAAAAAAACTTGTAAAAATATGTAGGTGATGGAAAAAAAACACAAAATGCGCAAACATGTCCCAAATTCACCTAGCAATCAATGTTTACATATTATACCAGTTTATTATCTATGACTAGAACACCTTTTTAACAAAGTTTGAGATATCTAATAGGAACAGAATTTAAACTTAGTTATGTTTCTATGACATTTTTTTTCTAAAAACCCCATTTTAGACACAAATTGTTAAAGGGTGCTACTATACGCACTTCTTTACTAATTTTTTACTTGTTACACCCCTCTAAAGTTTTTACAAAATACAATTTCAACCTTTTTTTATCAATAGTATATTTTTCTATTACAATAAGATGTTCCATATTTATCTTTCATTCTTTATAATGTTGAACTACTGTATTTAATTGGTGGGTATCAACTAGGGGTGTTCAAACAAACCAAAAACCGAAAATAACCGGAAACAAATTGTATAAGTAACCGAAAAACCAAACCAAAATGCAAATTTGGTTTTCAGTTCGGTTACTAATTGTGAATTTGTTTTTTTACACAAAATACGGTTTATTCGGTTCCGTTGATCTAAATAAACCAAAAAATAATCGGTTTTACCTGGGCTCTGTGTCCCCTCTTAGCAGTTGATGCTGCAATTGCAAGTGAGAGTGCAAAACCCGCACATGTTGAAATAGCGTCTCTAGATGTGCTTCTAGCCCCCCGTCCACTGGTTGTCCTTGCTGCTGCAGGACTTGTCCTTGCTGCTGCAGGACTTGTTGACGCTGCTGCAGGACTTGTTGCTGCTGCAACAGCTGCGCACGCATGTGCTGATCTGGCTGCATAGGTTGCTGCTGCTGCAACATCTCTATATTTTGCTGCAGGAGCTGAGTTTGCTCTTGTCGTTGCTTCTGCACTTGTAGCTCTTGCAACAAATTCTGCAACCATTGTGACTGTTCCTCTACACGATCCCCCATCTCTTTTTGTTGCTCCCGCACTTGTTGTTGCTGCTGCAGGACTTGTTGCTGCTGCAACAACTGCGCACGCATGTGCTGATCTGGCTGCATAGGTTGCTGCTGCTGCAACATCTCTGTATTTTGCCGTAGGAGCTGAGTTTGCTCTTGTTGTTGCTCCCGCACTTGTTGTAGCTCTTGCAACAAATTCTGCAACCGTTGTGACTGTTCCTCAACACGATCCCCCATCTCTTTTTGTTGCTGCCACACTTGTTGCTGCTGCAACAACTGCGCACGCATGTGCTGATCTGGCTGCATAGGTTGCTGCTGCTGCAACATCTCTGTATTTTGCTGCAGGAGCTGAGTTTGCTCTTGTTGTTGCTTCCGCACTTGTTGTAGCTCCTGCAACAAATTCTGCATCCATTGTGACTGTTCTTCTACACGATCCCCCATCTCTTGTTGTTGCTCCCGCACTTGTTGCTGCTGCAGTAGGACTTGTTGCTGCTGCTGCTGCAGGACTTGTTGCTGCAGCAACAACTGCGCACGAATGTGCTGATCTGGTTGCATAGGTTGCTGCTGCTGCAACATCTCTGTATTTTGCCGCAGGAGCTGAGTTTGCTCTTGTTGTTGCTCCCACACTTGTTGTAGCTCTTCCAACAAATTCTGCAACGATTGTGACAGTTCCTCTACACGATCCCCCATCTGTTTCCTACAAATCAATTGAAGATGTAGTTATCAAAAAAATAGTAGGCAAAATTACTAGGAAAGCAAATGGTGTTTAAGTATGAAAGCAATCTTGGCAGCCTAGAAACATTGGATTAGGTTAGACTTAGATTATACCAATACTGAACCGAACTAGAAACCTCAACCCGATATAAGTATCCGGCTAGTTCTGTCCATCAGTGCCAAATATGCACAAATCTATAACGAGAGAGAAAATGCTTCATAAATCATAAGAAATATATTTGATGCTAATATATTATCAGTCGAGAGATAAATTATATAAGTCACAAACCCATTTATTGCAGAACCTTCCAGACCATACCCAAAACCTAGTCGGTCCGAACCAATAACTCAATTGTTCACCTGAGCAAGCTATAATAAAGCGTTTTCATTGATTTTATTCTAACTTCTAACTCTTCTAATTGATAACCAATTGCCAAATAATAGGGATATACAATGAATGCCAACACTTTGAAGTACATTATCATGTATAAACGATTGAAGATGCAAAATACACCACCGAACCACCAAAATCTACACACCAAAGTTGTCTATCCGTTTGACATGTTTCCCTTTTGTCTATTGTTTTCATTTTATTGTTTTGACCTATCTAAGACATTCTAAAACAAACCATTCACAAGTAGAGGTTCTAAGAGGAAAAAACAGGAGAATGAACCAAAACAATTAGATTAAGAACTAATAGCAAATAAAAGATCAATTATAGTACTTCTGAGTCTTAAGTGCAAAAATATCACCAACTATGTATTTTAAGATTGCATAGAATATGTAAAACAGTATCCTTATAAGCTAGTCGATTGAAATGCTATTACCCTATTTAAGGACCCGATTTTGAAACATTTTTGCAGCAAAATTTTCAATTTATTTTTTTTGTTTCTGAAGATGTCATTTGACATAGCCGAATAACCACAATAATACTAGACAGCATCAACATAATCTAAACTGAGAAGAAAATGACGATGATAGGTTAGTTGCACTAATTATGCAGTCAAAGAATATTAAAACAGTCACGTTTAAGGTCAAAGTCCAAGCAAAATGTAGCAGTTTTCTCTTTCTGTTTTTCAATAAAACTAAACCGTGTTTACTGCTTCAGTTTACTATTTTTAGTTCTATTCTATGATCCAATTGTCTAACAATTGGTATTAGAGTTCAAACCAGATGATCCTAGTGACCAAGAAACATAAAGTGACTTCATACATTGAAGAAGAAAGTGAACCAGAAGCCACCAAGAAGCTGTTATGGCAGACCCAGCAGCACTTACAGTGAGAGAAACAGGGTCGTCATCTTACCTCAACCTGACCTTAACCCAGACGAACAACACGTCTTCGGTATTTGAGGTATACGTGGCTGATGTCAAGATCAGGAAGAAGGCACCGACTTTCACCTTTCAGGTGTTGCCATAAGATATTGTGCTACAAGTTGCATAACAAAAGGAGGCTAATGGGATGACCGGAAAACTCGCTATCTTGGGGCTGATAGAGACCAGCAAGCAGGGTTTCAACTTTGAGCTGTGAATTTGAACTATTAACTAAGAAAGAAGGCAATAGTATTGATGAATTTGCTAGAAAGATTGGTGCTCAATGCATTCAAGTTTCAAACACTTGGAGCAACTAAATAAGACAAAATTAAAGTGAACAAGATTCTTATTTCTGCCCCAAACAAGTTTCTGTTGATTATCACTACAATCAAACAGTACTCAGACATGAACACGATGCCATTTGAAAAGCCAGACCTGCATCTCAAGGAATACGAAGAAAGGCTCAAACCAGCTAACCAGTACTGTTGGCAAAGTCAGAATGACAGATTCGACAGAAATTGGAGTCAAAACATTACGGTTCAGGCTCAAGCTTCGGTATGAAGAAACAGCAACAAACTAGATGTTGATATAGAGACACATTTGAAAGTATGTGCAAAAACATGTATATAACAAACAGCAACAAAATGGATTTTGCCTAAGAAGTGTGAGAAGTGATATTTAGACACACCAAAACCGGGTCAAACGAACTCCGATTGAACTCATTCTTGCGGCGTTAGAACCGTGTCGTCAAACCCCCGCCCCCACACCACCCCAAAAACTTAAACCCCCCACCCCACCCCCAAAAAACCTAAAACCCCCAACCCCCACCCTCTAAAAACCTAAACCTCACCCACCCACCACCCAAAAACCTAAAACCCCACCCCCAACCCCCAAAAACCTAAACCCCACCCACCCCCTAAAAACCTAACCCCTCACCCCACCCGTAAAAAAACCTAAAATTCAAATACTAAACCCTAAAAGCTAAACCCTAAGGCTAAAACTAAATTTTCAACTAAACCCTAAAAGTTAAACCCTAGAAGCTAAGATGATAAAGCTCGACAAGATGATAAGCTAAAACGGAGTTCGTTTTACCCAGTTTTGATGTGATTTAAATCACTTCTCGTATTTTTTAGGCAAAATCAATTGTGTATTTGATCTTTCATTATCATGTATACAAAAAGTATGTGCAAAAACATGTATATAACAAACAGCATGTCAATCTATATTGTTTAATCCATGCATAAATCACCCATAATTTCACCAAACAAAATCCATAAATAAAGAAGACTAGCATTGATTCAAATTACCTCAGAAGACTGTGAGAATTTTGATTTGAATAGAGATGAAGAACAGCTGCACTTCTTCTGTTGTTGGCAATGAACAATTCACATACATGAGTCACATTATCATTTCATAGAAGATGTTAAGTTTAACTATAACAATTGCATATTTGCATATATAATCATCATCAATACGAAACTAAATCCATCAGAGTGTTACATTACCTTATATGCAGTTCAGCGCTCGATTTCAACAGTAGTACGACTACAATTAGGGTTTTACGCTTCGATTTGGTTTGTTGAAGAAGAAGAAAAATAGCCAGATTAAATGGCGGTGGTGGTGGCGATGCTGCCGGAAAAAATGGCGGTGGCGATGCTGCCGGAAAAAATGGCGGTGGTGGTGGCGATGGTAGTGTTTGTTTTCACGGTGATTGCGAAATTGAGTTTTCACTTTTACTGTCAAATTATTCAAACGACTAAGTTGTAACATCAACCATTATTTTATCCATTATACTTTCTCCGTTCAATTATAAATGTCTTAATTTAAAAAACATAAAGTTTTAAGCACATTAAATGATTGCTCATTTTATTTGCAACTTGACAATAATACCCCTTATTAATAAATATTAGGTGAGTACATCACATTATTTATTTATGTTAGTTTTGTGTTTGTAAGGGTATTTTAGGAAATTGACCAATATATTTTAAAAGTGGACATTTAAAATGAGACAAATAAAAAAGGAAATGTAGACACTTCTAATGGGACAGAGGAAATAGTAATTTGGATCCCATACGAGCCGCTAGCCACGTGATCGAACTAGTTGTTGTAAGTTGTAACGTCAACGTTTGCCAACTTTGGTGAGAATCAAGAAACCTCTTTTTGATTTGGCTGAACCCATAATCTTTTAATTGTAGGTTATTCCACTAGACCAAGCTAGCGGTTGTAGTGTTAACATTTATTTTCTGCTGTGTTGTTTGTTTGTTTTTTACATGAGAAAATTTGCCAATGGTTTTATGATCTGTTAAACATTAGTTGGTAATTATTTTTGCATAAAAAGTATCTTTACGACTAACTTCACAGCTTTCTGGCAAAATGATAGTTGTTACAATGTTTTGCTAAAACCACGTTTTATCAATCGACCCGATTATACCATGCACGTTGTGGAGTTTTTGCAACACGTGAGGATATTCTAAGACGAAGGTTGTAATTTGCGTTTTATAGATTTGGTCATTTGTATCAATAGCTTACTCATTGACTTTGGAGCTTGATATCGGCATGCCAAAGCATGTTGTTGATGAGGTTAATCTTGATTTCATGGATTACAAACTTTGGTACCTTCGATTATTGATGTGTGTTATGATAAAATCTTATATCGTATGGGAGTTTATGGTTGTGATGATGACTTTCTTAACGACTATGTTTTCGTCTAAACGGTACAAACGCAATGACTATTTTGGCAATTTACTCAAAATGTTATAATCATAAACTGCGTTCATCTATTTTCGTTAAAGAAAACATCTTTAGATTGAAGTTCCTACTTTCAATGGCTATATATACTTTTATGCTGTAAAAGATCATTGACACTTTCAATAATTTTATGTTGTAGGGTTTTGACTTTTGAACGTGCCTCGTCTATGAATTAAGGCATAGCTAATGTTGCCCGTGAAATGGTGGTGGTAATGAGGTGAAGTTTTAACTAACTGTCACAAAGTGGATACGATGCCTTTAAGGTCTTTTTTACAACAATATATATACATATTAGTTTAAACTATGTTTTTTCCCGTGTGATACACGGGTTGAATGATAAAAACAATATCTTTTATATAATATACCAAAATCATATTTGTTTATTTGACATCATTTAAGAGTCATTTGCTTAGTTGGCATTATTTGAAAGATTCTCTCAAAATTAATAATATTGTTATATTTAAAAAATATATATCTATAATAATTTATTATAATAATATTAATTTTCATTTGATCCCCTAATATTTAACAAACTATTTAAAAAATTAAGACTATTTACATGTTCAACCCTCTCCTACTAAGGGTGTGTTTGGGCCATGTTATATTTACTAGGGTATAAAAATAAAACTTGAAGATAAAATTATTAATAATATACAATTAAATACATAATTATTTTTTAAATATACACAACTTTTTATACGACATTGTTTTAACAACAACCACACCATAAAACCGAACGTTTAATTCTCTTTAATTTGATTATAATATTGTTATACCAAACAACAAGATTTTAAATAAATTTTGCGTTTCAGTTTTACCACAATTTTATCTCAAAACTGATTGGAACCGTTCATGTCCATGAATATCCTTAAAATCATCACATGAGTGTTATGTCCCCGAGCGTGACGCGGACACTAACCTAGTTTTTTATTAATATAGAAGATTTGCTATTAGAAAAGCTAAATCAAATAAATATAAATAATTATTTTAATTTTATATAACTTAATTATTCTATTAAAGTTTTTATTGTTTGACCCGACCCGTACCGATTACCCGACCCAGACATGTAATCCGAATGATTGAATGTACAAGAAGTTTTTTTAGGATAACCCTTAACTTTTAGACTAGCTCCGCACTGTAAATTACCACACCCTCCCTTGTACCCTGACAATTTGCGTCTAGGGTTTCTTTGGGTTCTGAACCGTTTTGTCAATGGGGTTGGGGTGTGTTTTGGCCTTCGTCGGAGCTCGGTGAAAATTCAAAAAGGAATATACATCTTGGGGCCTTTAATTTGGATTGATTACTATTCATGCTTTAAAGTTTTGAACATAGTTTTTAAATGTACACTTTTAGCAAAAATACTTGGTTTTGATAATTATTAAGCAATTTAACTCATTACCTAACCTTAAATTTTATAAACTTCAATTTATATTATATGATTAAATTTGATAAATAAAGAATTAATGACTCAATTTAAGTGAACACAAATAATGATAATATGTTCTTATTTTAAGATAACTGGTGAAATTTCAAATGAATAACACAGTTGGTTGGGTTCGGATTTGGATTGAGTTTGATTCGACGCAAATGTTACATTCTTGTGGTTGGGTGGAGGATCTGAGATCTGATGGTGTTTTGTGGCCGCTTTGGTAGCTATGTGTTCTTATTGCCTTGCATGTTGTCTGATGACTAATTGTTTTGGTGTTCGATTGATTGTGGTTATACTTTATATTGAAACCTCAAAGATTTTGAACAATAAATGGTGGTAGATCTGTTTTGTTTGGCTATTGATTGTGGTGTTCGTTGTTGATCTGTGATGATGGCTTTTGATATGTAGTAATGGCTATCGATATGCAACCATGATACGGTTAGTTAAGTCATCGCTTTTGATATGTTTAAGTTATGGGTTTTCGATGAAAAGATGATAATGACGATGGGGTGCCAATGTGTCATTGGCGTGACATTCATTGCAGCCATGGTGATGTTGTTTGACGCCCCAAAAACATGTTTTGTGTTTGCTATTGTTTTTTTATGTTTGTTTTTGGTTTAAAACCTTTGTTGTTTGGTATGATTTTTTGGTGGATGTACTACATTTTAGAGTTGTGTTTGTGGTGGTGGTGGTTGATCGGAGGTGGTTGCTTTACTTTTTTGTATTCAAAACTGGTGATTGTCTAGTGTTGTTTGGATTAAAAGAATGTTTAGTGTTGTTTGGATTAAAAGAATGTTTAGTGTTGTTTAGAATTGGTTTTGGCTCATAGTTTTGATTGTGGGTTATGATGGATTATTGAAACTTCAAAGGTTTTGAACACTAGAATGAGTGTTTAGGGAATTTCACATTGTGTAGCGGGGGTATTCTAGGTGTTTTATACAATTGATGGGTTGCTGAATGGATTTTTTTTGTTTAATGTTTCACAGATTTTTTGAATAACATGAGTTAAGCTATATGATGATATTGTTAAAACTGACTTCTAAGTTGTGCTAACAAGGATGGTAAATAGCATTTTCTCTATTTGTAACATGTGACACCACAATGATGATTCGGATTTATAATCTAAGACAATGAGTATCAACAAAACCTTAATTAACATAACAAACACGAACACGAAACCAAACATATAGAGAAAACAGGCTCGCGGATAATACTAGTTTATCATTAAAATGACCACTCTGAATAATTACAGCTTCGGGTAATATTGGTGTACGAAATTATTAATATTTCAATTATACAATAAAACTATTTTTAAAATCAAGTCGCATGATGAGGCTGCCAGGTCTCACATATGTGACGTCACAAGTTTCATGTCTCACACCTTACAGTGTAAATCCGTAATACGACACATATTAAAAGACAAAAATGTATCCAAACATTAGGATTAAAAACATAGCTAAGTTAAAGTCAACAATTAGGTCGTAAATATATTAAAGTTGTAAATTGACTAACTGTTTTTTAAACGGCGTAAATTGGTGAGTAATCACTAACCAGTGTCAAAATAATGAGCATTATTAAGTTAAATTTTAAAATGGTCAAAGTTGAGTTTGGGTAGAAAATGTCATTCTTTTAAACTTGTGAATATGATAATTATATAATATAAATATTTAATCAAAATAAAAGCATTGTCATCTTTCTTTTTTCTTTACACAACTCAAACGCAGATAATCCCAAATTTCGCAGCAAGCTGTTAAGTTTCGATCGGTTGAACTTACGAAGTGTACTCACTAATCAGGTATAAGTTACGTTGTTATAAAGTTTTTTATTATATTGTATTAAACAAGAATAAGATGATGAACCTAATTAATTTAAGTTCTAGGGTTTAATCGAACGAAAATTGTTAAGGAGTAAAGTTGTTCGGAATTTTTATTTAAAGTTCTAGGCTCTATGTTCATCAATTGTGAATATAGATTTTAGAGATCAAACTTGTGATTGCTAACATGATCATATTGATTTTGGTTACCGGTTTAATTAGCTAGGGTTGTGCATGTTGAGGTATCGTTGACACGAACCGTCCTCATTACGTATATATAATATATTGCATCTTCAAACATGTTACTATTAGCATGATACTAATTAGAGGATGTTTGGTAGCCTTTTTAATAATCTTTCAGAGGTTTACTTTTTAATGGTTTAAACATCTGAATCATTAAGTGATAAAAAGATACTGAATGGTTAAAAGGTAGTATTTGAATGATTAGAAAAAACTCAGTTGGAGGTTTCTTATGGTTGTAGGCCGGGGCGCCAAACACACTGCTCAACTACAGGGGGGGGGCACATATAGTAGACAATGGTGTCAGTTGACACCAGTCTTTTTCGATCCCGTCCGACACTAATACACCATACTTTTTTTATTACCGACACCATTGTTATTCTAAATATATGTTACTCTATTACCCAAATAGTTTTAAAAAATACTTTAGTTTTTTATAAAAAATTACTAGTTTTATAAAAAATTAACTAGTTTTGATTATTTAAATTTTTATTAAACATTTGGCTTACATAAGTATGACACCAGTAACCTAACCCATAACCCAAACCCAATTCCATAACTCATTAACCCAACCCAATCTAACACATAACCCAAACCCAATTCCTTAGTTTATTGTTTATTGAAGTTAACATTAGTTTTATCAGTTATAACGACAAGTGTTTAGATTTTTTTTCTTCAATGAAGTATGTGAAGTAGGATCTATGTAATCTAATGGGTGATGAATATTTGAACGATGTTTGTATTTGCTATATTGAAAAATAGGCGTTTGCAAAAGTTGACATTGAACATGTCATGGAGCGGTTTCAAGACATTAAGAAACGTAGATAGTAACTTAAATAGATTTGTTTTTATATTTTCATTAACATTAATGTTTATATTTTTTTTAATGACAATGTGTTTAATTTCAAGACCCGACCCGACCGAACATTTAAACAACCCGACTTGAGTATTTAACCGACATTTAGATCAACATTTGATCGAATTAAAATATCCCGACACCACAGGAAAAAAAAAACGTAGGATTGTGATGATATATAGCCTTGTTTGCATCTCCCACACCCTCTCACATAACCGTTATGTATGGCCTTATCTTTAACAAAAGAATCGTTAACTATCCTTTTGATATGCTCAATAAACCAAACTAGTAATAAAAAGTTGAAGTTCATTAACTTAACGCTTCGAGTTGATATCCTAGCTTATTAAACTTACTAATGATTCAGCCATACACAATTGCAGGAAACAAAAAAGAAGCGCGGAAAATGTACAAGCAACACTTTCCAGTACTGGAGCTCCATAAATTCTACGATGAAGTGCAACAAATGCAAAGGAAGGAAGTACAACTGCAGCAGAAGCATCGTGAGCACGTACAACACCTGAAACAACAACTACAAATGCAACAAGACGATGAGGATCAGCAACACTTATATCTGTCCGACCTCCGTTTGCAGCACCTGATTCTGCAGCACCAACGTCTGCAACACCTGAGTCTCCAGCACAAAAAACTGACGCGGTTGCAGCACGAACAAGATATCACATTGAAACTGCTGAAACGAGAACTACGTGAAAAGGAGAAACTACGAGAGCATCTACAAACGCAAATGTTTTTAAAATACTATTGGAAGAAAAATTACTACCAAATAACCAATATCAGTCGCGGGAAGATCGGTAACCGCAACATCACCAAAAACAATTGTGGGGAGAGCAGTGGTTGCAACATTATCAATATCATCTACCGCATCATGTTTGGCAAATGAAGTAAAAAGAATATCATATGTTCTTTATAAATAGAACTAGGTTCGAGTTCAGGCCGCACGATGCGGCGGCCGGGTTAATATTGGCATGTTTTCGATTTCTACATGTGTCGCGTGTTTCGGCAACATAACATTTTTTTTACTTCGTTACACATTTTTTAAGAACCTTTTCAACTTTGACACGTGTGTTGCATGCAATGACAAATTTGTTTTACTCAAGCTGCATATGCGTCGGGCAAGTTTAAGTTCGACATTTTTTAACTTTGTAATGTGTTGTGTGTTAGCGGCGCCAATGTCACACGTTCAGACACGACACGTTTGTGACTTCGTTAAACTCGTTACGTTCGTGACAACGTCGTTAGGCATAGATAGAAAATAGTGTTATGTCTCGTATGTCATGAGCGCACTGCGCGCAATACGGCGACCAACTCTTAGCTAGTGCACGTGTCACCTTACGTTTGTGACTTCATAAATCGTAAAATGATATGTAAAGTGGTTTTAAGAGAGAAAACTATAAACAATCTCTAATAGAATAAACCAAAACATAATTTGCTTATGTGTTATCAATTGAGAGTGTTTTGCTTATGTGACATCTTTTGAGGGTTTATCTCACAATAATATTTTTTTATATAATAATTACATTTTGTTCCCCTAGTGTTTAGTATAATCTTGAAAAAATTAAAAGTAATTACAATTTTAACCCTCTCCTATTAGGGTATAAAATGAAACTTATGAATAAAATTGGTAATAAATTACAATTAAATACCTTAGTATTTTTTAAACATATATAACTCTTTATACGAAATTATATTTTAAAAATAACACCATAAAATCAAACATTTAATTTTCTTTAACGTGGATATAATATTGTTATACTATAATAACATATATTGTGTTTCGGTTTTATGACAGTTTTGTCCTAAAACTAATTAGAACCGTCTTTACCCTCATGAATATTTTTAAAATATTACTTGGGCGTTGTTTACCCGAGCATAGCGCGAGCACTAAACTGGTTACTAATAGAGTAAATTAAACTTTTTGTCTTTAAGAATATAAGAAATTTCACATTTCGTTTTTTAAGTAACGAAATAATAGAAAATGTCTTTTATATTTAAAGTTGATTGCATGTTACGTCCTTACCACCACCGGTCCATAATTTTTTGGTTAAATCAGGTTGTGTGCGTGTCAAAGGAGAGTAAGAATGTCTTTTTCCCTCTTTCTTATCATTTTCTCCCCTTTAATACACATCTTTCTCAACCATTCTCGATATATTCATTCTTGTCACCCCCACCCTCTCAAATTAGAGTTTTGAATTAGACCTCAAATTTAGCTGAGAAATACGAGTATTATAAAAGGGAAAATGATAAGAAAGAGAGAAAAAAACATTCTTACCCTCAGGTGATAGGTACACGGTTTGATTTAACCAAAAAAGTAACGTTCGTTATTAGCAAGGACGTAACATGCAGCTAGTTAACATAAATGACATTTTATGTTATTTTGTTAGTCAAAGGATGAAATGTGAAGTTTTGTGTATTCTTAAAGGACCAAAAGTGTAATTTACTATTAATACAATATATTTATACGTATATAACCTTTAAGAAGCTCGGTAATACCGTCTATCCTTTTTCATGTGACACCCCATACTTTAGCTATTTACACATTCAACCTTCAATTTTTGGTAAGTTACAAATTGACACCTAAGTTTTAAAAATTGACAAACTTGACACCGCCACGTACAAGACATTATATATTTTTTTTATCTATAACTTACAACATAATGTCTAAATAACTTTTATGACTTTATACTGTAACACACGAGACATATAACTTTACAACACAACGTGTAGCAAACACGAACGTTATGTGTGTAACCAAGTAAAAAACATGTAATGTCAAGCATGTAAACCACACGTTGATCTAATCCTCATAAAACATGTAACAAAGTCACGAATACAAATCTATCGTTTCAGGATGCAACACAACACATTATATCATCGACATGTATCACTTAACGAGTCGGAAACGACCCACAATCCGCACTTATAATCTAAAAACTAGTTTGGTCTTGTTTGTTGTTTGGATCCGATTCTTTTCTAAAAGACACGCGGGTTGTAATAACCCATTACAACCCGATTACTGAATATGGACCGCATTTAAACTCTAGAACCTTCTAGAATCATTCTTCATCTCTCAACATGGCGTATGAGTGAAATTAGGGTTTTTGTCGTACAATCAACAGCGTAATTTCGTTGTTTGTTTGTTCAATCTTCGCTCAATTGTTAGGGTTTTTCATTGTGAACCACATCGTTACAGGCTAGTTTCATCAATTTGTTCATCTGTTTCAGTTTTTACCAATTTTGCTTCATTTTGTTTACGCATTTTGTTCAAATAATCACGCGTTATCAGTTCTGTTAACAGCTTATCTACGCTAATCGGATTTAGAACTTGAGAACCAACAATGAATCCCATGCCAACGTAAGCTCTGTTTTGATTTGTCCAGATTTATAGTTCAGTTTTTTTTGTAATTTGATTCATACTTACTTTTTTGTTTCAGTTTTTTGATGTTCGTGCTGTTTCTGAATAGAGCGCACTACATGGGAGCCTTAAAACTACTTCGAATGAAGATGGTTGAAGAACAACAGTCTGCAATTGATATGAATGGAAACGGAGTGTTTTTGATCGGTTCGGTTGTTGCTTTACTTGCTATTGAGATCATTTCTGTGATACTGTTCCGTGCCAAGCAATCTGATATGAAGGCTTTGTATTACAAAGTTTTAATGTTTAGTGATATTTGCTTAGCCTTTGTTAACCCGTTTGTGCTTTTGATGGTTTTAGACGATAATCAGAATCATAGGTGGATTGGGCGGTTGGTCTTCTATGCTATCATAGCTGTAGTGGTTGGATATGCGGGTTACAGGGATGAAAATGTGAACAACAATCCATTTGCTGTTGGTTGCACTTACCTCGGACTTGTTGTGGTACCAATCTTCCTTGTACTTGTGCTATCAGTCCCTATTATCCACAACTGGGTTGTGTATATGGTTTTGTATTTGTACATGGTGATGGAAGCGACCAACATCGTTATCGTTGCGGTCAACTCTATCACGCGACAATTGGATGCCACTCAACAATACAAGAACAAATTGGTTTAACACTGTAAGTTAGGTGTCATGGTTACCAGTTACATATATAAGATTGTTAGGCTTGTGTTTATAAGTACTTTTATTTATTTAATTCTAATGTGTGCTGTTTTTTCGCAGGTTACTGATAAAGGCTTCAACTCTTAGATGACGAGATTTTGGGTTCAACCTTGACATGAAATATAGTTTGGAAGACTGATAGAGTATGGTAGATTATTGACATGAAAATTAGTTTGGAATATTGTTAGAGTATGATAGATTGTCATTGAGATGTCTTAGACTATGATAGCTTCAACGATCTTAGTCACTTCTGTTAACTCTTACGTAATTTTGGAGTTTTATTAGATACGTTTCTATTATTTTTAGTTGTTATGGAAGTTCGTTGAAAGGCTTAAAAGTGTTATATTGCTTACATTAAAATCGCCTAGAGGTGTACAAACTAGGTTGAAACCCGGTTTTAAATTCGATTCAAGTTGGGTCAATAAAAGTCAAAACTAGTTTTTTGAAACGATTGAAGTGTGACTGCTTTAAATCAGGTTTAAAAGCGTTTGGTTTGGATTTAACTGGGCTGTAACTAGTTTCACCGGTTAAGGGTAATAACTGATTTCAAGACTTCATATGCATTACATTAGCCTGAAAATAGTGTGCTGTGTAATACTAATACTACTATACTAGTAAGTATGAAACATACAAGAAATATGTGAATTACAAGAATTTGAAGCATAACTTTGTCATCATAGAACGAACTATAAGTTATAACAAGAATTTTCACACATTGACAAGCATTTTTTTTCAGGCCCATATCCAAAAAGCACAAGTTAAATACTTTTCAAATTAGCAATGAAAAAAATAAATATTAAGCTATATGGTGGTACCCCTTGACAGCCACAATTCGAATTTTAGGCCGGAATTGGTTCCGGGTAGAAACCAGGTATAAGACCACCGGATTCAGTCGGGTCAAATTCCACCCAATAACCGGATAGAAACCCAAGGTTCAAGTTGGAAGGGTTGCATGTCATATGTACCCAGGTAGGGTCAACCGGTCAAGTATGGGTACAACCAGGTTATGGGTACAAATTGAGTATTTGTTAAATTTTTTTATTAACAATATAAAGTTACTAAATAAATACGATTTATTATAAGAATTAATCAAATACAAGATTTTAAAGTTACGACATAAAAAACTACTATTTATTATAAGTAATATAATATCTATTTTTATTGAAATTTCTTCATCATCTTTAATGTCTTCGTAGCGCATCGTTTGCGAGTTCTTCATCAGATATTCTAGAAGATAGTCCCTCCTCAATCTCTTCTTCGTGTATTTTTGGATCCAGTTTGATTTTGTCTTTTAAAGTCATTCGTTGTTGTTTGCGTTCTACCGCGTCCAAGTGATCCTTAAGACAAATGCACATCTCTACCGAATCCAGAGAAAGTCGGGTCCCTCTTAAAGATATTACCATGTCACAAGTAGATTAAGTAGATTTTTAAGCTAATATAGAAGCTTGGGAGGTTAGTAAATCGCAGGCCATGGCAGAAAAAGTCGGATATTCCGCTTCCCTTCTTTTCCCCAAGCCAATATATCAAAAGTGTCATGGTCCTTAAGCTTGCCCTTTTATTTTTTGTCATGCTTTCCCAAATGACAATCAAAAGGTTTTTCTTCGGGTCCTTCATCAGCTTACCACTATTTGAGCTAGCACCCAATGAAAAAGTGGTATTTTTTTTGTCCATATCTTAATTGATAAACATAAAAAGTTCTTTGTAAATCGTGATGTTTTCTTTTGCTTTAGTAGCATGATTTGGGTTTTCCATATGGATATCCAAATTGTCTAAAATGTCTTGTATTAAACATTCAACTCCCGTAATATTCAAAAATGAGTTTAAAAAGATAGCACAAGTAAAAACCGAATGAAGTTCAAAAAAGTTTTTTGAAATTTTTCTTTCATCGGTCGGTGGTATCATTTGTCTATACACCTCATTTTTATTTTCAAAATTTTTAATATTTAAAAACGTTGAATATAATTTGTAAAGCACCAAATAACTAGTTGGATAATAAACCAATAAATTCTGGTAGTTGGGAACTACCTCGTGTGACACCCGCCAAAATTCGGTACTAAAAGTGTGGCCCAACGAAATGGACACACAAGGCCCAGTAAGGCCCATTAAAGATTTTATGTTCAGCTGAAGCCCAAATCGATAATCTCAAGTCCAATAAATAAATAAAATTATGTAACAAGGTCATATCAATGAATTCTAAGTCTCACAAATGAATATCTATAGTAATAAATGGAAAATGCGGTTAATAACCAATGTCTATCGGAAACATGACACGCCCGGTGTCATGACGAAGAATATCATAATTCTCATTTATAATCATTCGGAAACTCAATTCGAACGCCAAAATGCAAATTTCGTGTGCGGAACCGATAAAACCGCGTTAGACGTGCGTACGTTTACGTTATTTGCTGAAGCGGTTCGGAAGCCTAAAATGACGTGAAAAATATTATCAAACACTTGTTTTGATTCAATACAAGTGGAGAAAGTATAATATTGACATTCAATGTGAGAAAACGTTTAAAACTGTTAAGCGTGCAAAATATGCAATGTTAACGCGTTACGCGCTGTTATCGTCATACACGTCATATTTGATGAAATAAATATCCCGAGAGTATTTATTATATCTAATTTTATTTGACATTGCGAAACGAAACTAAATAAAAATGAGACGTCGGTCAGATTTGTACGCGGTACGAGCTGGCACGGAGCAACAGGCAAATTACTGAAGCAGTATATAATGGAATTTCTTTCCATTTTCTCACAAAATACACACACATGAGTGTGTTTTAGAGAGAGAGAGCAGGGGAGTTCTCTGAAATTCCGGCCACCTTCCGGTGGTGGTCCGGCGGCGGTCCGGTGGCGGCCGGCGGCGGCCGACGACGGCCGGAGATGCCATTTTCGTCCCGGAACCATTTCTCGACGTCCTGAACGCAATGGTAAGCTTCTTTTAGCCTGAATCCCTCTTTAAAACCGGTTAAAATCGTGAGAAATGTTGTAAACATGGTTGCATGTTGATGTTATAAAAACGCAGTGATTTTCTAGGACGGATTCCCGAACATCCAGCCGTTGGATACGTCTAAAATTTGGTCGGGTTGTGCCTAACACATGGAAGTTAACATCTACCGTTCATTTTTTGCATATCTTACCCAGAGTTACGGTTTTTATGTCCAAAAACGGAACATTTCGTAATTTCCGTCACTGAAAACCCAGTCCCAAAGATCGTCACTTTCCCGGAGATCCGACCGTTGGTTACTGAAGAAATTTGGGCTGTATGTTCCTTATACGTATGTGAACATTTCCACTGAAGGAAATTACGCTCAGATGATCGGAAGTCTGATTTTTATACTGATCAGTTTGTACGAATTTCTTGAATGAACTTAGGAAACTTGTTGGTGTTGCATGGTGGGTCAAACAAGGTTGCGTGGACGATCCGAGGCCGGAGAAACGTTCGTAATGGAAAAACGAACACAATGATGTAATCGGGTCTCGTTGCATGTCGGTTTTCAAAGAGATTCGTTAACGCGAATCGGACGTGAAAGGTATAAACCGAACGTTTTGCTATCGTTTTATATTGTGCTAAACGAGTGCGAATTATATAAGTAAAATTTATAATTACTATCAATTTGGCACTTATAAAATACAAACCAAATGAGACGGTATATAAATATATACACATAAATGCAAATAACTAGTTATATTTAACAAAAACTTGATAAAATTGGTATTATAACTAATGTTACATAAATACAAGATGATGGAAATGTATTTGTATAAAGTAAAACCAACACTCGGTTCTTGTACAATTAAGACTAATGAATATGATTGTTATTAAAAAACAATCAAATTAATAAAATGGATTTTTAAATAAACAAATATATTTATATATATTGAATATTGGAGATTCATTTTACAATACAAAATATAACTCTTGGACTTTAATAAAAAATACAAAGTGACGAAACAAAATATTTTCATATGTTTTAAATGAATATGACGGACTCTTGGATAAGTAAATTTGCGTAAATGTTGATGATTTATAAATATATAAAATCCAAAAACTTCATGTTTTGAAAAGTTATGGACTACATATATGTATAGGAAAATACATAACTAAAATATGTATTTTATTATAAATGTCTGAAAAGTATAATTATACAATACAGGACAATTGAAATAAATACAAAAAGGTGAATTGTACTAGAAACATTATAGATATAATTAGTTTTTGTATAACAAAATATTACAAAAATAATATTAGTTATCAAACTTTGATAATTTTATATTACCTAAGTTAAAATCGAAACAAACTTTGTAAGTGTAATATTTGAAAATAATCCAAAAACGTAGTACACGGATAATAAAACCATGAATCCAATCAATTCGTAACGTATGAGACGACACGTTAGATGGCCGGTTAAGCCAAATAGGATATAGTCTACTTCCATATCCTAATTCGGACACATATATGATTATAGATCAGGAACTTAAGACCGAAGATTCGGAATTATGACAAGACTATATCTGAAAACAAATAGGAAATACTTAAGTGCATGGCTAAGGTGAGTTCTTTGACGCCCTCTCTTTAAATGGTTTTTAAGACGTTTTGGGCTGGAATGCATACTCGTAATGATTTTGTGATAAACTGTTTTATCTTATGTGAGTTCTTTGATGCCCTTTCTTTAAATCGTTTTTACATACGTTTTGGGCTGGAATGCATACTCGTAATGGTATTTGTGTTAAACTGTTTTAACTTATGTGAGTTCTTTGAAGCCCTTCCTTTAAATTGTTTTGAATACGTTTTGGGCTAGAATGCAGACTTGTAACGGTTTTGTGTTAAACTGTTTTAACATACGTGAGCTCTTCGCCCCGCTTTAAATAAATGTTTATTTAACTGTTTTGGGGGAAAAACATGATATGGTGATATGATGGGTAATCGGGATCATGTATAGTGTTATGACGGTATAAGTTGGGTCAGCAGTATGTGTATATATATTGTTGAGCCCCTAAATCCCCCCATAATCATTAACCTCGGGAGGCCACAGACTATATTGGTAGATCTATCGGGTTAGAAGGGCCCGCTCTCGCGACCAGTCGCTATGGTCAGGATATTTAGCGAGGGAGTTTATATGTTTGGACTGTTGTGGGGCAACGACGTGTTTCTTGGTTTGATTATGGACTTATGACCGAAGTTTATCATAGTACCTAGCTAGTCTATGATCGTTATATCATTGCCTCGAGTACATCATATCGTATGGCATGGCAAAACTAATTTATTACATGTGGCTTAAATTGTTAACATAGCATGGGAGGTGCTAGTGTGTTTTACAAGAATTTTTATGTGCACAAGTGTTTTTGAACAAACGTGCCTGATAAGCCAATGTTTTATATCTCGTGGAGATGATACTATAAAAAGGACTGTTTTTCATAAAAGTTTGATTATATTGTTTTATTGAACTTAATAACAGGTCCTTTGAAATAGTTTTGCCCTTACTAAATAAACTTAGAACTCACCAGCGTTAGCTGACTTGTTTTAGTATGCATTTCAGGTAAGAAAATAGTTATCTCAAGTAAGCTGTGCGGCGAGTTGGAAGGCATTGGCTGGCTATTTGGCAAATGAATTACATTGGCATAAATAAAATTTAGTATGTAGCCGTAGAATACACGTGTAAATGTAAATGTAAAAATTGGACCTTAAGACTTCCGCTGTAATACTTAAAACGGCTACGTACTTGTGTAAATCCAATCATCATGACGTGACCCGGAAATCGGGGTGTGACACCTCGTCCCTCTCACTATCTTATAGATCTGGTTGATTGATTTGCCACTCGCCACCATTGACGGTAATCCGTCACATATTAAAAGATGATGATATATCCAAACTTAAAGGCCAAAATAAATTCATAAATATGTCAAAGTTGAGTTTGACGACCAAAGTGATAAAAGTTAGAAAGTTGAGGGGGGTAAAATGTGAATTGATAAGGTCTTAACCGCCCTTGTCAATTAGAGTCTAATAAAAAGTTGTGTGTGTAAAAATTTGAAATGCCCTTGTAACAAACTAGAAAAAACTAGCAGTGTTAATAGATTGGAGCTTATTGGGACGAACTACAAACCACAAGAAGAGCTTGATGGATAAGAGCGTGGGATGATGGATTAAAATTTTAGATTATAGATGTGTTAGGTTTAAATCTTAATTTAAAGAGGTTTTTCTCAAATTGTGAGGTTTTTTTTTTGATGGTGTTCCCGTGTGAGTTACGTTTAAAACGTCAAAATCAATATGAATGATTAATATCACAACTCAGAAAGTCTCATTCGGGTATTAGAAGTAGTTTCAAACACAGTTAAAAAACATGAGAAAAAAATATAAAATTGAAACTTTTAAAGAAAATGTCATGTTTCTAAACCATAGGTGAAAAAATAAACTTTACTAGTAATTTTTTAGTGGTCGTTTGTGATTGATTATTTAGAATAACTTATATCTTATTAATTTTTGGAAAAGCAAAAAAAAAAATATTTTTAAAGGTGTTTGACAAATTATAATTGTGAGGGAAAAAATTAATAAGTCATTCTATAAAGAGTAACCTGCAATTTTGGTACCTGTGTTTTAATGCCATTAACAGTTTCAATCTCACCTTAACAGTTTTGGTCCCTGTGTTTTTATATTCTAACAGAAATGGTTCAAACATTAACTCCATCCAAATTTCCGTTAAATCTCTCTTAGATCCGGAGTAAAAATGTCATTTCTCTCACTCCATTTGACATGCGACTGAATAAAAATGTTAACCTATATGATGACCTAGATAAAATAAGGGGAGAAATGACATTTTTACCCCTCATATGTATGGCGAGTGTGCGAGAGTTAATGAAAAATTAGATGAAGTTAGTGTTTGGAACCATTTCTGTTAGAAAATAAAAACATTGTAATCAAAATTGTTAAAATGTATCTGAAATTGTTAATAGTATCAAAACCCAGAAACTAAAACTACATAAAAATAGAAAAATACTGTTAATTTAATTAACCTTCAAATACCTAAAACCCACAAAATCCCATCACAACAATTGCTTTCAATTTCACGGTCGACAAAGCGACCGCCGTTCCGCCACCGTAGAAGCGTCGCAAACCCCTACAACCCCTGCACCAGTTTCTTCATCTCACGCGAACAAAGGTACGAATCCCTAATTTACCATAATGCTTTCATAATTGCATTAGGGTTTCAATAAAGTTTATTATTTTGTTTGTTTAGGTTTAGAAACTTTGCAACTTGCATCATATTTATGGACTCTTCACATTACTCAACCCCTAATTCCGTGTAAGTCCTCTTTCTATTAATCTATACTTTGATCTTACGTTCTATGATGTAGATGTTGTTGATAATAACCCGAGGAGATTTTTTGAAACAGGATGTTGGTATTTACTCTGATGTTGCATCGCACTGCTTTTCTCGGTCTATTAGGGATAATCAGAGTTGTAATGACAAAAGAAAACAAATCCGCTTTTGAAATAAATGAAGTTTTTATGACTACGGCTATTGCTGCATTGTTTGCGGTTGAAGTCGTGTCTGTGGTCTTGTTTTGTACAAGTATTTATGCGCGTCCGTCAACAAGGAATGAATATTACACCGGTTTGAAGTTCATTGGTGGCTTCTCTGCATATGCTGCTACTTTTTCGTTGATAATGGTGTTGGTTCTTTCCCCTGAACATAATTGGGTTGGGTATTTGCTGGTGTGTCTGATGTTTGCGGTCATAGCTTTATGTTTCTGTTGTGGTAATCATCAAGAAGACAAGAAGAGACAGTTCACGCCTCCTTTCAACTACTTGGGACTTGTTCTTGTACCCTTGTCGCTTTTGTTGGTGTTGTTCTTGCCCATTTACCTCAACATGATCGTGTATTTGGTGGTTTTTGGATCTCTCATGATTGAAAATTTGTTCACCACTACAACTACTTTTAGTCATTCAACAAATAAAAAAACCAATTAACTATCACCACTGTCAATGAATCATCCTTGAGTAAGTTTCTCATTGTTTGGTGAAGTATGTTTTAGTATGTTTACTTCTGTATGATATCGGTTTTAAACTTCTTGTATATGGATTGCTTTTCTGTTGGTTACTTTAAGATTTGCTAACTTGTTTTGCTTTGCTATCAGATTCGTTAATTTGTTTGAATGTTGGTAACGTTTGTGAATGTTGATAATGTTTGCTCTTATGCGCTTATGTCGTATTGTGATATAAGATGTTAGATCTTGCTTATATGATGATCACTTGGGTGTTAATCTGTCTATTGTGTTATTTGTTCTTTGTAGCAACAACATAAAGATCATAAGAGCGTGTTGCTTGTTTTTTGTTTTAGGGGTCGGTTAACACAAGGTTTTTTTCTAAATTTTGAACTGCTTTATGTTGGTAGCTTGGTTACTTAGACTAAGATTTACTTTCACTCACAGGTTATGCTGTTATATCCATGTAAAAACAGTAAGATGTGCCTTTGTTCTCTATGACGTGAGCATTCGTAAAGTTTAGTTATTTTTGTAACGATTGCGTGTTAGGTGTCTTGGATTAATTACTTTGTGCTTTGATTTGCTTGACTTATTTGATCACTCGGGTCTATTGTGATTTGCGTTATGGTTACTACTTACATAGAAGTTAGTTGAGCTTTTGTTTATAAGCTTCTAATTTATTTCTAATGTTTTTTTTTGGCAGATCATCGTAGGCAAGAAAATCTGTGGAAGGCTTTTATCAGTTTCGTTAGTTTTCAGGTAGCATTGAAATGGTTAGTTTAGCTTATTACAGACAGGTAGATTTGGAATGTGTAGTCTAACTAGTAGGATTGAAGTGCTTAGTATAGACGATAGCGTATTATGATTTTTGTTGATATAGCTTGAATTGGTTTCAATCTGGCTTTATTACATTAGTGAAGTTTGTAAATACCCAAATCATGTAGTTTGCTTCGGTTTTGAAGAACCATGGTTCTTATGACTTAATAGTGATCACCGGCCATTTTGAATTAACTCAGAAAGTTGCAATCTTATTTCTACTTCAACACAGCTTTCAAGCTGATTACGCTACACAAATGCCCCGCCACTGTCATGTTCTTTACTCATCGCAAAGCGCAGGTATGGACATAACAGTTTATAAGTTTGGAATTAGTGTTTTTAGAATTTTATTAATACCTTTTTATTAGTTCTGGCTTGTTATGGAATTTTTTTCTACTGTTCTGGTATTGTTAACAGACATAAAAGTGTCATGTTGCTACATTAATAGACTAGAGTTTTTGTAGAGTTAGCGTAAACCCAAAAGCTTGTCGAAACAGACACGTAGCCAAAACTTAACCCAAAGTGCAATGTGACGTTTTTACATACTGTGTTAACCTACATTTACTTGTGATGGCGTCTGAATGTTGCGATGGGTGACCACGATCAATACAAAGTAGTTAACTAGATAAACAGAAATGTATGAAGTTAAGTCTAGTTTAAAGAACTCTTGTCTTCATAGTTTGTTACTAAAAAAAGTATTAAAAAGTTATCAATCAATATAAGAAAACAAGTATATATTTTCGTACTATCTGGTCCTTGAATACGTCGAGCCAAGAACTAGGTAGATCATATTCTTCAATCGCACCCCACGTTACGTGTGATTTCTTGACCCTCGGCACGCCTTATGTGACCTTTTCTGGTGATGTGATGGTGCGACGTGTAACGCTTAAGACGGTGAGCCGGATCATATTCTTCAATCGCACCCCCACAATACGCGTGATTTCTTGACCCTCGGGACGCCTTACGTGACCTTTTCTGGTGTTGTCATGGTGCAACGTGTAACGCTTGAGACGACTCGGCTTGGGTAGGGGCGGTTTCTGTCTCAGGCACAACTTTGATGTAAAACGATTTGTGATGGGCATCTAGTTTTGTTCAATGAAGTGCATTTGACACGGTTGGTTTTAACTAGGGGTGTCAAACGTGTCAGGTTGGCGGGTTAGCGGGTTGAAGGACCGCGGGTTGACGGGTTGAATTATGCAACCCTAACCCGACTCATATTCCTATTAGTGTCAAAAATATCAACCCTAACCCGGATAACATAAATTCGGGTTAACCCGAATATGACCCGTTTAACCTTATCAAAATTAACCTAATAAATTTACGAGTTATAAGTGAGTTGTTGTGTAAGTCGGTTAAGAGTAACATGTTTAATATGTGATTTTGCGTATAACAACTACGTATATTGGGTTTTAATGAAAAAAAATATTATAACTATAAATAAATGTTGAATTGAATTAAATTGAGCATATACCAATCTTGTCCTCGTATGTAGTTTTACCTTAACCTTCATTCCTTTAGGTTTTCAATATTTTGTAAACATTATTGATGATTATTTACGAACTACTTGGGTTTGTCTATTAAAATCTCATAGTGAGTTAAAGTCTACCTTTCATGAATTCCATTCATACGTCCAAAATCAGTTTAACACATTAATCAAAACTTTTCGCACTGATAATGCAAACAAAAACTTGTCTCCTGATTTGTCCTCATACCTCGCATCTCGTGGTATAATTCACAAGACTTCCTGTGTGTACATATCACAACAAAATGGTGTCGCTGAGCGTAAGAACCGTCATTTGTTAGATACTACCCGCACACTCATAATTGATTCTCATATTTCTCACCGTTTTAGGGGCGATGTCGTTCTTACTGTAGCTTAATTATTTGATCAACCGCATGCTTCTTCCGTTCTTGGTGGAAAAACTCGGTTTTCTGTCCTCTTTCTTGATGGTACCCCATATTCTCTCACACCTAAGATTGTTAGATGTGTGGAATATGTTCATGATCATCGCCCATGGAACACTAAACTTGACCCTCGGGCCATTCGTTGCGTCTTCCTTGGTTACTCCCGTGTTCAAAAGGGATATCGATGCTATAGTCCCTCCTTCGTAGATATTTTACTAAAGCTGATGTTACGTTTCACGAGTCTTGTCCTTACTTTCTCAAGTCCTCGGATTCTCTTGACGACCTTTTTCCTGATCATGACCCTCTCACTTCTAACTCACATACCATACCCACCATTTCAGTCTCCCCTATTCAAATCGCGTCTCCAGTCTCAGACGCTACAGATTCACTCTCTGCTCCACTTAGCCTGCCGACAGAGGCTCCACCCCTATTATTCACATTTGGCATAAAACAGAAGAATACGGCTAAGGCTCCTGATTCACAACCATGCCATGATTCTGGTACGTCCGTGGTTCCGTGCCCACCTTATATCGATGTTACAACATTCCCAACCACTACACCTGCTTATGAAACACTCGGTGCACCATATCCTGGCATTCCAATTGCCTTCTGCAAAGACCCAGACACCATACCCTATTCATGATTATGTTTCATATGTCCATCTCTAACCTGAGTGTCATGTCTATACCACCACCTTTGATTCATACCTGATTCTCAGTGATGTGAAGACAACCCTTACTCACCCACGATGGAGAAATGCTATGGAAGAGGAAATTGGGGCTCTTCATGCCAATCATACACATGATCTTCAGCCGCTCCCCCTGGGAAACATCTTTTTTGTTGTCGATGGTTATTCACAGTCAAAACAAACCCTGATGGACCCTTTCCTCGCCTGAAAGCCTGCCTGGTTGCTAAGGTAATTCTCAGGCTTATGAAATTTATTATGAGGAGACTTTCTCTTCGGTTACTAAAATGCCATCTATTCGCATCTCTGTTGCCTTTGCTGCCATCAATCATTGGTCGCTCAATCAGCTTGATGTCAAGAACGCCTTTCTCCATGATGTTCTTGAGGATGAGGTATATATGGAGCAGTCACCAGGGTATATAGTCACCAGGGTATATTGTCGAGGAGGAGGCCTCGAAAGTATATAGACTACATCATTTATTATATGGCCTTAAGTAATCTCCTAGAGCATGGTTTTGTCGATTTTATAAGGATATGGAGGATTTTGGGATGAATCCTAGTGCATATGATCATTTTGTATTTTTTAGTCATCATTAGGGGTAGAGGATCATGTTGGTTGTTTATGTTAATGATATTATAATTACAAGAGACTATGCAACTGTCATCACAAACCTCAATCAGTTCCTTCAGTCTCAGTTTTAGATAAAAGATCTTGGCAGACTCTGATACGTCCTTGGCTTAGAGGTATCACATTCTCCATAAAAAAATACTTCTGTCTCAACTCAAGCATGTTTATGACATGTTGACTGGGTGTGGTTTACTGGGTTGCAACCCGGTAGATAGTCCGATGCTTTCTGCCGGAAAGTTCCTTCCAGAAGATGGAAGTCCGGTGAAAGATCCTGAACAATATAGACAGCTAGTTGAAAAGATTTACGATTTGACAGTTACCTATTCGAAAATCTCATTTGGTGTTAGTGTTCTAAGTCAGTTTATGACAAACCCGTACACGGGACACTTGATGCGGCTCTTCATGTTCTGCGGTACCTTAATATCGATCAGGGTTATGGATCTTATACTCAGATCAGGGTCATTGTCGTGTGGGCACATTATTCACCGAGGAAGGTAATGGCTGAATATCAAGATTCTCAGATGCTGATTGGGCGGGGTGCCCATATTCTCAACGACTCACCATCGTCTCCTAAAGGAACTTAGGGTTATTTTTGAAGATTTGATGAGATTGTATTATGATAATCTATCAGCCATATATATTGTCAAAAATCAAGTATTCCATGAACGAACCAAACACATAGAAATTAATTGTCATCTTATCAGGGATCGTGTGATTGGAACTCAAGTTGATCATCTATCCATTCAACTATTCATGTGAAGATAGAGTTTCAACTTGCAGACATCTTTACATATAAGTATTTTAGCCCATTTGTATTTGTTATCTTAGTTCAGGCCCATGGGCCATAGATTAGGGTGTCCCCTCTCTATAAATAGATATACTATCTTGTAATTTCATCAATTGAAGTAATACCATTTCCCTTCACTTTTTCCAGCCATTTTACAACAATTTTGCTAGCTACTTCGTTTTTCCTTTGTTAGCAGACCGGAAGAAGTTGATAGTGGTAAACAAATTTTCCATCGTAAGAAACCCATACACCATGTAATACACAATTCAGTTAAGGTCTATGGGCATGAACGACACCAACACAAGCAACATCGACACAAGAACAAGTCCCAGGTAGTTAAACGGATGCAGAAACAGTCTCTTCTTATCTTCTTGATGATCACCAAAACAGAACCACACACCTATAATCACGAACAACAAACACACCAACGAAAACCCAACCGATTTCTACTCAGGGGAAAGACTCAACACCATTATAAGCGATAAAGTAGCAAGATACGGTGAGAAGCCACCAACGAAGTTCAAACTGGTGTAAAAGTTATCTCTTGTTGATGGACGTGAGTAAATGTCCGTACAAAACAAAATGACACACACCACTTCAACCGCGAACAATGCAACAATGGCTGTGACCATAATCGAGCCATTCATTTCGAAAGGAGATTCATTTTCATTTGTCATTTGAATACGAACGATACCAAACAGTCTGAGATAACCAGAGCGATTCAACATTAGAGTGAACACCAAAATCCTATATAAAAAAATGGCAACAACTTCACAGTTTTTAACTTATTATCACCTTCATCAAAATCATCATTAAGCTTAAGATCTAAGTAAAGATGAAATGAAACATGACTTACATTGAATTGGGAGTTGAGTAATGAGATGATTCCATGGATATGATGCAAATTGTAAAGTGTTTAAACCTAAACACACAAAATAATCAGTTATTGTTCAAGTTGTTTAGTTTTATTAAAACCCTAATGCGATTTTGAAACGTTGAAGCAATTTTACCTTTGTTTGCGATCGGAGAAATCAGTGCTATATAGATCTTAGTGGCGGTTGCAGGGGTTTTACAACGGTTGTATGGTGATGCAACGGCATTCGTCGGCGGTTGTTTTGAGTGTTGATGGAGAGATGTGAGTGGTTGTGAGGCGAATTTAGGGTTCGATTGTTGAAATGTGGGTAAAGTTGGAGGCTATTGTTGTGTGATTTTAGGGATTTTATGGGGTTTTATTGTAGAGGGAAATAAGGAGAAGGAAGATGAAGATTGGTAATGGATAATTTTGAATGTACTATCTTTTTTCTTAGGTAGACTCGTACCAACGAACGGTTTGTTTCATCTTCGAATGGTGCATTAAATGCGTTAGTTTCATTAATAAAAAATATTTTATTGGTTCAGTTCATTGTTGAATGGTTATGGATAAATAGATGTTGAATTGAATTAAATTGAGCATATACCAATCTTGTCCTCGTATGTAGTTTTACCCTTAACCTTCATTCCATTGATATAGCCTTTTAACGGTTCAGACTTCTTAATGATTCAACACTTACTGATTTTGATTTTTTCAAACAGCTGATATCTCAAAGCTAACTTTGACACCGATCGGAGAAATCGATGCTATATAGATCTTAGTGGCGGTGGCAGGGGTTTTACAACGGTTGTACGGTGATGGAACGTCAGTCGTCGGCGGTTGTTTTAAGTGTTGATGGAGAGATGTGAGGCGAACTTAGCGTTCGATTGTTGAATTGTGGGTGAAATTGGAAGCCATTGTTGTGTGATTTTGGGGATTTTATGGGGTTTTATTGTAGAGGGAAATAAGGAGAAGGAAGATGAAGATTGGTAATGGATAATTTTTTCAAAAGGCTATATCGATGGAATGAAGGTTAAGGGTAAAACTACATACGAGGACAAGATTGGTATATGCTCAATTTAATTCAATTCAACATCTACTTATCCATAACCATTCAACAATGAACTGAACCAATAAAATATTGTTTATTAATGAAACTAACGCATTTAATGCACCATTCGAAGATGAAACAAACCATTCGTTGGTACGAGTCTACCTAAAAAAGAAGATAGTACATTCAAAATTATCCATTACCAATCTTCATCTTCCTTCTCCTTATTTCCCTCTACAATAAAACCCCATAAAATCGCCAAAATCACACAACAATGGCTTCCAATTTCACCCACATTTCAACAATCGAACGCTAAGTTCGCCTCTCATCTCTCCATTAACACTCAATACATCCGCCGACGACTGTCTTTCCATCACCGTACAACCTTCGTAAAACCCCTGCAACCGGCACTAAGATCTACATAGCACCGGTTTCTCCGATCGCAAACAAAGATACAATTGCTTCAACGTTTCAAAATTGCATTAGGGTTTTAATAAAACTAAACAACTTGAACAATAACTGATTATTTTGTGTGTTTAGGCTTAAACACTTTGCAATTTGCATCATATCTATGGAATCATCACATTACTCAACTCCCAATTCAATGTAAGTCATGTTTCATTTCATCTTTACTTAGATCTTAAGCTTAATGATGATTTTGATGTAGGTGATAATAAGTTAAAAACTATGAAGTTGTTGCCATTTTTTATATAGGATTTTGGTATTCACTCTAATGTTGAATCGCTCTGGTTATCTCGGACTGTTAGGTATCATTCGTATTCAAATGACAAATGACAATGAATCACATTTCGAAATGAATGGCTCGATTATGGTCACAGCCATTGCTGCATTGTTCGCGGTTGAAGTGGTGTGTGTCATTTTGTTTTGTACGGACATTTACTCGCGTCCATCAACAAGGGATAACTTTTACACCGGTTTGAAGTTCGTTGGTGGCTTCTCACCGTATCTTGCTACTTTATCGCTTATAATGGTGTTGAGTCTTTCCCCCGAGCAGAAATCGGTTGGGTTTTCGCTGGTGTGTTTGTTGTTCGTGATTATAGGTGTGTGGTGCTGTTTTGGTGATCATCAAGAAGATAAAAGAGACTGATTCCGCCTCCGTTTAACTACCTGGGACTTGTTCTTGTGTCGTTGTTGCTTGTGTTGGTGTCGTTCATGCCCATAGACCTTAACTGAATTGTGTATTACATGGTGTATGGGTCTCTTACGATGGAAAATTTGTTTACCACAATCAACTTCTTCCGGTCTGCTAACAAAGGAAAAACGAAGTAGCTAGCAAAATTATTGTAAAATGGCTGGAAAAAGTGAAGGGAAATGGTATTACTTCAATTGATGAAATTACAAGATAGTATCTCTATTTATAGAGAGGGGACACCCTAATCTATGGCCCATGGGCCTAAAGTAAGATAACTAATAAAAATGGGCTAAAATACTTATATGTACATAACTAACACTTCTCAAGTTGGAGTATAGATGTTTATCATGCCCAACCTGTTACACATAAAATCTATTTGTGTTTTTGGAAGAAGCTTTGTAAAGATGTCCGCAAGTTGAAACTATATCTTCACATGAATAAGTTGAATGGATAGATGATCAACTTGAGTTCCGATCACATGATCCCTGATAAGATGACAATCAATTTCTATGTGTTTGGTTCGTTCATGGATTACTTGATTTTTGACAATATATATGGCTGATAGATTATCATAATATAATCTCATCAAGTCTTCAAAAATAACCCCAAGTTCCTTTAGGAGACGATGGTAAGTCGTTGAGAATATGGGCACCCTGCCCAATCAGCATATGAGAACCTTGATATTCTGTCATTACCTTCCTCGGTGAATAATGCGCCTACACGACAATGACCCTGATCTGAGTATAAGATCCATAACCCTGATCGATATTAAGGTACCGCAGAACATGAAGAGCCGCATCAAGTGTCCCGTGTACGGGTTTGTCATAAACTGACTTAGAACACTAACACCAAATGAGATATCCGAATGGGTAACTGTCAAATCGTTAAGCTTTCCAACTAGTTGTTTATATTGTTCAGGATCTTTCACCGGACTTCCATCTTCTGGAAGGAGCTTTCTGGCAAAAAGCATCGGACTATCTACCGGGTTGTAACCCAGTAAACCACACTCAGTCAACATGTCATAAACATGCTTGAGTTGAGACAGAAGTATTTTTTTATGGAGAATGTGATACCTCTAAGCCAAGGACGTATCAGAGTCTGCCAAGATCTTTTATCTGAAACTGAGACTGAAGGAACTGATTGAGGTTTGTGATGACAATTGCATCGTCTCTTGTAATTATAATATCATTAACATAAACAACCAACATGATCCTCTACCCCTAATGATGACTAAAAAATACAGAATGATCATATGCACTAGGATTCATCCCAAAATCCTCCACATCCTTATAAAATCGACCAAACCATGCTCTAGGAGATTACTTAAGGCCATATAATAAATGATGTAGTCTATATACTTTCGAGGCCTCCTCCTCGACAATATACCCTGGTGACTGCTCCATATATACCTCATCCTCAAGAACATCATGGAGAAAGGCGTTCTTGACATCAAGCTGATTGAGCGACCAATGATTGATGGCAGCAAAGGCAACAGAGATGCGAATAGATGGCATTTTAGTAACCGAAGAGAAAGTCTCCTCATAATAAATTTCATAAGCCTGAGAATTACCTTAGCAACCAGGCAGGCTTTCAGGCGAGGAAAGGGTCCATCAGGGTTTGTTTTGACTGTGAATAACCATCGACAACAAAAAAGATGTTTCCCAGGGGGAGCGGCTGAAGATCATGTGTATGATTGGCATGAAGAGCCCCAATTTCCTCTTCCATAGCATTTCTCCATCGTGGGTGAGTAAGGGTTGTCTTCACATCACTGAGAATCAGGTATGAATCAAAGGTGGTGGTATAGACATGACACTCAGGTTAGAGATGGACATATGAAACATAATCATGAATAGGGTATGGTGTCTGGGGTCTTTGCAGAAGGCAATTGGAATGCCAGGATATGGTGCACCGAGTGTTTCATAAGCAGGTGTAGTGGTTGGGAATGTTGTAACATCGATATAAGGTGGGCACGGAACCACGGACGTACCAGAATCATGGCATGGTTGTGAATCAGGAGCCTTAGCCGTATTCTTCTGTTTTATGCCAAATGTGAATAATAGGGGTGGAGCCTCTGTCGGCAGGCTAGGTGGAGCAGAGAGTGAATCTGTAGCGTCTAAGACTGGAGACGCGATTTGAATAGGGGAGACTGAAATGGTGGGTATGGTATGTGAGTTAGAAGTGAGAGGGTCATGATCAGGAAAAAGGTCGTCAAGAGAATCCGAGGACTTGAGAAAGTAAGGACAAGACTCGTGAAATGTAACATCAGCTTTAGTAAAATATCTACGAAAGGAGGGATTATAGCATCGATATCCCTTTTCAACACGGGAGTAACCAAGGAAGACGCAACGAATGGCCCGAGGGTTAAGTTTAGTGTTCCCTGGGCGATGATCATGAACATATTCCACACATCTAAAAATCTTAGGTGTGAGAGGAAATGGGGTGCCATCAAGAAAGAGGACAGAAAACCGAGTTTTTCTACCAAGAACGGAAGAAGCATGCGGTTGATCAAATAAGCTACAGTAAGAACGACATCGCCCCCAAAACGGTGAGAAATATGAGAATCAATTATGAGCGTGTGGATAGTATCTAACAAATGACGATTCTTGCGTTCAGCAACACCATTTTGTTGTGATATGTACACACAGGAAGTCTTGTGAATTATACCACGAGATGCGAGGTATGAGGACAAATCAGGAGACAAGTTTTCTTTTGCATTATCAGTGCGAAAAGTTTTGATTGATGTGTTAAACTGATTTTGGACATATGAATGGAATTCATGAAAGGTAGAATTTAACTCACTATGAGATTTTAATAGATAAACCCAAGTAGTTCGTGAATAATCATCAATAAAGGTTACAAAATATTCAAAACCTAAAGGACTTTTGATAGGCGAGGGACCCCAAATATCGGAATGCAAAAGTTCAAAAGGATTACAGACTTGACTAGACACTCTGGGGGATAAGGGCGCCTGGTGTGTTAGCCAAGCTGACACGACTCATAATGAAAATTAAAAGAAATTGAAAGACCCGGTCTCATTTGCTTCAAAACTGCTGTTAAGGGATTACCTAACCGACAATGAACCTCCTTGATTTTGGAATCACATAGCATATGTAGGTATGATGTTTTACAAGTAACTAAAAAATAAAGTAAATTAAATTAAGGGTTATTGGATTTAATCACCTTCAACTATTGGTTATTGGCCGTTGTCACCCTCAAGTATCACTTTGGCCAATATAACTCCCAACTAAACACTTTGGTGTCTGTATCACCAAAATTTAACAAAAATTAACCAAAAATTAACCAAAAGTGACTTGAATTGGTTAAGTTTTTGTGATACGGTGTCCGTAACACCAAAAGCTAACCAAAAAATAATTAAAAGTTAACCAAAAGTGACTTGAATTGGTTGACTTTTGGTGATACGGACACCAAAGTGTTTAGTTGGGGGTTATATTGGCCAAAGTGATACTTGAGGGTGACAACGGCCAATAACCAATAGTTGGAGGTGATTAAATCTAATAACCCTTAAATTAACATGAGTTCTCTTACTAGAACATAAAGTAACTAAATTTTACAGGGATATGTAGGCATGATGTTCTACCTACTATATTACTACTATATTACTTATGGACTATATCTATTACGTTCTAAGTAGTAATGAATTATATTTAAAAACGTAACTTTAAATTGTTAAAGTTACATGTAAGAGTAATGTCTTATACTAATTTTATAGTTTTTCTTTAAATTCATATAGTACATGAGTTCTAACTTACTACTTGTATAATCTCTTATATAATAAAGTATAATTAAAAAAGCTTAGGTGTCATTTTTTTAAAGCTTCTAACTTATGTGACATCATTTGAGAATTTTTCTCACAATAATATTTCTTTTATATAAAATATGTATAAAAATATACTTTAATAACACTAATTACATTTCGGTCCCTAATATCTAGGAGAATTTTAAAAAAATTAAAAGTATTTACATTTTCAACCATTTGTTACTATGGATATACATGAGTTTGTTTTTATTTGATACGTTATAAAAATGAAAATTAGAAATAAAGTTGGTAATAATATACAATTAAAGACCTAAGTGTTTTACAAACATATATAAACTTTTTATACAAACATATTTTTAAAAATAAACTACACCATAAAACTAAACACTTAATTCTCTTTAATTTGAGTATAATATGTTATACTGATTAATAATTTTAAAAAAATAAATATTTCGTTCTGGTTTACCACAATTTTGTCTCAAAACTGATTGCAACTTAACCATAATAAATATCCTTAAATCACCATTTGAGTTTTTGTTCTCAAACATAGCGTGGACACTAAATTGGTACTACACGAGAGAAAATAACTAGTTTTGAATAAAATATAACAACTTTATCTAGTTAACGCTTAAAAAGTATATCAAAAGTTCCAAACAGTGAAACACAAGTAGAATGTTTTTGAATGATAAACAAATACACGTGTCTAAATGATAATAAAAAATTGTATTATTCTTATATAATATACCAAAACAAAAAAATCTTATGTATCATTTTTATATAGCTTTTAGCTTATGTGACATTATTTGAGAGATTATCTCACAATAATGATTTTTTATTTAAAATATGTATATAAAATTTATTTTAATAAAACTAATTACATTTTTGGTCCCCTAATATTTTGGAGAATTCTGAAAAATTTAAGAGTATTTATATTTTTAACCCTTTATTACAAGGGGTGTACGTGAAAATTTAAAAGTATTTATATTTTTATCCTTTACTAAAAGGGATGTACGTGAGTCGGTTTATATTTGATAGGGTTTAAAAATGAAACTTATGGACAAAGTTAATAATAACATACAATTAAAGAACTCAGTGTTTTATAAATATACATAACATTTTTATATGATTAAAAAAACTACACCATAAAACTAAGCATTTTATTCTCTTTAATTTGAGTATAATTTCTATACTAAAAATTTAATTTTTAAAAATACATCATGTGTTCCGTTTTACCATGGTTTTGTCTCAAACTGAATGGAACATTCATGACATCCTTAAAAGCATCACTTGAATTGTGTTCCCAAGCGTAGCGAGAACACTAAACTATTTACGATATGTATGCGCAATGGATCAACATACATTAACAAAGCATTCAATAATAAATTTCACAGCCATTAAAAACGATAATATTGAACAGTTTAATTAATCTCAAATAACGTGTGAAACTAGAAGACACAATCCTTATATAATATACCAAAACAAAAAAAAGCTTATGGGACATCTTTATATAGATTTTAGCTTATGTGGTATTATTTGAGAAATTATCTCACAATAATGATTTTTTATTTAAAATATGTATATAAAATTTATTTTAATAAAACTAATTACAATTTTGGTCCCCTAATATTTTGGAGAATCCTGAAAAATTTAAAAGTATTTATATTTTTAACCCTTTACTACAAGGGGTGTACGTGAAAATTTAAAAGTATTTATATTTTTAACTCTTTACTAAAAGGGATGTACGTGAGTCGGTTTATATTTGATAGGGTTTAAAAATGAAACTTATGGATAAAGTTAATAATGACATACAATTAAAGACCTTAGTGTTTTATAAATATGCATAACATTTTTATATGATTTTAAAAAAAAACTACACATTATATCTAAGCACTTTATTCTCTTTAATTTGAGTATAATTACTATACTAAAAATTTAATTTTTAAAAATATATCATGTGTTTCGTTTTACCACGGTTTTATCTCAAAACTGAATGGAACATTCATGAACATCCTTAAAAACATCATTTGAATTGTGTTTCCGAGCGTAGCGCGAGCACTAAGCTAGTTCATATATATTCAAGAATGATAAACGGCAATATAATACAAAATAAATAAAAGTTAATTTACAACTGAGACTATAGTCTAAAACATCTAAAACTCAAGGATGATTGTTGTTGTTATTATCCTCATGTTGTATCACTTGTTGAGCTACCAAATTAACAAGACATGAACAACAATAATTTGGAAGACTTAACGGAAAATTGAATGAGGTTAGTGTTCAGGACCATTTCTGTTAGAAAATAAAAACATACGGACCAAAACTGTTAAGGTGTGCCTAAAACTGTTAATGATATCAAAACACATGAACCAAAATTGCAGTTTACTCAATTCATTATAAAAAATCTATTGAATTATTATTTTACCCTTAATAAACTTATTTAATGTCTATTTATATATTTCTAACACAATTAATTACATATTTTCCCTAGCTAGTCCTCTATTGAATTGAACAAGTCATGAACTCATGATGTGCGATTTGAATTTCTCTGCCTCCTTTTGTTGTCTATAAATCAAATTAATCATCCTCCTCATTTAAATATTTGGTTATTAAAAGAGTTAAAACAAGTTTATATTATAATGTTTCTTTGGCATTTGATGCTGCAAAGCACATTCGAGCAACAGATTCAACAAATGAGGGATGGAAAGAAATTTCGATCATACTAGATATTATATACTTATGTAATCAACTAGTTTGGAACATTATTTTCAAATTTACATTACCATGTTTTAGTTGATATGAAAAACCTTTTTAGCATTTGCGCTTACGAAATGGTCACATGCATGGTGAAGTCACTGAAGCTGTTGGTGTTGAACACCCTATTTTAAGGGTTGCAAATTGCAATGTGGTGCTTAAGAGATCATTTGTAGTTGATAATGTAATTGATTTTAGCTTTTTTTTTATTAACGGAATTGATTTTAGTTATGTAATTAGTTTTAATTGAGGAATTCACAAAAGGCTAAATGGGTAATTTTTTTAAGATATGCGGGAAATATGTAATTGATTTTAAAGTTTGGGTATATGTGTAATTAAGCTTCTTAGTAGGGGATATATGTAAAAGACTAAAAGTTACTTAAAAGAAAATTGAAAAATAAATTAATTAAAAGAGCTGGATAGAGTCACGTAAGTTTGTTTGAGTTTCAATCGAATAATCATAGCAAGTAGCCAAGTACATCTAGTATGATTAGGATTAGTAAAAAAATTCAAGTTTCGTTATCAACGATTGTGTTATAAAAAATAATAAGTTTTCTCGTTGCCAGCCGATGGGTCTTGATCTACCTTATAGTAATAACTAAGCAAACAGTACATGTTAAAACTCACATACGCCAATAAACACGAAGAGACTATGATATGGTCGCTCTACATCAAAAGAACTATGTGCAACCATGAAGCCCATAAGAAAAACATAAAACGTGATCATTTGTCCCAGTATCATTAACATATGTTGATATGTATGGTACGGAAACTACATTTTATATAAGTGTGTTAGTTAATTGGACTCTAAGGGATAATACAAAAAGGCTAAGTATTACACAATTATGAGGTTTATTGGTATCTTCTTGGCGTATTTTGCTTCTTTCTTATTGCATGTGGTGTTAGATTCGTATGTCGCTCATGTCCCTTCCTTTGGTGAAAGACCGCTGAATTTTACGTATTACTTGAAAAGACAAGCATGAACACATTATTAGTAAACATTGTATCTTATCTTAACTAAGAATGTACAGAAATATACCACTTTTGTAGTATAGGTTGTTTAGATGGTGTTTTTGTTTCCTCCTTCATACACATTGATTTTAACAAAACCAGCCCTCAACCCTCCTCAAAATTGTATTTTTAATCGAAAATCATACTCATCGGCACTCACGCACGCTGCCACCACAACGTGTATCGCCGGCGAAGTTCTAGTTTTAACTGTCTTTAAACATTGCCTCTTAATGCTTCGAACGCCGATGTGGCAGCCAATACATTGCCCCCTTTGTCGGGATCTATTGTTTTAACAATTCACAAGTTGACCACATGTAGGGCCAGCCCTAAAGATTATAGGACTCTGGGCGAGTTAGGGAAAAAATGTCCCCCTTATACTAAGATTGAATTATTTGTTTTTAGTATCGGCCTCGTGGATTTTTTTTAAATAAATTGAGTTTATTTGTTTTGTCAAAAAAGCTTTTAAATTCAATACTTTATTTGTTTTAACAACTGGTGTACTTGTTTTATAAACATATGTTTTTTGGGTTAAACAAAATCACTTGAATTTGTACCTTAATGTCTATTTTTTTTTAAATATACAAATATATACATAAAAAATTTAAATGTCAGGCCTCTAGGGATTATCGGTCCCTGAACGGATGTAACCCAAAACCGACCCCAGGCCTCCCCTGACCACATGTAACCCAAAGTTAACTTAATTGCTTCATAAGAGAATTTGCAAAGGAGTTAATGGTGAAGTTTGGAGTTTTGGATGTGGCTTGCTCACTATTTATACTAGATGGCTTACATTGTTCTATCCTAGATCGTTCATCATTCTAGATCATTCTGGTAAAATATCTATGATTCTCACATGAAACTAAGTATGTATAAGAGTCTATGGACAAGTCTAGACTAATTAATGATAAAGGTTCGGATTGTTCAAGGGCCACTTTTTATTTTCACGACTATATAACCATTAATGTAAATAAACGTAAATTAAGTATAATGATCTTAGTTGTCTTTATGTGTATATCATGCATAAATATTTTGTTAACAAGGCTAGTTTTATGTAAAACTTAGCTTCTGATTATTTTAATGAGGCTTATTTTGAGTTAAAAATGGGTATAATTGTTTGATCTACTAGTCTCAACTATCACTTTTTTAGTTTCTATCGGTCACAACTATTGAATTGGTTGTTAGATCCCAACTTTTAGCACTTTGGCAACCAATAGTCCGTCGTTATATTTTTTTAACGTCGTTAAGTTTTTTTCGAATTCAAAACCGGTGTTTTATGACTTTTGATCGGAAGGAGATTATGAGTCAATTGATATAAAAGTTACTTCAAAACAACGCGCCGAACGACGGAACCATTTTCAGGTGTCGCCTGCAATCACACCAAAATCATTTCCGGAAGGTTTTGAACTTGTTGAATATTGGTTGGTGCGGTTTTTTCATACAACCCAACCAAAACCATTTTCGGTTCACACCATTTGCTCAACTTTGTACTAGTGATTAGACGATGAACCTGATTTTGCATCTTCAGAGACCAAATTCAGTTTGACAAAAAAATAAAGGGTTATTGGATTTTAATAATCCGAACTTTTGTATATTGGCCGATATTAATTCCAACTTAAAAAATTCTCTGTGGACTTGTTCTTGTGCCGTTGTCGCTTGTGTTGGTGATGTTCATGCCATTACACCTTAACTGGATTGTGTATCTCATGGTGTATGGGTCTCTTGCGATTGAAAATTTGTTCACCACTGTCACCTTCTTCCGGTCTGCTAACAAAGAAAAAATGAATTAGCTAGCAAAAGTTTTAACCCCGACGTGACAAGAACAAGCATTATCCTTCGGTTTTTACTTGCGGGTTTTGTTAGGATGTCTCAAGCTATGATAGTTTACTTAGTTTAGTTGAATAGTTGCAGGTTTTGTTAGGATGTTTCAAAGTATGATATTTATAACCTTCCTAATTAGGAAGGTCGGTTATGTGGGGGCAATTAGGTGGTGACACGTGGTCCAACCACGTGTTGCCACGTGTCGTTTATTTTTTTTTACTTTTACGTATTTACGGTTTTAGTCCTCGACTTTTAATAATTGATATTTTAGCCCCTGATGAGTTATTGACTTTTTTCTCTTAATCTACTTTGACATATAATACTACTTCAACATTCTGAATTTGACTGAGTTATCGTTTTGACTTCTAATTTTCAATTTTTTTTGCTTTTTAATGTGTGACATATTACGGCATGGTGTCGTGACATACGTGACCTGATACTTTTTCTTATCAACGCAGTGATAAAGCCACATACGCAAAACCCGAACACTGACCCGGCCGCTGCAAAGCGCGGCCCGGTCTAATATCTAGTTGTTAGGATGTTTCAAACTATGATAGTTTTAATGGTCAAATGATGATTTTTATTTTCATTCTGTTAATGTTTTTGTTTATCATTTGTTTATATGAATTGTGTTGTCTAGTTTCATAGTTTATCTTAGATTATAGGTATATTGGTTTTCATTGGTTCCAACTATCACATGTTGTCTTCTATCGGTCCCAACTATTGAATTGGATGTCAACGGTCCCAACTTTTATCACCTTGGTAACCACTGGTCCCGTCGTTAAATTTTTTTAACACCGTTAAGTTTTTTCCAAATTCAATACCGATGTTATAAGCCTTTTGATCGGAATGATAATATAAGTCGATTGATGGAAAAGTTACCTCAAAACGGCGCTTCGAACAACGAAATAGTGCTTCAATCGAGTGTTTAAACCTAACGGTGTTTCAATCGGATGTAAAAATTTTATCATTCAGATAGAGTTTTCGAGAAAACTTTTACATCAATCGACACGTATTATCCTTCCAATCAAAAGGACTAAAACATCGGTCTTGAATTTGGAAAAAACTTAACGGCGTTAAAAAAATTTAATGACGGGATCAGTAGTTACCAAAGTGATAAAAGTTGGGACCGTTGACAACCAATTTAAAAGTTGGGACCAGTAGAAGACAAAAGGTGATAGTTGGGACCAGTGAAAACCAATATACCTAGATTATAAGATCAATGTGGTTAATAGTATCATTCTAGTACCGTATCGTCTCTTTGGGAATTGTCGGGAGATAATCTCTGTCGATGAATCTCCTCGCCTCTTTAACTTTAAAACCGTCTAGCATGTCGAGATCCCAACACCAAACATCATCATTTTCCAATTCGCTGAATTCGTGTAACAGACCGATTTTTACATCACTGATTAAAGTCATCAAGGTAACCTGGTGATTGAAGAAGATTGGAAAAAAAATGAAAGTTTGAGCGACTTTATTGAGACAAAAAGTTTCATTGATTATAACTGATAAACGTTGTTGTAACCAGAAAACCAATTTAAGCATTTGTGTTATATATTTGGGTGTTTTCGACGAATAATAAGATTTGTATCTCAAATGCAATGGACCAAAGCTTGCCTTAAAAAAAGTCGGGTATCGAGCTTTCGTTTCTCTAAATTTAAGGTATTTGGTTTTAGTGTTTTAATATTTGTAAGTAAATCATAAATTTAAGCAGATCAATATGAAGTTTTTAACGTGTGTACATGTAAATAGTGGGAGATCCTGAACTCTTGTAGCATATGGGCGAAAAATCACATGGACGAGCTTAATATATATGTAATACATGTAATTTTTTTACATGTACGTATATATATAAATTTAAGATATCGGGGTAAAAATCAGAACTTTTAACAACAAAACGTGAAGAGGCATGCGTCTATCCCGGCCAGATGCGCCCTTGCATGCAATACTATTGAAAAACTAATAATACAATATATTTTACACTAGGTTTAACACCCGTGTGTTACACACGGGTTAAATAATAATATTTATAAAGAAATTAGAATTATTATGTTTAAAAATTTGTAATTTGTAAATATTTAATATTTAAGGAGCTCCATCAACTCATTGCATGAAACTTAATATTTTCCCTGTTAAACTTCCTATTATAGATTAAAAAAATTTTCCTCTAAAAATTGCCCCCTAAAAGTTTAATTTATTAGATAGATTCAATATTAAATTATAAACACTTTAATGATATATAACGTTAGGTCAACATAGAAAGTTGAATGTGTGAGTTGCATTCACAAATATTATTTCTTCTAGAAAAATAGACAATATATCTTATAAAACTTGTGAATTTAAAAATTATCATCGATGATTCAAATAAGTTAGTTTTGTTATTATTGTAAACAACTTTGTTTATTATTTTAATTACTATAATAAAGCTTTTAGTTTTGATAATTATCAATACTAGTTTATTAACTATCTTGTTGGTTTGTTATCAGATTATATTAACACTAGATTAGTACCCGTGTACTACACGGATTTTAGTTTTATAGGTTTTAACTCAATTTACATATCAAATTTATTTTTAACATATCTCTTATTAAATTGATTTAGATATTTATAAATATATTCATATAAAAATCATATGTTACATATGATTTATAATAGTTGGTAAATTTTTATTGGAACATATTTGGTTAGGAGATAATTGTAAATTCTTTTATTTGAACATATCAAGTTATGAGATTATTAATGATAATTGGTAAAACTTTAATTTGAACATATCGGGTTAAGATAAATCATAATAATTGATAAGTTTTTTATTTGAACATATCAGGTTAGTAGATAATTCATGATACTTGGTACATATCGGGTTAATATATAGATCATGATAATTGGTAAATTTTGTATTTGAACATATCGGGTTAGGAGATAATTGATGATAATTTGTGAATTTTTAATTTAAACATATCGGGTTATTTCGAATATGGAGCATACCATGACCCGTCTAAAAATTCTCCATCAAATTAATTAGAACATGACACCTAAGCAAAATCCTATGTGGAGTAGTTAAAATAGTGACATGTGGATGTGTTACTCAATTATTAGAATAGGTAGATTAAGTTTGTGTATTTATATAATAATTTAATAGTGTTTGAGTTAACTTAGGATCGGTATTAATTCGTTTAGCATAAATAAAGGATTTATAGGTTTTTTATATGTGTTCTTCGACCTTGTATTTTCAAAAGTGATGATAAAATTTTGGTAGAAATTTTACAACACTTATGCATGGATCCTTCCACCCTCAATTCACGGTAAGTTCTATTAAATATGATTCATTATCTAAAGTTATATCACTTAATTAGTTTTTGTGATGATACATTTTTGTTTATTTAAGGAGTTTGGAATATGTCGTATCGTTCTATGCCATATCCTTAATGGTGCCATTAGCGATTATTCGAACTCATGTGACACATGAAACTCAATCCTTTTTTGAAGTTAACGGACACAAAGTGTATATGATCATTGCCATTGTCGCATTATTTGCGACTGAAGTCGTATTTTGGACTTTGTTTGGTACAAAAATCTATTTAAATGTTAAATATTACATTCTTCTGAAATATATCGGTATCATCTTGGCAAACATTACTCTTTTCTCGCTTATGATGATGGCATCAGGTCTTAAACCTCTTTTCAGGCGCATCTTTATAATATTTTATACCGCATTATTTTGTGCAATTTTCTGTCTTCCGGATCACTCGTCCCCTTCTGGTTTGGCTTACTTGGGAGTTGTTCTTGTACCTTTGTCATTTGTGTTGGTGTTATTTGTCCCCAAAAACCTCAATTGGCTTGTGTATTTAGTGATATGTCTATTCATTGTTATGGAAATTGTGTCTATCTTTATTACCAAATATAAGTCTATTAATGAAGAACAAAAGGTACATAACTTGGAAGATGATGAACAAGACATGAACAACAATAATTTGGAAGCTCAACAAGTGATACAACATGAGGACAACAACAACAACAACAATCATCATCCTTGAGTTTAATTTAGATGTTTTAGACTATTGCTTCATGTTATAAGTTGTTAGCTTCTAACTTTTTTTGTTCACTATTGTCGTTTATTTATGAATTGTGTCATCGTATAATTTCATATCTTAATTGAGATTAATTTATTTTAGAGTTTTTTAAATGATTTATTTGTTATAGAATCATTAGTGTGGTTGATTTAATCATAAAGTCCTTATATTAAAAGAAAATGGAAAAACAAGTTAACTAAAAAACCTGGATAGAGTCACGTAAGTTTGTTTGAGTTTGAATCGAATAATCATAGCAAGTAGCCAGGTACATCTATTATGATTAGGATTAGTCAAAAAAATTTATCAAATTACGTTATCAAAGATTTTGTTATAAAAAATAATTAGTTAGTTTTCTTGTTGCTAAAGTACCTTAATTTCTTTTTTAACTCTTTAAAGTTAGAAGTATTAAATTTTAACAGTCATAATCCTTATATAATATAGCAAAACAAAAAAATCCTATGTGGCATCTTTTCATAGCTTTTAGCCTATGTGGCATTATTTGAGATATTATCTCACAATAATAATTTTTTTATTTAAAATATCTATATAAAAATTATTATAATAAAACTATTTACATTTTTTGTCCCCTAATTTTTTGGAGAATTCTAAAAAATTTAAGAATATTTATATTTTTAGCCCTTTACTACAAGGGGTATACGTGAGTCGGTTTATATTTGATAGGGTTTAAAAATGAAACTTATGAAAGTTAATAATAACATACAATTAAAGACATCGGTGTTTTATAAATATACATACCATTTTTATATGATTTTTTTAAAAAAAATAAACTACACCACAAAACTAAGCACTTTATTCTCTTTAATTTGAATATAATATTGCTATACTAAAAATCTAATTTTTAAAATATATGATGTGTTCCGTTTTACCACGGTTTTGTCTCAAAACTGAATGGAATATTCATGAACATCCTTAAAAGCATCATTTGAATTGTGTTCCCGAGCGTAGCGCGGACACTAAACTAGTTATTATTATATTTACACATTTTTTTAACTTGAAAACTGTCTTGAAAAACCATTATTTTTCGATAAGTGAAATATATCCGTCGAACAGAACAATAAGAGATAAAGATTTAAAGAGAATCATGTTGCGACTTTTCTATCTCGCCTATATATGAGTCCTGATGATAATCAAGTTAAACTAATGAAGTAAGATATATCTTTTTTCTAAATTTCTCTGCTAGTCCTTAAACTAAAAAAATAAGCATATATCATCGTTTAGGTTTATATTTTGTTACCATTTTCTTCTTATTTTTTTAAGAAATATCACATATCATCTTTTATGTTTAAAATTTTGTAATAGATTTCATTTTTTTATGGGTTATTTGATTTAAATAATTCAAACTTTTGTATATTGATCGATATTAATCATAACTTAAAAAATTTCATGTGGCAATCCCAATTTATAACTTATTTTCCTAAAATGATCCTCCGTTAAAGTTGATTTAATGCCGTTAATTTTTTTTTATTTTCTGACCGATGTTTTAGGGTTTTTGATCGGGAGGACGATACGAGTCTATTGATGTAAAGTTTATCTTGAGCCGATGCTCCAAATAAAGAAATATTAACATCCGATTTAAGCACCGTTAGCTTTAAAGACCCGATTGAAGACCATTTGGTCGTTTGGAGCATCGACTCAAGGTAAGTTATACATCAATAGATTTGTATCGTACTCCCAATCAAAAGCTCTAAACATCGGTCAGACATTCGAAAAAAAGTTAACGGCGTTAAGTTAACTTTAACAAATGATTATTGTAGAAAAATAAGTTAGGGAATTTTTTAAGTTAGATTAATATCGACGGATATACAAAAGTTAGGATTATTAAAATCCAATAACCTATTTTTATAGATACAAAAAGAGTTGTTCAAATGAATGCAAGTTAATAATAAATTACGAGGCTTATAAAGATTAATCGGTCAACAAAGTCAAGAACAGGTAGGCTCGGGTCCGGTTCCAGGTATAATCGGGTTTTTTTTCCAGTTTCGGGTCAGGTCCGGGTTTTGACCGTGTTGGGGTGGATTCGGTTTCAGTTCGGGTTTGGTTCCACTTTTTTGGAGGAACCAGAACCCATGTGTACGCAACGGTTTAGGTATAACCGGGTCCGGTTCCGGAAACGGATTTTTTTTTCATGCCTAGATAGTAGGAATTTAAAAAAACCTAATTTTGGCTATAAAAGTAAAAGGGAGACGGCAATTAAAGTGAAGTTCCAACTCGAGTAAGAAGCATTCGCCCAAAGGCTATAAAGCATTCGGTTTGACTAAATTTATTCGTATTGTTTAATTGCATGCATAATGTTTGCTACTTTAGTTTCGTTTGTAATGTGTTTGATGCTATAAACTTTCAATACTATGTAGGTTATTGATGATCACTTATAGACCTTATTCTTGTGATTGTTCCTAAACCCTTCACCAAACATACAATGTTTTCATATTATGTTTATGTAGGTTATTGATGATCACTTATAGACCTTATGCTTATGTTTAGAAGAAGAAAAAAGAAACAAAAGATTTTGTGATGAAAGTCAAATAAAGAGCTCTCTTACCTTACTTTAGTCAAACTATGTTATTTTAAATGGATATTTGCTGGCTTTAGAGTTTGACTTGAATGTTTACTTGAAAATCCATACCGTCAGCTATCATTTAACAATCGTTGCACCACCGCATTTATTTTAGGATTTAGAAAAAAAATTATTATTAGTATAAATAAATAGGAGTCATATTAAGTTTTTGTTTTGTAGTTTTTATCAAAATATCATCATATAGAAAAGATTTGGTTGTTTAAGATTAGTCTGTGTATTTCATCAAATATTTTCCTATTTTTTCAGGTTTAGAAGCTGCAATTTAGAACCTAAAATGGACTCATCTTCGTCCGCTGCCAATTCACGGTAAGTTTTGTTTCGATTCGTCTAAGGTAGATCTCGAGTTTCCTATGGTAAACTAATGTTATGTACGCAGCTATTGACAATCGTCGTCGTTTCAGGTTTATGGTGTTCTTTCTATCTATGCAACGCATGATCATCTTAGGAGGACTAAACCTTCTTCGAACTCAAATGTCGAAAGAAAATCAATCCGCTTTTGAAATCAACGGAAACAAAACGTGTATGATCATTGCCATTGTTGTATTACTTGCGTTTGAAGTCACGTCAGTGACTTTGTTACACGCAATGAGGGACACATATTACACCATTTTTAGATATATCACTCCATCCTTGGGGTGCCTTGTTTCCGTCTCGCTTATGATGGTGTTGGATCTTTTCCCCAAAGAGAACAAGATGACATACGCGTGTTTGCTCTCGTATGGGCTCTTTGGGTATTATATGTGTACCGAAGATGATCACAAGAAGCTCGACGAGAGTTGTTCTGATTGCTTTGTTTTCAGTTACTTGGGACTTGTTTTGGTACCTCTCACGCTTTTGTTGGTGTTATTCGTCCCCATAAACCTCAACTGGATCGCGTATGCAGCAATATATCTGTCTAATGTGGTAGAAGTTATGGGAGTTATGTTTTCCGGTATCATTATATTCAACCAAGAACAAAAGGCGCAAAACTTGAAAGCTCGTCACGAACAAGACAAGAAGAATGATGATTTTGAAGCTTAACAGCAACTGATCTAACAGAACAACAACAACAACAAGTCAACAACAACAAGTATGCTTGTTTTTATATGTTTTATACATTCAGACAATAGTTTGAATTGTTATGCTTTAACTCTTTTTTAAATAACAGTTGCAAGTACTTAAGTACTGTCTTATTTCAATACTAATATAAATCAAACTTGAAACAATTTAGGATTTTGTACAACTTATAAAACAGTTTAGAAACTTTTCTAACACATGTACTTATTAAGTTACTAGCATCGCGGCATGTTAAGGGGACGTGGTAACATGCGTTCTTCGGTTCGATTCCCATCTTTAACAATAAATACCGTTTCCATCCCCCATGTAATGTGTCGTTCGAGATGACAATGCAAAAACCATACACCAGGGTTAACGGCTTTGAACCTAATTGCAGCCCATCCGTTTATCGGAACAAGAACAGTGTTACGATATGGTGGGTCAACTAGGTTGTACTTTAACGGGTCCTTGTATCGGTCGAAGTTACCAAATCCCCACCCGAGGATGTAAAAGTTGAATCCGTGTAAATGCATTGGATGATCAAGCCCCACGACCAACGCGGTACCTTGAAAAACTACTTCAACGATCGAGCCATATTCGATCACCCTGACTTCTGTAGCGCGTTTAGGGGTTCGTAGAATCAAAGGTAAGTTACTACCGGTGAAGTTGTAAAACAAAGGCGGCACTCGAGGAAAACGTGTTCCAAACACACCCTTAATGTGATCATAGTAAGCTTCAAGTATGTCACTTTGTGGTGACACGAAGCTAATGTTATTCATACTAGCCGCTAGTCGCGTACCATTTGGTCCTGCACACGACCTGTTTTGACATGGCAACGTGTTTAATGAAACGGTTGAATAAATTTGTGTATCAAACGTATTTAACGAGAATAAAACCGGGTCTAAACTCCTAAGACGACCAACAAAGTCAAAAGCCGCGGTGGTGTCGTTGTAACATGGTAGAGAAGGGACGAGAGGAGATGTGGTCGTAACAGGATGATCAGCATATTGGAGGATCGCGGTGGTGGTGGTGTTATCAAAAGCAATATTAGTGGCGGATGAATACGCTCTCGCTGCCATGTAGTAACGGCCCCGTGTCGAAGCGTGTTTTGCTTCTAGCAAGCAATCAAGTGTTTGGCCCGGTGAGATTAACACATAGTTTGTTGTTAGTGGCTTAGTGTAGCTACCATCAGCTCCAACCACTGTTAATGAATGATTTGCAATGCTGATAAAAAGGTTTTCATTCATAGCTGCATTTATCATATGTAAAAGATATCTTTTGCCATATGTCACATTTAACTTGAATGTATCTGAAAATTTAACCAAATTTAAACAAGTTAATTAAATCTTGAGTAAACTGCTATTTTAGTCTCTGAGGTTTGGTAAAAATCACGGTTTTCTATTCTTTTAGTCTATTAGTTTCATACAAACTTGTTGTTTTAGTTTACAACACTAACGGGCCATTCATTTTTCCAGTTAAGTTTGTGTGAAATGACAGTAATACCCCTGGACCAAAATAGTAATTTTGACAAAACCATAATGACTAAACCGGCCGGTTCTATTATTAACCTAACCATCTGTCCGGTTTAGTTTGTGAAAACCAACCGTAAACGAAGGTAGGTTGTAGATACGTGAAATTACTAAACTAACCTTTACTTGAACATGGATAAAAATCACCAGGTTGACCATTTATGGTATAAGCATCAGATATTTTAGGGACACCACCAGACTCAGCAAATTCACGTAGCACTCTCATTATATCTTCTTTCCACCACTCTCCTAATATGAATTAAAAAAAAAGAAATATAAACATCTCCATAATATTTTTTTAAAATAAGTTTTATGATCAAGAAATTGTTTATTTTTTTTAAAGTTTCAACCATGTATGTGTTACCAAAAATTATGGGCACTTCTTCATGAGGCGTGGGGAACGGATACTTAGTGTGCCGCTTAGGGTGCACTATGATTGCACCATGGACCGTGGCTCTAGACCAGTCGCTATGAGCGTGCCACCAAAGTGTTCCAACCTCCATAGAAAATATGATCTTGTAGTTAAATGAGTGGCCTGGTTGAATCGGACATTGTGTTATATATGCTGGACCATCTGACCATGGATTTCTTGGTTGTTTTACTCCATGCCTACATTTTGAAACTTGTATCGTGTTATCCTGTTTTATTACTCAAATAAACTTTATGAAGGTCGAGAACGTATAACATACCAATGAATGGTGATGTTGTATCTTCCATTGTTATGGACCTTTACATAAATCGTATCTCCTTTACGAACATGCAACGTTGGTCCTGGAAATTGCCCATTTACAGTTAAGATGTCTTTCTTTGCACAAAGACGAGTGTATGATGTCTCCTTCACCTACGCAATTAGATATGTAAGCTTTAGGTGGCGTGCGATTCTTAATCGAACAAATAACTCAAAAGAAAAGTGCTTACGAAAAACTTATGATGTCGCCGCAATGCTTCACATTGTATGAATATTGCTAATGAGAAGAAGATGATGATTTTGTAGTTGGTAGACATTTTGAATCATAAGACAATGACTACATTTCTCTAGATGAAAACATATGAATTTGTTCAAGATTTGCATAAAGTTGATGTGACTTTAGTGTATGTAAATGAGTCAAGATACCATTAAGGTCTTTCATTTTAACTAGAATATGGATCAATTTGGAAAATTCAAAATAATGTTGTACACTATTACATTAAGTGTAATTAATACGTGGAATTTATTCTCTTGTTACTTAAGTAACTAAAATGCTACTTAATATTGTTGTTAAGTTATTTGTAGGTTTGAAAAAGCATACATTTATAGGACAATGTAATTGATAGTTGTTAAAAATGTTGAGTTGTATCAACTTCCACAATTTAATCTGCACAATTTTGTTAAAACATCCATGAGATCAAATAACATCCAAAAAAAGTAAAAAGTTTTAGTTCCGCCAATGTAAGTTTATGTGCACGAACCATAAACATAGCAATGAACGAATCAATCGGTAACATCAGTCTACATTTCATGAAAACATTTGCAAAATCATTCAATACAACCTTAAAAGGTAGAAAAAAATCAACCACTCATTTTAGTTTCTGAACTTCAGTTTTTAGACATGCGCGTGCACAAGCTAGCCTTACGTATAGAATGCCGAGTGTGACAATATCAACAACAAATGAATAAGCGACAAACGATATGTTGAATCGACAATTTAACATGCACAGCCACCTCGTTGCTCTGTTTCTGGTACAGCCTCAGGCACCCCCTGGAAGTATCTGTTCAACACCGAAAATGTTAGGAAGAATAGAATTTAATGTAATAAATTGATTATATATATTGTCAGATTTTATTCTTACATCTTTTAAGGAAAAAAGTCTAAAAGGTGGCCATTTGTACTTGTTTACTTACGGATGAGTCGATTTCAGTTAATTTCAAACGGGTCAAACAAAAAAACCAGTTAAGAAGGTAACAGCACAAATGGTTCAGAATTTGACTGAAGTGAATGTTACAGCTTAAATGGGTCAAAATCGGATGAAGTGCGTATCTGACACATATAACATATTAAAGCATTTTATCAAAAATTTATATCATTCTCTTGGCGAATATAGAAGCTGGTAACCATAGATAACACACTATTAAGTTTTCGCCTACAGTCGATTGGAATTGGGGTCATATATATAAGTTTAAAGAACATACATGGCAAAAAATCTATTTCATCACTATCATAGAACACACACACACACACACAACAAATACTCCCTAAGTCCCTCTTCCCAGTTTACAGAATAATTGCAATTTACATGCAAATTAGTTGAAGCTAACGCAACCAGTTTTCCAAGGTTTATATTTCAATGCTCCTATTTAATAAGTTGACCACTTGATCAACCATAAAATGCAAAAATTTCAACCTTAAAACATAACTAACAAACATACTTGTTTTGACATATATGAAAGTCTTGAACAAAATAAATAAGCATAGTCAAACTTACATATCCTGGTCATGTTCATTTGCCATTGCAGTTCTGGCGATAGACAGGAATGCAGCATCCACATTAACGTCTTCTTTTGCAGATGTCTCAAAGTAAGGAATGTTCCCTTTCGCAGCACACCATTCCCTTGCCTTCTTCTCAGAAACCTAATTTCAGACACTTTTAGTATATGCACCAGGTATTTAAAGTAGAAAATGGAAATAACATAGTGAAACTTACAACTCGGCTATTTCCACCGTCTATGTCCATCTTGTTACCAAGCAGTATAAAAGGAAAAGAGCTTGGGTCTGGTGGGTTTGCCTGAAAAAAATGAGATTTGGTGTGGACCGGATTGTTTAAGTAGTGCTACATATCTCAACTTTCTAGCATTAAAACAGGCATAAGAGGTCTCAAGAAAACAAAATTCTAAGCATGAAGTTTGATTAGCTTTAATGCAAAAGAAATAAAAAAGTAAAAAGGTATTACATATTAAAAGACAATTTTTCCTACTCGTGACATGCAATTGAAACATGCATAAACTAACATTAAGATATAAGAAACACACATTATCCAATGTAAATAAATTTTTCATTTTTCACCAAAGTGAAGAATGAGAACAAAGTCTAGAGATCTTACTTCTATGTACACATTGAGCTGTAATTCCACAACTAATAAAGAATGAAACGCGTAAAACATAAATATTATGGGCTAAAAGGAGGCCTAATAACACAAGGAAGCATGACAAGTACAAAATTGATGGCGTACAAATGTACAAAATTTCCATAATATTTACTAATGAAGGCAAAGCTCGATGCTGATATCTGTTTGTAAAGAAATGAAAATAATACAAATACAAATGTTAACTTAAAATTTAAAACCATAAATGTACCTGCTTGAGAAATTCCTCATGCCAATTGTCAAGTGTATCAAAAGATCGCATCACATTTACATCATACACTAAAACACAACAATCTGCTCCACGATAAAACGCAACACCGAGACTTTGAAACCTCTCTTGCCCAGCAGTGTCCCATATCTTGCAAATAAAATAAAACAATCAATCAATTACCAAAAACCAACTCTAAAATGATCAAAATAAAACACAAAATAACCAAAAAAAACTCACTTGTAAAGTGACAAGCCTGTCATCTATTTGTAACTCTTTGGTGACAAAATCAGCTCCAATTGTAGCTTTGTATTGCTGACTGAATTTCTTATGTACATATCTTAAAACCAGTTAACGGATCACGATAACCAATAGATACAAGTATACAATAACATCATTATCTTGAATCTTTAAATTCCTAGATCAGATAACAAGAGGAAGAACAAACAAATTACCCAATCACCCACTAAATTCCGAAGAACCTATGTTATCAAAATCCCTTCGGCCCATCCACGCGCGCCTATGAAGTTCCGCCAAGATTCTGGAGAGATTCTGCAAATTCTTGCCAAACATATTCGAAACATCCAAAACATACCCCGGAACCAGCCAAAATAAGCTTAAAACAAGTCTAAAACCCCGAAAAAAGGTAAGTTAATGCCGTGTGTCTTGCTTATCTCGAGCCCTTGTTTTTTAAACGCCTTGCGCATACGCCCAAAGGCTCGCCCTTTTCACCTTGAGTGCCCTCGACAACTACGCGACGAACACATGTACATAAACACATTCGAATCTTAAATAAGAAGATTCAGCGTAACGTAAGTCGTAAACTACTCTACACAAAATGTAAGCCTGCATACATCGTATCTTAATGCGGTAGCTAAGTCAAACACCGGATACGCGTAAGCCTTTTTTTAGAGTAATGTAAGTTACAAATTACAAAAAGCTCAACAAATTACATCAATTTCATATAAAATGACCTAAATTAACAGATTTAGATACTCAATTGCATAAACAAAAACCAAAAGCTCAACAAAAATAAACCAATTGAGTCAATTTTTCACAAAAATTAACTATTAACAGGATACTGATTCATCAACGATGTTTTACCAACCCTGAAAACACAAAATCGAAACTCAAATCGAGCTACAAATCGAAACCCTAAATCAACAATGAACATATATACGATACGTACCCACTGTCGCCGAGAACGATGACCTTGAGCAAAGTTCTTCGTCGCAAAGACATGGCGAAAAAACTGTAGCAAAGAAGATTTGAAATCTAGATTGGGATCAATAATGGTGGAGAAAAGGGGCGCCAATTTCGATCTGTGTTTCTGGAACAATTTATTATGAAAATGGTGATGTTATTGATGTGTGTGGGTCATCAAGAAATGTACAACTCATCTTGCATACTGTACAAGCTAACTTATGGTTACTTGGTTAGTTGGTTGCATGTTGCCAAGATTGTTTTTTTTATAGTTAAAAGTGTCACACGTCCCTTAGAAAAGCTCGTATATCAACAATCATACATCAACGATCACTTGAGACCGTAATAGATTATGAGCTCTATCCCTAGTTTTTCTTCCACCTTGGCCATAAGCCATTTAGCTTGTAACATATTGTTTACGGAGTTGTTTGTTTCACTTCTTAATGATTTAGTTTAGTGTTTAATCATTTAACATTCAAATTCTGAGCGTTTGGTTCATTTAAGATATACGTCAAACTTTTTTATTATTTGACATGTTATTTAATCACTATAATTTTTCTTTAAAAACACATATTTATTTTGTAAGATACATGTGTCATGAACATTAATAAGATTTTTCATTCTAATGTTGTGTATGTATAAACCTAATTTTACGGTGGTTGGATTATAGTGTTGACAACTTGACATCATGAGCAAAATGTGCTTTCTCAAAACAACTTTTGACTGCTAGTCTCCATCATCTTTACTTTATCCATATCCCCATTACCCCATATGATGCTCTAGTTAATGACCAACGGGGCTTTGCTTCAGCGGTACCCAAATGCGCTGTGATGGAATGACTTATTAGGGTTCGAGTCCTGAGCAAACCGGTTTTACCTTATCCTTGTCGCTTCGCGTTAAACTGGGTCAGTGGCCTAGGAGGTGGGGGATTTCTCCGAGGGGTGGAAAATCATTAGGTCGAAGTACTGAGCCCAACACGTCCAGGCGTCCAGCCCAGCTGCGTGGGGTGGGGTTTCGCAATGGTCCCTCTGGACTGTTCTTCGCCCGATTATTTGCTGTAAAAAAAAATGCTCTAGTTAATGTGTTGACAATGGCTAGATGAACATAGCCATCAAAACGTATGATGTACTTTTTTGCCAATTGTAGTTTTTAAGTCATCACTCATGAATGTCATAACACAAAGATGGGTCGCTAGAGTTAAGATCATGTGTGATATGGCGTTTTTATTTACCCAAAGCATCTCAAAGCGCCTCTCAACCACCACCTCGGGGCTTTGATTGGATTTTTTTGTCATTAGCGCTGTGTAGAAAGCGCCTCTCATATATTGCTGAAAAATGCTGAGGTTGAGTACTTTTATGGGTTTTTATGTTTTACAATTACACATGGTCTAAGAAGCCTAAGTATTGTTTGGTAGTCACTAAATACTCAATAAGATTTAATATTTTACAAGTTCATTAAATGGTAAGTATTTTAAAATACGACAATTTAGAGGCTACTTCTTAACCATTTAATATCTTATATCACTTAATGGTTCAGATGTTTTGAACTATTGAGATTTAAACATCTAAATGACCAATAAAAGGCTAGCAAACACCTTTAATATCTTAAAACACTCTAAGTTGAGTTCAAACTACTTTCGTATATATGGTTACAAATGAACCAAATCAAACGTTGTTCCGTTAACAATTTATGAACCGTCCAACAAAAGATTCATTTTTGTTCGTTCATTTAATAAACAAATCGAAACATATGCCAACCCTTTTTTTACTAATTGAGTAGCATGTTTAGTGAAACAAGTTATGAAGTTAGTCAACTGCTTAACGAACCATGTCACATGATTACTATTCATCAACCCACAACTCATTCAATAAGTTTAGATAAAAACAAGTCGTTTTCAGTTTACATGATTTTAAACACGTAAAAGTCAGGACGAATGATTTTACACAAACTTGAAGGATAAACATGTTATTTATCAAACTCTTGTGACCACAAGTGAACACATCCCAAATCTACAACACCTTCAAAGATAACTTTTTTTTCTTCCTCAACACGCTTCGTTCAACCCACCTCAAAACCCATCATTCCACTCCAAAATTAACTCAAATCATCACTCTCAAATCATCAATCGATCAACAAAAATCGTACCTTTTACCCTCAATTTGATGGTTTCAAACTCAAAATCATCAGTCTCCGGTGGAAAATGTTTTCCACCTGGCTTTAGGTTTCATCCAACTGATGAAGAACTGGTTCTTTATTATCTCAAAAGGAAGATTTGTCGTCGATCACTTAAGCATGATATTATTGGTGAAATTGATGTTTATAAATGGGATCCAGAAGATTTGCCTGGTATGTAAACATTGTATGGTTTTGTTTATTCACTTCATTGAAATTATTGTGCTGATTGTTGATATTAGGGTTTTGTTTTTTTGAAGTATGTAATTGTTTTAGGGGTTGATTTTGTGATTATTTGGTAGATTAGTTTTTTTATTGTTTTTGTTTTCGTTTGTGAATTTTGAAGTAGTTTTTATACTGTTTTTTTTGTTGAATTATGCTGGATATATTATGTTTTAGTTTTTATAGTTGAATTATGCTGTTTAATTGTTTATCATCTAGATTAATTATTTTGTTGATAATAGTTTTTGTAATCACATTAAGTTAGTAGCAGATTTAGCATGAAGACTAGACGTTTAACCAGTCTTCTTACTCTCTAGTTCGATTGGTCTGACCAAAAGGTGCACAAATCAGTTATTTTTGGTTAACATGCTATTTTCGGTTATTGAGTAGATAGGATATTCACCGACTAGTTTGGTTAATAACCGGTTATTCACTTTAACCGATTTTTTCTAATATTTGATTATTTTTTTCGGGTTTTTTTTTTTTAACAAAATGAGCCACTTTAAATAGATTCATGGCCCAGAATACGATTAATCCGGCATGGGCTACATGAGCCCTTAGTAGTTTACCGGATAAATTGATAAGCCGGGCATTCCCCGGCCCACCAAGCGAAACCGGTGGTTTCTTGGTCACGACCAGCTAAAGCTAAAGTTCCATCGTTTCCACGGGGTAGAACCTCCTCAGGGAATATAAGGTTTTTATGCGGGGAATATAAGGTTTTTATGAGGCTGATCTTGACGTTTAACCGGTCTCCTTACCTCTGTAGTTGGATTGGTCGGACCTAGAGGTGCATAAATCGGTTATTCTTGGTTAACTTGCTATTTTCGGTTATTGAGTAGATAGGATATTCACTGACTAGTTTGGTTAATAACCCGTTATTCACTTTAACCGATTTTTTCTAATATTTGATTATTTTTTTCGGCTTTTTTCTGGGTTAACTCGTGGATCGGTTAAAATTAGTTTTGAAAAAATTAACCAGTTATTCTTTATGTTATACAGGGCAGTCTAAGTTGAAAACAGGCGATCGACAATGGTTCTTTTTCAGCCCGAGGGATCGAAGATACCCGAATGGTGGAAGATCAAGCCGAGCCACATCGAATGGATACTGGAAAGCAACGGGAAAAGACCGAATCATCAAACGAAAGTCATGTTCGGTCGGGGTTAAAAAAACCTTAGTTTATTATCGAGGTCGTGCACCTTCGGGTTTAAGAACCGACTGGGTCATGCATGAGTACACCATGGATGAAGAAGAGCTCAAAAGATGCACGGTGGCTCAAGAACGATACGTCTTGTACAAAGTATTTAAGAAAAGTGGACCGGGTCCTAAGAATGGCGAGCAGTATGGTGCGCCGTTTGTCGAAGAAGAATGGGATGATGAAGATTGCTTGGATATTGATTCTCTTTTGGTTCAAAAACTCGATCCGGTCTCAGTAACCGAAGTTGAAAATACAAATACGCGAGAGAAAGAAGATGGAATGAGCTTTTCGAACGCTATTGAGGAGTTTTTGATCAAAGTTATTGAAAATCCCGACCTTTTACCTGGACCCGAAACCTTGGAAGAGAACGAAAACTGTTTGCTTGAGGGCTCGTCGGGTCAATTGGAGAAAGATTTTCTTGAAATGGATGATTTAATCGGTCCAGAAACGGGAGTTTGTAATCCGGTTTCAGATTTTGGTTTGTTATCAGAGTTTGACTTTGAATCCGAAGGAGCCTACAATATGCACAATTTGGAGTACTGGCCTGGGCTTGAAGACTCGGGCCTTGCGAGTGGAGCTGTGAGTCATGATTACGAGCTGCACGATGAAGTCCCGATAAGCTTTGATCTATGGAACCACTATGATAAACCCTACAGCGGCATCATGTCTATTCAACCAGTTCACGAACCCGTTTCCAACCCATCATCAGGTACTGAATCGATACATGATTTCTAAGCCGGTCATGTAAACGTTTAAAGATAACATAACTAGTTAAAAACCGACGATAGTAAGTTTGTAGTAGTAGTTAAAAAGGTGCATATAATCATGTACCATGTTCTTATTTTTACGTTTTTCTCTAACGTTATGAAGCTCGTGATCAGATCGACAATGGGCCAATGGCAAGAGCTCTCGAGCACGACTCGTGGAGTTCAACACCAAGCTTTTTTAGCCCGTTTCACGAGCGGTGTAATATCATTAGCTGATCATGTAATTTTCCCCGTTTTTCGTTTGTTTTTAGGTGTGATAATCGAAGAAAATCCCACCGAATATCATTCAAATCAACGTCCCGAAAACACGAAAGACGATACCGATTCCTGGCTTTCATCTGCTTTATGGGATTTTGTTGATTCAATACCTACAACTCCAGCTTCTGCTTCTGAGGCCGCCGACACGGCCAGCGGCACCATCACTCGAAGGTTAGAGAAACCGAAACCAAAACCAAAACCAAAACCGAAACCGAAATGGGCGAGTTCAAGTAGGGGTATTGTGTTTTATTCTGTTCTTGGTGTGTTGTTTGCGATGTTATGGGTGTTTGTAGGATCATCTATAGAGTTATTAAATAGATTTGTGTGGTTATAATAAGTTAACGATGATGTAACTGTTTAAAGTTTGTTCTAATGTGGAAAAAGAAGAGGTGTTAGAGCAAGTTTTTTTTGCCGTAACGTTTATATTTCTTTTGATTTTTTATAAACAACTAGGAAGGCGTTTAGCGACGGGGCTGCATGATGATCCTAACATGCTGACAAGACTACAAAAATAATATTGGTTGTTATATGTTGTATCAGTTGAGACAATGTAAGTTAGATTGTTACATGTTGTATCGGTTGAGACAATGTAAGTTAGATTGTTAGATGTGGTATAAGTTGAGACAATGTAACATTGTTATATGTGGTATGAAAGTGTACAAATCAATTTTTTGTGTGATTTGGTTTATAAAAGTGTACAAATCAGTTTTTGAAATAGTTTTACAGTCTTCTTAATTGTTCAATTGGTTGGTTTAAGTTAGATTAGACTAAGATTGTTAATTGTAAAAACAAAACTTATTCATAAAACTATCTTAAAACTCTATTTGGTTTGATTTTTTATGTTGGTGTTAGCGACGAAAGGACCAATACCAAGATAGGGACAAGGCAAAGAAAAAAAAAGAAAGAGAAAGAGTGTTTGTTGGAGAGGTTATTGGGTGTTATCTTGAGCCTTAACGTCATTACACATGCTCTTAATGTGTTACGTCACAACCTTTTGCACTAAGAGAGCCTTGTGTAATGTTGTATTTGATGCAAACTTTCGATGGCAAAATAAGCCTCTTAGGGTATCATAAGATTGGTCGTCGGAAAATGGTAAAATAAGGATTAAAGATGGACTTTAACGATATCGTGTTTCTCTTGTTAAGAAGTGAAAAACCTATTATATTTGAAAAATGCCTCATGTAACGTGTTTAACACCCTCCCCCTTTGACTAACATTTTTCAATCATTGTCATCCAATTAATCTAATGTTTTCTTAATTGGGTAATGACAAAAGACATTACATGAAACGTTAACCATTACACTATCTTTTTGTATAATGTCATGCAGTTTAACCATATACCATAAACTAGATAAAACTTGTAAAATTATGAGACTCTTTCACAACTTCTTTTGAATGAGTAAGTGCTGAACCAATAACCGTTAAGTGCTGAATTAGTTAGATGTTTGAATCATTAAAAGCTAGTATATTGTTTAGCTTTTCAAATGCAAATGTCTAACTAATTCAGATAAGAGGTCTTAACCATCTACACTCGGTATACTACATAACCATTTAGAGGTAAAATGCAGAACTATTCAGACATCTACTCGTAAAACAAACAGTCTAAACCATTAAAAATTGAATCGTTCATACATCTAAATCGTCAAAAAACCGAAACAAAAACAATTTTTTTAAACATTTGTCGGTTTTGTATCACATTTTCGCCCCTTTATCCATCCAAACATCAAACCCACCCTTAAATCTTCAATCTTCATCATCACCAAACACAACACAAACACTCCGGCAAAACTCGCCGGAAAAAATGGCAACAACCGCAAAAATCCTAACTTTTTCCTTATCTTCAACCACCACCACCACCCGTTTATCATACTCTCTAATCACCTTCCCCAAATTCAACCCTATTCCTAGGGTTTATCTAGGGTTTAAAACCAAACCCTTCACCACCACCATCGCCGCCGCCACCACTACAACAACCACCACCATCACCGACGAACCATCACTTGAATCATCAAAACACTCAATCCTCCTTGAACGTTTAAGGATCAAACACCTTAAAGATTCATTTGGTAACAATAACAACACTCACAAAGCTAAAAAGCTTCAAACTTTAGTGGAAAATGGTGATGGGTGTTTGGAGAAAAAAAAGGTTTTGGGGTTTGGTGAATTGGGTTTGAGTGAAGAGGTGTTAGAGGCTTTAAGAGAAATGGGAATTAGTGTGCCTACTGAGATACAAAGTTTGGGGATTGGTGCTGTTCTTGATGAAAAAAGTGTGGTTTTAGGGTCTCATACTGGTTCTGGGAAAACACTTGCTTATTTGCTGCCTCTTGTGCAGGTTTTTGTTTCTGTTTTTAGTGTTTTCTTGGTTTTATTGCTTGATTGATTGACATGATTTATTAGTCGATAATAATCGTTGTTATTGGTAAAAAAAGTGAATGTTGGGGCGTGCTATGGATTAAACTGTTAGTATGGATTATTATCGCCCAAGAGGGCTCATAGTTTGGATTATTAAAATCCAATTTTTCTGTAAGTTTTGCTTAAAAGTTAGTTATAATTTTAAGTGTTTTGTTGTGTGTTTAAACTGAGAATTGCAATTGGAGCTGAGTGTATGACAGTAACTCTAGATGTTAAATACTTAAATTTAAATGGCATAACTTTGGGGATGGTTGGATGTGTATTTTGAAAGTGATTAGCTGAAGTGGCGTTAAATAATCGGTAAATTCAGTTTGGTAGTAACTGATTTATCAGAGGACGGGGTAATTTTAGTTATGTGTTATATACGGTTTGTCAAACGCTCAACACTTTCAGAAAGGATTATTAAAGTTTAGAAGGAGGCGGTTGGTTAGCTTATTAAGGGGGCTTTTAGCTTATTGTGTTACCACAATGCAATAAGCTTTGTCAAACACTTTCCCTAAGGGGTTATCGGCTTATTTAAGGCATGCTTTGTAAACGCATCGTGGATGTGCTGTTTTGAAAACATAGAAATGGTTATTAATAAGAGAAGCCAGACACTATTCTTTTGTTCTGTTTTTTTTCTTGTTAATAATTATTTTATATATAGTTGCTGAGACAAGATGAAGCAGTGAATGGCATGGTGATGAAGCCCAGGCGTCCACGTGCTGTTGTCCTCTGCCCTACACGGGAATTATGTGAACAGGTTAACGATAATACTTTTATTCCATTGTTTTTATGAGTTTTCATGAAGCTCATGCATTTCTTTAATATCCTTTGCTATAATTCGATGCCATGGTCATGCATAATTGCAAACCTTGATAAAAAAAAAATCAGTAGTGATTTGTGGCTTACAAAACACAAACACATTTATTTCACTAATGTATACACTGAAAGAGTTAATCTACCTTTTTTTTACAAGAATAACTTTTGGGCTTTTTATGTCTTATTATTATTTAAATATATAACACTCAAATTACTGATTTTAATTAAACGCCATCTTACAACTTGTTTTCTTACATCTGGATATCTGATTCTGATAAATCAAAATCACATATCATTTGAGAAAACAAATTCGACCGCGCCTAACTCAGATGGAGTTTTAACATTGCAGGTATTTCGTGTTGCAAAGTCTATTAGCCATCATGCTCGGTTTAGGGCAACCATGGTTAGTGGCGGCGTCCAACTAAGACCCCAAGAGGAAGCATTGAATTCACCAGTTGACATGGTGGTCGGGACACCTGGCAGGGTCCTACAACACATTGAAGAGGGAAACTTGGTGTATGGTGATATCAAGTATCTGGTGAGTGGGTGCATGACCTGCTAGTTCTTCTTTTCCCATTTACTTATAATGTTTTGATTTGCGCTGTGTTGGGCAAACTAAAAAAAACATTAGCTAAAAAGAGAACAAGTTAATTGGTTCAAATGTCTATCAAAGTGTATATTTAATACATACAACCTTCTTAATTAATTTTCTAAATTAGTTATTGTTGTAACGATACAGTTTTACAATCTTTTTCAACAAACTAATTATTGTAAAAATAGAAGTTGATCCAAATGCATATACAAAGTTTCATAACTTAATATCTATTATGTATTGTATTTTTCCTAATGTGGTGGTAACTCTTCTGATATTAGGTGTTGGATGAGGCAGACACGATGTTTGATCGAGGGTTTGGGCCGGATCTCCGCAAGTTTCTTGGCCCATTGAAAAACCGGGCTGAAAAAGCCGATGGTCTTGGTTTTCAAACCGTTTTGGTGTCTGCAACAATGACAAATGTATGCTGGTTACTTCTTTTATTCTTTTTTTCTAACATAATGTTATATGAAGTGAGATTAAACTAATGATATCAAACTGATTATCTAAGAATAATCGTTTTCAGTGATCAGAATAAATGATTTTGTTTAGGGGCTAAAAGAATCATTATTGAAATTTACTTTCATAGCGGCTGCGAAACTGGTTATCAAATAAAATACTAAAACGTCTTCGCACGTCAACCGATTAATAAAGTTAAAAGGAAATTTAAAAGTTTGCATGATTTCTTGCAGGCTGTACAAAGGCTAGTTGATGAAGAGTTTCAAGGAATTGAACATCTTCGCACGTCAACCCTGCATAAAAAAGTCGCTTCTGCTCGCCATGATTTTATCAAGCTTTCGGGATCTGAAAACAAGTTGGAAGCGTTACTACAGGTTCTTTTTTTTCTTCCGTATTATAGGTTTTTATAGGTTTTAAAACAGAAATTATAATCCACTATTGTTTATATATAATAATGACGGTGTTTATGTAGGTTCTTGAGCCAAGTTTAGCAAAAGGAAACAGAGTGATGGTGTTCTGTAATACATTAAATTCTAGCCGTGCGGTGGATCATTTTCTTAGTGAAAACCAACTTGCTACTGTTAACTATCATGGCGAGGTGCCTGCTGCTGAAAGGTAAGATGATGTCGTTAAAATGTAAAAATATCTTTCCATCACCAAAGATGTGTTTAAATGCTTATGATCGATCTTATTAATTACCCCGTCTAAAAAACTAGATTTTTTTTATTAATTGCATGATTTTTTCATCATATATAATACATTACTTATTTGTAAGTTACAAAGAAAAAAGGGTAAAAAAATGTTGCCATCTCTACATATGTTACTAGTCGTGTGTCTAACAATGGGGTTTACTTATGAACCAGGATTGAAAACCTTAAAAAATTTAAAAGTGACGACGGAGATTGCCCCACACTCGTGTGTACTGACCTTGCAGCTCGTGGATTGGACTTGGATGTAGATCATGTTATTATGTTTGATTTTCCATTGAACTCTGTAAGTGTCCTCGTGCGATACGTTTTAAGTTCATCATAATTTTCTTTGTGGTTTTTGTAAATAATCATCTCTATTTTATTTGCATTTTAGATTGACTACCTTCACCGAACCGGAAGAACTGCTCGTATGGGTGCAAAAGGTGATTTTCATTGTTGATTTTATACGTTTTTTGTTTTCCGGATTTTAAATCAACATTTATTTATTACTCCCACATCACGGAAGGTTTCAACATTTTTCATTATGTGGTTTAGAATCTCTCAATGTTTTTTTCGTTCATCTTCACGTTTTTTTATATCAAATTTTTACGTGACATTTTTTCGTTCATCTTCATATTTTTTATGTTTTATCAGGAAAAGTAACGAGTCTAGTTACTAAAAAGGATCTTGCTTTAGCAACCCGTGTTGAGGAAGCCATGAGGAAAAACGAAAGCTTAGAATCTGTCACCGTAAACAACGTTCAAAAAGACAGTGGTAGGCCAAAACCTCAAGCACATAAAGCAAAAGGTACAAAGTTAGTCAAAGTCAAAGCGTCCGATCAGAAAAACAACAAACCTTTTCAGGATGCAAAATCTCCAACCGCTAAATCTAGTAAAGTAGTTGGCTTTTCCAAATCACCAACTAAAAGAAGCTCATCAGGGCCCAAATCAGGTAAAGCAGTTGACTTTTCCAAATCCAAAAAAACAAAAGCAGAAAGATCTATGAAACCGTCGAAGTTTTCAAAACCAAGTAGTCCAAAACGACCCGTTTTGAAAAGTGGCGGGAAAACACGCACAGTTAGCCAATCTGGTTTTCAGAAATCTTCCTCAAAGCTAAATGTCGTGGGATTTAGGGGACGAAGCTCTGCATCTCGTTCAACAAGGGCTAGTTGATCGGTCACACAAGTACGGTAAGTTTTTTCATGTTTTTTTTATCAAGTTATACATAATATCACTGACAATCTACAATATTTATTAGACATAGATCATTATTATAGTTGATAAAAACAATATCTTATATCAAAAGATAAATATTTCAATTTCAAGAATTTGTAAAAGCATACTATTTGATCGTTAAGCTATAACGGCGATTGTTCAAATTGCAAAACAAAAGTTAAAAACATGCGCAGTATACACCATTAAAGCTATAAACTTTGAATCGTAAACTAACATCTTTAACATAAAATGCACATAAATAAATGCGAATTACGCAGTGTTTGACACTTAAATCATTTTCTTGAATGTTTCATCTTCTATTTCCAGGTAAGAGCAAGCAGCCTTGGTTTTGGTGGAACAATATTTCCTTCAGAATCATAAATAATCACCCCTGAGAAATCGGGTAGTTGACACTTTCCGCCCATAAGTATATTCTTTTGCCAAACGGACTCTTCTTCGTCTTCTTCATCATCACTTTGAAACCCATGAGTCATGCCGGCATTATTGAGCTCTATAACAGGTTCTTCATAACTGTAACTATAGCAGGCTTTTAACGGGTGAACCCATTTCCGGGAGTGACCAGCACACATGAACAATGTGAATGCACAAAGGAAAAACGAGCCAATGGCTAGGCTTAGGTGCGATGCACCGGGTAGAACGTGGTTCGGGAGTGGTCGAGCCATTGGTTTTTTTACGAGTCTTGTAGTGTTTGGTCTTAAAAAGTGCGCATGGGGAACTCATGATTTATAGTGTCATTTTGTGGGTTGGTTAAGTTTTTTTGTATGGGTTTAGGTGGATCTAATCCAAAGTGCAATGGTTAAGTTTTGTGTGGGTTTGGTAGCTTGGCTTTGGACATTAATTTGCTATAAATAAATATGATAGTTTTAAATACCAAAATGAAAGCCGGAGCTCCACATAGTACCGGGTAGGATATCCGAGCTGGTTTTTAACTCCGTTATACCCGATTCCATAGTAACCGGTTTGTACCCAATCCAAATAGTTGGTTTTAGACTAATTTGGTGTTTCGCATGCAAGAACTAGTTTCTATGTAGCTTTTAACGACTATTTTTACTGGTGTGTAACCAGATCTAGCTATTAATGAGGTTGGTGACTTGCTGATAATGCACATGTGTTTTAAGCATCAGATCAAGAGTTCAAACTTCACAAGGTGGAAGTAGTATATGTTTAGTGATCAAAAAAGTAATTGAATCTTAGCGGTTTCATCAATTGGATAGGTTTTTAGACTATAACCGGTTAATAACCGAATTGTTTTTTTAAAATAAAACGTTTTGACCATTTTACCATTAGCTAAAAAAATTGGTTGACCACTCTAATGAAAATGTCTATAACATTGGTTCTAGGAGTTGATGGGTTAAGACAAGTATCTTTATACGGTCTAGTATCTTCTGGCTGTGACCACTTTTAGTCGTGTGGTTATACATTTGGACCTTATGGTATGAGAGCCTGGAGAGAGATCATGTGTACTAGTTAAGGTTTAGGAGTTTGTGTTTTACATATGATTGTGTAAAACATACATAGTCTAATAAAGAGTCAAGGGTGATTTCAAGGTTATCAAATGCCTTGAGAGCATGTTAGCGTTGACTTGATATGATCCTAAAATTGTTGTAGGGATTTAGTTGTTCAATACATGTTACTTAAGAGTGTTGTTATTGATCCAAAAGATGAGGAGATTGGATCCCTAGGGATTGGATTGGTTTGCTTCTCTCTTGGTCAACCTTGGACTTTAAGGTTGACAACTTATGAGTCAAACTTAAATGTTGAATAATTGACAACCAAGTCTCTTGGAATTTGACAAGTTTGTTACATACGATGATGAAATCATAAATGGTCGTGAATGGAAACACAATGTAATTTTGTGTGTTGAAGTTTGGAAGAAAGAAAAAGAAAATATATGTTATTTCTTTCTTAAATTGAAATAAAAATAAAAGAAAATTATAATTTTACATATATATCATTGGGACTCATGAAATCACCCTTGTTTATATTTTGACCAGTTTAGTGTCCGTGTTATTTTTGGGAACACAATAACCAGTTGATTTTAACGATATTCATGGGGCGTGGAAGGTTCCAATAAATTTTTAGACAAAACCGTTATAAAACCGAAACACAAGATTTATTTAAAAACTGATTTTTTAATATATCAATATTATACTCAAATTAAAAAGAATTAAATGCTCGGTTTTATTGTGTAAATTTAAAAAAATAATAATATTGTATAAAACGTTGTGGATGGTTAAAAGATACTAAGGTACTTAATTATAGCATATTACTAATTTATTCCTAAGTTTCATTTATATATCTTATTAAATATAAACCGGCCCATGCATGTCCTAGTAAAAAGGGTTTAAAATGTAACTATTCTTAAGTTTTTCTAATTTCTCATAAATATTAGGGGTTAATAATGTAATTCGTTTATTATAATATATTATTATAAATTATGTATACATATTTTAATTATAAAATTAATATTGTGAGAGAAAGTTTCAAATAATGCCAAGTAAGCAAAACAACAATAAATGGTTGACACATAAGCAAAACTCATTTTCCTTTATTATATAGAAAGATTATTTTTAGGAGATTATGAGAAATTTCTACTTTCTTTCGCTTCTCTCAAAAAATTTTAGATCTTAGAAAAAATAACAAATTATGGTGATCGGAGTTAGGCGACGCAATGGTCTCCTAGACCCCTTGATTTTTGCTCCCTTGGGTTTATAGATCCTTATATAATATAGCAAAACAAAAAAATCCTATGTGGCATCTTTTTATAGTTTTTAGCTTATGTGGCATTATTTGAGAGATTATCTCACAATAATGATTTTTTTAGTTAAAATATGTATATAAAATTTATTATAATAAAACTAATTACATTTTTGGTCCCCTAATATTTTGGAGAATTCTGAAAAATTTAAGAGTATTTATATTTTTAATCCTTTACTACAAGGGGTGTACGTGAGTCGGTTTATATTTGATAGGGTTTAAAATAAAACTTATGGATAAAGTTAATAATAACATACAATTAAAGACCTCGGTGTTTTATAAATATACATAACATTTTTATATGATTTAAAAAAAATAAACTACACCATAAAACTAAGCACTTTATTATCTTTAATTTGAGTATAATATTGCTATACTAAAAATCTAATTTAAAAAAATATATTTTATGTTCCGTTTTAGCACGATTTTGTCTTAAAACTGAATGGAACATTCACGAACATCCTTAAAAGCATTACTTAAATTGTGTTTCCGAGCGTAGCGCGGGCACTAAACTAGTATTATATATCTGCCTTTCACATGTTAATTTGTTACTACTACAATTATTTATATCAAATCTTTTTATAAGTATATTTTAAATAATATAAATAATGAAAGCATGAAAGAAATGTGACTTGTACGTGGACATGAACAAGTCAACAATGTAGTCGATAAAATACCAAAAAAGAACTTATAGGATGATGATACCATGAACATGAGGACATTGATATGATAGTTGATAGTGTTGATGGTCCACCACATGTGTATTGCCATGACCCATGTGTAGACAATGTCCCATGAAAGATATGCTGAAATCAACGAAAAATATAAAAGTATTGTGCCGGAGTGCGACGGTTCTTAAATTGATTGGATCTAGATCGGTTTTCTGTAATGATCACAATGATACCAACCTTGTCTTAGAACAGTTGAAAATATTATTTTACATCAACTATAAAAAAAAGTAAATATATAGCAAAATGATCTAGAGATCTGTTAAAGAAACGTCTGTAAACATTGCTAAATGATCTAGAGACCTGCTAAAGAAACGTCTGTAAACATTGTTTTGACATGCATAGATACACCAGTGTGCCGGTTTTTTCTTTTTGATTTTCTTTTATCTTCCTTGTTATGTATTGTATAGTAAATAGGAGACATCGTTCGTGGGCATTGTTTGGTATAGTGTTTTGTATACCTTTAAGTCCCTTTTTTTCTTTTTGACCAGATTGCATGCTTCTTTCAACCAACAACAAAACAAGGAGATATGGACCAATTCATGGCAACACAAGTAATTTGGGAGACTTGTCGGCCTCACTTTAACTTGTCATGTAGAACCTTTGCTTCTATCTATTTTTGGTTTTGATATTAAATACTCAAAAAACCTATATCCAATACCATTTTCAATACAAGAGCTGGTTGATAGTATTATGATTTTCTTTTTATACTTATCATATGTGGAGTGAATTTGTATTGATTGTAGCTTATGTTTTAATGACATACACTACATTTGTTTTTTTGTTTTTTTAAAATCATTATGTATTTGATTTTTACACTATTTTTATTTTTCTTATACAAACTTTAATATATATTTATAAATTATTTTACTAAGAAAGTATTTGTCTATTATAAGTTTATTAAACTTTCACGAATGCATTAAATTTATAAGATTAAGAAATTGTAAACGTGCGTACAAACTTAGAGATAAAGATGAGTAATATTTGATTATCGGTTTTTTAAAATATGCAACTTACACATGCACCTTTTAAAAGTTTAAATTAATTATCAAACCTACACTAGTATCCATGGTAAAATTAAAAACTCTAAAACTAGCATGGAAATAAACATTTTTACCATACATCCTAATAACTAGGGGTGTTCATTCGAATCGAATGCGAATTGGGCGAATTAGGCGAATCGAATTGGTCGAATTGGGACTTTTAAAAACTGTATTCGTATTCGATCCACATTCGAATAAAAATCTATGTATTCGATTCGATTAAGTTATTCGAATTCGAATCGAATTCGAATAGATTCGAATATATTCGATTTAAAAAATATAAATAAAAAAACATCAAATAACAATACAAATATTGCACCAACATAACATAAGTCTAAAACATCACCCAAACAAGGTGCTTCACCCAAAAAATATGCAAAATACTAGCACATCAACAAGTCTAAAACATGTTAAAAAAAGTCTAAAACTGCACAATCAACACAAGAAAAGACTATAAACAAGTTTAAAACATGTAGAAACAACAATTAAGCAGCTGCCACAACAACAAATCATGTTCATATGCAGAAGCAACAATTAAGATTGGGTAATGGGTTGGTTTTGGGTATTTTTAACTTACTTCAAACCCATTAAATCATATTCATATATAGATAACTAATTAGATATATTAAGAATATATATTAAAAAATAAATATATTTCTTATTCGAATTGGGCGAATCGAATGCGAATACTGAAAATCATATTCGTATTCGATCCACATTCGACAAAATTATTCGAATCGAATACGAATCGAATTCGAATGACCGAAAGTCGATTTCGAATGGCCTTAATCGAATTCGATTCGAATCGAATTTCGAATAATTCGAATGGTATTCGAATAATGAACACCCCAGTAATAACTCATTCATTGTTTGTTATTAAATTGGACATGATCTAGTTTATAGTATATATAGATTTGATCTTGGAACAATCATGATGTCATGACTTGTGCTTAATTCAAACCATAAATTGTACAATGCTATAAAGAAAAGATCATCTACCATAAACAAGCTACAACAATGAGTCAATTACACTCATTTATCCAAATCTATTTTTTTCTTACTCATTTGTCTAAAACACATCAAATCTAATACAAAACCCTAATTTATCATCATTGTGGCATGCTAAAACTATGAGTAGATGATTGTTTCATTAAAGGTTGTGAAGTTTTCCCCCATTCTTCAGGTGAACTTTTAACTTCCATCAACAATGCAACCACTTCTTTCATTGTTGGTCTCTCCGCGGGTGACGAGTTCACACAAAACATCGCGATCCCGAGTGTTTGTAGCATTTCTTGGACCATTTGATCCGGCATCCCTTGTAACTTGGTGTCCAATATGGTGACTGCCGGCTCGAAGCTGCCCATTTTCTTTTTTACCCACTCGACTATATGTGAACCCTCCCTAACCCGATTCTCAACCGCACTTCGTCCACTCAAGATCTCTAATAACACCACCCCATAGCTGTAGACGTCACTCTTTTCTGTTATGTTCATCGTGTAACCATATTCTGTAAACAAATAAAAAATATATTATGAATTTGTTTTAAAACGACAGATGGCACAACGGAAACACAGTTATGTCTAAAAAAGACTATTTTGAACTCAACAAAAGCCGTAACTGTTTTGACCCGTCACCCAACTTGGAAAGAAAATATGCTAAGTAACACAATATTCAACGATAACAACATAGAGATACTTGCCTGGAGCGATGTATCCATACGATCCAGCAACTCGTGACATGGCATGCTGATAGTGTGTAGAATTCATTAGCTTCGCGAGCCCGAAATCAGCCAAATAAGCCTCGTGTTTGCAGTCGAGAAGAATATTATTGCACTTAACATCTCTATGAAGAATTGCAGGCACACAATCATGATGAAGATAAGCTAGTCCTTGTGCAGATCCAACTGCAATCTTGTACCTTGTTTCCCAATCCAAGTTCCTGTTATTTTGTAACAACTGCTGCAAATTTCCATTAGGGATATGATTGTAAAGCAAAAGCTTCACACTTTTATTAGAACAATACCCTAAAAGTTTGACGATATTTCGGTGTCGAATGTGACCCAAAATTTGGATTTCGGCTGCAAATGAATCGATTGCAGGTTCTTCGTCTGTTTTCGTTTTCCAAAGCTTTTTGACTGCGATAATCTCTCCGTTTGGCATTTCTGCTTTGTAAACGACTCCTGAGCATCCTTTCCCGATCACATTCTCGTCTTTTAAACAATACAGTATGTTGTCGATTGTAAAGCCGAGCTTTGTGAAGGGAATGAACGTCCACGGGTATGAGAAATCGTCGTCTCGAGAGTCAGGGTTCGGGTCGGTTATTGAGTGTTTGATCATGTATTTGTGGTTTCTTGACATAAAAATCCAAGTGGCTGCAGCTGCAATGGTCACCGAGACCAGGGTTAGAACCACTATACCAACGGTTCTAGCCGACTTCAACCCGTTTCTTGTGGGCAGTTTTGAAGAACATGAATACCCGTCTGTGGATTCGCATAGGCCCGGGTTTTGGACGAATGATTCGGGTGTCAAGGTTCGAAAAAACGGTGTAACCGGGATTGGACCCGAGAAATTGTTATAGGAAACATTTAGGGAAGTGAGGCTAGTAAGTGAGCTCAAGATCAAGATTTTCCCATGAAACAAGTTGTGTGAAAGATCAAGTGATTGTAACTGAGTCAGCCCGTTTATTGACTCTGGTATCTCACCTTCGAAACGATTTGAGCTCAAGTCAAGACTAATGGTTAAGCTCGTGATTGACCCGATCTCAGGCGGGATTTGACCCGAAAAACTGTTTGAACTCAAATCAAGAAGTGTCAACTTCTGCAAGTTTTTTATCGACTCAGGAATCGACCCGGTGAGCATATTGTTATTAAGAATGAGTTTATTCAAGTAACTAAAGTTACCAAAACTCGACGGGATTCGACCTGTGAACCTGTTTTGACTCAAATCAAGCTGTTCAAGATTCACCAATTCACCTAACTCAACCGGGATCTCACCCGTTATATGATTGTTATGAACATCTAACAACTCAAGAACCATAATGTTACCGATTTCACGAGGCAAAAAGCCCGAGAAACGATTCGTGTACAAATCAAGAAACACCAGATTTGGCAGCTGACCGATTTCTTTAGGAATTGAACCCGAAAGCTGATTCTCCCCGAGCCTTAACCGAACCAACGACTGGCATTTCCCAACACTTTTAGGCAGTGTTCCGGACAGCGAATTCCCGAGTAACAACAGTTTGCTTAACTTACTCAACCCGAAAATCTCTTCTGGTATTTCACCAGTGAGTTTGTTTCTTGAAAGATCAAGTGAGTAAAGCTCAGTACAGTTACCAAAAGATGCTGGAATTGTGCCTGAAACCATATTCCCCCATAAAAAGAAGCTCTGCAGCATCTTCAAGTTCCCAATCTGCCACGGGATTCGACCCGAAATCTGGTTCTTATCAAGCTGGATCGCGGTAAGACTCGTGCAGTTACTAATCTCAGCTGGAATCGAACCGGTTAATGAATTCTCAGACAAATGCAGCTGTTCAAGAACAGTTAACTTCCCCAACTCTTTTGGTATTTCACCACTCAACTCATTAGCAGAAACATCCAACACAACAAGTGATGAACAATTCGAAAGCTCATTCGGTATCGGTCCAGTAAGCGAATTACCCCAAAGAAACAAACTAGTAAGCTTCTGCAGCTTACCCAATTCACTTGGAATTGTTCCTGTCAACTTGTTCATATGCAAATACAAGTTCCTTAACTCCAAACACAACCCAAGTTCCCCCGGTATCGAACCGGTGATTTCGGTATCGTAAATGGCTAAAGTTTGAAGCTTTATCAAGTTCTTGAATGTTTTAGGTATCATACCACTAAGCCCAGTGGCTGCAACTCCAAAAGTTGTCAAATTTGATAGAAACCCTAACTCAGGTGGGATTTCACCAATCAAATAAGGGTTGCCACCAATTCTAAACTCTTGAAGTGAAACTAATGATCCAAGTTCAAATGGTATAGTGCTGTTTATGAGATTATCTTGAATACAAAGGTATTGTAATGAAGAAAGATTTGAAATTTGAGGTGGGATTTTGCCAGTGAGTTGATTTGAGTCAAGATAAAGAAACTGTAAAGAACTTAAGTGACCAATCTCTGGTGGGATTTGGCCAGAGAGTGAGTTTGATGAAAGATCAAGTAACCTTAGATGTGGGAAAGAACCAAACTCAGGTGGGATTTGACCAGAAATGTTAGTGGATGAAAGATTTAAAAGTTGGAGTGATGAAAGTGATGAAAGTTGTGGTGGAAGTGAAGAAAGATTCAAGAAAGTGTTTGGGATTGAAACAGAGATGACTCTGTTTTGTGGTGAACATGTGATGCCTTGCCATGAACATGGTGTTGGTGAAGATGAGTTCCATGTTGATAAGATTGGTGATGAGGTTTTAGAGAGAGAGTCGCCGGAGGTGAGGAGAGAGAGTAAGGCTTCGCCGTCGGGTGACACGGCGGAGACTGGTGGTGTGAGGTGGTTGTAGTGGTGGAGGATCAAGAAAGTGAAAAAGATTGAAACTTTATGCATTTTGATGGGTTTAAAGATTGAAAATACTTGTGTGAAATGTTATTAGTAAAATGGGTTTTGAATCTTTGATGTGGGTTTGTGATGGTGGTGGTGGTGATAGTGGTGGTAAGAGTTTAAACTTTAAAAAAAGATTGAAACTATCAATCTTGATGGGTATAAACCTTGTAGATTGGTGTAAAATGTGAAATATGAAATGGGTTTTGAATCTTTTGATGGGGTTATGGTGGTGAGTGGCAAGAGTTTGAAATCTTTAAAGAAAGATAAAAACTTTAATGAAAGATCAATCTTTGAAGTGAAAATGCATGTAAAGATTAGGTGATGAAAATGGTTTTGATGGTGGTGAGTGGTGGTGGTGGTGGTTGTTAGTGGTGGTGGAGTTTGAAAGAGGTTTTAAACAAAGGCGACAATATGCATGTGAAGGAGGGTTTTAAGGTGGTGGGTGTATGCTTAAAACTCACACATATGTTTGTGTTTGTGAAAAAACAAACTCATTACTCATCCATGTGAAGCAAGAAAAAGAGCCAATATTTGCTTCTAATGAAAACTTACCGGAAAACTTTATCTCCGTCTCTCACGGCGGCGTGTGGTGGCAGACTGGTGGTGGTGACGGTGGTTATGTCATCGGAGTTTGAAGGTGTGGAGGGAGAGAGTGGGAACTGGGAAGGGATTGGAGGTTGGAGAATGGAGCATGGAGATACTCAAAATGTTTGGTTTTAAATACCAACCAATTTATTTATTTTATTAAAAAATGATTAGGGCACCAACATTTATCAAAAGTACCAAAATTACCCTTGCATTGAACTCATTAAACAAGCATTTATCAAGGGGTAATGATGCGGGTCGGTTTATGCTTTTTGTGGATCGGTTATTGCTTCTTATGAATCAGTTAGTCATGTCTTATTTAAAACGAATCAGATAGTCATGTCTTATTTAAAACGAATCAGATTTCCTGATAATCTACTTTTTAAATGATAATAGAAATATAATAAAGTAGTAATAGAAGTAAGCTCATGTTTCACTTATTATTGAAGAGTATATGGCAAAATAAATAATTCCCTTATTGGCTTGGACTTTGAAGAGTTGGATGTATTTTGAGAATTCGGGTCGGGTCGGGTCGAAGTTGGGTAAAATTGTAAGAATCTAAGGATAGTATTCAATGTTTTCAGAGTCCATGAGGGAGAAGTGGACAAATAAAATCTAGGAGATTGTGAAAGGGTAAAGAAGAAGGTTTAGATTAAACATGTAAATATTACTTCTTAATTTAATTATTTTAAAGCAATTTATAATTAACTTTACATGGGTTATCGAAACTTCAACCTTATTATACTTGTTTTCTTTGAAACAATAACATCTAAAAATAAACTTGGATACACGTAGGTTTAGCATAAACAACTATCGGTTCGGTTTGTGATTATTATCTAAAACGATATTAAAAGAATGGTAGAAACTTTTAAGCCATACTAAACGATTTAGTTTATAGTTTATACTTAAAACCAATAAAAAAATTGAATGTAACGATTGTGTTTTGAGTCTTACATCATTTTATGTATTATTTTGGGCATTTACTTATTTTAAGTATTGAGTATTGCTTAACTATATAGCACATAAAGTAGATCTTCTTTAAGCTTAAACGGAAACTATTATCGTTGTGTTATTTTGATCACATTTTGCATAAATCTTTATTATAGAGACTCAATAAACTCAAATTATAAATTTAGACCAAAGCGAATTTATTAGCTACATTATATGGTGTAGGTTATTTAGTAACGATATGATAGTTTACCCAAGTCAAAACCTGTTAGTAGTAATTTGATTTAAAAAAAGGTGTACTCGTTTGATTTAGACTTGGTTTTATGTCAGGTCTATGAGAGACGGGATGGTTGAATCACTTCATGATTTGATGTATACAGCCTTACCTCATATTTACACAAAAGATATTGTTTCCAACGTAAAACTCATAAGCTCAAAGACATAAAACCGCAACCTTATCACTTGCTTCTAGACCCGCTCTCACTAGTTTGACTCACATGTTAACATGAAAATGTCGTTAACTCAATGAATTTGGTAAGTTGTAGTGACGTAGAGGTAAACTTCAACAAGTACCTTCCAAAAACAAGGGTAAATTGGGTATTTTAAAAACCAGTCCTTTTTTTTACGGTGTAATTATTGTTTGGCACGGTAACATTTATTTGGGTAACCCGAGGAAGGGGTAGTGGGTGTGTTTTGGGAAGAGGGTTAAAGTTTTAAAAACTAATTATTCAATTATATTATGTCGAGTCACATGTACGTATAAGAAATAAGTTTAAGTAAGGTAACTTTTATAGTACTAAATCAATAAATTAAGTATTAAGTATTTAAGTGATTGAAACAGGATGCAGGTTAAAAAAATAGTTCATTGAAGTATTACAAGATATTTTACATGTTTTAATGATTATAATAATTTACATACGAAAAATTGTGTAGTGTGCATTTTTATCTGGGTAGTATAAACTAGATGATATGTAGGGATGACAATAAAACCCGAGCCTGATGGGAAAATTGAAATCCGAAGTAATCGGGCCGGGTAATGGCCTGGATTTTCGGATATGGGACCGGGTATGAGATTTGTTTTTAAAAAAATCCGGGTTCGAGTACGGGTATGGGATCATATGAACCCGTCCCATACCCGGCCCAAAGATATATATATATATATATATATATATATATTTGTTTCCCTATATATAATCACTAATATTCTTTAGTTTTAGCCTTTAAATGAAGTACTATTTTCTAATATGTTTTGTATTAGACGAACTACTTTTTTTGAATATGTTTTATATTATATGAAAGCAAGTGAGTATATTTGTGTATTTTTTCATGGATCTTTTTTTTATGAACTAATATGAGCTTGTTTTGAAAGATGAAGTACTTACTCATTTTGATATTGTTTAGAGAATAAATCATTTTTTCATATTTACCGCTATTGTTTTTTTTAAACTCATATATCATGAGAATTTATTTATTTGGATTTGATACATTTTACTATGTATGTATCATTTTATATTGTGGAAATAATTGATGGGTATACCGATACTCATGGGTATGCCCGATACCCGACGGGTAATCACCCGATTGATACCCAATGGGTATTGGGCCGGGTACGGACCTGGGTTTTACATTCGGGTACGAGCTTGGGATTACTAATACTCATTCCATATCCGGCCTATTGCCATCCCTAATGATATATGATATGAAGACATAGATTAGGTGATTAACTATGTTAATTTATAAGATCAATTAAGATAATTATTATTTTTTGCTGGAATAACATTATAACATAAATATAATATTATGTTTTTTTATATATTTACATTTGTAAATTCACACACACATATATATAAAAACATAATTTTATATTTGTGCAGTAATGTTATTTCAATAAAAAATAGTGATTTTAACTTATTTTTTACGAGTTGAATTGACGTGATTAGCCCTCTAATAAAATGTTAACATTGAACCCTTAATCTCATAAACACATGATAAAAGAATGCGTTGACATTATTATATTTAATTAAACTAAAATAAGATTTTCACACGTTATGTAGTAGCTTGGTGTCTTGGTTTTGTTTGATGGGTATTTTCTTGTTCTAGCGTCTTACTAGTGACGTTTTTAATAAAAACATTGCAGTTAAAAAAAAGTTTAGAAAAACAACAATGGAAGCAAATATTAGTACAAAGCCCGTTTTTGTAATGTTGGAATATTGTTTTGTTTTTATTTTTATATATGTTTTGCAACTGGATTGGGTTGTTAAACTTGAGATTATAGAACTTTGCTTAGGAGAAGACTGACCCGATGATCCAGATTGAGACCTTGTATGTACGTGCCTGTTTTTAGTTTAAAACCTAACTAATTAGTTAGGTTTTAATGTTTACGTTATATAACCTTAAGTGAGAAACTAAAATTGCAAGTTTTTAAACTACATTCAAGTGGATAGATGTGTGTGCAATAGCTGTTCAAAATAGATTAAAAAAACAAAAATATTAAAGATGTATAACACTATAACTTCAAACATTAATCATATAAAGTGCATTTCACTCAAATATAAAGTCAAAGATTTGCTGAATCAGAGCATTAAAGGATTAAATAACACAATACTTCCTTGTATTCATCCAGATTATATTGAAAACACTCTAACTCGATAATGAAGCTATGATTAATTTTGTGGTGTGAAAAAAATATCCATGATATTGATAAGAAGTTTTTTTATGATTAAATAGTTAGTAAATAATGTAGAAATGAGAAGCAACTATCTATCTAATAAATCAAACTTTTAGGGGGCAATTTTTAGAGGGATTTTTTTCTATAATAGGAAGTTTAGGAGGTAAAATTTAGCTAAATTTTTCACCATGCAAATTGATGGAGCCAACTCCTTAAATGTTATATATTTACAAATTGTTAAACATAATGGTTATAATTTCTTTACAAATATTACTATTTAACCCGTGTGTAACACACGAGTATTAATCCTAGTTTTTTAATAAACTAGTTTCTTAGATCTTACCCTGATTTCATGTTGTAGATATAATCATTGGGTTTTTGTTTTTGGATAAAATAGGGTCTATATATATTGCATAATCATCTTATAATAAAATATTCGAGGTATAGCTATTTCTTTGTTTGAATTTTATGGTTTTGTAACTTTTATTCAATAGACAAAAAACAAAATTATTGAATGAAAGTAACAAAAACTATCAAATTCTAAAGACGAATATAGCTATTTCCTCTAATATTTATTTAGAAACTAGAGAATTTATACACGTTCCTATCTTGATATGTTTTACATATAACAAAAAGTTGATTCAAGATTCAAAAACTGATTATAAGCAAACACTTAAGACCGGATTGTGCTAAAGACTTTTCGGTTCAGCACATTGTCTTGGTTTTCATTTAAAAGGTTTTGGGTTTGAAGCCTGTTAAAACGTGAAGTCAGATAAATCTCTTAAGATTTTCTCATGGGATGGAGGTCAGATAGATTATTAAAGAGCTAAACGTAACATTTTGTGTAAATGATATTTCTAATAAAAAGATTGTTTTGAAACTTATTTTATATAGATGTGGGTTTAATGTTTAAAAAGTGATAAATTTGGTTTCAAACCTACAATCTAATATCTAAAAGTAAAATAAACAAATAAATATATACCTCTTTTACGGAGTCTATTTTTATTTTATCTGCGGCTCACCTTAGTTTTATTTAGAGGTGTTAATTATGTCGAGTTGACGGGTTAACAAATTGATTGGTTGCGGGTTGGCATGTTGACAGGTTGAATTTTATAACCCTAACCTGACTCATATTCATATTTGTGTAAACAATTTCAACCCTAACCCGGATAACATAAATTCGGGTCAACCTGAATATGACACGTTTAATTCATTTATCAAAATAACCAAACAAACTTATATTTATAAACAAATTTTTATTTAAGTCGATTACAAATAGTATGTTTAATATATGAGTTTACGTTCAACAAACAGATAATTAATAATCTACTACTGATAATTAACAATCAAAGATCCCTTCGTAGCCTAAATTACGAATTGGATATTTGGACTAATACTATACATATAGCTATCATGTGTTGTTAACATTATTAAAAATAATAATATTTAATTGTTTTTAGTTTATGGAGCCCCAAACCAGTAATATTTTAATATTGGTTATATTATGATTGTCAGCTTATTCTTTTCCAGTCAATTTTTTTTACTTCAAAGCAATGTTTCTTTTTTAACTTGTAACTCAAACTTTCAAAGTTGTACTTAAATTGTTCTGCATTTAGCACTTTTAATAGTGTAGTAAGGTAGCTAATATAAGTTGCAAGTTGGTTTTTAAACGAAAACTATGTTTTGTGAGTAACAAAGTGGAGTTATAAAATACATACGACTTGACTTTGTTACATATGTTTTCATAGTTTTGCTTATTCATTAAGTGAGCAATATGAAGTAGCCTAGCTAGCTTTAAAGTTTTGTTTCTTACTTTGAGTGAGTTGTTCAGCTAGAGGTGGCGAAATGGGGATGTGTACGTAGGTTAAAACGGATAATATATATATAAATGTTGAATTGGTTGGATCGACACTTAAGACGGTTATGTTTTGAGTCAAGATGATTTGTTTCTATGTGTCCATTGTTACCCAAACCTAGTATGCTTTGTCCATCATAGCTTTTAGAACCATTGTGCTCGTTATTTCCACTCTCTCGATGGAGAAACTTCAAGCCAATTTATGGTTATAGGGGGTTGGCGTTGAGGCGTTAAACCATGAGCAACGGAGATCGTTGTTCTATAACGAGACAAAAAACGGTTGAACTCTAGTCAACTTTAGTATATACTATATCGCGGTGCTTGTAAACTGGGCCTTGTATTCAACTGGGCTCTAATATGTGTTTGGGCCAGTTACCACTAAATTTACTAATGGTAAAAAGTAAAAACCTATATATTATCATCTATTCATGTCAAAATCTATTTTGTTTGTTATTTAATATACATTCTTTAAAACTCTTTATTTATTTATTTATAATATTACTTTTTTTGAACGGCGGTAGAAATCCGGGCTCATCTTTTCATAGCCCAGGTATGTTCATATCTAATACAAGATTACGTCTTAGGAGAAACGATTATCTCGCAAAATCCCTTAACTTGCATGTGCCTGGGAATGCACAATGACAACCCCTATTAATAACCGTAAGATTTTATCAATAGTGAATTTGAACTTATGAACTTTAGCTCAAAAATTCTTCATCAAACCAACAAATATCAGTGAACCAAATAAACACCAACTTTAACTCTTGTTGCTTATATTCTTAAACTGAATTTACTTATAAGTTATAACCCTTCCCAAAAAATATAGTCATAGATTCGGTATGTGTTTGATTTATGGCTGGCAAAACCAACCCGGTAGCTTGAGTTTGGGTGGATATAAGTTATATATTTTTTTAGCTTAATACCTCATCATATTTAACGTTTCAATTTAACCTCTAAATTTTGTAAAGTTTTAAGCTCGAAAACCAAATCATTAACTTTTTCTGCTTGATAACTTAGCATGACATCTTCAAAATTTTAACCTAACTCTCAACTTTGTATACTTTCGAGTTTAACCAACTAAGTTTTCAACTTAAACTTTCAACTTTCTTAATATTTCAACTTAACCCCGTAGTCCAACCAACATAACATTTGTAACTAAATTATAAATACATAATGTGTGAGCCTCAGACGTTAATGTCACCGTAATTGAGGGCCCATAGAATATAAGAAATTTACATTAGAGTTCTTAAACATTAAAAATAACAATTCTTTTCAACAATTTCTCTTTCTATTCTATGTAAACAATTTAGTTATCCGTAAGAAACTCATCTGATGTTATATTGCACGTTTCTAAGTTTTTAAAAAACTTTTAATACAACATAAATAATCTACGGTATTTTATAAATTTGATCATACATATATATGTTATATGATACTTAGGGAGGAGGGAGTGGGAGAGACGAGGAGAAGACGAGGGAGCTCGTGGACGACCTTGTCGTGTGACAGGCAAGCAGTCGCGCTTCTCGTCTTCCTCGTGAGGACCATACAGCCTCCAACGAGATGGTGACGAGGATCATCCTCGTCTTCCTCGTTCGAACGACTCTCCCCCCCTAAAATTATCATCATACATAATTTATAATTTTCTATAAAATTTTTTGGAAACTTTACTTAGCATGAACTTTTTGTCATGCATATGCAAAATAGAATAGTTGGTAATATTTATGATGTGAGTTTAAAAGACCTAGTCACAACCAACATGCACCTACTTCCAACCTTTTGAGTGTCAGGATTATTTGATGTGGAAGTTTGTTTGTTATTCAAACTTGTACTTTTCTTCAAACATTTTGCATCCACAATAAGAACTTCCAAAACATAATATTTTTCTTAGTTCATCATCATTTATTTTTAAATACCATCACCATGGTTCTTGACGTTCACCGGAAAGAACGGCTCTCCAAAACCGGAGGTTCCCCAATGGTGAGGAATGACAAGAACGGTGAAAACTGAAAATCACCCCTATTGGTTCAAATATTTTAAATCATAAGAACTGAACGAACATGAATGTATGTTTATATTTATTTAACTAAAAAACAAATACATACATATTTCATGTCTGTTCATTATGTTTGTAAACATTTATTTATGTTTGTTCGTTAAATATACGTGTTTGTTTCTTTATTCAGTTAAATTCAAATCAACTAACGCATGCATGTCTGATTCGCTTTATTTGAAGAAATAATTAAAAGGAAGAATTTGTTAAACATGATACTAATTTTTTTAATCAAATTACATCATAAATTTAATACAAAGAATTATTTTTAGATATGCAATTAGAAAGAGGTCATTTGTAAAATAGTTTTACAGTGAGCCCCTTATAAATAGTTTTGTCGACAAGAAATGGCTGAAATATTTACGTAAATACTTTTAAAAGTTTTACAAACAAGTGAACGTACTAAGTCCGAAGCATGAGTGTTAGACATGGTCACATACTCACATGGATGATCATATGGTACAAGTTGGGGTCAAAAAGTCCTCTGATCACATGTGCACACAATAAAATTTAAACAAACATTTCAATGAACATGTGACCAAAGCTCACACACATCTTCTAGATCACATAGAACATTTAATTATAACCATAACATGGTGTATTATTAACCCACCAGTAAAATTAAGTAACAAGTCTTTTTAGATCTCTACCAAACGCTCGTAGGAAAGCTAAAAATTGGAAAAACGAAAAAAAAAGAACTAATTTTTTTAACGGTAAAATCTTCTAGAATATCTTACCTCTGTTAAATTTTACTAAATGTTTTCCTTCACCAGCTATATTATTTATTTCTGTTAACGTTTTTAACAGCGGTTAAACAACGTTCAACCTTCGTGCATTGAACATACACCCCGGTGTAACCCATCAAATATGTACGTAGCAGGAGGGATGTACATTTAACGACACTCGATCTTTTTCTTTCGATATAAGGGACTTGGGACATGTTTTTAACATATGAGTATGTTTACCCATCTATTTTTAGTATTAGTATTCAATACAAGATAGGTCAATGTTGTACACTAAGGATATGACCCACTATTTATTACTTACATACCCTTATGATAACTTTATATATTTATATTTATTTTAAAATGTTACATGCATATATGATATATTTGATTTTTATGTATTATATTGTCAGGTTCAGGTTTTTGAGTGCAAGTCTTTAAATTTTATCTGTAACTTGCAGAACATCATACTCTTTGTATTTGATTGATCATATGTACAAATTTCATGTCCAAAATAAGCATAAATAATTTTATTAACTTGTGTGACAAAAAACGAACTAAAAAATAATATAATATTATTAGTTTATTACTTTTGTTGATTGAATTGTGCGGTTAACAACTTATGCCGTACATTATGTTTTGGTTTTTCTTTTTTAACAACTTAGGTTTTCAATCGTCACATCAAAAAAATCTAATTATAACAACATAAGTTAAAAAAAATATAATATATCTTACCAAAACTTTAAACATAAATAGTTATATACCAAATTACATGTAACACATCATTAGAAATGAATTTAATTAACATGTGATGCAAATTACAAAATCCGAAAAAAATACCAAACCCTAACTCTAATAGTCTTCAAGAATTATATTTTGTTTTATAAATCAACATTTTGTAAAATAAAAAAAATCACATTCAAAGTTTTCTAAATTTAACAGTACTGTTTTCTTTTAAAATGTTGTTAATTTGATGTTAAAATAAAATTTGTTACCACACTTTCAATGGGAATTTATGTATGCAATCATTCCACGGGTTATCGGATTCGGTTTCAGAATCCGATAACCATTTCCAGACTAAACTGCCCACTTTAAACCCGGTTCCAAACGCAATCATCCACATTTTATCACCTCGAGCCACCCTTTCTTTCGCTTCAAAATAAGCCAACTCGTAAAACACGAGACTGCTAGATGTATTCCCAAACCGGTTCAAACTCATTCGAGCTGGTTCAGTCACTAAGTCGCTAAGTTTCATAACTTGCCCCACTTGCTCAATTACCGCCTTCCCACCCGTATGCACACATATATGATCAAACGCCGTCATGAAATCCGGCACAATCGGTTTCATCTCTCCACCCGACATAGCCATCGTAATCACGGAGTAAACATACCGCACAAGTTGACTTATTGGCAAAACTCGCGGGGCCAGGATCTTAATATGTTGTCGGAGATTCACTCCAGCAACTCTTATTAAATCCTTGGTGAGAGAAACACCAGTGATCCCCTTACCGTCCTCCTCTTGAAAAGCAGCACGGTAAGCGGAGTCATCAGCCCCGTGATGCGTTCTAAGAGAATGCATAAGCTCCATCTTTGCAGTTGAGCGTCGGCGAGGGTCATTAGTGACCAGCGCCGCCGCACAACCAACACGAAAAATGCAATTCGTCACAAGCATAGATCTCTCTTCTCCCTCATACCAATTCAACGTAATACTCTCCGTTATAACAACAAGAACATTCTTAACTTTCCGACCACCGCCACGTAAGATCCGATACGCTAAATCAATCGAAACCACCCCGGAGCTACACCCCATCCCGCTAAGATTATACGTCTTCACGTCCGGTTTTAAATTATAACGGTTCACAATTAAGGAACAAATAGATGGTGACGGTGAAAAACTTCCACAGGTCACTATCACCACGTCAATTTCCTCCTGCAAAACTTTTGTTTTAGTCAGGAGGGAATCGACAGCGGAGAATATTCCTTCCTCCGCTTCCTGCACCGCGTTTTTCAACGTCGGTGTTTGTTTTTCTTCAAACATAAAAGGCGGGGCATACGTCTCGTCTCCTAATCCCGATTTCGCGTAAATATTACGCATGAATTCAACCGGCTCCGACGACGAAAACCGACACGATTGGAGCACGAAATCATTTGCTAACTCGTACGTACATTTCCGGTCCGGTGGTGGCCGGAAACATGAGTAGTTGAGGAGGAGGACGGGGTAGGGACGTGACCGGAGATGGAGGAGGAGAAGTACACCGGCGACGGAGGCGGTGACGGTGGTTAAGAGGAGGTGGGTGGTGAGGAAACGGAGAATTGCGGTGGCGATTGGGTGGGTGGCGTGGAGGAGTACGGCGGAGGAGAGGAGGGTAAAAAAGACAATTTGCAAACGCCGGTGAATGGGCAATTGGGATGGTTCCATGTTAGTGGATTGTACAAGCATTAATGCAGGATGTACCATGTAAGGAAGTTGCATGGTTTAAGAGGAGATGTAAGGGAATTTATACAAGAAGATGGCGTGCACAGTGCACTTGTGTGTATGTAAAATTACCAATTTGCCTATTTGTGTTTCTTTGTTTATCTATGTTTTATGACATTTTAAGACTTTGTATCGTTCATTTATAGATGGAGTGAAAGATGATAAAAAAAAGGTCTATATCATAATCGGGTAGTTTTATTTTTCATTCTGACATAAATTAATAATATAAGGGTAATGAAAAACGACTTGTGACAATAAAATTTATGTTAAAATGAAAAATAAAATATCTGATCATGATAAAAACTTTTTTTTATCATCTTTCGCCTCACCTACCTATAAGAGTACGATACAAAGTACTAAATTATAAAGGCATAAAACATAAATAGACAAATTGGTAATTCACGTACACACAAGTGCACATCATCTTCTTGTATAAATTCACCTGCATCCACTCATTATTTCATTAACCATGCAACTTCCTTGTATGTTGTACAATGTACACCCTACATTAACACTTACTTCTTACCTACAATTCATTATGTTATTTATAGTTAGCAAGTGTTTTAATTTAATTTATTTTCAATTTATTACTTATATATAAGCAAATCCGGCTCAAGGTTTTTTAGGCTTAAAGTAAAAAACATTTGAAGGCTTATCATTTAAAACCTTTATCTTTTATCCGTGATTATGACCAGCACTAATAAACTAACAATGACACTTTTTACAATTAAACTAAGCTAATTAAACAATTTTTTTCTCCTCAATCCAACCTTAATCTTATTTTCGATTGGTTTTGACATGCTAAAAAAGCAATTAATCAATGTATACAACCTAACAAATACTAATCAATTGAATACTAAATTACTATCTACTGGTCTTGCAAACAAATACATTCTAATTAATAATAGGATATAACATATTTTACCAAATTGAAATTGCCAACCAATGGAATACCATTTACCAAATTACCAAAATATTGAAAGCAAATTATCTATTAAAAGACTACAAAAATGCAGTACCAAACAAATTTAAGGAAGTGAGGGAGAAGGAACACTTAATCTTATCTCGATAAGTAGATTGCTTCGATTTAGAATTGCAAGAACATATTCAATTTCTGTCACTTTACGGTCCCAGAGATGATTTTCGATTGCAAACGACCTGAGATGATTTTATATTGTAATCGTCGCTTTGAATTTACAATAGAATATTGAAGTTTTAAAAATTTAAGACCTATGAAAAAGTAGGGCCTAAAACAATAACTTATTTTTTTTACTATATAATAGACCAGCCCTATATGTAAAATTACTATAGGTTTTTCAATTCAATTAACTCAATGGAACGTGTTAGATTATATTTTGAAATATCTTAGTAAGATATGTGTACTCAATGGAACGTGCTAGATTATATTTTTTCTCGTTATCTTTTAAAACCGATGATGTGGTATATACTATTGCCAATATAACACTAACAAAAAGGTAGCAATCTACATATAGTTAAAGTTTGATACGCTCAATTATCAAAGTTAGCTACTTAGCTTTCATTGTCCTAATTTCATAACTAAACATGATCTATCATTATGGTTGCCCTAACTTTAATAGAAGTTTTAAGGTCTTAAAATACATTGATTAAGTGATACTAAATTAAACCTTAGATGATATTCAAACCTTTTTTTTTACTTTAATGATATTAAAGTTAATTAGATTTTAATAACTGTAATATGGTAATTGATCGATAACAGTTTATACTAGCAAATTATCTTATGATGCTTGTAATTTTCACTTTCATTGCTAAGGACAAGCCTCATCCGCAAAACCATTGTAACAATGGTTTTGAGCGAATGAGAATAATACTTAATTATTTTGTAATGAGAGTCTAGTGTAAATTTATAACGATTAATCGATTATACAAGTGCGATTGTAATGTCAACAAAACTGAAAGGAAAGTATTTTTTAACACCAACACCTTGATTTTCAAGGAGAAATACAGAATTACAACCTCTGATCTAGTGCTCCTAACACAAATATTTTACCTCTGGACGACTAACCCCACTGGCTACAGTTTTGATTGATGTTGGATAAAAAAATTCGTATGAACTATTAGTTGATAAGTGTTATAGTTTAAATAAATAAAATCCAGTCAATTACTATTAACATAGTATTGGTTAATATAATATTATAAATATTTAGCGGCTCTTTTTACTGGCAAAATTTTTATTAGAATAAGTTATTAGCAAGACGTTAAGATCGTGTCTTTAAGTGTAATATTTCATTAAGGAATAATGCAATGTATACATGAAACATCGCTAAAGTGTGTTTAATTTATTCGATAGAAAACACTTGAAAGAGACGTTCAATTTGATGTTGATCCAATCAAAATGAATCTAATTGGATTTACATTGTCGGTTAGAAAAATAAATTTCAGGTAATAAAACGCTGGTCTAAAATAGGATATTTAAACTAGTCAAGTTTAGATTCACTTGAGTTTTACACGTCTAAATTTAAGGTTGAACGGAATGCACAAGGGAGGGAGCTGCCTCGATCTTGTGGCGTCGACAGAAACGCCGCTCTATCCCTTTGAGGGGCCTAAGAAAAGGACGATTTGGAAGTCACCATCAACGATGGAAGCCCAAGAGAGAGAGAGAGAGAGGTTGTAGGGTGGTAGTTGCGACAAGGCTACGAGGAGTGCACAGCCATGTCGAGCTGATGTCGGGGTTGGGTTGCAAGGAGTGCGCTCCGGCTACCCTAAGAAAGCTTAAACTTGGATGAGTTCATTTTTAGTTTTATTTTTAAGTTATGACATGTCTTATAACTAATTTTTTATGTTTAAGTTTAGCTCAAGTTCAAGCTTAATTTATTTATTACTTATGTAATTATCTTATTTCTTTACACTCAGAATATTTTTTACATATATTAATTTGTATACAACATATTATATTTTTTATAACAATTTTAAGTATAGTTTTTTATTGCGTGACAATATATATACCTAGTATAAAAAAATAAAAGGTATACAAATAAATAATAGACTCGTTTAACCTTCTTTAGACCCACGAGTTGAGTCTACTTCAATTCGATAAGTGCAACGCATCGTGTTTGTTAAATGACCTCCAATACAAGGTTGTGCACTTTTAAGCTTGACCATTCAACTAACTCATGAATAACTCGGCTTGTTTACACCATATCTAACACATGGTCGAATCGGGCCGATCAACATGTATTAGCTGCTCTCAATGTGAGATCAGCAACAAAAAAAGAAGAAAAAGGCCATGATCCTATGTTCGTTTTCACCCTGCTCTGATGATGTGCTCTTTTTAGAACGGTGTTTCACAAATTGATTTCTAAGTATGCATGTAAAGCGTAAAAGTGATATATTTATAAAAAAAATGTATATGTATAGATAAAACGTTGGTTGTTCAAAAAATAAAAAATAAAAAAAAAACGTTGCTCTCTTTTTGAGACTAGCAAGCATTAAATGGTTGTGTAAGAATACAACGTCCTAACAACGTGATACCTTATGGAGCTACAAATGATATTGTGGGCTGATCCACTAATATTAATAACCACTCATTCAAAACCAACTTGCATTCGTTATACACTTATGGGTCTCGTTTTAGATAGTGTTCTAAGCGAGTCATTACTATAACGTTCAAACCAGTATAAATAATTGATATCATGTATCAAAACACTCACTCGATTATTGAGAAAATTCTAAATGTCGTAAGAAAAAAGAAACACTTTTCTTTAAAACACGTTAACTTTAATACTTCAAACTATAACTCGCTAATCGATCATAACACTTATTTCCCATAACAATCCTGTTACATGATTTTATTTTATTTTTGTATGATTTATATCCGACTTTGTTCAGAAGAATGACTACGAGTAAAGTGAGAAACAAAACATTCTTGTAAGCAAAAGCATGTGCTTAAATATATGATAATCATATAACCAGGGCCGGTCCCGAGGATTTTGGTGCCCTGTGCGGGCCAGAAAAAAGGGCCCCCTTCCCCGAGCACCATCGCACTAAGTTATATAAACCAATTATTTTTAGTTTTTTACTCTCTAGTTTCTTGAATTTTTGTCTCCAAAGATCCAAAAATCGTCACTACTTCCCAATTCTTAGTCGCTATCTGCCAAAAAATTGAACTTTTTTTCTGCTGGCCGTTGCTGTCATATTTTTTCAACATCGAACAAAAAAAATGAAGAGTTTTGTGGACTTGTTTTGGACTTATGGCCATGTGCGCTTTTAGTGAAGCTATTGGGCTTTTGAAAGTAAAAACAATAGGCTTTTGTGACAAATTCTCTAGCCTACACATAAGTTTTATAAAAAAAATTATATATATAAATTTTTTTTAAAAAAATTTGGTGCCCCCGTCAAGCGGGTGCCCTGTACGATCGCACACGGTGCACCACCCTAATAGCCGGCCATGCATATAACGTTATAATCTAGCATTGTTGACACGATACGTAGTAAAATGTCATGTTGCCTCCTCCTATATTTAATAGTAACAAACTTGCTTTGCCAATTTAACGATTTTGAATATTAATTTCTGATTTATGATTGGTTGCAATTGGTAGATGAAGAATGGACTTTTTCTTCTACCAAGAAACCGACGTCAGCCAAACTTTATTTACATTTTATGAATCTTTTTCATTTTTTTAGCTAATTTCATTTCGTCCTCGAGTTTTTATTTTTTCTTTGTCATTGATTTTTTTTCTTTCAATAGACTTAACTTTTTATTAAAGACTGTAATTTTCGTCTAACTTCATTAACTCGGTTTACTTTACCCGTTAACTTAAGAGCATTTTTGTCTGTTTTATTTGTTTTAAATCATGCATTTTCCATGTATGTGTGAAAGGTAAAAATGAACACAGTTTAATTAATCATTTATAATAAATAAAAAGATAAAAATGCCTATAAGTTAACGAATAAAGTTAACTGAGTTAATAAAGATAAATAAAAATGACATTGTTCTTAAAAAATTAATCCCCATAAAAAAAGATAACTTTCTTAGATAAAAATTATCAAAACTTAAGGATGAAAAAAAACAATTAACTTATTTTTTAATGGTTTCATAAAATATGCTATATAATTCTAAACCAAATACAAATCAAAAAATAAAAAAATATACGCCAACGTAACCTTTGATTTTATGAGAAAATACATTTTACTTCTGGTAGTCTGGTATAGACACATGGGAAAATCATGGAATCATGAATGGAAATTCATTTAACAAAAGATATTAGGAGTATAATATGTTAAGGTTAAATTAAACTTGTTAAAATTAGCAAAATCACAATAGAAACCGCAGTTTACTTTAACGTAATTTGCAATATCAAAAACTTCAAAAATACTATTAAAATAGGTTATTACATAACTACCCCTATACTGTAGCGATAATTACATTGATATTTATAGCATGTAGACAAATATCAGAAACATAAATGAACATTAAGTTTCCTAGTATAGAAGTTGGATGTGAATAATTATATTATCTTGTATTTTAAATACACGAAAAAAGTATAGGCTATGAGGTAAAACGCGTTTTTACGACATCAAGGGACCAACATAACTTTAATGCTTTATAGTCTTGTGTTTCATATATTATTTAAACTTTTATCTATATGTTCGAAAACATCATCACGAGTAAGTGATGTGTCCTACAGTTAAAAAGTTCACTTGCAAGATTAAATCTTGTAAGGAACTATTGTTAAGAAAACCCACCTTCGACCCAATCTCTTATGAGTGTTCGTGGGCGTACATGAAGGATGTAGCAACATATGTGAATGATAGAGTTAGGAGTACGTGGCGATCAGGGCATGCATGAACGCACTACCTAGAACGTTTGTGTAGACATGACACACGCCAACATGAAGGTGTCTGTGAGCCTCTACGTTGATTATGGTCTCATAAGAGACTTTGTATCTATGTTTATATAAAACCATAACGAAAGAGAGAAAGAAGATAATGTCTTTCAAATTCTCGTAGCCATTATCCTATTGCGATAATTCTTAAGAACTCATATTCTTGTACTATTTCTGGTTCGGTAATAAACGGTACACTATATGTTACACTGTATACGCGTGTTTAGTTTTATTGTAAAAGATGTCTATTTTATTAATAAAAGAAAATCATTGGAAATAATGTAGACACGTACAAGTACAAAACTTGTGTGCTTGCATTAAATCATGGTCAAAGAACATGAAGTTGACAATGCATGGAGAGGGATTATTACATAAATTCTTTACAATATCATGCTCTTTTGTGTGATGTATGATTTGCATAGTGTTTGCTAAGGTTCTCATTCATTCGTTGTCTTTGTTTAGGTTATCTAACCTTAACAAACGTAACACTATAGTTTATTTTCCTTAAAATGCACCGTTTTTGCTTATAAATTGTCAAAATGCATCATGATTGTTGTCGGGTTTAGTTATTTATTTACATTCTAGGTTAGATAACCATGTAGCACACGGGTTGAATAAAAATAAATTTTTAGATAATCATGTTCCATTCTTATGAAATAACTTGATGTTAAATTGTTAGTTTTTTTAATTTAAATCAAACTTTAAATTTAATAAAACATAACAAAAGTTAAATTTACTAGTATGCTGACGAAATTGTAGGAGTTCTTCGTTAATTTTAAATTTACTATTATGATGAAAAAATGTAGAAATTTTTTGTTAAACCATTCAATTTCAATTGTACAAAGTATAAAATCCCTTAAAATAGATAATAAAACTCGTAGTGGAGCTTTAAATTAAAACTTTATATTAAAGAAAAGAAATTTTAATACTCCGTAATATAATTATGCAAAATTGATGAATCAATAACCAAATGTTTTGTTGCAATTGAAACAATTGATCACATTCTTCGGGTTTATCCTTTTTCATCTCAAGTATGGTTCAATGTTTATAATTGGATTGGAGTGGAGGTAGATTTAAACTTGCATTTTAAAGATTCCATGGAGTCCATTGACCAAAAGATTGAAGCCAAGGATTTAAGAACGGCTGTGTTTATGGTTTTTATGGCTACTTTTTGCTTATTTGGGCAGCGCGAAACGGGTTTATTTTTAGCGCAAAGCAATTGTCGATTTCTAATGTGGTGGACAAGATTAAGATTCATACTTATGTTTGGTTGAAAACTAGGGCGAAACTGGTAGACCTCACTTGACACACGTGGTGTAATTTTTTGTTTCATAGATTTCCTTTGTAATGTGGTTTGATCTCTTGTAAGTTTTGTTCATAGCATCTTGCTAATGACTTCTGTTTTTAATATATCTATGCCGTTCAAAAAAATAATAAGCAAATTTTTTATTTCAGTTGAGATGATTAATATGAAAGTGACACAAATAATAAGGTGACATGACAATGATTTGTCATGCTTGAGAGAAAGACATGTCACAAAAAGTTAGTGTTTTATTAGTATAAGAAAACGTTAAAAAATAATTGGGAGTTACTTAATTAATGATTTGGGTCATCGGCCCATCGGGTGTGTTTTTTTACCCAATAAATAAAAATACTCCCTCATTCAAATTGAATTTTGGTCCGGCCCATTTTGTATATATTTAATGGGCTTTATGGAGCCCAGTAGCACTTTATTCAAACAAAGCTTAAAAGCTTTATCCATATTATTTTTAATTATCGTTAAATCCTACCTTTAAATCTACTGGTCCACAAGTTGAAGTGAATTATAATAAAGGGGAAAAAAAAACGACTTAAAACCTAAAAACTTATGGTCGTTTTTAGTATGATAGTTCTAGGTTTCTAACTTAGTAACTTCATCTAATAAGATAAAACACTGAGCCAACAAACAAGCAATAAACCTGTTAGGCTTTTGTTACAAATAAAAGTTAGTAGGATAATCAAGCTAGAGTATATATTTACACTAGTGCTTGACTTTATTAATAATAGATTTTTTTAGACCAACAATTATCATCGAGGAAAAGTCACCCAGAAATCCAGTTCGTTCCAAACGAGGCAAAACTGAGTAACTGACACATAGAAAACGAGTCAACTTAATCCAAGCCCCAGAGAAACCCTCCAACATCATGATTATATCTTAAGACCTCGAAAATCTCAAGTCTAACTTTTATCTTTATGACGTTAAGACAGAAGACCAACGATTTCGTTAATAATATACGAAGAACACAAACTCTACTCAATGTAAAAGGCTAAAAGCTTATTATTACTAACCACTTCAACATCATGTGTTTATTTTGTAACAAATCAATAGTAATATATATCTTATAACTATTTTGCCAAGTATAAAATGTCCATTTTTGGGGATGATTTTTATAATACACACTTATATAATTATAAAATCCAAATATATTCGAGAATGATCGAGTATATAGTTTTTTATTAGGTTAAACTAAGAAGTCGTAGATATTCATATCATTCTTTGATTATTAAAATTATACAATGAATATTTGACTAATCAGCTGATCCAATAAGCTGACGAATAATTAAGCCTAACAATTTTTATAAAGCATGCCAACTTTCTCTAATAATTTAATTAAGCCCATACAATTAACATACAATTAACTGTATGTATTTTTTTCCGGTCTAAAAAGTTAATTGTATGTTATTTCTATTACATTTACTTAAAAAAGTTTCTTATCGATCTATCTATTATGCATATTAATTTACAGTTATTATTATTATTATTATTAATTTTTTTTACACCAACATCGGAAAACCCTCTGGTTAGACCACCCGAAGGCAAACACCCCATTACGAACTACCCTACAGAGGTCCTCTGACATCTATTGTTGTGGTGAAAAGCTTCATGGCCTTAAGGTCACGAGTTCAAATCTTTCTAGCGGCTGTAGGCATCAACATCGGCTGTAATTTTGCTTTCTAGACAAATGCAAGTCAAAGGGTTTTTACGAGCTAGTCAATTTCATTCTGAAGTGAGTTGGCGTTATCCACGAGCATCAAACTAACGATTGACGCTCGAAATCCCATATGAGATATTGACATACCTAGGCTGTGAAAACGCATGTCATTAAACTCAAATTGTCATTGTCGTTAAAATATAAATAAAATTTATATCAGCACGTTTTCTAAACCCCATATATTTCTTACGGGAGTTGTTACTAGAAAGAATGTGAATTATTTGGTGGACCAACAAGCAATAGTGTTTGCTTTAATAACATGTCAATTTTGTATCATTTGTAGTCGATCAATAAAGTCAATAAACATATGTTAACGTGAGATCTCCTATATAATATAGCAAAATCGTTTTATCCTACGTGGCAATTGTTTAGAGCATCAAAATCTACGTGGCAATTTTTTAGAGAATCGTTCTTTTTGTTTGTTTATGTTTCTTGAAAAGATGCTTATCAATCCATCTCCGATTTCAAATTCACAAAATTAGATATATCAACTCTCAAACCCTACCTATCATGGTAACCAAAGCCATGTTTCAAATTTCAATCGCAGACCACCATCCAACTTTTGTTCATGGTTTGTTTTGTGTTTATGATATGATATGATTGTGGGTATGTGGTGTATTGAAATCCGTAACCATAAATTTAAATGTTGCAAGTTTAAGCATGATTTTTAAGTTGGGAGTGGATTATCAGAAGGAGCAGGTAACGTAATTGATATTTCGAATTCACAAAGGTAAATTCCTCGTCGATTTATAGTTCTTAACTGTCTTTAGGTTGAAGTCTCTTCAACCTTATTTGATTATTTATTTCTTATGAAAATTTAATTTTGGGCTATTATTAGTTGAGTGTTCCGTAAATGGCTTTAATGTGGGCATATTGAATCTTCAGTTTATATTCCTTAAATGTTGGTGACTTGGTGTTAATCTGCACACAAGTTGCTCAATGAATCGCCTCAATGAGTTTTAATAATGCTACACAGTTAAATACCTGGTGTTAAAGAAATAGTTGTGGTTTCATAAATTGTTTATTATGGGATGCTCAAATGGGTTAAAAATTGAATTAGATCTTGCAACACATAGCGTTTCATTCACCTTTGTATTATTAATCTTGTGATTTTGTGCACCAGTGGAAAGAAGATTACATCAAATGGTCAAAGCTATCTTTATCATCTTGCAGGAAGAGTGGGCATTGCCCCTTGATAGGTTTATTAAGAATGCAGATTCTAATGGACACTTATAAAAACAAAGCTTTACTTTTATCTGGCTTGGGCCTGAGTTGGCTTACTGGTGAACCTAATTTCTATCATCCCGGTCAGACATAATTTCATCCATGTTACTTTATTTTCCAAACGTAAAATTCATATAACTGTGAGACATATAGATGGATGTGTTTATATTATTCTAGATTTGTAATGTGCAACACGTTTATTATCACAGTTTTCACCGACCTGTATTTGTTAATTTCGTATCTTTTTTCTAAGCTAAGCCGTCTGAAGACCTTGAAAGAACAAAGGATGATTGATTACATGTTAGCGACTATAGTTTTGGGAAGTCATCTTTTTTTTAAGGGTTATTTGATTTTAACACCCCCAACTATTGGTGATTGGTCGATGTCACCCTCAAGTATCACTTTGGCCAATATAACCCCCAACTAAACACTTTGGTGCCCGTATAACCAAAAGTTAACGAAAAATTAACCTAAAGTTAACCAAAAGTGACTTGAATTAGTTAACTTTTGATGATACGATGTCCGTATCACCAAAGGTTAACCAAAAATTAACCAAAAGTTAACAAAAGTGACTTGAATTGGTTAACTTTTGGTGATACGGACACCAAAGTGTTTAGTTGGGGGTTATATTGGCCAAAGTGATACTTGAAGGTGACAGCGGCCAATAACCAATAGTTGAAGGTGATTAAATCCAATAACCCTTTTTTTAATCATATTAAATATTTTGTCAAGTACAAAAATGGCTTAGTATTGTGTTGAATTCGTAATCAATTTTTTGGTCAAAAGTACTATATATGGCTTTGGAAGCAAGTGTAGCTCCTATCTTCTTCATTCTTTTCACAGTTCTTTTTATCATTTTATTGTTGTAGTAATAATATCATTAACATTTAGTTATGTTCCTATCGATTGTAGGGCAATCCTTCATGGTGTGTGGAATGCCATCCTTTATGTCAGCAAGCTAAATTGTGTGATTTTTGTTAATCTAATGATGTCCACACAGCAAGTCATCAAACTCAACAGTTCTTCTACTAATCAGTTTCATAATCAAGCCTTTAACTTCTGCTTTTCATTTGAATATGCAGGGATATTCACCACTTGGTTCTCCGAACTCAAAACGGATCAAAAGCACTACTCTGCTGCATTCCTTTCTAACATCTGTTACAGAAAAGGTATGCAAAACGCCAGGGCGCGTTCTTACATGTTTTGTGTATTTATTCTAAGGTATTTTTATTTTGTTTACTATGTTTTATTGTTATAAGATGTTAATATATATTCTCATGCATATGTAATATTCAAGTAAAACATGGTTTTCTTTTCTGTAAGGTTAATATCAATACACAGGTCCAAATTTTGAAAGGCTAAATCAGCAGTCATCTTTAATAGATGTGCAGGGAGACAAGTTGATTCATAGAGAATGCTTTTTCCAAACCAGTTCGATAGTGGAATGTGATTTTAGCTTTATATCATGTGAATTGAACACAACTTCATTAAGAATTAGGGCTGGCAATTTTCTACACGAACCTACACGATCATAAGGTAACAGGTAACCTCTTAACATGTAACAGTACTAAACATAATCTACCTGTTAAATTTCGTCTATTAAGTATGTATTACTCTTAGTAACTGTTAATACCCGTTAGTACCTGTTAGAATTTCTTTAAAATTAAAAATATAATGTAATATAGAATTATTTACCCTTTTTATCCTAATTCCCTAAATTCTAATTTGTAAACCCTAATTCCCTAAAGTCTTATCGTGTCTTATCGTGTATACCTATTATAAACAGGTACATGTACGTGTATGGGTAACAGGTACACGATAAGTTATCGTGTCGTGTACAGGTAACATGTTTCGTGTTCGTGTGTTAACAGGTTCGTGTCTTAACAGGTACAGATATACACAATATGCCAGCTTTATTAAGAATAAGCGTTTGTTGAAATTTTCTTCAGCTTCTATGGAGTTTTATGGTTCCCTAGAAAGGGCTATAAATGACTTTCACGTACATTACAAATGAGATGTAAGTCTACAAGTAGAATGTGTCATTAAATATACCTTAATGTTATTGATGTTAAATTAATGGAGGCGTGTTTTTTTACATAATGTTGTTGATTTTTTACTAGCATGAAAGATTGTTGATTATTGTTTTTACCCATTTTACATAGAATTCAACTTTGTTTTTCTTGATCGAATCATCGTATGAATGCATATTAGCGATTTTGAAATAGATTAGATATATAATACGAACCAAAGCTTGAGAGTTTGAATTAGTACTCTACTCATTTAAAATTGAGGGTTTTATTGCTTTCATGTCAATTGTTGTAAACTAATTGCTTTCATCTTTTAATATCATGAGTAAATCAAATCGTGATAGTTAGGTTGGTTAACTTTCTGGATGATAGGTTGGCCTGTGTTTAAATCATGCAACTTGATTTGTTTTTTACTTCAAGCGGCTTGATTGGATTTTGTTTTCGTTTAGTTATACGAAGCTTTTTTGTTTCTCATATAAATGTGATGTGATGTGTCATCAAAATGTTCATAACCTACGTGTTACACTTGTAAGAATAGACAGAAGATATAGAAACCAAAATCCTGGTGCAGTTAGAGCTACTCACATAGTCACATGGATATTAATGGAGACATCCAACATTGATAGATTTGTTTGTGTTTTGTATGTGTTATTTTTTTCTGTATTGTATGTCTCATGTTCTTTTATTATTCCGATAATGATATATTTGATCATTTTAGTAGTCATGAATGGCATGTTGGAGTTGTAAGGAAATTAAGCTTTATAAATAAAATTCGCAAATGCCATTTTGTTACCAAAAAGTGAAGTTTTTTTTTTTTTTTTTTATTTTTTTTATCAAAATACAGTTCTGCTGCTGAATTATCAAGGCTATATGGAGTTGGAATCAACCAGTGTGTAACCATATAGAGTTAGAAACAACCAGCGTGTAACCATTTATTTCCTATCAAACTATTGCTAATAGTCTGTCGCTTTTTACAGGCGATTGGTTTGTCATTTGTTGATGATTCTTAACTATGGTTGATCTCATTTCATTTTTAACAAATGATAGTGAATATAGTGAATCATCATACACTCTTTCTGATTGTATCCATCATAATGCATTTGTAACCAAATACTTGAAGCTTTCAATTTGGAAATCAAAACTATGTTTGAAATTGCTTATTAGACCTACTTGGATAATCATGCAACTATATTTGATGATTCAAGTTGGTGACTTGGTAGAATGTGACAAGTTAGTTTCAAGCGTGTGAATCATCAAATATGGTTTGTCAAAATGAGCAAGTTGGACGTCTTCCTGTCTAGAGGGGAATTTAGTGTGGATAAGAGATACTCCAATGGTTTTTGGGAAATTTAATGCGGAGAAGAGAAATACCACAATGGTTTTTATTTATTTCTCCTTCAAACATAAATAGGGATTCGTTACATTTAAAAGAGTAAACCGTAGTTTGGTCCATGTGTTTTGATACAATTAATTATTCAATCTCGCCTTAACAGTTTAAGTCCTTTTGATTTTTATTTCTAACAGAAATAATCTCGAACACTAACTTCATCTAACTTTCTGTGAATTTTCCCCACGCGCCTAACACGTGAAAGGTAAAGATGTAGATCTCAAACAAATTGTTAAAGGTTTGTGGTAGTGTACCTTAGCTGAATACTTTAAATATCAAATCCCGTGTAACACACGGGGTTATAACCTAGTAAGTAATATACCAAAACTTAATGTCTACCATTCAATCCATTAAAGGAATTACTTATGTTACATTTGAGTGAAAGCGAAATACCTGAACTAAATGTGTAACTAATAAGACATAGAACTGAAAAACATAAAATCAACCGTTAAGTGATACATAAATTCTTATGAGAGTTTTTACTTTTTAATCATAACTCATGATACAATAAATCAACAACGGAGTATTTTTATGTTTTATGTTAATGTTGATACGTATAAATGTGGTATACTCGTATGAGAATATATAACCGTAGAGAAAATAAGGATACAAAATATTGATACTTAACACTTAATCCATTAGAGAGATTTAATAGAACGGTATTTATTATTAAAACATGTCCCATAATGATTCTATACATTATAAATAATGTAACAAACATAAATATTTATATTATGCTTGTACAATCACATAGGAATTCGGAAATTATATTTGAAATAATCTTTAAAATTGGTGTTTCTACACACTTTATATGAGTTGTATATCAAATAAAAAACAAAATACAAGAAAAACGCATTGGCTGTCAGAAAGTAATACATCTCATATGCTCTATAAGATAAAAATACACTTTTAATACAACACTACTATTAAAAAAAATACGTAACAAAAGATGACACTAAAGATTAAAGATAATTACAGACCGTCCAACCCTATGCTCTAATATATGCCCATACGAGATACTAGCATAGTATATATCATATAGAACGTATCTCGTATAAACGTATTTCGTACGGACCGTATCTCGTATAGACTAATAGAAGACAACTGTTCATACCAATAAACAAACAGTGAAACCAAAAACTGTATTTTAAAACAAAAATGGTGGTTACATGACCCCCCTTGCAACAACTAATTTTTTCATCTCTCAATTTCCCCAAATTTATAGTCAATTTCACTTTCATCCAATCAAAACACACGATGCACAATCATCATCAACGCTTAACAAATCGCTCTACTGAGGTAATTATTCATTCGATTTGAATCGATTTCGTGATATTAATCTACGATTGTTGTAGATAACATGTTATGTATCTGTATGATTTCAATTGATTTGGTAACTTGTGAAGAACTGCAGCGTAATTGGTTTGAAAAATGCTGTGATTGTACATGCTTGGAGTTGTTTTGGCCGAGTGTTGTTCACAAATGGCTCAATATTGCTACTGATAGTCCTGATTACAGTGCTGATTCGGATGATAGCTTCTATGATCCTGTTGGTTCAGGTTTGGTTACAGTGTGATTTTGATTGTAGGTTTTGAGATGTTGAAAGTTAGGGTTTTGATAATTTGATTGGATTTATGTGATTTTGTTTTGTAGAAGCTGTGTGTTATCAGGTTAATGAATCAGTGAAAGGAGACGAGTTTCGAATTGATCAGATTGGTAATTGTGTTTTGTTTATGATCTTAGTGTGTTTTTTAAAGTTAGATTAACAGTTTGCCAGTTTAAGTTTTTGTTCGAAGCAACGCGTTTAAATTGTTTAGGTTTATGAACAAAAAAAAGTTCCTTTATTTTGTTATGTCTATAAACAAGACAAAAAGAAGTTAAAGTGATTAAACCACTGCATAAAGTATTAAACAAGTTGATTGATATAATGGTGGAAATTGGTCGGTATAAATGCATAATCAACGTTATATATAATGATATCTTTTATGGTGGATTTTTCTTTTGCAAACACAAAAAAGTTGAATTTACAAAGAAAACTGCAAATTATTGGATAAATTTATTCAAATCATGTGGTCGTGCTGTTGCCTTTTTGACATCAGGAGCTTTTCCCAGGTCAAGAAGAAGGAAATCCGAGACGTTTAGTGCGCAACTTATTGAATCGAAGGAACTCAGGTTATATATGATTCTCAAATCACACATTGAGTCGCCTTTTTTGGTTTATGTTATCATACAAAAAAGTTTGGTCTAATTAAGTTACTGACTATTTAATTTATTGGTTGATGCTTTTGATGTTATTAAGAGTATCTGCTCATACTTGGAATGTTGGAGGGGAACTTCCACCAGAGGACCTGGATATTAGAGAGTGGCTCGATACCGACTGCCCTGCAGACATATATGTATTTGGGTATGTTTAGCTTTGAATATCCTATGGGTGAAGCTTAAACTGCTCAGCGCGTTTTAGTTTTTACCCGTTTGACATGATAGCAATTAGCATTAGTAAACTGACTGTCACATAAATGTGTAGATACTGATGAACTGTGAATAAATGTAAAAGAAAAGGACCTTGTCATATGGTAATTTATTTGAAAGTTTATAGCTTTTAAGTATCAAACAAGCTATTTATAAGGAAAATGAAGTCTGTGAAGCATACAGATGTTGACATTAAGCTTAAAATTAGTTTATTACATACAAGCAAACCTATATTTTTTTACTCTTAACAATCATTCTTTCCTTTCAGTTTTCAGGAAATCATACCTCTAAATGCTGGCAATATATTTGGTTCTGAAGATAACCGTCCAATTCCAATATGGGAAAACATCATTCGTGAAACCTTAAACGACATTCAACCTGTAAAAACCAAATTTAAATGTTACAGTGACCCCTCTTCTCCAGCAAGATTTAAACCATCTTTTTATGCTTCAAATATAGAACATGACACAATGCTAGAAAGTGATAGTGATGCTGATGTGGCCGTATGCACATTTAGCGATTCTGTAACAATAGATTCTAAAGAAAAGGTAGAAGACCTTGTTGATTCTTACAAAGATTCCAAGTATTTTAAAAGCTATCATCCTTTAGAGGCATATTTGAGTAGTGACAAGAAAGTCAAACGAGGCGTCAACTTGCTTTCAAAACTTGATATTAACTCTATTATGTGCCAAAAAAGAAAACCACAATATGTTAGAATCGTTAGCAAGCAAATGGTTGGTGTTTTTATTACCATTTGGGTTCATAGAAGCTTGAGGAAGCACATACAAAATGTACATGTGTCAACCGTTGGTGTTGGTGTAATGGGCTACATAGGCAACAAGGTTTGTTTATTCTTTCCCTCTGAAACTTAATAAATGAAATGACCAAAAAATACATCTTTATATAACTAGATTTTGTGTTTTAATTGCAGGGGTCTGTATCAGTGAGTATGTCCATATATCAGACAAATTTCTGTTTCATATGCACTCATTTAACATCTGGTGAGAGGGACATCGATATTGTTAAAAGGAATGCTGATGTAGAAGAAATATATAAAAGAACACGTTTTAATTCAATGTCAAAAGCCTCACTTCCAAGGAGCATTATGGATCATGAGTAAGTTTAGTGTTTAGATATATTTATATGTATTTTATCTATTCTTCTAATTTCTTATTAAAAGCTTACTCAGTGAAAGCTGTGTTTTAATTTGTACTTTAAAGGCCATCTTACAAATTCATTTTGTAATTTCTAGGCGAATTATATGGCTGGGCGATCTTAATTACCGTTTTAATTTGTCACACGAGGAAACGCGTGATTTGATTTCCAAAAGGGCATGGTCCAAGTTGTCAGAGAGTGATCAGGTAAGTTGTTTTGATATATACAATTTTAAGTTTCTTGAATAAAAGCTGTTTACGAGGTTTGTAACTTTGTATGCTTTAAAAAATAAATCGGCCAAAATCTCTTTTTAAGTTTTGATTATTTGATATATACAATTTTTAAGTTTCTTGAATAAACGTGTGATATATACCTGTTTCCTTTTCTAGCTAATAGATTTTACCCATTTGACCCGTCGGCTAACAAAACACAAACTGAATCGACCTGTTTGTTAGTAAACTGGCTGAAATTTCAACCTTTAGTGGTAACATGTAGCTAAATAGCACATCTCATATTTTCTATCTTGTAAATTGTTGATTTAAAAGTTTTATAATAAATTTGTAGCTTAAAATAGGGGGAGCATTTGACGGGTGGACAGAAGGCGCTTTAAATTTTCCACCAACTTACAAATACGAGCCGAATTCAGATAAATATCATGGCGAGGATCCTAAAGCTGGTAGGCGTACCCCTGCATGGTATGACCATAATTTAGAAACATATTTAATTTTTATTGCTAATCATTCTCATATCCTAATCTTTTGTTAATCTGCACGTTTTCTTCAGGTGTGACCGTATACTTTCATATGGGAAGGGGATGCGCCAACTGAGCTACAAACGGTCTGAGATCAGACTCTCGGATCATAGGCCCGTTTCTGCCACTTATATGATAGAAGTTGAAGCGCTTTCATTAAAGAAACTACAACGGGCCCTTACATTTACTAATGCAGAGATGAAATGCTACGGGTCGACCCACATAAAATCAAAACAGGTGAGGTTCTCTTGTTTCTATATTGCAAAATGGACGGGTTGGGTAACATGTCAAAACAGGCTAGGTGGTCAGTCAATCTTCTGTGTACGTGTCAGTTGATAATTTCGTTAAAATTATTTATTGTAATAACTATCAGCCACAGCTACATGCTACATGCATAAAGATCCTGACATGGTGTTTGTGTTGTTACAGGTTACATCAAACTATAATAACTATCAGCCACAGCTACATGCTGAAATATGATATCTATGTAAAGTGAGATGATCAAATGATCAAATGATAATATGTTATTTGTTGTTTCCATTGCATTGTATATCATTAGTTTTTTTGTTTGACCAATTGTAAATCATTAGTTGATAATTTGTTTGCTAATTGTTAAGCTGGGTTTTGATATTGTTATGTATAAGTATATAAAGGGTTATTTTGTAATTCTCTCTTTCCATTTTTTTTTTCTTTTTTTACCTTTCTTCTACAAATAATTATCGATTAGAAAATATAAACAAAAGGCTCAGCTTTGAATAGGAACTCAAAAACTTTTCAGGTAAAAAACAAATGCACCAGCCGGGAATCGAACCCGGGTCTGTACCGTGGCAGGGTACTATTCTACCACTAGACCACTGGTGCTTTTGTTTAAACGCTTTCACTCAGCTTTATATATAGTTTAACAACTTTGATTTGTCAATAAAATGTGTACAATTGTACATCTTTCTTGTAGCTTTTCTTTAAAAATTAGTCGCTATTCTTAAATAATTGAAGTTAACGACTACAATGTCACATTATAATAATAATAATAATAATAATCACTTAATTATAGTATAAGTAATATTCATTCACCGCTAATAATTCAACAATTTTTTAACATTTACTTTCGTTACTAAGGATAGTGCTATTGATATAATTATGATAGAATTTTAATTAGGTTTCTCTTACGATTATGATTATGAGCGAAATCAGTAAACAAGCTAGCATTTCTTATAAGCGGGAAAAAATTATAAACGAAAGTAAAAGCTATAATCATAATTGATTATAGTCGAATGATTTTTCTATAGATTATGATCAAACACCTGATCATTGTGCGATTTAATTTGTCTTAAAAAAATAATACTACGTAGGCTGTAAGTATTTGTGACAGTTTTTAAGATATTTTTTTTTAATTGTCAAACAAACTTATTAACTCACACGTATGATGCTCTTCACCGACACCGATTGGGACCTGAACTCAACTTGACATATCAACTGATTTCACATGTCTAAATTATATTTAAAACTTAAATTAATTTAGAGTTTACTAGGAAAAGTATGTTTTATTTTATTTTACTTTCTGTTATATAAATTATTTGTTTTTTTAATTATTTATGTAAATTTTATTGCTAACTCTTATTTCTTATGCTTTTAGTTGATAAAATATATCATTATTTTTAAACAAATCTTTTATATTTGAAAACTTTTCTCCGGTTTAACAATACTAAGGCTATGCATAGTTGTGACGTGATAGGGCTTCTTTGTCCCTATCACACGTTATCGCACCGTCCCCCGTGTGAATTATAGAAAAATGATGACCTTCTCCTTGATAATATCACATTCTAACACACTTTGACCAAATTAAATAAATATTTTTTTTTTAGTTTTTCACCTAGCTACCACATTGTTAAATCTAGTATATACTTTTGTTTCATATTCAATATATGCTTATTTAAATACTCAAATTATGGCTAAATAAAAATATGTATATGTATGGTCGAAGCATCTACACAAAAAGATGATATTGACCTCAAATTATAAAATACTAATAATCATTAATCTTTCAAACTCTAAAATTTCATTAAATAGGAAAAAAGAACAATTAATTACACCTCAAATGGCTTTTCATTTTGTGTTTATTTTAAAACGATATATTACGAGTATTATACTAACAATAAGACATCATTTTCCCCTTTCCATTATAAGAAATATATATATACTAACTATTAACTAATACATTCCTTTTATATATTCTAAAAACTAAAAAAGCATGATTTCAAATTTAGAGATTAACATTTGGGATTAAATCCAACTTTACATTGTCTTTTTGTAAAAAAAAATTCAAACAAGCAATAGCATATCCTATATCATTTACCCTAGTACATGCATACCAACTTTTACAACCAAAAAAATGTATTTCATGTAGCATATGAATCAACCAACACTATTACATTTCATTTACTTGCACTTCAACTCTACCAAAATCATCATCCCTTCAATATTTGGGGCTTCTTCAACCAATACTCACTAAACCTTTGCTTAGCATACTCCATGTAATCAAACTCAATATGAGTAGCATAACCCTGTTCAAAACATTAAAAAAAAGACAAATCACAACCAATCTTTAAACATAAAATGAATAACAAATATTACAAAGAGTAAAAGATTTCATAATATACGTACGTACCGAGATTATTCCCCATAATCCCCAAAAAAGATGATTTGCAAGAGTGTATTTCTCCACATTGTCGAGAAGCTGGTTTACTTCAGTGTCACGCGGTTGGTTTCCTATAAACATCAACAAACAAGATAAGGTTTGTCCAAACGCGTATTGTAGGGTTGTACTACATGACAATATGACATAACGTGTGGTATAATATTATTATAAGATACAACACTAGAAAAACAATATGTTCATGTAAATTAACTTCTGTTATAAAATATGCTTATTGGTCAATTCCAAGGAAGTTGACATTTTGATAATTGTAGATAAGGATGCTTGACTTTAACATATCATGCAATTTAGCAAAAGATTATGTCTACATTTGCAAGACAAGGTCAATAAATGTTTTAAAAAGTTAAACTTGACTTGTTCAAACTTCAAATGCTTCTGTGTAAAGTAACTAGATTTAACTAACCTGTAGAGCTAAGATATGACTGCACAAATCTTTTTCTCTCCTCCAAATCTGCAATTTGATAAAAACATGGATCTTAATCACATAAGCAAAATTGTCCAAAATACCCCTTCAATAGTAAAAAAGACAAAATCTTGAAATGTTGATAACAACATAAAAATCAGTAAAAATAAATAATCAAGATTAGAAAATGTTACCTGGGTACTTGTTATAGTCCAAAACATGAGGTGTATCAGTGTGATAATTTGCAGCCCATTCACAAAAGTGATTTGCAATATCATAAGCCACAGGGTTGTAACTAGCATACTCATAGTCCTGTTAATAAATTTGGTTCACAAGATTAAAAAAGATTCAAACTTGATTAAACCCCATGATGTAAAACATCATATAGTTTTATGGTATGACTTTAAAACAAGAAAAATAATAAAAGTTTTCAGCAGAATTAACTTACAATCAGTGTGATGGTTCTTGTCTTATCGTCGAACATTATGTTTCCATACTGCAAATCATTGTGACAAAAACCGATATCTTGGCGGTGTTTTGACAACTCAGCTTCCAGCACATTGATTTCATTTTCTATGATATCAAGTTTGAATTCTTTCGCGTGTTCTTGAGAGCACACGCTTTTAGCCTTGATCAACCACTTCCTGGAAACAAAAGCAAACATTAAATCTCGAAAAGTAGTTATTGCCAATTTTTGTGATTTATTTTATAAATTTAACATGTACCTGATTCTTGGCCAAAGAACTGCAGTCTTGGACCCTGGCATGTTTAGCCCATGAAACTTCCTCATTTTGGCTGCAATTAGTTTAGATATCTCGGGATGACGAACATCGCTAGCTGACAGTGTCTAAGACCATTGAAAAAGAAATATATTTCATGTTTTTTAACAAACAATATTAACACAATGTCATATTGTCATGAAATATTAATGTGTACCTTGGCATGAATGAACTCCTCAACTCTGCCTTCAGGAAACCGACCAAGAAGGCGTGGGCCATGCCCTATGGCCGAGATCGATTCAAACGTCTGAATTTCCTCTTCACGGTCAAAGAAAGTATCCGTCCCTTCACCATAAATCCTAAGCAAAACGACCCGTTCATCATTCTCACTTGCATTTTTTGGCCAAGTGATTTTATAGACCACATTAGTCATAGCACCACTTAGATGAACAGCTTTTAATTTGCTTGTATCGAGCGCATCGCCCCAATCTGCAGCAAGTGAACGTAGCACTTTCAATAGCTCTTCGGGTTGTGTCCCTTCAATGATTCCATTTATCTTCACAGCCATTGATGCAATTAATAGATGTGTTTTTTCTTCTTTTCAAGATTATTAGCTGCAATTAACAGATGTGGCAACATAATCATCACAATTCAAGAAAATCTAAAAAGCTAACACATACATTTTGACTTTTTTGGGTCAAACATATCAAGATTTAAGTCCAAATTTAACATCTAATCTTGTAGTTATTGGAAATAACTTCAATCTTCCAATAAATCATATACTATATTCATTCAATTAAGAAAAATTAGGTTGAATTAGTAACCAAAGCAGTACCAAATTTGACTCCCAATAGTCACAAGTTTGACTTCCAGAATCAAGATTCACAATCAATAAAAAACTGTTATGTGTAAACCCAATTTGCATGAAAATCTATGAATAAAATCATAAAATCAGACAAGTGAAGCAAAAAAACAGAGTTATACAGTTATACATTTTGACTTTTGGGGGTCAAACAGATCAGTATTTAAGTCCAAAATTAACATATAAACCTGTAGATTTTGGAAGTATCTTTGATCTTACATTAACTCCTATACCAGATAAAACGATTTTATGAAAGGTTAGGTTGCATCACTAACCATATTAGTATCAACATCAACTACGAATAATCACAGGTTTGACCCAAATGTGCATGAACAGTATCAATTCACATGAATAATCACAGGTTTGACCCAAAATCTTGATTATCTCCACAAATTACAATATTCTAGCATACAGATATGTGATTTAAAGTTAACTTGAAGCATAAACACATACATATTGACTTTTTCGGGTCAAACAGATCAAGGTTTAAGTCAAAAATTAACAAATTACATCATAGATTTTGCCAATAACTTCAATCTTTTATTTAATCCTAAACCAGATACAACGAATTGAGAAAAATTTGGATTGAATCAGTACCCAATCAGTATCAATTTCGACTAGAAATAATCACAAGTTTGACCCAAATGTTATGCATAAACAGAGCATGAACAAAAAACGTAGAAATAAACCCAATTCGCATGAACAAAATCACGAAATGAATCAACTGAATAAGATAAACTAACCTCAAAACCTGATTGATTATCCAACAGCGACGATTGAAAACGCTTAAAACGAAATTGATCCAATTTGTGATGAAACAGAGGGTGTATATATATAGGATGAAATAACAGAGTTTGGTAACGAATTATGGTTTAAAACGATAATTTGTTTTAATTTCAAACTAATTGTTGTTATTCAAAACTAATTGTTGTTATTCAAGACCCAATTTGACCAACAATTTGTTTGACAGATTTTGAGAGATGATGAAAGAATGATGATTTTGGTTTCAGTTTTAATTTTTTTTGTTTGTTTTTTATAAATTGGTATAAAACGCGCACTCAACCACGTGGACCAATCACTTAACTGACACGTGGGGTTAAACGATTTTGTGTGCAAAATGTGAACTTACGGGAAATAACGGAAACCGTTGACGAATCTTGGACATTAAATAACATTTGAAACTTAGTAAAAGTGTGAGAAAACAAACATAAAACGTCGTTGCAGTTCAATTCAGTTCATAAACATGCATTAAACTGTGTGTAACTGAATCAGGATTCATAAAAAAAACGGTTCAATCGCAATTCCCACCAAGCATATTATTATATTTTTAACTAATGGTAGTTATTTGATTTTTCTTTGCGTGGAGACATTTAATTGAGTCAAACCGCCGTTTCATATTGAGCCGTTGGAGACATTTTGCTTTGAATTGAGTGGGGCGTGCGCGTTTTATACAAAATGCTCAAACAAGATTTTGTCCCATAACGCCCCCACGTAATAATGTGTGGGCGTGAACATGTGTTATGGGACTTTTTTTAGGGGCAAAACGCCCATTACGTTGAGTCTTAGTGGTAAAGCATTGGAATGGGCACTAAGAATGATTTAATGCCAAGAATCATACACAACGTAACCCAGTTCTAAGTACGATTGCTGATGTGTTTGCTTGTGGTCTAGCTACGTTCGAACCCGCTTTGAATCTTGCTACCATCCAACCCCAACAGCTGGTGCAAGCACACATTATAAAATCTGACACGTATGACAAATGCCTAAAGTGGTCATTAGTCCAATAATAAAATAGTTTATTAGTCCAATAAAATAGTTTGTTTTGTAATTAGAAACCAACAAGATAATGTAACTTAACACAAATGACATATCTAAATCTTGGATGCTCAAAAAGAGTTTGTATGTCTAAAAACGTTCCACATGAATCTTGTTGTTAGGACACAAAAACAATTTACAGAAAAAACCAATAGAGCCTACTACAGAAGTGAAGATAAACAATATTACACTATTTTTAAAAAATATAAACGGCGGAAAAAAATCACTCAAAATAGTTAACAACACTAAACATGGAGAAAAAATTGCCAAGGCGTAAGATGTTATTAGAAGCAGCCATAAAAACAATACGTGTAGCGATGATACTTTGCGCGATGGTTGATATATCAACAGACATTTAGCGATCATCACACTGTAACATAACACCGCGAAAGTTAGGAATAACACACCCATGTGTTTAGAAGCCATGGAACTTGCTAACATGTAAACCAAAAGGATGATATAACAAGCAATCGGTACACTCCACATAATAGTCACATACAAGTATCTGCATTTATATACAAAACAAATCAAACTAGTAACTTAATTTTAGAGAAATAAAAACAAAAATTACTTCTCTTTTTACCGATGTTTCAGGACCGGTTCAGACAATGAATATGTCATGTTTATTATTGGTTAATTGGTGGATCGGTTTTGAATAGATCATTTTACTGGTTAACCGGTTGGACAGTGAATATATTATTTTACTTGTTGGACCGGTTAAATTGGCTTTGAACGATATAAATAAATATATATTTATTATTGCAAGAAGAAAACAAAGAAATCTAAATCAATAAAAAAACTTAGAAATGATTTATTTTATAAAAAAAAATTTAATTTCCTACACATTTAAATATCATTAAAATATATTTAGACAACTATGAACTATGTATATATCTTTCAAAGTATTAAAAAAAGTTAAAATATAAGTAAAAAATTTAGACAACTATTTTTAGTTTAAAAGTGTAAACCTTAATCAAATATGGTTAAAACTTAAAGACACAACCAACTAAAAAAATTCCGATCTAATCCAACCGGTTCATTTAGTTGTTTGGTTTGAATTGGCCGATTCTTTGTGCTAAAAATGAACATATATGGACTAGTTTTATGCCCTCTACATATCTCGGTCTAGCTAACTGGTCCAACCGGCCGCGAGCTGATCCTGAAAATATTACTTTTTAGTATACCTTTTTTTTATCTGTTGTGGGGATAGCCCTTCCTCCTCGTCATCTTGAACCTCCGGTGGGATGTGCTCGTCATCGTGTTGTGGCGGCTCGTGCTGAATTTCAACATGTTGCATATTTTGTACGATTTTTCTACAGTAAATTAAAACCGCAATTGCTAAATTTCAATGTGGTACATGATTTTTATACACAGTATAAGTAATAGCTAGTTTTTGAAGTTTTACTAACATTTTAAATAAACCTAGTAAAAAGGTTACAAAGACAACTGAACCAAATTCAACCAATTAAATTCGGTTAGGTTTAAATGAACCTAGTAATAAGGAGCTAGGAGTGTTCAATGGTTCGGTATCAAATTCAGTTTAATTAAACTTAGGTCTACTGAACCAAATTCAACCAATTAAACTATTTAAACAAATTTAGTCGGTCATCCTATTAAACTGATAACCAAACCGAATAAATCAAATTTATGTAACTATTAACTTGAAAATGATGGTAATTAACTCAGGATCGTCTTGTAAAAATGTAAATCAAGACGAACTCAATTCAGCTCATACTATAGCTCAATCTAATAAACCAGTTCGTTTATTAATTCTATATATATATGAACACAAATAAAAATAAACGAACACATGCATGTAGTTCAAGACAAACACAAATAATAAAGATTCAGTAATAATTCAAAGTACAACATTAGGTATGACATAACAAAAGTGGATATATACCGTAGGTGATTAATTAAGGGTGATCGGCGCGTGCAAAGAAGACGCTAACTAGTAGGTTTCAGAATTGTGATTTGTGTGTTTGGGTTTATGCATGCATTAACTATATATATTTAATAATGTCGAGTCCGATTAGTATGCAAGTCACGTTCTCTACGGTGTTTGTTACATTCTTGGTGAAGATTTGGTCACACAAGGAAATGAGGGATGAATCAGTTCTTGGGTTGGATCAAAGCTACAGTTTTATTACAGATGTGACAAACCGGTTCGGATGCATGGTTGTCTTTAGTTATTCTTGTCAACGTTACAATATGTTCCGTTAAACTCTAGTTTTGAAGGTCGGTGGGACGTGACCAAAACTCAATTTACACTTTACACCCTCAAAGTTTCATACGATGTCAAGTTTAACCCCTTAACTCAACTTTGACATATTTACAATTTTAGTCTCTCGACTTTGACTTATTATCATTTTGACTCCTAACAACATTGTCAGTTTACAACTTTAAACCATGAGTTTGGGTATATCTTCGTTTTTTAATACGTGACGCATTACGTCTTAATACAACATTTTATTATCGACGCGTGATACGAAGTCACATACATAAGACTCAGCCAACGCATCTCGCCACCCGACATTTTGACACCTAAATTTGGATATGGTTTTTGTCTTTTATTATGTGACTGATTACAGTTTTCGATATTAACACGTGTGATGAAGTCATATATATATACGCAAGACCCGGTTGTCGCATCGCGCTACTTGATGTTATAACTGATTTTTCTTAGAATATATACGTAGTTGTATTTAAACTTGTATAAATATATTATTGATCAGTGTTAGATTATATTAAGACAAATTAAGCACGTTTTAAAGGTTACTAGTATAAATATATATAGTATATTAATGTGTCAAGTTTTTCAAACAAATTAAGGATCATGATATGGTAAATGTGATTGCGATGGTTATTAAATTAAGCATCATTACAAACGTTTAGATTTGAAGGATTTGATTTTGTTTTGAAATTTGGCACAACTTTTGGATCGATGATAATTAAAAACCAAACATGAAATCTATGCCAACTTTCAAGGTTGATAAATTGATACATTTATTTATTATTATAAAAGTGTACATATATACCTACCGCGCGTTGATGTAAAACATGCATGTGATGATATCTTTTTAAGCTTTTATTGTTAAATTACGTAAGCGGGTGTCTTTAATTTCTAGGTAAAAATAAGTGTAAAATTTCTCAATTCCAAAAAACTATAAACTTCTAATTTTAAGATTGGTCACCGACCTTTAAAATTACGATAATGCCCTTTAACTTAACTTTCTAATTTAATCCTTATATTTTGGGCAATTTTACACTTTTAGCCTCACAAGTCACAACTTAACGTACTTTGACCCTTTGTTCTACTTTAACATATTCAACTTTAACCTCATATTCTACTTTGACATATTTATGACTTTAACTTAGTTACAATTTTGACATGTATCTTCATCTTTAACTTAGTTAACATATTACATTTTTAGCCCCACTATCACAACGAAGGTTGCCCGCCAACCTCATCGGAGTATTGTCGGGCACCATGTGGTGGGATTCGGGACTGCCTGACACCTTGATGTGGGTTGACGATTGTTGAATTCCCATGTGTTGCGTAATTATGGTGATGATTGATAGGTAATATCGAGTCCAACATGTAGTCATTTCATAATCCCACGGATCTTTATATCGTTTTTTATTATTCAATCCGTGTAACATATACGTTTCTAATATACTTCATGCATAATACATTCTTGTTATAATAAATTGTCATAATTCATAAACATTTTCGCTCATGACATGACATTTACCTTGTAGATAAGTTCGTTTTAAATATACACAAAAGATTTACCATTTCATCTTATTATATTGTATGTAATAAAGATACTTTAGGTGCGTATGTCATATAATTAAATAATTTATATTGTACAAAAGTTGTAAATGAGGTGGTTGTAACTGTAACTACGAGAAAAGCGTTACCTAATATGACGTGAAAAACGTTACCTAATGTGTGACGTGTAGAACTCTTGGGCCGACATGTTAATGTTTGGCGAGCTCAATTGAAGCATGATTCTTCTTTCCATCAAGATAGAAAGAAGAACTATGGTGTGCTAATGTAGCACAAGGTTAGAAGATGATATGTAGTCTGGTAAAGGCGTTAAGAATAACTTAATAGATGAAAATTATTAATAATAATCGAATTAAGATAAATTAACATCGGTTGATTAAAAGGTTATACAAACCACTTAACAAAAACACCAGAAAACATTGAAATTTTTGTGAAATGATTCTCAACATAAATTTAACTTCTTCATAAAATAAGTATACATCCTAAATATGACAAAAACTTAAAATGTGATTATATAACAAAATCACCAGTGACAATAATAAAAAAACTGTTCACACAACTTATTAGCAATGATACAATACAATGTGACAATTTTGTTACATAACTTCAACCCTTAATCACAATGACCAAACAAATTGTCAGCTAACAAATTATATGATCACCTCACTCTAATAACATATCTCAGCATGTGAATGAAGCATCTAGTTATTTCACTCTAATGCATCCTGCCACAATACAACATCAAAATGTGAGAAAAAGATAACTTGTTCTTCTTATATAATTTTAACCAAAATGTTAGATCTTAGTATAAAATAAATAAATTTCGATAAAAAATGTTTTGATCACACAACGTCCTGACGACATGCAAGCGAAAGATTGACGTGTTTGATCTCACCTAACCCATTTGACATGTTAGTGTGTTACTGACCTGTCCATTTTACCACCTCTAGAAACTAAAAAAACTCACATGTTTTGATCATACACGGGTCGATCAATAGTTTTCCAACTCAACTTCTATCAAATATGATGCAGATACAGGTCTATGGTCCGAGAATCTAATCATGGCTCTTTCGTAGCTCAGTTGTCGTATCCCCTTCCCATATGAAAGTATACGGTCACACCTGAAGAAAACGCACGATTTTGAAAAAAGATTAAGATAATTAAGAGAAGATTAACAATAAAAGTTAAATATGTTTCTAGATTATGCATGGTCATACCATGCCGGGGTACGTCTACCAACTTTAGTAACCTCGCCAATATATTTATCTGAATTCGGCTCGTATTTGTACGTTGGTGGAAAATTTATAACGCCTTCTGTCCATCCGTCAAATGCTCCCCCAATTTTTAGCTACAAATTCATTATAAAAAAAATCAAATCTACAAATATACATGGTAACAATGAGATGTTACCACTATAGGTTGCAATTTCAGCGCATTTACTTATAAACATGTCGATTCGGGTTAACGGGTCAAACGGATAAAATATAAGAATTTTGGCTAAAAAGGGAAGCGGGTCAAACGAGTCAGAAGTTTCCCAAATTTGTTATTCTCAAAGCATACAACCTCATAAATCGCTTTAATCAAAGAACTTAAACTTACTTGTATCATAACAACGTACCTGATCACTCTCCGACAACTTGGACCATGCTTCGTTAGAAATCAAATCAAGCGTTTCTTCGTATGACAAATTAAAACGGTAGTTAAGATCTCCCAACCATATAATCCGTCTGAAAGTTATAAAATCAATTTGTAAGAGTAAGAAACATTTATATATGAAACTAGAAACAATAAAGAACATAAACATATCCAAATGCTACACTTACTCATGATCCATAATGCTCCTTGGAAGTGCATCTTTCGACATTGAATTAAAACATGTTCTTTTATATATTTCTTTCACATCAGCATTTCTTTTAGCAATATCAGTATCTTTCTCACCGGCTGCTAAATGAGAACATATGAAACAAAAATTTGTCTGATATATCGACATACTCACTGATACTGACCCCTGCAAAAGAAACATAACTCATTGCATATAATCACTATCGCCCTCAAAACTTGTACTAAAAGTTTCAAAAGGAAAGAAAAAACAAACCTTGTTACCTATGAAGCCCTTTTTACCAACTCCAACGATTGACACGTCTACGTTATGTATATGCTTCAACAAGCTTCTATGAACCCAAATGGTAATAAAAACACCAACCATTTGCTTGCTTACTATTCCAACATATTGTGACTTAGTTTCTACGCGGTTAATGTTGTTTAGAGTTTTACAAATAATGTTTTCCCATATTGAAATAGGACGCGTATCTTCAGATCCAATAACATAGCCAACTTCTAAAGGTATCATTTCCTGAAAACTGCATGGAAATAATGCTTGTATGTAAAATATATAATCACTTTAAACTTAAACTTAACCTGCTAAACGTACCCGATCACATATATGTCTGCCGGTTGGTCGGTTTTGAGCCACTCGCTGATATCCAAATCCTCTGGTGGAAGTTCCCCTCCAACATTCCAAGTATGTGCAGATACTCTTAACAACATCAAAACTAATAATCAATAAATTAAAATGGGACACATTATGTGATTTATGAATCATATATATAACCTGAGTTTCTTAAGTTCCTTTGATTTAATGAGCTGCGCGCTGCAAGTCTGCGATTCGCTTCTTCTTGATCGGGGAAAAGTTCCTGTTGTCGAAACGAGACAGCATGATAACATGAACTGAATCAATCTATCAAATAATTCTACACTTTTCTTTGTAAACTCAAACTCTTCTTTTTTTGCTAAAGAAAAATCCATCACAAAATTAGATTTAATGTTATAGATTAAACTTTAAACCAGCCAATTTCCACCATTTTAATGCAATGTTTGATTAAGTTGATTTTAACTTTTTGCAGTGATTGTTCACTAACTCCTTTGTCTTATTGAAACATGAATAAAAAAAATGTTGATGTTTTGTTTGATTTATCAATCAAGTTCTCACATTTATTCCCTATAAGACCACATTTTCCACATGGTGTCATTTTTTAATTCACTCAAATAAAAAAAGTGAAAACTTCGTCGCTGCAAGACTCGGGTACTCACCACCAAGAGCTAATGGTAAGTTACTTGTCGAGAAAGTTTCGATGCAGGATGATGGTTTAGTTTCCCCGAGAACCAAATTTGTTAAAGGAGTATCTGTCACCAGTGACAACTTGTGTAGACTTGAAAACTGAAACGATACGTATTTAAAAAAAACAGTTAATAGTTTTCGTATTTAAATAATTAATTAAAACATGCATGCATGCGTGCGTACCTGTTCTAAACCAAAATCCATGATTCTTTCGTCTAACAAATCAATGTATTCAACACCAAGAAAATCAAGAAGTGTGATGCTTGTGTCAAGCATGTCAGGTATTACACTTAGATCGTCGGTGACGATAAAACATGTGTTTTTCATGTTGCTTACAAAAGGCAAAGTTAAAAAACTAAACAAGATATCAACAAACTCTTCTTCTGCTTCTGCAAACATCACTTTTTTCTTCTTCTTGTCCACAAATACTTTCAACTCAACAGGCAATTTGCTTCCCATCAAACTATCAACTAACAACATCCAAAAAGATAAATTTATTAGGCGTCTCTAAAACATATAACAACTAATAAGTTCGTAATATTCTTTAATATGTTAACTGACACCTGATATCTAGACGACAAAAAAACAATTTTTAGGCCCCAGAGGGGTCGCCCACCCGACACAACGCGTGCTAAAACAATAGATATAATAAAATGTTAAGAAAATTAAGCATGTGAAAAGTGTTCATTATAGAATAATATTAACAATGATACTAAAGAGATCAAAACAAGATGTACATGATATTTAATATGATCACTCCTTAAAGAAATAACTGAACCCTCAAATAGCTGCTATGTGACAAAACTTTTCTTGGATCAATTTATATAAACAAATCAGACATGAAAAGATAAAATATTTATAACTTGAACATTTTAAGAATCAATACTAAAACCAAATAACAAGATTTCAAAACATCAACATTATTCTAGCTACCAGCTTTATTGTAATAAACTTATCTTTACTTTTAAACAAAGCATATGCAAAACTATGATGAGCAAACCGTACACCTCTTGGGTTGTGTCTCGTTTACGTACGTCTCGTTGGGGTAAAGAGTTCTTACATCGCGCTAGCTCTCTTAATTACTTAAATGAAAAAAATAAGACCAAGAACAAGCCTAAAAATGATGCTTTTATGCTATGCGCCTTGCTGTGATCAGGTCTCGCTTTTTAAGCACCTTGTTCCTAGGCTAAAGATTCGCCCTTTGCGCCTTGAGTCAGCCTTTGCGCCACGACTGCAACTACGGATAAAACAAAGTAATGATAATAAGAAACTAATGTCATAAAGTAATCAACTGATCAAGATTAAACAAACAAACTATTGATAATAAAAAGTTGATGAAAAAGATAGTGAAAATAATCAACTAAACAAACACAGTAATTATTATTAGTGTAATAAGAAACTAATTAATGCAAAGAATAGTGATAAAGCAATTAATCAACTAAAAAATGTTCGAAACATGGTCTTAGTCTTTACATTTAATTGACATTTCTTAAATGGAGTGTTTTGAGAACCGGACCGACTTGCTGGACTAGGACCGGTCTGGTTCTGGGGGTTTGAACCCATATGAGCCTGACAGGTCGTCCGACCAGAATGGGTCGAACCGGAAAACCAAGTGGTTGAACCGGAAATATTTAAAATTTTTCTATATTTAACATATTTATATTTAAAATATTTATGACATCATGCGCTCCTTAAATCCTGTTTGACCAATGGACCTGGAAGGAGATCGGTTTAACTTTTTGTCCGGTTCTAAAAACCTTGCTTAAAAATGATAGAAGCCAATGATCCTTTAGCTCAAGTGGTGAAATTTCATGATTATAACTGTAAAATTTTGGTCAAAAGATGAACATTTTGGTGATTTTTTCTATAATTAATAAAGTAGTTATGGATATATTTTTAAGAGTTAAATTCGAGTATGCTTCATGTGTTTTAAAAAGAATAACAATTTTATATTGAAAAGTTTTAAAACATTAATTTATGTGTAAAAGTTTCATTATTTCAAATCAAAATTAAAACTACTAATGAAACTTTTATACTAAAGTTAAAACAACGGGTGAAACTTTAGGAGAGCAAGCAATGTCGTTATTCTGATCAGGTATATATAGTGTTGGGTTATTCATGATATTAATTGAGATGGTCAATCAAAACTCATCAACGACCATGATCCGTGAAGACATTGGTTACCTTTAAGCGTATCCCATGTTACCAACTGAAATAAAAAATATAGAATATTAACGAGTAACTCATTCGACTATATATGTACAAACAAAAAGAAGCTAGGTGTAATGTATTATTGTATTATAACAAGTTTTCTAATATGTATACACAAAAGCTTATATAATTTTGCATACACACAAATGCTAATTAAGCTCCACATGGCGTTGAATAAATGTATTTGTATGTATTTTTATACACAAGTACGTAAGCATCAAATGCAGTTCAATAAATGTATGCTTAATTATTTATATATGCATTTATAGCCCCAAATAGTCAATACATATAAATGTCAACCATGACCAAGTTACAAACACACCACTTTCCTTGTGCCGACATTTAATTCCGATTTAATTTTCTATATTGTTCATATGATGTCACACATGACCATTGCAAAATCGATTTGATCGATCAACAAGTTTGATTTAATCATATAAACTAATTTGGCACCTACGCTAATGAAAGTTATTTGTTTATTGTTAACACTCTTGTGTTTGAAGCATTATCTTGCAATAGGCAGATAGTGAATTTAAAATCTAAGAATTGTTGTTCGAAAAAGCATACAAATAAACTAATTTGGCGATTAAAATGTTATTGTTTCGAACATTGAACGTGAAGAAAGTTTCTTAACATATATTCTGAGTTTGATCAAACTGTTTTACTTGTATTAATTTTACGTTTCTTTTTAAAATTATATTTGAACACAAGGTTTTTTGAATTGTGTGTATCTTACTTAATTAAACGTGTAAATTGATAAGCTTTATACTCAAGTTGGATTAATAGAGAAAAGTAAGAACAACTTGACTTGTAAAATGTAGTTATATTGATGATTAATGCTTTAAATTTAATATTCTAATAATTAAAATTCAACAAGAGGAAGCAATGTGATTATATGGATACAAGCATACGCCTAATAAATGTTGAATTCAATTATACCAAACAAAATAAAAGGATTTGGACACGTTTTAAGACAAAAACAATAGTTATATATATACACATAATTTTTATACTTCAAATATAAATTGTCATTAAATTTTGTGTACTTATTGTTTTCTACCCTAGAATAAAACCTTAGTTTGGAGACATAAATTTAAAAAGGAAGTAAATAAAAAACAATTAAAACATTAGAAACAAAAGCAGCATATGTATATAATAGATTAGAAGGGATAATCATCAAATGGTTGAACTGATCTTTTGGTTGAATTGATCAATGATTTTGTTAAACTTAAACATTTGGCCTACTTTAATTTGGCAAGATAAACATTGGTTTAGTTTGCTAGTTAATCATATTTTGTCACATACACCTCAACAACTAAGATTTGGTTAACTAAAATATGTAAACTCCCAAGACTCTAGAGACTAAGGTTTAACATTTAGTTGTTACATCCACAAAACAAGTATCTTACAGGATAAGATTTGTTCTTTAGTCATTCGGTACTTTGTTAGCCATCCAAAATATGACTGACTCGATTTGTGCATCTATTGTTGGAGGCTCAATAGAAAGATATATTTTAGCCATACGCCAGATATCGATAAAAGATCTAATGTATGAAGTTACTCACATATTAACGACTATAAACCTAATTTAAAACAATCAATCTTAATGCACAAATAATAATTTCTAGTTAATCAAGAACTACTACTACATATATACATGGATCACATATCTATTCATTACTACTAATAGCAACCAATAAACTTTAAAAAATGATAAAACTCAAAAAATGTAACTAGTAATTATATATGAAGGCTGCATTGGCATTATATAATAATTAGTTTATTCTCGTTGTTTATAATTAATAAAAACTATTAACACTTGCAAATGTCAACTACTCAACCCCCAACCATGTTGCTTCATTTTCTCCACTGTCACAGGTTGCATATGATCATTTCGTTATAAAAAACAGTATTTGACTTTTCTTTCTTTTTTGACTTTTCAATGTCTCCACTTGTGTCTATACACATATATCCATGTATATATATACATATGATCATCATATATTCATTAATGCATATCTAGCAATAAATTCTTTGATCTTGCTTTAAAACTATACACAATGGAGATGTCAAACTATGATTCACAAATGGAGTTTCCTCATGATTTTAGATGTCCAATATCCATGGAGATCATGAAAGATCCTGTCATCATCTCAACCGGGGTCACGTATGAGCGTAAAAACATCGAAAAATGGTTTTTTAGCTACAAGAAGAAAACTTGCCCCGCCACAATGCAACGACTCGAAAATTTGGATGTTACACCTAACAACACCCTCAAAAGGCTCATTCTTGCATGGGAAAATGGTCTATCTCCATCTTCTTCATGTTCACCATCATCTTCGCCTTTGTCATCGTTCAAGCACGATGAAATGGTGTCAATACTCAAAACCCTAAACTCGACTCCGTTTAAGGTAAGTTCTTTGAAGAAACTTAAAGAAATTGTTGAAAATGGAGATGAGATGAAACTTGATTTCATGCTATTAGGAGGGTTAGAAGTGGTTGTTCAATTAATCATCCAAATATTAGCCGATAGCGCCGATTTTATGGTGTTTAGAGCGTGTGAAGAGGCTTTAGGGGTCCTTCAACATCTTCCTATATTGCAAGAAAGCAATGGGAAGGTGGTTGATATACTTTCGAAGCCCGAGTTCATGAAAGCAATGGTCATTGTTCTTCAAAGAGGAAGTAAAGAAGCTAGGGTTTACGCGATGTTAACGCTTAGAAAGCTAGCAAAGTTGGATTTTAATTGGAATGTTGTTCTAAATGATCAAGGAGTTGGTATGTTCAAATCCATGTTGGAACTTGCATCCGATGAGATCTCAACTAAAGTAAGTTCATCTACTTTGCAAGTATTGATAAAGATTTTGGATTCGTCAAAGGAAAGCCGATCAAAGGCCATTGAGGCCGGGGCAATGTGTACATTAATCGAGCTCCTACCTGACTCAAACCGGTCCAAATGTGAAAAAATATTACTTATAATAAAACTATTGTGTGAATGCACCAACGGGAAGATGGCATTCATTGAACATGGTCTAGGGATTGGCGCGGTATCAAGCAAATTATTCAATGTATCCGAGATAGCTTCAAAGATTTGCATACAAATCTTTTTGTTGATATGTTGTTTCCATGATCCATCAAACAAGGTTTTGGAGGATATGTTGATCTATGGAGTGGTCAAGAAACTTGTGATATTGATGCATATGAGTGGACCGTCGTCGACAAAGAACAAGATGGTCGACATGTTCAAAACACATTGCAAGTCGTGGAGTCGATACCCTTGTTTTCCTAGCGAATTAAAAGAATATTTAGGTTTGCGTCAAGTATGATAAGTTCTTTAGAAATTCAAAAACATTTGTGAAGAACATTCTTTTGTTTATACAATTCTTGTAATTCTATTGGAAAGTTTGTATATAAATTTGATGATATGATACTAGGTTATTTGTTCCTTTCTTATTTTTGGTTTGAAACCACCCAAAGTTTTGTTCTCGTAATTTATATGCTTGATAATATAAAGACTATGTGTTGTGTGTGTTTAAGTATATTCACAATTAAATTCTTCAATCAAAATTAAAATTAAAATTAATAGTTATAGTTATATAGCATCTTGCAAGTCAAGAACCGAAATTTATTTATTACGGATAACTTGATCAAAAATTTATGTCTTATATGTTACCGGCGGAATACAATATATAGTTTACAATAGGACTCTAGAAACTTATTTAGGTTCGTTCATAGGGCTCTTACAAACTCTAATAATATATTTTAATAGTTACATACTCATTTCCTTTAAAGCTTACGGGTATACATGTTACTATGTTAATATTCATATAACAATGACCCTTAGGGTGGGTATTACCCGAACATAATCATAAACTCACTTAAAAATATTGAAATATAATATCAAATACTCAACCATAAGAATTTATTTATATAACAACTTTCATTTATATAAATTCAACATACTACTTACAATAATACAGTAATATAAATAACACCAATAATTATAATGCTATCATCTAATACTAGACATAACCTAACCACCTAACTCTCGTGTAAAATTTTTGTAACCAATCTCATAAGTACATACCCAAATATCACATTTCATTTACCCGTACAATATATTTTGAGTTTTCCTTTCCCTAAGTGTCATTTTTCTTTTCGAGATAAAGAAAAAAAAAGTTTACCAAACTCATTAACCAAAATTAGATATGAAACCCACACCACAATTAGCTCATTCCCTCTCCCACAACCAAGAGAGTGATACTTAACCGTCTTTTACATAACACTTAAACTTTGATATAATCTCTTTATTCATTGTTGAGTCACATAAAACTTAAAAGAGTGTAAAATGTAAGAAACAAAACTATACATGTTGTAAGTTGTAACTAAAAAAAAGTAAGAGGATGCAATATGCATTTAGCTCAAATTACAAGACCAAAACAAACAAACATCACAACTGTAAAATCAATCAATCGTCGCCGGAGTTCAAAATCCCCAAATCAACGATGGCGGTGCGACAGAGAGCGGTGGCGACGTTGCCGACGTTGATGAGAGCGTTAAGGAAAGAATCACCGTCACTTCCACAACGATTGCCGTCACTTAGACGAGGTTTTTCTCTTTACGATCAAGTTAATCTCATCGATAATGTTCCTGAAGATCAATTGCGATTTCAAGGGTACGATTGTTGTTTTCGATTCGTTTTTCAGTTAATTTCGTGACTGTTGTCTTGTTTATGTGCTTTGATTGGTTTAAGCTTAAGTTATGGTTTCAATTTGAGTTTTTGCTGTTTGGTTGGAAAATTAGGGTTAGTTTATCATCAGTTTGGGCGTTTTAACTGTATCTAGAGCTGCAAATGAACCGAACGAAAGTTAATCAACAAAATGAACATGATTAGGAACTGTTACAAACACGAAGGAGATTTATTGTTCGTGTCTGTTCATTAAGGAAATGAACCTGATTATGAATTGTTTGTGTATGCTTGCATAATGAAAATAACAAAAGCAAATGCTCATAAACATAAACGAATAAAAATGAACCTTCATGACTCATGAGCACAATCGGATACAAACAATCATATGTAGATTTTAAATAAAATCAAAGCCCATAATATAAATACCTTTATACAAACGAACATAAATGAACACATTACTCAACATGCACGAACGCTATGCACAAATGCGACCTATGTTCATGTACATTCGTTTAACTAAATGAACGGAATTTCTTGTTCGAGTTCGCCCGCATATTTAACAAATGTTCCCCGAACGGTTCGCTGATAATTTGGTTCGTATGTAGATCTAACTGTGTCAGATTATTCTTGAATTCACTCGAAGGATAACATTTGATTATCTTGATTCTTCATTTTGTATGATTGTTATTGTTGATTATATCTGTTTTTAGGTATACCGATACTGGATTCACTGTTAATGGGGTAGAATATGAAGGTAGTTTGCTCGGTGTAGGTAACTTGCTATTGTCTTGGACGCCAAAGAAAATGTCAGATATAACTATAGAAAGGTATGTGTATTTTGTATGTAACTTATTTTTCAACTGTTTAATCACTTAAACTATCACTGCTAAATAGCCAATATAGCTCTCTGATTGATTGTGTGGAGGGCTACCGATCATCCTTGAGAAAATTTTAAGGGATTGTCAATTGTCATGAAAGTTTAGTTAAGTAAAACACTTGAACACTAGCTTGATATTATTTTGATTTTTGAAGTTATAAAGTTGGGTGGGTATGCCTATTTCTAGTTTAAGAGCATGTTAAGTCTGTCAGCTGAATTGCTAGTTTAAGAGCAAGTTAAACACAGAAATAATTTAATTTAACATTGAAAGAATTTTTGAATTTGGTTGTGTTTATCCAACTATCATCTGCTAGTTTACCTTTGTGGCTTCATCTGACATCTTATATGTCATTTTATTTGGTGCAGCCTATCTATATTCCAAGCAGTGCGACCCATACCAGGTAAGATGATTTTGTACTTCACGCTTATGACATATTTTTATTTAGTTTTTGCTATGTCAGCATCTAAAATGGCTATTCTTTGCAAAGATCCACACTTTTTAAGGTTTTATGATGCTTTCTTTTTCTTAGAGTTTTTATGACGCCTTGTTTCATGATTTGAAGCCATTATATAAGCTGATAGATGATGTGAATATTATAAGCCCTCTAATATCAGTAGTGAACTATTTCTCCACCGCCTATAAGTTATGATAGTCACGCTTGATTTTTTGTTGATGCTTATATTTTTGGCATTGGAAATATGTTCTATCCAGAAATTTTGATACTTGGCACTGGAAGATATATCCAACCTGTAGATCCTGAGTTACGCAAGTTCATTCGTTCTACAGGCATGAAATTAGAGGCTATTGACTCGGTGAGATCTTTTGTCACTTTATTTTGTATTATTTTCCATATTTAATACACATTAAATAGTACTAACAAGTAGGAGAATGATGATTGATAAATTGGAGTGTGATCTTCTCGTCCCTGTGATAATTTAAAGTAGTTTCTAATCGGCACTTGAACTGATATTTTCCATAAAAGAAATCCGGTGTTTATTGTTCTGTTTAAATTGGTGCTGGTTTACGTGTTTATATATGCTTTCTGTGGTCCAAACAAATGCAAAAGCTCTGTTATAAACTGCAGCATGCACTTCTGTAAGTTAAGTTTTAAAAGAGACATTATCTTTTTGCCTATTCATGACATGATATCTGTTACACGGACCATGGTTCATTAATCATTAGCATCTCCAGTTTGTTCTATGAAGGTGTTTTTTAGCTATTTGATTAATTATAAAATGACTTGTTAAAACGAGCGTATCAACTCTATATCAGGGTGTTTGGTATTGTTTATTTGAAGAGCTTATTGTCATGACTCGTGAGTACTCGTAAGCAAGGAAAATAAGGGGGGAATGGTTCCTCTAGAAACTTTATCATTCTATTCTAGAACGTTCTTTTTTAGAATACATACGTTAAATTCTCTACACACTTTGAGTCTTTGTCCCTTCTAACTCCTTCCACAACCTTTGTGAACGGATGCTTGAACTTGGTGGGTCGTGACATTATGCTTATAAGCAGTAGATAATCAGCTTATAGAAATTAACTTATGTCACCTTAACGGTAAACTTGCAACTTCAAATCCACCAAGACTGATCATTTTGAAATAATCAAATCTCAAACAACTTATTTCATTCTAAAAGAAGCAGATAAGCATAAGCACTTTTCTTCATCAAAACCCTAAAAAATGTTTGTTTCCTTTTAGAAAACTTAATAACAAATGTGTGGTTCAAATTCCAAACGCTCCACTACATACTTATATGTATGCATTGTTTTCCCTATTCATTGCATGAGTATATAATCCATGCATGATATGTATAAGTTGCTTATACGTATATTTATATGTATATGCATATGAATATGCATGATTATGTGCATATGCATATGCATATGTACATGTAAATGTATGCATGTACGTAACGTATATGTATTAATGTATGTGTTATGTACTTATGTATGATTATATGTATAATCGTATATGCATTTGTTTATGTATGATTATGTTTGTATGTTACTGTGTATATGTATTTGTATCCTTATTCCTTTTGCTTGTATGATATATGTGGATAAATATGTGCAGAGAAATGCATCATCTACATATAACATATTAAACGAGGAAGGTAGGATTGTAGCTGCTGCACTTCTTCCGTATGGAGTTTCTTCTTAGTAAACTTCACGAAGCTTTCAACTTTGGGATTCCCACATCGGACAATCGTTACTAGGCTGTTGAAATGTTGAAAACATCATCATGAAGTAGGATAATCATGCTTTGCTTTGAGGTAAATGGTATGGTGACAAAGATTTGATTGTTTGTAGAATAAACTTCACTTTTGTATGTTATGCTGTGACTGGAACTACAGTAAAAAAAGGTTTTTACATTAACCATTGCTAAGTTTATGGTGTCAAATTTGCACTTTGAATGAAGAACCATACATACAACCAAGGGCAAAAATTCACATGATAACAGTTAGCATACATGAATGTGTATGTGTTACATTGTGATGGCATTACTTTGACGTTTTTGTCAAAATAATAATTTCCTAAGTACGAGTGTTCATGAATCATTGAAACCAACGTTACTGCCAAACCAAAGCAAGTTAACTGGTCTGAGAGTTTATATGGCTCGTCACGGTTCAGTGATAGTTTTACAGTTAGTCAGTCAGTTTGGAACTTGAAACCTGCAACAATTGGACTGAGAGTTTAACCTTTCTTTCTATATGGTTTACGTTTTGGGATTTGTAGCTCTATATACCTATTACTAGGTTTAATACCCGTGTGTTACACACGGGTTAAAAAATAATATTTATAAATAAATCATAATAACTATTATGTTTAAAGATTTATATCTATTTAATTTTTAAAAATTTGGCTTCATCAACTCATGCATAATGTAAAATTCCACTTAACTTTTTACATCCAAAACTTCCTATTATATTATATAACAAAAAAAATTTCCCCCAAAAAATTTGCCCCCTAAAACCTTGAAATATTATATAGATATGCGTAAACTTATCTTTTGTCTTTCTAAAAGTATTAACCTGAAGTAGTTTTTTCAAATAAAAAAAATCAATTCAAACTTTTGAAAGCAAACGGTCAAAACACTAAACTCGGGTGGTTCGGTTTAACCGGCTGGTTTGGTTTTTTGTCTCTCAAACAATAGCTAGTGGTTTAGTCTAGAGTTTTCGTCAAACTTGTGAAAGCGAGTTTTTGTAAAACTGAAATTTCCCGTTGTCTAAAAATGAAAACAAATAAGATTTATCTAAGACCGTTGTTAATTTGGGTATGAGTCGATTTTTCTATTCATTAAAACCAACCTCGCAAGCCTGATTGGATTTTCACTAGGGTTGTTCACGAAACGAGCTAGGGTCTGGATCAGTTAGACTTGGTTTATAAACGAGCCACGCCGAGCTAAGCTTGGTTTATAACGTTACGAGTCGAGCTAGTTCATGAGATGAATTCGAGCTAGTTTTTTCAAGGAAGATTCAAGCCATACGCTATTTGAATATCTGTAAACTCAAATTGGCAAGAGAGCAATATGTATTAGGAGGAATTGCAAATATCCCTTCTAACCTTACAATATAAACAAATAACCTATACTTCTAAAAGCTATAAGATACACAAATAATTATATGCGAAATAAATCAGTTAAAAACTTAATAAGTAATAGTCGAGTAAGATTCCAACTTAAAAAGCCTTCAACGCGTGACAATTAAACTTTTAACATTAACATATCAAGCTTGAGTTTACACAAATTTGGCATCCCTTCGACTCGATGACCATCACAGACTCTAAATTTAATGAGCGTGAGTTTGAGGTCGAACTTCATGTAAACAAGTCAATCTGACTTGCAACCTACTCAAAGTCAATCTCATTATAAATTTATATATACAAAGTTTAACTATAAATTTATAAAACAATAACTATTATAACATAAAAATAAAATAATATGACTTTCTAGCTATAGTTAAGACAATAAAAAACGAGTTCACACACTCTTGATCCATATAAACCCGAACTTAAGTTGTCTAAAACCGAACCAAATCATAATTAACAATACGAATTTCTAACACGACACTGAAACACAACCCAAACATAACCTAGAGTTGAGTCCGGGTCGGATGAACATCATGGGTTTAGGGTTTTTGGCCAAGAAACATTTTCTTGATTAGGGTTTATGCCAACATCTCCGTCACACAAATTCATCTAATTTGATTACTGAAACCTGTGTTTCTTGATTAGGGTTTATCAATTTTCATCTCCCAATTCACTATCTTCCTTCAATTTCATCTTCATATCCATCTAATCACTCAATTTCTCAAGAACTAAACATGGGTGTTTTATGTTCCACATTTTTATTACAATCCCATTGTTTCTTGGTGATTAATCTTCAACAATGACTCTGTTTTCACTTCCAGCAAAAAAAATCTGCAAAAAGGTTAAATCTTTCTACCAATTCATGTCTATTTCATCATCATCATCTTTAGCTAGATCAATCGATATTACAGAACAACACATACCTCATAGGCCAGATTATGTTGAGTTGATAAGAAATATGCAGAGTTTAGCAGCATCTGGTAATGTTAATCAATCACTGCAAGTTTTTCATTTCTTGAAAAACATTCATGGTAAACCAAGTATATATGATTACAATGCATTGTTGAATTGTTATTTGAAGTCGAAAGATGTGTGTTTACATGGTATTTTGGTGTTGCAGTTGGAAATGATAAGTCTTGAATTGCAACCAAATTTACCAACTTTTAATACTCTTTTGAAGGGGTTGAATCTTGTAGGGGAAACGAAAGTTGGTTTTTGGGTTGTTATGGTAATGTGTAAATATGGGTTTGTTCCGTCGTTTGATGCCTTGTCGACTTTGTTTAAGAATTTTTTGGATTCGATGGAGTTGGCGGATGCAATCACTGTGATGGAGCTTATGTTGGAATTGGGATACGTTCCAAGGGAACCGAAAGTGATCTTGTTAGTTAATAGTTTGAGTAAACATGGGATGATCAAAGATGCTTGTTTAGTGTTTTTTAAGTTATTGGGGAAAGGATGTTTTCAAAGCTCGTATTTTTACAACCCGATGTTATGGTCTTTATGTAAATCTGATCAAGTCGATAGTGCATTAGCATTTTTTTGTTATGTAGAGAAAAAAGGTCTTGTACATAATGAATGTTCATATACGGCTCTTGTTTATGGTTTTAGTAAAAAAGGATTATTTCGTGAGGCTTTTCGTTGTTTGAAGATAATGGAAACTGATTTGAGCTGTTACCCTAATGCTAAAGCATACACTACAATCATTAAGAGTTTGTGTGATTATGGAAGGGTAAAAGAGTCACTATGTCTATTGGGAGAAATGGAAAAAAAGGGATGTGAACCGGATATTGTTACATACAACATAATTCTTCGTGCACTTTCGCAAGAAAATATGGTTCTTGAAATTTACAATCTTTGTGAATCTTTATACGGAAAGGGTATGACTCCAGATCGGTATACAGCTACGGCTTTATCGGGACTACTCAAGAGAGGTAGTGTAGGAATTGCACACAATTGTATTCGGGATATTATTTCAAGTGGCATTAAGGTCGATGTTGCGGTTTATAATGTGTATTTATATTGTTTGTGTTATGCTCGTGAACCAGAAGGATTATTATCTATGGTAAGAAGTATGATACAAGACGGTATCGAGCCAAATAATATTACATTTAACACAATATTGAAATCTTTTTGTGAGGACAAACCATTGGATAAAGCCCTAGAGTTTTTTGAAGGGGTTGATTGGCCAGAAATGAGGCCCGATTTGGTATCTTTTAACACAATATTATCTTCTGCGTGTAAGATTGGTGATTCTTCGGTGGTTCATAGGGTTGTTGACTTAATGGAAATTGAAGGGGTTAAGTTGAATGTTGTGGGTTTTACTTGTTTAATGCAATATTTTGGCAATGTGGGAAATGTTAGTGATTGTTTAAAGGTTTTTGAACATATGATTAGTTACGGTCCACACCCCTCGGTAGTGACTGTTAATACTCTTATGGTTAGTCTTTGCAAGAATGGTGAAGTTGAAGCAGCTCATCAGGTTTTTAATAATTTAAAGAGTTATGGGTTGGAGCCTGATTCAAGAAGTTATAATATTCTTTTACGGGCTGCTAAGAATCAAAGGAAACAGATTTTGGCGGCTGATACAAATAGGAGATGAATAATCATCTAATGGCTGCAAAAGAAAAGTTATTTGATGTGTTTCTTACTTGAAAATCCGGAAGTGGTAAGGAGTTCATTTATGATGTGTTATTAAGTAGATCTGTTTCGTCTTCTTGTCTATGAAGTCTGTACATGTTGGTTGGCATGTGCCACATAATAGATGTGGTAAAATGGATGGGTTGGGTAACCGGTGAAAATGGATACTTTTTCCCACTAGTGGAATCGGGTTGGGTTGATCCGAGGCATATTTTGTCCGCAATGTTTAGCTTATCACAAATAACTAGTATGTCAAATGTGAACTATTAAATTTGTATTGTTACAACAATACCGTATTTTTTTAAACATAAAGTGATTGTTTTATGCATTTAAACAATTTGGATTTTTCTACATGGTTCGGATTGTAAGTATGGCCTGCTGAAACAAGTTGGGTAATGAATCAATACCGGTAAGCTTTTTGACCGGGTTATGGAGCTAGTTAGGTTCACCAAAACATGAGTTGTCGAACTTTTTTCAGGTGCCTTAAATGTAATTATAAAATTATGTTCAATAAAAACATAATTTTTTTTCAAGTAGAAAAGATTTTTCAAGTGTCTTAAATGCAACTAAACACTTTAACCTGTTTGACTAGAGGTGACAAAATAGTAAGATGGGTTGGTTAGGTAGCAACTTAAAAGGTTTTGGGTCAAAATGGGTCATTTCTGTAACGGTCTAGTTAGGTTGATCGACCCAGAACATTTTTCTGTAAGATTTTTGAATATGATGTTTTTGAAGGTTTTGTGCATTCATATTATACTTTGAGCACTCTTTGGGGGTTAGATCCCGGATCAACTTATGGATCTAAATTGCCACCTATAATTACCATCTCCTTTTACAATCCCTCATCTACATGAAATGTATGATGTTTGTCAAGTCTTGTTGAATAAATAAAATGGCTGACTATGTGCAATCAATCTTCATTCGACAGCTCAGAAAGAGATGCATTCATGGGGCACCCAACAATCCTGGACCAGATTTGTTATATTCATACACTGGTTAGTTGGCAAATCTGGTTCATTTGCCAGATTGTTGTTTTGAGGCGAGGCATCCGTTTCAATACATCTGCTCACGAAATGGTATGATTTTTTCATGATACTTCCCATGTATATGCTTGATGTTTCTTTTAAAAATTTGCGCTTTTTTTTACATCAACTGTTTCTTGAAGAATGTAAATGTTAAAACTTTTGGTAGAAAATGTTTAGAGCCAAATACCCTTAGAATTAAAATTTGACTACAGGATCATAAAATCGATTAAAATCGAAAACTTATGATTTTTGCAAACTCTAATTTTGATTCTAGTGTTCATTTTTTGCACAACTCAACTTTATATTTATTAATCTTTGATTCCATTAAAAGATTTCATGTTTAGATGTTTGGTGAAAAAAAAAATTCTAAAACTTGTATATGTCTTCATCAAAATGCGCCCTTACGCTCATTACTGGCGAAAAACATAAAGAATCAAAGCTATTTGGTCTTAAATATGAATTTAAAGATAATGATATTTATATTTTGTCGATGCTACAGGGCACGTGACAATGATAACTATGGGTTAAGAAGTTCAAAGTAAGAAACAAAACGATGCTGACGTGGATCTGAGATAGAAGAGGTAATGATGTACATGTTGCAGGTGACGTTTAAATCATGATTTAATCCTGAGTCGGTTGCAAATCTGTTATGTTGACAAATTGTTTGTTAGAGAACTTTCATCTCAGATATCTTTTCTTACGTTTCCTAGGCGGACGCGAAAGACCATAAAAATTAAAGAAAACTACGTGACGATTGTTGGGGTTCATACGAAAGATGCAACGCTTGCTTTGAACATATTTCACCGTTTACGCCAGCATGATAATGCAGTTGAGTCTCTGCAAGTGATGCAAATGAAGATAAAGATTCAAGAACATGATGGTTAGATTCAAAATATGGGCAAAGTGTTCATTACACTAATTCTTGGGGGCTATTTTCATTCACCGACATGACATAGTATATCAGTTAGACTATTTTCATCTGTGAATTTGATTGGATCATGACATTATTTAAAAAAAATAAATAAATGTCAACTTTTCTACATTCGCTTAACCACAATCTTAGAGTAGTTTGAATTTAAGATGAAAAAGTTAAGATGTTTTACTAATTTATTGGTCCTATTTTCTTTTTTTTATATATTTCACCTAAATTAGTTTTAAAAATAATCTTGATTTTATTAATAACTTCCAATAAATAACATTTTAGAAAAGTCTAATAACACGTCTTGATCAGTTTGAATAAATTTTATTAAAACAGAGTTTGTTTAAAACTCTAACATTATCTATTTTAAAAAAAAATATATATATATATATATCTTATCTAACACTTTGCGCTTTTCTATCGGTTCAAAAGATTTTTTAGATCAAACATTTTATTTATAAATAACCTAACATTTTCTTCAGCAAAACTTTTTATATTTCTAATAAATTTTAATAAAAACCCATAATCATAAATTATATTTTGTTATTTAATAAAAGGTAGTGAAAGTTGGGTTGTTAATTCAATCGGTCCAATCAAAGAACTGACAGCATATTTGATAACCGGTTTGATTTCAACCCAAATTGTCTAAGTTGGTACAAGAGACTTGCAAGCCATTACAATCAACCTCATGAAACCTCACATGTTGTGCAGGAAATGTCTGTATAAAGAAAACAAGTCCTTTTGTGTGATGTTGAGCTTAAAAAATCAAAAATTGCATGACAACAAGTCCTTCCTAAAATCACACATAAGTACCAAGAAATATTTGTATCTGAAATATTTTCAATATAATATATATTAACATAAATTTAGTATATACAAAGCTCCAAACACAACAGGTGTTACATTTAATGTGCAGAAACCAAATATCAAGTGATCACATAGTATTTTGCCTATTTACAAACATAACTAAAAACGGCGAAGAAGTAAACTACTAACCGAAAGCTTCCCAAACGTCATTGCGTGATCTGCAAGTCTCGATCTATCTGTTTCTGAAACTGGGTCTGTTTCTTTTGTGCTTTAAAATCTTCAAGTTCTTCAAAGCAACAATAAAAGTCGTTGCCGTATCTTGAGTGATCTCATCTTCGGATAACAAACCCCTTTCACATAAATCATTTAAAATCATTTCCCCATCCGGGAAATCATTTTTATTGCAAAAAGATTCGATTATAACACAAAAAGTGTTGACCATAGGGCAAATGCCTCTTTCCTTCATCTCCTTGTATAGCTTCAATGCTTCAACCAAATCACCAATTTTACAAAAACCAGTTATTAGAACATTGTAAGTCACAACATCAAATCTTACATTATGGATCTCCATGACGTGTTTTAACTTCAACGCCTCTTTAAACTCGAGCTTTTTGCATAAACAATGAATTAAAGTTGTAAAAGTAGCAGTTGTTGGAGCAAGTTTTGATCTAAGCATACAATCTACAACAAAAAGGGCTTCTTCACATTTTCCTCTCTGAGCAAGCGCACGAACCATAGCACTCTCGGCTACATTACTTGATATCGCGCCAAATGATTTCATTTCATCTTTTAGCTTGTACGCCCCTTTAATGTCTCCAACTTTACACATATCAGTAATTAACCGGACAACTTGTTTTTCACTGGGAATAAAACCATTTCCAAACATCTTATTGAGAAAAAGATTAGCTGACTTGCAACCATACGTTTCTTTGATTCCCTTAAGAATGATATTAAACGTATCTTGATCAGGCAAAACTCTTATCATGTTCATAATATCCAAAAACTCAAAAGCTTTCACAATCCGACGTTTTTCGCAGCATTTCAAGATTATCATATCAAACGTATGCTTGTCAGGAAGCATACCTTTCAAGATCATATTTTTCAACATTTTGGAAGCAAAATCGAGCATTCCCACCTTACAAATTCCAGAAATTAGGGCGTGATATGTTGTTTTATCAGGAACAAAACCATCTCTCAAAAGGGCGCTGTATACTTTAAAGCATCTTGATATATATTCTTGTTTTGAGTACCCATGTAATAGAATGTTATATGTCGCCAAACTAGGTGACAAAAATCCACCTTTCATACTTGAAAATAAACTATAAACCATAGACATGTTTCCCATTCTTGAATAACCATCCATAAGTACATTGAGTAGAACTGTATCAGCAGAAAGACCCTCTGCCATCATCTTCCGGTGGTAAAAAGCAGCGGTCTTTGGCTGGCCAGATTTAAAAAGACCGTCAATTAAGCATGTGTAAGCTACCATGTTGGGCAAAAGAGCTCCGTTCTGCATCCATTTTTCGGAAAGAAGAATGGAAATGACCATTTTACCATTCTTACACAAACTGGCAAGTAAACATGTATATGTATGACTGTCGGGGATCACATTGTTCTGGACCATGTTTTTCAACAAGAAAATAGCAGCTTGTAGATTGCCTGATTTACAAGCTTCCACCATTAACATATTGTAAGAAACAACATCTAAAGCATATGGAATAGATTGAACGTTATTCAAGAACTTTCTCGCCTTTTCAAAATTCCCAACATAAAAAAGTGCTTTAAGTAGACTTCCATACGTACGAGAACTAGGGCGTTGACCAAATTTGACCATTTCTTCGAAAAAGTCAAATGCTTTTGATGCATTTCCTATGCTTACATAGCAGCTAATAATGGAATCGAAAGTTGAGGTGTTAGGGGAAATACCAATTCTACCCATGTGCTTAAGAAACTCCAACGCCTCTTCCACTCTTTGACTTTTACAAAGTGAGTCAACTAACTTATTACACACGAAAAGATCCGGGTCAAGGCCACTAAAATTCATGATCTTGTAAATTTGCATCGCTTCATTCACCTTTCCATGGCTACAATAATCATAAATCAATGTCGAATATATCACTTTGTTTGGTGTCACGCCTGACTTGAACATTTTACTCATCAACTCCTTTGCGGATTTAAACTTCCCTTCTCTACAAAATCCATTTATGAGTACCGCATACGTCATGACATCAGCATCAATACCATTTTGGATCAATTTATCAAAAACTTGCATACCTTCTTCAACCTTTCCACTTTTGATAAGCCCCTCAACCAACATAGTACACGAAATATGGTCAACAACAATTCCATTCATTCTCATGCTTTCTAAAAGACTATAAGCCAAATCTATCTCTCCAAGCTTACATAATCCATTCAAAATAACACCATAACTAACTTCATTAGGCCTTAAACCCCTTGCTTCCATTTCATTCAAAAGTTCTACCGCTTCTCTAAAACTATTTTCTCGACAATATCCATCAATCAAAGAATTATACGTTATAACATTTGGTGAAATCCTAAAGTTTAACATTTCATTGAAAACATAAACCGCAACCTTTGTTTTCCCTTCCTTAACAAACCCTTTTATGAGAGTATTATAAGTGACCGCATTCGGGAAAATCGTCTTTTTTCTCATTTTTTTCAACAACAAATAACCTTTCGCACTCCTATTACTTTGACATAAATTATCTATAAACATATTATATGTACATACATCCGCTTCAAGACCCTTATGACCCATATGATCAATCAACTTTAAAGCTGCTTTGTATCGTCCCTTTTTGAAATACCAATTAAGCAAAGTATTGTAAGTAACTAAATTCGGGACACAACCACTTTCCTCCATTTTCCAAACAATATGTTGAGCTTTCTTAATATTCCCACTAACGCAAAGAACGTTTATAAGTATATTAAAAGTAGCAACATCCGGGCAAACGTTCAACGAAAGCATCTCTTTAAAAAACAACCAAGCCGTTGCATGATCATCTTTACCAATTGCAGATAAAATCATGTTACAAGTACAAACAGACGGATTAAACCCACGAATCCCCATCAACCGAAAAACCTCCAAAGCACTTTCAACCAAAGATTCTCGCAAGTAAACCCGAATCAAAAGGTCGAAAACAGCAGGATTCGATTTACAAAGCGGGTAAGTGTCCATTAAAACAGAAAAAATCTTGTTTGGACCAACACCCATGTCAGACAATTGAGTTAAAATGGTTCTTGCAGAAGCATACATCCTTGATTTAACTAATATATGAACAGTTATACAGTAAATGTAACTGAGATGATTCAATTCTTGAAAAGGAGGTTGTTTAATTACCCAATTAAGAAACTTCAAAGCTAGCTTCCCATGAACTTGCCTGAGTGAAACCCTTTTATAATTCATTTGATTTAATGATTCCCATCTGCTAATTGTCAAAATTGCATAAATACTGTTCTCCAGTTCCAAACCTAATTTCACCCAGTTATAAAAAATTAAAGATTTTTACACAAAATGAAAGTTTTTTACAAAAAGCAAAACATATATAGTAAAGATTAACAATTAATCAACCAAAAATCAAAGATTTTTACAAAATAAATCAAGAACTTTTATAAAAAATAAACTTAAATAGTATAAAGATTAACATTAATGAAGCGAAAATTAAAGGATTTTACCAGGGTTGTTGTGCTGTGTTGAAGATTTGGTTTGATTGCTATCTTTGAGTGATCTTTTTGAAGTTTTGAAAAAACCCATGTGCAAGAAACGCCTAAATGTTGTTAATTTGCTCGAGAATAAGGAGATTTTTGAAGGGTGTAACATAATTGGTGTTTCTTGTTTACGAGTTGAGTTTGAATGTGTGCACGTACTCTAATAGTTTTGTTTTCGACATGAAGCACAATGAAAACAAAAGGGTTTAAGGGCTTATGCTTATTAGTGTTAGTTTAGTATTTATGCGGTTATTTCTTTTTTTATTTTTGTTTTTTAACAGTAAATTTCATTAAAGCCTAAAAGCTAGCCGGCGGCTAGCAATGAAAAAAACGAAATAACTTAAAATGATAACTTACACCAATCAATACAACTTAAAGTTTTGAAATATGATCTATTTTTAATTCATAAAAAAGCATAGGATCTTATCTCACGGAAAGATTACATGGATGATTTTCTTGATGTTCTTTGAGTGAGTGCATGTTTTGTAATGGTTGAAAAGATCGATGGTTGAAAAAGCAATGATGGGAGGAGCTTTTATCCGTGTATTGATTCGGTTCTAAATCTGATTGGTTGGCTCGCAAGGTGTCATTAAGTGTTCCATGTCTTCCTCATTGTCATTACAAACCGGGCACATCGACGAGTCAATATGGACACCACATCTAGCTAGAGCTTTTCTAGTAGGATTTCTTTCTTGGATTGATCTCCAACCAAATATTTTTGTCTTCAAAGGCACCCAATTATTCCAAGTGTGAGAAATTCTAATATCTTCCACCGTATGAGGTTGTAGCAGTCTCTTCATGTCTTGAACCGAAAAACCATTAGATTGGTTATTGACCCGAATCCAAGTGTCGTTGATGTCATTGGGCTGAACTTGTCTCAACAAATCATTACACGCTTGAGGTTGTTGTACTTCATGTTGCGACGCCGGAGTATATCTCACATCCAACTCCATTGCACTTGCTGAATCTAATAACAATCACAAACTAAAACGGACTTACAGGTTTCAATGACATACAGGTCGAGAAAGAGATCATAGAACGGTTTGTCTGTGACACGGAAATCAAGCCAGAATCTAATTGCGGACCCAGAGCCAATTTTTCCTTTGATGAGATGATGGAGATTTGTACCCAAATGAACTAGATGATTTTCAATTCTAGCAATGTTGTTCCAAACACCCGTTGTTGTTTTTTTATAAGGGAGAGCCGGCCACGAATGGGGCGAGTTATGAATAGAAAATATAAGTTTGCGTCATAACTGATTCTCTTCAAGAGAAGTGAGACCAAAACCCCAAGACTCTTTGGTTTCCAACCAATCCAAGCTATACCATTTGTATCATTGTTCCCATTTGCATCATTGTTGTTTTGATAAAAGTGCTATGTTGAATTCTTTAGAGAAGTGAGACCAAAACCCCCCAAGATTCTTTGGCTTCAGAATTTGGTCCCAAGCTCTTCCATTTGTATCATTGTTACCACTCTAAAAAATTTCCTGTGTTTTGCTTCAAAAATGTCTATAATTTTTTTTATTTTAATGAGATTTGAATTAGTTATACGTCATTCATTTATTTGATCATCTGAAAATAATAGATGTGATAATTTAACAAATTAACAATGTGGTTGATGATTAAAAATGATTTTCTATTACGTAAATATGACAATATTTGAGTCTTATGAGATATATAAACTTAATAATATCAAAAAAAGTTAAAGCCTCACGTAAATGAATTTGTAAGGTGTTGTTAAGTGAACCCTAACATGACATGTTGGCATGTTGCTTATATATAGTTTTTCTTTATTTGAGTAACCAGTGTTATTGCAAATGACATGTTGAACCATAACATAACATAGCATTTTATGTTGATTTTAAAACATTTACCAGTATCTTGACATTTGAGTTAATTTTTATAACTATATTTAAATTACAAGCATAAAAAATCATTTTTTGTTCATACTTGCTATGAAGAGTTGATCATTTGACCATCATGATAAGATCAGTTTGTTAATTAAATACCATATTTTGAAATAAAACGATTTCCCACTTCTAATAGGTTCTTCAAATCATAACAATATAAATCATTATCACAAACAAAAATCATATAGTATATAACTTAAAAATAACAAACCATTACCCAATTTCCTAGCAAGATAACAGTTTCTGTAGTGTACTCATTGTTTCATCAAAGAAAAAAGTTTCTTTTTCTCCTATTGTACTGGCGAATGTAGCTTGCTTACACCTTCGCATCGGAATCGGAAGGTTCTAAAAGCAAGTCTTTTTTCGGTTGACTTGTTTTGGGAAGTGAATAAGATCGACGTTCTTTACCACCGGGTTTTGATGAGGCGTTACCATACCAGATCATGCCCAAAATGGCTATGATCATCCCGATAACCACATGTAGGTTGAGTCCTTCTCTACCAAAGAAAACGAACCCAAGTGTGAGGACGAGTATGGTTTTCATGTGACCAAGGACTTGGAATGTGACGGCAGTGAACCGGCCGATGCATATGAATTGGCTCAGGTTGGTCCCGATTGCAATCGTGCATGACAGGATTAAGAAAAACTGCAAATAAAAGGTGTAACTGTTATGAATAGTCAAAGTCAAAGTCAAAAAGTCATCTAAATCTGTATACCATATATCTACATGACTATGTTAATATTCTATCTCTAACAATCTCACATAGCAACGGGCCGGACATATTAAAAACTAAAAGGAAACAGGAACAAGTTTAATGCATAGAACCTCTTAAATATTTGAATTCAATAAACTAGAGCAGTGTTGAAATGACAATATCTTTCAGTAATTATTTGACAAACTATTTATTAAAAATTTACAAAAAACATTTGGCCAAAAGGGTGTTTCGCGTCAACCTAACCACTTTGAACCGTACCAAAAGGTACGCATTCTGACTTGTTACCCGAACCACCTAAGTTGCCACCTATATTCAGACCCCTATATATATGTAGCCTAGCGGATCATACCATGATTCATGGTCGAGAATTGTGAGGCACTATACCAGAATACCAGATAATATCATTAAACAACCTGATCGAAATCCGACCTATTGGCATAGCTAACTGGAAAGCATTTTGTTCACCTAGTAAATCATGCAATAATAAATATGTATGATGATGCTATATTTGTACATATGTAGAAGCATGAACAATGCAAAAGATGGTGGTTTCACAGTTGGGGTCTAGACTAAATTTGATGAAACATGAATATCTGACTGAAACCATGTGTAAAGTTAATAGTGTACTTACCAAAGACGCGGAATCATAACTGAAAGCATCCACTCTCTTGCTAGTCAACCAGTAGTCCACAAACGGGCCCAGTAGTAGCAGGGATCCAGCCTGAATAGGTGCAGTATGACCTAACAGGTTGAAAGAACTCAACTGGTACTTCCTTTGAAGATGATGCACATACTGCAACCAGATTTGAAGTTAGTATACGATGGAATAGGCAACTGCTATGAAATGAAATACATAATGATTGTCCATAACATGTGGGTCAGACTGGGTTAGATAATAGATCAAATAGGTTCAGGTCCAAATGTGTCACTTTTATGTGCAGGATGAACGGTTAGAGTCAAGCCCACCCACCAATACTTTGCTGACTTTATATCAATAAAATACAACTCGATCTGATTTATTTCCATATAAACATGATGAAATTGCCAACTTTAGCTGTATTTATCAGCATGTGTACTTATATGTTGTTTAATATTATTACCCAGATAAGCTAAAGAAGAAATTTTTTATGCAGAATGAAAAACTTACATATTGTTGAAGAGCTGTACTCCATACGGCAATAACAGCAGCAACAAAACCTTTAGTATTAACACTCACGTCAGTAACAGTGCAGACAGCAACACCCACAAGGACAATTAAAATACTGAGTTTTGTGTCTCTTGAATATCGTATCTTATCAAACGCAACTTCCAACAAGCAGGATACGGGGATCATACTCAGTTTTGCTATCTGACAGAGTGACAGAGGATAGTAAAAACTAGTTAAACTCGCCTGGTTTATCTACATGAATCTTTTAAAAGAAAGATGGTATACATAATGAAAGGAATTTTAAATTTTATAATATTACCTGGTAGAATCCAACAGAGTTCCACATCAGACTGACATTCATTCCAACAATGGAGAAGTTAGCGAATAAGACAAATTTTAGAAGATCTGGAATGGGTAGATGAGATGGTTGGATGTAACCCAGCCACCTAAGAACGATGGTCATCAAGGTTGTGGTAACAAAATGTAATCCTGTTAATGTTGTTGCTGCATACAAGAAATAATTATATATCAGCAGTCTTAAAAAATAATTATATATGCCTTGTTGCATTATTATATATTGTCCCCTATTAAAAAAATGTTTGCAACATTTCCTCCTTCATTGTGGGGGATTGACGTAAATGAAAAATACCAGACAATACAAAGTACGCAACAACAAGATACCAATAGCGATTAACAAGATCAAAATACAGAGCTTACCAAATGTGAAACCATATGTTGCCATTAAAGCTTTGTTCACAATGATAATCCCAACAGAAGTGACTATGTTGAACATCCATGCTGCAATGTCGATTGCCGCCTTTTTATCAGCCTTACTTGATGGAGTCATTTTCACAATACTTTGGTATTTTTCAACGGGAGAAGTTTTACCCCTTGTGAGCGAAAGATCGATTTCTGCAATTCCACATTACCCAAGGAATCTTTCTTGTTTTGTCACTTCTATCTTATGAAATAGATAAAAGATTAACAATAAGCAATATACCATAGCAAGTGTAGACATAACGCGGTAACATTAAAAAAGAAGGATGCAACAAATGTTTGATGCTAAAAATATTGCTGCTCAGAACCCATTAACTTTTATCCTAAGAAAATTGCATACATGAAGCCAAACTACCACAAAAACTAGTAAATATATACACTCTAACCAGAGTAAAACTATCATAAAATGCAATAGTGTCATAATTCTAGAAAGTTACAGAGGAAATTTTAAAACTGTTAATAACAAACTAGGGGATTTTCACAGATAATTTCCAACAAGCAGTCCAGATCAAGAAGTACTAGATCCAGATTAAAGCACCTAAATTTGCAAAGAAGTGGCTCCTAAGATATAAATAGGTGGTATAAATCTTAACCACTAAAGATTAGGATATGTTCTATGATAATCAAAATCAACAGCTAAACAATGTATCATGAACAAGAAATAAGTTTAAAACAACAGTTCACAGAATTACAGCCCAGGTTAATTAAGTTTAAAACTCAGCAAGAATCACATCATGGTCAGTACAGTCTACATCAAAATCCTAGCTCCTCACTTTTCTGCTAATCCCCCTCATAAGTCCATGAAAACTCTTATTAAATTAACATTTTTCAATCCTCTTAGAAACACACAAATACTAAAAAATAAAAATGGCTTGAATTGGTCAACACAGAACGTGATTCACAACTCAATCCAGTAGAAAGAGTTTCTATAAACTTAAAAGGTTCAGCTAATCATCCAACAGCAAGTGAACACATACATGCCTGTGCCACTAGATATAAAAAAATGTCTAAATAACTCAATCTGCATTATACAGTCAACTTTCAAATCCAGTTAACAGCATAAAACTCGTATACTCGAAACCATAGGTTAATAATGTATCAGTGTTTGCAGCTAACTCGTTCGAGAATCACATGACTATATTATACTTCATCACAACTCAACTCCTCAACTTAATTGATCTTGGCATCATTCTCCATAAACTTCTAGGAACAAAACTCCAATTTCCAAATCACACATATTCGATCCATTTCAACTCACTTAATTACAAAACTAGCAACGACAAATCAATACAAAACTTCAAATGATTCCCATCATTCACCTAAAAGTTCACAAACAAAACTCCAATTTCCAAATCACACATATGGATCCATTTCAACTCACTTACTTACAAACCTAGCAACGACAAATCAATAAAAAACTTCAATTGATTCACATCATTCACCTAAAACTTCACGAACAAAAACTCCAATTTCCAAATCACACATATCCGATCCATTTCAACTCACTTACTTACAAACCTAGCAACGAAAAATCAATAATAACTTCAATTGATTCACATCATTCACCTAAAAGTTCACAAACAAAACTTCAATTTCCAAATCACACATCTCCGATCCATTTCAACTCACTTAATTACAAAACTATCAACAACAAATCAATACAAAACTTCAACTAATCAGAATGCAGATCCATAAATTAACCAGATCGAAACGGTATATAACAACTTCAAACAACACTTAACATCAATCAATCACAGTCCAAATTAAACAACCAAAGCTAGATCGACAACAAACTCCGTAATATTTCAACTAATTTCAGATCTAGAAACGTGAATTTGCATCTTAAACATTATTATTATACAGTTTGTTTAAACAGTTATCATGAATCAACAGTAGCGTAAACGGTAAACATATATACCTTGACGATGAACCGATCGATGTAAATGAAATGAATCACAGCGATGAAGTGATTGTTGATTTGTTGACAGAATTAATTGATGATGAAGAGGTGTTGTTGTTGTTGTGTGTTGGTTTGAGCATATGAAGGGAAAGGAGTTTGACTGAAATAAACACAAACACACACACAATGGAATGAAGACGAGTTGCACGTTCCGGTACTTATTTCCTATTTTTATTCTTTTTTTATAATTAAATATATTATTTTTTATTTTTAAATATAATTTTTTTTATGGAGATAGTAAAAACGGTTACTAGCTTATATGTGATGTTTTCTTTAATTAATCCTTTTTTATATGTGTTAAGATGTGTGTTTCTAAGTATAGTTTCATATTGTTTTTTATAATTTTTGAAGTCTGGGACGAGAGGAGACATGCATCTGCGTGTCACTATGCATTAAATGACTTAATTGGTTTTATTTTTCGTTTAGTATAGATGCATAAGTGCATGTATACAATTACATTACCGCATGTGTAAGTGTATTTATATTATTAATTTTGGAAACGAGCATATTTTATAGTCCATTATCTATACTACATTAATATACATATTGGATTGGCAAGATGGTAATTTACTTATTTTTTTTTAATTTCAACAATTTTCATTCTTGGTATACTAGGAACATGCTTTCACGAACAAGATTCAACAATTTCCAATCTTGTTGAATTATTATACAATTTCCTGAAATTTAAGTTTTTCACAAACAAGTTTCCACAATTTTTTACCTTAAATTCCGATATTTATTTTTATACTATTGCAGCATTTCTATTACTTTTATTTTTTCATTCGAATGATTGATATATTTTTAAAGCACTACGTTTAGGACTAATATATTTTTTATTCAAGTATTTGCTATTTTTTATTCAAATGTTTGTTAAGAAAGCTAACTAAAGTACTATACAATAGAATTCACATGTATTTTGTTATGAATTGTTGTTAATACTGCATCAATATCGCTACATCACGCGGGTACCCTACCCTGCTAGTTATGAATTGACATCTAACTTTAACTTTGATTTATTGGTTAAAAGATAATGAATCACGTATGACAAGGTGGCAAGGCATGTAGAACCTCATGATAACTTTCCAATATTTACATGTTCATATGCTTTAGACTATGTGACCTATTCTATTTCATTGTGACTTGTTAACTTGTTAACACGGTTGTAGCTTGTGGTCATTAAGATAGAAACTCACTACTTCTAATTTAACATCTCCATGGTTGTTATGTCTTGATCTTCCGTTTGTTTGCCTTTTTTTCTTTCTAACTCATTTTTAGTACCCGCAAACACACTCACTCTCAACTTTATGTCTAATTTACTCTTAAAATTATCAAACCTTTACTCTTATTAGAATTGAACCCATATAATCATATAAATTTGAATTTCACAAGCAATGACTTAAACCATAATCATAGTGAGACCCAACTTTTATTTTCCAAAACTATAATATAAACATGGTTTGAATAAAAATATGATTTAAAGAAAAGATTTACAATTGACAATTATGAATAGCTTTAGACGTTGGAAAAGTTAGGTTTTGATCGATCTGGTTGACTCTTGACTTTTGAAACAATGAGGTGAGGGTGTTGATGAAAAAGTACAAGTTTGAGTATTTTTCAAACATGAATCTAACTCAAAAAGTGGATCTTAGGAATTTTATAATGCTATATTAAATTGTTAATTAGGCTAAAACACAATCAATAATATAAACAAGATATACAATATTATATTGTATTGTGTATGTACCTTTTTATGTCTTTGATGAAAATCGAAAGTACAAAAATGATGTCCAAATGTTTGTTTTCATGAAAAATATAATTTTGTAATTCTATAACTTTCTAAGGATGCCACACATAATTTGGTATGCCAAATATTTTAGTTCTATATAATTTTTTAACTATATAACATTCTAATGATGTGACATGCAATTTGGTGTGGGTATATGCATCTATTAATCCTACATAATTTTCTAAAGTGTATAACTTTCTATATATAGTTTTCTGTATGTGTTACTTTTAAGGATGTGATATATAATTTGGTGTGCGGTATTCGTGTCTATTCAGTTACATATTTTAATCTTCAAAAATAGTACATGAATGTAAAGCGATGTATTTTCAATCAAATAATTATGTGATGATTTTAACTGTTAAAAAAACTACATGTTATAATATGATGATCATAAATGGTTGACAATATAATGTGAAAGAACTTAGTTTACTTTATGTGAATGATACGTTAATAGGATGCTTGAAAATGGCTCCAATCATACTTTTGATCATCATCCAATTTGTTTAGACAAATGAAACAAATGCTTCTGGTCTAATGTATCGAATGTGATGTATGATGTTCATTCTCAAAAAGATTTAGAGTTCAAGCTATGACGTGAAGAGATAAAAAAAGTTTTTTAGTAGATTTAAAACACGATTGAGCTTGTACTTAAATTAATATTTGATTTATTTATTTTTCTATATATTCTCTTTTAAAATACATAAATTGCCATATAATACGACAACCATTACTAATTTGGCGATATATAAGAACAGGTTGTATTGATTAAATGGAAGTTAAATACAAATAGATATATACATTTCTTTGCTTATTAATTATTGGTTATTTTGATTAAAAGAAAAAATGGGCATCATTTTATTTTCCATTTATGTTAATCGAATTATTTCTTTTATTGTAAACATGAATTTATTCTTAGTTTTCTGAAATACCTATCCCCAATATATAACTTACACGAATGAATATTCCATAAAAATATTCAAAATTTGTCATTTTGTTGGAAAAAAAATAAATAGTTATCTATTGTAAACAAACCTTGTATTTCAATATTTTTTATACTTTCAGAAATTTGAGATTTTAAAATAAGCCATTGTGTTTTTGTTTTTCTAATGTGCGTTTTCTTTATCTTTGTGTATGACGTGTTTCTCATCATCATGCGACTGATCACGTATTGAGGCATACCCTTGGGCCATGTCCAAGCTTGGACTCATAGCTCCACAAGTCTTTAAGACGCTAACTTAAATTACAGGCTGTTTGTTTCAGCCTCTTAATAATTCAGATGTTTGAATGGTTCAGCACTTAATGCTTCAGACTGTTTGTTTCACGAACAGATGTCTGAATGGTTCAGTTATTTGCCTTTGAATGGTTAAGCATTATACGAAGTCTGAATGATTAAGAGGTCTCGTCTGAATTGGTCAGACATTTGCCTTTGAATAGGTAAAAAATATCTTAGCTCTTAATGGTTCAGATCTCTTACTGATTTAGCACTTAATGATTCATACCTCTTATTGATTCAACACTTATTCATTCAGAAGTTAACAAATAGCCCTTAGACTCCAAAAGATCCCACATCAGTTTATGCTTAGCTAAAATATATATCTATGTAAGCATATTTTGTAAGTAATAAGTAATAACCAACAAGGACCCATAAGTGTTTTCCATAAGGATCGAAAATTTTGTAAAAGTCGTTTGAGTATAGCTATAAAAAAAATTTTCGGCTCGGTTCGGGTCGGGTCATATTCAAGAATGACAAAGAAACTAAATTTCATATACAAAATCATCAAAATACATAAAGTATCGTTACAATTTACAAAAAAAAAACATAATGAAAAATCACCTAAAGTTGTCGTCTATAAGGTTTCATTGCATGAAATCAATCCATAACATCATCTAGTGTGACTTTGCTAATCAAATCTTTCTAAACTAAACAAAACAAATACAACAATTATTCCATTGTGTTACCTAAACATAATCAATCCAACCAGTGGCCAACTTATAGAAGTTAACCAACAAATTTCTTACATTCTAACATTCATAAACTACTTTGTTCACAACATAAACATTCTTAATTCTTAATTTCTTACATTCAAAACCACAACTATTCAAATTTCAAACATAAGTTAAATATGCAAAATATTTCAAACAAAAATCAACAACTAATAAACACATAATATAGAACCATTGACCAACACATGTTAATTTGTGATTAAAATTTAAAGTTCCAAACAAAAATTTCATATAAACAGCTTACCCAAATCAAACATTCAGACTCTTAATAACAAGTTTTAGTTACATACCAAACCAAAGGAAGGTGTATAAAACTTAAAAGTGGTGGGAGGAGCCGTAATTTTGGCTGACGGGAGGTGATGAAACGTTAGTGGGGTAGAGCTTTGTTTCATTTTTCATTATCTATTTCTATTGTTGTTTTTTATTATTGCATGTTTTGTTGAGTTAAAGACAAACAACTTGTGGCTATGGGTTTGGTGATGGCTTGTGGGGTGGATATCAAATTGAGTTTGCTATTAGTTAACTAAGTCTTTATATGAAATGTTGGGCTGGGCTAAATGGTGGGCTAAACTAAATATCTATAGGGAATTTTATAAGACTAGACAAGGGAACGGTGGTTAAAAGTTTAAATAGCTTGAAATGTATTATATCTGCTATTTACGTGAAGGTACTTAACTAAAAAGGGGTCAAACATCTCGGTTTAAAGCGGTTCAAGATGAAATAAGCTTGGTCCATTTTGGTTTAATATGAATAATGAATTATGAAAGTCGTATTAACAGTCTTTTAACCCAAAACTAAACATGCATTTGGGCCCAAATAAAGAAAAAGAAGCTTAGTGCATTAACTATTAAGTATTAACTAACTTAGAAAATTACATTAGGAAAGTGAAAATTGTTAACATAAATTACAAGGATAATTATAAGTAAAATTTATTTTATGTTGAAAAACATAAAACCGTAAAAGAGAAAAACTAACTTAGCAAACCAATGATTCGAACATCTTAACAAGGTTTAAAATTTTAATGACCTAATAGAGTAGGAGTCATTCTAAAACGTAATAGATAATCAATATATCATTTGATTCGTTTTTCGGGTTGATTTCTTACTAAAACCTAAAAGCTCGACCCAAGAAATTCAAAACCTGATTGACACAACTAGTCAAAACCAATAAAACCATACATGTTTTTGACATGATTCAACACACTTGGTTTTCTAGTTTTCCTAACAACAGAATAAGGTTATCCAATTTTAAAACTATTTAAAAATGAATTTTTTATTCAAAATTTGAAAAATCAATTTGAATCACTTGAATTATAAGTAAACTTAAATAAAAACATCAAATAAATATATATATATATATATATATATTAAAAATAAATAACCAATTTATATTCACATATTCGATCTACAAACAAAACTTTGAATTCGATTCAAATAACAACTCAATTCGAATATTCATAACAAAAGTTCAAAATCTTTACTTGAATTCTATTCAAATCTTACTCCGGGTTTTTCAATTCCGTTCCAGGTACACGTACGGGATCAAACGAGCTAAATTCAAGTACAGCTCGTTTTAGTTTAACACAACTCGACCTCAACATGTAAACTAGAGCTTGGAAACAACATTTTGGTAACCTAATAACTTTATTTTCTAGCGCTCAAAGACAATAAAACTTAACTTGTTTCGAGCTTTCTACCAGAACCGGCCCGGTTTGTAAAATTGAAAAAACATAATTCCCAAAAATATCTTTACCACCGAATTTGTTCAATCATAAAACCGTAAAATCGAAACACAGAACCTCACAACCCAACAACCTTCCCTTCGTCATCTCTCATGGCAGTTTTCTCTGCCACCGTCACCACCACCGCCACCGTCACCGTCACCGGTTGTTTCTAGCCGTAAACCTAATCGGTAACCGATTCACCGGAAACATCAACACGATTCATCGACGTTAGGTTAATTAGCGAGACGGAGAGATAAGTTATATAACGAACGGTTTTCGTTTGTGAGTTAAAACAATAATAATGACGAAGAAGAGGAAATCATTGGCAACAAGCCTCGATGAAGTCGATCGGACGATGTACTCTAGTTTCTGTAACGCCGCGAATTCTCTCTCTCAGCTTTACTCGCAAGCCATGAGTCAACAGAAGCTTTCATTTCTCTCCGGTGAACGACATGGATTGGTATATATTCATCTATAGATTGTCTGTTTGTTATTTGACGATTAATTGATTGATTGTACGTCTGCAGATCTTGTTTTGTTTTGAAAAGTCGAAAACCCTAGCTTTTTTCGTTATGTGTGTGTATGCATAGCTACTGATTGTTTTATTTGATTTGGTAATATTGATTAATATTGATTATGTTGATGTATTAGCAATATGATTAGGATATTGCTGTTTTCAGTAATCTATTTGCTGATTACTAGCTAGTGCTCATAGGTGCTGGAGTAACAAAAGGTTTGATGTGAATAGCGGTATAGCACGGCCTGTTTACAGTCTAGATACGGACTTCTAAGCCCTATTCGGTTAGGTCTTATTTTGAATAACTTGTTGCATGAGATGTTAACCCTGGATTAGCTTATAAATACTAGTCTTATATCACTCTGATTCCTTTGAGCACCTAAATATAATATAAACCCTAGTTGCAGGGGATGTAGGTCACATCCACTAAACCTTTTTAAATGTTTTTGTTCATTTTCTTAATTCTTGCTTGTTTTTTTTCTTTATGTGTGTGTATGCACGTACGCTGATCGTTTGTTTTGATATTGAAATATTGGTTATCTGGATGTATTGGAAAATTGATTAGGATATCGCTGTTTTTAGTAATCTATTTGTTGATTACTAGCTAGTGCTCATAGGTGCTGGATCTATGAATGTTGGGAGGGAAAAATTATTGTCGAAATTTTGAGCCTTTTGCTAACAGTCTATCTATTCGATTAGGTCTGGTATTGGTTAACTTGTTGCATTAGGTGTTAACCTTGGTATAGCTTATAAATGCAAGTGTTATGTCATTGTAATTCATTTGAGCATCTAAATATAATATGTACTCTAGTTGCATCACAGTGGAGTAGTGGACGAAGGTCACACAGACTGAACCACTTTAATTCTTCCTGGTAATTCTCTTTGATTCTTGCTTGTTTTAGTTTGGGAGATTCGTGGTTGCATTCAATACCTTACATTATGAACTGGTTGAATAAATGGATAAGTTTTTATGATATCTGGCTCTGTTTGTTTGGTGGTGTGATTACTTGTCCAAGGTTTGCATAATTGAAAGGACTAAATTGGGGGTACATGGTGAGAAGTGTCTTTGTGACTGTTAATTTTATTTGTTTTCTATTAATATCATGTGTAGATTAATAAGGTGTGTGTTGGGCAGTGGTTTGTCAAAACCCTAATAAACTTTCTAGAAGTTGGCATCATGTCCTAATGCATTTTTGTAGTTGGAAAAGGGGGTAAATCGTTCGTGTACATTTGGCAACGTGTGTTTTATCAAGTGTTTTTTATCCTTGATCATAAGGGGATTCATACAAAGGCCTAGTTAGCTAAACCCAATGAGTGTTTCTGAGGTGACTTTCCAATCTCAATGTGCATTGATATCATTTGTTGAAAAACTATGGAAGTGATTGATTACAATCCTCCACTGGTTAGAGTGTATTGATTAGCTCAGTCGTAAGATACTCTCTAAAATCCTAAAAAACTTTAGGATTCTAAAAATACAATACGTATGTTTATGTACACGGGTATTTGTTAAATAGAGCAGTGTTTTTGGTGTTATCTCCTTTGGTTGGCATGTTAAGGTCTTATGTATGGTTTTGTGGTTACATGTTAGTAGCATTTCTGTTTTTCTTGAAATGCTCTGTTTGGTTTCATTCTCAATGCACCCGATCGAGTTTAACTGAACTAAAATAACTAAGAATGTAGTAAAATGGTTTGTCTGAGATTCTGAGGGAAGGGAAGTTGATCATCTACTAAGAAGCCTCGATATTGATAATAATCTTACTGATCTACTTTTTGCTACCTAATGTCGAATCGTGTGTTTAATGCTCTGTGTATAGGAAATTAATAATAGTTAAAGCTTGCAGGAAAAGCTATATCAATGGATTTCCAAGCAAGATGCTGAGGGATTGAGAGTGACCTCAGAAGACATACTAGCATATATCGAGGTGACTATTTCATACTTGCGACATAAGGCTTAATTTCATGTTTGAGTTTTTCAAATAATCAGATTTCATCAAACACTCAAACAACTAAAGCATATGAGCACATCCAAACATTATTGCAGCTAGTTTTCTTATTCTAACTATTTTCTATAACATAATAACTTTCAATGGACATATTCAAACATCTTAATGCATATGATGATGGAATACATTACTGTTCAGGCTGAGCTGGAATTATCCGTGGAGGACCCAACAATAGCTCCAAGAACTTCACAGCCGAACCAGCAAGTCACCAACCCTTTTACAATTTCTGGGTCATCTAGCGGGCCACACAATGATCAACAATCCAGAAACTACATTTTCTCAAATGCATTATCGAGCCCTGTTCGTCGAAGTCTTCAAAACTATCATATATCTCAAGAAGCACATGGTGTCAGGAATAATGATCATCAAGATTCTTCAATGGATATGCATCCAGACAGCACAGGTCATGATCCCACTCATTAATAACCATTTTAAAATGTGTTCTGTGTTTTTGAGTGTTTGTAAACAAGGAGTGCTTAAAACATCAAAAATCGGTTTTTTGGAAGAAATTAAATTAGTGGTGAAAGTTAAAAGTGAATATGGTGAAAAACAAGTGTTTTTTTGGGGATTGGAAGTTGTGTGGATCTTTTCATGTTATTTATAAGGTGGTTTTACATGTATGCAACTTTGGGATATTTAATGTTTCATCTTTTTTTATGAATCCATCTTTGTTGATTTTTTATTTGTGAAGTTGAAGATGATAAAAGTTACACAGGAACATGTGTAATTTCAGTTACATTTTACTTGAGTTTGAATTGATATCTTGATAATTCCATATACATGATAACACCACAATAGACCCGGCATGGGTCACTTTGAGTGATGAGTAAAAAGGCGTTCCTTTTAAACCAAACTGAACCAGTCAAAAAACAAAACCCAGCTGGCCCCTTCCCTCTTTTAAAACTGGTTTTTAACCTCAATTGATACCGCCGAGAACTAGTTTTGACATTCATTAACTTAAATCGGAACGGAGCTGGCAAAAACACTGATTTAAACAATGTTTAGTGATTACAATATGCATTCTAAGTAATGATTGTTTTCATGCATCTTTAAAAGTTTCAAAACATTAAATTTGGCGTAAAGCACTTTATGAACTCTAAAAAACAATCCCACCTTCATGTTTCTTTCTTTTCTTAGTTGACACTTGACAATGCCATTATGACCTCCATCACACCACCAACATTCTATTATTATATTAAAGCTCATGTCAAAGGTCCACTTTAGCCATTTCTTGAAAGATAATTGTATGTGTGAAAGGTATTAAAAGATTATAAAAGGGTTTTGTGTTACTTTTGGACCGTTCAAAATTTCAAATGATACCTTCCATCAAGGTTTTGCCTTTTACATTGTTGAGGCATCTCTATGACTCTATCCTCTCTCAACTAGTACTTCATCGGTAAAACCCTCGTTGGTTGTACTTGAGGTTTTATCACTGTTTTTTGTTAGGACATACATGATGTTACGACTTTGAGGAGCATAGTGTCTTTCCTAACCCGACAACTCAAAAGTCAACATTTATTCGAAAAACACAATCGTAACTTTATAGCAGCTTTCGCTTATATTAGTATATTACCATAGTAAGTTTATAAAATTATGAAAGTAATTAAATTATATGTTATATGTCAGTTAGACTCCATATGAAAATACCAATGTATTTAAATAACCCCAGCCTACCCTATCAAGAGGGTGCTTATGAATGACGCTTTCGAGACTTACAATAATGGATGTTTCCACATCCCTTCTTTTAAAATGAGCTCCATCATAATAAATGTTCATCACAACCCTTCTTTTATTACAAATCAGTTTTATTGCGTTAGACACATTATTATATGTGTTCCACATACTATGTAATTGGTTTAAGTATTCTATATAATATTTCAAGGTTTTAGGGGGCAAGTTTTTTGGGGGAAATTTTTTTGTTCTATAATAGGAAGTTTTGGAGGTAAAAAATTAAATAGAATTTTGCACCATTTATAAGTTGATGGAGCCAAATTTTTAAATATTAAATAGTTACAAATCTTTAAACATAATAGTTCTAATTTCTTTATAAATATTATTATTTAGCCCGTGTGTATCACACGGGTATTAAACCTAGTACATTATAAATACATAACAGATCCATTATAAACTTATAAGACTGGTTGCATCGCACGCCCATAAGGGTTGTTTGTGCGTGATGGGCCTGGCCCTTGGGTCAGGCGGCGATGGTGGAGGTGAGCCTATGGTGAAACACCCTTGGGCAAGGTGATGTGAAGAAGAAAAGGTGGGTCCCACACCAAGTTTAACATACAAATTGATTTGTTTTATATTTAAAAATTATTTTAAGATGATTTGTAGAAGAATATTGTTGGGGGTAAAAATTGATCTGTGGAAGAATGGGTGGAATTAATGAAATTTTGATGTGATATACTGATTGAACTGATTTTTTATAAGGATGACTTTCCAATGTTTCGGATGATCTAATTGAACTTAAACAAAGGTGTAACCTATAACTATTCTAAACACTATTATAAACCTAAGAGTTTATTAAAACAAGGAAGTCTTAAATGCAAGTCTTACGAAAATAGAGGTTTTAAATCGAGTCATACATCCATGATGTTTTATGGTCTAAATTGGTTTTCTTCTTAAAGAAGAACTCAAGTTTAAAAAATAATAGAAGTAGACGAATATAATAAATTTTCAAAAAAAAATAAAATAAAATAAAATACTAGGACAATTTTATAGGAGTTTAGGTTGTTTATTTCACATCTTAATAGTTCATTTCAGTGTTAATCATTTAAATTTAACATTCAGAATGTTTGTTTCATAAAAAAGAATCATTTGAGTGGTTCAGTTAATTTCTAAATGGTTAAGAGAAAGAGAGATGTTGAATGAAACTGAATGGGGCATATTCCAACTTTGTTCTTATCTGTATTTCTATCTTAACATTCATATCACTCTATAATAATTCAGATGTCTTAATCATTCAGCGCTTAATGATTTAGATTTATCTAATGTTTAGTTAAAAAGTGCAATTTACTAATCTTTTATAAACAATCTTTATGAGTTGTAATATGAACTTTTAACTTTGTTTATTCTATCGGAGATCATACATGATTCAATTCTGGATTTAAAGAAGGTCAAATGTTGATTTGATTCCATGTTGAATTGATTTCAATTCAATTCAATAAATAACTACTGATTTGATGTCGATTTGCCATTATTTTAATCCTAACAACTTTCATATCTCACTTCTCTCTGTTCATCCACACACACATCACACTTTTTCTTCTTTCAAACCATTTTCCGGTCACCGGAGAACACCGCAGTATCAACTCCGCACACATATAAGCTGAAATCATTCTCAGATCCGAACTGAAGCAATTGAGTTTTTAGGTATTTTTTTCAACTCTAAATGAAATAGGATTTTAATTTTCGTTACAGTATGTGTTAATTGTTGAACTGAATCATGCATTTTGTTAATTCGTTTTTATGAATCTGATTTTGTGTTTTTGATTGGATCGTAATCTGTTTTTAACTTTAAACGAGTTAGGATTTTAGCTTTTCGTTATAGTATGTGTTAATTGTTGAACTGAATTGGTGTTTTTGTTAATTAGTTGTTATGAATTAGTTTTTTTGTGTTTCGATTGGATCGTTATCTGTTTCTGGTCTGTAATCTGTAATTTAACATTTGTAGGTGATTATTTAGCAATTAGCAGTATTTCTTCTTTCAAACCATTTTCCGGTCACAGGAGATCACCTCAGTATCAACTCTGGCAAGACGGAGACCGAAATGTAAGCTGAAATCGTTATCGGATCCAAACTGAAGCAACTGAGTTTCTAGGTAATTATTTTCAACACTAAATGAATTAGGATTTTAGGTTTTTGTTATAGTATGTGTTTTGATCTGTAATATGTGATCACTGAAGCTTTTCTAACAGCTCAATCTAGTGTGTTTTTTTAATTAAGATTCAATTCAAGTGTTCGTGCGTGTACTTTCTAAAGAATTCGAAAATAAACGGGGTGTTTGGTTGTAGTTTGGAAAGAATTAGATAATCATGTGATAAACAAGGTGATTGGATGTGTGTTTCGAAACTAATAATCACTTATGACTGTAGTGAGTGTTTGGCAAATGACAAGTTCTGTTTGTTTTAATAAGTAATGGATAAAGCAACAGAATACATATGTAATTCTACTCTACCATTTGATATTCGCGTATTTTGATCTGTTGCAGCTAGTATCAAGCTTATTATTCGAGCCGTAAAAGATCCACATATAAGTAAAATTTCATTACTAGGGGTGTATTAACTTATGAGTAGGTAGATTTTGGTTATTTTTTGGTTATCTTAACCTTGTAAAATAAAAGGAAACTTATCTACAAAGGAAACATGTTACAGAAGCCCATTGTATGGCTTTAAATGCATAAAATCTCCTGCATCACTTTATTCAAAAGTTTGTATATTATTTAAGTAGTTGAAATTATGTATTATTTATCCATACCAAAAAAGGTCTCCTGCTAATAGTTATCCCATTTGCCAACTATAATCATTTGCATACTTGTGTCTTTGGCTCAACTACATGTAGTTTCAAGGTGGTTTTTGGATTTAGAGAAATTTCGAATATAAGAGAAAATTTTATGGTCATGGTGGGGTCGAATGAAAAGAACTGATGTTATTAGCAGTGGAAGGAGGAAGGTTTTTCTCTTCCTCAGCTTCAGGATACAGTAACGGGCTAAACTTGCTTCTTCTGGGTCATAAAAAAGAAGAGAAGCCCATGAGAGTTACCCCGTGGAGTCAGTACCATTCGGTGGATCCAAAACCCGACCCTCACCTTCAATTAGCTGCCAGTAAGAACCGTTGTGCCTGTGGGTGTCGAACAACTTTCACCTGCTTTGGTTGTGCAGCCACTGGACTCGAGAGTCCGTCTGCGGGACCTACCCAGCATCAGCAGGATGTTGTTAAAAGTTCTTCTCATCTAGAAAAAGTTGAAGAAAATTCTCAGGCCTCAAATACAGTGGAAGGTGATGGTGATACTAATGGCATAGATGTTTCTCTTAAAAGCAGCTTGAAGAAACAGGCCTCGAACGTTACAATCTCAAGTGCAGTTGATAATAGTGATGAGGTCGAACCCGAGTCCATATATCAAAGTGCTAGAAGAAGCGTGCATTGGACAGATGTTACAGGGGGAGACCTTTGTGAGATTCGCGAATTTGAGCCCAGGTATGATTTTACAATCTCATGGCTCCTTTTTAAAAAATTAAATATGCTGTCTGCGCTTTTTGATATGCATTTAATAGTTATATGATAAAAATCCTTGAGCTTAATTTTGAATTCTCCAATCTTTTCCATGTAAAGCTGTTCAAGATCACAGATTTAAGTTTGATTAGGATGAACGGGTCATAAAAATGTACTTTCGTGTACAGGTCGAAACGGCCAAACTGGTCAGTTTGGGCTAACCCAAAACATTATTTATCCAAAATTTTCATAAATAACTAATGCGTTATGTGTCAAGTATGATTATGAAAGTGTAATGAAAGTTTGGTCCATTTGATCAATTTCTTGTAAGCTATATTTGTGTGACCCCTTACAAATAAACCATAATCCAAATAGACTTGTTGCCATATCTAGTGTCTGTTTAGAGCTTCATGATTAAACAGTTAACCAACTGATATCTTTATTCCACCAATATTTTCTAACTCAAATTTCCACTCATTGCAGCGAACACAGTGATTCAGACGATGAAATTGAAAGCAGCATTGGGAAAGCATGCGCGTGCACTATAATGTAGTTTGACGTTGTAGCTTCACGTGTGTTTTAAAGAGTAAGTATTGAAAAACAGTTTTTTGTATCACGTCATCATGTTGACATCATCATCGTACAACACAACAAATCTGATTTGTTGTAAATGACATAATGATCTTAGTCATTTACAACAAGTTGTATCCGGTCAACATTATGACAGTATACTAACAATCACGATAACATTTGTTCATATTCCGTTTTTTTCCCAGTCATGTTATTCTTGATTTGTTTCGTCGTAATTAACACAGTTTTATTCTCCTTTTGTTATTATTCTTTTTCTTTTTGGGAATTTTTTGTCAATTTAAGAAATTTTGAGGTTTATATATGTTAGAAGTTAGAACTTAGAATTGCTGCAGTGAAACTATCACTCCAAAGAGCCCAAATAGGCAAGCCCATGTAACATTTGAAAAGGTCCAAAATGCAAAATATTGGACCAAATTATAACACGACATGGGTCATGGGGTAAGTGTTAGAAACTTAAGGAAGCCTTTAGTTTTAAAAAAAATTCTTTTAACATGTTGATAAGTTTTTATTACTGACTTACTGTGACAGCAGCTTTTAAAGCAGCTTGACCCACCCTGAAAACACCATTTCCCAACTATATAATATATATCTATGTTTACAGTCATTACATAATACTTTTCTTTTACACAACGAAAATACTATTGTACTAAGAAAAACTTCAATGGTCGAGTTTGAAGCTCTGACATGCCACCTTTTAGTGGACGTTTAAGAGTGACACTTTTGGGATCATAGTTGACATTTGACAACTACTCATTTCAGAGGTAGTAAAACTATGAAATGTGAGAGAAACACTGTTTTCCCATTGACTTCGTCTTTGATATTGACTGTATCGGGATTCTCACAATTCTAAACTCGCATCGAAATAATCAGTTTAACACTAAAGTTTAAAACGCTTGTCAACTTTTAATACGACTTTACTTAAAGAACCATTATCGTTACGACAAATTAAAGAAAACATTATATTTTGAAAGAGTAAACGTTTCCGAAACGAAAAGAAAAACCTTCACATCAAACCATTCTCCTTTCGACACATGGAGTTTAATGATTTTGGATGTATTATTAGAAACAGTAACCTCATAACCGGCGTTGGCCGGCAAATTTGTCAACTAACATTTTAACTAACTCTTCGAAATAAAAAAGCCTGCATTTGTTTCATCAACCAAAAATTTTGTTTTTTTTTAATTTGTAACTCATTTTTCTTGTCAATGTCACCTTCAATCCACCACCAAACAGTCTGTCAAACATCAATTACATAGTTTTTTCCGACATGGGTTGTGCTCCAACAAAGCCATTAATGAAGGATTCATCTCACTTAGGTCTTCACAAACTCAAAATGGAGAATGGGTATGTGAGAGGATCAAGAAAGTCAAATTCCGGTGGCCGGAATTTGGGCAGCTCCGGCAGTAGTGGCGGTAGTAGCGGCGGTAGTAGGAAGGAGAAGGTGGTGAGTGGTAGAGAAAGGAAGGATGGGACACATAGAAGTAGTGGGAGCGGTGGTGGTGGTGGTACTGGTACTGGTAGTAGTAGTGGTGGTGGTCGTGGTGGCAGTGATGGTGGGGGTGTGATGCGGAGGAGTGCGTCAGTGAGAGCCGATGATATCGAGGAGTTGGTTGATGGATGGCCGAAATGGTTGACGGATAATGTCCCGAAACATGCCCTTGATGGTTTGGTCCCAAAGAGTGCCGAAGCTTATGATAAGCTCGATAAGGTCAGTGATAATGGTGCCACTGACCTAAGATTTTCTTTAGTGTTTAAAAATTTATATTGACGACTTAATGTTATTCAACTGTTAGATATGTATATAACACATTAAAAGTTGTTGGTGACTTGGTGTCACATGACACTAGTAAGTAGCATATAGGTTTACCTAATAGTTATGATGATACATGTTTAAGGTTGTTTTTTTTTTCGGTTATAGATAGGTTCAGGTACTTATAGCAACGTGTACAAAGCACGCGATCGAAAAACCAAGAAGATTGTAGCTCTTAAGAAGGTTCGTTTCGACACTTCTGAACCCGAAAGCGTAAAATTTATGGCCCGAGAAATCATGATGTTGCGAAAGCTGGATCATCCTAATATCGTGAAACTCGAAGGTTTAGCAACATCTCGAATGCAATACAGTTTGTATCTTGTGTTCGACTATATGCAAACAGATTTATCGAGACTCATTTCTCGGCCTAATGAAAGGCTTACAGAACCTCAGGTTCGATCCCTTTAGACAAATATATATTCCCGACGTTTATATTTTTCGAAATTATACATGTTTTTCAGTATATAATGTAATGTGTATCGTGTTCAGGTGAAGTTTTACATGAAACAATTGCTTTCGGGGCTTCAACATTGTCACGAAAGGGGGATTTTGCATCGAGATATCAAGGGATCGAATCTACTGATAGATAAAGATGGGAACTTAAAGATAGCTGATTTCGGGCTTGCAAACCATTATGATCTGAAAAAACCAGTTCCGCTTACAAACCGTGTTGTTACACTTTGGTATCGATCCCCCGAGTTGTTGTTAGGCACAACGATTTACGGGCCAGGAATCGATCTTTGGAGCGCTGGATGTCTCTTAGCAGAAATGTTTGTCGGAAGACCGATCATGCCCGGAAGGACCGAGGTCAGTCAGCATGATGCAAATCTTTATTTTGTGCATAGATAGTTTTTTCTTCGAGTAGAATCGACTATAGGGTCGATTCTACTAATATTTGATCTAAACACGAGTGTACTCGGATTCAGGTGGAGCAACTTCACAAGATTTTCAAGCTTTGTGGCACGCCATCGGCTGATTATTGGAAGAAACTAAAGTTGTCAACGACGTTTAGACCACCACATTCATACAAACCTAATCTTCATGAAGCGTTTAGAGAGTATCCCAGATCGGCATTGGGACTTTTAATGGTTCTTCTCGCTTTAGATCCTGCTTATCGCGGGTCTGCTAGCTCTGCTCTCCAACACGAGGTGAGATTAATGACACCAAACCTGTTCATGTTGGCATTGAAATGAACGGTTAGAAACTAAAAGCGGCTAATGTTTTAACTGTAGTTTTTTCACACAAGCCCGTGGCCATGTGATCTTAGCGGTTTGCCTGTTATTCAAGTAGACGATGATGATTTGGCTCAAACAAATGAGCAAAGGAAGTAAGTTACTCAAATCTTTGACATGTTTAGTTCTTGCAGTTTACAAGTCTATTATAAAAGTGCAAATTGTATGTTTTTATTTTGTTTATTGGATGAGGTTTATGTTGTTGCAGACATAGAAAGTCGAGGACACGAAAGTCTAGAACGCAGAAAGAGCAACAAACGAAGGATCAAACGACCCAAAATCCAAATGTCGATTCGGTATCTTCAAAAGAGGTAGGCTCTAATGCTTGCACCATCTTGGGTCCATCAAGACCGAGTGACTGACAGACATATATATAACAACGCATCCACTGGTGTATCATGTTTTGCAGGAAGCTGAAAAGAACGTGGAGGTCGTTGAAGAAACCAAAGAGCTCGTGATGATCAAAACGAGCCCGTCTTCAGCTGGTGCTGAGCCAAGCCCGTCAGATGAAATTTTGGCCCCTTTACCTTCACCTGCCGGGAATATATATCAACGGTACCAAAGACAGATGAGTGAATCACACCCGAATGCAAAAATGAACATAAAAAATCGGCCACCATTGCCTGGTGCAAAGAGGGTATCAAGCAAGTATGGTGGTATGATTGATGATCATCCGATCCATGTTCCAAGATCCTCGTCCACACGAGAGTATCGGAACATGGATCAAAGAAAACTCGATCTACTCGGTGATTAGATCAAAACACAACACCAAATGTTCATTTGCTTAATTTTTTTCGGATTTAAATCCTTAATTTATGTCTTTATCACACAATTGTTCTCATAAATATTGCTAAATCAAGTTTCTATTAATAATAGTACTATTTATTATGTTTATTCATCATGGTATAGCTTTTATTTAATATATTAAATGCGGACCGAGTTCGAGCTTAAAAACTGCTTATAACCAAGCTCGGTTAACTAAACGAGTCGACCTAACTTTAAACAAGATCAAGCTCGTCTACCATCGATGAACACCCAGAGAAAAACCAAGACAAATCATGAAATCATCATGTACATAAGTCTTGAATGCTTAATTTACATAAAGAATGAAGCCAGTACCACAACATCAAATCCATAAGATCACACACCATTACACAAATGCATCAATCAACCGAAACCAACTAACCAACCAATCAAGACTCAAAATGACAATTTTGCCCTCTCAAACATTTACAACATCCACACACCCTCATCAAATTCAACTAACTAAAAACATCAAGTAACCAAAAGGTTAAACTTCTTCATCATTAATCATCCCCTCTGCTACGTATATCCGATTCAATTCCTTCGATGATGTTATGACGTTGAGAAATCTTTAATAAATCTCCACCAATATCCAGGTCATCTTCCACTTTCACACGTCGATCCTCCGGGCCAGCATCGTTAGTGGCAGATTCTCGAGCAGCGACTGGTGGAGGCTGCTGCACTTCTTGAACCGGGTCCCGGAATTTGTTCCTTGATGGCTTAATTTGTGTGCAGAAAACTTCTAGAAAGTTGTTTATACAACCTCGATTATAAACGTTATATCGGTTGTCTGATCTGTACCGGAAGTTTTCATAGGTGGTCTGTAACAAACGAGTTTTTGAACAATCAGTTTCAAATAAATCAAATCTGATAACTTGAACCCTAGATAGTCTGATAATCAGTTTCTGCTGCCTGAACTTGTACTAATCATCTTTAAAACTGTAGATTATTAGGCAAAGTCTTGTAGTTTAAGACTAAAAATGATTATCAGATAGCAATAAGCAAAACCAAGTTATACTAAAACCTGGCAACAATTAGATAGATAACTACTTTAAATCCGCCAGTTAAGTTCTATTTGAAAAAAGCACACTTTCAAATCGATGTTTAAAGGCTAATGTTCCAAGTTTATAATCTGGTTAGCCAATGTTGCATCTAAGGTTTAACTATAAAACTAATTAATTTTAATTATCTAGTACATGATAAAATAACTATATACATAAGGGTTGCTTTTACTAACCTGGTTTGTACTGATAAGGTAAAGATGAAAACCCGTGAGGCCACCAACAAACCACAGTGAAATAAAACAATAAGCCATTAATACAACCGATGCAGGGGAATCTTTCATTGCTTTCCAGACCGTACCATCCTCATCATCCTTCATCAAGACCTTAATGTAATAGGCCGACATCGAAAATACATAGATGCAGAGAAGTGTTGATGAAGACACAAATAGAAAAAAGTAACGGTAATTCCGCTGGATCACAAGATAGTTACAAGTAAATGAATAAAACAATATCAAAATAAAGATAAGTAGACGGGACAAAGGTCGATAACAAGTCAAAATAGGTCCATTTTGATACGTCCTATGGGAAGTTCTTAGTGAGGATTAGAAGGCTCCAGACCAGGTTGGGCTGACCCACGAACACATTTTATCCATTTTTGTAATTTCTTTGTTGTGATCAGAAGCGAGAAAGGGCAAACTACATGAAATAAATACATTGACTGTACATTCTTTTTCCTGATTTTAGCAACCTATTTATAACAAAATTTCACCTCGTTTAATCTTATAATTAGCGTTGATATGGCACTGGCATGCCAATCACCAGGCAACAAACTCCATGTTATTTTTGTGAAAATAATAATTTATTTACATGTTAAAAAGAAATTTTCTCTTTAAAAGCCAGTAGAATTAAAAGTAATGAAATGTAACATAAGATGCTACATGGTGTATACACTAAACTGTCATGTGACCAATAAAATGTAACTTGGTTGCTAAAATCAGTAACAAAATGTTTTTATTAGACTAATTTGACTCATCTAAGATACGCACAACCCAAATCGATTCATTCATTATAATACTTGGCTCAAACTGCCACATCTAATAATGAGTTAAAAGAGAACCAAAACCATACCAGCCCAATGCATTGGCCCACCCAAGGGCAGTGATGATCAAACCGTTCAACACAATTGTTACAAACAGAACAGTGAGAGCAACGAGGAGGACGATAAAGCATGCAAGTGTCACAATATTTGACTCTAACTGAAATCCCGTTGACCATAACTTCTTTGGTTCTTGGAAACTGTAAAGATGGTGTTTGTCTTCCCCCTGTTTCATATGTGAATTCGTCTTCTGGTGGGTGTGAGTTACGAGGAACTATCCCCGGATCACGGGCTGAGGTAAGAAAAAGCAGCCCCAATACCTATTAAGATCAGTCAAACATGTCAGATAAATTGGGTAAAAACAGGCTCGGCTTATATTAGTGCTTTGAATGCAGGTAGTGACGTGCCAAAACAATTTTAAGTTAAAACAGATTCTTTGAATGTGGGTTGTGATGGGTCAAAGTATGAGCGTAAGTTGTTGAAATTTCTATTTTGGTACTTATTAAAGATCATATTAATTCTTGAGAAACATAACTCATAACTTATCAGCTTTTAGTAATTTAAACAGTCATTCCAAAAAAAACTATCAAATAATTATATATTTTTTAGTATAACTCCTGAAAAATGATAAAAATGCTCATTTATTTTTATTTAGACTCCTTACCTCTCGATACACTGCTTAGTACTCCATACACACCTAATTTATAGATGAACTTCCTCCACACTACACTCAATGAATAAAACAAACAAATAGGACCTATCTCACGATATCAATAAACTTAAAACTTAAAATCAATCTAAAAACAGCTTTTATCACCCTGAAACACACAGATAGGCATAAGCACTTTTCTTCATCCATATACTCAAAAGTGCTCATCTGCTTTTCAAAAAGGCAATAAGCACAAAAACTGTTTAAGTTAGGAATTCCAAACACTCCCTAAATATGATCATTGATCACTAAAGCAATGCTAGTAATATAATTTTCCAAATAAAGTAGTTCACAAGGTAAAACATTGATAATTACACGAACAGTGACTTTCCACCTATTTGGCATGCTACATTGTCATCTTAAACTGTTAAAGACAATCCATAAACTGAATTCACTCATTCATTAGCAAATGGGTCAAGATCACCGCCTCAACTAATAGGTCTAATTTTTGGCCTTTGGAAATATTAATTATTAAAACTTTGGCACTTATAAAACTGATTAGTATTAAATGAATTATTATTATTAAAATCTTTTTAATGGATCAAGAGGGCTAACATAGATTGTGTAGACGATTGCTGCTACAATGATGGCGTATCCTGCATTATATGATGCGAATTCATGACGGAGATGTCTTCCAACAAATATACAAAAAATAATAACCGGAACAACTATCAGCGAAATTGTGGCAGGCAGGGACTTAGCATCCGGACCAAATATCAATCTCCCTCCAAGAAAAAACTTCTGTAATAGATACCAATTAAAAACCAGTGAGATTCTATAAATGAAGAAATTGTTCTATGACACCAGATAAATGCAAAAGGTTGAAGGGATAATGTAAAGGGATATTAATTAGTTATATAGATCTATAACTAAGTAAAATGGGGCCATCAAGAAACTAATCATACATCATGCAAACTAATCATACATTGTCGAAATTAAGAGTCAAAATGGGCGCAGAGTGTTTATCTGGTACGGGACAAAACAGGCTGGGCAGACTTGGTTACCCACAAATACTTTTTGTCTACGTTTTTTTCAAATTATTTTATGAGAAAACAACTTTATTACAGTAATAAGCTTAATCTTCGAATCAAAACAATTCCGGAGTTTGCACATATTATTAATAGTCTTTGGGCAACTTTCAACCATTTTACTTGTGTAACCCATTTCACGGCCTCACGGGTTCCACTTTTAGCTAATTAGCTTTTATTTAACCTTTTGAGATCATACACAACCCAAATAGACCGATTTCTTGATGTTTGCTCAAAAAGATTAAAATTGTCAAATGCCATAACATAAAAGAAAACAAGTAATGGTATTCTACTCGACCAAGCAACAACAATGTGCTTCCTTACTTAATGCAGCAAACAACATCTCATGTCAACGTGTTCAAGAAACAAAATCATATATTCCACACTGGTTCAAGTAGAGACACTACTCCTAACCAGATTATCAACAATCGCATTCACGAACGATCCAAAGAATTCAGTTTTCAAATAGAGTATAAACTATAAACCATTTCCATCAAATTAAGCTTTTTAACCTCTAATTCCCATGTTCTAAATGTCTTGTCCTGCACTTGTTCTATGTATGTACAACACATCATCTGAGTACAACACTTTTGTAACCACAAGTAAATGAAATAACAAATTTGGATTTATACTCAACTATCAATCACCACTCAAAGATCATTAATGCACATTTAAAGTACATATCTTCATTTCATCCTAGATTGTAAAAACACACTCTAACCTTAACATCTAATAACACCATTCCATTTCTTATCATCATCATTTATCACTAACCCTAACACCATGAAAACAAAAATTGACATACAGACAATATTCAAATCACAAACAAAACAATCACTACATCATTAGCAAAAAACACAAAATCTGAAGCTGACCTAGATTGTTACTAAATCAAAAAAGGGGGAAATTGAAATTGAAATTGAAAACAGAAGTATAAAATCTTACATTTCTTCCTTTCCAGACTTCGTAAACTCTCTTCGCCATGTGAAATTAAGAAAAAAACCCTAACAATTACAGCGCATAATTTGGGTGACGTAATTAGGGTTAGAAATGAAAGAGTGTAAATTAGAGTGAGATTAGGGTTTGGTTTGGTGAGTGGTGGTTGGATCTGAAGAGAGTGGTGGTGGACGGTGGTGGTGATGACGACGGTGGCGGTGACGGTGGCGGTTTTGAGTATTGAGAAGAAGAGATGAAAGGGGTGTGGTGTGTGTGTTTGGGGAAAATAGCTTATTTTTTAAGATGTGTCTTAGTATAGATGCAACTAAAATTTTATTTTCAAAGGTGTAAATTGTCATGTGTTTAATGTTTTCAATAGTAGTAGTAACTAACATCGTGTGTAATCTAGGACGGAATTTTAACCGTTAACTATTAGTTTTACGTTTGAGAATAGTGTCAATTATTTGTAAGAGGAAACTAGCTAGCTCGTAAACTTTCTGATTTAAATATGTGTGGAGAGCTCAATGAAAACCCTTGTTAATTATAACGAACTTTAGGATTTGAACTTGTGACATTAAAGTCAGATACTTGTTCACCACACTAATAGATACATATGACCAAATGATCATAGACGATTATATGACCAAATGATCATAGACGATTAGATGTAATGTTATATTTCCACACCTTTAAAGGATTATATGTTTTATTATGTGTTTAATGTTTTAAGCATTATCATTTTATAGCTGGTAAATCGTGACATGAACTTGAATTGACACGACTCTGATATGAAAAAGAAATGAGTTTTTAGTTTGACGGCACAACCAACAAAAAAATACATGTCAGGTTCGGGTTGATCCATTGATCAACTATAAAACTGTATACGTTGAAAAGTTGATTTTTAGGTCTTTTAAATTATGAAATGATAAGTTAGGTTTATTTGTTTTGTTTCGATTTGACTTCATTTTAAAATTGAGTTGAAACTTCGCTTTGGAGTCGGTCATAAAAGACAAACGTATATTAATAAAAACATATATTTTAAAACATAAAACCATAAATCTAATGTCGGTACCCAAAGTGTAAAAAGCAAACGTGACCACTCATAATGTTCGTATTCAAAAATAGATTGGGAGTGATTAGGAGCATGACGATCACTCCAAGCGACCTTCACATCGACCTTCGATGTTGCCAAATATTCCTACTTGATTTTTGAATCACGAGCTATCAATTAAAGTCTTTGCACCCATCTTCATTATTTTTCTCTAGAAAATACACACAAATTATAAGTATCTAAATTTTAATTCATTAATACTTCTAAGTTGTAACATTATTTAGAAAAAAAATCAAAGCTAAAGCAAGAAGAAGAAAATGTTCTACGGTTATTCTTAATAATTCCGGTAATATTGTAAGAGGCTCACTAGTTGGATAACTAGTGATTCTAGAAATAACGCTATCGTGATATAGTATATGTTTGAGAGATTGTAAGCAATATCGTGATATAATGTTGTAAGATCTCACTATGTTGATATAGTGAATGTTTTTAAAAGTGTGAAGACTCGCACTATCTTGACATAGTATAGCAGAAGAAGATGAACACTACATTGGACTAGACATGCGTACTGATGACTATCATATTAGAAAGACATTTTTTGTGGATAAACTCTCTATTGGAGATCCGAAAGATAACGTATAAGAATTAGTTAACATCATTTGAAGCCTTATAAATATGTTTGTTAGTCATTCCCTTAAACTATTTACATTTCTTGTTTGTTATTACCTCCATACTTAAACATTTTCATAAGTTAAAAATATGTATAGTTTTAAGAAACTATTCACCTCTCCATTAGTCTCATATAAAGTAATAATCACGAGAATAACATAAACATTGCATGTAATGTATGATCTTAATGTAATTTATAATAACACTCTATCATAATTTTTTTAGTTGTCACTTATTCCTTCTACATGCATCTTTCCACAATCCTTATAACAATGAGGCTTTATTACACGTGTTACGTCATTGCATTTGAAAAAAATATTTAAGAAAACCCAAAAAAACAAGTTGCCCCCAAAATTCGAACCTATCTTTGAAGGATTTTTTTCAGTGTTTAAAAGTTGGAAGATGTAATAAATATATTTACTATTCTTAAGAAAGTTATATACAAAATAAAGCTTATTAAAACCAAAAGCATTACATTATTAATTAAGAAATTTAATGAGCTAGTGATATTCCTTTCGAAACTTTTGTGAAATATGTATATTGAAATGAAGCCGAAATAACATATTATAGTGACAATGGGTATATTGTCTAGTATTTAATGTTAAAGATGCCTCGTATATGCCCTTTTTTGTATAAAATATTTCCTAACATGAATACCATGATTACAAAAGACAAGTGATAATTAGTCATCCAACCATTAATAAGACCACCTTTAACTAAGTATGAATATGAATTAAAAGGGAATATGTTAGAAATTTGAAATTGTGATATAGTATCGTACCTTCAATTACTCAATTTTGAGGGTTTAGTCGCTTAGGTGGTATTCGAGGCCGGTCGTTATAGTTTTATAAACCAACGTATAAAAAAATTATTTTTTAAACGGAGAGCTAATACCACCCCTTAAACTACATTATATATATCTATGTCCACTAGAGACGAACAATGGTCTCTTCTCCCAAATATATTAAGTGTCACCACTTGACTGGTCAAATAGGTCGTGGGTAGAGTTAGAAGGGTTGGTTGGGTGATCTATACATACATACATACATACATACATACATACATACATACATACATACATACATACATACATACATACATACATACATACATACATACATACATACATACATACATACATACATACATACATACATACATACATACATACATACATACATACATACATACATACATACATACATACATACATACATACATACATACATACATACATACATATATGTGCGTATCGAATTATGCAATAAAACTCTACTATTTTTTATTATGCGATGATTGATTTCTTTTACAAACTAGTAAGAAGCTGGACAATCTATCTAAACGAATACAAATGTAAATTTTATGTCACTTATCACATTTTTAATTTATCCACATAAGATTTTGCTGAGTTGTTAGTGATACATTCAATTTCAAGAAATCCAACATTGTTGAATATTTGTTTTTATTCAATTTTTTAAAAGCTAGAACTGAACTTTAATAACTTTTTTATTTATACGTGGTGCTTTATGTATTTCTAAAATGGTGAATTTGTTTTTTTTCATTGCTACAAATATTAATATTAAATAACAGTTTTCTATATTTATTTGTGTAATACACAGATTTTAACCTAATGAAAAGGGGGCGATAATCACAACTCTTCTACGTTTTGATAATAAAAAAGCAACCATGAATCATATGAAATTACTAAAATGCTCTTGTTACTGTTTAAAATATTTAAACTTTCAATAATTATTATAAGGGTAATATATAAAATATACTATGACTCAAAGAGAAAAAACAATTACAATGTCCCAAAATGAAACATATAGTAAGACTAAAGTTATAACTTTGAATTAATCCTTTAAACTTGATTAAAAAGAGTAACTAAACACATGCGGAGAATCTAGTAAGTGAAAAGTAAAGTGTGTGGGGTTCACCACTTAAACCTTCTGCTGGATCGCAGAGTTAACATTCAATGAATACTTACAAAACTAGTCCCTCAAATTTATAATTTTGTGGAACTAGTCCAAAACTTTTGATTTTTCAATTTCAACATGATGATTGATATTAAATTACTAATCCATGACATACTCTCAAACATAACTGAATGTTGAAACAATAGGTGTATTTGGAGAATACGAAACGATTCGATTGTTAAAGCAGATAATAAATGAAACGCGTAACTTATGGGTAACGAACAATGCTTTTTAAGAGTCACTACAATGGAAAGATTATGATAATTTGTATTGTAATTTTTTTACTCTTTTTGTTATTGATGTTATTATACGTAGGTGTTGGTTATGCGGTTAGCCCTTGGTGATCCAATAGCATTTAGAAATTGTTATTAATAATTGTTATGTGATAGTTTTTAGTTGGAACATGTGATGCAACGTGATTATTCTGTCTTTTATTATATGTTTCATCGTAATTGCTAGTTATAAGCAAATGTGTGCGTTTGGAGCAATGGCAAGGGCGCTAACTCCTTGTCAACACGACCCGTGTTTGATCCCATCCCCCCTATGCGCCTCTAATTTTATGTAATTTCCAAATCTGCTATCTTTTTTTTCTCTCTTACGTGAAGTTTATGTAATTGTTTTTTTCTTTTAAATGTTTTTTGAAATTTTGTTTTTTCTTTGATATTTTTACGTACAAACAAGTGTTAAAAATTTAACACCTCGTCGTTTGTATGTTTTAAAGCCGTTCGAAAATCATTTATAAGTTACACTTATAACTTCAAAGTCCTCAACGCAAATATTTATAGTATTATTGTATTATTTTTGTTAAATTAGATTATATATCTCATTTTAATCATTACTAAGTAGAAAAATTATAATAAAAAAGTTACATATCCGTGTTCAAGGTTCAATGTATGCATCATGTTTTTCATTTTTATATTCACGTTCGTACTATCTGATATATATTAAAGAACACGTGCAAACATACTATTTTTTTAAACATAATACTTTTTGAAACTTATAAATAACACGTGCCAATGGTGTTATGATCAATTGATAAAGAACTAAGAAAAATGATTAATGAGCAATAAAGTTTGCAATTTTTTTACGTCTCAAGTTCTATCTTGACTTTTTATTTTTCTTATAGTGATGATAGGGTATTTTTCTAGGCCGATAAAATAAAGGTGAAGTAACTGATTTATAAGTTTTCTTTATAAAACATGTAATCAACTAATCATATGTTGAAGTTTTAAAAAAAGATATAAAACACGTGCAAACATTAAAAAAAAAATTCTTCATGTTCATCTTCTCTACTAACTTTATTGACCATTTGCTATATAATCGTGCCACCCAATAGCTTATTTTTAAAAAGAAAATATCATAGAAAATAACAAATTTCAATTTTATTCCAATAGATTAGTCACATTTTATATTTTATATTAAATTTTGTTTCTACAAACTAAAATAAGGATAGAAATTTTAATAAATGTGAATTCGATGTCTATTTTTAAAAGTGAAATTGGAATATCGATACTTAAATACAAGAAAAACAAGTTATTACTAATATTATTTAAAAATCGATAAATTAGAATGAAAATATGAGCTTAAATAGAAAGAAAACAAGCTACTACTAACACAGGTGTTTAATGATCTCGTGTAAAAAAACATGAGAATGCCATGTGGCTAGAGAGCAAGCCCAACTGTCTGTTGAGTCTTCATGAGAGGAGGCATACATTGGTGGTGGCTCTCGAGCCTAATCACACTAGCTACTTCATCAAACAAATTAGATAACATTTTTTTTCACAGTTAATGTATCAAACTTCGATTAAAAACCCTGGGATGAACACCCATCGTTTACTGACACTTTTACCAACAATTTCAATTTTTTATGATAAATTTATTAGAATCTGTTTACCGAAGGATTTGAACATTAGATTTGATAAATTTATCAACCTTTGCAATTGAAGGTGAGTAATACAAGGATGGAACTTTTGAGCTAAACAAAGATGATAGTAAATACTTCAGGGACTAAATTGCAACTTCTAATTTAATAATTCAACCATCATCGACAATTCGACATATCAACTTTGAGTCTTTGACCATTGTTTTCTTCGAAGGTCTGTAAAAGAGTAAAAGTAGTCCTTTCTTTATACGGAGTAATAGTTTAAAGCGAATAAAAAAAGACAGACAAAAGCATAATTATTTTAAGTGTCTATTAATCGAGAATAATCTTAACTTAGTAAATTTATTTTTTTCAATCCAGTAGTTCAAATTCTAAGGTATTTTACATAGAATGGTAGATCCCTCGTTAAAAATCCTTAACATCATTAGATTTTAGCTGATGTGGACATATGAGCTGGACAGATAAGCTAGATAATATTAGGTTTTATGACTAATTCACATAAAAAAATCCCTACTACCATCTATTAGCAAAAAATAATCTCAACATCATTTTTTCTCTCAGGCGATCTAAACTTCTTATTATAGTTGATATTATTTTCAGCCAATAGGTCATAGTATAAAGTTATTTGTGCCACTAAAAACCCAATATTATCAATCTCATCGGTTGACGTAAGCTAAAATTTAATGACATTAAGCAGTTTTAACAAGGGACCGTTCTATGCAATATACCTTAAAGTTTGAACCACTGAGGGAATAATTAAATTGAAATTATTTTCGGTCAATAGGTATCAGTTGGGATTATTTAAACTAATTTACCTTAAAAGAATGTAACCTTTTTTTTAAATTAAATAAATATATATATCAATTGCCTTTTCTGTTGTCAAAAACTTGATTGATTCTTGTACCACACGTACAGTGGTCTACATGTATTTAGATGTATGTCCAATATGTGCATAAAGCAGATTAAGAAAGAAAAAAGAGAGTCGCATGATGCATTTGTACGCATTAGTTGACACATATAAAAATATCCAAATTACACTAGATCTCAAACACCATCACATTAGAGTTTTCCAATAAAAAACCGACACAACTCAAAGGCTCTTACAGATTAGACCCACCGTCACCCTCATTCCTTACGAAAAAACCAAGCTAGCTTTGGCTCAAGTCAGGGTTTTAGGGGTGGATGAGCATTTAGTGTAGGTGCTCAAGTTGAATTTAAAAAAGAGCGTGTCAACGATTTTATAAGCATTTTATGTATGATCACAATTGAATAAAAAGTTGTAAATATTTATGAAGTTTTTATCTCAAAGTCAAGCTATATTATCTCAAAAAGAGACAGACCATAGATGACAGAGGAATGTATTCAGTTCAAAATAGATACGGCAGTTAAAATAGCTTCAGTCCAAAATCTACTAAGGACAGAAGCAAGCTACAAGCATTAGCAACCGCTTTCGTTTAATCTTTTTTTAAAAAAATACATGTATCGGATTGACGTCAGCAGGGGGTTCCTATCAAGTCTTTCCTCCATTGACGAAATTGCCAATAACCACCAATACAAATACCCGACTTGAGGAAGCAAGCACCGGCCGGTTATCTACTTAAAACTTGATATTACGTGTGTAAATATTTCTAAACTAGTTAACTCTTTAATGTTCAACATATACAAATATTAGCTATAGGGGTGTAAACGAGTCGAGCCGAGCCCAAGCTCGTCTAGGCTCGAGCTCGGCTCGTTTAAGTTTAACCAGGCTCGAACTCGAGCTCGGCTCTATTCAAGTTTTAATTTCAAAGCTCGAGCTCGAGCTCGTCACAAACTTCTCAAGCTCGAGCTCGGCTCGGGCTCGGCTCGTTTGATGATTTATTATTTTAATTTTAATTATTTATATTTAATTATATATATATTTTTTTTTATTTTTTATATTTAATTCTATATAAACTTTTAATTATATGTATTTTATACATAACAAAATACATATTATATATTTTTAATCATAATTTATATATATTTTAACTAATAATAATAATATATATTTATAAAATAAATAAAAAAATATATAAATGAAAAGCTCGATAAGGCTCGCGAGCCGGCTCGAGCTCGATGTGTAAAGCTCGAGCTCGGGCTCGATAGCTTAATGAGCTTTTTCCTTAGGCTCGGGCTCGAGCTCGAGCTCGAAAAAGCTCGGCTCGTTTGAGCTTTTTATCGATCCGATCTTGAGTAGCTCGCGAGTAGCTCGGCTCGTTTACACCCCTAATTAGCTAGATTGGATGTGAGTAGTAAACTTTAATTAATTAAAGAAATGCATAACATTATATAAGAGATATAAAATATCAAAGTTAATACTTTATTATTTTGGAATAAACACAAATAAAAAAATATTTTATTAAAGACCAAAGATGAGCAAGACCTTAATTAGATGCTTGCATGGGGGAACCCACATGTACCACAATACTCAACACTTGTCTCATCATTGATCTTCCACTACGTACTACACCTTTATAAACTTTAAGGGACTAAAAGGCCAATCTTTCAAACATGAGGGGCTTTAAAGAAAGATGTCATCTATAAATAATCCATCTCTATTGTAGTTTTGAACACCAAAACCAAAAGCTTACTAGTAACAAACAATGGCTTGTAGAATTACAAAAATGCCCTTTCATACATTTGCAGTGAGTGTGGGTGTGTTAGTAGTGATGGTAATGCATTTGCAAGGTTTAAAAGCACAACAACAACCATTGGTGAAAGGGCTTTCTTGGAAATATTATGAAAATAGTTGTCCAAAATTGGAATCAATAATTAAAAAACAAATGGAGAAGGTTATCAAGAAAGATGTTGGTCTTGCTGCTGCTCTATTAAGAGTTCATTTCCATGATTGCTTTGTTCAGGTATAAATATAACACTTCACTTTTAGTAGTTTAGTGAGTTTATCATATTCCTGGTGTACTGGTCAGACCGATTTACAAGTCAGACCGGTTAACCAAACTCAAAAACCAAGTAGGATGTTTAAAAAGCTCATAGGTTGGAAATAGCTCGTTTGAAATCAACTTGGTTTGTTAACGAGCTAAGCCAAAGCCAAGGTCATCTTGGCTTGTATCTTGCTTAGTTTATAAATGAGTTCACCGTAGCTCGGCTTTGCTTGTTTACAACCCTAAATGGCTGGTTAGACTGATTAATCTACTTAAAAAACCAAATAAGTACCGGTTTACTGGCTAAACCTATTAATCAAACACAAAAAAAAACAAATAAAGATCGGTTTACTAGCCATACAGGTTAATCAAACACAAAAAAAATAAATAATAATAACTATCGGTTTACTGGCCAAACCGGCTAATTAAACCCAAACAGGATAATTACCGGTTTACCAGCTAGACTAGTTATCTGAAAATAAAAATAAAACCAAATAACTACTGGTTTACTGATCAGACCGGCTAATTAAATACAAAAAACAAACCGAAAATACATTCTGATTAACTACTAGCTTGCTGGTCAGACGAGTTAACCGAACTCGAAAATACATTGACGTAGCCGGTTTAACGGTTCAACGAGCTGGTTAGTCCAACTAGTATTCAACACATGCCCAAATAAACCGCTAGATCCGGTTTTCAGTTAGACTGATTCAAGCTATGTTTCTAACAACATTACACTTTGTTTATACTTTGTAAACATGAAATTAATAATTACAATTAATTAAAAAAAAGTTAATTTTGGAGACATTTTTTAGTAAAAACATAATAATAGTAGTGGGATGATTTTTTAATTCAAAAAGCTCACAGATCAAAACTTTAAAGATAACTCATGACCAAAAGGTGGTCTCAGATTATTTATTTTCTAACGACTTAAAAATTATCCAGGAATATTTATTGCCTAAAGACAAGTGACAGAGAATATTAAATACATGAGTCAAAATATTATAACAATTATCAAGATATGTAACATATTATTTTAGTAACTTTTAATAATTTATCCACATTCTCCCACATGTATTATAATCATAATAATCGTGTACATAAATATTTTTTTAAAGTTGTTTGATAGGTGTAATGATAGTTTAAAGAGCGTTACGTATGATATTTAACAATATTTAACGCGCAACATACTAAAACACGAAGATATATTCAAACTTAGAGGTAAAAAAAGTTGAAGGGTCAAAGTTGTAAATATGTCAAACCTATAAATTGACTAAATTATCATAAGTCAAAATGATAATAAGTCAAAGTCGTTAATATGTCAAAGTTGAGTTAGATGGTCATACTTGTAATTGTAACAAAGTAGAAGGGTCAAAGTAGAAAAAAGCCAAAACATTTTTTGTTCCTTAGAAAGAGAACACGTGGCCGGTGAGGAAGAACCTGCCGACCTTCAAAATTAGAAGTTACAGAATAAAAAGTCTAATGTTTATTTGATATTTCCATATATATGATGACATCTTTATTGTTATTAGGGTTGTGATGGTTCGGTGTTGTTGGATGGGTCAGCAAGCGGGCCGGTTGATAGCGAGAAAACCGCACCACCAAACCTAAGCTTAAGGGGATTCGATGTCATTGAGGATCTTCGTCGTAGGGTTCACAAAGAATGTGGTGCGGGTAGCGTGTCTTGTTCTGATATCACTGCCATGGTTGCACGCGACGCTATTGTCTTGGTAAGTCCTTACATATACACTACTACACACTTTATATTTACAACGATCAAAAACACTATAAATTCCAGTTATAGTAACGCTAATCGTAAACCCGTAACAAACATGCAAATGCCCTTCTAAATTTTTTTGCTGCAACCAATTCTATTTTTGAAAACCTTTTTTAAACATTTCTCATTAATTACGGTAAATTAAACCGTGTATGAATATTATCTCAAAACTGTTTTACTTACTCTTTATCATGTCCTAAATTCGTAGCAATATTAGCAGCTTGTGCTTTCTGTCACAATTTTGTCGCAAAGTTAGTGATATTTGTCACAAATTAGTTGATATATAGTTTTCGTACTAAAATTATGTTGGTGATACTCATTTTTGTAATAGTGCCACGCAATTTAGTTTACATATGGTTTATATAACACGGTTTTTTTTTTTTTTTGTGTATAATGTTGTGTATTAGACTGGTGGTCCAACTTATAGCGTTCCTCTGGGTCGAAGAGATGGACTTTCATTTGCCACAAGAAACGCAACACTAGCCAATCTTCCATCACCATTTGTCCCAACTGGGACACTACTAACCAACCTTGCCCTCAAAGGCTTTGACGCCACTGATGCAGTGGCTCTATCAGGGGCCCACACGATCGGTGTCGCTCATTGCACGTCTTTCACCCGACGACTTTACCCTACACAAGACACGACCCTAGACAAAACATTTGCCAACAACCTAAAAAACGTGTGCCCAACCCCAAACACCACCGCCACCACTTTCTTGGACCTTCGTTCTAAGAACGTTTTTGACAACAAGTACTTCGTCGATCTCATGAACAAACAAGGAGTTCTAACATCCGATCAAGATTTATACACCGACAAAAGAACGCGTTCCATTGTCACAAACTTTGCAGTTAATCAAACATTGTTTTTTGAGAAGTTCGTTAATGTGATGGTGAAGATGGGGCAAATGCAAGTGTTAACCGGCACACAAGGTGAAATCCGCAACACATGCTCTAAGCGAAACTCAAATGGAGCATTTATATCGACTGTTGTCCAAGATCACGCCAACGACAACGCCGAGAGCTTCTAAGATAGTTAGTATGTTGTTATCTTTTCATGTTTCATGTTATGACTTTGTGTTAATGACCATTTGAGCAAGTTATTGTAATTTGATTATCTCATGAATAAACATAATTACAATATCAAAAATCATAAAACCGGATGGAACTAAATCATACTGGAACTAAATCATACCGGAAATGAAATATCCCCAATTTCTTCCAATTGTTTCTTCACACTCATATCAATCAATTTCGAAGTGGAACAACTATACCTGATCGTAAACCATCAACCAACGATTCATTGATCATCGTCTTCGTATCATCTTCACGACATAGTTTATAGACTATCAAACTGGACATTCTTGTTCACTTAATCCTAATAATATAACAAATCTGATAATGTGTTATAATGTTACATAATCTTCAAATTTTCTCCTGCTTTGCAAAATCAATGTTCTTCTTTTACATAAAAACTAGGTGAATTTTGTTGCGCAAGTCATTTCAGTGCTGCTTTTGTATTGAGTTTTTTTAACTACAACAACTGTATATATAACATCAAATAAATACACCGCACATCACTTGTGAGGTTTGAACCCAAGACCTAGTGCTGCAAGCACAAGAAACAAACCTTGAAAAACTCTAACGCGCTATGCAACGTGACTTTGGTCGTTATCTGCCCTCCTTATCGGAAACCATAAAAGCAGACCCACAATGTGACCAATAATACCAATACCCACAACCACGATATTCACTCATAATCGATTCAGCTCGTCACAAAACCTCAAAGCCAGTTGCTCTATTTATAAAAAAACTAAAACCACAAAAAACCAACTCTAAAGAATGTTTGTGACCATGAAAACAAAATTAAAGTATTAAACCGTAAATTTTTATAGTAAAATATATTTTTTTAAACGACCAACAATTAATAAAAATACTATACACGTTCAACCATCTGAATTGACGAAAAATCATTCACACCCTGTGAATCGAGACAACGCTAATGACCCGACCCGCACCGACGTCATTTATTTTCCCCCAAATTCTAAATTCCCCTGATTTTCTGCGTTATCTGTAAGCTGAAAATCAACCTAACAATGGCGCTAATTGTCAGCCATTAATTTCCTACTCATCTGTAATAATCATCTCGCTTCACTTATAACAACAACTTAATAGATCTGTATTGTCTCACTTTTTGATCTGTCACACAACCTAATTGCTCCAGTAACCCTAAATCGCAGCCAAGCAGGTTCAATTCTATGATTTTTGTTTCTTCACTAATCATTAGTTTGGTACAAATCATTGTTGTTACTTGAAAACATTACTAATTCAAGTTTGCAATTGAGCAAAATGCTCAATTTTGTAGCTTTGATCAAAAGCATGTGGTGAAAGTTTTGAATGTGTTTGCTGAAAGTATAATGATATTAATTGACTTGATAATAGATCGACTTTTAATTGATGCATTAGAACTTGAATGTACAATGATGGTGTAAAATGAATATTAGTTTGATGCTTCAAGGCTTGTATTGTAGCTGAAAATATAATGTGTTCAATTAAGTTTTGTTATCTTTGAAATGCAAAATTGTTCCTAATCCATTTGAGTCATAGTTAGTTATTTAGTTGATCCATTTTTACGGTTCTTTCGTTATAGTATATCTTCTATGGATGCGGTGAACAGCTTAGATGTCGTGGATGAAACGACATCTTTTCAAGTCAAATCTTTCTTTGAGTCAGCGCCTCTTCTGAAAGACGCTGACAGCATAAGCGGAAAATTAACGCAGTTTATTCATCAGAATTTTTCTTTACCAGGTAATTTGAACATATATATACTTTGCTATTCCTTTTTTAATTTTTTTTTTGCTAATTGGTTGTGTGAGACGTATATTGAATTGTGTTCTTAGGACCTAGAAGGGTTGTATGTGTGACATCTGGTGGCACAACTGTTCCCTTAGAGCAGCGGTGTGTGCGTTACATTGATAACTTTAGCTCTGGACATAGAGGAGCAACTTCTACCGAGTATATTTTTTAACAATTTGTTTAAAGCTTTTTCCTTTTATAATTCTAATTAGAGGTGGCAAAATAGGTAGCTTGGTGAGATGGGTAACATGTCAAAACGGGCAATATTTTGGTACGGGCTGGGTTGACCCGTAACAATTTTGTCCAACCTTTTCCTATTTCTATATTATAGATGATAGGGTTAATTACAAGAATGTAAATTTACTTTCACCTTTGTGTCATTGTATGTAAGAAAAATATTGTTTTTTTTTCATTGTGTATAACATACTTTCAACTTTTTATCGTTGTATGCAAACCACCATGTCATCAAAAGCTGATGGTGCCTCCATCTTACCTGCTATAGAAGGTTGCATTCAAGGGTAAAAAACTTGAAACTATGTTTGTTATATACAATGGAAAAAAACAACAATTTTGCATTTAATGAAAAATAGGTGAAAGTATGTTACATTTCGGTTTGATTAGTTGTAAGTGTATCTAAATATGAGTACAAAGACTAAATTACTATAATCATACAATAATAATCTGATTTTTTTAAAGATCAACAATTTTGAAGGTTGTATGCACTAAAAACACTTTAGGTGCATTTCGACCTATGCAATCCGTTTGACCAGTTACCTTTTTAGCATTCTCATTATTTGACCCATAGACTTAACCCAAACCAACTCATTCTATTGCCACATCTAAATTCTATACTTAAGATAACGTGTTTTTTTTATGATATGCAGATACTTTTTAAAATCTGGATATTCAGTCATATTTCTCTATAGAAGGTGAATATGATGCATACGAATACACAATTATACTTGTTTGCTAAGAATTTGATGTTTAAAGCATGGAAATGGTAACGCTTAATCATTCTACAAGTTCTACAAGTTCTACAAGTTTTCTGTTGACGAGTTAATTTTTGACTTGTGATGACTGATGGCATGATGTGGCATCTCATGCATGAAATTCTATCTCAGATGTCAAAATGAAAGCCAATTGCTTAATTTCTTAATACAAACCCAATTAGTTAGAACTTTTACATGTATTCATTACCAGTAGTGCATTGGAATTTTTTGGTGATGAATTATTTAACTATTGTTAATGATTTAGTTCTATGTTACATGTTTGCAGGGGAACCTGCCAGCCATATTGTAGATCACTTCCTGATGATCCGCTACTTGAATGTTTCAAGCTCACCAGTGATTCAAGTATACAAGGTCATACTTAATCTTTGGTTTTTATAAATAAAATGGATAGAAATATAAACCTATGTTTTATTTATACCTCCGGTTATAGAATAAAATCTGATTCATTTTACAGTACATGAGTCACATGCTGAAGCAGTTAAGAGTGCAATTAGTGGTCATCACGATGTAGGAATCATCTCTCATTTTTAACGGAATTTTGTTTTACCATGTTATATATAGATATTAAAATTAGATTCATTTTATTTCATTTCATCTCAGGCTGTTTCAGGAGGCTACTTGCTGAAACTTCCCTTCACAACCATCTTTGAATATCTTCAGGTTAGCACAGAGAGTTGTAAATTTTGCATCAACGTCATTACTTGCATCAAGTTACCTAATTATTTTAAAAACTCAACAAGTAGATATATATTATTTTGTTTGAAGTTTGATATAGTTCATTTGAATCGTTGTTGGCTTTTCATTGCAAAACAACATCATTGTTATGGAAATGACTAGAAACACGAATGAGTGACTTAGAACAATTTATAGAAATGGAAATACAAAAAAGAACACTCCTTGGCAAAATTTTGTGTAAAATCACTCTTTCTTACAAAGTATAACACTCTGTAAACTATTCAACAAAAGGCCAATAGGCAGTTGCTAATTTGTAAACTATGAACAGATTTTAAGGTTGATTGCAACATCAATGAAGATCCTTGGACCAAATGCTATGTTTTATCTTGCAGCTGCTGTATCTGACTTTTATGTTCCATGGGAGAGCATGGTAAGCCTCATTGTGTTATTTCAATAATAATCCATCTTGAATAAGATTTAGGAGGTTCTATTAACTTTTAAATTTCATTTTTGGTGACTATGACCCATTGTAAGTGATAATTTTTGGTGTTTGACACTTTGATCTCTTTAAGATAAAACATAAGGAGAATAATTGGGTAGCTTCTTTATAAAAAAATATGTAAAAACATCTATTTCGCAGTCTAACCATTGAAGTTTTTTTAGCCGTTCCAGTATGTAAAAAAACTTATATTTGGCTTCTTTTTTACAGGCAGTGCATAAAATCCAGTCAGCATCTGGTCCTTTGGATATGCGACTTGCCCAAGTCCCGAAAATGCTCGCAGTCTTACGGAAAGAATGGGCCCCTACTGCATTCTGTGTATCATTTAAGGTACATAACTTTCATAATACACTTATTTAATTGTCCCTTTATTATAACAAAAAAAATACTGCTTCCATCTATGGTTATTGCTAGGAAACATAGGCCCTTAATTTAAACTTTCTTTTTCGAGAACCATATTTTCAAAATCAACGATTAAGCACAAATGTTGTAAGTTTATAATCCGATTAAAGGAACTGTTAAAAAGTTACTAAAACTTTTTAATTGTCCCTTTAGTCTCTTATCTAGATTAATAATGTTGTGCATCAATATTACAATATTAGACATCTGTCTGATTCAGATTTGTCACTTACAGTTAGAGACAGATAAAGATATCCTTCTAGAAAAGGCTGACAACGCGCTTAAAAAGTACCAAATGCATGCGGTAGTTGCAAACGAGCTTTCGACCCGTAAAGAGGTAGTCATATTGGTCACTAAATGTGGAAAAGTTTCGGTATATCGTGAAAACGACCAATCAGTTGTTGAATCTCCCCTGATCAAGTTACTTGTAGAGAAACATTCAACTTACATTAGGGACACCAATGCATGAATACAAAAAGATTCAAAAATACGGAAGAAATTTTGAAGAAATAATCCATTTACTTCTATGCAAATCTGCTGTACTTATACAAAGATACAACTGTCAAAAAGGGTGAAGTTCACTTGTAATAATGTGAAATTTTTTTCTTCATGTTTTATGTAACTCCAGTCATTACGATCTGCTTGCGATCGCAAGTCACTAGTTATAGGAGATTATTACTAGACTGATGTTTAAGTCAAAATTTGTTCTTTGATCTGTTCGTATCAAAATTACCTGATACATAATGTCATGGACTCAGAGCAACTAGGACAAGTCATTAGGATCTGCTTGTGATCGTGAGTCACATAGTTTTTCACGCTATGGAGTAGACTAGTTAGTGCAGTGGTCGCAAAAAGATATGGAACGGCCAGAAACGACTAACGAGTAGTGGCAATAAACTCATGCGAAGTTGAAAGGATGCACAAAGCTTCTTGTATTGTATCTTTAAAGCTATGTATATATACATACATACAGACATACATGTTGTCAAGTAATACAACAAAATATACAATTAACGAATTTACATTCAATAAATATAACATCAAACATCGAAAAAGCTTTGCAAAATGTGGCTTATGACGGTTTATCATCTTCGTCTGATGCAAGTTCGAGACCCTCGGCTGCTAGAAGCTGAGTAATTAGGAGTTTTTTCTTCTCTTCATCTGCTTTCTTTCTCAATAAATCTCTTTTCCTCAGCACAAGTGTATGCCTTTTCAAAGTGTTGGTATAATTCTCAATTGATGCTTTTTTCTCTTTTGCCAAAATTCTTCTTTCCTCATCAGGATCAATCTATAATTTTCACAACAAATACTCAAAGAAAAGTAAATATGGAAGATGAGGCACATTGCCACATTCTATACGTACTCAGTTTCAAGTGCATATTATAAACAATTGTACGTAATGTTTGTTAAATAGAATGAGAGTGGGGCAGTTGTACAGAGTAAAAATATATACTGTTCTCTACTTAGAATTGGTTTTCTATTGAGCCTCCATATCATACTCGGATTATGATTCAACTTTAACATGTCAAGTAAAGGAAATTCACCAAGACATAAATGTGTCCACATGGTAGAAAGTTTCCTAAAAGTCTAATTTTAATGCATATTAGATTAGCTTTATGCAAAACTACATCATATTAATAAATATTTCTGTAATCATATTTATAAAAATGAAATAAGGTAAATCACAATTTCGTCGTTTCAGCCCCAAAAGAGTGAACATCTATGAGTCAAACTGATCCCAAAAACAAAACACTACTAGAAGAGGAAGTAGCAAAAAGTGAATCTAAATGCTTAGAGCTTTCTAAATAAAGAAATATATTACTATTTAAACAATATATATAAATATGGTAATTATGAATAATACCTTTGAGCGTGAGAGACGGCGTACACGAATATTTAACTCGCGCTGCTGCTGTTCGGCCCAAGCAGCAATCGCCATGTCACCCCTTTGATCAAAAGCCTTGCGTTTTTTCATTAGCCACTCCATCCATGCTTGAGATGCCTGCCAACATGAACAAGCAACAAAGTACATTGATTAGCACACATCCCAACAGACATATACAAAGTATAGAGGTGTGCTTTTAGATTAAAAACAAAACCGTCGAAATTGGATTTTCTTCTGACCTTCCAAGGGGATTGAGTATTGAATCTCACACCCATTGTAATTCTAATATATTATTAAACACACAACCATAGTGATTCCTATCTACAAACCAAACACCACCTAAATCTATAATAACAAACTGCTAATTCATGGCTTACATATTTGAACAGTAAAAGCACATCCAAACACTATCTTTTGCATACGTTTTATACAGTTGATTGTACTATTTGTAACTAACTATTCAACGTCACAAAATCATTCTCAAAATGGACCACTATGAAAAGATAATAGCATCAACCAACATCGACAAAATATGTACTTACTCAAACCGTTTAAGCCTCTTAAAAGTTATGTGTATCTTAGTATGCTCATGTACCCGACTACCCGTAGACTAACAGCACATACATATCTTAAATATGCAATACTCATGGATGTTTTCATTTTTCATCTAAATGCTTGGATTTTTATGCAATATTGTATGTTACTAATTATACATTTTAACCAAAGGTAGGTTCATTTCAAACTATTTGTAGGTGTTTTTACTTAATTTTTTTAATGTGTCCGATTATGGCTTTTTTTTTTCATTATTACTTAGATTATAGTATGAATACATTCAATAGATCAATATTTATCTTTTTTATTAGAAAAAAGTAACTAAATATACTTCTTCGCAAGTATAATTGTGGTGGATAGGTATACACATTGATATATCAGATTAAATACCCAAAAATCATGACTTCATGAGTACTTTTGTCATATAAACATACTCACTGCACATATGTCTTATCTCAAAAAAGAATACCTGTATCGAATAAATACGTTAAGGAGTCGATTAAATCGTTAAATAGTACCTTCATAGGATTGGCTCGATTTTCCATATCATATTTCCTCCTTTCATCACTGTCTATCAACAATTCATAGGCTGCTTGAATTTTAATAAATCGAGCTTCAGCAGTTTCTCCTTCTTCTAGAGACCCTCTGCCATCATAAACTACAAACAGAAAATCATATATAAGAAAATATGAGATTAAAAAACACCATTGAAGACTTGAAGTACATTATATGCTAACAAAATAATTCTGTTAAGCAAAATAATTACAGAATAATACCATTTTAACATTTGATAAACTATAAGGTAAGTAGTTAAGAACAAACCATCAGGGTGATAAAACTTTGCTAAACGTCTGTAGGCCAGCTTTATTTCCTCATCATCAGCATCCCCCTCAAGTTCTGCACAATTGAACTTCAAATAAATTAAAAAATAATATCAACAAGCAAAAAAATGAAATTTTTTTTACGGCAAGATACAATACTCCTAAATTACACAAATTTTTTTTTCTAAACTAACCCAAGGATTGAACATAGGTCTTTCCACCAAGACGCAAAAGCCTCTACCACTAGGCTAGCAGCTAACTACCCAAGCGACAGAGGAAAATTACTTGCATACTCTGACTTTATCTTTCATCTCCTTAAAAATTTTGACTTTCCAAACACCCAAACTTAATGAACAGTGATCGTTACAACTGATGTCCACAAGACGATAGCCTGGTGGGCCGGTGGCAAAGCGGTGCACTCCACAAACAAATGGCTGTGGGTTCAAAACTTCAAATCATGTGGAGTGCACGCGTGGTGATTTTAAAAGTAGAGTAGAAGGTGTGTGTGTTTGCCATTCATATAAAATAAACTTATTACAACTGATTATCTCGTTCTGATTGTTCAATATCCATGGATATAATGTATACATCACCAAGAAACTAAAACCAATGACAGTTATGACACTAGAATGGATTATTACAACTAATTTTGTAGCTAAAGTGATTGTTTGGACAAAAAGTGGCAACAATTCTCATTTCTGATCATGTTTTAGACTAAAAAAAGTGATTATTAACTTAAAGTGAATCATCAAACATTGATCAATACCTTAACAATTAGCAACAATTCTCATATCTGATAATGTTTTAGACTAAAAAAATCCAACTTTTAACAAATGAAATCATAAATTAACAGAATCGAACAACATATACCAAGTGTATCATACGGAGATTTTTCATCAGTCCAATTAGCAGCCCTAACTATCATCCTCCGCTGACGATTACTAAATCCACCCCAAAACGGTTCCGTTTTACCGGCGTTTGATGCATCAATTCCTGAGGCAAAAACCGCAGAACGAGAAGAAGAAGACAGACGAGGTTTTGCACGATTGAAGTTTCGTATCGAATTATTGGAAGCATTAACAATCGATCGAGGTCGAGATCTAGCTCGATTGTAACAACATGTTATTGATGAGTATACAGCGTGATTAGGTCTGCAAACTGTTCTGAAATTGCTCATTTTGTTGGAGATTAGATTGAATTGAAGAAACTGTGGTTTCGATTTGAAGAGATTGATTATGATTGAAGCATCGAATTTTTAGGGTTTTGAATTTGGGGATTGTTTTGTTTGAAGATGCGTAAAAGGAAAAGAAACAAATATGAATAATAAGTTTCAGTCGTTTGATCAAATGGATATGCAACGTGTAAGATTCGAAACCAACATTGAAATGTTAACACTCTTGTGTTGTGTTGCTACGAAGCTGTACGACAACGTTACTCTTAAGATCACTCTAGGTTGGAGGATGTGAATAGCATGTTGTGACATAAAAACGACGTGCGCGATGAGGGTGTGTCTTAAACCTAGACGGGCGGACTCATGAACTCTACGTGATTCTAAAATCAGGCTACTTACCCGTCTTAGAACCAAATGTTAAGATACTTAACGAATCATGTTATATATAAATGACTCAAAATGTAAAAAAAAAGTGTACACATGAGACTCTCAATTGAAAAATAGTTTTTTTATTGTGTATAAAAAGTATCAATGATGCATTAATGTATTTCTTTTATTTTTCTTATCTAGTATTTTTTGTACACAAGATAAAAGTGGTTAATGAGAGAAGTGAGTTAGTTCAACTTATGGTACTTTTTGTACTCAATAAAAAACTGGTTTTCAGTTGAATGGATCGGTGGATCGTTTATATAAATGATTTAAATGTATAAATCCGACTCAAACTAGACAGTTGTTTCGCGCACCGTAATTTAAAATTATATGTTTTAAAAATAATACCAAATTCAGAAAATGCCTTTATATTTCTTTTAAAGACATATACGGCCTTTAAAATATCTAAAAACTAGGTTGTATGTTGCTCTTAAAAAAGACTATTTTAAAAAAAATATATGTAAGTGTTTTCGTCACAACATACAGGTGGCATACTGTCAAGTTAGGATTGGCACTAGAACTTGTCGCATCAATGCATCATACAGGTTGTATGATGGAAAATAGCTATATGACTTGTATGATTTTATTACTAGTCACCTCAGTTATTTTTATGTTAGTCAACACATCATACGACTCATGTGATTTTGCGAAACTCATACAAATCCCTCATACGACCCATATGACCATAGTTCGTATTCCATATGACTCATCTCACTGTATCCTTATGTCTTACAATAACTGTGGATCACAATTGACATGTGTCACACTAGGACACATTATTGATGTTTGGATAATGTCACCGATACTTGTTTATCTCTAACAATCTACTTTTTTTCTTTCTTTTATTGTATTATCATACTAAAGCATTTTTAGTAGAGATCTGTAAGGGGTTGATACTCCGACAAGGCACTCCAATCACAAAGATCCACCCTTCCCCTCTTCTTGTTTGTTATGGTCGTGATAGGGCTCATGTTGACTACCATCACATGCGTTCAGAAGTTTGTTTTTTTCCCGACCCAACAAAGTAATACATCTCATCAACTCTAATAGTTACAAACTCTTTAACCATTACACACTCACTACATTCATTTATCATTATTACACGTATATTGTCTACATAAACATAACTTTTCAATATCACATCCATGTAATACTACCGCCTCTACTAGTGACCTTATGTCTAACACACATACACATATCTTTTTAACTAACGTCAAAACCAAATTTCTTAATTCAAACTAGCTACTAACGCAACGAGAACGAGACGACCAAAGTGAATTTAGTAGATGAAGACGTTGGAAGTATTCTCCCAGTGCAAGCAACCCTCTTGAAGCTTGACGAACTGTCAAGATCCGAGACATTTGTTGTAGTGTCCGATGTCGAAGATGATCCGCCTACAAATTTCAAATGACACTACATTTAAATCTTTGAGACAGATCAAAAGGTTATGAGTTTAATTCTCATATAGACGATGAAAAAAAAAATTTCAAGAAAAAGTTGTTTATAGAGAAAATAAACAAAAGGATGATAAAGTTGTTTACTTATCTATAAACCCATGTGATTTATCTACATTACCTGACTCAAGAAGTTTTCGAGTGATTCGAGCACATCTATCATTGAACTCATTTGTTCGTCGTAGTTTCCACCTTGTCTTATGTTAATAGCGACGCTTTGAGCCAACGTTTGCTCGAGTTTATCGAGTCCTTGAGTCAATGCATCTTCCGCTTGTCGACAAGTATGTCTTAACCTCGACAAATTCACAACTTGTGTATCCGTTAACGGCTCAAATCGTGGCATTAGTATCTACAAAACCAAAACCATATTGTCTATTGGAAGATAACTTGTATCGCATTGTACCCTGCTTTCGTGACGGTTTTAGTAACGACTAACAAGATCAACTTACATATAGGATTTCGGATGGTCGGAATCCACCTAGCCATTGGAATAACCGCTCAACGGGAGATTTCCATGACCCGCACAATAAGCTAAACGTGTCGGTTTTTGCAGCGTCGGCTTTCATCTCGAAAAGAGCTTGATAGTGGTTTACTACATCGTCTACGGATACTCGAAGCTCCATATCGCTTATATTCGTATTTTGTAGCATCGTCGCAAGCTTGACCTCCTTTTTGTGTTGTTCAACAACCCATATATCGTATTTTTTCTCAAATGCAACAATTCCTAACATACGAGTCGTTGTAAAAAATATTACATTATATTTGTAAAGAAAAATAATAAAAAATAAAATTCAAAGTATTTGTAATGTTTGCGACACAAAATAATTTTGTGATTGCTTTGTGACCGAAATGATTGCAATGGCTATTTTCAATTATGGTGACTTCGGTAGCAAATCGGTCGCCATTTGCGGCTGATAAAATTCTGTCGCAATTTTTGCTACTATTTTGTGACCTAAGTGATTGGAGTGGCTATTGCCACGATATTATGACCTTGGTCGCAAACAAGTCTCTAAATTTGCGGATGACAAAATTCAATCCCAATTTTTACGGTTGTTTTGTGACGGAAGTGATTGCAATAGCCATTTACACGATTGTTATGATTTTAGTTGCAAACCGGTTGCTAAGCATCCAAGGGCGAATCCAGGTTTTCCGATCACAGGGGTCAAAATTGCAAATAAAAAAGTTATTGAACTTAAACAAATTGTGCCCCCAAAACTTGTAAAAAAAATGTTTGGTTTTCGGTTAAAACACTCACATTTAAGTCAAAGTTAGGCTAAAAGCGCCCTCGCTTTAGTCAAAATTAGTCCAAAATTTAACAAATTTATACTACGAAATCATGGGCAATGGGGGTCCTGGACCCCCTACTAAAGGGTTGAACCCGTCCCAAAAAGCAATTGACAATATAACCATAAATACGTAGTTGTATAGTAGCAACACGTTACCAGGTAATGTACCGTGACATGTATTCGATAGATCCATGTATGCAGCCTGTAATCCAGAAAAATACTGGAATAAAATTTAAGAGTATTTTTATTTATTTTTTTAAAATTTTATTTAATTTGTGACCATAAAGCAACTAAATAATGACATTCAGGAACATGTTTGGCGACAAAAATGTATTTTAGATACCAAGTTTTTATTTGGATAACCTGTTTTCGAGTCCTCTCGATCTCGAGCTCCAGTTTAGCCAACTTTAGACGCCCCGATTCCAATTCTTGAACATATGCCTATAACAAGAGAATAAAAGCACGTTAAACTCAAATAAATAACCTGAAACCTGACTATTACTAGAACTTTTAGAGACGAAAATTTCATCGACACAAGGTCTATTGATTTGTAGCAAACATGTACCTTTTTCTTCAAACGACTTTTTCGTGCAGCTTCACGATTTTGTGCTAATCGTCTTTGAGTCTTAAATATGTCAAACGTAGAAATACTAACATGTGTAAGTTAGGTGTGACAATTTCTGACATTTTTCACAATGATAAACGGATGTTAAGTGAGTGAAATAATACCTTATAAGATACGTTTTTTTCTTTTTCTGAATCTTTTGAAGATTTTAATGATTCTTGAGAGCTAAAGTCGGGCTAAAAAACACAAACAACGTATAAAAATCCATATGATCAAGTATACGTAACACTAGATTGTTTTCTCACGTTGTAGATTAGCATTGTGTCGGGTTGAGATGTTAGTGACCGGCTCGTGTTGGGGCTAAAATGCTCATTGTATGTGTTGTCCCACATGCTACTACGTTATATTCTTGTCGTTCTTCGGTTCCGCGGGTATTAATCCTGCAACCTAGTTTCTAGTAGAGATGAAACACGTTAATATGTTTCATAATGACTTTAGTAACACACTATCAAAATTTAGTTAAGATGACATGTGTGAAAGAGAGGGAGAGAGAACAAATGAAATTGTGTGATGAGGGGAAAAAATGAAGTACATAAGATGAAACTATGTTGGGGATTTATAAACACGGAATTAAAATGAATTAAATAATAAAATATATGTGTAATTATAAATGGATTTGTCTCATCAAATCATCTTAAACTATTTTGAGCCTTCAAAAAAGTAGAATGTTATCTTTATGATAAACGGTTTATAAAAGATAAATTTATAAAAATCACATCAAATTCCCCATAAACTTTAATATTCAAGATCAGTTGGTAGCCACATGTCATACATGTACATGATCAAAACTTAATTTATACTTTACATTCTTAAAATTTCATACAATGTTAACTTTAACTCCCAACTCAACTTATCGTTAAGATATTTATGATTTTAATCTTTCGATTTTGACTTACTATCATTTTGATACCTGATGACATAGCTAATTTACAACTTTGAACCTCGTACGCTATTTTAACATATTTATGATTTTGACCTCTTGGCTTTGACTTAGTTGTCATTTTGGCATCTGAGTTTGGATATATCTTCGTTTTTTAATATGTTACGCATTACAACTTTACACTCACGACCGTCGCATCGCGTGGCCCGAGAATTTGTGTAACAGCCTAGTGTAACCAAAATTTTAGTCTCCAACTTTGGATATATCTATGTCTTTTAATATGTGACGGATTACAGTTATGACGGATTATGGTTTTATATCGTAACGTACGAGACGTTACTATATTAATGTGTGTGATGAAGTTACATAAGTAAAATCCGGTCGTTGCATCACACCGCTGTTTGAACTAGTCTAAGTTAAATATAACTTTTGAAATACTTAAATGATAAGGACAACAAATATTGATTGTATTCATTTTACTCTCTATTTACTTATAGTTTAAGATTGCAACATTACTTTAGCAATGATTTTTTTCCTTAGGCATTATAATACTTAAAACCATTAAAATTAACTAAATATTTCATAAACATTAAAGTAACCAAATAAAGTACTACATAAAAAAGTAGGGTATCCAAACACTATCATCATTCTTTAACTTGAAATAATAATCTATGTTGTAATCACCTAAAAGAACGTAAATTAGAAAACTGAAAGAGTGATGTTAGTTAAAAAAATATATTCATAAATTTATACCTTAAACAAAGCACATCAAAGTGTCTTAAATATACAAAATAACTTCACTAACAAAAATAAAAGTAAAATAGTTTTAAAATATAAATTACTAAGCAAGAACATCTCAAACAGATGTCTGTGAGCTCACTTGAAGGAGATAAGAGACGTAAAAACTCATTGTGGTCGAGTTGAAGGAGGACCATCATTCATAAAGACAAACGTATCCTTGAGAGACTGTGAAAGGAAGAGAAGTATATCCACAGATGCCCCTTATGACGATACGAACATGGAGGCTATCATACAGGGTCTCATTAAGAATGAGATCAATGATAGATCATCTCATAACCTGCTTTAACATATTAAAAATTACCGAACATTTTTAACACATCTATGACACATCACACTAATTTAGACACATTATGTTATAATTTACTTATTAACACACTAATTAACTCACATCATAGTATAATTTACTGATATTTTTTTACCCATTAATTATGTGGCATCTTCTTGTAAGTATACTTATATTGTCTTGTCCTAGATAACTTTTGTTTAGCAAAGATGCACCTTTTGTGTACTTGCTCTTCTCTACTCCATAACCTTTCAAAAGCAACACCATTTGTGACAAAAGCAAGACCACTAGCAATAAAGAGGAAGGTAAATAAGTTACCTTTCATACTAAAATGATTAAGTTTGTAAGTTCTTATTTCATAAAGTTGAGAACATATGTCATTTTGCTAGAGTACAACAATCTGATATATCAAGTATAAATGCTTTAAGTGGACTTGCCCTACCAAATATCCCCTTTTACTTCATATAGAAGGAATTATGAACCTTTATTTAGCAACCTCTTAGGTGCATAAAGGTAATAGCAACTAGTCCCGTGTCTTTTTTTTATGGTAAATGTACTACTCTACTTTGGAGGATATCTGTTATTTTAATCAGGTCCACATATCTGTTTCCCAACCGAAACTACACCCCAGCCCCCACAAGATAAAACCCACATTTGGTAAGAAAACCTTCTGACCCAACCTAGAATCTTCATTTTTTTATTTTTTTGTTCTAAGTGGAACTTGAACCCAAAGACCTCCCCATTTTTAAAAATCTTGAATACCTCAACTTAACCATTTAAGCTAAAGATCATTGATACTAGTCCGGTAGTTCCCTGTCCTAGATACATCCACGCATTTGATTAGGGGAAATTGATAATTAGAAAGCAACCAGCTATAAAACCAAGCTTCGCGATACAACAAACAAACAGGTCTCGCGTAAGTGACTTCATCACACATGTTAAAAAAAAAAGGTTATGTTTCACACATTTCGGTGTAAAGTTATAATACATCACATATTAAAAAAATACATACACACACTTAGATGTCAAGATGATAACTAAGTCAAAGACAGAGATTAAAATCGTAGATATGTTAAAATTATATAGAATGCCAAAAATAAAAAATTATCATAGTATGAGGACTAATTTTATAATTTGAGCGAATGACGACATTTTAGTATTTTGCAGAATCAAGTCACCAACCTTGTAAATTACAAGTATATATAAATACACATCTATCTCGCATACGACCTATTTTTACTTTCTTTACAAATTATTATTTCACGTATCGTCATAAATGACTTGAAGTGTAACTTTACATTATTTGTAACTTTTGTACATGTAAATAAAAATTCTTGACACATAAGCATAAAGCAGATGCGTTAAACTTGTTAAAAAAACTACCCTGGGTGAATTTCTTTGATAAAAATGTTAGGGAACTAGTGTACTATTTGCAACTACAACTGATGTACACAGCCTTCCGCTACACACAAAACGTAAGAAAATGTTTCTCATGGTCTCCGACGTTACACACAAAGTGTAAGTCTGTAAGAGAATGTTTGTCATGGCCTCCAAGGTCATGAAGCAGCACGGTTGTTCCAAGACCCACCCTCTAATTGCTAAAAGGGTGTTTACGCTCGTGATTTACTCTTATAAAAATGTTAGGCAACTAGTTAACTACTATTTGAAACGAAAATAAATGAAGATGAAACAAGAAAAGTAACCCATATATATACAAACTGAAGATTGTGTGACTATTTACATGCCTGTTTATATAATCACAAATGGTGTAATGTAAATCTCCCTGAAAGCATTTGAGCAAGCACCAGAAGATTAACTAGTTTACCTTACCACAATATTACCTGTATTACGGAACGAACAACTTAGTTAAGATGTGCTACCAAGATGTTTTAATATAAAATAGTCAGTTTCGGATTTTGTTAAAATAAACTGATCCTGATCATTTCGGAAAGCATAAGCATATTTTGTTACAGTTGATTATTTGACTCTAATTATTTCAAAAAGCATAGGCAGTTCTAATAAGCGATCTCAAACACTCCTTAAATCAACCAATGTTTGATATTTTTTGTGAATATACTATGGTTTGTGAAATGAATCCAATAAAAATATCATTTTGAAATAGGAAACACAAACTGCTTATCGGAAAAAAAAAACAACTTATTTAATCTTAATATAAGAAGAAAAACACTCCAAACTGGTTAAATGCTTTTTGAAAAAACACAAGTAGATAAGTTGTCTAAGCAAAATCCCAAACACCCCCTGTAAATATAAACCAAATAAAAAAGAACTTACTTTTTTGTTGCATCGATAAACATGGCTCGTGTCCAATGTTCTATATCCTCGATTTGTGATGGAGGTGGCAAAGTAGGGTGTTCCACCAGATCCCAGCCATCAGTAAGCGTTTCATTTTTCACGTTGTCTGCCACATCAGCAGCGTAAAAATAACTAGCAGCTGAGCTTGAAAGACTCTTGTCTCGTGTGCTTCTCTACATATGGAAATATAAGCAGCAATCATTCGCAGTTGCTGAGCACATTTTTAACTTCATACACAATGATTATATATGTTTGGACAATTTTACACTTGATCCTTTTTTTTTTCTTTTAATGTATCAGTGATTTGATCGTAAAAACATCCAAACATGTATGATTGTTGTGTATAAAGTAAAATAAGTTGCATATACATATTTTCTAGTACTTGGGTGTAGGTTAAATATGTACCACTGAAGCTGAAGTATGTGTACTGTCAAGTAAAGTACTTGATGAAATAGCTGAATTCACATTCCAAACAGAGTAGCTTAACTGCTGGACTTGCTTTGATGATCTTCAAGTTAAAAAATAGAAGACAAATGATGATAAGAATGAGTTAGTAAATGTGCTGTAAAGCAAGGTTGACCGTGCATTAGAGGTGGTCACTGAGATCCATTTATTAACGGATATAAAGAATATCTTAGAAAGAAACAAGTCAAACACGTCAAGACGAGTCTGAAGTATATTTTTAAATGCATAGAAATTCCTATATCATTTTTCTCCTAGAGTTTGATCACCGTAGAATTATAACTTTGCAATCATATCTGACAAACATACTGTTTCTTAAAGTACAGTATCATATATATCCTTTTAAAGATCAAAACATGATATATATCCTTTTAAAGTTCAAAACTTAACATCACCGGTGGAATAATAACCTTGTATCCTTTTAAACTTCCATAATATCATATATGTATGTATATAGAAGTTTGAACTTTTAGAATAATATATATATGTATGAAACCAACCCATTAAACAAATATACATACAAAGTTAGCCAAAAACCGTTTCTGGTCGATCAGTCTTGTTTGGACCCGTGACAAATTTACCCAATTTGACCCAATAAGCAACAAATCTTACCCGCCCATTTTCCACCTCAACCGAATACATATCTCAAATGAAAAGATAAAAAATGTACCTTGAACAAGCCATTTTCAAGGAAACAGCGGATCTAACTTCCTTGGAAGACGAAAGCATTGCCAATAATCTTGAAAATGCTTCAAATGTAGATGCTTCAGGAGGTACTTCAAGGCATAATGAGTTGTAACAATAAGCGGTTACATTAGCAACACTCTTTTTCAAAAGTGAAATTCCTTTTTGTAAATCCATGTGTGTCTCGATGGAATGAGGAGAAGCCGATGTATAATTGAAACTATTGCTACTTGAAGAATCCAAACGGTGTTTTCTCTCAGATTCCATTGAAGCAACACCAAAATTACTAGAACTTTTATCTGACCAAGAAGTTTCAACTCCCGTTGTGCAAAAGTTTTGCCGGGGTATAAAAAGTGGATACTCATTGCTGCATTTGCATAAAATTCAATCAATACCACACTGTTAATAAATAAGGTGAAACTGAATAACCGTTGTGCAAAAGTTTTGCCGTTGTGCAAAAGTTTTGCCGTTGTGCAAAAGAAAGTGTTTCAATGTGCTTCTGCTGTTTGAATTGCGATAAGCCGATAACCAGAAGTTTGAGTGCAACTCAAATTCTGGTTATTCGTGGAACTAATAAGTAAAAATGACCAAAGAAAGACATTTTGTGGGAAAAAGGAAAAATGTTTTATAAACTGGGAGTGAAAATCTATGTAATTAGGTTAAAAGACAAGATAAAATGGTAAATAATTATTTTTTTATCAAACACTTGAATAATCAGTTCTGTTGCAGCTAGTAAGGAACTGATTAAAGAAAGCTTTAGTTGCAGATATGAAATTGATTATAAACCTTCAAGTAATTAGATAATTAGAAGCATGATTTGTTAATCCTAACATTAAAGGTAGATTAGATGATGATCAGGTCTCAAAATGCAAATCCAAAAGCCCCATAAGTACCTTCTAGAGGAAGGGCATGCATCCCAGTAAGAATCACGTTGCCATATCCGGGAACATGAACCCTGCATCAAAAAGCAGCTTAGATGTTCTATAATTTCTACAAACAAATGCAATGTTATCAAACTGAAGGTAAAATACTATACACTACAAGTGAATACGCAAAATACAAAATCAGACCCACAAAGTATGTCAAAGACTGCAATGGATATATAGTTATCATAACAAATTCAATCAGTATTTCTTATACATTCATCACATTTTACGCTCCTTTAAATCATAAGACTGTCCTGTAAAATACAGTCTCAATTAAAAAAATTCAGTGTAAAACTGTTTTTGGAATGGATAAATTGATAAAACGTTCAACTGTTCAAGTTATTTTAACCTTGGGTTTATATAACTATCTTCCAATTCTTTCATGAAAATTTATGAAACATGCCATCTTAGATTTTATGCAACTGTGTCACAAAAATGGTTGTTTACTTCTTAAAGCAACGGCTTCAATATACTAGTTGCTAACAACTTTGATATTACGTAACCAACTCACAACTAGCAGCTTACAAACTTAAAATTTTATAACAATATGTATCAAATGATAAATACGCTACTAAAAACTGCAGAATGATTAGTAATACATGCACAGGGAAGCCCTTAGGCAGTATAAAAGGTATAGAAATTACCGCAAAACCTGAATTGTGAAGGGCAGGAGCACAAACATTGTGAACAATAAGATTAAGAAGCTGCACCATGTATCTGTTGCATAAATCTAGGCAATCAATCTTCATAATATATAGAAAAAAACTACATATTTAATGATTTATGCTTTTTATTATGATTACTAAAGCAATACTATTACAGTAAAAAAAACTAGATTTAAGAACTAAACAATTTTAAAGGTTGCATGATAAAAAATAGACTTTAAGCCACCTTCAGGCTTCAACCAGCTTAGGCAACTTTTATTCAACATTTCAACACGATACAGATAAATCACATCCCAGTTTACCCATCCATAAGCAAATGGGTCCAAATCCCCCACTTGAACGTTAATTCTATATAATGAACAAACATGTTTTTTTTGTGGCGGACATTAAGAGGTAGCTGGGAAGAGGATGACTAAAGAAGTATGAGGTTAAAACGTTGAAAAAAATACAAAAGTTTGCATTTTCACTAGTATCATATTTCAGGCTTTACAACACAAGCTACAATATTCTAAACTTATAATCTGTCCCATCGTATGAATGCATGATTAGCACTCATTTTAATTTTTATGCAAGCCAAGTATTTAGAAAATCATAGCATTCTGGAGAAACAGAAACCTCAACTAAATCCATGCACCTGAAAAGAATTTTTTTTTTTACAAAGATTAGACCTTGATTCTAAGAGATAAATGAGTTGAAGTTTTACATTGTATCTTTTTATTGTTGGTTCAGGCCCGGATCACACTCAAAACACCACACGATCAGAAGATTTTACTGCTTTAACACTGGCTTTGTACATTCTCATTCATTCACAAACTTATATATAAGGGTAAAGAAAACCCATGATTTTGAAACAAAGCCTAAATAAACTGAAAACAAACTGCTACTTTGACAGTTCAAACCCATGGCCAGACTTGACCCGTATCCATCAAGATTAACCTACATTTACTACTGCGATACTCAGCCTAAGAGCAACATTTGGCATTATGCTAAAAATAATATATATATGCGCAAATACTTAATCAGAAGTAGACGAAAGTTTACCCTAAGGAAGCAGCAAGCTCATCAGAGGGTACTGAGTGTGGATCAAGTCCTCTTGGTAATCGTGCATTGCATATTTGATCATATTGACCACTTGACCCATCTTTCCTATCTCCGTCTACAGTCACCTGCAGCAAAAAATTAAAAATTCAACATTTTGAGTTTATTCCATTAGGAGCATTGTTATCTTGTTTTTGGGATGTGTATTAGTGTTAGTCTTATGATTAAATTATTAGTTGAGAAAATCTTGGATTATGATAACATATATGAACTAGATAGCAATTGGGATTAAATTCTTGTGTCTATATTGCTTTGATAGTTTAAATCAATAATTCAGCATAATATTTTAGTTCACAGATTTACACAGAAACTCTCATGATCCTGCCTAACTAAGTTGATCATAACACCCAATATCAGTTAGTACTTATTACAGTAATAATCAGACAAATGCTTACTCTGCGTTGTGGAAACAATTTGCATATTTGTTTGATGACAACAGATTGTTTATGAAGGCGTTCTGACGTAATTGCCATCTGCATGTCATAAATTTCTTCATGTTATATAAACAAAATACAACAAAAAAAGTGGAAAGTCTTGGCCGATAAAATGTCAAAAGAGGCAATATAGTTATTTAGAAAATGTTCCCCTTGTATAAAATTTGAGTAATGATTTAGCTTAGAATGTGGACATGCTAAATAATGATGAATGACAAGCATAGTTGTAAAAATAAAGTTGGAGTTGGGTTTGAAACATTTTCTATTTGGAGACTACATAGCTTCAAACTTAAAATCAATGCTTAGGTCTCTTTTTACAGGAACAGAGAGGAACTAGCAGAGTATAGTAACAAAAATATTCAAATACGGAAATTTCATACAGACTGAAAAAAGAGAATTATAAAAGTCATTCGATAACTCGATTAAAAAGTGTTCTCACATGCCCAAGGCTCTGAGTGCAAATGAGATTTGGATAATACTTCTCCAGTTGCTCTTTACGGTTTCTTTCCAGCTGCAAAGAGAAAGATGAAACGAATTCTTAATCCAATATCCAACATAAATTTCTTGTAAGTACTAAAAAAATGCAAAAAAAAATTTCATACCACACTCATGGCCGATTCAAGCAATTCATATCTGACTTTCAAGTCAGAAGCCATCTTTTCAACCTTTGCTTTATCTAAAAATAAGAACTTTAGTATAAACTGATAAAAAACAATCTAATAATATCAGTTTATCACTTACATGTATTAACAACCATAGAACAACTAACCTTTTGCAAGTTGTTCTTTACGAAAATGGAGCTTCTCTCTTAATGTGGCAAGTTTTTCCTGTTGAAGGACTCTCCAGCTAAGTTGATCATCCGCCTTACCCTGACAAAGACATAATTAAGAAACAAAGTGATTTTTGCCAAAAAAAAAAAATAGAAAGAAAAATAAGCAGCATCTGAAAGAAGAATGATTAGTTGTATAAAAAAAATAGAGTAACAAACAGAAGAAATAATGATAAGTTGATGACACCAATATGTTTTCTTAACAACCATGGTTACCCCTAGTGTAGGTTCAATATAAGATTGTTCGATTCTAAGTTTCAACAACAACAATTATACCCGGTAAATCCCACACATAGCGATACCTCTATCCACAAATAGCAGACAAACAAACAACACTAAAACGTAGCGCAGTAGAAATCCACCGATAACAAAAGTAATGGTGAAATGACAACTAGCAGCCCTATTCTAAGTTTCAGTGACTAACAACTACACGGAAAAAACAAACTCCATATGCATATCAACACAAAAGCCAAATCAACTATGTCCAATCAAAAAACAGCTACAGAAAACAAGTTCTATGGTTAATCAAACCTTAGCAACAAGCACTTCACTCAGTTTCGAGTATAACAAATCGCGCCTACTCTTTAACGAAGTCAAGTTAGTCCCATATGAATTCAACCTGCATAAAAAAAACTATTAGCCACACAAACATCTTAAAACCTATCAATTCAGCTTCACAAATTTCAAAGTGATCGTTTACCTGTAATTGACACAAATCGAGCAAATAGAAGCGAGATTTGAGTTCTCGCAAATAGCACAAGCAGATGATTTTCTAGTCATCGTCCCCAAATTACGAAACCCTAGATGTTATCAGCGTGTGTGTTGTCCATATGAAGCTAGCTGATGAATTGATTTGATTTTAATAAACGTGAGTGATATAAACAATGTTTGATTGATGTAAATTTGGAATAGAGATTGTGGATGAGTGATACCAGATGCATTACGGAGTGATTTGGAAGGAGATTAGTGGCTGATTTGAGCTTTTGATGGAGATGATCATGTAGGGTTTTGATATGTTTCGGAGATGAATAATTGGTGCAGAAACGCGATTGACGTGTTTTCGAATCAACGTAACATAGCGTTTGATTTGTGTTTCGTTTCGATTTGATGTTTCTTGTAAGATCGTATAAGAGGGGTTTATCATGTAATAAATGTCTTGTGCCCGTAACGAAACTAACAAGGGATTAACGAGAATAAAACTTAAAAGAATGAAACGATACATATTATTTTATTGTCATTGTCATGTTTGATCACCCGATTAAAGTTAAGTCGCTTTTTGGGATTGCTTATTTAACTTAAAATGTGTTTCTTAACTTTTGTTTTTTATAATGTTTATAAAACTGGAACGGCTGCTCGAATTGGGAACCGGGTATTGAACCGGTCTAGTTTAAGGGTTTGAATTGTTTAGAGCGTGACCCAGCCGGTCAGACCGGAAAGAGCCTTGTGGTTGAACCGGGAAAAAGAGGTTGGGCTTGAAATTTTTAATTATTTTTAATATTTTACGTATTTATATTTAAAATATTTCTGACATCATCCGATAGACTAGTAAGGAGACCGGTTCGACGTCTGATCGTCATTTGAAAACGCTTTTTTGTCAGAGTGTTTATTGGCTTATTACTTTTTCAAAAGAAGCTTAAAAAATGTTTGGATTAACTTTTGTGATAGAAAAGTCAATAAATTGTTTTTTTAAATGTTTATCTTAATTTATGCATGTAAAAAGTGTATTTCAATAGTAGATTGATGAATTTATATTAAAAAGCCAAAAGTTTTTAATATTGACAAACAGTTTTTTTTTAAAAGTTAATAAGTCAATAACATATTTCAAACTTAATGCAAACACCCTCTAAATATAGTCTTTTTATGTTGTTTAGTACAAACAAGGAATGAAAGACAAAGAAGGTGGCGGTGGCCGGTGATGCCCGGGGGTTGTTGATGGTGGTGGGCTGTTGGTAGTGGTGGTTGTTACTCGTCAGTGGGGGCGGTGGTGGTGGCGGGAGACAGCATCGAGGGGTCTCGTTGACTTACAAAACACCTTTTGTTTTATTCAATTGGGAGTAGTTTATGTGCATATATGTATCATTTGTTTTTAAGAGTATTCATCACAGTTGTCACTACTTTTTGGTGCAACTCCATGGCTCAGTTGTTTGAAGAGACAAAGGCAATATCCTACTTGTGGTTGAAGAATTGTTTCAAATAAGTTGAATTGATTGACGAAATGTTCACTATATTCTATCAAAAGAATATGTAGTTTTTCTACCAGGTTTTCGCTTTGTTCTACTTTAAGTCTCTGGCTACACACGACATAACAAACTATATCAGTGTTTACATAAACTTATCTCGGATTAATTTCTCCATTTCTTCCAGTTTTTGGATGATTTTTGGGTTCATAAGATCTCGAGCTTCCTTTACGAGTGTACCTTCTCTGCTAAAATGATAAGCATTCACCACTGCCTTTATCCAAGTATGAAGTTTTTCGGGCGTCCTGCAAAAATTTATAATATCCAAGCTATGACTTTCTGTATCTTTCTTGTAAAACGTACCAAAAACAAGGAGATTTAAATGCTTTAGCAAACAACAGTATCCTTTTCGTATTTTCAAAAGCCTAACTTCTATAATTAGACCTAGCTTAAGAGTAAAAAGAAACTTGATGGTTACGTACGTATATAAGTTGTCAAAATCCTTTCCTTCAAGCTCGTCACCAGGGGTAAAAGCGTCATTTAGAGTAGACAACAACCTTTCAGGATCTTCAATAGTAAGAAGATACTTTACAATTCGGACCTCTTTTGGCATAAGCCTTTGAAGGTTACCTCTTGCTGTCATGTACAAATGATATAATATATCTTTTACCTGTCATAAGTCACATAACATGAAACAATTCATCAAATTAACCCAGGAATGAGAAAACTTAATATGGTTAAAGATGTTCAATACTAGACCATAAACAACAAGCTCCTATGACCAGATAAGTTATGAGTATAAGCAACTACACACATAATTAACTTAAAAACAGTTCAAATGCATTGACTGGAATATAGATCACCCACATGAGCACAGGCAGTTATAAACAAATTATAGATTCGCTATAGTGAAGAACAATCATGATTTATTAACAAGCCAACATCTTTATAATCAAACTCGACCCACACAAGTATAAGACACTAAATGCACAATTCAATCTTGAAATGAAAGACAGGAAGTATGGTACATAGTGTAAAAGTTATTGGGAAATACTTGAATGTTTATCAACATATAACATACAATACAAATAAGTTTTGCAACTCATATTATGTATACACATGCATATTCAAATATCCTTACCTCGTCTTTCATCATGTCCGTCTCCTTTGCAGCTGACCAAGCTTTAGTAATCATTAACACCAATGCAGAATCTAATTGATTTTTTTCAGCCAGATTATCAATTTTCCTACAAGCAGCATCTACCGAAGGAGAATTGATAAGATCCTGAAATTTTAATTCTGCCGCATTTATTGCTTCAATGCTTTCAGTTGCAGTATCATAAGCTTGTACAGCAGCCAAGCATGTGTTCCCAATTTTTGCAATCGCTAACAATACAAAAAAATAAATAATTCATGTATTGGCAAGAATGCTTGTTAAGAACAAAACCGAAAACAATGTAACCAGACAAACAAAAATGTCAACTTTATGATTTTGTTTTACTCCATCTGTGCCAAGGTATGTTGTATGGTATGCAACAAGATCCTTTTGGGACGTCAGTATATATTTATATTTAATGCAAGACTACAAATTTGCTTATTAGCAGTGTAACACAATATTGACAGAACTTATAGGTGGATGGATAAGAACTGCCAAACTTTACTGAGAGGTAAATTAGATAACTGACCAGGTAAAAGCGTTGTCATGATAACATGAATCTTACTTAGCAAATGTGTATCAAAACTGGGGGACATTTATCATAGTATGAAAGCAATGAGAGCATGAGAACAAGCATAAAAAGATTCAGTCTAATCACTATCAATCGAGTCTTACCATTTTGTTCAACCTCATTATCATGATAAGATTCTGCAACTGCATGAAGATGCATAAAGAACTCCTTTGTGAAATCTTTACGTCTCCTAGCGACAATATCGCCAATGTCAGAAGAGGCGTTTTTGACAGTTTGAAGAAGTTCATTATGTCTTTGCACATCTTCGTCTACCTGCACAGAGGACATTCACTTATGCAATCGTTAGATGTGTGTGTTTTTGTGCATGCACGTATGCAAACTGCATGTAAAAGGAACACACTTTCAGTCAAGGCCTACTTTATGGAACATACTTTCAAATCAACATTTAAGGACCTATGTTACAAGTTTATAATCAAATAAGGGACTTAGTTACTTATATAACCATTAGCCATGTACCAAGTCCCTTATTGGTTATACCCTTACTAAACAAGCCCTTAAATGTCGATTTTGATTTTTGAGAGTACTTTCCTTAAACAAGAAATTGACGGAAGGTACAATCCTTTCACATGCAATTTGTCTTTCTAAAACGACGAAAAGGAAAATATTCCAAGTTTCATGGCATGAAAGACGAGTAACATAAGTTAATCTATTGAAACAATTGCATGAAGAACCATCAACAATCAATGAAATTAACCTCTTTTAACTTTCTTCCAAGCCGTAGCAGCTTGTGCTTCATTCCAGGATCATCTTCTTTATTTGCCCGTTCTTGACACCTTTCAAAAAAGTGAGGTCGTATATTGTCCCATTCTTTACTAAAAGCTAATAATCTTCTCCAATCAACAGGATTTGGTTTATCTACCATGAAAACCTCAATTAACTTGTCACAAATTCTAACCATTTTTATGTCTCCTGAGTCGTCACCATTTTCAGAATTAGCTCTCGGATAATCTTCTTCATTAACTGACTCTTTATCTGTAGTAGAATCATTTGGTACAGCAGCTGCACCACCAACAACAGCTTCAACTGTAAAACTTGACGGTTGCAACCTTTCTGAAGTCAACTTAAGACCTGTAAAGATTTCAAACTGCTGATCAAACTCTAAATATAATTACATAATCAGATAACTTGTGTCTTAGAGGCAGAAACACGTAAATAATTACACATTTGTTCAAAAATCAGATTGATAAAATTGATTATTAAACTTCAACACACACAAAACCATATCATGCCTGTTGCTGATGTTGTGCCATAACAATCGTATCAGCAAATTACACAACCTACTATCGGATTCGAATACGATGAGAATTTTAAACAATTTGACGAAATTTTCCTGATAAAAAACTAGTAACAAATTAATTCCAACAAACATAATACCAAACGTTCACGAACTAAATTGAATGAATGAACATGACCTTTGTTTGTGTCATTAATTTAACTAATCAAACACAAATCCTTCTTCATGTTTGTTCATTTACTAAATGAACGAACCTAAACAAACTTTCTGCCGAATGTACCAAAAACAAAAACGGTGTTGTGGCATGACAATTTTAAACAATTTGAGAAAAACTTCCTGATAACGAATTAGTAACAAAATCAATCCGAATGAATTCAATTTCACTCTCATTTACAGTCCTCGAGAATTATCAGCAGAGCATAGGTAGCTAACAAAACACCGATATTTCAAATCTGACAAACAACGAAATGTGAATGGAACTTACCGAAGGGAAATTGAGCTTTTCGGTTTGAAATTGTAATGAATGAAGGAGAGTATTGTTTGGATGTTGAAGTTGATTGTGTGCAGGTGAATGAGCAATATGAACTGAGAGATGGAGACGATAATAGCTCCATTTATGAATTGTTCTTCTGATTAGGGCTTCGATAGTGAAGAGGATGATATACAGAAACAGAGTCGTGAGGTTTTGGGTGATTTTGAGATTTTTCTTTTCTTAATTTGTGGTACATTCTAGAGTATATGTTTAGAAAAGTAATTCCGAAACCCGAGTGATTGCTGGTTCATCCGATCATTTTTATCTTGTGTCTCGGGTCGGACTTAATTTCAAGACCTCCCATAACATATTTATCGAGTAATTACTCGTCAAACATCTTGCATAAGTGCGGTTTTCAAGTCACATTGTTTGTTTATTAAAAGGAAAATTTCTAAAGATGTTTATTCCGACCCTCCTTTTCTTTAAGATATCATTTTTTGTTTTTCTTCTTAAAATATCTATTCATAAAAGACGTCATCATTCATACAACAATCTTGGAGAGTTATACGACTTTTTAGTTATGTGAGTGTCAGTATAGTTGAGGCAGACGGTCATATATACTTATAATTAGAGTCTACACCCGTACACGACTATACGTTTCTAAAAAAGTTAAAGTTATGTTTTTTATTAGTTATAAGTATAGTTAGCCTCAACACCTCATTTAGAAATGATATTTTGAAGATTAAAGTTTAAACTGAGACGTTTTGATGAATTTAGAATGTTTTTATAAAATATTCATTTTATTTAGCACGTAAACTCTTTTGATTTGAGTGCCTGTTCATGGGTCATGTAATTTGTAAAATTTGCTTAACAAATTATTAGTTTGACATTATGCAATTTGAGGTTCACTCAATTAAAGATTTTTGTTAACTTCTAACTTTGGTTGAAGACTTGGTGATATTGAATCAAGCTGGCTCAACTCGTATTATCATTAGCGTGCGCATAAGTTGATGCTAGATCAACTTAAACTCGCGCGTTACACAAATGTAGTTCAAAACAGTTATAATCAAGTTAATGCATATAGCCATATGCTGAACTTTTTCCTTACAGTCATTCATTAACTCAAACTAAAAAAGAAAAAAACAAACCAACAAACAAAAAGTTGATAAAGAGAGTTAAGTATGAGTAGTTGATGAGACTCAACAGGTTTGAGAAACAAAAACTACTAATCCCAAATCATCAAAACCATAACGTAAGTCGAACTGTGTTCCTGAAAGCCAAAGCACAAACCAGTATCCAAACCAAGATTAATCATAACTTGAGCCCATGTCGAAAATGCTTAAGTGCAACTGCTTTAAGTTGGAGAGGGGGTGGAGCTTGATTTATCATCCACGCTGTTTATCCCGACTGAGTCTAACACGAAAAAGAAAAGGTTATCCCAACAGCAATCAAGTGCAATAACAGAATATAACTTTAGGCAAACAAACAACGAAAAGTCACAACTTGATCCGTTGATTGTGAGCGAAGTTTCTATCGGGTCGAACGGGTTATGAATAAAAAAAAAGTTAAAAGGATGTTGGGATTGCATTATAATAAAAACTATAACAGTATTTACAAATGGACTGTAGAAAATTGTGTTTAAATGTAGCAAATGTGATTATTTAAGGACAATAAAGGTAGAAAAATGGTATTTTTCAATCTGGTAATTAGTATGAATGAGCCACTACAAAAGTTAGTTATTTATAATCTACATAACTCATTATTTGACCCATAATAGCTCATAATTTGTACCTAATCTTTTTTCAAAAATTAAAACAATATAAAGAGTTGAAAAAAAAGATTGATAAACAAACATTCATCATATTCATAGCAAAAAATGTTAAGCTACTAACCTGCATAAGAACTGAGTGCCCGCGTGCTGGCTCTGGACCCCACGCTCGTGCTGACACTGGACCCGATGCTCGTGCTGGATCTGGCCACATACCCCTGCACCGGCCCAAGATAAGTGGTTGATTGCTAGTCTGACTCGTAAACGTCCTCATCATCAGACGACGGATCATCTAAAGACCTGAAGTCCACCTGGTACCGAAGTATACCACCAATTCCACCAATGCCCTTAGAAAACATTGAGCCCTCTTGAGAATTGTTTGTAACAAACTCGAGCGTACATCCAAATCTTTTATATTCATTTGCAAACCACTCGAGCAACGACGTCTTTTCTTGAACTTCCAGCTCCGCATTAGTGTCTGAATCCAAAAAGTTACTCTGATCAGCCTCTTGGTCCTTGTTTAAATGCTTGATAATAATTTCATCCGTTGTGCTGTTTTTAAGCACATAGCGATTAATATCGAGATTTTCCCATACAATAAGAATCTCAACAGCACCCATTTCTAAAGCTTTCAAAGTCTCATCAACACCATTCACATGCTTCCCAGTATCCTGATAAAGTTCCTTAAAAAACTTCCCGAGTAGACGTTTTTCTTTAACAAACTTCAAATTTGCAAGAACTTCCGAAGACAGTTCAATAGCTTGGTTAAAACCATTCTCACCTCCATAAGCAACATCAACCACATTCAAGATTTTAGCGTGCAGACGCGGATCAAACATGTCAGACTGACCCAGCTCGGTTTTGAAGTCAGCAGACCCTGCTAGGATAAGTCCTGAAACATTAGGTTGACTAGTTGCAGGATTGATGAATAACTGCGTTGCCAGCTCAGCAGTTTTTCGCAAATAAGTATGACGTCTCTCCATTCGAAGACGTGAAAATCTAGTTGCAGACTGTCCTCCTCGGCCGTGCTTTTTTGGTAAATCGACTGTGAATCTGTGCAACGTTTCCCTCGTGTTACCACTTAATGTTGCGAAAAGTGCTCCATTTCCATCCATAACAATAAACCCAAACTTTTCGTCAGATTCGAGCAACTCATTTAACGCTTCAGTGTGAAACTTACTGTCACAAAGATATAGTGAAGTGTTAATAGGCTTAAATGGTTCAAAGTCAATTGTGTCTTTTTTTTCTTTTCCATCATCAGTAACTATGGTTCCGGTATAGAGCACGAGCCCGTTTGGTGGAACGTGGTTGTAAAGCTTGAGTCTTTGTTGGGCTGATGTTATGGCAGCTAAAACAGATTGGCGGTTAACTCGGCTTTTAATGTTTGAAGCGGTTCCGTACTCGTCACTAAGCATTCTGGTGACGCGAGAGATTTGATCACCGGGTGGCATGATGAGAGAAATCATGCTTGTACCATTGCCTCTTGCAGCTTCTAATCCTTTGATAAGTGTCTTAATTTTATATATTGCAATATGTTCATCAGTTTCTTCACAATCTGACATTGTGCCTGCTAAACAACAAGGTTTTGTGACTATTTGTAATCAAAGTATGTAAAACAGAATTATATAACAGAAAATTCTCAAAATGTCCCTTTAGACCGTTGATTTCCCAAAATGTCAAAAGACGACCATTTTGAGAAAAAAGGATAGTCGACTTTACAGATTTGACCACGTGTACAAAAAAGGATAGCCGACCTTTTGTACACGTGGTCAATTCTGATTGGCTAATATTAATAGTCGGCTCCCCTTTTGAAAATGACATTATGAGAAGTCAACGGTCAAAAGAGACAATTTGAGAATTTTCCCATTATATAATCTAAAACCACACATGCCTTAGCCCTTAAGAGCAACGACACAATGTACGTTTAGAAATACACGAATGTAAACATGATTATATAGTTAAGAACTACAAGACGACACAACGTACGTTTACAAATACACAAATGTAAATAGAATTATATTATTAAAAACTACAAGATGACACAATGTACGTTTACAAATACGCGAATGTAAACAGAATTATACAACTAAGAACTACAAGACGACACAACATACCTTTACAAATACTACAAATACACGAATGTAAGCAGAATTATATAACTAAGAACTACAAGATGACACAACTTACGTTTACAAATACACGAATGTAAACAGGATTATATAAATAAGAACTACAAGGCGACACATACAATTAAGAACTACATGACGACACAACGTACGTTTACAAATACACAAACATAAACAGGATTATATGATTAAGAACTACAAGGCGACACAACGTACGTACGTTTACAAATACACAAACACGAACGTACAAGGAATTATATTAATATTAAGAACTACAAGACGACCCAACGTAGGTTTACAAATACACGAATGTAAACATAATTATAGTATTAAGAACTGCAAGACAACACAACGTATGAAAACAACATGTTTGCTATGACCGGTTGGTGTAATGAATAAAAGTATGGTTAATGTCTAGTTTAGAGAAAACATGCGAGCAATATAATTAACATATGTATGTATGTATGTATGTATGATTGTGAATTGAATTATGTTAAGTTACCTGAAGAAGAAGATGAATAGACTGGTTCTATGGATGTTGTTTCGTGATTGACGATGATTGTAGTTAGGGTTAATGAAGAAAAAGGTATATTAATTTATATATACACTGACACATGACGTGGGGAGGAAGGAAACGAAATCAAATCCCGCTTCACACGTTTTCGTTTCTGTCAATGATATTGTTTTTGTTTTTTTATTTCCTTTTATTATTCAAAAATGTCATTTATCTTTTTTTATTTTTCTTTAAATTTTTTAAAGGGATGAGTAACGGGCGTAATAGCGTTTTTAATTGCTGAGATGGTGTAAACTAACACCTCCCCCTACCATGTTAACATGGGGGTTATGTCTACTTCCGTTGCCACTATCATGTAAATAATGCAACTTATCACATTATTTCACCTTATATACTTTAATAATTAGACACTCTATCACATCCATACTTAGACGTTAGAGGTGCACAAAATAACCGGTTCAATAATCGAAACCGGTTATTAACCATAATCGGTTATTAACCGACTGAGAAATAACTGGTTAGGGTATTTTTTTAATCACAGGTTCGTAACTGATTAGGAATTTTTTATGAATAACTGGTTATTAACCGTTTTTTTAAACCGATCCACATGTTAACCAGGGAAAAACCCAAAAAAATAATAAAATATTAGAAAAAACCGGTTAAATAACCGAACCGGTTAAAGTAAAATAACCGAAAATTTTGAAAAAAAAACCCGGTTATTAACCGACTTGGTTAAAGTGAATAACCGATTTTCTTAATAACCAAAAATAACCAGTTAGGATATTAAATAAACGGTTAACCGAAATTAACCGATTTGTGCACCTGAGCACCTCTACTTGATGTTACTGCCTAAATGGCATCACTTTTTTTTTTTGTCAAAAACAATTTCTAAATTTTAGTTTCTAGTATAAATTCACCGCTATATGTAAACAAGACTCGTTGAATAGATTTATGACGGATTGTGGGGTTAATGATGCTTATATGTTTTGTTTTGTTATTAAGGGTATAAGGGATGTTTTGTGGCTACACTATCCAGCTTCGAAGGTAGCCGCAGCAACTTCACTCCCACCAACTCAGCTTCGCTTCAGCGGATTTCAAAAGTTGCATCAAGTAGCCATGGCAGAATCCCATGATATCAAAAAGAAACCAACCAACAAAAAAGAGGACTGAGTTAAAGAAGGATGATTCAAATGAAGTTTGATAAACAAACATGATGAACAAAAACAAATAATCCCAGATCATCAAGGTATAATAACATAAGTCAAACTATGTCCTGAAAGCCAAAGCACAAAAAAAGCAATGCAAATCCACAATTAAGCATAAACTGAAATCTTTTGAAACATGTCGAGAATGTGCGAGTGCAACCACTTCAAGTTTGGGCCGGGGTGTCGCTTGATGCCTTGATTTATCATCCATACTATTTACTCCAACTAAGAAAACACAAAGAAAACAAAAAAGGTTATTCCAACAACAATCGAGTGCAATAACCATAAAAATTATTATTTCACTTGTAGGTCAACTAACATTACATATTCATAACTTCGACCCGTTTTGGATCATGAGTGAGTTGATCTATAACGGGTCAAATGAGTTATTACTAAAAAGTAGACTATAAGAGATTTTTGGAATTGCAATTTGATATAAAATAGTGTGTGGAAAATATTGTTTGAAGTTTAACATGAAAAAAAACAGTGCAGGTTGACCAACATTTGGCCAGTTAGCCCTAAATGAAGAAAACAATTTTATTTTTCTGCCCTTAAACATAGTTATATAAACTTTGTGTTTCTTTAACTCTGGTAATAGAGTAAATAAACCCTACATGGATGTTCAGTTAATCATATGTAATAAAGAAATGACTACTGACCTTGATAAGTTAAACTTCTTAAACAGGGAATACAGTAGGGAGCTTAATGAGTGCCTCGGTGCTGGATCCAAGCCCCAACCCCTGCACCGGCCCATGACAAGTTGTTGATTGCTAGTCTGACTCGTAAATTTCCCCATCATCAGACAATTCATCGTACGACCTAATGTCCAGCTGGTACCGAAGTATACCACCAATTCCACCAAAACCTCTGCAAAACTGTGAGCCCTCTTGAGACTTGTTTGTAACAAACTCAAGCGTGCAGCCAAATTTTTTATACTCATTTGCAAACCACTCAAGCAATGAAATCTTTTCTTGAACTTCAAGCTCAGCATTGGTGTCTGAATCTCTAAAGTTACTCTGATCAGCCTCTTGATCCTTGTTTAAATGCTTGATAATAACTTCACTGGTTGTGGTGTTTTTAAGTACATATCGATTAACATCAAGATTTTCCCATACAATAAGAATCTCAACAGCCCCCATTTCTAAAGCTTTCAAAGTATCATCAACACCAAACACATACTTCCCAGTATCCTGACTAATTTCCTCAAAATACTTCCCGATTAAACGTTTTTCCTGGATAAACTTCACATTTGCAAGAATTTCTGCAGACAATTCAATAGCTTGATTGAAACCATTCTCACCTCCATAAGAAACATCAACCACATTCAAGATTTTAGCCTGCAGACGAGGATCAAACATGTCGGACTGACTCAGCTCAGTTTTGAAATCTGCAGATCCAGCTAGGATAAGCCCTGAAACATTAGGTTGACTAGTGGCGGGATTGATGAAAAACTGAGTTGCCAGCTCGGCAGTTTTTCTAACGTAATTGTGACGTTTCTCCATTCGAAGACGTGCAAATCGAAGAGCAGACTGACCTCCTCGTCCGTGCTTTTTAGGTAAATCGACTGTGAACTTGTGCAGAATTTCCCTAGTGTTGCCACTTAAGGTCCCAAAAAGGGTCCCGTTTCCATCCATAATAATGAAACCAAATTTGGAATCAGACTCCAGCAATTCATTTAAAGCTTCTGTGTGAAATTTATTGTCACAAAGATAAAGTGAAGCATTAATAGGCTTGAATGGTTCAAAGTCGATGGTGACCTTTTTCTCTTTTCCATCATCAGTGACTATGGTTCCAGTGTAAAGCACAAGCCCGTTTGGTGGAACCTTGTTGTAAAGCTTGAGCCTTTGTTGAGCTGAAGTAATGGCACCTAAAACAGATTGGCGGTTAACTCTGCTTTTAATGTTTGAAGCAGTTCCAAATTCATCACCAAGCATTTTAGTGACACGAGAGATTTGATCACGAGGTGGCATGATAAGTGAAATCATGCTTGTACCATTTCCTCTAGCAGCTTCCAATGCTTTGATAAGTTTCTTAATTTTCCATATTTCAATATTCTTATCAGTTTCTTGACCTTCTGACATCGTTACAGATTATCTGCCAACAGAAAGCAATAAAAATAAATCACGTGTGCAGAAAGACAGAATAAGATAACTACAAATACGGAAATTATAACACATTCAAGCTTGTAGCTAAAGAAATATGTTCCAAATAAACTACAAACAGATATAAACATTAAAGCTTCCCAAAAATGCTTCCTTGTTGATACCAAACCAAATCATACTACAAAACTTATAAAAACAACATAATTAAGCACATGCACATACAGACATACATGTAACACAACTTACAAATCTAAGATAACTTCATAAAATTTCAACTTATAAACAATGCACCAAAAATAGTTATCTAACAGCCTAAAGACAAAACAGATCAAGCTATTGATAACTTAGAAGCACAAAATAATAATCATCATTGCTAATTTGTGAGCACAGAGTCACCTTGACATTCTTCTTAACATGATCAACAAACCAAACTGACAAAAACAAACTTAAAGCTATATAAAAGCATGAACTACACAAACTAAAAATACAGATGCATAAGCATAGTCAATAACCGTACATCATATAAGCAACATACTAACAATCAATCACAGATGCATCAGCACACTAAACTGACATAATTAACAACGCACCAGATCGATGTGAAGTAGTATCATGATTCAATATGAAAGAAACAAAAACTGACAAATCCGATTAGATTGAACTCAAAACTTCACGATTTCATCACCGTTAGAGCAAAGTATACAAATCATAATCAAACATGCAATTAAACAGATGAACTATCAATAATTAACAAGGTGAATCGATCTCACACAACAAAACTCATACATGAAGCATACTGTATCATGATTCATGACCAGATCAACTAAAACCACACAAATCCGATTAGATTCAGCTCAAAACTTCACAAATATCATCATCGAGCAAAGTATATGAAACATAATTAAACATGTAAATAAACAGATGAAAAAAACAATCATTAACAAGGTGAAGTGATTCATACGGATGAAGACCAGGAGATTGTATCAGCGGCAGCTTCGACTCAAGTCAAGTTTTGATAATTATTGATTGTTGAAACCCTAGAAAAATTTGATATATGTTGAAGATGAATTCAATAACATCCCTAAAGTTTCACACATTGTAACTTAACCCCACATAACTTTTAAATGTTAATATTCAATCCGTCCCAGTTCTAGTTCAATGACTGAATTTCAGTCTGGTCTGGTTTTCAAAACATTGATTTAGACGTACTTAGGTTAGGTGGCATACGTGTGAGTTCTCAACGGGGTGAGTAAGAAGTGTGTGTCATGTGATAGCCACACCACTTTCACGAAAGTCTACATATAAAAACTATAGTATATTCAGATGTAATGGAAATAGACAAACGAACACAGTCATTAAGTAAAAACTAATTAAATTTGTGTGTATGTTGAATTTTTATTTTTTGTTGATTACATTTAAAATTTGTAAAGTTTGCAAGGGTATGCATAGAATTAACCTAGTTCTTTATCATGCTACTAAATTGTAAGATAGGTGGAACTGGCCTTGCAACTTACAACTTTGCCTCCTCTTTCTTGCATATTTACGTGTTTAACCCATGACTCCATCTTTGACATATTTAAATTTATATTGCTGCAACGCATAACAAGTGTCAAGATAACGCACCTCACATGTTAAGGTAAAAAACGCTCTTAATACATGTAACGAAGTACAAAAACCACTATGTCGCCTCAATACACGACAGAGTGTTGGGAACCTAGTTGTATATTGTACAACATCTAGTGTTATGTTTTATCTAGAGGTGTACAAAATGGGTTTTTACTCAACTTGGTTCAGGTTTTAATCCAACCCGGTTTGGATAAATAAAAGCAGTCAAAAACATGTAAAAAGAAGAAAAGACGGTTATATTACAATTTCTAACGGTAAAAAATTGGATTGGACCGGGACAAGTTTAAAAACCCCGAGTTTCAACTCGGTTTCGATTCTACATCTCCAAAAGGGTCCCAAACCTGTGGGTTTTTCAAAATCCGAAGCCGAGTTCAAGTAAAGCGGGTTCAACCCGGTACGGGTGCACATTGAGTTGTTGGGTTGGGTTAACATATTTTTTTTGGGCATCTCTAATTCTATGTTTATCGAAAAATGTTTATACACAAAATGTTAATGAACCCTTGTTAATTTATTAAATGAGCTAAAATCATAGGCCCACTTACAAAGTCCAACGGTACAACCCAAGGCCCAAGTTATATGTCGTTTTCAAATCTTACTAGTAATAAACTTCGACTTTTGAACGTGTTATTAATTATTATTCAAATTTAATAAATTATCAGTTTCACAAAATATTATTTCAATTTTATTATTTCGATTTGATGATTACCTTTTTTTAAAGAATTAATAGTTAAATTTGTTTTGATTTGCTAATTTGATAGAAATGATAGGATAAATCAACGCGATACACCATAGTGAATTCTTAAAAGAGTGTTTCGATTAGGTTTTAAATATTTTATAGCAGTAAATTGTCGAAAGAAAATTATTTACAAAATGATAATCCTATATAATAAAAGGAACCAATTTCATCCACTTGTCATAATATTAAGCAATACTTGCCACATGGCAATTTATTAAACTACTTTTGCCACTTGGCTTTGTAAAGTAACACCTCAAAAATATACACACAGGTTTATTTTACTCAAAATCTAAAACCACGCGGATCTTTTGTTTGAACTGGAGAAACCAAACCACATAACTAAACCCATATTATGTAATCTCAAACATTTTTTTTAATTGACAGCTTATTTTAAAACAGTCCCGTGTAAGACACGAGTATCTAACCTAGTAAAAAATAAACAAAACCAGTTTAAAAAAGCAAAACACTTGAGTACTATAGTTATTAGAACACTTCAAAAGTTTTAATTCATAACCAAAAGCCAAACACGAAAAAACGAAACTAAGAATCATAATACCTCGTGTCAAAACTAAGAGAAACTCTAATATGTAAATAAACTCTTAACTTATATAAAAACTACTATCAACAAAAAAAACAAAAATGAATAGCTGTACTGTTATATTAATGCGGATGAATTGATAACGCTCCCTTACTTGACGGATGGCATGAACCTCTATGTTCATGTATCATCTCTTTCTCTTCGACATTATCCAACATTTTTTCAACGTTGCCTAAAACCACCTCAAAAGTTAAACGTTGTGGATGCACTTAACCCTAAATTATAGAAATTAACACAAGTGAATTATTATGTACCCTCCAAATGCAATGAAAATTAGTGATTGATGTTGACAATAACTTTACACTGGGGGCTTGAGTGTAAAGTTAAAAACTAGTTATGAATTTTGACATGTGAGCCCCTCAAAATAGACAAATACCCTACACATATCATTCATGTCCATTTCCATCATTTTCTTGAGAAAATATCACTTAAAATTTATTTTTAAATTAAAAAAAGGAAAGACACGACACCACTATAATATTATTGCTTCACCTTTCTCATGAAAGGTTTTTCTTTTCCTTTTTCATTCAACAAGTTGTTACATTTTTAGTAGAGAAATTCATATTTAGACACCTTACTTTCTATTTCTACGCTTTTAAAAACGTATCCGTCTTGTATGGATCTATATAAGACATATATGTGTTATGTATAAAGTTATATGAGTCGTATAGACTCTTGAAATGTTCCTTGTGTATGCTATATGAAGCGTATAGTGTTCTTCTATGAAGCAATATGATGTGTACATGAATTTTTCTCGTATTTTATGTCATCTTTGTCATACGCCTTTATAAGACTATACGAGACGTATAAAAGGTGTCAAGATATGCAACCAATGTGTCAAAATAATACAACTATTAAATAATAATAATAATAAATTGCATTTCTCGTCCTTTAGTAATATATCAACTACACATTTCGCTCTTAAAGAAAGATAATAACAAAAAAAATAATATTTATATTTATTTATTGTAACAATTTAAGTCATTTTCGCTAAAATAAACAACGCTTTTTAATTGATAAATTTTGTTTAAGTTACAGGTCTAGTCAATTCTAACTGCTAGTAGAAGCGAAGAATAAAATGAAAAGAGACTGTTAAGTTTTAGCATATACGAATACAACGAATATTTTTATTTATAGTATCGTACTTTAAAAAATAAATGTCCTAAATTTATGTATCATAAGACCATAAATATACCAACTCAAAAAGATTTAAAAAAACTTATAGGTCTCTAGTCAATTCTAAAGCATGTGTTAAAGTGACATTATGAAGTATATGAACCCACCTAGTTCTAAGATAAAGGTAAAAAAGTAACATGTTTTGTGTATAAAAAATATCTACGGTGTCACAACGGACACATGCGAAATGTTCCGTTTTTCAAATATACGAGTAGTTTTTAAGAACTAAATTAAAGTTATAAAACTTGTTGATCAATGTTGATGTGGGTTTAGATCTAATGTTTGTCTTAAGAGGTGTTTGTGATGATGTCCCCACTTTTGATTTTGGGAGAATACATTAAAAGTGGTCCACTTTTGAAAAAACAGGTACGGATGTGGAGTGATATGAATGAGGTGTGACTTTTTTTAGACGAGCAATTACTATTGAGAAATCGGGTACGGATGTGAAGTGATATAGGGTGAGACTGAATTATTAGAAGCGAGTTATCTCAACCATCAAATTCATAATAAAACTTACCAAGGTAGGAGAAAAACCCTTTGAAATAAGATGTGAATCTTATACCCACAAAGCTTAAGCTCTAACCATTATCTCTATGTCATTAAATTAGAAGACCAACTATAAACGAGATGTAACAGTAGATTTGAACTATTTTTAAAATACTCTGAGACAAGTAAAAATTCTAAGATATAATAGTATTGTTTGATAAAGAGGGTTAAAGGAACTAGAGTTGATATATTGAATACAAACATAATTGAAAAGTATTCGAATGCATGCCATAAAAATATGTTATATAATTCATTTAACAAGGTCGGTAGGTTATCCATTGACATGTCACATGTTAAACCTCATTTCATTCGTTAAGGCTTTTTTTTTTTTAAACTTTTTACTCAATTGAAAAATATTCGAAACCACACAATGAAATGTTTTACTTAATAAATTGTTATAATCTATAACACGAAAACTTTAGTAGTCAAAATATTAGATTTGAAAACTTTTTTATTACATCTAATTGTTAAGAAAACTTTAGTGATTAAAATGTAAAACTCAAAAACTTTCTCCATGAAAGCTTTTGAATTCCGTATTTTAAACACTTAAGTTTTTTTAATAAATTGTAAAAGTTACAAATTTTGTTTATGATTTAAAATATTTAAGCTTGGGTAAACCTCCTTTTATGCCGTATTTTCCTCACCATTTAAAACCCTTCTCTCATTTTGATTAAATATGAGATCTTCTCTTTCTCTCATCGATATCTCATATCTCCATAGCTTAAATCAAAGATATTAAAGGATTTATATTTTTAATTTCATGTATCTTACAACTAATTTTGCGTCTTATGATATATAAAGGATACGGAGTATAAGTTTATAAATTTATGTTGTTAGCGGTTTGTTCTCATTGTTATCGTGGGTTGCGTTTGCTAGCATATACAAATCTATAATATATAATCAAATTTAAATAGCAACAGAAATTATATACGAAGAGTATATGAATTAAGAAAATAGTAGTTGTTTCAAACTATAAGTTATTAAGTCACTAAATAAATATATTGGTTTAGAAAAAAAGAATTGCGTTTCAACCAATCATGGTTGAACCAAGACATTTTTGTTTTTGTCGTTTAGCAATTATTTGATTGGAACATGAAGTTCATTATGTAATTTTGACTCTTTGTGACTTGTCCATAATTTATTTCAATTTTTTCTTCTTATATTTGTTTTCCATTTTTACTACAAATAAATAATTTAGACGGCCCCAATTTCTCCTATTTTGTTGGTATTTCAAATTTATAATAATACTATATAATATATTAATTTCAAAAATAGATCATACAACTCCTCATTAGCCAAGATATATATAATAATTATTTAAATACAACTTAGTTTATTAAGTTTTTCTAAAGTTCAAGAGTTGTTGAACAGTTGCTTCACCTGATTTTAACATAAAACTCTTATCTAAACGGTAACAACGTTTTAAATAAACTACTAGAGTCAGCTCGACCATTTAAACTAAAACAACCGGTATTAATTGGTTGGATTTGGTTGGTTTGACGTTTTTAATAGAGTATTTAACCTATTGAAAATAAGGTGTGTGGATCGCATAGTTTTTTTACGATAAGTCTACAATATTTGTATATGTATGATATTTGATGTTGTTTGACACTTTGATGACATTATTAGTATCGTAAATTCACATGTGAAGTAATATAAATTTAGAGAAAAAGTTCTCATTATCACCCTAGCTTGTCTCTCTTGAAACATATATCATAAGTGTATGCAAACTTCATGAATGTTAAATGATGATTATGAAATATTTAAAAAGCAATTTGTTTACTATTTATAATGTTTTACATATACTATAATGCATATTACATGATATGAATGTACAGATTTTTCAAGTTGCAATACAATCAATCAATACAAACATTGATTAAATATCCATGCCCATTATACATATCAATATGAGAAAAATCTTCTTTCATTTTGTTTTCACTTTTTTTTTCATTTGTTAGTCTTTTTTAGAAGGATTTGATGAACATTCCGAATCGACAAAAATAGGTTTCTTGGGTATCAATGAGCGTTTGTCTTTCTTCTCATCTTGCTTCATTTGTTCTTGCCTGCACTCTAAGCTGCAAAACGCGCTATCGCCTCTATAAATTTCAAAATATAATTATGTCAGACATATGCAAATATACATTTAATAAAATAATACGTAACCGGTTTTAATTAAATAACTAGGAGGCAAATTATGTTTTAATTTTGATCCTTTAACCCTATTTTGTAACATACAACTGATTGTGTGTTTCTCCTAATTTTCTGCTAAAATTTTTAAACAACTTTTTTTAAATGATAATAAACTCATTTTACAACCGCCTCTATTCGCTCTAGACCATCCATAACGAGACGCTCTTAGGTGCCCCTGGCCGCATGTTGGAGGATTTGCTTTGTTGGACCTCTGCATTTAGCTACGTACCCTTGCCCGCCCATAGCATATAGTTTTGTCTCAAAAAATCAAATAGATATATATTAAAAGTATGTTGTATACAGAAGGATGAGTATGGTAGTGTTATAAGAAAAATGAGTGAAAAACTGGTGTGAGACGCTGACTAGATCTACTTGTAAGAAAAGCGGTTCGTGACGTTGTGGACAACCTTACCACTTGTATGAGAATAAAATTATATCTTATATACTAAACACGAGTGATCGATTATAGATTCTCATAACCACCAACAAGCCATCCTATTGATTCGCGATCTGACTCCCACCATACAGATCCAAGTTTGATTCCCACTAGGTCAACATCGACCCACGATGAGATAGGAAATTCCAACCAGGGTTTGAGCATAAACCGAGAACACGGGGCAGAGATAGCCGTTCGAAACCGATCTCTTTGGCTCAATTTACGAACCACGAGCCAATTACCTCTTACTACGTACGTTCTGGAACAAGCTACGGTTTTAGCATAAACTAGGAACATGAGACAATTAAAAATAGTCGTTTGAACCTCATCTCTTTGTATCAGTTTACAAACCACGAGTCAGTTGACTCATGCAACGTTCTGGAACAAGGATATCATAGACCGGTTAGCAAGTCTGATAAACTCATCTAATCTCGTGTTTCTCTCTACACAACTTTTAAAAAAATATATTCTTAACATAATGAATATAAACTTATAAAGTAATGAATAAATATTATTATTATTATTATAATTATAGTACCTATACATGAAGATATCTTTTCCAGGGATCAACCTTCGTTTGCAAAGTCCACAAACAGTCAAAAAATGAGGATCACTTTGCATATAATCAGCCGAATTTCGACGATGATTCCTCGGTGAAACGGTCGCGGTCAAGAACCTATGACGATCATCAACCGAAGGCGAGTCCATGTTAAATGGATTGTCGTTGTTGTTGTTGTTGTTGTTGTTATTGCAAGTAGTATTGGTGGTGGTGTGGTGGAGATCGATAGTGAACTCCGTCATGCTGGTGGTTCTTTTGATCGGAGGACGATGTCGTTTACCCAATATCATGGTGTTGTGTTAGAGTGAGTATGAAATGATGAAGATGATGATGGATTGTTTGGAGTGAAGGGTTGAGGTGAGAAGTGGAGAGGATAATTATAATAAGTGGGATGAAATGCAAGAATGAGGATCTAAGCCGTTGGATTAAGTTATAGAATCTTTTTGTTGTATTATTGTACTAGTTTTTAAAGTTTTGGAATTAGAATTTTATCTTTTTAGTCATGATAGTTTATACTATGTATGTGTTTGACCAATTATATGTTGATTTGTTTTGGTTTATAGGTTTTTAATGAATGAAGATGAGAGATAAAAGCTTTGGTGGTTTTTCTACTATAACATTTATGGTTGGAATGACTTTTTTTTATGGGTTAGTTTTGTTTTATTTGGATGAATTTTAGTGGTGATTGTCGGTTTAAAAAAAAGTTGTTTGACTAATGATATGTTTGGCTTTGAGTTTTGTTGTTAAGGGCCGTTTTGTTTGCACTTGATTTTGTTTCCGGTAACGTGTGTTGCTTTGTTTGGTTTAAAGCTTTAAAGTCATTGGTTTAAATTGAACCAGGTCTGTTTTACAAGGTTAAAACCAACTTTTGGTATTGGTTCTTGAGTGAGGGTTGATCGGATCGGACTATTTTGAAACACGGATTGAAAAATTGGATTTTGACTGTTTTGCTCTGTGTTTAACTAATACGCTTTAGCTGTTAGCCTATATGGTTACAAACCGATTTCAACCTTACGATTAGGCTCATTTCTAACCGCTTTTTGGTAAACCACTTTTTACATCAGTTCCGATTCAAACTTAAGATAACAAAAATACTAATAATAAAGAAAAATAGGTATTAGATAAATCTTGATATTTAAATGCTACATTTTTAAATTATATTAGGATTTATTTATAAGATAATAATTGATGATAGGTTACTTGTTAGATATACTCATGATAAGGATGACTATTAGTAGTTCTAGTAGGATACTAATTGTGGTTTGGAGATTCCACACATAAATAATAAATGTTTTTAAATAAATTATTATTATTATAAATAGTTGAAATAATGGTATTAATGTATTATTTAAGAATAATGAAATATATATTGTAAGTAGGTGGAGTGGTACATGTATCATGTATGCATATAATATATAGATGTAATTGAATGCATAGGCCCCTTAAAAGGGACGTGTCAATGAACCCTATACAAATGAACACTACCATAAATTTGTATATTGAATACAAATAATTAGATTCAAAAAGATTGTAATAAACGAAATGTGTAAAACTAGATTAAAATTAAGTAATTAGAGACTAACAATCAACACTGGAAAATTAAGTCATTAAAAAATATAGTCCATCTTAAACACGATATAACTATGTCATAAGAGGCGGGTTGCCTCAATCATGAAGCTCGGGAGAAAACCCATCAAAATGAAAACGCCGATAATCAAGATTTCAACATGAGAGAGCAAGGAACACTTTATATAAAACATTAAAAAGATATCAAAAGTAAAAAAAAAAATAGTGATTTAATGGGTTGGGCCCAGTGTTGGACACACCAATGCAAATAGACTATATTGTTTACTTAACAGTTAATATGTTTACATATTTCTTGGGCTATGCTTGATCTACATGTGTGGGCTTAGTTTTCGACATTATAAATCTACATGGGCATGAAGCCTATGAGGAATTCAAGTCGAAGGTAACATCGATATCGTTCGATATCAAATAGTTCGGATTATTTAAATCCATTGTTCCTATTGACAACGGTTAAACACAAATTTTTTTTACACGTGCTATTTTAATAGTAGAAAATTAGATTTTAATGGTCTCAGTTATTGACTATTGGCCAATTTCAGTTTCATCTAATATCTTGACTATTATCAATCTTAACTTTTAACTATATTATAAATACCAATCTTAGACTAGCTAATTGTTAATTTCGTTAGTTTTTTTTAATCATGTGACACGTTACGTGACATGGGATGTGAAAGTTTCAAATTATTGCTATTAAATAAATATCACTTCTTAAAACCCTTTTCTTATCTTTTTGACACAAGCATACAGTATAAGCTCAAAAGAGAATCAACCCTCATATAAATTGTTTTTATAGAATAAGGCATAGTTGTGGTTAACATTGGGTGGGATTAGTAAAAATCAAATAATTGTCACGTCATACATCATACGCTACATAGTAATTGTCAAATTGTTACTTGGGATTGATACTGACAAATTGTTTTTAATTCTCTTTCTTTTGCAAAAAAATGACAAAACCAAACCCCGCCTAACTGGTTAGTTGCCCATGACATTATAAGACAGGTCAGGGTTCACACACATCACCATGCCTCTCCTTCGCGTTTTGCTTTTCTTTTTCTTTGCAATCACTAGAAGGAATGTTTACAAATCATGACTTTAATAACCGTCCGAAATTCTAAATTACTAAAAAGACATCCTGATAGTAAGTTGTGTACTGTCCAGTGGAATAATTATATTGTTATGAGCTCTAGTCTTATAGAGTGTACGTTGTGATGATTTTAACATAGAAACATAGGTACTTATGTTAGAAAAATGGTTGATAAATAATGTACAAACTGTCAACAAATTTATTTTTTTATTTGTTTAGTGGGCCCAATAAAGAGTCAACTGACCTTTCATAATGGGCCATGAGCAATTCATGGATCGTATTAATGTACCTAAATTTGGCCCTATGTCTGTTGAAGGAAATGAAGGGTTGTTTACATGTTTAGACTTCACATGTTGAAGGAAATGAAGGGTTGTTTAATGTAATTAATGTGTTGTGGAATTTGCGGTGGATGTGGGGTGGGGTAAAATATAATAAAAAGCGTGGGGGTGGTGAGGGGTTATGAGCTCACACTATATTTTGGTTACGTGAATGAAAACTTTCAAGGAAGTCACATAATCATATCATAGATTGCTTAAATTTAAACACTTTTAAATGTGATTTTCTCCTCTCATTCATTACCAATACGCTCAAAATGCTTTGGTGATATATAATTATATAAGTATGATGGAAGACATTTCTTGTGACCTAACATCTTTGCATGTATCATAATACATGTGTGTGAACATTTAAATAGTTGACAATGCATATGAGCATTTTGGAGAAATTAGTTATGTTTAGAACCATATGACATTCATGCTATATAAGCTAAAAAGCAACTAAACAATTATACTAATTAAAATACATACACACACATCTTTGTGTATGTACCCTAACCCTACATATGTGTCCCCAATTGTCGACCTCACTCTCCATCATGACAAATTGACAATCATGTGATTTGTTTATTTGGTGTATGGTAACACTAACATAATAAAACGGACTAGAGAATGCAATAGGCAAAATAATGAAACGAATCTTTATCATTTTACTGTCCTGTTTGGTTAACTTGTGGTGGTGATGCCCGGTGTTGGAAACAATGGGTGATTTATTCTATTGACAAACTAAATACCATATTTTTCCATTCTCTAGCAATAATCCATTTCATTCCTTACCATTCATGCCTGACACACGGTACACTTTTTTGTGTTTATATAGAAAACCTAGGGCTTAGAGATGTGTGTTTGGTGAAAGAACTCATTTGGTCTATAAATCATTCAGTGTCGCTCATATAACCGATGTGAGACAAGTTTTGTATATTACATGGTTTCAGGCAGTAATATGCAATGTATGTATAAGATTTGTCACATATCGGTTTGTATGTCAACATATGAGTGATATATACCATATAGACTCTCTCATTTAACGTTCAAGTCTTTTAGGAACATGTTCTCATGTTTGTCTGTGCCAGTAAGTCGTGCCTCGGTGGAATCGACAATAATTAGTGTGGTCGTGACCGGCAAAGATAGTGGCTCTTAATGAGAGTTAAATGTTACAAACTATAATTATTTAGAGGTATGTGACTCTCGATGATGTGAACGTATAAGCTACATATTGTGGATCTTGATTTTTTCACAAAGCTCAAATCGGACTGTTTTGAATTGCTATTGAACCTTTTTTTTATTTTATGTTTACATCTATAATTTTTTGTGTTTTATGTGATAAAACTCAATATATTGATATTTTGAGCGATGAAGATGATGAACTAGTTAATGATGAAGAATTGGATACTTGTCGTAGCATTTGAACTTAGAACTTATGATAATGATGATTTTATTTTATTTTGGTGTTAAAACTTGTTTAAATTATAACTTTTTGTGATTCTTGGTGTTAAAATCTGTTTGAATTATGACTTTTGTGTTATAACTTAATATTACTGAACTTACGTTGTGTTTAAATTAGAATTCTTATGGTATCACTTTGATAAATATATATTTTGTCAGACACAAATCCAAACACGATCTAACCAATAAATTAAAATACTGGTTCGATGTCTAGATCAATTTTAAAACATCGATAAGACGGGTAGTCTAAAATGGCATTTAAGGAAAAAAAATATTATTAAAAAAACACATGTTTGGCGTTTGGGAAATGAGTAAGGTACAAATCTTGAATAACAAACATATAATATGTCATTCAACATTTCTTCTTCTTCTTCCTTTAAATCCCATTTCAACCCCTCGATTTCTTCTAAGCAATTAAACCCATCAATCCCACAATCAACAATCAACCAACATTGCATAATCATCATCATCTCCGTCAACATTTTCAATTTTCTTGAAATAAACCCTTGTATCCACCTCAATTTCATCGCCATTTTCCCCAAAAATTCCATCTTTCTCGTTATAAATAATTCAAGATTTTGATTCTTGATTACCCACTTCTTTTGAATCAAATTCGTTCCATTCATCTGCTTGATTGATTTGGTATTGATTTGAAAAGTTTGAATTTTGACTTTTTTATGTTCAGCTTAATGTTTACCACTTGCAATGTTTATATGAATCTTGTTGCAATTTTAAGACCAGCATTGTTTTAATTTTGGTACTTTTCAATGAATTTGATAAAATAAAAAAAAGATTTTGAATCTTTATCAATTTTGAAGTTGAAGGGAAAATAGTTTGACGTCAAAAGTCAAAATGTAACTCTTTTTATGTTGGTGTATTTTGACTTTTATTTGGATCTGAATAGCTTCTTAGTTAGTTAGTCTGTTGTCTGCATTTTGAGTTTTCATGTTCAGCTTAATTTGTATGGGTTGAAATGTTTATAGCTATCTTGTTGTAGTGTTAAGACCAGCATTGTTCTAATTGTAGTTATTTTTAATGGATTTGATGTATTTGAATTAATAATTATTGGTAAAAAGGTTTAAACTTGTATCAATTTTGAAGTTGAAGATAAACCAGTTTGACTTCAAAAGTCAACATGTAAATCTTTTTGTGTTGGTGCATTTTCTTGATGAATATGTGCTTTTGTTTCTTTCTAAATCTTATAAGTTGATCTATATTCACTTTTTAGAATGGCTGCAACAACAGTAAATGGAAGTGTTGCTACCATCAAGGCTCATGGGTACATTGGTAAATACACATTTCATCAAGATTTGGGGAACAGTTCTTTAAAGTTGATCACCAAAGGTTTCAAGATTGATCTTGGATTATCAAGAAAGAAAGATTATTGGTGTAGAAAAAGAAGTTCTTGTTTGATTCAAGCATCTTTTTCTCAGGCTACAGTTTCAGATGAAGTTTCGACACCGGTTAATAGCACCACAGTGGAACCTGTTAAAAAAACAAGTATGGTATCTAACTATCTATGACCTTTAGGATGTGTAGCTTATGCGGGTTGGTTTACGGGTCAAAACATGTTCAGGTTGAAGTGTTTAGTTTTTTTTAGTACAAGTTTTGTCATTTTTTAAATAAAGTTATGCATGCATTAGTAATGATTGAAAAAACATTAGTATTACAATAATATTCTGAACCTTTTTTAAAACACTTTACAAGACTGTATGTCTTAGAAATAGACTTTTGGTGACTGTGAAACTGTTTGTTCTAGTCCAACTGTTATGATATCTTTCACCCGTTAGATGAGCCTGAGATAAAACATCCGAATTCGACCCATTCATAAGTAAACAGGTTGAAATTGCCTAGTCAACTGTATAGTCTAGTCTTTAGAAGTTGACTTTTCTAACTATCGAGCTTGACTTTTTATTGCAAAGAGATCGTCTTATTTGTGAAATTGTGAAAACACTAGAAAAACAGTAAACTTTGCAAGAATGATCAATTGTGAACAAGATATTCGAAGTATGATCATCTTTTGTGAATTTACATATCCACAATATGTCCAAATTTCAATTATTTGCTTGCAAAGTAGAAGTTTTGTATTGACATTTCACTAAAAAGATGGTCACTTTGCAAGAACAAATCTAATACAATAATCTTTCTTTGTAATTCAAATATATTCAACTTCCCTTTTTTTACATATAGGAGTATTTAGAAAGATGGTAACCTTTTTTTACACCACTATGAAGTTGAACCATTGATCCAAAAGTGCATGTTTTTCTTTGTAATTACTTTTATAGTTTGTTTTTTATTATAATTGTTTTAGGGGAGGCGGCATTGATATTGATTAGGCATGGTGAGTCTCTATGGAATGAGAAGAACTTGTTCACGGGTTGTGTTGATGTGCCATTAACAAGAAAAGGCGTGGATGAAGCAATTGAAGCTGGTAAAAGAATAAGCAATATACCCGTTGATATGATATATACATCTGCACTTATTCGTGCACAAATGACAGCTATGCTTGCCATCACTCAACACCGCCGCAAGAAGGTAAGATTTTGGGGGGGGGGGGTAACTATATATTGTATTTTTATTTTATTCTTGTTGATGGGGGTTTCAGATTATGATAAAAATAATACTGTCAATCTATTTTAGGTGCCTATCGTCTTGCATAATGAAAGCGAACAAGCAGAATCATGGAGTCGAATTTTTAGTCAAGAAACTGAAAAACAATGTATCCCAGTTGTTACAGCATGGCAACTAAATGAACGAATGTAAGCACAATATCTAAGTTTTTTTTTCTTTCTGCATTTTCTATGTTATCGTGTGATATGAATACTTAAGTTCAAGGCCTATCATGCTTTTGGTTTTAAAACTAGAATCAAATAATTAGTTTTCGTACAACGTCTTACCTGATTATCCAAATCTTTTTATGGTTTACAGGTATGGGGAATTGCAGGGTCTAAACAAGCAGGAAACTGCGGATAAATACGGGAAAGAACAAGTGCATGAGTGGAGGCGTAGTTACGATATACCACCACCAAACGGGGAGAGTTTGGAAATGTGTGCTGAAAGAGCTGTTGCATACTTTAAAGAACATGTGAGTAAAATGTTTTAGTAATATTAACAAAGAAAACTTTAACCTTGAAACATTTTTTTATCTTCTCTTTATGAAAAAATAACTGTGTCCAATATGCGTACATAGTTAATAACATTTCAATAATAGTTTTGTTTTTTGATATACCGAACGAAGTCTGACCCATTTGACTCGTTTCCTTTTGCATTAACCATTCACAGCATATTCCTGATTATTGCAGTTTGGTGGTTGGCTTTGTGTTTTAAATCTTTTAAATAAAAGATTTGATCCTTTTACGACTTGTGTCGTTATTTAATAATATTTTTCATGACATCATTTTTAAAGTTTAACTGAAAATTGTTCAGATTGAGCCGCAACTACAAGCCGGGAAGAATGTAATGATTGCAGCACACGGGAATTCGTTGAGGTCCATCATAATGTATCTTGACAAACTAACTTCTCAAGAGGTGAGTATTTGATTTAATATATTTTTCACAGTGTATTACTTTATTGTATTGACTCGGGTCATTTTGAAAACCGAATGTTTTATAAATTTGAAGGTTATAAGCTTGGAGTTATCAACAGGGATACCTATGCTTTATATTGTGAAAGAGGAGAAATATATTAGAAGAGGAAGTCCACCTGCACCAAGCGAAGCAAGCGTGTATGCTTATACCAAGGTAAATAATGTTTTCTAGAGAAAATGGGTCAATTTGGGTTATGTTTTATTCGTAGCACGTTAAATTTGAATTTTTTTTAGCTAAACAGGAACATGGATGGATAATGGGTTTAACTGGTTTAAAAGGTTGCCCAAAGTATACTTTGCTTACAACTGCAGAAATTGCTTTTTTTTCCTTCCAAAACATTGGATGATTATTTTGATAAATGAAATAAAAAAGATGGTACTTAATCTAACCTCACCGAAACAATTTTTGTGAATGCCATATTTCTTGTGTTCTTTACGCGTAGTTCTGTTTTGACTTTAAGTGTCAAGCGATGTACTTTTGACATTGAAATTCTAAGAATATGCCGTACTTGTGACACGAATCGATAGTTAAGTCGGCAGAGAGTTACATTAGTGTTACTATTGCGAAATGATTTAGTGTTAAAAGACTAAAATAATAAATACTAGTTATATTTTTGAGCATGTATGATTGACGTAAAAAGTCAAACTATGACAATTCATAGTGCAATATTGACTAATACACATGACAATTTTCTGTGTAAAATGTATAATGCTTAGTAGATTTGTATTGTTAAATGACTCGGGTATTTTAATGAACTAGATTTCTTGCTCGTTGTTGCAGAATTTGGCTCGATACAGGCAGAAATTAGATGAGATGGTTCATTGATAACTTTGCCAGTTTGATGAAACGACTACCATAAATCTCATAATCCCTTTTCTTGTTTTCAACCGAGAAAAGGTTCGTGTATGTGTTGATTTGCGACTTTCGTTTGTGTGCAGTGTTGATCAAATACAAGTTTTGTGTAGTAGAAACTTAAATCATGTGATGTTTTTAGTCTACTTCTTTGTCTTGTTTTAGAGTGATATAAGTTTGTATAGCATGATACAAAATAAAGAAAAAAATAATGTGTTGAAGCCAATGTCTATGTTTTCTCAAGTATTATATGTCTATCAAGGTTGTGTTTAAAAGGCAAACTCGATACATGAGGCTCTCGCATGCGTAGGGTTCAGTGGTGTCGGACCAACTTAAACCTGATGTATGCATTATTATCTTGCATTTCTACGAATAAATAACGAATGTTTTTTTAAGGTTCACCAGTGACACACACATTAAAGATCTCAACAGTCTCATCATAGTAATATTTTCACCACAGGTTACATCACATAGACCTTTATTTTCTTTGCCAACAAACCACCCATGTTTCCACCACAGACGACGAGCATCGTATGTGGAGGTGTTGGCAGTGGCTTAAGCGTGGTCCTGTTAGTTAACAAAGTAACAACCATATATCTCTTGAAGGCTATGTGTCCAACTCAAGCTACGATTGACCTAATCCCATTGATTAACAAGGTGTTGACAGGTCCTGTGAGTTTACGGTTAATAAAAACAGGATAACTAAAAGTCGATGTTGCCAAACGGGTCCAATGAGTCAATGTTGCCAAAAGTGTTATAGTGTAAAAAACCTTACCATCATGTAGTAGGGTGCCCGCATGATACGACGAAGAAGTACAAAACACAACTTTTACGGTTTTACCCCTAAGTAACTGCATTTAGTATCGTACCATAAACATAAAAAAAATATAATAACTTAAACTTATATACAAAAGTTAATTGTTTTTGTGTTGTTTATGAGTTGTTCTACTTTTACTTTGAGTTTCAAAAGATGTACTATTGATAGTGAAATCTAAGAAGTCAAACTAGGACAATTCATAGATAACAAATGAAGTACATTCTTACACTTACCAAAGTGACGCATATGACAGTTTTTGTGTGATGTGCATAAAGCTTAATAAATAAATTTGTACTTTTTAAATAACTTCGTGTATTTTATTGAACTAGATCTCTTGCATGTTATCGCAAAATTTGGCTCGATACAGGCAATAATTAGATGAGATGGTTTGACTTTGCAGATTCGAAGAAACGACTACCTTAAATCTCATAATCCCTTTTCTTGTTTCCAATCGAAAAAAGTACGCATGTGTTGATTTTCGACTAAGTTGTGGCGTGTGAATTTTTTATCAAATACAAGTTTTGTGTAGTAGAAACTCAAATCATATGTTGTTTTTAGTGTACTTATTTCTATTGTTTTAGAGTGACATATAAAAAACATAAGCATGCATACAGTTTGGGGGTGTCATGCAAACTCGAGCATCGGCAAGAGGATGTTTTCACGACTCAAGCTTAATTGTGATCTAAATGACAACAACCTTATCATTGCTCCAAAGCTTAATATGTATTAAACATAGAAGTAAAATAAAATATGTGAAGTTTAATACATTTTCATACAATTTGTCATTTGCTTAAGCGCCCTCGGTCTTCGGCGTCTCCATCAACATCTCTTCCTCGTCAACTTCCTTTACCGATTTTGTATCACTTGCATTTTCGTTAGCCGAATTATGGTCAATGTTAGGCTTAGGGTTAAGGCACGGGTCAGAGCAACTTTCTTTTCCGTAAAGAACAATCCTCTTTGCGTCATCTTCTTTCATTTTCTCCGCGTATTTTTTGATGTCAAAACTTTCTTCATTTTTACCACCAAATGCGGACTCAAGTTCATCCATACAAAACAAGTTTTCCATGATGGTTTTCGTATTCGGATCATCCGAGTAAACAAATTTCACTTTGTTTGCAGTCTTTGGCTCTAGAAAAGGCTTCACAACCTACAACAAAGCCAAATTTTTCTATAACATATACAGTTTGACTTTCAAGTCAAAACATTGTTTAACTGGTCAGACCGGATTTAAAAACCCCAGAGACAGTAAACAAACGCACCTTATAAAATGGTTCAAAGAACTTAGGTGGATTATACAGAATTGCTAAACCGAGCCTCTCGGGATATTGTTCCTGCAAAATATAAGCGGTTTCTTTTGTCGACTTAATCGATATGTTGGATAAATTGAAGCCATGGAAGTCAATCAACCAAATCATTTGTTCTTGATCAGCAAGCAAATTCAATATTGCATTCTCCATGCAGTATACCAGATACTTTACTTGTGATTTTATTGATTTTGAGTTCTGTAATTCAAATCAACAAAACAAGTTTATATTTTTAATCTTGAATATGACATAAAAATACTTATAAGTTAGAGTAAACTGCATTTTTGGTCCCTGTGTTTTGAGACCATTAACTGTTTCAGTCCCATCTTAACAGCTTTGGTCCCTGTGTTTTTATTTTCTAACAGAAATTGCCCAGAACACTAACTTCATCCAGTTTTCCGTTAAGTCTCTCACACGCGTCCCACATTTGAGGGGTAAAAATGTTATTTTCTCCCTCTTTTATCTAGGTTATCATGTAGGTTAACATTTTTATTCAGTCGCATGTCAAAAAGAGTGGTAGAAATGACGTTTTTACTCCGTATGTGAGAGAGACTTAACGGAAAATTGGATGGAGTTAGTGTTCGGGACCATTTCTGTTAGAAAATGAAAACACAGGGACCAAAATTGTTAAGATGTGACGGAAATTATTAATGATATCAAAACACAGGGACCAAAACTGCAGTTTACTCTATAAATTATAACCTCCAAAATCATATTATTTGTTCTTGTAATAATATATGACACAAGGGGCAAACGTAAAACGTACGACGAACCTGTGCTCTAGGCCTCATTACGAGAACTACCCTCCCGTTCTTGTCCTTAAAACTCGACCTGTAGATTTTCCCAGTTTCCGCTTCAGCAGCAACATGTTCCTGAATTAAAAAAAACATTTAACAACGTTAAGTAACATATGTTTGACACGCTTCAGCAGGAAATGTTTACGAGATCAAACATGACCCACGACCCAAATCAAACCATTTTACCAAAAGATCAAGAAACATAAAACCAGCCCGGTGTTGCTTATTCGGGCCAAACTTACCCATAAAATCTCTTCAGGTTTATAGCTCATTCTCCAAATCAACGACGCTTCAAACATTTTAACAGCTTTTTTAACGTTCCAATTTCGCGCTCTTAAATATCTTGATATTGATGCATCAGAACAGTAACGAGAAAACTCGTTTGGACTGTTTTCCTTCATTTTTTCAACTGATTTTTGCTTGTTAATCGTGTCACGCACTTCGTTGATCTGAAATATAAGTTGTTTGTGTTCATTTTGATTAATATAACACTTGAAGTGATTAACTAGTGTCTAATACTAACCAGTTTTTGTTGATCTTCTTGTGTTAATGGGCCATTTGAGTTTGATTTTTTCAGTTGTGGATTCATATCTCAATAACAAATCCTGCAAAACTCAAATAAAAAGATCAAAATGGGGTTGCACCACGCAACTTGTTGCCCGTTTACCTGCCAGTTTGTTTACTGTAAACAACGGTTTATAATATCTATATAGTTCAAATTCAATAAAAAAAACAATCATGTGCATATAATTACTTAAAGAAAAAATACGAATATTAGATTGAAGTTTAAATTGATACAGATCTATGAGATACAGATTTTTTTTACTGATGTAAATCGATCCGGACCTTGTCGTATCCTACCCTGAATGAGATGGAAAGAACCTTACTATGTTTTAATCTTACTATGTTTTTTCTTGTAAAAAGCTTGAATCTTTTGAGCTTCTTAAATTTAAACTCTCATTTTCTTAAAATTTTAAAAAATATAAAAAATAAATTAAGGCTGAAAAAAATTCAAAAAATTGTGAAAATCATGAAATTTAAATAATATAAGTAAAAAAGAAAAAACACACATTTGATTCAAGAACAAACTAACTTCAAGAAGAAAATTAGGTGACTCAACAATCTTTAAAAAAACTAAACTTGAATCAATCAATCTCTTAAAAAGTCAACTACATTGGGTTAAATCAAATTTAAAACAACAAATGAAGCAATTCATCTTCTTGAACAAATCAAATACCCATTTCAGTTCAAGCAACCAAATTGATCCAAGAACAGTTCAAACTCAAGAAATTAAATAGATTGTTAGAGATCAATTTACAGTCAAAAGATTTTACCTTTTTTTCTTCTGGGATTATGATTTGTGAACAAGAACTTTGTGAGTATCTAAAAATGGAACAACAATTGGTTGATGATGATGAAGGACATGATATGTGAGTAGAAACTTTTAATTTTTTACAAACACTAAGAAACAAGAAAATGAGTTAAAAGAATGGTTCCAATAAGTCTTTGAATTGTCGTGTTTTATTTATTGTTAATTAAGAATTATAATTGAAAAGGGTTAGTTGGGTGTATATCTTTCTCATCTTTTTTATATATATTAAACTAATTATTATTATAGCTTTTTTTTTATTGTTCTCACATGATGAGTTATCCATATATCTACTTATGTTAACACTTTTTACCCTTTCACCGACCCGGGTTTTTCGTCCCAAACATTAGAAACTCTACTCTTCTGGTGACAACGGTTATCAAGTGATAATCGATAGTATGGTTGTTCAAAGAACATCAAAATCAAACTAATATACCCATTTAAGACAACCTAATCTGACTAGAGCAGGACTTTAAGGCTCTACAATTTTGAGAAGTAGGACGGCCTAAGAACAGAACAGTCACCATTCAAAAAAACCTTATTTTAAAATTTTTCGTCAGTGTAATTTTAAAAAAAATTATGTTTATATTTTGTATTTAACATTTAATTTAAATAAGAAACATATATAACATAATAAAAATAAAATAAAATAAAAACATTTTGTTAACTAAAATATAACTAAATTCAATTGATACAAATGTTGGATAATTTCTAGTTCCTATAAATTGTCACATCAACAATATTAAAGCTTTTTATACTGAAGAAGCAACAAAAAACACTTGATTTAAAGTCTTTGAAAGTCATTGAAAATTCAAGTGAAATACATATACCACACCCATATTTCCTTTGTATGATATTCAAGTAACCTAAAGAGCCCAAAACAAATGGTTCAATTCATATAATCCTAGAAAATAGGAAATATAAAACTTTTTCTTTCACCCATTACATAACCTAATAACTATATGCTAAGTTGTTTTGTGTTTTGACTATGTGGTTGGTTCATAAACGGTTTGAACCCTTCTATTGTTATACTATAGTGTGTACACTTCCACTTGTACCTTCAGCCAACAATTTATAAGGACCAATGCACCTTCGATATTCCACTTTGTTCATGAAGAGGGTTCGGTGTGGGTTCAGGGTTGAAAATCTGGCGAAAATCAAGCTAGTACCTTGGTTCCCACAAGCCTGATCCTGAACCCCCAATTGTTATACCAACCGGCCAACCCTAAACCCTGAACACTAAGCAAATTCTACACTCCCAACCCTTGAACGTTTCAGGTTTGTTGAAACTTCACGTCATGGTTCATTTCATATTGTCGGTTGCCTTGGGACCAACCAACGTCACTAATGGAAGTCTCTAGGTGGTTTGTTAAAGGGTGAATAACCCCCATTTCTTGATGTTGATGATGAGTTTAGTGTATGTTCATCTCCTAATGGTGTTGTCCCCATCCTAGGATCCATATGTTGGTACGGTATTTGTCTAAATCCAGGCCTCGTATAACCCCTCGTGGGTGGTGGTGGACAATAGGAGGGTGGTGGACCATAGTGTGGTGGCGGGGGTGGTTGTGCTGCCTTGGGTGTTGCCAAGAAGTCCTTAGGAAGCGAGTCCATATTCATATAACATTTTCTAGCCTTTGCATCAGCAATAAGAGCCGCCCAATCATCCGATTGAGCTAATGCACCAGCGTTCCCCATCACCTACGTTAAACATGAACAATTCAACACCAAATAAACACTTGAAATGCTCTAGCAAGTAAAAATATGAAGCCACCCAAAAGCTGGATAATGGTTTAAATAACGTACTTCTTAAATTTAATTACAGAGTGGTAGTTTTGTACCCATTTTGACCCATAATCCAACCCCTCATTTTCCACCTCTAAGAGGAAACAGGAAACCCAAACAAAGATTTAAAAAATTCATACCCAAAGTGCCCTTCTCGCTCGAGTAAGAGCAACATTCATCCGGCGAATATCAGCAACAAATCCCACACCATGGCTGGAAGCGCGTACACATGACATGATGATGACATCACGTTCTTGCCCCTGGAAAGCATCAACCGTGTTTATATAGAGATCCTTCCCTTCTTCACAGTTCAACACTACCTCAAACTCACGTTGTATGCATTTCAGTTGTAACTTATACGGTGTAATAATGCCCACAGACACTTTCCTCATACCCAAATTCTTAATAGTTCTCTGTAAATGTTCATATAACCGTAAACAAAACTGAGCTTCATGTACATTCTGGTAAGAAACAGACCCACCCCGATGTGATTCCCGCCCATGGGTAATATCATAAAAAACATACGGTCTGAGTAATGGGTCTTTGTAGTAAAACTCATCAGGTAAATTGGTAACACTTTCACTGTCGGTTAGTCGTCCCTGGTAAAAATGCCGTGAAGGAAAATCACGTATTTGAGGGTGCATTCGATATTGAACAGATAATAATATTGTCGGGCAGCCCGCTTGTTGAAATCTTTCAAAAAGACTTCTACTATATAACAAAGTCCCTGCAGCTTTACTGATAACAGTTGCGGGTAGTTGTTGTGGGTCCCCAACAAGAACGCACCGGGCTGCACCAAGAGCTAACGGTGGTAACACCCCGACTTCACTTGCTTGAGCCGCTTCATCTATAACCACCATATCAAACCCGTGAGTTAACCGTGAGAACAGCTTCCGACCGCTGCTTGATACTGTTGTGAAAACAATTTCAGCCTCATTTGCAAAACTTGCCTCGAGACTAGCTCGGGCTTCCTCCAGATTAAAGTTATAATTACTGTTTTTGAATTTTCCCTCCAAAATTAAAAGACGGGACATCTCCACTAAAACTTTGTCCCGATTCTCCACAACGGCTGCGAGGTTTTGTAACAAGGAGTCACGGTTCTGGTCACGGGCCATTAGAACATCCGGGTCGACACCCACAGACCCTTGGGCCCGCCCTGCATGAGCTGCAACATTAAGTTGTCTTTGAAGTGATGATATTTGTTGAGACAACTGAGCTTCACGGCCTCTTAACTGGTGCAACCACCCGTACACTTCTTCACGGCTTTTAATCAAAAGCTGCTCAGTTCTACGTTCAACTGACACTGCTTGAGCGGCCCGTGTTTGAGAATCAACCCCAACACGAGCAACATCAGGTCGATAAACTTTCATCTCACCGTCAATGAACCCACGGTCAAGAACACGGGTCAAGAGCTCATCTGTTGCAGCGTTCGAAGGTGCACAAACAAGCATTCGTGGCTTGGGGCAGAGTTTATGAAGGGTACGGAAGAGGTTCTGGTCCATGTTTTGGAGAACCTGGTCAATGGACCCACTTGGGGCAGTTTCAGAAGACAGCATTTCAGTTGCTTCTTTGTAGCTTTCGGGTGCAAGTTTTTTAAGTAATGCAGTATAATAATGTTGATACTGAACAAGATGAATAACGTTTAACATTCCCCATACCGTATGGGTTTTTCCAGTTCCCGGTGGGCCTTGAACTAAAGTAAAGGGCCATGGATCTTGTTTTTTTGTTAAACTATTATTTGTACCAGCAGCTGTATGCATTGCAGCCCAGTGGATTGCTGATAACTGGGGCCCGTTGAAGCTTCGGTGAAGATGATCAACAAAATTTGGTGTGAAACATTCCGGCATTGTGGGTGCTTGTTCCTCGTATTTTGGGAAATGCTCTGGACTTGGTTGAAGTATTGCCGATTGCATCTGTAGAAAATTATGTTTAGCCATATCAGTTGTTTGTACAATCATAAAAGATGAATAAAATAATCTTTGGAGGTTTTCACCCATTTAAGTACAAATGGGTTAATTCGAGTTATAAATTTTTATAACTAACAAGGTCTAACTGTCAAAGATGTCAATAGTAGCTCAAGTTAATAACCCACCTGTGAATTGAGTCTACGAAATGCATGCAATGCAATGTACTCTCTTTGGGTTGTAGCCAGAGCACCAAGAATTGTTAGATACCAGACTCCCTTCGGCTGTAGCTTATTTAAAATGTGGTCATCATCAACCTTGCTATAATTGTTAAAAACAAATAAAAATCTTCATTAAAATACCCAACAAACTACAAGATTTAAAAAATAAGATATGGCATAAATTAACAAGCAAACCTGCTAGAATCGTAAGAATCCCCAACGTAAAAATGAAGAACAGCCCCCTTTGGATCACGTGTATCTATTGGTATGTGACGCCTTACAGTACCAGCTACACGCCCACTAACCTCGATTTCCTCTGTAGCTGTTCTCTTGGATTTAACTGCTTGACAACAAAAGATTTTCATTATGAAGCTTAATACAGACTCCTTGTATAGTTGTATTTCATGAAAGTAGTGAAAAGATTAGCAGTTCAGGTTGAAACGTGACAATTTTTAAGCCCAAGACAGGGTTGGATTGATCAATAAACATGTTTCATCCAATTTAAAAAAGTTCATCTTCGACTCGTTGCAAACACAAAATAGACTTGTGCCACTTTCAACCCATTTAACATGTTCATCTTTTAGCCAATTTTTATTTAAAACAAACCGAGAAATATATATCCTACTCAATAGAGTAGGGTCCACAGAGTGTGAGAGGTCGAGAGGAGAGACCCTAGTCCTACGACTCAAAAAAAATTACTTGAAGCGTCTGAGATAAAATACAACCGAGTAGACTCTTTAGTAATTAACGGAAGGAATGCTCCCTCTGTTTTATAAAAATGAGACGCAAACAAACCTGTTCCAGGTCTAGGGGATGAAAGAACTGCAACGTCGCCCTCCTTGAAATTCCATCTGCATTCATTTGTAGGTAGAAGTATTGCATCATACCATCCTGTGACCCGAAATAAAATTAAGACATCACGAAAAGAGAATTTTTTTTTAAAGGCTCACTTAGAAGATATATATATACATAATATAACATATAGTTTATACTTTATATACATACAGAATAAAAATATAATACCTCTTTCTCGCCTCTCAACATTTTTTATTCGAACCATTGTATGCAAGTCTCTAGAAACTGTTTCAGTTAATTCCTCCCAGGTACTGTAAAGTTGGGCCCGGCATTCTTCAAAGAGCAAAGGCTCAAAAACCCGAACATATTCTTCTACCGATTCAAAGCTTCCCGGAACACATTGAAGCTCTGCCTCCTCTGAATCTCCAGGAAAATACAATTATTACAATATAAAATTAAACGGATAACAAGAAATTAAAAAAATTCATACAAAAGGGATTTATATAAAAATAACTCGCATCCTAAACAGATCAGGTTAAATATTCTTCCATTCAAGAGGCTCTTGCGAGAGTTGACCTCCCAACACACTTAAGCTGCAGGGATCCCCTTTTGTTACCCATGGGACTGATCAATACAAAAAACACCATAAATTTGATCACTAATAGTCACAGTTTCCGTAATATATCATATTAGCAAGATGATCAATTCAAACAAATTCATCCGTAATGAGATATTGTTAACATGTATTGTTCTTGCTTCTTGATTTAATCAAACAGATCTCATCGGTACTCGGTATCTACTTTTCCCTTATGCAATATTACAATTTCATTTTTATATCCTCCTTTTTCTGTCCATAAATTCTATACACAGACACTCTACTAAGTGCTACAAACTCATTAAACTGCAGCATGATTTGTACGACATAATTCATTCAATGTTTAATAAAAAATAATATCCTTGTGTATTGTTGCCTATTAATTTCACAACACAAGAGTCAAACCTTCAGAAAAATCCATAAGTATAAATATAATTAGTATCAAAAGAAAAGGAAAGAGAGAAAAGTAATCAACATCACCAAAAACTTCACACTGGATAAATCAGAATTTTGACAAAAAGAACAAAATATAAAATATCATACCCGAATGCTGCCAGAGTTTTTCATTGGTAACCTCACGCAGAAGACGTTCTACTGATGAATCTTGATACAGAGTGCTGACGGTAGTTGGTTTTCTTGAAGGAAGCTTTTTGACTCCTGTTTTTGAATCAATTTGATTTTGACCGGCAAGAGGAGGCCTTTTTATACTAACAAGTGAACTCTTCATCTGTCTTGAATCTGTTGACTGCTTCAATACACTCTGTTTATGATCTGAAAAAATTGTATCCTCCACAAAATGATTCATCCCACTACCTGTCTTTTTAGAACGAGTCACGGGCCCTGAATCCATATCACTCTCACTACATTCAGATTTAGACTCAACATAAATATTCCCTTCGGTGTTTGCCTGGTCAACGACCTTTTCTCCACTGCCCTCCGAAGAATCAAGAACAGGTCGTGATTCTCTCATGATATGCGACGTGGGAGGTAAAAAATTAGGCTTTCTTGGAGTAGACGTGTTAACAGGCCCCGCTTGCTTAACATCTTCTAAATTAAGAAACATGGTTTTCCTAATACGCTTTTTACCCGGCATTACTTCCTTTTGTTGGTCGGGCCGTTTTCTAGGATCGGTTGCAAGTTTCAAAGCATGTGTTGCTTCATTTCCTCTAATCTCTCTGCGTTTTGGACTACTGGTATCAGTTCCTAATAAAACATGGTTACTAATTTCAACCTTTACACTCGACCCCTCGTCATTAGACCACTCACCTTCTTCCTTTTCCACCGTACCAGTTTCCCTCTTTTGTTCTCCTGAATGATATAACGCACGGGTCGAGGAAACTGTCCGTCTGCGTTGGAAACGAAGAGCCGGCTCGTTCTCCTCGTCCATCATTTCATTAAGATAATAAAACCAAATAATGACTTGTGTTCATAACCCATTTCTCATATCCACATAAAGATCTTCAAAAAGATGCCTCTTTTACTAACTAGCATCAACCCAAATCTTTACATTAATGCAAACAATCAAGCTCTGCAATGTGCAAACAAATTTCAATAGGGGATAACTTCAATAAAACTTAAATCAAGTCCAAAACAAAACAAAGCAAACTAGATTGATCATAACAGTCATCAAAACAATACTACATGTAAAGCATTGCATTTTGCAATAAACTAGATTGATCACTAAAACATTCAATTGAAAACTAGATTAAACTGTGGCCTAATTACATTCAAAAAACCCTAAAACGCAAAACAATCGAAAACATTAAGATCTAGGTTTCTAAAAAGCAGTTTATACTACGGAAGATATGGATGATCGTCAAATGATTAAGTTGATTAAGCTAAATTATTGTGATTGTTAAGTTCATTGATGAATATGTATGTATATGTATATGAGAAGATTTACGAACCTGTGTTTATGAATGAAGTTGTTGATACAAAGTGAATTGTGATGATAATAATTTGGGGACGAAAATTGAAAGTATTTCTGTGAATTTGATTGATTGTAGCAAACTATGAATTAGGTTTTATAGACGAAGGTTACAGTGGTGAGTAGATTTAGGGTTTAGTAAGAGGATCCGAACCCGACCCATTTAGGTTTTTTATCTCATAACAATTTTTGTTTCAAGTTTTGAACTTCTAATGATTCAGTTTGATGTTGAATCGTTCATCATCTAGCATTAAAAACGTTTTTCATTAATAAAAGGTCTTTTAACGGTTTAGTTTCGTTCTGAATGATTAAAGAACACAAAGATGTTAAACGGAACAAAATTGACTGTATACCGGTTTTACCTTCATCTCCACTTCTACGTCAGTCTCTCTCTTATCAATATAGTCTCTTAGTGGTTTAGCACTTCGTGGTTAAATTTTGCCAGCATAGCTCTTTACTATTATATATGTGTGCTAGTTTATATGCTCGTGTGTTACACGGGTTTAAATAAACAAATTTAAAATGTTAATCGGTTATCTTGAAACTTGATGGAAATATATGTATTGTTAAACATGAAAGAGTTGGAAATTGTTATATCATACCAAAACAAATATATTAGAACATATGTAAACTTCGAATCGTGGATGCAAATGTTATGGGTGATGCGAGATTAAGGAAATACATATATATAAAACTAATTAGATTAAAACCGAAGGGGTTGATTTAATAAAATAAAACTTTCAATCACAAGGAAAAAGCTTCAATTAAATTAAAACTAATTAGATTAAAATAGAAGGGGTTAATTAAAAAAAGAGTTAAATGCAAAATGCACCCCTGTAGTTTACACTCAATAGCACTCTGCAACCCCGCTTGAATATTTAGACTTTTTGCAACCCTATGCTTTTTAAAGTGGGTCATTTGCATCCCTTTGTTAGTTTGACCGTTAGTTGACCGTTATTTATAAGGGTAAAATAGACTATTTAAAAAAAATCCAACCACATGCAACCTAGGCCGTCAATTATCTTATGAACGATCAATCTCGAATCCGGTGATTTCGTGAAGTATTTCAATCTTAAATCCTCTATAAGATCATACCCTAACCCAATCGCCGAATTTGCCGCTGCCTTCAGCCGTATCGCCACCTCTTTAGTACTACTACCCATCAAAATCACGAACAAAGCAATGAATCATGTTATTTGGTGAAGTTATGTAGTGGTTTTTTCTTCATTCTCACATGCTATGGTTTGAATTAGAAGCATTCAACTATGTTTCTTAATGTGAAGTTAAATATAATAATGTTAGAAATGTGAAATAGGTTGTTAGACTTTGAATTAATGATGAAATAGATCGGTTTTGGTTTGGGTGTATTTTATTGGATTGGTTTTTGTCGCCGCCGGTAATAGGAGGAAATGTTTTACGGGTGGTTGTACCGATGAATAATTTGTATCGAATATTCATATTATAACTGAAAATCTTGGAAAAATGGTTGGATGCTTATTTTTTAGTGTAAAAAGTTGATTTTACCCTTACATTTAACGGACAACTGACAGTCAAACTAACAAAAGGGTGCAAATGACTCATCTTAAAAAGCCTAGGGTTGCAAATGGTCTAAATATTTAAACGGGGTTGCAAAGTGCTATTGAGTGCAAATCACAGGGGTGCATTTTGCATTTAACTCTTATTTTTAAAACGACGAATGGTGCAACAACTTACGAAAACTCTATTATTATTATTATTATTATTATTATTATTATTAATTTCATCGATTTCATTTCTCTATCTAAAACTCCTGCTCTTTTCGCCGTCTTTACAACAATCTTGAATTAAAAAAATAAAAGAACATTATATTAGAATGTTGAAAATACTATGTTAAACTTGGGACTAAAGTTTGATCTTCTTTATTTGATGAATCTTGATTTGTTTTCGCTTGTTTTAAATAACTATGAAGAACGTTAGATAATGCTGGTACTTTAGGTAAATCTTTTGCTCCCTATACATAGACAAAACCCTTTAAAAAAATATCAAAATGAGTTACTTAACCGCTAAAACTCACTAAACTGTTAGTCTTGAGACAACCGGGTTGATATTTATAATATTCTGTTTTATAAGCCTATGAACCATCATAAACTTCAAACTTTTAATACAAACTAACAATTTTAAAAAAATGGAACTCTTTGGACCAAGTGTTTATAAATCTAAATCTATACCTTCTAATAAAATATGGTTTTGAATGACACATATCATTCATTGGAGATGGTTTTGGAGCATTTATCCGCTCAAAACTAAGAATCTTCTCTTTTAAGCTATGCATGGAAATAAATCGATAACATTAAATCACTCATAATCTTGTATTCAAAAGTTTCAATCTACCTTATTTGCATTCTAAAATCATTGTGAAAACGGGAAGCAAACAACTTAAACAAATAACTCATCGCACTTTACGACCTAGACCCATGCATGCCGATCCGTACGCTCAACCCGGAACATACGAGTGTCGTCGTGAATTTTGTCGGATACATATCATTAGGATTATTTGTAGGTATATTTTTCTTAATCTATTTGTTTATAAATTATTTAGTAGGATTTATAAGGCACACAATTTAAAAGCGTCACGATATCTAATGTGATACTACGAATGTATTAGTAGTTTAAAGCTATTTGTTCAAGTATAAATTTAGAGCTTGAATGCAATTTGTGTTTCTATTTTCATATATCATTCAAGTAATGTGTAGTTTATTTTTAAGTGTTATTTTTTTCTTAATGTTTTAGAATTGTGTTTTTATGTTTTCACCCATGTAACCCACGGGTTTAATCTAGTCGTTGAATAAAAAAACATGGCTAGTTCAATCATACGCATCTGAGCAGACCAGCAAAAATAAACAAAAAAATATAACCAATTTAATACATAAGGTTTTGTAAAATTTGATCGAGATTTTATCTTGTTCCAAATTAACAGATGGATAAAGAAATAATTTTGATTGTTCGCATACCACCAAAACCCTAGAAAAAGGCATTGCTTGACCAGTGTTTACAGTACTCATGTGTCTCAGAGGGTGTAAATGGATCAAACATCATGGCTACAGTAAATGTAACAATAAGGCAAAATCCTTTTTATTAGAAGAAAAAAAACTTTAAATGATTGTACTAAAACGCGTAAAAAACTTAGTCACTGACCTACATACCACTCATCAATTGACACGATCACACGACTTACGACGTCAAACTTTCTATAAAACTCAAACAACGTTTCTGCAAATTGCAATACAACTGAGTTAATTGTACCACAAAATATTAAATACAACAATACAAACTAAACTTTAAATTCAAATCTCTCTCTCTATATATATATACAAATAATAAAAGATGAAAAGTGTAATTTGGTCAAAATTTAACTTAAAAAAAACTTTTCACTTGCAAGAACAAATTAGGGTCAAATAATGTATAAACATTTAGCGGGAATATTTTCATGAAAACACAGTTTGGCGGTAAATGAGTCAATGGTGTTACAAATATTGCAAACAGATGTACAAGTTTGAAAAAGTAAACAACAGCAGCAGCAAATGGGGATCAAAGATCTTCTCAAATTTATGAAACCATATGTTGAACCAATTCACATCAACAAATATGCAAACAAACGCGTATGACAAATCAATCAAATCTCATTTCTAATTACAATATTATAATCTTATTTATTATCTAATATTGATATTGATTGATTTGGGATAATTTGTTTTTGTTAATTTTTACAGGTGGGTGTTGATGCTTATTCATGGCTTCACAAAGGAGGTATACTTGTTATGAAATTTGATATGCAAATTGTTCTTTAAAGATTGTGTTTTATGTTGTTTATAATAGGATACATTTAAACATATATTTGCTCATCAATTACTAATCTTGTTTATGATAAGATACTATTAAGTGATTAAACATATATGCTAATTAGTTTCTTGAGTGACTAGTTAGAAGGTAGATTAACACTTAGACCGTTTGACATTTTGGTTATTGGGTCGATATGGTTGGGTATTAGTGTTTTGACAATGGGTTAGGCTGTTTTAAATGCCGTTTACGTAAAGTGACCAAACATGAGAAAACGTGTCTTGACAACTATCAGGTGTTTATACCATTTTCATTTGATCGTTTTAGTTTTCTTGCACCTGAGCTTGTGAAGCTACTTAGCTGAGTCCAACTGATTATTCATGTAGTTTTTAAAAGACTTAGTTTTAGTATCCAGAAAAAGTCTGGCGACACAACTTGTTGCTTGTTTGCCTTCTATTTGTCGTATGAAACTTGAGAAATGAAATTTATGTTGTTACTATTTTCCTAATCTATACATGATAAGATGGATGAGTAGGGAAATGAAAGATAATCTTTGCGTGATGTTTGATGTTGTATGTCTTTGAACATAAACAGCATACTCATGCAGCATGGAGCTTTGTATGAACATGGATGGAGACAAAAAATTTCAATACATAAACTACTGTATGCATCGAATAAATTTGCTCCGTCATCATAACATAACTCCAGTTCTAGTTTTCGACGGTGGAAACATCCCCTGCAAGTCTCTAACTGAGCAACAAAGACATAGGTGAGTGAGTTGTACGCAATTAAAGCCATTTCTTTTGAGACACTTTGTTTTTTATTTATCTATATTGTTATACAGTAAAAGAAAAAGCAGTCGTGAGTTAGCGATGGCGAAGCTCAAAGAAGGCGATATTAACGCTGCAACGGAGATGTTTCAGGTATCATTGCTCGTCGTTTGATCTTTAGAAATGAATATTTTTCCATGTGATTTTAAACTAATGAAAGTTACATTGTTGTATGCAGAGAGCAGTGAGCATTACACCATCAATGGCACATCAACTTATTCAGGTACTCGAATGTCGTCCGTCTAGTCGTCTACTTTCATCATTTTGTTTTTATGATTCGGAACCAAAATATAAGCAGCTACATTCATTTCCGCAGATACTAAAATCAGAGAATATAGAGTTTGTTGTAGCACCGTATGAAGCGGATGCACAGTTAGCGTATTTATCAAGTCTTGACGCTGACAAAGGTGGAATTGCTGCGGTTATATCAGAAGACAGTGATCTTCTCGCCTACGGTTGCTCCTCTGTAAGAAACTTCAACCAGACTTTAAATCTTCAATAAAAATGTTTCTTTTTAAATCTTTTTAGCGCGATATATCATGAATCAGGTTATATTCAAGATGGACAAATATGGCAATGGGGAAGAGATAATTATAGATAAAGTTTTTAGTTCAACGGGACGTTTACCTTCGTTCGTACATTTCACCGAAGAGTTGTTCACTGGTAACCATACACATATATAATACGCTTACGAAAACTGTATTATAAAGGTTTTTTACACTAATAATGACAGCAGTGAATATGTAGGCATGTGTGTTCTAGCTGGATGTGATTTTCTTTCATCTGTGCCGGGAATCGGGATAGGGAAGGCGCATGCTTTAGTTTCTAAATACCGTAACTTGGACCGTGTAAGCATACGACTTACTCAAGTGACATGCAATAAATCATAAATTCATAATAGTGACATTGATTCATTGTTTTACAGGTTTTATCTGTGTTAAAGTATGATAAAGGAGATCAAATGCCCAAAGACTATTTCGTATCGTTTAAAGAAGCTTTAGCTGTTTTTCAGCATGCCAGAATGTTTGTAACGTGTTCATTGCCATTTTTACATGACTTTGTATGCTATGAGCCTGTGATTTTTACAAGCTTTTCGTCCTTTGCAGCTACGATGCAGAGTCAAAAAAGTTGAAACACTTAACACCAGTTCGGGAAACGCTTTTACATTACTCAGCTGAAGAGCTTGATTTTTTAGGACCGTATCCTTTTAAAATTTATTCATTTACTTGTGATAGGGTGGATTCAAGTAACGCTTTATCTTTAACGGGTCGAATGGGTTAAAAACAGTTATTTGTTATATATTTCACTTGCTGATTTATTTTTTAAACAAAGTTAGTTTTTCTTGACTATGGGTAGTGAATTATCTTCCTCACAAGCGTCTGCAATTGCCGAAGGTGAACTGGATCCATGTACCATGAAGTGGTTTAACGCGGTTCCTAGTTGCAACAATCAGTTAAAAAAACCAATTACAGTCAACAATCCATCTAAATGGTTGTCATCAACCGAACCGCCTAGCCAGATCTTGAAACAGGAAGAAGGATGTTTTACAATCGTCTCATCTCACAAAACCGGAACAAAAAAGATCACATTGATGGAGAAAAGTAAGCCTATGTTCAATTTAGAACAATTATCAGATCTTAAACAGTTGACAACAAGCAGCAAAGTTTCAAGCAAAGTTGAAAGAAAAAGATCATCAATGGTTCCGAATAACAATCCTTTCAAGAAACAGAAAACAACCGTGACGAATGAATGTGCTATAGACGTGATACAAGTTGACGATTCGGAAACAGCACCTGGCTCACAGATGCCCAAATCTGTTGTAGAGAAAAAAAGTGTCACAAGTGGAAAGAAAGTTGAGAGTAACAAAAACACAATCTTGAATTTTTTCTCAAGATGCAGTTCTTGATAGAAGATAAATGTTCAACAATCATTACTTGTAACTTGACCCATCTGATCATTTTTTGCCAAATGATCAAGCAAAATTTTTGTCATTTGCTTGTTTCAAGATGCCACATAGGCGCATAACAATGTGAATGATTCAACTCAATTGAATGACCTGTCTTTTTTCGGTTTAATGTGTTCAAGTGTGTTTTGATACTGGTCAATACACATAGAAATATACTATGTATTTATGCACACGGGCCAGCAAACGACGTCATAGTTTGCAGCTATTTTTTGGTTTATCGTTCATATTTTCTGTAAACAAGAGGCAGTGAACATTATGTTCAAAAGTGAACTTGAAAGATGTATAGTTTATATGCATATGATCTTGTTTGACTAAGATGTTTGAATAATACATATTGGGCTAGTGTGGAAGTGTTCAAACCATTGGGCTTTACAAATTGATGTACGTATTGGGCTTTCAAAAGCCCATAACTCGTCAAACCGAGCTGGTGTAAATGGTTCTAACCCAACTCGAGTAACCAAGACGAATCACTGTCTAGTGGTCCGGCTCTCGGGTTACAACATTTAAAATATTTGGTTTTGGTCTCGAGCCGGTTTGATCCTGTAGCTCATCTCTAGACTATTTTCATATGATATCTTATCTATCTATTCTAATAATTGAGTAACACATCCACATGTTACCATTTTAACTACTCCACATAGGATTTTGCTTAGATGTCATGTTCTTAATTAATTTGATGGAGAATTTTTAGACGGGTCATGGTATGCTCCATATTCGAAATAATCCGATATGTTTAAATTAAAAATTCACAAATTATCATCAATTATCTCCTAACCCGATATGTTCAAATACAAAATTTATCAATTATCATGATCTATATCTTAACCCGATATGTACCAAGTATCATGAATTATCTCCTAACCTGATATGTTCAAATAAAAAACTTATCAATTATTATGATTTATCATAACCCGATATGTTCAAATTAAAGTTTTACCAATTATCATTAATTATTTTATAACTCGATATGTTCAAATAAAAAAATTAACAATTATCATGAATTATCTCCTAACCCAATATGTTTCAATAAAAATTTACCAACTATTATAAATTATATCCTTTATTGTAACATATGATTTTTTATATGAATATATTTGTAAATATCCAAATCGATTTAATAAGAGATATGTTAAAAATAAATTTTATATGTAAATTGAGTTAAAACCTATAAAACTAAAATCCGTGTAGTACACGGATACTAATCTAGTGTTCTACAAATTAAGAATTAACTATTTTTGTTGGTGTTAATTTCATAAGCCTTTTTAGTTTTTGCATGAACATTTCATGTATGAATTTGTCATGATTTATCCTTTTGTTTTGAATCAATTTTTTTAGCCGTGTAAATGATTGAAGTCATTATCTTTACGATTTGTTAAAGCAAAATTTGTTGTTAAGAAATTTAAAGCAAAATCTTGAAATAAATATAATGAGAAAAAAGTCAAAATCTATTAGTTGTGTAGGCGATAATGCGAATACAATTGATAGTTGACTTTTTTAATATATATTTTTAATGATCCACTAAGCTATTATAGTTTTCAATTATACATAATTAAAATATATACTATTAGAGATGTGTGTAGTTTAATATTTTATAATTAAGTTCATATAGTTGACCTGATCTATAGAGTATGCTTATTTACTACTTATTAATCTTGATTAGATTATTGTTAAACATTTTCAAACTACACAATTTATTAAAAGTACTATATTTTTAAGCTTAGTTTTGGTTACCAAAATTATCATGTATCATACTCTTGGACACATACGCACACATATCATCTATTAAATATGACCGAATGTTGAAACTATAAAAAATTTAAAAAATACAATGTGTTGTACCATGTGTCGCGAAGCGTTTATGACTTCGTTAAAATAGTATTACGCCACACATGTTACCCGTGAGAATCCATTGTGAGAAAGAAGGGAAACTTGACATATAGGAAAAATCATACGTGGACATGTTAAAATGTTGTCAAGTGGTGTGTTACTTAATTTTTATAATATTTAGATTAGGATGTGTGTCATTACGTCTTTTTTAACAAGAAGTTAAATTATACATTCTAGAAAAATTAAAAAGCATAACTCGAAATATACTAGAAAAACAGCGACTTTCAAGTATGAAATGTGGTAACTTCATTGGATGCAGTAGTTAGAGGGGAAACTTGACAGGTTTAAATGGTTTTTTTTAAAAAGGTGGGAGAAACTCCCTAAAATATTTAGCGATGTCTTTTTTAATTTATAAAATAATTTAAATCTATGAGCTAAATGCATATTTCCCCCTCCAAAACATTATAAATGTATATTTATCCGGCCAAAAAAATCAATTGCATATTTCCCCCTATAAACAACTTTAATTTGCAAATATACTCATTTTTATTAAGGTCATTTAGTTAACATTGGATATATATACAATTGCATTTTTTAATTAGGGAAATATGCAACTATAGATGTTTATAAGAGTAAATATGCAATTAAATCTAAATCTATATACGCTTGGTTTACAAAAGTGAATAAAAGTTCTATATTTTATTTTTTGTTTTGTTTTAAGGAATTGTAATGAGCATATCAAAAGTTTTTAACTTAATATAGATCTTTATTGATGTCACGTTTACCCGATTTCTTTTACAAGTAGGTAAAATAAGTGAGCACTTAATTTACTTAAAAATAATAATAATAATTTTTAGTGTTACTGATAAATCATCGACCATTTTTAGTGTGTCACTAAGTTACAATATACTTTTTTTATAACGGCAACAATTTTATCAATAAAAACTCTACAAGAGACTATACAAGAGGAAATAAGATACAAATCGACCTAAAAAAACCAACCCAGAAATAAGAGATCCAAAAAGAACAATATCCTATGAACCGCCTTGACCCAATGATGCGTAGTCGGTTTATGCAAATATTCTTTTTCGTAAAACTTAACAACACTTTCGAAAAACAGCTCCAGCATTCGCAAAAAGCACTTTTGAAAAACAGCTCCAGCATTTGCAAAAAACTCTTTTGTACACACTCAAGCGCAAAAAACTCCTTTGTACACATTCAAGCAGTCATCAAAAGCGTCTAAAGCATTCATCTATGTTAGTAGATGTATTATTAATAAAGCATTCATTTGTATTAATTGATGTAACACTAATGAAACGATGATTTACTTTTATAATAAGTTATTTATCAATGAATTTCTTATTAGTTACTTTTATAATATTTATCAATGAATTTCTTATTAGTTACTTTTATAATAAGTTATTTATCAATGAATTTGTTATTGGTGCACTGTGTTCATTTGATACCAAAAAAAAGTTAATATAAAAAATGAGTACATCAAACTTAACATTTTAGTATACCAAAATGAATATTTAAAGAGATTTTTTTAATTTTATTGTATAAGTTTACTAAAACAAGGCAACTTTGCTATGCTATAGGTTGATAATATATTGCAAACCACAGCATAAAAAGTTCTGGAAGATTGCCACGTGTAGGGATGATATTGCAGAAGAGAAATAGACTTAATTCTGGACCGTTGGATTGATGTGCGCCGTATGGTGCAGGGTATGGTAAGAGTGTACTACCCACGTGGCAAACACGTGATTTGATGAGCTCATGTTAGCCGTAACCTGCGCCGAAATCAAACTGAAAGTTGACTATTGATTTGAGTTTAGTTTTAACTATGGTTATGTTTAATGAATCCAGCTCAGACATTCTGCTTAAGCTACCTGGCGGCTTGAGCCGTTAGCTTAACTTTCACTTAAATACCTATTTTAACCCTCACTAAGTTTTCAAGATATATATTTAGGTGGTTCAGTTTGAACTATTGACAAAATAACGGGTTAAGAGAGGTTTGATATTACGTGTTGGATAATTTGAGAGTCGTGAAATGTTTTCAATTTATTACATACTTTGGTGGTTTGGTTTGAACTATCAACGGAATAAAAATCAGAAACAATTTATAAGAGTAACTAAGTAGGTGAAAGATGTGAGAATTTCGTGAGCTAAAAGTGTGACCAAAACGAGAAGCTTTTGCGTATTAGGAAAATGAGTTGCGTTTGGCAATTATCATTTTGAATTCAAAATATATGACTCAAATTACGACATTTTTCATATCGACTTCAATTTCAGCTTCTGACCCTTGGACCTATGTGCTCACCACAAATTCACAAAGCCCCTCTTGGAATCTTATTGCTTATGGGATTTGTCTCAAGAATCAATGAAATTCTAATACCAACAATTTTAATAAGTTCAATAGGCGTGAAGTCTGTATCTCAGGACGTATTTGATGAATAGTGTCTATATTGACTAACAAGTTAATCTAATTACATTAAAACATCAGTTTTGAATTAAAAAAAAACTAAGCGGCGTAAAAATATTTTCAACAACGGCCTGTTGATTGTTAAAGTGATAAAGTTGAAACCTTTATTTTTATTGAATTAAAAAAAAAACTAAACGGCGTAAATTTTTTTTAACGACGGCCTGTTGACTGTTAAAGTGATAAAAATTAAAACCGTTACTAGCCAATCTGATAATTAAGACCGGTAAAAACTGAAAAGTGAATGTCGGAATTGTTTAAAACTAATATATCATAAAACTAGGTTAACACCCGTGTGTTCACACAGGGTTAAACGGTAATATATATATATATATATATATATATATTATATAATTATATATCAATATATTTGGTTAATACCTATTTGCATGCATGGAAATAATATTTGCCATTGTTTAGTAATTTTGGATGGATATCAAATCTTTAGCCATTAAAATGAGAATGAATGCGGTGGTGACATATGTCACAGTGCAGTGAGATGTGTTAGCAATTTATTAGAAGTAGAGATTATTCATTGTTGTTGTTTAAAAAAACTAAATCTAAAAGCTATTTATTGTGTGGTAGATTTTTATGTTTGTTTGAACGGAATTTATTTTTAAACGGTGCTACATTTTTATGAGTTTTTTTTAATGAAGTACATGAAGAATCTAACTTAGATTATAGCAACACACCACGAAATAATATAATACAAAATTATAACTCAAAATTTTGTTTTCTTCGATCCAAATGCCTTATCCCGTGACAATCACACTCTAATTTTTACTGAAATTTTATATATTATATATCACGTTAATTTGTTTCATTGTCTTGTTCATTGTATACTCACTAGTCACTACTATTATAATGGCTTATAATCAGTTATAGCGATAACTTTGTCGTGACCTATAACGACGAATGTTCGCAACCATATTCCTAATAGACCTATACCACGGTATATAGTTGCTAACACAGGTTGCAAAAGATAGTTGTCGTTATACCTACTTGAAATCTTTTAATTCAATAACAAGCTAAACTCGTGTGTCAAGTATCTCATATGCATATTACGAAAATATTTTTTTATTATGTTTGTTTCTCGATCTTAGCATCCTAAGTAAAAAAATAGTATAGTATATATTTTAGATCATTATAATGACACATGACTAACAAATAACAAAATTGATTAAAATTAGTGTTTTAACCGGTTATCAGTCTTACATTACACTCGTCATATGTTTATAAAAATTAAAATTTAAAACATATATATATATATATAATAAGTTGTGATACATGTTTTTTATGTTATGAACACAATTAGTCGAACGAACGAACGACCAGAAAATGGCTGCGATGTGGTGACCACATGGGAATGAATATTTTGTTACTTAATCCTAGGACTATGCAAAGACCACGTGGCTTGTCTCTTATTCCGTGAAGTAAGCATCCCCCTTGTACCAAAATACAATTTTCTATACATTATAAAATATATTCCTCATGTTTAATTAAAGACAAATAGCACGTACACCAGGTGAGGGTGAACTGTGGAATAGGGTAAGACGGTAAAGGGTGCATAGAGTGGTAACAATGCCGTCATCAAAACGATTTATATACAGTTGCTGGCTGGGTATGGTAATCTGTAGAACTGTGAAATTACACGTTTGTTTTATAAATATGTAAAACTTGAAAATGTGTATAACTTTTTATCATGTGTCCTTGTAAAAGAAATACTTACTTCATATGTTCCACATAGATGGTAAAACAATATAATACAACCCGTACCGCCAGTGGTGTCTGAGAAGACTAAGAAAACTCTTTTCATATCGGCTATTTTTATTTGAGCAGGAATTATTATATGATTCAAATGTTAGCTTGAGTAAACGTTTAAATTACAAAATATATAGTAGACGTTAGGTTGATTAATTATAATATACAAGTGTAAATGAACGATCATGACTGTGTTTATGTCTGATCTTTCAAATAAATGAACAACACAATTTTGACGCGTAAGTTTATGTATTGAGTATTGTAACATAAGTATTAAAAATGGTGATTACTTAAGCATAAAATGTTCGTTTTATAGTGTGTGTTTCTATATAAAAAACATCATATATATGAAAAAGTTATAGTTATTTAAAAATCATAGAGAAAGTTGGTCGACAAATGAAATTAAAATAACTTTATTAAGGACCAAAGTGACACGAGAGATAGTTAAAAGTATAACTACTATTGAATATATAAAATAACTTTTTTAATTTGTGTTATTATAATATAATATATCTATACACATATCTTTTAAATCTATTAATTATTATATTATTACAAAATAACATAACATTATTCTTATAATAAGTGTGAGAAAACCAATGGTATTTGACTAAGGGTGTGTTTGGATTGCCTCTTAATGGTTCCATTAAGAGGCAGGTGCTGAATCGGTCAGCACTTTGGGTGTTTGTTTCATTCAGACCGCGCCTCTGAATGGTTCCATATGGATCTGAATGGTTCAGCAAATAAAAGATGCTGAATGAAAAACTCCCCCCTTTACCCTTTGCCCTAACTCCTTCACAACCAACAAACTCGGCACTCTCCCCATCTCTCCCATCCACATCGCCATTCAACATCCACCACAATCTTCGGTGACGTCTACCATCTCCGGCGACTTCCACCATCTCCGGCGACTTCCACCATCTCTATCATCAGGTAAGCGCCACCATCTTTAGAGATTTTGCGATCTGAATCTTGGAAGAGGTAGAAAACTTCATCGATTTATTTTCTAGCATAATGTAATGATATACCTGTTTGTTTACCTGTGGACATCATTCATTGGTGTTCGTTCAGTATGTTAAAAGGTTTGATGGAAGTTAATGTATAACAGTATGATATACAATGGGAATTTTATCTTGATTTATTGTTCTATCACATAGACATGATTATAACTCATGAATGAAACAAAGTTTGAGAAGTGTTTTGTTATCTGCACGAAGCTAATACAGCAATCTCTTTCAACTTCCATCAGTAGCAAACTTGTTAAAAGAATTTGATAAAAATGGTGAATCTAGAATTGTATATGTGTATTAAAAGATCATCAAGCTTTGAGGGTTGTATTTCTTTATGCTTGCTTGTAAGATTTGTAGCCATAAAAATGAACTGTGAGTTGTGTTTGTAAGAATTTTTTTTTTAAGTAGTCACTTGCAACCTAGATTCATATCAAATTTTTTTAGTTAAAACCGGCCTTTTAGTAACTTTGAAATAGGCAATATCTTGTTTTATGATTATAGGATTTTAGGATTTGAGATTGTTTGGTTTGTAGATTGTTTAGGCTTGCTATATGTGCTTTGTAAAGGCATGTGTTTATATGAAAAATATGTTATATAGGTGTGTTATATGTGCTTAGGTTTGCTTAAATGGCGCAAAGAAAGCCTAGGATGAATTGGCAACTAGAAGGTGTTGGTAAAACCTTTCTTGAAGCATGTATTCATGAATTGACACTCCATGGCCGTGAAGGTAGTAGCCTTAAACAAGCATCATGGAAGAACGTAGCTGAAAAGTTGAAACAAGAACACGGTTTCATAGCGGATCAACGTCAAATGAAAAACCGTTATGATTATCTAAAAGGAAAATTTTCAGCTTGGACAAAGCTTAAAAACAAAACCGGCAATGCTTATAATTCCGTAACAAACACAAATGTTGATTGATAAACATAATCTTTCTAATGATATGGATGCATGCATGGAAAAGTTAGGTACTTTGGGATGGGAGGAATCTGATGCAAGATACCAAACGGCGCTTTTGCTCTTTGGAGAAAGTGCTGATATTAGGAAAGTTTGGTTACAACTTCAACCTTCCACTTGTGAGCTTTGGGTTAAGAATGCAGGGGCGAAGTATGGGTTGTTATGATAGGATTTTATAGATGTCTTTTGTGGATGTTTAGAAGGATGCTTTTTGTGGATGTTTAGGTGGATGGTTTTTGTGAATGTTTAGATGGATGTTTATTAGTATATTTTTGTGGATGTTTAGGTGGATGTTTATTAGTATATTTTGTGGATGGTTTTATGTAAGCTACATCTATGGATGTTTTCTTGAATGTTATGTTTATGGAAATTTTCTTGAATGTTATTTTTATAGATGTTATATTTTGTGGAATTTTATGACAGGTATGGATTCGGAAGATGAGATCATAGTTTTCATTATCCTTTGTTGGTATTGGTTACAATTAGCCTCATCAAGAAGAACTGAAAGTATAAGAGATCTGAACTCGGCATTAACCGGTCATGCATACACACAAGAATTGTTGCATGGGACATCTACACAATGTCATGAGATGATGCGTCTTTCTCGTGATGCATATGTACTATTATGCAACCATTTCAAACAAAGAAATTGGTTGCGAGGTAGTAGGTCAATAACCATCGAAGAAAAGTTGGCTATGTTTTTAATTGTCGTAGGACATAATGAACGTTTTCGAATGGTTAAACGAAGGTTTCAACACTCAACAGAAACCATTCATAGATGTTTTCATGAGGTCCTAAATGCCATGATGAATTTCGCAAGAGAAGTTATAGTTCCTACATCTAATAATGCAATCACAAATATATCAGAACGACATAGAAAGCTAAAACAAATCTTTCCTGGCGCAATAGGCGCGCTAGATGGAACTCTTATACATGCATCCATACCTGTTGATCAACAAACTTGCTACAGAGGAAGGGGAAAAGGTGAATGCTTTCAAAACGTCTTAGGAATTTGTGATTTTGATATGATATTCACGTTCGTATGGGCCGGATGGGAGGGCATTGCACATGATTCACGCGTTTTAAAAGAAGTTGCATTTAACCCAACTTCCAACTTTCCTTTCCCCCAACCAGGTTTTTAATACTTCTTTAACCATTATTATTAAAAATGCCACTTGTTTTTTTATGTAAAATTATTGTTACTAACGTTTACAGATAAATATTACCTTTGTGACGCTGCCTATACCAACACTCGTGGGTTTATGACTCCCTACCGTAATACGAGGTATTGGTTAGCCGACTTTCGACGACAACGCGCTCTGACTAAGGAAGAAAGATTCAACCATGCTCATGCCAAACTCAGAAATGTTATTGAGCGTGCATATGGTGTTTTGAAAGCGAGATTCCCAATCTTGAAGCAAATGGCTCCATTCCCTTTTTCAATACAAAGAGACATAGTGATTGCTTGTTTTGCCGTCCATAATTTTATAAGGAAATACAATATTCATGATCAGTTATTTATGGATTTTGACGAGAACAATATGTTTTCTGAAATACATGGGGGAGAAAGTGAAAACGAGTTCGTTCAGGACATAGAATGGGGTTCACACAGCATTGAATACATGAATACCTTGCGTGATGAGATAGCTACTCAACTAATTTCAAATGTTCCAAACTAAAATTGTATGCCGAGTATTAATATCTTTATGGATTTTAGTATGTTTTCATGTATTTTGAAGGATTAATGCGTAATTTGGATTTTATATGATACTTTGTAATTTCATTTGATAATTATTTATCATTCAGTACCGTTATTATGAATTTTAACCAAACAGATACATTTCAATCAGCACTTAATGGATCAGAGGGGTAAAATAGTCATTGTACACAGTTATTCAGAGGTCCAACCAAACAACACTTTACTGGTTCAGCACTTAACCATTCAGACCTCTTAACCATTCAGACCTCTTAACCATTCAGCATTTAATCATTCAGCACTTGCCAAACAGCCCCTAAGTGTTTAAGGTGGGATACTAAACACCCATAAAAATAGAGAGCTTTAAGTCGCACATATGACAAAAATAAAATTAAAATGAGAGGTTTCAGATTAAACCAGAAGTATCCTCATCAAATGCGAATTTTATCTTATTGAAGAGGGTGCGATCACAATTAAAAATGAATATATGAGCTCAATTAAGATAATATCTATCTTTAGAATTAGATTCGTAAATTTCAGTTAAAAAAAATGAAGTATATCATAAGAAACATAAATAATTAATTGAGTCCAATTCCTTGTCTAATGTTAGCATTATGTCACATGCATCGTGTCTTTTATTTTTTTTTCATACGTTACAAAACGTAAAAGATACAAAAATGAAAAGTTTTTTTCTTTTTTGAATAGTTACTTTCTAAAAGAATAATTTGAATGCGATACGATTTTCTTTATAGGTATTTTTTACATATTTTCCCTTCCTAAGCCCATCAATTACATATTTACCCAAGCCTTAAGTTTAATTACATATATCCCTTTTGACATAATAAATTACTCATTTACCCTTTTTTTTACACAAACCATAATAAAATATAAAAATATATTTATCAAGATCATTAAGGGTAAAATAGTAAATCAAAAGACTATTTTAAAGAAATTGGGTAAATATGTAATATATGTGGTTTAAGAAGGAGAAATATGTAATTGAATTTAAGGAGTGGGTAAATACGTAATAAATGATCTTATGAAGGGGATATATGTAAATGCCCCTTCTTTATATGCCTTTCTATATCATTTTTTAAATAATTTCTAATCAAACAAGACTTGCTTTAATATAAAACTATTACACTACTAACTTACTAAGTTAATACATGTGTATTCATACGGGGTTGAACGGTAAAAAGTTTTATATAAATTTATATTAAAATGTTTAATATTAAATTTTATATTGAAGTGAGTAGTATTTAATTTTATATGGACATGGGAGATAAAAAATTTTACAACAAAATGATAAATGTGCAAAAAACATGGTAAAATATGTATATATTAGATCCGCACATTCATCCGGGTCAACCCAAGATCCGTAAAAAGGCTGAGACTTATTATGGTTGCGAGTAGCACAGTGTAGTGTCATTGCTTAGCAATTTATTAAAAGAGAAGATTTATAAAGTGAGATTAAAACAAACGCCAGAATATATAATTTTTTCCTAAAGTAATCCAGTTGTCTGGTTGTATTGACTAGTTGTATATATATTTCTTATTCAATCAATTAACTTTCTCGTTTAGAGAAGATGCATTTTTCTTCATTTATGCTAGCAAGACGTTAGAATCCTAACATACAACAGAAAACCAAAAACAACAAAATACGCCTACAAGAACGGTTCGAACACCACAAATGCCACACTAGCATTATACATTTAGCCTATACGTAAACCATAAAAAAATTCACCATAAGTCCATAACCTTTTCCACCACACCATCTATTGACAAAAGCTTGGCTTTGAAGATGAACTCGCTTCTTACCAACCAAATGAACTAAACGGTTGTCATCAAGATTAAAGATCCCATCCCTTTGAACTTATCCGACCCGTGCATTACTTGGTAACCATCAATCATATCTCTTATAAAAATGTTCACGGACTCACGGTCATATTTCAACCACACCAATGAACAAATTATACCTATTTAATGTAACTTAAGAGTAGAATATTTATATGTTTAAAAAAATAAATTATAACTTTAAAGTAGGGACCCTATTGACGGTGTTTGATAAGATCAAAGGAAAATCATTTCTTTTGTTAAAACATAGGGCTAGAATTAAAGACGTTGTTTAACAAAATTACTGAAACGATCTATGGATACAATTGGTGTAGCTTTCTTGCTCCGACGTACCCTAACGTCTTGCTAGTGTTTTTTATAAAATCACTATTAAAAAAGAAGTAGGGACCCTGTAATTTTCTCTTACATGTTTAAAACGTACTAACTTTAATGAACTTTGCATCAAATTCAAACTCAAAATTCTCAATTTAGTAAAGTGAAGTGTGAACACGGTTTTGTAGTCAAACCCATACCCATCTACAACTCATTAACCGACACATGCCCGTTTTCACCGCCACTTGTCTATCCTATTCACGCGTTTTTACCGGCCACGTCACCCACGAGATGACCTGTAACCTACAAATCAACACATAATTCAAAAACAAAAAACAATATATCAATTATCAATCAAACCTAACCATGGTTAATTTTCACCCTATATAAACACCACTTCTTCACACCCAATCACTCAAACACAAAAGTGAGGTCTTGAGAGCTTCTTCTTCACACACTCAAACACACACTCCAAATTTTTCTTTTTTAAATTTTTATAAAAGTTTATATATTTTAAAATATTTTATAAAATCCCCCCTTCTATTATCCCCGCTTCTGTGTATCCCTTTCTGTAAATCATCTGGTCTTTCAATTTTTTAAAAAATTATTACAACTGTTTTGGGTTTGTTTTATGGTTTTTGATGATTTTCAAGATTATTATCAACAAAAAAGCAAACTTGATTTGATTTTTAATTTTTTTAAAAAAATTGAGTCTGGTGTTTTCAGAATAGAGATCCATCTTTTTTAATTGGGTTCTATTTTTTTAATTTTTTTTAATTTCTATCAAAATCACCTTTTTAAGGGTTGTTTTTGTTCCCTAAAGGTTGATTAAAGGGTTTTATTATTTATAAAAAAAACCCATCTTTTTTCTTGATTTTCTGGGCTTTTTCTTCCTGAAAATCATATTTTATCCTTTTTTTAGTTTTTTTATAAAATTTATAAATATTAATGGCTTCATCAACTGCTATGAATTTCTGGAATAATAGTGGTTGTGAATTAATGGATGCACTTGAACCTTTTATCAAAAGTGCACCAATTGAATCCACCAATTACCAAAATACCCTCCCATATCCTTCTACATCTTTTTCTGACATCTACCAACAACCTGAATTGTATCCGGATTGTTTTTTTCCAAACCAATCCGGATACAATCAACCCGAATCTTCATTCGGATTGAACCAACCAACCGAATACATCGAATCCCCAATCTACCCTTTCCAAAACCAAATGGACTTAAATTCCCCATTCTACCCTTACCAAAACCAATGTCCACAAAATAACTTGAATTTCATTGACTTAGATCCAACACCCGGGTCAATTTCCGGGTCCGGATCCGGATCCGGGTCACCACCCAAACCCGCAAAGCTTTACAGAGGTGTAAGACAAAGACATTGGGGTAAATGGGTTGCCGAGATCCGTTTACCCAAAAGCCGAACCCGGCTTTGGCTGGGTACATTTGACTCATCCGAGGAAGCGGCTTTAGCTTATGATAAAGCCGCTTTTAAGCTGCGGGGAGACTACGCTCGTCTCAACTTCCCGCAGCTTCGTCACAACGGCAACGATTATAAGCCGTTGCATTCTTCCGTTGTTGCTAAATTGCAAACCATATGTCAGTGTTTGGCGGAGGGGAAGTCGGTAGATGGTGGTACAAAGTCTGGTGGCAAGCGATCGAAGGCGCCGAAAGCGCCCGAGGTTGTGAAAGTGGAAGAGTTCGAGAGTGAAGGGTATGCCGGGTCAGGAAACTCGTCGCCTTCGTCGGATTTAACGTTTCCGGAGTTCACCGATGACGATAACGGTTGGTCCGAAAATTTGTCGTTGCAAAAGCATCCGTCGTATGAGATCGACTGGGGTTCGATCCAATAAGACGTAATAAATCGTGTAAGGTAGAGCATAAGTAACCTTTGTCGCTAAAAAAACGTTCGTGTAAGGGCATTATTGTAATTTTATAGAATGGTAGGTGCTGTTTTGTAATTTGTGTAGGGAAGTTGGGAGCTATCTGTGATGGATTTTTTTGGCAATTACAGGGCTCACCAATTTATTATAGGGGTAGTTTGGTAAATTCATGTTTTTATTTTTATTTTTATTTTTATTTTTAGTTTTGTACTTTGGGATGATTATTAAATCCGTATGTGTCATTTTATCTATTAAAATGGTGTTTTATTGGCCATTGACTTGATTGATCTAGCATTTTTTTTCTTAAATTTTGAATTGCAATAGATGTATATATGCTCTTAAACAATTACATAAAAATAAAAGGCAAATGAACATTAACAATTTCATAAATATAGAAGTCAATAATTTCATAAATATAGAAGTGAAATGGACAATAAACTATGCCGTTAACTCTTTTTAAATAGTATTTTAAAAGCTACATTTAGATTCTTTAGTTGTTTACCGTTAAACAATTGATGTAGTCATGTGGCTTGTTGCCGAGAAACGGGTATAAAAGATGTTAAATGGTCAATGTGACTGCATACCAAAAAATAGACTAAGGCAGTATTTTTAGTGAGAGAACTGATATAAAAAACATGATCGCCTTCTTTCAATAGTAGTTCTCTCTCTTCTTCATCTGATCCTATCTCTTGGTTGGTCTGGTTCTTTGTTGAATGTGGAATTTAGATTGTATCCAAGTGAAAGGTTATCCTAAGTGGATGCTAAGATAGCAAGCTTATAAGTTGAGTTAGCCCACATGGATAGACAATTGGCTAGTCTCATGACTCGGGTTCAATTTTTTCTTAAGAAAGACAGACTTACTAATAGGCAGTATTTGTAGTGAGAGAACTAATATAAAAAAATGTTAAACGATCGATGTGGCTCCACACACAATAATAAACACTCTTTCTTAGCGTGAGGTATAAAAACATATACCCATAAATGGATACGAAAAGATGCTTTTTTAGGGCCAAAAGAATAAATATTATATATATTCATTATAATAAAGGTATAATAATCAGGTAACAATTACAAACTAATTATATCAACCAACTTCACGTTTAAAATATTAACAGAAAAGAAATATAAAGTGGGTTAAACTAGAAAAGAAATATAAAGTGGATATTTACGGAAAAGAAATATAAAGTGAAAGCAAAGACATTAACTACTATGATGTTGCGTTTTACTTGTATGATAGTAACCTTTTAACAATAGAGTTGTGATGAATTTTCGTTACGAGAGTAGTTCTGCGGAAGTCTCACTAAGCTGCTTATAAGTGTTCATAATGATGATAGACCGGGTCTTTAACAAAATCATTACACTGTATCTTTTAAGTGCAATGGTCTTACAATACGTCAACCGTCGTTTTAAAAAATATAAGTGTAAAATTGTTATTTTGTTTTAAAAGTTATATTCATTTAAAATTCATCTATTTTACTAGCTACTGTACTTGATAATAAGCACTTGACGAATCGTTGTTGATATATCATGTTAATATTATTGAAGGTATTTAATCATTAACTAGATGTAGTCGCCGGCTCGCACGTTGTGCGAGCCTTTTATGTTTCTAGTTAACTCTTCATGTCTAGTTTCGCATTTGTTAAACATAGATCCCGACAGTCAAATTAACTGTTATCTAAAATGCAGAAAATACAGACTGCTTATATGATTTTTCAATAGATACCATTCGAGTTGCACATCCGTTGACGTCATCTACACACGACACCGCATCAACACAAATTATCGCCGCCGCCGACAACCATCTAATCTACCCAACCGGACCACCACCACTGTCGAACCACTCCCAATCGGATTTTGTTTTATCTCTTCTCTTCTCCTTGTTCCATCCCAAACAATATTACCAATGTCCTTTGATTATGCAAATAACAATTCTTTAAATGGGCTAAAAGTGTAAACTAATAAAAATATTTTGGCAAAAATTTAAAACAAAAAAGTTCACTATAGAATTTCATAAAAATCCATTGATTTATCAATTAAAAGGAGATGATTGTGCAAATAACAATTCTTTAGATGGGCTCAAAGTGTAAACTAATAAAAATATTATGACAAAAATTTAAAACAAAAAAGTTCACTATAGAATTTCATAAAAATCCATTGCTTTATCAACTAAAAGAAGAATTAGTCCTACAACATGTAAAATTGGTTGATGATTATCCTACACATGATTGTTTTTAAAACTTAGTGTGATGTTAATTAGTTTGACTATTGATCCACTATGTAGATGGCAACTAATGCTGTAACTAAAGGTACAATTAAATTTTTTTCGTAACAAAAATCCATAGGAAATATCAGTTTGTGCATTAGTCCTTGCACCATTTAAGACTCAGTCCGTTGTCTGTATTAACATTAAAGAAAATACTATAACATAAGTTATAAGATGCATTAAAAAGAAAGTTCAAAAACCATTTTTAATGTGCTTCATATACATAGCACATAACAATAAGGTTTTTAACATATAATTTTGGAGTTTATCACCGATTTTCATTTACTTTCTGTGAATCGTAGAATAAATTTTATAATAGATATATATATTCATTGTTATTGTTAACAAAAATTTACTGAAAACTAAAGAAAGATGTTAACGTAACGTTAAAACAACGAAATATCAATAAAAGATGAATTATGAATAGATGACCTAATCATTAACTAATTGGGCCAGCTGATGGCATGATCGAAAGTAGATTCTCATACTTGATGATATGGAATTGTATAAATGTGGAATTTGGCCTAACCAAAGTAAATCCTCGTGAATCTTGAATTTTATAAACGTTGTTAAATTAAGTAGTGGCGGATATTTAATAAAGTTTATAAGGTATTTTAAAAGAAAAATTTCGTTCAAGAGTATCTTAATTTTTGTTTAGGGTATCCCGATACTACTTAAAATAGTAAGAGAAAATGAAACCCTGATACTTAAACGGATGAAATTTCATTTGGCATTGAAAGTTAGAGGTATCTCGAGATACACATGGGCTCTTCATAGCTCCATCCTTGCATAGTCTAAAGTGAGAAATTACACTTATGCTAGTTAATGTATCAGATAAATGGTAGCTTGTGCTAGCTAAGTGTTTTTTAATAGGTTACAACATGAAGATTGATACTCTGCTATAGATCAATCAAATTGTTATTAGTGTTTCTGACTCTTTAAGATTTAAATACACACTAGTTTGTAAAAAGAAAAGATATTTACATTTAAAAATATACTATTATAAAATCGAAGTGAGATGTAACAATCTTTTGAAACATAAGCTTTAGGATCATAGAGCTGACAATTGGGTAATCTGTTTATATACGATAAGATTTGTTCATCATAAAGGTAAACCATGTAATTTTATAAAAATTTTAAAATAATTAAATTAGGAGCCTATGGTTTATCATTTCTCATCCTTAATACATAAAACATATAACTGTCACGCTCAAACCATCAAAGCCATGTATTAAACGAGTCATTTTCATGTTTGGTACTTATCGCGCCGACTTTAACCTATTAAACACGATAATACACGATTTGTCAACTCTACTAAAAATGCCACGAAGGCACACCAAGCCGTAAGAACGATTACCACCAACACCACACACTTGTCTTTGACATCACTGACGAGTCAATCCAAAAGAAACAAAAAAATATGGAAAAGGATGGCTTTAGACATATAATTTGCTTAGATGCTAAAAACAATTTAAATAGCGAATATTGATATACAATTAATTAAAGTTTTAACACGAAGTTGATAGATTTTATTCATCTTAAATAGTTTGGGCCGAGATGGATCCTAAGCATGTTTAGCTAAAAAAAAGTAGTGTTTAGGTTAACATGATAGGTTCAAAGTCTTATAGTTTAATTCTATCTAAGTATGCAAAAGAATGAAGTTAACTAAAATTTCATGTTAAAAGAGTTGCGTTTAGATTTATTTCAAATTTTTAATTTTATGCCGGGTTTAAACTTTAAATCGCTAAGCATAAATGACTCATTGAACACCGGTCTCTTTTTGTATCATTATTTTTTTTTCCATGTTAGAACTTAAAGTTAAACGTGACACCACTTAACTCGACTATGGGTAAATGATAGTGTAGGTTTTATTAGTAGTTTTTAAAAGCTTGGTATAAAATATAAAATTGTTACTATATTAGTTATTTATTTTAGTATTTTCAAATTGAAAGAGTAAGTGTGGGTTTTTGCTTTGATCAAACTTTCTAGAACGGCATGCGCATTTACAATATTCCAATATTTCAAGATCCATCATCACATACAATCTAAACCTTGGCCCACTTAAGAAATTTGATTCCCAAAATCTTTTATATAGTTTTGAAATGATTTAAACATGTATAAAGTTTATAAAAAGTAACATAACATAAAATTTAACAAAATCCTACTCTTTATGTATCTTTTCGCGATTTCATCTTCAAAACACGAGCTTATGTTCTTATGAATAACTAATATTATAAGATCAGTGGTAGAACAAAATTTTTCAGCTAAGACTTCACAACACAATCTTATTTTACATTTACTACGTATAATATATTGGTGATCATCTGTGTGGTTACATTGCAAGAAAACGACAAACGAAAATGTTTGATACATTTTTTAATTGGAAACTTGACTGGACGAACGGCTAGCAGACGCAGCCTGACTTGTTTATAATGTGAGTCAAGACTTATGTGGATACATCAAATCATGCAAGAATCTTTTCATTCCATTCTTTCATCCTAACACATTATGATTCTTTGTTTGCAGCAATGTATGAACCATGTTCACACTCAAAAAGAGTGTACATCCAAAAAGAAGAAGCCATTTTATATGTATATCTCTTTCCACTTGTGATCACTCAATGGAAGATAAGGATTCAATCAAACTCTTGAATAGGGTTTGTTTTAAGCTTCAATGAAAGTAGAAGATATATACCCCACCACCACCACCACTACCTATCAAAGAGAATATATCATATGTGATATATGTTAAATATCATACTATTCTATTTTATTCTATAAAGATTTCAAGAAGAATAATTACATAAGAATATAGAGGAAATAAACTAACATGCAATTTATAACATGTATTCTTTTTAAACATCAAGTGGGGTGTAAAAAAATATAAAATTTCCCAAAGTAAGGATGAGTAATATCATGAACTCATAACACTTATGTAATTTAAGTAATGTTTTTGTGGTAGGGAATGCTTCATGATGAATTAACTAAAAAAATATCTTGTTTGATGGAATTGTTTTACATACCCACAACCCATAAGTTTTGAGTGGTGAGCTCTAAAATGCTCAAATTGTATTAGAATTAATGCTCAAATTGTATTAGAATTTAATGTAAGATATGAGATGCTAAATTATTATATTTAAATCTAGGCAAAGGATACTTTTGTTGATTAAATTGTTATATAACTTATATAAGTAGAGAAAAAAAAACTAAAATTAACTAGTGTTCAAAACAACACTTTTTTATATATAAATCACGTAATCCTTTTATTTTTTATTTTTTTTATTTTTCGTTGGATAAAAGGCTAACATTACAGAAGAAACAAAAAATAAAAAAACAAACAAACAACAAAATTGATGATGATAACCTATCTTGACAAAAAAAAATTATGCAAACAGATAAGCTCACACTAACTACATTATACTTGGATATGATCCGAAACACTCATACAAGCTCACACTAATTACATTATACTTGGATAGGATCCGAAACACTCATACGTTAACACATATGGGAATCATATTGAACATGACAAATATGTTAGTGGTTTGTGTAAATTTAGTTACGTTAGAAGAAAGTTAGACGATACTAACAGAGTCATAAAATATGTATGCAGCTCAAAAGATTAGATTACAAATCAACAGAAAGGTTACAAAGTCAAACAAATTCAACACAACGTTGACAACACATACCCATATATTCAACCTTGTTATTAGAGGAAGGAAGAGTACGAAGACACGATCAAGTACTTAAAGTACTAAAAGGTAAGGTTGGAAGTGGTATTGAGTTAAATCCAAATACAAACCATTTTGCAAGGAGGTGAGAGTGGTAAACCGTTTAAGTCCGAAGGATACTTAGAAAATGAAGGCCAAAAATATTAAGTCTAATCCATTTCCTCCAGAAAGGTAACCAAACAAACATAATGTTAGTGCATGTGTCCATTCATCACAATCTCCAACATCAGGAAGGCATCAACAATAGGGTTTAAAGTCTTAATCTTTGAGACCAAATGTCGACAATAGGGAGTTTGTAGATAATCGCACATGCTTTTATTGTGGGTTGAATGGTCATGTAATTGCAAGATGTTCAAAGAAATTAAAAGATCTGTTGAACATCAAACCTAATCCTAAGGTTATTTTAAAAGAACCTGAAAACATTTCTAAACCTGTTAAAACGATTAGGAAAGAAAAACAAGGGTTGGTTGAAAAGAAAGGCAGAAAGAGAAAAGGCCGAGACTCAATCTTTTCAAAGAAATTCGAAACCTAAAGTGTTTGTAAAGGTTTCGAATCCTCAAAAGTCTTAGCAAAATGTGAAGAAAGTTTCTTAAAACAAAATTGTTTTAAAACCTAAGGCTATGTCACCTAAAGCACAATCGTCTATCTTTGATGATAAAAGAGATTGTCAACTACAAGAAGTAGCATACCTTAATCATCAAATATGTACATTAATGGTTGGCGTAAATTTAATTAACATATCTTTGTTGATAAAATATGTTAGTGGTTGGTGTAAATTTACTTAAGTTAGAAGAAAGGTAGGCGATACTAATAGAGTCATAAAATAGGTATATACAGCTCGAAAGAGTAGATTACAAATCAACATAAAGGTTACAAAGTCAAACAAATTCAACACAACGTTGACAACACGTACCCATATATTCAACCTTGTTATTAGAGGAAGGAAGAGTACGAAGAAACGATCAAATATAATTTTAACATCAATGATGAAACTTGACCATTTATAGTAACACAAGGTCATGTTCATATAAACAAAGTTAATGGCGCGTTGGCCAAATTTTCAATTATATTTATTTTTCTTATCATTCTAGTTCTTATTCGATTTTATTATTTTAACTTATAACAAAGTTCATGGCCTTGGCAATACGAGTGGAGTTATTCTACAAAGTTGAAAAAGGCTACAAAGTCTAAGAAGCCATTCCAGCCGTCGGATCAGTAAATCAATGGCTTAGATTCACGTGGTGGCATTATCGTAAATACGGGTAAGTTTTTTTAAAAGCGGAGGGTACATATGTAATTACCCACACAAAACCCTCCTCTATACCTTCTTCTTCGCAAATCAAAACCCTCCCCATTTCACTGCAATAATCATCAATTAATCGTGTCGATAACAAATAACAAAAATGGATCTGGAAGAACAATCAATATCTGGAAATCTTCGAATTTCAGAAATCGAAGAACAAGCTTCACCATCACACAATGACGAGGTGGAAAAAAACACAAAGAATAAACGAAAAAGAAACAAAGAAGGTAAAATTTGTTGTGTTATGTTATACCTATTGTGTTATACCTGTATATTCGTTTGGTTTGGTTAATGTGTTATATTCATTTTGTGTCATATTCCTGTTGTGTTATACCTGTATAATCGTTTGGTTTGGTTAATGTGTTATGTTCATTTTGTGTTATCTTCCTGTTGTGTTATACCTGTATAATCGTTTGGTTTGGTTAATGTGTTATGTTCATTTTGTGTCATATTCCTGTTGTGTTATACCTGTATAAATCGTTTGGTTTGGTTAATGTGTTATGTGTTATGTTCATTTTGTGTCATATTCCTGTTGTGTTATACCTGTATAAATCGTTTGGTTTGGTTAATGTGTTATGTTCATTTTGTGTCATATTCCTGTTGTGTCATACCTGTATAATACGTTGTTCAGCTGTGCTATATTCCTGTTGTGTTATATTATTGGCTAATGTGTTATTCTCTTAAGTACACTATGTGTTATATTCTTTTTTTTTTGTGTAACACAATAACACTATGTTATTTTGTGTTATCTTCCTGTTGTGTTATACCTGTATAATCGTTTGGTTTGGTTAATGTGTTATGTTCATTTTGTGTCATATTCCTGTTGTGTTATACCTGTATAAATCGTTTGGTTTGGTTAATGTGTTATGTTCATTTTGTGTCATATTCCTATTGTGTCATACCTGTATAATACGTTGTTCAGCTGTGCTATATTCCTGTTGTGTTATATTATTGGCTAATGTGTTATTCTCTTAAGTACACTATGTGTTATATTCTTTTTTTTTTGTGTAACACAATAACACTATGTTATTTTGTGTCATGTTCCTGTTGTGTTATACCTGTATATTCGTTTGGTTTGGTTAATGTGGTATGTTCATTTTGTGTCATATTCCTGTTGTGTTATACCTGTATAAATCGTTTGGTTTGGTTAATGTGTTATGTTCATTTTGTGTCATATTCCTGTTGTGTCATACCTGTATAATACGTTGTTCAGCTGTGCTATATTCCTGTTGTGTTATATTATTGGCTAATGTGTTATTCTCTTAAGTACACTATGTGTTATATTCTTTTTTTTTGTGTAACACAATAACACTATGTTATTTTGTGTTATCTTCCTGTTGTGTTATACCTGTATAATCGTTTGGTTTGGTTAATGTGTTATGTTCATTTTGTGTCATATTCCTGTTGTGTTATACCTGTATAAATCGTTTGGTTTGGTTAATGTGTTATGTTCATTTTGTGTCATATTCCTGTTGTGTCATACCTGTATAATACGTTGTTCAGCTGTGCTATATTCCTGTTGTGTTATATTATTGGCTAATGTGTTATTCTCTTAAGTACACTATGTGTTATATTCTTTTTTTTTTGTGTAACACAATAACACTATGTTATTTTGTGTCATATTCCTGTTGTGTTATACCTGTATATTCGTTTGGTTTGGTTAATGTGTTATATTCATTTTGTGTCATATTCCTGTTGTGTTATACCTGTATATTCGTTTGGTTTGGTTAATGTGTTATATTCATTTTGTGTCATATTCCTGTTGTGTGATACCTGTATAATAGGTTGTTCAGCTGTGTTATATACCTGTTGTGTTATATTCTTTTTTTTAACAGTCCTTGTGTTATATTATATTAGGTATAAAACCAAGAAAAAAGAGTGAGAGATTACAACTAAAATGCTTCAGTAGATTTAAAAACGACAAGTCTTCACCAATTGAGATTGATAACGATGATACTGAAGAAAAATGTTAGTTTACATATATATTCAGTGATTAATGCATTTACGTTGTGCTAATGTTTAATGTGTTATTTTGATTTTTATTTTGCAGCTGAAAAGGAGATTGCTGATACGGATATTGCTGAAAAGGAACCAAAAAAACAGAGGTTGAAACTTAAAAGAAAAGATTACAAGGAAGATAATAGTCCAAAAAAGAAAATAAAAATTCATGAAGAGTCAGCAACTCCATGTTTCCCTTACGATTGTGAAAAGAAGCTGCATTTAAGATGCTCTCCAAAACTCCTTGTATCGGTTTTGTCAAATTTGACAAAAAAACAAAAGGAGGCAGTAATTGAAATGGGTTTTGGAAAGTCGTTGTGTCTATCTATACACTTCATACCAAGTTGTCTTGGATATTGGTTGTTAAAAAACTATGAACACACAACTGACATTTTTAATGATGGTAATTTCCAGTTCAAAGTTACTGATTTTTTAGTGAATGAGGTATTGGGTATACCTAATGGAGAAAAAACCGTTGAATACAAGTTGAAGCCAAATGCAAGTGATCCAGTTGTTGCTGAATGGAGAAGTCAATATGGTCAAAACCTTTCCAAGAAACTCTTTATTAAAGAATTTTTTGATTCTATGCTCTTACAAAAAGAATGTGGAAGGATCTGGAAGTTGAATTTTCTGGTATCATATATGACTACTATTGCAGAATCGATGTTGAGCAACACTGTAAACCAAAGGTTTTTAAGATCAATAACAAAGAATGCAGATATTTCAAAGCTTAATTGGTGTGAGTATATCATTTCCTGTCTTAGAAGAACAAAAATAGCATGGCTTCGTGATGAGAATGAACTCTATAGTGGCCCTCTTCTTGTGCTGGCGGTAAGAATAAAAAGTTGTATTTCAATATAACACAACAGTAATATAACACAACAGAACATAATTCTGTTGTGTTAAATTATACATTAGAATATAACACAACAGAACATAATTCTGTTGTGTTAAATTATACATTAGAATATAACACAACACACGACAGAATTATGTTGTGTTAATACTCAATATACTATGTTTTTTTGTTTTCTTAAAGTATAACACAACAGATCAGTTTTCTTATGTAGAATATAACCCAACATATTTATTATGTAATATTGTGTTTTTTATGTTTAATGTAGCTTGTATATGCCCACCAACTTGAAAAAAGGAAAGTCAATTATAACAAGTCTAAAGAAGGAAACATTCTTGAAAAGTTTGATCACACATATTTTGTTGAATTGGAAAAAACAATTAAGTTAAATCTGAACAATGAGAAAGAGGAAATGGTGAAGGGAAAAATCAAAAAATCTGAAGTGAAGAAAAAGAAAACAAAGAATGAAGGCATATGCAAATCTGAAGTGAAGAAAGTTACAATGAAGAAGAATAACACAATTAAGGAAAAAAAATGAAGAAAGCTGATTTTTATGTTCAGGAAGTAAGTGGAATGAAGATAAAAGTAACAAAAACATATTCTAGAAGGAAAGGTGCAAAAGACACAAAAGGTATTCTTTCATGTTTCTTTTATCCCTATGTTTATATTAATTGTGCATAAGACACAACATGTATTCTTTTATGTTCTTTTGTTTTTATTAATATTAATGTTATTGCAGAAAAGGATAATGTTTTGATGGATGTTGAATCTGATAATGATGTTGATTTTGAGAGCAATTTACAAAAAACAATTGAAAAGATAGTTGAACATGTTGATATAGGAGAATCTGGTGTTGATGAGTTGTTAGAGGATGGTGGTGAAGGTAATGAGTTGCCAAAAAGAGATAACAAAATGAAGAACGAAGAGGTATGATTAGTAATTATTTTGCTTTAGCATTTAGTATAATACAATATAGTATAACACAACAAATAAAAACACAGTAAGATATAACACATCAGAACATATTTCTTATGTGTGTGATATTCCTGTACAAATACAACATAACACAACATGAATCTGTTCTTTTGTGTTATATTGTTCAAAACATATTTATGTTGTGTTATATTCCTGTTTACAAATATAACATAACACAACAGGAATATAGCGCAAACATATTTATAAACCCATCAGGAATATAACCCAATGATATATAACACAACATGAATCTGTTCTTTTGTGTTATATTGTTCAAAACAGATTTATGTTGTGTTATATTCCTGTTTACAAATATAACATAACACAACAGGAATATAGCACAAACATATTTATAAACCCATCAGGAATATAACCCAATGATATATAACACAACATGAATCTGTTCTTTTGTGTTATATTGTTCAAAACAGATTTATGTTGTGTTATATTCCTGTTTACAAATATAACATAACACAACAAGAATATAGCACAAACATATTTATAACACATCAGGAATATAACCCAATGATATATTTATAACAGAATAGGAATTTAATAAACTATACTTGTTTCTTAGGTTACTGCAAAGTTGTTGGAGAAAGAGTTGGTTGAGTTTGATGAACATGGAAAAAGGATACAACAGTTGTTAAAGAAGGCAATACATGATTTTCCAGAAAGCAAAACAATTAAGGAACAAGAAGAAAAATGGATATCAGTGATAGGAAAATATAACACAACAGAAAAAAATGGCAGTGTTATTAACAACACTCCAGTCATTGTGACAAATTCATTAATGCAAGATATTGATAATGCATTTCAAGCACAATCAATGATGTCGAAAGAGCAACCAGTAAATGATAAACAGTTATTTGAAGAACCACAACATGGGGCTGAAGGAGTTGAAATGGGTCAAAAAAAGTTTGTGGAAGAAGAAAAGAAGGCTGCGGGAGCTGAAGTAGATGAAGCACCAAAATTTGATTTAGAAGGTGGTTCAGGAAAAAAGTTTGTGGAAGAAGAAAAGAAGGCTGCGGGAGCTGGGGATGAAGGATATGAAGCACCAAAATTTGATTTACTAACACCAACTCCAGAAAATTTAGAAGGTGGGTCAGGAAAAAAGGTTGTAGAAGAAGAAAAGAAGGCTGAGGCAGCTGGGGATGAAGGAGATGAAGGACCAAGTTTTGATTTACTAACACCAACTCCAAAAAACTTAGAATGTGGGTCAGGAAAAAAGGTTGTGGAAGAAGAAAATAAGACTGAGGGAGCTGGGGCTGAAAGAGAGAAGGCTGAAGACATATTGGAAGCTGAAAAAAAAGAAACAGTTGACAACAATGACAAAACATCACAAGGAGAAAATGATTTTTCAACTCCAGCTTCAAAGATTGTGTTAAATGCAGTTCCAATATCAATAGTGAAACCCCCACAAGAGAAAGAAAAAAGGCCAGAAAGAATTAAACTTCCGTCAGATGCATGTTGTTCCCCTTATGTTCAAAGGGAAGTTGTGATGAAAACAAAAAGGACAACTTCAGAAAATAATGTTTCTCAATACTTGTTTGCAGCCACCGGAGATATTTGGTAAAATATTCTTATATACATTATAACACAACAGGAAGATAACACAACATTGATGTATTTTTAATTTTTTTATCAGGGATACTCTGTTTGAAATAAGTGATATTCTATATATTCCAAGAGGGGTGCTGGAGTGCCTAAAACCCGGAGTTGAAATTGAAGCGGAACTCATCAAATCATGGGCCTGTTTACTTAATGTAGAAGAGAAGAAGAAGAACAAGACCTCAATGAACAGGCTGTATTGTAATCCTGAAGTTATTGTAAGTTATTATATAATTGGATAATCAAATAATTAAATAATGGGCATTATAACACAACAGGAAGATAACACAACAGATATAACACAATTGGATAGTCAACAAAACACTATAACACAACATGAAGATAAGACAACAGAATTATAACACAATAGGCTATTACACAATACGACATTACACAGTCAGAATTTTTTTGTAACACAACAGAAGTCTGGTCTGTTGTGTTATATTCTACATAAGAAAACTGTTGTGTTATATTATACATTAGAAGTTATATATTTTGTGTTAAATTCCTGTTGTGTTATACATGTATAATAGGTTGTTCAGCTGTGTTATATTCATTTTGTGTTATATTATTGGCTAATGTGTTATAATATTTTTTTGTAACACAACACCAATCTGTTATTTTGTGTTAAATTCCTGTTGTGTTATACTTGTATAATAGGTTGGCTTGGTTATTGTGTTAAATTCCTGTTGTGTTATACCTGTATAATAGGTTGTTCAGCTGTGTTATATACCTGTTGTGTTATATTATACATTACAAATCTAATGTATTATAACACAACATAATATAACACAAAATGAATAAAACACAATAGGTTCTATTACAAGTTATATAACTGTTTTATTTGTTTTACAGATTAATGACGATTTCTGGGAAAAAGAGCAAGTTGAAAATAATGGGTTTTCAATGGAACTTGAAATGCTTCTACAAAAGTTAAAAATAAAGGATATAAAAACCTTTGATCTTTTTTTCGTTCCAATTTATAGAAGTTCACACTTCTACCTCATATGTTTCAATTTAAAAGATGAAAAGGTTCTAGTGATTGATAATAGTGCTGCTGGAGAATATAATGCTAAATATGTTGGATTTCCAGAAAAAGTTGTAAGTACATGAAATCGATATGCGTATTTATAAAACAATCTGAAGTTTAACACAATTTATTAATAGAATGCACTTTTTTTTTTCAGAGAACATTATTTGCAGATTATCTTCATACCTCTTCACATCCAAAAGCTGAAACTATAAGAAACACAGAGATAGTTCGAGCAGAAATGACTTGGAGAACAACTGAAAATTATAAAGATTGTGGGATATTTTTAATGAGGCACATGGAATCATATAAGGGTGAAGATATAAAAAAATGGAACTGTGGATTTAGTACAAATCAATCAGAACATACAAAACAAATTGAGGATTTAAGGAGGAAATATGCAGCCAAATTTCTGTTGCATGACATGAATGAGGTAAGAGATAATGTAATTGAATTTATGAAGAAATACAACTCTTTACCTGCTGCAGAAAAATCAAAATTACAGAAAAGTTCAAAGCAACGGATTTTGAATAGGCTAAGTTCTTAATATGTGTCATGGTTTGATGATATGTTTGGTATAATGGTACAATGTTGTCATGGTTTAATGATATGTTTGGTACAATGGTAAAATGTTGTCACGGTTTGATGAAATGTTTGGTACAATGCTAAAATATTGTCTTGTTTAATGATATGAAGATCCTGTTATCACAATGTTTTAGTTGGTTTGAATCACCAGTGCATACACAATATAATAACACAATGATGCAAATAACAAAATGTAACAATGTCATTGTTATTTAGACACATTGATGTATTGTGAAGTTTTTTGACAGGTACATTCTATTTGAAACAAGTAATATTATTACTGACAACCTGTTTGAAATATGTAAAATAACAAACGAAGTTTTCTTGAACAGAAAAGACACAATGAAATAAGGAATGTAACACAAAATGAATCAAATCACAAAATCAATATAACACAAATTCAATATAACACAAAATGAATCAAAGACAAAATGAAATAAGGAATATAACACAAAATGAATCAAAGCACAAAATCAATATAACACAAAATGAATCAAAGACACAATGAAATAGGAAGTCAAAAAAGAATTGACACAATAAATAGATTTCAACTGTGAAATAAGACACTATAGTGTAAATAACACAACAGGAATATAACACAACAGGAATATAACACAACAGGAATATAACACAATAGGAATATAACACAACAGGAATATAACACAACAGGAATATAACACAACATGAATTTAACACAACAGGAATTTAACACAACATGAATTTAACACAACAGGAATTTAACACAAAAGAAATATCTGTTGTGTTATATTTTACTGAAAATCAATGTAACACAATAGGCTGTATAACAAAGTTATATAATTGGTTTGTTTGTTTTACGGATTATAGTCAAAAGATACTTGACACAGTAAATAAATTTCAACTGTGAAATATAACACAACAAATAACATAACTCAATGAATAAAATCACACTGAACTAAGGTGATAAACTTCTGCCGAATAAAACAATGTGATAAAAAGATCTAGACAATAAATAGAAAAGACACCATTTGTCTAATAACACATTGAAACAAATGACGTAATAAACTGTTAAGAAAGTGCTGAACTACTTGATGGGTGCGGTGCTGAACTACTTGATGGGTGCAGTGCTGAACTACTTGATGGGTGCGGTGCTGAACTGCTTGATGGTTGACATTGTTGAGCTGCTACAGTTCTCATCCTTTTTGCCTTTTGACCTGATTGACTAATTGCCCTATCACGAGTTGTAATTACACGTTTAGGATGAATACCAGAACCTTTTTTCCTTGTTTTAACAGGAACACGGAATGTAAGATCACATGGTTCAGTCCTTCCTGTCACAGATGCAAATCTGCTTTTCCTACTTGGAGGTGGTGCAACAACTTGAGACTCATCAATCTTTTTCATGTAAGCTTTCAAACTATCTCTATACTCACACAAGCCTTCTTTGTTCGTAACCAAATGATTTATGATATAATCATTTGAAAACCTACATTCACGAACAACAACTTCATTATCAAACCAACTCTTATCACAGCCATCCATTGTATTAGAAGACTTTAATGGACTATTTGGTACAGCTTCCCTTGTCCAACGTCTACAAATATATTTCTTTGGAAACTCTCTTATTTCAAAAATTCTAAGAACATAGAAACAATGCCGACATAATAACCCAAACTGTTCAAACCGATTACAATTGCATGAAATTGTCAAATCTGGTTCTCGAAACATAACCTGACATATAAAAACAAAAGACAAATTTAGTACAGAAAAAGACACAATTGAACAAAAAAACACAAAAAGACACAATGCAAGAAAAAAACACAATACAAAAAGACAATGTAAAAAAGAACAGCTAATTCTTACCTTAAAATATGAAGTACATGGTTGCAAGAAATCTTTAACTTCAACCAATACAAAATCATCAACCTTACTGGTGCTCATAGCTACACAATTGTTAATCGCATAATCTATTTCCAATTGTTGGTCCAAAAATATTGTACGTGTATAAATTTGTGCAGCTTGTCGTTCAAGATGAAAAGTACTCCACAATTGTGCGTCCGTGTATCTAGTATCATGATCATTTTTTCTATGATCATACCTTTGAACTTCCATTGCAGAATCAAAATGACTTAAAAACTCAACCAAATTAGATTTTCGATTGCAAAATTTCTTGAAAAAATGATTCTCACTCTCGCATCTTGATGTGGTACGCATAAGCCCAGACAACTTCTCATCCTTATAATATGCAGGAATCCAATCGTGCCTAATATTATATATATCACCTAACCATTCATGCTCACTTAAATTGAAATCAGAAAGTATTATAGGCCATTGCCTTTCAAACTCATCAATAGGTATAGAATCATCCCATACTATTCTACCCAACCTCTTTTTGAAATCTGTAGTACCACACAGATTTGCACCAACCTATAATATATCAAAAAAGCAGCAGAATATATTACAAAAGACACAAATACTTAAGAACACATAAAAAATAACACAATATATTACCTTGCTAGTAATTTTGTCCCATATATGCCACATACACAACCTGTGTCGGCTACGTGGTAAAACATCTTTAATAGCCCTCTTCATTGCTGCATCTTGATCAGTTACAACCACTTGAGGTGGAGCACCAAATGTGCTAAGAAATGTTAACAACAGCCACCGGTATGAATCAGCAGTCTCATCACCAAGAAGCGCAGCACCAACTGTAACATTCCTATTGTGGTTATCTATGCAAGTGAAAGGAACAAACACCATTTCATACCTGAGAAAACACAATGATGAATATAACACAATAAATTTCACACAATGAAAAATATAACACAGTAGAATATAACACAATGATAAATAAAACACAATAGAATATAACACAATGATGAATATAACACAATAAATTTCACACAATGAAAAATATAACACAGTAGAATATAACACAATGATAAATAAAACACAATAGAATATAACACAATGATACATATAACACAAATAGAATATAACACAATGGTAAAAAACATAATATAATAACAGATTGGAAATTTTAATCTCACTTATTTGATTTATATGTCGCATCAAATCCTAGCACATCACCAAAAACAAGGTAGTTTCTCTTTGCCTCTTCATCAGCCCAGAACAAGTTACCTAACCTTCCATCCTCTTTAATAGTATAATGACATGTAAAATTGGGCAAGAACTCCATCTTATTCAAAAGACGTTTCAACATCATATCTGCATCATGCTCACCAATATATTCATGAAAATCCCTTTTATAATTCTTAAAATCAGACTTTGTAGCACCTACATCCTCAAAACCACCATACAAACATTTCCAAATGTTATACGTTTTTACTGGACCAATATTGATAGCAGACAAAGCATCAATTGCATTTGCTTGAAGATGGGTAACTTTTCTCGCAGCAGTCAAAAAATGAAAATCTTCATCACCAACAAAAAAGTGGTTATGTCGTTCATCGAACTCATATATCTCATATTTCATATCTAAAGTTAGCTGCAGTTTAATATTTGCTTCACAACCACATCTCTTAGAAGGTTTCCTACGCCTTGCCTTCCCTTTACCAGACTTAGAATTTAAGGTATCAAAAGGTTTACCCTTATTAAAACCTTCCCTACTGCAACAAAAATACTTGAGTTTAAGATCACCACCAAATTTATATCCTGTATGTCTCCTAATAGAAAAACCAGAAGAACGACCATATTGCTTGTAAAACTCAAAAGCTTCATCAACTGAATCAAAACACATTCCGACCACTGGTTTACTTGAACTATTTGCGACAGGTTTGTAATACTTTATCCCAGTACTTGGTGACACAAGCTCAATACCAATTTCTTTATATGTTGAAAAATCTACAACAATAAACACAATGTCAGAAACACTTTAAAATCAGTAACAAATTTAGTATATATATATATTTAACACAATATATAAAGACACAAAGATGATACACTGATTATTATTCAATAAAATAACACAATGACATTAAAAGAGCATACATATAAAAAAACACAATACAGTAAAGACACAAAGACATATTACTAACAAATTTTAATCTATAACTATAACACAATGTATAAAAACACAATAATTATAGAAAACATACATAAAAGACACAATACAAAAAGACATAATAATGATGTTTAAACAATGACACTAAAAGACACAATGTTGTAAAATAACACGATACACAATATATTAGTAACAAACTTAGTATATATCTTTAACACAATAAAGAAAAGACACAATACAAAAAGACACAAAGATGATGTTTACACAATGAAATAAAAAGACACAATGTTGTAAAATAACACAATACTGTAAATACACAATGGCATATTACTAACAAAATTACTGCTTATCTTTAACACAAAAAAGGAAAAACACAATGATCTAAAAGACACAATAACATATTAGTAACAAATTTAGTATATATCTTTCAATAAAACTGAAAGACACAAAGATAACATGAAAAACACAAACATGACAGAAAAGGCACAATTACAATCTTACCAGTCCCAGCTGCATCATCCATGGCGATTACGTTAAACGAAAACTGTGATTAAATAAAAATTAACAAATCGAAATTGATTGATTCATAATCGTCGACAGTTGAAGCGAAAAACCTTGATGAACTTCGTCCGCTTCCGTCTCTCCTCAACAAACTCTAAACCCTTATAGCCAAAACCCGTTATGTGCAGATTCCCTAAAATACCCCTTCGTGTATTTTCCAACCTTGGACACGTGTAAGAAAACTATGGCTTCTTAGCCTTTCTAGCTTTTGTAGCCTTTGTAGCCGAACCTTTTTCTTGGCAATACCCATCCCAAATTTTTTAGGCTTAAGCTATCACGCCAATTTTGTTTTCCTTTTTCATCCTTTGTAAAATATGTGATGCCATCTCCATAAAAAAAGTGAGTACAATTAGTCAATTACAACATAATGTCTCATCTACCTCTACCTTTTCTAATAATTGAGTAACAAATACACATGGCATGATTATAAAATGTCCACCTAAGATTTTTCCTATGTGTCAAACTCACATTCTTCCTATATATTATTTTATGCGAACCTTCAACTGGGTTTATGGGTTTGAATTTAACCCGATATTTAGCATATATCTTATTAATATATTTTTTTATTTTATGAAAACAAATAAAAAAAACTTGTATTATTAATCTCTATCTATATCTTATAACTACTTTTTAGTAGGATTTTGATAATTTTTTAATTTAAATAATCGTTATGAAAATACTAAATTTATTTATTTTGGATTTCAAATATATTCATTTAATATACTCGTAATTTTAATAATATTACTTATTTTAATAGTAATTAACATCTTTAATAGAATAATTAAGTTATATAATATTAAAATAATTATTTATATTTATTTGATTTAGCTTTTCTAATAACAAATCTTCTATATTAATAAAAATATATCGTTTTTATCATTCAACCCGTGTATTACACGGGAAAAAAACCTACTTTTTAATAAAAGGGTGTAAATGATACAAAGATATTTTACAAACATTGAGCCCAGATAAATATTGCAACAGGCCCAAAGGCTCAGCCACTAACGAAGTACCAAAATTTTTGGCCTGTTGGGTCTTGTTTAACTCGAGTTTTTACAACTAACATAACGAACGAGCTTCTTACTTTATTAAATGCTTAACCGACAAGTGAGACATAATATGTTATCATTACCGATCATGATTTTAGCATCTGCAACTCAGAGATTTATCTTGGTAGCACGCTTGAAAGATTAAACCGGACATGCCCTTGCCATCAATCAATGTATGATTTCTTTTACAAATCATAATAAACTGTTTGTCAATAAGAGGGATACTATGTTGTAAATAAAATTAACTCTTTTTGAATGTTTTGGTTGCTTATAAACTGAAGACTTAGATGTTCTTAGTATGATAGAATTTTCATGGTGGACAATTATTCATGTTGTATATACTTCTAAAATGTAAGAATGGTGATGGCTGAGCTTTAACGACAACATGTCTGGCTTGAATGCCGAATTAGTTTTTCTATGAGACCCCCAACTTTGACGCGGGACACTACTATTTTTTTGCGTGTAACAAAGTAACGATGACGCCATAATACTCACACATGTCAAAAACCCAATGTCATCATCGTAATACATATAAGGAAGTAACAAACAAGCATTAACTGAGACCCGACCACTACATCACTATACAGTTATAACTGATATCTTTATGCTGATATGCCCCTCAAGCAAAGATGAAACTCAGTCGATGTTTAGCTTGAAACAAATGAAGAAAACAAAAAGATAAAATTAAATTAGAAAAACACCATTGATTGTTGTTGTGTTATATTTAAGATAAAAAGCAAGACTTTATCTACTATTGGGCCGGGCTAATAAATATTGTTTTCTGATTAGAAATTGAAGTAACGTGTCACAGACATTATAAATTATAAATATACTAGTTTAGTGCCCGCGCTACGCTCGGGAACACAATTAAAGTGATGTTTTTAAGAATGTTTCAAAATTAAAATGGAACACATGATATATTTTTAAAAATTAGATTTTTACTATAGCAATATTATACTCAAATTAAAGAGAATAAAGTGTTTAGTTTTATGGTGTAGTTTTTTTTAAATCATATAAAATGTTATGTATATTTATAAAACACTAAGGTCTTTAATTATATTTTATTATTAACTTTATCCATAAGCTTCATTTTTAAACCCTATCAAATATAAATCGACTCATATACACTCTTTGTAGTAAATGGTTAAGAATATAAATACTCTTAAATTTTTCAAAATTTTCTAAAATATTAGGAGAACTAAAAATGTAATTAGTTTTATTATAATAAGTTTTATATACATATTTTAAATAAAAAAATCATTATTGTGAGATAATCTCTCAAATAATGACACACAAGCTAAGAGCTATGAAAAGATGCCACATAGGATTTTTTTGTTTTGCTATATTATATAAGGATATGATGCCATGGTGGTAACGTGTGTGTATTTAGTAAAAAAGATTAAGTTGGACTCTAAGACTAGTTGTAGTGGTTAAAGCCCCTAATGGGCATTTTATGTCATATGGATGCCATGTCACACGGGGCATTATAGGGTAAAAATGGTATAGTGGTTAAAGCCCCTATAATGCCCCTTCATTGTTACACAATGATTGATTAAAGAAGTAAATATATGTTGATTTTGTGGGAAATCACGTGGGCACCAGCGTTATAACTAAAACGCCCTTGCCCATAATGCCCACATAACGCCCCCGCGTAGTGGTGTTAGGGGCGTTATGTTGCATTTTTCGAGGGGCATAACGCCCATTACACATAGTCTAATAAATTTTAGGAGTATTAGATTTTAATAATCTTAACTATTTCTTAGTGGTCGTTGTCAGTTCCAACTACTGATATAGTGATATATGTGCTGACAGTCCTAACTTTTATCATTTTTACCATCACTGGATTGCCTAGAAATTAATAACGTTAAATTTTTTCGAGTTACAAACATACGTCTTAAGGCTTTTTAATCGGAATGAGAATATGAGTTGATTTAAAAGTTATCTCGATACGGTTCTCCAAACGAATAATTTTTTACATCAAATTAAAGCACCGTTAAGCTTAGACACCCGGTTGAAGCATCATTTCGTCGTTTGGAGCACTGTTTTGAGGTAAATTTTATATCAATCGACTCGTATTCTTCTTCCGATCAAAACCCTAAAACGTCGGTATGCAATTCGAAAAAACTTAACGCCATTAATTTTTTTAATGGCAGTTCGTTGGTTGAAAAAACAATACCACTTGAGACGCCAGCGTATATTTCAATAGTTAGAACTATTAGAATCTAATACCTCAAAATTATATATACAAATATTAAGGGGAATATATTAGAAATTATTTAAAAAAACAAGTCAATATAGATTTCAAATGCAATCATATTTGGGTTCGTGAAGGTTTAGACTCGAGTTAAAGTCTCACTTGAGACCAATAATTTATAAATAATAATAATAATAATATATTATTATTATTATTATTATTATTGTAAATAATAAAATTTAAGTTGGACTAGAGGTTGCACATAAGATGAGTTTTCATTTATTGAGGTGAGTGCGGTTCCAACTGAGAAACAGATAAAAAAGTTTGAGGTGCTATTGAGGGGTTTTTTTTGTGTTACCACAAAAATAAGGTTATACAGTTGTAGTTTAAAAAAATCTTTATCTTAGCAGTTTATTTGCTTAGCCTTTTGTGTTGCACAATTTAATCATCACATAATAAAACTATGTATTAGGGTTTTAGACTTTTAGTCTTGTTAGGCAAAAGAGGGGGGGGGGGGTCGGGATGGGCGCCGGTCTTTGCGCGTTTTTACAACCGAAGTGTCGATTTTTATACCGATACATTAAATTTGTGTATATATATATATATTGATCTCGTCTCTGTTTAAAATACAATTTCTGGGTCCTGTACGTGGTTTTAGCCCCCCGTGTTATAAAAGTTTAGGATCTATAATGTTCACTAACTCACGTAACATAAGCGTGGGTCCTATCACGCAGCGACATAGCACCCCACCTACTGTGTGACGGTAGCATTGACGTGGCTCTGATGCCCTTTGTGCCTACTCTAAAAGTGAGTTAAGAACCAACCACTTAATATGTGTATTAGTGTAATGTGTATAATTATTTGAATCTGATGCTCGATCATGATTGTTGGTCAGGGCTATGAAAGGGATCTAATCTTTTCAAATCACATCAAAATTCTTATTTAGATTGGATCATTTTAGATATTTAGTGATGCTCATTTCAATTAAATGGTGGAAGAATATCCGCTGTATATATAATATATGATTATAAAAAATATAATTCGACATATATATAAATTTTATAAATATAGGATATGCTAATATTCTGTTTCTTTATAAATTTTAGACAAAAACGATAACTTTAAACTTTATTTAGCCCTTAGATTATTCAAAAGTTAACAACTTGAAATAAAGATATGTGTAAAATTTAAGTAGAAATTGTCATATATAACAACTTGAAATAATTTAAAATAAACTACAAATAATAAGAAGTATTTGTAAAAGGTGAAATTAATTTACCTTCGTTATGTTTGAAACTATTTAGTTATGTAACTTCACCAAAAACCAATTCAATGTGATTCAATGCATGTATATAATAAAACAAACTCATCTTATTCATTATTTATTTTGTTATATTTGACACACATGTGAACTTATATTTTTGTTTGGAAGTTGTTTAAAAGGTACTTATAGTCTCTCAATAACTTTTTAAAAAAATTTGAAATAAGTCTACTAAAAACTCAAACACACAACCAAAGTAAAAAATCTTAACATAAATCTCACACTAAATTCTTTATACAATCAACCCTTTTGATGAAAATTAAAGAATAATGGATGTCTAAAAACAAAACAATAAGCTAGCATCACTATCAAAACAAGTGCATACTTTCCGGCCGATAAATCATACTAAATGACGTGTAAAGAATCAGATAATTTAACAACTTACGACATACAGTATTAAAAACATTCAGTAACTATCAAACCAGCTCATAATATCATATTAAAAAGCATAATGGATTAAATCTTGATTTGTTTTCTTTTCAAACACCATGTGTATGTGGAGAAGAGTCCAATCCAACCTAAACTTCTCTCACTTACAAGTGGACACTTTGAATGAAGTATACAACCTTAACAGTTACATGTGTTGATTGACAATGAAATAAATTAGACCCAATTGTTGCAAATTGTCACTTTCCTAGAAATAGAAAAAAAAAAACATATCAAATGGTCCTTGGCAATTGGGAGAATCAAGTTATCAATAGATCCACCTAGCTTTACTAGTGCCCACACTTTTGTTTTAATTTTTAAACAATTTATTAAATTACTAAAAAAATAGAAAAACCAAAACAGGGGTTTTGTGTGCAAAAAGGAGATTTGTTGGGGGTGGTGGAGAAAGTGGGCATAGCACTTTGGGCTTTAATGGGCCCAGATGAATCATATCCAGGCAAACATTATGTGTGTATACTTTAGTTTTTCAAAGTTCAATCATAAGTTAAAGTCTTTATTTAAAATATTAGAGAGCACATATGTTGGGCCCATCTATAGCTTTAAAACCAAAGAGGGAACTTATTTAATTATTAATTGGTAGTTTTTCAAGTTAGGTGGTTGTTGGAACTCTTTATTTTTTTGTTTGGTTGGAATTATTAACACAAAATCTTAGTTGGCATACTTTTGTGAGTGATTGTTTTATCTTGGTATTAAAATATGTTATAAATTTAGGGTCACTTTAGATCAAAATGGGTGTAATATGGAGAGCCATAGATTGTATGTGAAGTGTAGCTCTTCAAATACAAGTAGGTGGGATCATGACTCTTGTTGATAATATTGGTTTTTAGTATTTGATGTGTGCTAATTCTTTACATTAATGTTGTAACAAATTACTTGTTGGAGTGTCCAAAGAGTTTTATTAAACTTGGACTTTCGACCTCATGAGAAAAAGACACCACCATACACGTTTAAATACGTACCACTAGCAGAAAGACTTACTAACATTTATTTATTGATAATGTAACACATATTGCAAAAAAGAATAAAAACACATTTGTTTAGTGTACCTTTTTCATAATTTAGCAACAACTACAAAAATATTATAATTCACACTCATTTGTAGTCTTTGGATCCAAGTCAAACAAACTGAGAACATGCAATCTGACTAGTTGTTTACCTGTCTAACAACAAGAAACAAAACTTCCCCATTTTAATAACTTACAATTCAACAAGAATCTACACCTACTCAAACTTCTTCACCAAGCAAAAGGAAAAACAAGTACCAAAGTCAAATGCCATCAAAAGAAAAATATTAGTTTGTGTTAATTGTTTATTCATATTAGTACATTGAAACACATCAAGGGGACATAATTTGTAGGCTAGAACAACATGGAATATATTGGGCTTCACAAGTGTTCACATGCCTTGACTCTATTACAAAAGACCAAGAAACATTCAACATTTTTGAAAACTAATTAAACTAGGAAAGCATCTAGTTGTATCAAAATCGTCATCATGGATTATGTCATGAAATCTTGGTTTATTTGCCGTTTAATGTTGGTAATTTTAGTGTCATGCAGTTGTTTATTGTAATTGGATTTAGTTAGTGTTGAAATGAGAAATCATAATCAGACATCGAAGAAATTACAAAGTGTGGAATGCACGTTTGGTTTTAGCATGTTATGATTTCGACTATTATTAGAACCAATACACATTGGGTGTCTAAGGGGATGACCCCTTGTAATTAGGTTGATCCAACGGCCAACAACCCACAGTTGAGTCCAAAGGGTAGCAACCCCTAGTTGGGTCTAAAGGACTAAGCCAGTAGGTGGGGTCAAGTTGAACATAAAAGTAACTTGGAAATGAACCTTAGTAGTAATTAGAGTTGGTATTTACCAAATTTGTACGTCTCTACTTAAATTAAATTAGTTAATACTTATCATTTATCAGTATCAAGTCATCAACCCATCACAACACACACATTCTAATAACTATTTTCATCTCACAACATATCTTAAATAAGATATCTTTTTACACCTTCTAATCACTTTTACAACTCATAGTGTTACTATAAAACGTTTAAAATAACGTACATTTGTATCTTTCATGTTCTATTATTGCGAAGTGTAACTAATTCGATTGACTAGTAAGAAAATACTTGAAACGTTATGATGTTTACATTTTTCATAGTCGTGTTTAACACGTTTCATTGCTATTCATTTGTCACTTGATTAGTGGAAAGTGCCAAATATTCTTTATTTGTTGACGATTGACTAAGAACAAATCTTTGTTGAAGAGAATATTAATTGGTCGAATTCGAAGTTGGGAATTTAAACGTAAAGACAAATTTGAAAAAAAAAACTTTAGAAATTAAAATCAAAAGAAGAATATGATTCTATGATATGATTTTAATCACATGCGAATTTAAACCCCTTTTATATTTTCAACTTGAACAACTTATTAAGGATTCTTTCTTTTGTTATTTGTACATAACTTTAAAACAAATTTGTCTTATCAACAAATTTTTTTATTATAGTTTATTAGGTACTAGGTTTAATTCTCGTGTGATACACACAGGTTAAATAACAATATTTTAAAAAAATATAACTATTAGATTTAAAAATTTAAAAATATTTAATATTTAAGGATTTGCAAATATTTTATAAAAAAACATTATCACAATTAATTTTTTTTCATTAACTTTCCCCTTAATTTTTTCCTTCCTCTAATTTCCCCCTCGTTTTCCCCCCCAAAAAAGGTTTTAATGGCCCTCCTAAAACTTTGATTTATTAGGTAAATTCATCGTAAGCGTAAAAACCATTCACCGGCTAAAATTCACGAAAAAACAAAAGTCACTCAACTTCAAACAAAGCCAAAAAAATAAGCTGAAAAATCCAAATCATCGAGACATATCTATTTGCCAAAACGATATTTCATCAAACAAAATATTTCAAATTAAAAAAAAAATAAAGCTGATCGCCACCTTATCAAACCAAACCAAACAAATAAGTATGCGCCGCATACCACCAACTCACCAAACCAAACCAATAGATATGTACCACATCGCAACACTCACAAAACTTAATCCTAATAAAGGACAATGACTTGATATCGTTTTTGTAAATGTTGTTGAAGGTTCTATCGTTTCTAACTTTCCAAGTACAACAAAGAATAGTTAGAAAGATAGCATTATATTGATCAAACCTTGTTTTTCCGGAAGCAGTGGCCAAGACGTTGGAAGATTTAATACGATCAATAACGTTGGCCATCGAAACATAAGGCAGTTTACACCAAACCAAAACAATTCCCTAAATTCTCATAGCAATTTACAATTTAATTATAAGTATATGATATGCATGCACTTTCTTTCGGAAAAACCGCACACTTAACAACTAGTCTCATTGATGATATTTCTTCTTGCTAAAACAAATTTCGATTAAATATCGGCAAACCCAAGTAAGAAAACGAAACGAACCAGATTTGAATCTAAGAAAACGAGAAATACGAGCCGAACATGTAGTAGTAAAACCATGAAATAAGCCCATAGCTTTTGATCATATATCAAAATACATTTCATAAAATCGTTGAGTTTCTTTCTTTAATGATCTAAATGTTTGTTAATTTGTTCATTGAAAGTTAGAATATATATGATCTCATTGACTAGAAGAGTATATCGGATGATGTTGTAAATATTCTGATTATAGATTTATAGGGCTGGTTTAAAAGCGTAAAAAATTAATAAAATTTGGATTTGACATTTTTTTTTCTTAGAACATTGTTTCAAATCATTGAGAAATAGTACTATATGTATGAAGCACGTTGACAAACTAATCATAACACAGAAAAAAATAACAGTGAGATAGTACAATAACAATCAAATCAATCAACACAATATATAAACTAAATAATTTAAATGTATATACATTAATTAAATCTAACACTATATTAAAAGACGTTTATATTGGTTTATATTGGTTCTAACTCCTATATTTTGGTTTCTATCAGTCTTAAATATTAAATTCATTGTTAATTGTTTTAACTCCTATATTTTGATTTCTACCAGTCTTAAAAAAACGATTTTATATATCCTAAAAGGCTAAAAAAACTTAAAAGTATATAATAAAAAAACTTAATGTTAAACTAGCATTAATCACATGCATCTATCAAAAAGCAGAAATAAAATCTTTGGTGCACATCTAGTAACAATATATATATATCTAGAAGAATTGAATATACATTTGTCTACAACAACAATATTTTTAACTTTTAGAGATTATGCGATGGCTATATGTAGCTAGTGTTTATCATCTTCTTTAAGAAATGTGATATATAGTCAAAAGCATATATAGGTGCTTCTGATGGCTATACACAATTCACAATCATGGGAAGAACATGGTTAATTGGCTAAGTGATAGTTAGAACATCTTTTATTTTAAAAAAAGGTAGCATGTTGCACTAAATTAACTAACTTATCATTAATAAAATATTAGAAATTCACAAAATAATTATCTTTTTAAAACCGTCAAAATTCACTAACATTTGTGAGACCTTACAAATGAGATCCGGTAAAACACAACTCAATTTGACAACTTTTTTCCAAAAGGCCGGATTAGATTGTTACATAGAAAGGTATGTATATTGGTTTTTATTGGTTTTTAACTATTATTTTTTGTTTCTATCGGTCCCAACTATTTAATTGGTTGTTAATGGTCCAAAATTTTATCACTTTGGCAACCAACGGCCCGTCATTATTTTTTTAACGCCGTTAAGTTTTTTCCAAATTCAAGACTAATGTTTTAAGCCTTTTGATCGGAAGAATAATGCAATTTGATTGATGGAAAAGTTACCTTGAAACAGTGTTCCGTTCAACGAAATGATGCTTCAATCTGGTGTCTAAACCTAACGATGCTTCAATCGGATGTAAAAATTTTATCGTTCAAAGAGCCGTTTAGAGCAAACTTTTACATCAGTTGACTCGTATTATCTTTCCGATCAAAAGGCTTAAAACATCGGTCACTAATTCAAAAAACTTAACGGCATTAAAATTTTTTTAAAGCTAATTATGGTATAGCTATCGTCATTAATTAATGTCGTGTAGATTCTATTTCTTTACATCTTTTGGCCTAACAAGTAATATGGATACAAAATTTAATAATTGTACACGAGATTCATGCGTAAAAGTATTTGTACCAAACACTTACATTAATAAACCATTAAATTAACGGGTTGTTAGTGACTTTTTGTATAATTGTATACATAAATTAACGGGTTGTTAAAATGCTTGTTAAAAGCAATGCATTTTGTTCTAAAGAGGGGTGTAAATTGTATTCATGATTTCTTTGTATTAAATAAAACATAATATAATATGTCAATATAAGGCAACCCAACTAGAAAATGATTTACACATGCAAATTATTTTCACTAAATCCCAAATGAAAATGATACATATATGACAAATATGTTGCATGAAACCTGAACACGTGCCATAGGTGCTTACGAGGTCAAATAAATACCGACACATGCTGGTGTGGTACTATGGTAAAATAACTATGATCTTAATATGAATTGTCATTAAGCTCCGCTTGCATATGTAAGTAATGGGGTTTTAGTAGTTAGTCGGCTTTCTCGAGCGTCAAACTAATGATGAACGGTTGAAATCATGTCTAAGGTATATGCATACCTGGGCTATGAACAAACAAATGCCCAACCCAAATTATGACCGTTGTTAAAACAAGATAAGTGTTACAAGTTAAAATAGAAATGCTAAATTGTTCATAAGATAAACTACCAAATAAAAGTTTAAAAATAAACAATTCATTATTTTTTAGTTCAATCTCATCCATGAAAAAAAAACATGTTGTAGATTGGGCCATGAAATTTCTCGCTTAAAGTCAGTTTCCTTCTGAGAGAAATACGTAATAAAAATGAACAGATGATTAGTAGTCCGTCAGTAATTCAAATTATAGTTAAAAAAAATATCATTTGAATCATGTACATCTTTCACCGCATCCCAAGACTCAAATGAGACCACATAGGACATTTCATAACTCCAATCGCTCCAAAAACACTTTGTCCACTCCAAAAACATTGATACATATATCTACATGAGAATCGGATGAAATCTTCTCTTATAATAAATTGCTAACTAATGGCACCACAATGTGCCACTTGTCAACACCACAATCACTCAAATAAATTCATATTATATCATTTACATTTGTTAACATTTTCATTACTCATTTCTATATAAATTATATAATTTTTTTTACCGTTCAAGCCGTGAGTATTCACGGGTGTTAACCTAGTGAACTAATATATTTTAACTTTTCTTTTTTTGGTCCCAAGTCATCCACATCTGCAAGAATAAATTCATTCGACAACTACTCGATTTAATTTGTTTTATTTGAGGTTTTAGAAACCACAAATTAATTAAGATACATTGCATATGATCATTTTTCACATTTATCACAAAATAAGTAACATGTTTCTTGAGGATAAAGGACACTTCTAAAACAATATGATACTACAAGCGAAACTATATGAGAGGACATAATATGACTGTCTGTCAGTGAAAGTCGATCTATCAATTTAAAATAGTGTATTGGATACGAAAAATTCTTAATGTTCTCTCCCTTCACGACAATGTTAAGAACTAGGTAGAATATATAATGCATTCGATCTCAAATCAAAATGATTGTATAGTAGATCGATATATATCAACCAACATGTGCATGAGAGGGTTTATAATGCATGGCTAGATGAAATGTATACAACGATAGCAGGTTAATGTCTTTTCCCTTTCAAGCGTAATGAGGCGACATGTGGACACAATGACACAACTTTTGAAGTCATATATCATTATATAATGCCATGTTATATTATATTTAATCCTTAATTATATATTACTAATGTATTAAAAATCGACTCATTAAAACTGAACCGAATTATAGTATAGTAATTACACAAAATTTTATAAAATTATGTGTATGCTATATGATTGTAAGATTCAAATATGCTATACTAAAGTTCATATCGCAATATATGATCCAAGAAGTTTAACTAAATAATTCTCAGATACTAGTGTACTATCCAACTTTTCGTCAAATCATTGACGATTAGGGTTTTAGGGAGTTTGTATGGTATTGGATCTTGACCAAATTTTCTTTAGTTTTGAGTGGGCTGTGTGAACGTACAGTTGAGACTATATTTTTGATGTTGTTTTACTTTTGGTTTCTTACTCTGTATGTTTGTTTTGTAATGATATATGAAGTAGATTGCTCCGTATGTTCGTTTGTAATGATATTCGAGTCAACCCCATCTTCAACCACCTAGCTTGTCGCCTCCCACACAATTTTGAGTTCAATCGCCGTGTTAAAGGTGGCTTTTTGAACATGCCATGTTTCATATAAGACAATGCATTTTAGACACACTAGTTCAATGTTTCCTAGTCATAATTTTCTTCTTTTTTTTATCGTGCATAGGTTGAACCCGGGATAGTAAGGGCAGGTGCGGCCCCCATGACCCACGTCTACTATTTAAAAAGTAATTTTGTTTTCTAACTTGTTTTGCATTTCACTTTAAAAAAAAGTTGATTAAATTAAGATAATTTGTAAGACATAAATGCCTGAACTTTATGTGAGAATTATTTAAATTATCTGATCATGTTTCAAAATAAGTTTTTTATAAATTTCTATATACATAATTAAGAAAATGTGTAACTTGTAAGACCATAATAATTAGTTAATTGGTAATACATTTGACATTTTGACATTCTATGTTTAAACTAAGTGCCACATTAATTGGTTTAAGATTTAATTGATCACTCCTAAACCAATAATAAAAAAACTAGCATTGTGAAAAATTAAGTTATCTTAAATTTGATGACAACTCAATATCATCTCAATTTTGTAGCTAAAGTTGTCGTAAAACTGTCAAAAATAAATTCGCTATGTGATTTTTTCTTCCTACATGTTGTTTAGTAATTTTGTCGAAACTATTGTTTGACGACAATATTACGATGTTTGTCTTAAAAATATTGTTTTTTAGTGAATACAACAATGTCGATAGCTAGTACCTTACTAATGAAAGTACAAACTACAAACATTGATTTCCATATTGGAGGTGGTACAGTGAACGGTTGATATCTACCTATTCTAATAATTGAGTAACTCATCCACATGTTACAATTTTAACTACTCCACATAGGATTTTGCTTAGGTGTCATGTTCTAAATTAATTTGATGGAGAATTTTTAGACGGGTCATGGTATGCTCCATATTCGAAATAACCCGATATGTTTAAATTAAAAATTCACAAATTATCATTAGTTATCTCCTAACCCGATATGTTCAAATACAAAATTTACTAATTATTATGATCTATATCTTAACCCGATATGTACCAATTATCATGAATTATCTCCTAACCTGATATGTTCAAATAAAAAACTTATCAATTATTATGATCTATCCTAACCCGACATGTTCAAATTAAAGTTTTACCAATTATCATTAATTATCTCATAACTCGATATGTTCAAATACAAAAATTAATAATTATCATGAATTATCTCCTAACCCGATATGTTCAAATAAAAATTTACCAACTATTATAATCATATCCTTTATTGTAACACTAGATTAGTACCCATGTACTACACGGATTTTAGTTTTATAGGTTTTAACTCAATTTACATATCAAATTTATTTTTAAGTTATCTCTTATTAAATCGATTTGGATATTTACAAATATATTCATATAAAAAATCATATGTTACAATAAAGGATATGATTTATAATAGTTGGTAAATATTTATTGGAACATATCGGGTTAGGAGATAATTCATAATAATTGTTAATTTTTTTATATGAACATATCGAGTTATGAGATAACTAATGATAATTGGTAAAACTTTAATTTGAACATATCGGGTTAAGATAAATCATAATAATTGATAATTTTTTTATTTGAACATATCAAGTTAGGAGATAATTCATGATACTTGGTACATATCGGATTAAGATATAGATCATGATAATTGGTAAATTTTATATTTGAACATATCGGGTTAGGAAATAATTGATGATAATTTGTGAACTTTTAATTAAAAATATCGGGTTATTTCGAATATGGAGCATACTATGACCCGTCTAAAAATTCTCCATCAAATTAATTTAGAACATGACACCTAAGCAAAATCCTATGTGGAGTAGTTAAAATGATGACATGTGGATGTGTTACTAAATTATTAGAATAGGTAGATATGAATTTTTTATATGAATATATTTGTAAATATCCAAATCGATTTAATAAGAGATATGTTAAAAACAAATTTTATATCTAAATTGAGTTAAAACCTATAAAATTAAAATCCGTGTAGTACACGGGTACTAATCTAGTAATGTCTATATATGTGTATGTTAAAGTGCTTTTCATGTGTTTAAACTAAACTGACATATAGCTTAACTAGGTTATTACTTGCATGTTATGCGGATAGAATAATAACAATGAAAATATTAATTTAAATTATTTTTTAAAAATTTAAAATAATATGTGAATTGTTATGACTTTTATTTAAAATTAAAATATATTACTTTAACTTCAAACTATTCGATTAGGGGTCAGCACACAAAGATTTAAGGTTATTTCTTCAAATTGCTCTCCGTTTCTAAGCTCATAGCAAATAGTTAAAATTAAAAAAGAAAATGGGTCATGGGTATCCATTTAATGATTTACGCGTATGAGAATGAGTAATTTCTTTTTGACAAATTGGCTAAAAATAATCCCAACTAACACCTATTGGCCGAGAATAATCCCAACTCAGTTTATTCCCTCCAGTGGTCCCAAATCCAACTTTTTTGGCCTCCAGTGGTCCGCCGTTAAATGCACTTAACGGCCGTTAACTTTTTTTTGATTTTTTTCGAATTTCAAAACAAGGTTTTATGGAAATTGATCGGGAGGAGTATACGATTCAATTGATGTAAACCTTACTTTGAACTGGTGTTTCAAACGACAAAACGGTCTTCAATCGGGTGTTTAAAACCTAACGGTGCTTTAACCGGATATCAAAATTAAACCATTTGGAGCAACAATTGGAAGTAAGGTTTACATCAACAGACTCGTATTCTCCTCCCGATCAAAATCCCTAAAATATCGGTTTGAAATTCGAAAAAAATAGAAAAAAAGTTAACGGCCGTTAAGTGCACTTAACGGCGGACCACTGTAGGCCAAAAAAGTTGGATTTGGGACCACTGGAGGGAATAAACTGAGTTGGGATTATTTTCAGCCAATGGGTGTTAGTTGGGATTATTTTAGGCCAATTTGCCTTTCTTTTTAGATGAGATTTTGACATTGAAATTGAATAACAAAACATCATGCGACGATGAAGATATGCTTTTATTATGATAAAGATTGTTTACATGAAAGAAGTAAACAATTGTTGTAAGTAGGTAAGTGTCCTATAACAAATGAACACATAATTAGTCTTGTGACCACCTAAAAGTTTTCCAACGAAGAAAAAAAAAGACATGTAAACATGCTACTTATACTTAACACATGAAATGACAAAATTATTCAAATGCAAGACGTGGACACGCATGAATGTGAGGTAACACATGAAAATGTGTCACTAAAAGAAAATGACACGTCGGAGGGACTTGACTAATAAAAGTACTTTAAATGAGACTTAATTAGTATGCTTTTAAGTGAATGGTTTATGCAAGCTAAATTAACTTTACACAACTTATCCCTATTTTCCTTAAGGACGATGATAACTTCGTCTCAACGACATGACTGTTTATAGTCTATGTATATTTATACTTTAAACGAGATTTTAATCGTTAATCATTAGTTAGAGGCTTAAGCGTGGTGTAAAGTTGTTCTAGGAGAAAACGGCGCACTAAGTCGTAATAGCCGAATCTCATTCATTGATGAGGGCAAAAAACAAGCAACCTAATCTTCATTCATTGATGGTACGTTTTCTCAAATTTCTATTATAAAGGACACAAAATTAGAAATTAGTTTTCAAATAAACATGAATTCTAATTAGTGTAAACTGCAGTTTTGTTCTCTGTGTTTTGATATCATTAACAGTTTTAGTCTCACCTTAACAGTTTTGGTCCTTCTGTTTTTTTTCTAACTAAAATAGTCCCGAACACTAACTTCTTCCAATTTTCCATTAAGTCTCTCACACGCGCTCCGCATCTGAGGAGTAAAAATGTCATTTCTCCCCCTCTTTTATCTAGGTTATCATGTATGTTAACATTTTTATTCAGTCGCATGTCAAAAAGTGTGAGAGAAATGAAAATTTTAATCCGCATGTGATGGAGACTTCACGGAATACTAGATGTAGTTAGTGTTCGTGACTATTTCTGTTAGAAAATAAAAACACAAGGACCAAAACCGTTAAAATAAGACTAAAACTATTAATGATATCAAGACATAAAAACTAAAATTACAGTTTACTCTTCTAATTATCTGCATAACTACATTATATTCTATATTTGAATCAAAAATCTTGTTTGTAGAACAATATATTAATATTATCATCTGTAAATATATATCGGGATAAATTTAGATCAAATGTGCGAAAGTTAATTTACCTTTTAAGGGCGGTGGTTACTACTTTATTCCTTGATTCATTAAATGAGAATATTGTAGATTTGCTCCCAATATTGGAGTATCTTTTATTTTATTCATTTATGGTATAAAATTTTCAATTTTTAACCGTGTTTTCCAATAAGTGATTGCCACGTGTGCATCGCATAATCTATGGTTCTGTGACACGTCACATTTTGTAAAGTTAAAATAATACGAACAGCCTAATTATTTGTTCATCTTTACACAATGACCCTATAATGTATGGTATGTTGTGTTGCTATCAATAATTGTAGTAACTTCTATTAAAATATAAATAAATATAAATAAATATATGTTGGTGTAGTTTTATAAGTAATTTATAAGAGACCTTATAACTTTGTGTGTTTATAAATTTTTGGAAGTTCACATGAAAACTTTGACTTGGTCCACCTAGGAACGATTAGGTCTGATTTATCTTGTTTGTGTCCGATTTTAATCGATTATGACCGACTACAGATTAATGGTCCGATTATGTGAAATCATGTCAAAACGTGTTGGGTTAAAAGACTAAAGATATCACCATTGGGTTACCCCGGGTAGCCGGGCTTTATTCGTTTCGCTGTCCAAAAAAAAAAGACTAAAGATACAATATAAAACAACTTAAATTGTTTGATCATCACATCTACTTTAATTACTTGGCTAGTCTATTTTTTCATTCTCTTATAAACTCAAACATCAAAACTCCATGTTACATATGATTATCAATGTATTGAAATCGGACTTGTTGATGAGTTGGCCTCACTACCAACTCATTGGTCTAACCTGACCACTTAGAGTCGTGATACAATCTCTTAAAGCCAATCGACAAATTAACTATTTTTATTAAAAAAATACATAAACAATTAAATGTATGTATGAAGTTTTAAAAAATATTTATATATATCGGCATGTTTTTAACTTAAAATACTAAAAGAAGTACTATTGTTTTAGAGAGATCAAAATAATGAGTAAGTAGTTAATCATAACATAAAAACAAGCCAAATGATACGAGGAACTAAGGCTATATATATATATAAAACCTCGTGTGTTACACGAGTGGAAATATAAAAAAACACAAAGCTAACGAAAAAGTAACATTTGAAATAAATTACACATTACATGATGGATATATGAAAATAGAAACACAAATGGCATTCATACTCTAATTTAAGCCTTGAACAAATATATAGATTTAAACTAAAAATACATTATTAGTAACATATTATATCGACGTTTTTAAATTGCGTGTCTTATAAGTCCTACAAATTAATATAAAAAAATAAGAAAAACAAGCATACAAATTATAATCCAGATTATAGATATCCAGTAAAATTCACGATAAAACTCAATCACTCATATGTATCGGGTCGAACGTTCGGGTCGACATGCATGGGTCTATGTCGTAAATTACGATGAGTTGTTTGTTTTCCGTTTTCACGGTGATTTCAGGGATGTAAATAAGACAGGTTGAAACTTTAAAAGAGCAAATTATTGGTGATTTAATGTTATCGATATCTTTCTATATATAGCTTAAAAAAGAAAATTCTTAGTTTTGAACGTGAAAAATTCCCCAACACCCTCTCCAATAAATGACACGTGTCCTTTAAAATCCTATTTTATTAGAAGGTGTGTATATATATATATATATATATATATATGAGGAAAGTGAATACGTGATGTGTTAGGCATGTAGCTTGTATGCGAAACTCATCAAAAGTGCTACAACGTTTCAATTAAACTCATTTAAAAAGTAATTCAAATATTAACAAAACGTTGTTAACAAAGAAATGAAAAACAAAACAGCTAAGTTCAAGTATTAGGATCACAAAATGGATAATTGTTATGAAATGCACTTGTTAAAAAGGTTAGAACTATTGTCGGCCTCCAAAAATCTCATGGCCTCATGGGTGCCTCCTAAAAAAAGTGTATTTTTTTTATCAAAATTGTTATGTAAATTGGTTGTGTAACCTAGGCTTGAGACGGTGCCTAGACACCCCTAACATTATATTGGATCCGTCTATGACATTGTTGGATATGTATTTGTGAACTCGACGAGCATTGAAACATCTAGGTATAAAATTTATAACGAAAGGTAAAAAACAAGCGACATACAAATGCATATTTAGAATTTCTTTAAATATGATATATGGAAACTTAGAAAATAAAATATGTTTAACCAAGCTTAAATTTAAGTAAAATTTATACCAGATAAAACGTCACAATGATATACTCATAACTTTATTATATACATTATGTTTTAAGAGTTATGAAATAGTAAGTATCTCAAAACTTAATTATAATACTAAAATATGAAAATAAAAAAGAACCTTAAATCCATACTAAAATATTTATCTCAAAAGTTTTGATAAGTTTTTTCTTTAAGTCATTGTAAAAGGACTATAATGTACGTTATAGCATGACTATAGTGTACCTTATAGCATAACGAATATTACACATAACTCACATCTTCTCTCTTTCTTCACATTCTTTGTCTACTCTATATCCTAACAACAATTGACGAAATTGCCCTTCCTTCTGCATGAAGCCACCGAAACGGCGACGCCTGACCACCACCTCTCTCTATCCCCCACGGAATTGGAATTCACACCACCACCGATTCAAATCGCCCACCATTGCAACATTGCTAGCACCAATGAACTCTCCTTGTCATGTATCGTGACCGGCCAACACCATTGGCCGCTTCCCTTCTATTTAAATCTTATACTTGAATTTCAGTACATGTAAAGTTTCTTAGTTTTGATTTGTGGTCAACGATTTGTGGTTATTGTCATGCACTTATAAAATATAACAAGCTAAAAATTTAGTAATCAAATTATTTAGTTTGGTCAAAATAACCAATACATTAACTTCTATAATGCACAAAAACATTTAAAGGAAAATCTTTTGAGCTGGAAAATTTGTCTACAAGATGTTCTTAAGTTTTCTAAAAACTTTCTTTTATTAAAAGTTATAGATTATACAGACGATTATTCAAATTGAATCAACGAAACCAAATTTGGTTTGCAATTTGAGTTCTTTACCAGAATTCAAATTCGATTCAAATATTCCAATTGCTTAAATTAAATTATCAACCAAACATATCACAAGATTTGGAAAGGATTTCTTCATATTTCAATTCCAATTAAGATTTTTTCATTTTCCAATATAAAAAAAGATTTCAGTTCCATTTAAAAATTTTCTGCTATAAAAAAAAGACATACTTTCTTTTGTTATAATTCAATTAACTTTATACGAGAGTGTTAAATAAGAAATATAAATAAAACAAATATTCTGGAATATAAAAAGCAAGAGAATCCAATTAATTTGTTCTAAATTCTCATAATTATTTAATTAATTATTTATGATTTAAAAATAAACCTATGCAATACATATTGGACCCACACCTTTCACCTAATGCCTTTTTCAGTCCATCAAATTTACTTATAAATTCTCCCCTTCAACCATATTCATCTTCACCTCCCATCACTTCATTCATTCTTTAAACCCAAACCCTCCCTCTTATTATTATTCTTATTATTTTCATTCCTCTCTTCATCAACCAAAATGACAAACCCAAATGTGGTCGTTTCCGACACGCAGTCTGCCATTGCCATGGCAATAACTGCGGTGTCTGGAAACAATCCCACCCTGTTTCCCCCCTCCGTCACTTCCCCTTACAACATCAATATGTTTTCAAGAAACAAGTTCCCAAAGAGCATGGAAACCGCTTCCATGGGAAGTCATGTTGGAGGGGGGAAAAACATTGGGTGGGTGGATGCTATGAGAGCATCTTCTCCTACGAGAAACTCGTCGGAGAATAGTGAAGAGAAAAAGAATTGGATTGTAAGTAGTAGCTTTTTTTTAATTTTGTAAATCCTCTGTGTTGTAAATGATCAACAAATTGAATTGATTTTAATATGTTTTTTATATATATAGATGAAACATCCTTCTGCATTGGGTGTGTTTGAAGAGATTATGAGTGCTGCAAAGATGAAACAAGTTGTTATTTTTCTTGATTATGATGGCACTTTATCTCCCATTGTTTCAAATCCTGATCAAGCTTACATGGCTCCTGAGGTTTCTTTTTTATTTTTCATCTAACTCAATACATACATACGTACATATGTTTGTGTATATATATATGTATATACAATCACAAAACATATTTGTTTCAGACATAATAATATGTTGAGAATTGAAAAAAAAACATATAATGTATTTGTAATCATTGATTTGAATGTGATATATAAAACTGTCAAAATGTTTTTGAATAGCACTTAAAAAAAATTTATAAATAGTTTTTTCTATGTGCAAAAGGCATCTTTTACCAGTATGACCCAACCCTCTACATAAGATGGTTTTTATTACTTTTTAACCGTCAATGTTGCTCTTAACATATTATTAGTTCTGAAACGTATATAATTAATTAAAGATGAATATTTTGTGTTTATTTTTGTAAAAATTAAATGGTGAGTTGGTGATTGCAGATGAGAGAAGCAGTAAAGAATGTAGCAAAATACTTCCCTACTGCAATAGTTAGTGGAAGGTGTAGAGCCAAGGTACATTTTTTTTTCTAAGTTGTTTGACTTACAAAAGTCAATCTCAAATTACTTGATTGAATTTAATTAATTTTAAATTATAACAAGAATAAATTTTATTTCAGGTTTATAATTTTGTAAGATTATCTGAGTTATACTATGCTGGAAGTCATGGAATGGACATTAAGGGACCATCATCTCGCAAGCATAAGAAGGTAAATATTAATTATATTTTTAGAAATATATATGTTCTTTTTATATGTAATAAAATATAATCAAATGCATAACTTTTGTTTGTGTTTATTATTTTTCAGGGAAATCAAAATGTACTTTGCCAACCGGCCAAGGAATTTTTACCAATGTTGGCCGAGGTACTTGTCTTTTTTATTATGTATTTATTATTATTATTATTATTATTATTATTATTATTATTTATTTTTTAGAAAATATAATATTATTATTATATATTAGAGAAAAAAATAATATTTATGTTTTACATGTTTTTTTAGGTTTATAAGATCTTGTTGGAAAAAACAAAGGGGATTGCTGGTGCCAATGTGGAAAACAACAAGTTTTGTTTGTCAGTACATTTTAGATGTGTTGAAGAAGAGGTATAACATGATTTAAAATCTTTATTTAATTGTTATTTATATTCATGTTTAGTATCATAAATCTAATTTTTTTTCTATTGTTGTGTATAGAGCTGGAGTGATTTAGCGTATCGAGTTAAATATGTTCTTAAAGACTACCCTAAGCTTCGGTTGACTCAAGGACGAAAGGTTCTTGAGATTCGACCCACTATCAAGTGGGACAAAGGCAAAGCTATCGAGTTCTTGTTGGAATCATTAGGTACCTGCCAGTTCGATCTTTTAATTAGTGACAATACTAGAGATGTTCATGAAAGTAGAATAACATGTTAATTGGTTTTCGTTTTTCTATATAGGTTATGCAAACTCAAAAGACGTCTTACCTATATATATTGGAGATGATCGAACGGATGAAGATGCATTTAGGGTACTTCGAGAACGAGGACAAGGATTTGGTATCTTGGTGTCGAAAGTACCTAAAGAAACTCAAGCTACTTATTCTTTACAAGAACCATTTGAGGCAAGTTACTTAACTCAATCTATAATCATCATTGCAAAGAAAATCTAGCAATTTATTGTAAAAATTGTACTTATATATATGTTATCTGTTTTTTTATAGGTTATGCACTTTCTTCAACGTCTAGTGACATTGAAACGATCGATTCTACGCAGTCATTAGCAAGCATAGATATCGAAAGCTAGTTAAAGAAAATGACACGCTTCCTGCCTTGAAGTTTTGAAGATGTGCAGGATGTTTGTGTAGTTGTTTACTTGTTTTGGTTATTAGATATGTAGAAAGCAAAAATCTTGTAAATAATATCACTTTGTGATTATATGATCAAGATGAGAGTATGTTAATTTTAAGCATGTATGAGAGAATTTCGTACATGTCACGTGTGTTTGTTAATTTCTAATGTTTTATCGTATAAAATTTATTGTTGATGAAAATACAATATGTGTAAATCCATCATTTGGTAATTAAGGCTTCAAGCAACTATCGATGTATTCAGCAAGGAAAGAAAGACTAAGAAGTAAAGGCGGACAACGAGGCGCAGATAACAGACTTGCCTCAAGACATGGATTATGAATTAAAATTTGTCTATTTATATGTAGCGTATATTGATGAGTTTAACACTCATTTGAATATAACAAAAGTAAGTTGACATGTTCCCACTTCCCACTATGTCGTTTAACTTGTCTAGTCGGGTGTGGGATACTCGACTAGAACCAATTACACTCAAGCCAGATGATCATGATTGTTGATTGCTATCTTATTTCTCTATGTTGTTCGTCAAGTTAATTTGTCATTTGTTATAATTATTATTATTTGTTTTATAATTTATCTAAACTTTATTTGTTAGTCATTATTTTATTTTTAGTTTGAAGTATATTAGAATGGTTACTGGTTTTTTTATATATATATATATATATTTACATATTTTAGTTCTTTAAATTATTTCACATTCAGTAGCTGATTATTCTGTTTTTTCATTCGCATGGAAAAGTAGTCACCCACAAATTAATCTTGGATACAACCCTCGCACCAACAACATGGCGCCTTTAAGCCAATCAGCATTCGGTATAGCTTATGTTTTTAACAAAGATTCAAGAAGATGGTGTTTTAAGAGGGTGCAACAAGGGTAAGTGGTGGTGGTTTCAAAATTATGTTGAAAATACATTGGGTTTATTGGAGCATTATTATGTGGTGGAAAAGAGGGATAATGATGTTAATACTTTCAATTTGTTTAAGTAGATGGTTGGATCTGCAATTAAAAGTATGAACAATAATGATTTGTTAAAATGATAAAATAAAGTCAATAATAACTAACAATACTTTAGTAATATATATATTAAGCTATTATATAAAACTATCATATTAATTACATAACAACTATAAGATCATCTGTAGTGACAAAGCTTCTTAAAAATTTTATATAACACTTGAAAGCCAGATTATCTAAGGGTTTTTTTGGCTAAAAAGTATGTAGTGAAAAGAGCGTTTTTGGGACCAATGAAAATTATACAATTAACTATAGACATAGAGGATTGACCAATGAAAATTTGGGCGTGCATCAATTCTTGGACATTTGGAGCGTTTTTAAGACAACGCCCAAATCATTTTTTGGGACCAAAGCGCCCAAGAGGGTGGGATGGTGCCATGGGGCGTTTTCGGGTGCTTTAAAAGGTGTAAAATGTTCCATTACAAATGGTGTAATAATAAGTATTTGTATTTATGACACTAAAATATACAAAACTAAGTTACAAATGAAATACATACATTCTCATTATTTGTAGTAGTTACAAGTTACAACAAGAATTTGTGTTGGTCATCATATACACGTATTAACGTGGCAGCCAAGAATTGACATTTAAAAATTTGTTTGCACAGAAACCAGTACTAAGTATAACACATTTGAATAGTGTTTTTCTCTTCATTGGTAAGAGATCCAAGAACAGTTGTGTTGACTTATTCAACACTACTTTCATATTAGGAGCATTTTTTATATATATATTTAAAAGCTACTAGTTGTTATTTTAAACTTTGTTTAGTTTTGTGACAAGCTAGCTTTTGCTTACCATACATCAATATTTGAGTTTAAGATCATGTGATGGTATTCAAACTCATGACTTTTTCAAGAGAGTTTTTCTTTTGGTCAATTAGCATCACTCATTTGTGTCTGACTTTTACTACAATTCACTCGGCGTTTAGAGGTTTCCTAATCGGTAAAATGGAAGAAAGTTATTATGTATTACGTATGTACGTTAGAATGTCTTGGAAAGATAATTAACGGATGAGAGTTTAATCAAAATCGCATTGCTTCTAATAATGTCTTAGAATTAATTAAGGTGGAGATTTTCATTTGGATCAAACATTGTTAGAAGTTCAAAAGTATATATTAATTTGGATAAATATTGGTCTGATTTCAATATTATATAGTGATGTTGTAACTTAATCTATATTTCTTGTATTCTCTTTTTCTTAATAAAAATCACCATTAGAAAAAGTAAATAAAAATATATACAACCTTATCATTATATGAATACATGTATTTAAATAAATTTCTACTTCTTTAAATAAAATACGTCTGATGTTGAGTTTTAGTATCACTTGAGATAATGAAAAAATATGTAGGGTTAGATTAGAAGCTATTTAAAAAAACAAGTCATTACTTAACGTTAACACACAATTAAAGTTTCCCTTCTTTAAATGTAACTTTTCATATTTAAAACTAAAGTAACTAACAAATAAAAATATATACAAAGTTTGAACACATGCTTCAACACATGCATGCAGCTTATATAGTTTCACAACAAAAGCTTTCAAACTTTTTTTAGGCAGATTTTGACTTCTTTACACACATTGTAGATCTTTGGAGACTGCCCCCTAGCAACCTTGCAACCACATTTTCCTTTAAAATAAGGTTTTAAAAATTATAGGAATCAATAATTAAAGGCATCTTAATGGTTGTAAAGAGCATCCAAAACAAGGGCAACTTGCATTAGGGATTAATTAATTGTGACTAATCATGTTTTTTATTCCTATAATTGGGGTTAATTACATCAAGAAAGTGCAAACCACTCATTCACCAATGATATTGGCTTAGATATTAAACAAGTGGTTCAATTTACTAATCATGGAGATATGAAAAGCAATGGCCCCAAAACCTCCACAATGTTTTTCTATTAAGACTCAACAAAATGATCCAAATATATATAAGCAAATCAACAATAAATGGAACATTTATATGCACATTAATCTAATTCTATAAACTTATGAAACACAATACACATAATTAATCAACAATTTGAATTCATAACACATCCAAATATAGGCATTTTAGTTAGTTTTTTCATGATGCCAAGCTTGTGACACTTACTAATCCATAATTTTTGTTTGAGATAAAAAAAAGATACTATTATATAAGTTGGTTGGTGGGTGTTATAGATCACAACGGGCCAAAAATCTATCGATCTCTAGACTCTAATTCATTGCTTTGTGTTACATGTAATTAAACTTAAGAAGTGTAGCTTGTACATTTATTTCCATGCGGTAAAACAAATTAAATTAATAAAATCCTACTAGCTATTTGTTTAAACTTTATGGTTTTACTAGTTTTAGGAAGAACTTTTACGTCTTTTAGAGTGTGAAATGTGTAGCTATTGTATTCATTATGAGTAAAAGATTTTATTAATCAAAGCGTGCTATATATGATATATATATATATAGTCAATGGGGTTAATTAGTGGCTCATTAGAAGTACTAGGTCATGGGTTCTAGTACTTTTGCTGTCAACATGTTGTGGTGTATTTATCCTTGAAAATCAAGGTGTTATTGTTCAAAAAAATATATTGATCGTAACAAATTTGACCAAATGTTATTTTCATTTTTGTCGCTAAAACAATTGTAGTTGCTAATTATCATATATTTACGCTCGACTTTTCACTTGTATTTTCACTTTAGTTTGCTTATAATGAAGATAGGTTTCACAATTACCATGTGGAATTACGTATGAAACTATGTATGAAGATTGTGCAAATGAGAAAATCCTTAGTAAAGAAAGTATTATGGGAAATATTAATTAGATAGGGAAAAAAATTCATGAACTAAATTATTTTTGAAGTGAAAGTATTAAATGTGGTCAGATAAAATATAAGCTAGCATTATTGGATGCTGGAATTGATCTAGAAACAAAATATATATAAATACAAACAAATAATGGAGAACGAATCATTGATGTCAAGCTATGACTAATTTGTGACATCATCGTATATAAGAATTTTGGTAACATGAATGTAAATTGGACTCTTATTTCAAACAATTAAAAGACTCGTATGACTTGTGGATTATATTTCTTGAAGTAAAATAATTAAGTAAACCTAGGCTAGCTTGCTTAAAACTCTTAGGCGATAGCTATATTTTTTTTATTTAAACGAAAATATGTTTGGATAATATAGTCGTACCGTACGTACGGTTAATTGAACAATCATTTGCCTTCCAAAAAAATTGAACACTCATTTGTGTAATTATTTCATATTTTCAATTATGTCAAATTTGTATGCCTACGAAGAAACTTGTCAAAATAGAATCAGAAGACCAATTATGTGTGGGAAAGGCCGGACCATAGTTTTCCCTTGTATTTTTATTATTATTATTAAAGTAGTAAAGTTATTAACTTTAACATGTGTGACCATTACGAATAACATTAGGTTATGTATTTTACATTAAAAAAAGAATATATCAGTTAAAATTCAAATATTGAATTTATCTGATACAAACTTTGCACTGTTGACCGCTAATAATCTAAACTTCAGAGGTCGTCAACAGTCTTAACTTTTTAACTATTTTTCACTATAGTCTCATCATTTTCTGTTTAAGTTTTTGTGACGTGGGTATGACATGACAAATCTTGGTGGGTCATGGAGGAACCTTGCATCTTTTATCTTATCATTGATATATATCTAATATTACGGTGCATCAAAAGTTTGATTCATTGTACAGGTTAGCTTTCATCCATTCTTGTTGAATTGTTATAAGCTTTCTCACTCTAGGAAAAAAATTGACGAATTTTGTAGACCACAATTTGAACCTAACAACTATAAAATGGTATGATTGATACAACAATTCTTGTTGGTTTCTTATAGACAAAATAGAAAGCCTTAAAATAGAAAGCCTTATGTAGTTATGTGTAAAGATAAAAAAATATATAACAATTCACGTTATATTTCATTAATTTTTAAACAAATTTTTCTAAAAAAGATAAATTTTACAACGCATGAGATATTATATGAGTATATCACAAATGTAGAGAAGATTAAATTAACTTTAAATCATGGTTGTCGCATGAAAATGATTCGTCGTTGTGGGGAGCATGATGATATTAACAACATTTTTTTAACGGCAGATTTTATACGAAACAAAAATCAGCCACTAGCAAGACGCTAGGCTTGAGATAAAACACAAACTACTTTTATAATATAGGATTATTACCTCAATTTTGTCACATCATGTGGGGACATCTAGCCATATACTTTAACCAAAAAACGTATTAACAACGATTAACAACAGTCGTTATTACAATCGTAGTAAAGTATATTTGAGAGGAAGGTATCGATGAAGAAACAAGGATTATTACATTCTCTTTAAACTTTCAAATTACAAATTAACTCTTGTTTTATGTAAATTTAAGTTTCTAATAATGTATTTCAAAGTATCACTTCAAAAAATATGAAAGTTTTTTTAACGGCGATTTTAATAGCATGAAGTATGAAATTGGCCAATGAAAAAAAGGGAGAGAACAAAAAGAGTTATTGTTATATTGCTTTGTCGAACAAATCATGTGAACAACATCATTGTCATGCATCTTTTGAAACTTTTTTTAAGAAATTTATATTTATATATATATATATATACCTACTAAATGGGAAGGTCGGTTCTTTGCACCGGCCTCTCCCGTCCCGCCGCTTCGCGTTTCAACTTTTTCGTACTTTAACGTATTAACGGTTTTAATCACTGACTTTTAACGCATTGACGGTTTTAGTCCCCGACTTTTATTAATTGTCGTTTGTGCTCCTGATGAGTTTTTGACTTTGATATTTTACTCCACTTTGACACATAGTACGACTTTTACTAATTGTCATTTTAGCCCTTGATAAGTTTTCGACTTTGCTATCTTATTCTACTTTGACATATAGTACGACTTTCATCGTTTTTTAACATGTGACACAGTATGTTTTTTCGTCGTGACGTACGGGGCATGAGACTTTTTTTCTCAACACGTATGACGAAGTTAAATACGCAAGACCTGACTGCATGACCCGACCACTACAACACGCGGCCTATGTTAAATCTAGTTTGCTTTAAAACTCAATAAGACACTTTAATAGATAATATAAAAGTATAAGACTACAAACTTTGACTTAATTACATACTACAAGTTATGTCTACTAGTTAGTTATCATTATTCATATATATATATATATATATATATATATATATATATATATATATATATATATATATATATATATATATATATATATATATATATATATATATATATATATATATATATATATATATATATATATATATATATATATATATAGAGGAGAGTTATCCTACATAGTGTTGGAAATCTAAGAAGGCTAAGAATGATTTATGACCTTTAGATCTCTTTTTTAATGGTTGAGATCAATTTGTATGAAAAGAAATTGGTGGAAGAGTACATTAGTCATAGCCACTTTTGTTGATTTTCTCTCTCCACATGCAAGGCACATGCCAATTCCCCCACTTTTTTTAAAACTTTCATAACTTTTGGATACGATATTATTTTTTTAAAAAAATCACACCAAAAAAACAAGCGTTTTGTTATCTTTAAAACGCGTATAGTATTGATATATAAAAAATAAAAAAAAATTTCGGCACTTGTCTAGTCCTTGTGTAATATCATGTGATTGTGTTTTATTATAACTAGTGAAATATCACTTTTATCGGTTCATTCTTAAGTCATTATATAATATCATCTTATTATAAATATTTGTTGTGTCATATTATGTGTTTAGAATTTATCACCGTGTCACAAATTGTTAATATGTGTTTGAGAAATGTTCAAAGACAACGTCATTTTTTGTTACAAAGTGTGAGAATGACACAATGGTAAACAAAGACACTTTAAAAAAAATTATAACTCACAATATAAATCAAATTTGAAAAAAGTGGTTCGGAGACCTTGTTCCCCATGTATTCCTCTTTCAGAAAATAAATAAACGAAAAATTAAAAAAAATTAAAAAAATTACCGTTTTTTTTATTTTTTAAATTAGACACAATGAAAAAGACACAATGAGAAAATACTAGTTTTTTTAAGTTTTGTTTATTTATTTTTTAAGGAGGATGATGTGAGAGCAAGATCTTTGAAATACTTTTTGTGTTATTGTGTAATTATTATTAGATCATTGTGTAATACTTGTCAAATAAGATTACACAATGACCCGATGAATGACACAACAACCTTACGGATGACACAATCACACAATGACCTGATGAAAGACACAATGACCTGACGGAAGACACAATGACCTGACGTTAGACACAATGAGCTGAAAAATTGTGAAAAAAAAGTTCGTTTTTTATATATCAATATTATACGCGTTTTAAAGAGAAAAAAATTCTCGTTTTTATGGTGTAATTTGTTTAAAAAAATAATGTCGTATGTAAAAGTTATAAACGTTTTAAAAAAGTGGGGGAATTGACATGTGACTTGCATGTGGAGAGAGAATATTTAAAAAAGTGGGCATGACTAAAATACCCCCTCTCCTAATTTTCCTAGATGCCACATGTCAATCTCTTATTGCTTCTTAGCCTTCTTAGATTTATAACACTATGTAGGTGAACCTCACTCTATATATATATATATATATCTTACTAGTTAAGCTACTATTATAATCTCCTTGGTTTTTATGTAGGTATGTATTCATAATATATATAACATATATATATAACATATATATATATATATATGTTTTAATGTCTGATCTAAACTTACTTCAACCTGAATGTACTTTATTGTTTTAAGTGAGACTGAAACTCAAAACTTACATACACATATATGATAGTGCGGGATGAAGCGAGCTTGGATCTAGATCTGAGATTGTTTGGTGATGTTGTTTGTGATCAGTGATGCGGAATCTCACTAATCACGTATTGATGCTTGAATGTTCATGAAGATCAATGCAAAGTATGATGAAGATGATGATAATATGAATAGGTGAGTTGTATTAGATCAATAGAGAGGTTACAAAGGATATGGAATGAAATGTAGGCAACTCACAATAACAAATGACCTAGGTGATGGTATTTATAGTCCATACCATTCACCTTACATTTCAACCTAACCACGTGCAGTTAAGCACAAACGCGCATTTAAGCACGAAACGATTACACAAATATTCTAAGACAAATACAATTAATGAACGTCTTCACTCGCGCTTGCTCGTGATGATGCTCGATATCTTCACTCGCTTATATTTGGAAAGTGACATCTTCAAATAACCCCAACAATATATAACTAGACCAAGCTAATAATGGTTGTGTAATTAACTTAAACTACGATTATACTGTGCGTTGCGTGAGCCATTTGTATACAATTAAATTTTCGTCATAACAACCGTTAAAACCGTATACGAGCTAAACTCAACGAAAAAGAAAAAGTCATTCAACATTAAACAAACTTAATGAAACAACTATACATACTACCATCATAATGAAACACATTTAATCTGCTGCTGGCAATCGCAGATCACCATCTCTCTATATAATCCCATAACAAAAGGACATCACCTTACACCATCCGCCATCCATCGCCACCATCCATCATCCATCGTGTATTGAAGAAACAAAGAAGATGATAAAGGTGATCGAAAAAGATGTAGGAAGCGGCAGAATGACAATAGTTGAATGAGTCAGCCAGAGAGAGAAACAAAAATGAGCATGCCTTGTTCCAAAAATCCAAAAACTAAATGCCTCTCAAACTCATTATATTTACAAAATAATCACTATACTTTGGTGGCCAAAATGCAAAACCTACTAAAATTATGATATGATCAAATGCAAAACTTAAAAAAAATACAACTGATGAAGTTTTCCATTAATATAGTAATTATTAGTTCTAACATTATTTATAATACAAATTAAAATAATTGACAACAAGCACATTGGGATAAAATCACAATTTCTAAAATGAATATTGTAACATCCTAGATAAATCTCACATTGCTTAGGAACATGGGAGATCATTGGTTCATAAGAAGTGTTCTGCCTCAAATACCAGCTACACGTCTTAAGGTTTAATGTTAGTGGATGAGGGAAGAACACCACAGTTAAGCATGTTTAGGCGGCAACAATCTCAAGAAGGGTGACCTCCTCAGAAGTTTTTACTCGAGCAACCAAAAGCAAATTCGTGAGCTCTAATGTGGTGAAGTGGACAATATTGGTGCTATTCAATCAGTAACAGTCCAACGTAACTGCATCATGATATTGTCCGCTTTGAGCGGGACGTACCACAATCGCCTAACGGATTTGAAACGCATCATGGTGGTGAGGTATCAACCCCATTATAAGAAAACATTAGTTCCCCCTCATAACCAATGTACGCTGTCACAATCCACCTCTTAAAGAGCCCAATGTCCTCGTTGGCATATCAGTCATGTCTCTGGCTCTAATACCATTTGTAACATCCAACCCCTCATACCGTCAATATTATCCGATTCGCCACATTAGAGCTCACGGGTTTACTTTTGGTTTTCTAGCTGAAAATCTACCAGGAGGCCATCCTTCCTGAAATTGCTGCCATCGGAGACCTTTAACTGTGGAGTTCTCATCTCACTCACTGACGTTAAGTCTCAAAACGCATTATTGGGATTTGCCTCATGTTCACGACCGATGTGGAATTTACCTATAGAATTATAAATATAATGTACAATAACACATTAACACTAATGCTATATAACAACAAAAATGAAAATTAGATTAAAAAACTATTCTTTAAGGTCACTTGAACTAGTACATATCCGACACTATGAAAATCTTTACCAATATAATATCATTAATATATTGTTTTGAGCTTTTGATGTTTTATTTAATTTAGCAAGTACAATATTTATTTTGTAATTACTAAATATGTGTAACTAGCTATAATTGAATCTTAATTCGTGTACTTAAAAAGAAAAAGTTGTTTTAGGTATTGAAAGAGAAACCCACTTTGAAAATATCCATTGTATTGTTGAAGAAGCGTTGGACTCCACTTAAAAGTTAAAACACCATCTCAAAATATATATTAATTTATTATCATTTTTATGAAACTGAATTGAGTAAATGTTGAATGATAATAAAAAATAATGTATTATGTAACATGTTACCAATAGCCACATTGAACATATAAAAGTTCCAACTCATTCTCCTTTTTATTGATAGAGCAAAGGATTTTATTAAAATTAAACAGTATCAAATGGGTATTTTAGGTATTTCATGTTAGGTTATAAATTGCAATTTTTTTCTCTGTATTCTCATTTGAACGGTCACACTTTTGCAACCATCTCTCTTATCTTTGTAACTCACCGCCGATGATGGTTGCTGGTCTTCGGATCTGTGCGACCTAGGGTTGCCATGGTTTGTGCCTCTGTTAGTTGTACGTGATGGTAGCGATGGTAGCGTTTTTCTTCGTTTTGCCTAATGATGGTTGCCGATCTTCGGATCTGTACGACCTAGGGTTGCGATGGGCAGATCAAGGTATCTATGTTGTTTTGCTTTTGCATGTAGCCTTTATCGGCTTTTGGGCATGCGATGGTGATGGTTACTTACTACATATGTTTCTGATGTTGTGGTTTGGTTTTGTGATGGTGGTGACGATTGGGTGAAAGTAGATCTACTGGTTTACCTGTTATTATGATCCTCACTGTTGTCGGGTTTCTGAAACCCTAGGCGGTGGTGGTGGTAAAGGCTAGATATTGAAAACCGTTTCACATTAGTTTACAATTGCTTTATGTATGATGGTACAACCGCTTATGCGTGTTGTTGGTGAATCTGTAAAACCGTTTATGCCGATGATTACGGCTGACGATTGGTTCGTGTTTCTGGCAATTATGCCGACGTTTATGCTGTTGGTGGTATTGATGGAGGTGGGGTGGTGCGTGACTCTTGGTTTCCAGTTTTTTTTTTCCTGGTTTTGATATTAATGTTGTGTTTGGAAATGATGTTGACGATGCTATTATTTTTTTGCATTTGAATACCATATTTGATTTGGTTACGAGCTATGATGAGGCCATGTTAGAGTAATAGTGATGTTTCATTGGCGTGGCAAATTTAGTGGTTTGTCGGTTTATACTTGCAACCACACTGCAGCCATGGTACAGTCACAATGTAGTCGTCGAATACTCTGAGCCTTTAGAAAAACTTTATTGTTTTGCTTTATTTTAATGTTTTTTGGTTTATTTGTTATTTGGCTATAAGGGGTAACTTCGAGTTGCCTTTGGTGCAGTTGTTGATTCTGAGCCATTTATTTGTTTCTGAAGTTGTTATATAAAACGCTCGCGCAACGCGCGAGCTAGAGAATTTAACTGGTTATGATTAAAAAACCTTATAAAAAATTTAAAAGGGGCTCAATCGAATAGCTAGTTATAACTTATTCAAAGTTTACTTGATCTAAAATATGTTTATAAAAATAAAATAGAAGAGGGACCATTCCTGACACCACTATTTTCCGACCATGGCCTCGAATGACCAATTGACCACGAATAAACTATGAAAGATAGAGACACATGAGACGTAGGTTTTAAGCGAGAGGTGGTAAAGTGAATGTGTTTTTACCATCGTTAAGTTCTTCATATGGTATGCTCTAAGACGTATGAAATGTATAATAACATAAATGTAACTGTTCATACGCATGTCCATATATTCCACATGTATATATAGGTGCACGTGCATTCGCGTGTATATATGCATGTGTAAAAACGTAAAGTAAAATAAATATAAGTCCATTAAGAGACATATATAGTTTTTACTTAACTAAAATTAACGTTTAATTACCTAATTGGACCTCAATTACCGAACTTTGTATTCGTTAACCATTATTTATCAAAATTTCAAAACTCATAAATTCACATTTACTATATGTAAAAGCTTGATATATGAATAAATTTTCAAAAATAATGCATAAATAGTTTATAAACACTTGACTTATATCATTTTTTTAAAACTGTTAATCTTCTATTTTGGTCCACTTTGCAGACCATATATTTTTTAGAGTAAACAAATATGACAAAATTACCACTTTATATTTTTATTATCCGATAAAATGACAAATATATACCTTAAGTAAAAAAACATAATACGAATTTTAGAAAATGTCATGTGTGTTGAATTAGAAAAACATTTTTAATAAAACATATGAATTGATTTAATAAAACTCCAATGGACAAATTAGTTTATTTCATGTTTAAATTAATTTCTTTTTTATTATAGCATGTTGCGAGTTTATTTTTAATAAAAAAAACTTTTGCCGTTAAAAATTATCATGTGAATCAACAATTGCGTGCATAAGTTGTTCATGTTTTGATTGTTTTATATGGTTTAAACTTTTAACTATAAAAGAAACCAAAAAGTTTGTTACAATTTTAGTTTGGAGAAACTATTGATATAATGATATCCTATGACTATACAACATTTAGCTTTAATGGAATAAATTTTGCATGTATTAAGAAATTATATATTCTATAAGTGCACTGTTTTTTCTTAAGAAAACTATAAATGACAATTTATAAATATTGAAGAGAATTAAGTCGACTCAAATGATAATAATATTATTGGGCTAAATATATGGATTGGGGTCAATAAGACAAATACCCAAAAGAAAAGAAAATAACCTTTTAGGCGTGTAAAGGGGGCTTTACATAACACACCCATTATTGGTGCATCAAAAACCCATAATTAACTTATGACTCACCAATTATTAGTCAAAGTTCCCCTTTTACTTTGATAAAAATAGTAACAATAACAAAATCTCTTTCATCTTAACAACAATTTTATAAGTTGTTCTAGAATTCGGATCTTCAGTACAACGGTCTGTCGTTAAATTCTTTTTTAAAGGCGTTAAGCTTTTTACGAATTTAAGGCCGATGTTTTAAATGTTTTGATTGGAAGAAGAATACGAATATATTTTATAAAAGTATATAAATTTACTTTAGGTTATTTGTTAATTCAATTATCAATGTGACGTACTAACGAAGCTCTCAAGAATTAGGTTCAAATACAAAGTTTAAATTTACTAGAAAGTCTTAGAAGGAATTTGGACCATTAGATCTAATATTAAATGAAGATCAATGGCTTATAAACACAAGGTGGCATAATGATAAATAGTTAGAACTTTAAATGATAGGCCAAAGTTATATTAGTCTTGTCTCATATTCAAATTCCACCCTCTTTTTTAAATATCCATAACTTTTACATACGACAATACCTTTTAATAAAAATTACACCAAAAAAACGAGCGTTTTTTTATCTTCAAAACGCATATAATATTGATATATAAAAAAAAGAAATTTTTTTTTGAAGTTTCAGCTCATTGTGTTATATTCGTTAGGTCATTGTGTTATATTTTTCAGCTCATTGTGTTATATTAGTCAAGACATTGTGTTATATTTTTCAGATTGTGTTATATCCGTCAGGTCATTGTGTTATATTCGTCAGGTCGTTGTGTTATATTTTCATCAGGTCGTTGTGTTATATTTTCATCAGGTCGTTGTGTTAAATTTTCATCAGGTCGTTGTGTTATATTTTCATCAGGTCGTTGTGTTATATTTTCATCAGGTCGTTGTGTTATATTTTCATCAGGTCGTTGTGTTATATTTTCATCAGGTCGTTGTGTTATATGAATATTATACGCGTTTTAAAGATAAGAAAATGCTCGTTTTTATGGTGCAATTTAAAAAAAAAATATCGTATGTAAAAGTTATGGACGTTTAAAAAATGGGGTGAAACTTAAAATATAGAGATATTACCATCTTTATCCTTCCTTCTAATTTTAAGGGAGTGCCACATGTCATCATCTCATCTCATGGCTTTCTTAGACTTTTAGAAAAATTAGACTTTGTAGTATAACTCCATTCAAGCTCTCAAATCAAGAAATTTATGACTTCCATCTTGAATTTAGATAAAACTCAAAAGTAATAAACCAAAAGAAATGCTCATGTGTGTATTTGTACGTCTTTTAAAAGAGAAATGTTTATTGTGATGGACCTTGAAGATTTTATATAGCTCTAATTAATCTTATATATATTTTAAGTGTGAATAAAAAAAAAAGAGTTGTACCATAATCAATATCTTCATGGTCTGATTGAATTTTAAACCAAATACGTAATAAATAAAACAAAATCTTAAAGTGTATGTAATTAACCCCTACTACTATTTAGGAATGTCGGTGCATTCCATGTGGGTTTCACGTGATATATTGCACGCTTCTTTCACGTGTTTAAGGTGTTATATATGTTAGGTTTGGGCTTGCTTGAGGGTAATTTTAGTAGTCTTTCTTCTTCGACATCTCTCCATCTTCTTCAGTTTCTTCTACTGCGCGTCCATCTTTTTCTTCAGTTTCTTCGATCTATTTTATGCTCAAGTTTGTCAAGTTACAAGTTTGTTTAATTTATCCGACCTTGATAGTTTAATTCTTTGGTCAATTTTGAGGTGAAAGTTTGAAAAGGTGGAGGTTTGTCAAGGCTCAAACTAGAGACCTCTTTACTTATGATGAAAATGCTACCAAACATATTGTCATTTGTCACACCTATAACAAAAACGAACTAGATAACTATACCAAATCAAACGACCCGGCCGCCGCAACGCGAGGCCTTGGCCACTAAATCTAGTTATGTATATAAAGTACTAAAGAATAAACATCGTTCGATCCATTTCCTTGTAACAATCCAAATAAGTTTCATATACATTTGTTTCCTTCATGTTCAAATGTAAAATGCTCAAATAGACATAAACATAACGTACTAATAAAATACATGGTTCCTACTTCCTAATCTAATATTAAGTAATAAGTAATAACCACACTGGGCTTAGAAGAGGGTTTAAAATAAAAACAATTGGGCTTGCCGGTTATTGTCTATGATGAGTTGCTAAAGAACATTTAGACCCTAAAAGTTCGTGGGCTTTTATTGTTGGTATTTAAGTATTTAACAGTTAAATACAAAACAAAACAATACATTATAATGTCAATTTAAATAAAAATATCAAAATGTACAAGTTAAATAAAAATAATGTCAATTCCTCTCAAAAGTATTATTTTTATAAGTAAATGTCACACCAATTTAATGCTCCTACCAACAGGTATAAGTTCTTTTAATATTGTGAAAAATATGTGTTAAACTCTAGCAAGAAAAGTTGAAGCTATTAGACTTTAAACTAACAGAAAATACAATGTAGATTGCAACTTACAGAGACCTGAGTATCAATTTATGTATAAGAGTTTTACATGTCGCGGTTAAAAGTTCCTACTATGGTTTTCTTCTGGTATTGTTGGTTGACGTATCTTCGACTTTGATCAACTTGGCTCCAAAAGGAATGGTTGATGTGAGCCTGCGTCACGGGAGGGAACCTCAAAAGCGTCGCTCTTAAGCGTCCATTAAGCGAGACAGACCAGGTCTCTGTGAACTCAACCATTTACATTTCATCTGAGTACAACGTTCTTCCCGTTGCGTCAACAATCATGTAACTTTTTCCGTAAGTTTTAAGCATTGTTTAGCAACGCTTTATTTTTCTTTTAATTTGCAAACAATATATGCTATTTCATGACACCTTTGTGTTTCCTAAGACTAGCTAAGAAATCCTTGTGCGACCCCAAACTAATTTTTTTAAGCACTTTGATTTAGTAGTAGAAAGAGATGGATTTAATATTCAATTTTTACAATTAAAACACGAAGTTATCAAAAATTAGTTGTATCTATAACTAAAAATACAAAACTCAGTTGAGAACTCTGTTTTCAGTTTGGTTTCTAACTTTACCCGAATTGTAAATTGAATGTTGAGTATTTATAAACAACTAAATTACAAATAATCTTGCTTATTCAGTTCGGTAAATGTTTGGTTAACGTGACGAATTTTATAACCGAATAAACCATTAGCCGATTAGGTGAATGAATATAAAACTCTTGCACCATCCAATTACAATACAAGTCCCTCTTGCCCCCTTCTAAAAAAAGTCAACGGTCAAATCTATTCTCCAACAATGCACATCGTTGATCCAACTCACTCTTTCACTTTATTACCGGAATCATCGCCGGAAAATATCTCCGACGACTTCGACCGTTTACCGGATCCTATTATCCTCACAATCTTCAATTACATCTCCGATATCAAAACGCTAATTCGATGCCGATCCGTATCTCGCCGGTTCAACTCACTCGTACCTCAATCGGACTCACTCTTCCTCCGAGTCGACCGAGTTATCTCCTCAGTTGACTCCGATAACGACGGCGATACATCCTCTGTCATCGGCTTCATCAAATCTGTTGTTAAATCGATTCATAACTTAATTTTACCATCTCTAGATCAAACTGTTCACAACAGTAATAATCATCTTCATCATGAGCAACAACAACAGGAGGAGAAACAACAGGAGCATAAGCGATCGGAATATTCTCCGGCGATGATTCTGCGTGGATTCGAGAGGATTAAATCATTACAAATCGAGTTACCGAACGGAGATCTGAGATTAGAGAAACGAGCAGGAATCAAGTGGAAAGCGGAGTACGGTAAAACATTGAAGAGTTGTGTGATCCTAGGGTTTCGAAACGACGGAGCATTAGAATCAGATCTAAACGGCGGTGGAGGATTGAAAACGAGAGTTGTGTGGACGATTAGCTCGTTGATTGCAGCTTCCGCAAGGCATTTCATGGTGAAAGAGATTGTAAAAGAGCATAGGCATTTGTCGAAATTGATTGTTAGAGATAGAGAAGATGAAGGAACTGTGATTATGAATGAATCAGGCATCAATGAGTTTCGAGACGAAAATCGAGATGAACATGAACAACAGGATGAACATGATGAACAGGAAGAACGAAATGGTAATGTTACTGGTGGAACTGGTGGCGTATGGTGGCGGAGTAATCGAACTAAAGTTCCGGCGGTGTGGATGAGAATGAGACATGATGCAAAACTAGATCTGTCAAATGGAGTAACAATGGAAGGTGCAACTTTAGTTGTAGTTAGGCCTATTTCAAATGCGATCGTTGGTGCTTCACCTGAGGAAACAGATGATGAAGGATTGGTAGCTGCAGGTAGAGGATTCGACGGTGTGTATGCAGAGGCAGTGGCGAAACTGATCAATCGCCGGAGTTATCTTTTGGAAATGAATTCATTCTAACTCCATATTTGCACTGGTCAGTTTCCTTCAGTGATTTGTTGTTACTGTTTTTGTTCTACAATGCATATAATATGAATCAGTTGTTCATGACATAATCTTTTATTTCTATGTGTATTATACAAAATAGGTGTTTATTAGGCGTCCATTATCATCTATTTAACATCATTTTGATACAATGATATGTGTTTCTTGCCTTATGAATTGGTGTTTGAGATTGCTTATTGAAAGTTTAAAACTATATGTAACTTGAAACAAAACAGTTTATTTCATTAAGTGATTATCAAAAAGGTTTTGTTGATGTATCAAAATGCAACAAGAAAATAAACAATTTTAATAAGCAATTTCAAACACACCTAATGGGATACTTGATTACATTGACATAATGGCAAATTGGCAGATAATGTGTTTAGGCATTAAAGGCTAACTTCAAGAAAGAGTCTAAACAGCCAAACACCATCACATGTATGTCTTGGATTTTCAAAACTCATGGTTGGCTTGTAATAAAGACCGAACCCTTATTATTCCGGCTATGGTAGGATAATGGTAGCCTTTGAAGGGGTGGCGAGTGGTGAGTGTTTGAGTCTCTCTAGCACAGGTTAGAGGTGTTAAGTTCGATTACAAATTACAATTCCGTTGGTTTTGTTAAAGCCCCTTGTAAGTCGCATGCTTTAGGCTTTGTTTTAAATAGCGAGAAGTGTACTTAGGCTATAGGTTCTAAAACCAAGGCCCAAAAGCACATGGTGTGCCCGCGCCTCCCCTTGTTAGCCTTAGGTCGCACTTCAGTGCACCTCACACAAGTTGTGTTTTACCTGATCATGTAGGTTAATATATGGAACATTGATTTGCCCAATAACTATTCGTTGATATCAATGTGAATGAATGGAGTTTTGTGGACATTGTAGATGAACAAACGTGTGTAAAAAACAATCACCATCAATTTCAATGCAAGCTTGCAAATGAGCTTGTTGTGAATGGAGTTATCTATAAAGTTTATAGATTCTTGTTGATGGGGTGGGGGTGGGGTGATACATGTGTAGGAAGAAGACAAAGGAAATGCTAGTTTTGCTAATAGTGAATAGATATAATTGGGTACACTTTTTCAGCATTGTATTTGTTTGTAGCTGGATATGACCCATGGGCCTTGGGTAGCCCACCATTGTTTATTTGTGTTGTGTTTGAAGAGTATATTATTTATCCTTGGGTTTTGGATTTATTTCATTTGCCATCTGCTTGTGCTGCACTGCTGCCTGCCTTTTGTTACTTGTTTTCATCATTAGTTTTATTGGATGTACTATGACAACTTTAGTGTTTCGTATTCATTATCAATTATTTTAACTCTTTTTGTATATTTTTCTCTGTTTTGTGAAATACTGTTTACCTACAGTATTATTAATTTATTATTATTATTATTATTATTATTATTATTATTATTATTATTATTATTATTATTATTATTATTATTATTATTATTATTATTATTATTATATATACATATTTGTAGGATTTTTCGCATATATGAAGTAACATGTAAGCAGGGTGTAAACGAGTCGAGTCTAAGTTTTCTTAAACTTTAAATCGGTTATTTTTAAAGCTCGTGCTCGGCTCGTATATTATTTATTAATTTTTAGTTATTTTATTAGTATATGACTTATAATTATCTTTATATATTGGGTGAGGTTCTAATAGAAAGTTTTTCGAATCTACAAAGGCGATCAAATGAGTTGTGATTGACTTCATTATGTTGGCGTAGAAATCGTTTTGTCAAACCATTCAAACACCTCATGCTTGTTTAGGCCTATGTTTGAACTGAACATTTAATGTACTGTTCAATGGGAAGTTCGTTTTTGACTTTGGTTTGTTTATTTAATAAACGAACGAACATGAACATGAACATGTTTTGTTCGTCCATTTATGTTTGTTTATGTTCATTCAATATATTTTTGTTCGTTTATTTTCATTAGTACCATATTTAGAATGCTTTATTATAAGGAACTAGTGATTTTGAAGGTGGTGTTTTGAATTTTTCAAGCATGTTTAAGACTTCAGTTTAGATGTATTTGTTTTCTTTTGAAAATAAGTTTGATTATGGTTATGCTTGGATATCTTTGTAAAGCTTTTATCGATGCACATTGAATTATGTTTGTTTGGGCATGCTTATCAATTTATGTTCATGAAACGTTATTTTATACGATTAACGAAAAACATAAATATTTAACTAGTCATGTTTAATCATTTGTTTGGTTAAAGTTAAATAAACAAACATAAACATACCTTTGAATATACCTTTGAATAGGTAAATAATCAAAAGCAAACAAAATTTAAAGGAAATGTGATTGAACATCCAAGCAAGCCCATGTAAGATTATGATGCATAAAACCTACTTACCTACCCAACAAGCAGCCCACTCAAATTATCTACACACTATTCACTATTCATATAAATTTGTAATTCAAGTAGACATAGATAATATATATTTAAATTTTAAAGTTGTACAAAAATAAGGGTAAAGCAAGTTTTATTAAAAATTGGTAAAATAACCGTTACTTTTTTTGAACGGCGGGGAATATATAAAAAGAAAGACAAGATAGCAAGAAGCTAGAGAAACAAGAGAAAAGAAATTATAAATCATTAATCATTAATATTAAAGGATGACCACTTCGTCCATTCTAACAATTCCATGTTAGCTCTATTTTTAACCCATTTGAAACTTAAAATCTTGATATCATTCTTAACCAAGTTCATCAAGGGAACGATGCCTTTAAAGATGCATTTATTTCTTTTCTTCCAGATACACCAAATAGTAGCTTGGAAGATAGATTTGACCACTTTTTAATGGGTCAGACCATTCTTTAAGCCGTACGAGGTGGTGTCCATCATATTCTCCAATGGGTGTGCAGGTATAATAGGTAATTTGATCCAAAGGTCCACAGGAGCCCAAATCATCCTAGCAAGAGAGCAGTATACGAAAAGATGGTTGATGTTTTCGTCGTATTGCATGCACATAGGACGACACAAGCTCGTGATATGCATACCTCCACTTACAAGAGCTTGACAAGTTAGGAGACGATTAAGATGAACTCTGTAGTGGAGATAATTAACTTTGATGGGGAGCCATTTATTATCCTCAAAGTGACCATACAAGGAGAGAAAATTTTCTATTCAATGAACCTTCTTAAACCCGAAGTGAAGAAGTGTTCACTACTATGCTCCCATCTCCACTCATCTGACCCATTAGTATTAACCATAATCTTTAATAACATTTTACACTAGTTCACTATTATGTTCTTCGAAATTAAAAGATTTCTTTCATGGGAGTATTCATTCCAACCATTATTAATAATGTAACCTAGCTACAATATGCTAAATAAAGGAGATAGCAAAATTTTGGTTTTAACATATTGAGTTATTTTGAATATGGAGAATATCATGACCCGCTTTAAAGTTCTCCATCAAATTAAACTAAGCATGACACCTAAGCAAAATCATACATGAAATAGTTAAAATTTTGACATGTGGCTGTGTTATAGGTGTCAATTTAGGATAATTGATAATATTTTTGGTTTAAACATATCGGGTTATTTCGAATATGGAGCATATAAGGACCACCTTGAAATTCTCTTTCAAACTAAATTAGAGCATGATAACTAAGCAAAATCCTATATAGAATAGTTCAAATTTTTACATGTGGATTCGTTATTCAATTATTAGAATATGAAGATTAGAACAATGATTTTATTAAAAACGAAAAACTCTTCCTCTAGCAAGAGACTACTATTCTAATAAATTGATTACTTTGTCGGCCTATTACATCAATTTTGTCATAGAAGTTAGAACACTATTTCTCCTAGCCCGAGAGTAAAATTTGAGCCAAGACCTAATACTCTAAATATAAATGTGTTATCAATTGACAACCAACATCGTTATCATCAACCATTATAAATAGATTAGTTACGCCATATCTTTTATTTTTGTGTGTTCTTAACTCAACTCATAGTAAATACATTAAGCACCTTTAAGAGGTCCCAAATCAGGACCAATATATAATCTAAAATAGCCCATCTCTGCTTTTCTATAGTATAATTAAAATTTAGTTAATGCAATGGTTAAATAATTAGTGCAATGCTTTTTATTTTAAATTTTAATAATCTAAACTACGACCCAATGATTGTTTATAATTCAAACTAACTACATTGTGTAGTTCATGAGCAACACGACTCCTTTACTGCTTTACACCCTCAGTTTTAAAACCGGAGTTAAGATCTTAACAACCATTAAATGGAGTTTTGTAATGTCATGACAAACTAATGTCAATTTTAGTTAAAAGCACGCTCGATTAGGAGTAACAGGAAAACTCAATCTGATAGCAACCCGACTAATTAATAACGCGTATTCGAAACTAAAAATATTAAAAAGTTGGATGCAACCATATATATTTAGCAATAGCTATGTCGAGAATGTGGACCAAAAAGCTTTTGAGCATCTACATGTGACATCCCTATGAAAAAGGAAATTAAAAAGGTTGGATGAAGTCTATTTTCTAAAGGAAAAGTGTAGTGGGCACAAGGACCCTTCATCAATGCTCTCAATTGCCTAACCTTCATCATTACTCGCCTACTTTAACTAATCACACCCTTAATATTTTACTAACTTATTTTTATAAAATAAACAAGCCATTAAAAGATGAAAGAAAATACTTATGTGTTGCTAATATAACAAGTAAAATAACTTATATGAACTCGATGTTATCAGGGGCGGAGATAGGAGGGTAGCAGGGGTAGTGGCCGTTACCCTTCAACTTTTCCAGCGAAACGTAAAACTAGTGTAAAAAATCAAGTTTCCTCTTCGTATTATGTATTGGTATACATTTAGGAACAACAATTCAATTTTCCGCTATCTCTGAAATTTTTTTCTAGATCTGTCACTGGATGTTATCCAAGCTATGTTATAAGAAGGTTAATTAATAAACATCATATAAGTAAAAACCTGTTTTTTTACTATGGGTTTTGATAAGGGAGTATAACTTGATTTGAACAAATAATCACACTTTGAATTATTTGTTGTTTCTTTAATACTCTAAAAGAAAAAAATGTATTTTTTATTATTTTTTTAGACCGGCAAATTAGACACGTCATGTTACCATTAACTTTACCCTTGAATCGACTCTGATATCAGCCTCTGCAATTCAAAGGTTTATTCGGGTAGCTTCCCCACAAGATCAAACCCCGGTCATGCTCAAACCCAAAACTCAATCTCTACAACTCAAAATTTATCCGTACATCATCACGGCAAGATTTGTGTATGGATCCCCAAAAAAGTTAACTCAAAAGCCTACATCTCTCTAACTTTAAACATTTGAGTTACCCATCATCGGAAAAAAACATATATAAGATCCAATTCAAAGTGAAAGAATAATTATGCTAATATAATCAATCTACATATTAGAAAGAATATAATTAAATTAAGAACAAGAAAACCTCCTCCCTATCCTTTGATGATTTAATGGATATATATATATATATGGTTCTATTTATAGTGATGCTTACTAGTGTACAAAATAATATTCCATTTTTAGTTAGTTCTAGAAATGAGAAATTGTGTAACAAAACCATCTCACTTCAAACCGTCATAGGTTTATATCGAAACAAACAAAGATCATGAAGTCACACCAAACATGCAACTCTAATTTAAATACATTAAAACATCATTAAATATCGATATGTAGCTAGTTTTAAAGTTTTAATTATACGATCGAGTACACAAAGTAATGGAAAAGTAGTGGTGACATTGAACTCTTACCAAGTTGATGGTATCATGAGATCGATTATACAAACAAAGCTCGTGGTCATCATCAAGCCTCTCACTTTTTTCTTTTTCTTATCTTATTATTTTAATTTATCGATCATACTGTTTTTAATATTTTATTTTTGCAATCAATACCTACAAGTTTAGCTTTTACGTATTGTTTCGTTAATATAAAATATGTATACGGATTTTGGGATTGCTTCCACCTACTACAAATTTATAACAACTAGAGATCGAATATGCATGCAAACTTATTATAAAAATGACTCAAGTTTTAATATATATTAGAATTAAAATTAAGTGACTTAAATAAGATTAACATGTAAAATGGTTTCTATTTATTACAATCAAGTTTATTCTCATCTCCCATGTTAACTGTTACTGTTACGCAAGACATTTTTTGCTTTTTGGTCACGTCTTTTATAACCACACAAACATCGTCGGTCAGCATCGCCAACATCCATCTTATAAGTTGAGATAGTAACAATCGACAACCAGATAAAAAAACCAAAGATTCTCGCAAACCGAAAGTCACACAGATAAAAAAAGTCAACCACATCGCCTTAATAAAACGGTGTCTCAACCACCTGAAGCGACGAATAACATGCTAGAAGGGCCGTGAAGTGACTAGAGCTAGCAATTTGTCATTGAAACCGGAAAGAAGAAACATGAGAAGTGAAAAACTAATGGGTGATAAAACAAAAACTAACCAAAATGCCTTTGAAAGTCAGCTTATTTATAAAAATAGCAATTTACTATTTATTAAGTTTGTAAATTAATAATAATAATAATAATAATAATATAATAATAATAATCTAAATCTAGTGAATAGATGTCTGAAAATAAGAAAAATCACTAAAATTTGCACTTGAGTAGTAAAAGAAACGTTATGATAACATATATATAGAATCACTAGCTAAAACTTGATTATTACTTTATCATTTTATTGTGTGATTAAACTGTTCTTTTTGTTTATTTATTTATATGTATGCCTTATAAAGAAAAAGTTAAAGGCCTGTGGTAGAAAGAAATTATCTTGTGAACATCCCATTTGAATATTGCAAAAGTAGCCACATAAAAGTTCAAAAACAGATGTATAAAAAAAGTAGTTGCTACTATACAATGCTTCATATATGGCCTCTTGTTTATGTCATTTTTATCACAACAGGAAACACTTCATCATCAAACAACAAGATCTATATCAGAGAAACACACTATTCCTAAAAGAGATGAAAAGAAGAGAAGTGAAAAAAGGACCTTCTTCAACAGATCTATTGGTGTGTTTTCCCACAAGATCTCATCTTACAATGATGCCAAAAATGATTTGCAGCCCGTCGAGACTATCGACCATAACTAACCACAGTCACCCGCACCACCACCGTGGAAAATCTGGCAGTGGTGGGGGTGACAGTGGTTTGTGGTGCAAAAGGAACCCAATGGGTTCGGAATTATCTGAGCCAACATCACCAAAAGTGACATGTGTGGGACAGATCAAGGCTCGACCAAAGTCTAGATCGTGCAAGAATTGGCAATCGGTAATGGAAGAGATTGAAAGGATTCATAATAACAAGAAACATAGAAAGAAACCTACTTTTGGTGATGTAATAGGGTTCAAGAAAGAATCCATGCAATTCTTGACGTGTTTAAGAAGTTTTAAGTTTGATTTGGGATGTTTTGGTGCATTTCCAAGTGCAAATGTTACTTCAGACGATGACGACGACGACGACGATGAAACAAATAGTGTAAAGAAAGTAATAGGGTTTGGAGGGTATGATCATGATCATAAAGATGAACATGGTCATGATGATTATGAAGATCTTGAAGAGGGGTCATCAAGAAGTGCATTTTCAAAGTGGTTAATGGTTTTGGAGGATAATCAAGAAATAAAAAAGCCTAAAGATGATAATAGTGAGGAAGCTCAAGTTCCATGTGTGCCACCATCAAATGCACTCTTGTTAATGCGGTGTCGCTCTGCGCCTACAAAACGCTCATTAGAGGAGGATGAAGAAGATTATTATAACAACGAACACGATGATGTTGATGATCAACGTCATGTTGATGATGATGAACACGATGTTGAAAAGAAAAGGGAAAATTTGATGGAGTTAATGAAGTATGAAGGTGATTTTTATAAATTATCATGTGATATTGCAAAAGAAACATGGGTGGTCGGTGGAACTAACAAAGATTCATTTTCATCAACTCAAACTTCAAAAAGATGTTCGATTGAATGTCTTCAAGAAGTGAAAGCTTGTTTACAATGATTGTGAAGTTAATTGTTTACTTTCAATTTTATAATCAATTTTACCCTATATTTAGATATTAGATTTGTTAACAGTGTATATAGTTTTCATATGTATTGTGTCTATTTATCTTCTTAATTTATATAAATTTTATGTTGCATTAATGCCTAAATTTGTTGAAGTACTTTTGGAAGAACCTAAACGGAATGATTATGTTAGTTAAAACTAGTGAGATTTTTCATTTTTTGAGACAATATTATTGTGTACGTATTCATATTAAATACTAAAGAATATATAATAAGGTGTTAGGTAAACAGGTAAAAAGTTGCGACATCACTCCTTTTGAATAGAGAAATCTAGCCTCCTAAAGACAAAACAATGACTCTTAGATGCCGAAACATTGCTATGAATGACTCGTTGAACCTTAGTCAAAAAGTTCACTGTCCTAGTAGCTAAGAAGCTAAACGTATCAAAGGCTTTTTCATGTTGAAAAATATTTTTCTAACTATTTTATGATACAATAAACATTTTTTTAGATAATCAAGACTTGTAGGCTATGGTCCAATTATATAATAACTAGCTTCTAATACTACAATAATATTACATGTTAATTCAAGTAATATCTTTTTATTTTAATAATTACATAATTCTATCTATATATTAAAATTTTAACTACCACACATTAGATCTTTTGCTTAAGTATCATGCTTAAATTTAATTTGTTAGAAACTTTCAAGGGGGGGTTTATATAGGGATGAGATCGGGACCTTATCAGTACCGCCTAGTATATGTATTGTAAGATCCCACATCGGTGGGGAGGAGAACTAAGCACTGCTTTATAAGGGTGTGGTAACCTCCCCTACCATGACGCGTTTTAAAATCGTGAGGGGCTGCGCCTGAGGGCGTTCCGGCTGCCAAAGCGGACAATATCATGGTGCGACGAGCTGGGATGTTACAGATGGTATCAGAGCCAGTCGTCGGCCGATGTGCCAGCGAGGACGCTGGTCCTCCAAGGGGGGTGGATTGTAAGATCCCACATCGGTGGGGAGGAGAACTAAACACTGCTTTATAAGGGTGTGGTAACCTCCCCTACCATGACGCGTTTTAAAACCGTGAGGGGCTGCGCCTGAGGGCGTTCCGGCTGCCAAAGCGGACAATATCATGGTGCGACGAGCTGGGATGTTACATGTATCGAGTTTTAAGAAAAGTGGGTATCGATACCGGTACCAAATTTAGCGAAATGGTACCGGATTCAAACATCATTTATATTTATACAATGTTACACTGTTACTCCTTACTCTAACCCCTGTTAAAAAATCTCGTTAAAGTGTGTCACGTGCGGATCATGTGAGGGCAAACATGTCTTTTCTCAACCCTTTTACAACTTATATGTTGGGGTTTTAATCAAAACATAAGTTGTAAATGGTTTGGAAAAGACAAATTTGCCCTCACGTGACACTTTAACTGGCGTTTTTAACGAGGTTAGAGTAAATGACTAACAATGTAACGTTTTTTAAACATAAAGTACGTTTAGTGAAAAGTTTAACAAAAAAAGACAAATAATGAAAAATGATGTAAACATAAAGGATGAAAAATGTAATTTATTCAATAACATATTTACTCAATTATCATAAATTATGTTCTAACATGTTCAAATAAAATATTTACCAATTATCATAAATTGTCTCTTTTATTTGAGCATATGACTTTTGATAGGAAAAAATATTGTAAATATTCAAAACGATTTAATATGAGACATGTTAAGAATATATATAATACCTAAAGTTAAAAAATTTATAAAAATCAAAACCCCGTGTAATACATTGTGACTAACCAACTAACACATAATAAAACTTTTACTTCACTTTGAATGAGGTTTGCAACTTGATCACGAAGCGTCTAAAATGACATGTTTCGAAAACTTAAGTACGTAGACGATAGACGCGGAAAAAGCTAGATGGAATTGACAAAAGTGATCAAACCAAATAGACGAAAATTATAATTATTTTAAAAAATTTATGCAAAATTTGGATCTAAACATTCGGAGGCCCTCTTCAAGTGGTTTATATACGTACACTAGTTTAGTGCCCGCGCTACGCTCGGGAACACAATTTAAGTGATGCTTTTAAGGATGTTCATGAATGTTCCATTCAGTTTTGTGACAAAACCGTGGTAAAACGAAACACATGATATATTTTTAAAAATTAGATTTTTTATAACAATATTATACTCAAATTAAAGAGAATAAAATGCTTAGGTTTATGCTGTAGTTTTTTTTTAAAATAAATCATATAAAAATATTATGTATATTTATAAAACACCGAGGTCTTTAATTGTATGTTATTATTAACTTTATCCATAAGTTTCATTTTTAAACCCTATCAAATATAAACCGACTCACGTACACCCCTTGTAGTAAAGGGTTAAAAATATAAATACTCTTAAATTTTTCATAATTCTCCAAAATGATAGGGGACCAAAAATGTAATTAGTTTTATTATAATAAATTTTATATACATATTTTAAATAAAAAAATCATTATTGTGAGATAATCTCTCAAATAATGCCACATAAGCTAAAATCTATGAAAAGATGCCACATAGGATTTTTTTGTTTTGCTATATTATATAAGGATACGGGCGGGCCTTGGTTTCAATTTTTTCCTCTTAGTTCAAAAGAAACAATTTAACTTATTAGTTTGTAATTAGATACGACTAAGTGATGATGGGCTGAATAGGTAATGTGAAAAGGATATATTAGTATATTTCTTTGTGTCAAAGACATTAACCTTGAATTAAACACACATAAAATCATGTTGTGTTTCATGTCGTCCGGCCTGTTGGTGTTCATTTGAAAATGTTAGTAATAACAAGAAACTTTGTAACAATTTAAACAACCAAAGCTTGGGTCACGCCAACGACCATATTGGAGAAAATATAAGCGACCAAGAGTCGGATGATGATGTTAATGAGAATGATAGACCAAAACATTTTAAAATTTAAGGAATAAGTGAGAGTTAGTGTATAAAGTCGTCTTTTGTTTGTGTATATAAATGTGATTTTTGTGGTATTTACAGTAGTTTTTATGACATATATTTGGTTTTGAACACCCTGATAGTCAATTTTTACAGACGTCAGCATAACTAACAAGCATGACCCCCTCAAGGCGCTCCTACTAAGACATGAGTGGCGTTCCCATGAACATGATCAGCCATTGTTGCCAGCTTATGAAATCCATTTCTTACGGTGGATGATCATCCGTCTTAATATTTTTTAATATAAAATAATAATACGTCCTGAGACATTGATGATCCATGGTTGATTGTTCTATATTCTTATAATAAGTTGGATCAAGATTAATGTCGGGTTGATGGGTAAATAAATGAATATGAATAGGACTCATATGTGTTGAAACTTGAAACAAAGTATAAGGAATGTTAGGTAGCCTACCATGATCTATTATTGTCTCGGTATTTAGAGCACCAACTAATTTTTGTTCTAAATAAGAAAATATTAAGCATAATATGAGAAGAAAAAACTTTTAAGTAACATAAAATTATTGAGAAGAAACTTGGTAAATATGCACTTGTGTCATCGCTATAAAAAGGCCTTGTTTATTCACACACCCTAAAATTCTATCCACACACCTGTTTTAAAACCAGGCGTTACGGATAGGCCTTGATGCGGCGCCTGAGTCACTTTTCTGTCAACGTCAACCGAGGAATGTCGTAAACGAGGTGGAATTCGGTCAAACCTAGACATATGCGCCGCATATATGACCTAGGCGCCGATGATGTTGTTGGCCGCATATATGACCCAGGCGCCACGCCGAGGGCCATGCGCGGCGCATAAGGGTGTTGAAGCGTGATTGACTACGTTCGAGGATGTGTCTGGGATAAGAAGTAACCCAGGCGCGACGCCGAGGTTTATGTGCGGCGTCTGAGGGTGTGGGAAATAAAAACATTGTGTGTATGAATAGGATATGAGGTGTGTGAATAAAAACATTGGGTTATTAGATTTAATCACCTCCAACTATTGGTTATTGGCCGTTGTCACCCTCAAGTATCAATTTGGCCAATATAACTCCCAACTAAACACTTTGGTGTCCGTATCACCAAAAGTCAACCAATTCAAGTCACTTTTGGTTAACTTTTGATTATTTTTTGGTTAGCTTTTGGTGTTACGGACACCGTATCACCAAAAGTTAACCAATTCAAGTCACTTTTGGTTAATTTTTTGTTAAATTTTGGTGATACAGACACCAAAGTGTTTAGTTTGGAGTTATATTGGCCAAAGTGATACTTGAGGGTGACAACGGCCAATAACCAATAGTTGAAGGTGATTAAATCTAATAACCCGAAAAAAAAAACACTTTTCTAGCTTTTATGGTAAAATGGTGTAGAAATAAAGGTTGGACCGACGGGTAAATGAGTATCTTTCTAGTTTCATGTAACCGACAATCGATCTGGACCCTAGCCTATCATGCCCGAATGAGATGGGCAGACAGGTACTAAGGACGACCAGTACTAGTTAGACTAGTCTAAAATTATATCAATGATTGAAAGAAAATCATTTTCAATTTAAAAAACAATAAATAAAAATCAATGCAAATCAACTCGTAGATTTTTCAAACGAAATATAACTTGTCACAAATCACTCACATGTCTTTTAACACAATTAAAAAAATAGAAAAATGAGTAGTTAAATTGATCGTAAATTGAGGACAAATTTATTTACGACTAAAAGTTTCTATGACAACGTACACCATTTTAATCACGGATCTTTTTTTGTTAATTGCCTTTGTTGTGCATTATCGGCACCCACACGTGGCCAAAAAGTGAAGGGAAACAAAGGGAGATATGTGATGAAATTATTGGGTGGTGACATGACTAACGATGCGGTGCACAATGGTTTCATGGTGAAAGGGGCACACTTGAAACACTACGAGTGACATAAAGTCGTGCTTAATAATCAAAGTTTGGTTGTAAAGATTTTTCTTAAAAGTTAATTATATTTGGTTGTGTATGGATTAATAGTAGCTAGAAGTTAACATCACCACATTAGTATCTTAAGCGTCTTTGCTTGGATTTAATATGAAAACCTACAAATGAGTTTAGAGTTTATTGTTTAAAGAGTAAATTGCCAAAATAGTCTCTGGGTTTGTCCCGTTTCGATCACTTTGGACTTTATGTTTTTTGTCTTGCCATTTTGGTGTTTGATTTTGTTAAAAAACTTTCATTCTCGTCCTTCCGTCAACTTCTGTTAAAAAAATATGTTAACCCCAAGGGTATTTTAGTCCAATTACTTCCTAGGGACCAAAATGGCAACTTTTGGTTATTATTGCAATGAAACCCATCTCCAATAAATACCCTCAAATTCTTTCACTCTCCGCAATGAAACCCACCCCCTAACCACCGCAGCCATCATTGCCGGCTACCACTATAACCATCGCAAAATCACCACCAAAACCTTCAAAGACGAATCCATCAGATATGTTAGGAGTTTTGCAAATTTGAACAAATGCTGCAAAGGAGATAATTAAATTATGGTTTGGGGTTTCAATTGGTGAATTAGGGCAAAATTTGGGTGATTTAGGGGTTAATTGGGCCTTGGGGTTTCTAGTGGATGAACAAATGAATGGGGACGGTGGTGATGATTTTATTCATAATAGCGATGGTGGTGGAGTACTAGAGGTGAAAGGTACTGTGGTGGCGATGGCGGTAAAGGATACGGCGGCTGCAACGGTGGTGGTGGTGGTGGTTAACGAGCCTGTGAGGGTGGTGGTTGTGGATGTGAACGAGACTGTAAGGGTGGTGGTGGAGGTGAACAAAACTATGGTGGTGGTTACAAAGGTAGGGTGGTGGCGGTGATGGAGCAAAAGTGAGATTGAGGTTACAAAGGTTAATGGTAGGTTGTGATATGGAAGATGGTCAAATGGTTGCAATAATGTGGGATCTTTTAAGTTTTAAAAGGTGCAACAAAAAGAGTTAATATATATTTTAATAAATTTAATAAACAAGGGTATCTTAGTAATTTAACACTAAACTAACGGAATACGTTAATGAAAATTGAGAAGGACCAAAATGGTATTTTTTTTTTACAAATCAAAACACCAAAATGACAAAAAAACATAAAGACCATAATGGTCGAAACGGTAAAAACCCAAGGACCTTTTTGGCAATTTACTCTTGTTTAAATTATAAAAGATTAGATAAAATATTAAATATTAAATATTTAAAAAAAAATAAATAGAAGGGTCCATGCAACCGCCACTACGTACCCTAGTCCTACACTTCCTACACTACTTGATTTTTGTTATTTTTATGGGAATATTATTCAGTTTTTTATTTTTTATTTTTTTAATGAAATGTTAGTAGTTATAACTTAGTGACTGTTAAACTGTCACTTTGATAATGGTCCATGTGCTGTTAAATTGTCACGTTGCAGCTGCTGTTTGGGTCCGTTTCTTCAAATAATGGTGCGGATGGAGTTTTCGCATAGATTCGTCGGTTAGAGAATGCATTGATTGTACACATCTCTAAACAACTCAAATTTTATGAAGGAGGTGGCATCGGTGATCTTAATGGCTACTACATGGGCTATTTGGTTGGCTAGAAATGATCTCATATTCAATGCAATAACTCCATCCATCGACGGTGTAGTGGAGAGGGTTATGATTAACTCTTTTCTTTGGCTCAAGCATATAGCGAAATTGGTAGATGTGGTGTGACATAATTGGTGTTCTAGCCCAATGTTGTAATAGGGTTGAGTTGTTTTGGTCTTTTTAGTTGAGGTTGCTCTTTTTTGGTTATAGCATCTTGCTAATGGCCTTTTTGGTTCCGCTTCTAATAAAATGCGGTTCAAAAAAAAGTTATTAATTACTATATTAAACGTTTTTTGTTTGACTACTATGTTTTAAAATTTAAGCTCATGATCATTTGATTAAAAAGTATATCAAACATATATATGCCTTTTAAAACTATGTTTTTAGGACTTACTAAAAAATATTTAAAATTACTGTATTTGTCCACTATAAAATTAATTGTTTCAATTTTGTTGGTGCAACTTAATTTCGGCATCACTTAACAATTAACATGGTTCGTAACATTACATGGCTCATTATTGCATTTTGTATGTGCATCTAAAGTCATGGTTTAATCATTTATTGATGAACCATATGATATGGTTTTGAAGGATGAAGATAGTGTCATGGTTAACAAGGGTTGTTATCACATTGCCAATATTTTTTTTCGTTTGATTTATTTTTAATCTATCTAATAATTCAAGGTTTTAAAGGTGATTTTTTAGGGAAATATTTGTTATATAATACGAAGTTTGGGAGGAACAATTAAGTGAAATTTTCACCGTTCATTAATTGATGGAGTTAAATTTAAATATTAAATATATCTTTATAAATCCTTAAAAATAATTATTATAATTTCTTTATATGTATTAATTTTTAACCCGTGTGTAACACACGGATATTAAACCAAATTTTATTAGAATATATATATCGCACTGAAGTTGAACATGTTGTACGTCTTGACGAGTTACACTTGGATAGGCTTATGATCGATGCGATGTAACTTAATTGATTTATAAAAGTGATGTTCCTTCTTCGTTTGGCTTTTTTTGTTATAAGAGGTGGACACAATGATAGTGATTAGCAATTGACAAAGACGTGGATCATTCGTTTGGGGTTGTAATTTTATATACTATAAATTTGTTCATCGACTATATATACATATTTTCTTTAAAACTCGACTTTTCATCACACATATGGTTAAGGCCCGTCTTCATTTTAACACACTAGCTAGACGTGTTATGTGCATGTACATGATCTTAATCGTCTGAATACTTATATAATATTAATAAACATAAGCAATAATAAACCTATACACGCTAGCACCAACTTTTATTCAGGGTTTTTTTTTTTCTAATCAGTTTTTTAACCCACCTCTATTTACTGGTGTCATGGTTATTATGTTCATTAATAAAAAAAATAACATGTCTTCTATATAAAAAATCAACTTTGAATAGACAATATTAGTTTTGATGTGCTTTTTCAATTTAAATTAAACAACAATATCTAAGTATCAATCAATTTTGTCATTGTATAACTAAAATAAAAAAAATGTTTTGGCTTGTAGCATTGATAGTTACAAAAGGTATCTCTGACTTGCAATAAACGTAGCCTTTCTAGTTTCTTCTATAGCCTTTTTTAGGATTTAAATTATAAATTTAAACAATTAACGTCTACTATTTATTTATTTACTAGGTTTAAAACCCGTGTATACACACGGATTAAATTTAAAAGATACAAATAAAAAATTAAAAGAAATCAAAGAAATGGTATGAAAAAAAAACATGTAAAAATGGTGTGAATTATTGCTGAAAACCAATATTGCCAATGAAAAAGCAAAAGAATGTTGCTTGTTCATAAGGTATGCACTGCAATTATATTATTGGGACTGCCATGATGTTGTTTTAGATACACTAATAATACCAACTGAAATATAATCTCCAACCATACCTTCTCGGCTTCTCCTATCTCTAAACGTTTAGAACCTATTGAACCAAAAGTACATAAACCAAAAGACTTTTGATACAATTCCATCCATCAGTAATCAACATGTTGATGCTAAGCAAAATAACCATCAAAATAAAGATATATCCAAAACTAAACTAAATGCAAAGATTAGGAATTAAAATACTTTCATTTTTAACAGATTTCAAACATGTAAACAATAAAACTCCAATATCTATGAGAAAATTAGGAATTAAATTTCATTTTTAACAAATTGCAAACATGTAACCAATAAAACTCCAATATCTCTGAGATTGGTATATATTAAATTAGGTAACTTCCAAAGACATGTAATTCTAAGTTTCATCGTAAAATTATCCATGGTAAAATCAATATCCTTAATGAAAGTAATGTTGTAGTGCTTCATTAGTATGTTGTTGCTAATACAAAAAAAACAATACTTTAGATGCATTTGTAATGACATTCAGTTTAAGAAATGAATTGAGAACAAATTCAATATTGATGCATTTGTAATAACATCCAAGAGAACAAATTCAATAATTCATTATCATTTTTAAAGATGTTCTGTTTAACCAAATCAACACCCACTTATACATATGTTTGCATCAACTTAAAATTTTGCACTTTGAAGCATAAAAGTGAACTCACTCCACTTTAAAATTTGACATCAAGTTAAGTGTATATAGTAATCCAATCTTTTTAACCAAACAAACCACTTTAAAATTTGACATCAAATAATTACTTAATGGTATTGACACTAACTTGATGTCAATACCATTCATGATCAAATAAGTAACTATTAACATCAAGTTAGTGTGTAAGGTAATCCAACGTTTTTTTAACTAAATCAACCATTCACAAAAACATTAACAACACTTAGTGTGTACACAAACATAACACAAAATCAAAACTTTCAACTTCCTAATAAGCATCAGCAATCAATACTTCAAAATCCAACCCCAACACACAATAGATTACAATTTCGTTTCGGTATATAAAGGAGTCAAACCATTGATGTACATGATTCTAGAGAAGCAACCTAAGATGCTTTACCTGATTAAATAGATTTTTCATGGCTTAACATATTTCCCAAATTGATATACTTCATCTGCTTTTATGCACCATTTATCCAATTCTTAATATGAAAACCAATACAACCAATTTATTAGTGAACTGATATTTATTAATAAGGGTCAAATATCATTTTACTAATAACTAAAATCTGTAAGAAACTTCAAACAACCTTTAGCTTTTAACTAAACTCTGAAGACGCACAAACCATATAACATAAGTATGCGTAAAGCAAATTTTTATAAACATCTACACTCATTCATAAACCATATAACTTTGAAGACGCATGCTTCTAGACTCAAATGAACCCTTAAATCTCAGCTGGACCCCTAAATATCAGCTCAATTATATGTTAAATCCCAGTTTATGTAAACGTTGTGTTAATGACCAAAAACATAGTATAATTCTTTGGCTACTCTTTCTTTAAATATATTTTGCTATTATCCAAAGAAATATCATCACTATTACAATGGATATAATCCTAATAAATTACAAACATATCTCATAAATTTAAATTAGTAACTGAATTTGAATATAAAAAACTCATTTTGGAGGATTGTTTCTTAATAGTTTCGTCAAGTGCAGTACAGAAACACAGGTAGTTGACACATTAATTTTAAAGCCAAAATGGACCTGCTTAATTTGGATTAAAAATGTAAGAAAAACCATGTGAAATAATATCAAAATGAATTCCACCAATTTAATATCTTTCCCCATAGTACTTTAAAAAGGGGTAGAATCATACGAACACATTTGACCATGAATATTGTATCTTTCTGATATTAACTTTTCAGATCTATGGAAAAATATGTTTAGTATTTGAAAATTACAAATGAATGAGAACTTATATTGACATAGTAAACAAACATAATACCTTATGATCATTCCACAAAGCAAACGAAATGCCCACGATGATTACAAGTTACAACCCTACCAGCTTGGTCATCAAAATAAAGTCCCTCACCCACCTAATTAATATTCAGAAAATGAAACTTTAACATTAACAGGAGTTTATAAAATCAAGTAGAACTTTAAGACTTTGCACAGTAGAAAGATAAATAACAATTTCATTGCATATTTGTAGAGCGAACTAATAACAACAATTAAAATATTTATCACAATAGATGATTTTGATTTAAAAAAAAGTTACAAGATCTGTTGATGGAAACTCCATGTTCAATGCCTTCGTTATATACCTAATTTCTAAAAGAAAGAAACAGAGCCTAGTTTAAATCAAACAAAGAAAACTGATTAAAAATACATAAATCACCAAGGAGAAGAACAAACAGAAATCCAGAAACAAAATTCATCGATTAATGGAAGCCTCAACGAAATGAATCCTTATTGAAGAATCGGTCTGAAGAATGAAGATGAATTTCGTAGGCAACCGCACAATTATGTGATTTTGAGAACGTACATAAGGTAAATTGGAAATTTGAAAGGGATGATTGAGAGAAAATCAAGGGTTATTCAATGTTCATCATTTCTCAGTTTTGGCAAGTGTTTTGGCTCCAATGTGCTGCTGAAAGTTGATTGCCCCTCAAAAGTGCCGCTCAAAATGTTTCCCCCCGAAAACCGGCGCTCATTTGCTTTCCCCCTTATTTTTGCCGCCTAAATAGGTCTTTGTGGCCCCCCCTAAAAGTTGGAATTATTAGGTAGATAACTGAAGAACTAAACTAAGTGTAAAATAGTCATTAGTTCATTACCATTTGATAGTCTAATATTAATGAAAACTAGGTTTATTTGCTTCCTCGCGCGTTGCGCGAGAGTTGTTGATTTTTAATATTTTATATAGGCGTACATTGAGGCTCAAATAACATAAACCACGACAATAACATTTTACACCTAGGTTAAACACTTTAACCTAAATGTTAATTGTTATCGTTCGGACGAAGGTATATTAGTGAAATACTACATCAAATATATTATGAGTTTTCAAGGTTGGTAATATGCCCAAAGTATAATAACCTCAATTAGCTATAGTAATATAAGTTCAAATACCAAAGTTTTCCCAAGCTACAATCTAACATGATATCGAGGTAGAATGGGTTTGGGTCAATATAGGTCCAGCTCAGAAGAGTCGGTTTGCAAATGGGTTAGAATGGGTCCGGGTCAAAACAGGCTCGAGTTAGGGGTCAAGTCAAAAGATGCCGAATAAAAAATGGTAGTGTTCTCCTTTTTTTACAATATAAATAACAAAAAATAATAATACCTAGTAATTGAATCATGTGAGGATTAGGCGTTTTTAAAAGGTAAGTTTAGGCAAAAATGAGATCGATCTTGATATAAAAAGAATCAATCAATCTTTTAATATAACTATTTTATTATTCTATGGTTTTTGAGAATTTAACTGGTTTTAAGTAGTTATTAACTTATTCTAATATAAAAATTTTAAATGTTGAAAAGTGGAAACAGCTATATTGCACTAATGTCAGTTCCTATAAAAGATAAATAATTCTGAACTTCACAGTACACCCTTAAATCGTTGAAAGCCACCGGAGAATTTATGGACCTGACCGGAAGAGTATTATAGTATATTGTAGCAACATCTGAGATGGCAGTGAATGGATTTGATGGTTGCAGCGGCGGAGGAGGTGCGGTGGATGCAGAAGCTTTGGTTGGTGGCGGTTGACAAATGATGGCAAAAAACGACGGAGTTATGTCTCACGCAACTAAACCATAGCCATCATCGACAAATTCCTAATAAAACTCCAAAAAGGAGACAAACGGAGATGGAGACAGAGAAGCACCACATGTGGCGAAAAAAGGCGATGGTTCTTCTCCCGGAGTTGCCATCGGCAATGGTGACTTCCTCTACCTAAGTCTCTACTTTCTCTTTAAAGATTGTTGTGGCTTCCTCTCTAATTCTTGTGAATGGTGTGGAAATGCAGCATGAAGAGGAAGGAGTAGAGTTATACATCTTAACAGCTGTACACAAATGCATGATATGTTGTACTTTGACGCAAGACAGTAGTACATCACTGTACTACTGTTCATTCCCATCATCTTTCAATAAAAGGATAATTAATGAAATTAACAAATCATTTGTTTAAAAGAAAATTATAAATTTTATTCTTGACTTTAATGGTCAAATATAATTTTTTTGGTTGAACATGGACCTTGAAACTAGCCAGCCATATTTTTCATATGTTAAAGTTTGACCCGTTTCTAACTATTGATTAAAAATATATATATTTTATATAGAGATTAATAAAGAATACTTAAAGAATAGATAAATATAAAAAAGATGTATTTACGTTACAACTTTGCTAAATAATTACATAGTATATGTTATAATGAAATATCAAAAAAGTTATATTTATCATTTACACACGTTACTCGATTTTTTTTTTTCTTTTTCAATTCGTTTCGACTCAAATTATTTTTTTGTTCTTTTATAAGTATCTTTTTTATTTTCACTTTTACCGGTTCTCTTTTCGTACTTTCTTGTTTATACTTTGATTTTGACTTCTTTTGAGTAAAATTCAAATCTAGTCTTTTTTTTGTTTTAAAATAACAAACTAATGCATTTTATCAAATAATAAATAAATAAGTTTACTACAACTATGTATAAGTTATGAATCTATAAATTAACACTAACAAAATAAAGAAACAAATTAATTAGTTTTGTGAAGCTAAATAAACACAGAAAAAAATTTATTTATTTAATACAATATGTAGTAACATAAAAAATGTACAATGAAAGAATATATATAAACCATATTCAAATCCCAAATATGGCTAATAGCATATATATATATATATATATATATATATATATCCCCATACAAATATCCCCCATACAAAGATGGCTAATAGCATATATACTCATCCTAAAATTTTAATTAAATATAAAATTAAGAGTAACTTGCACCGTTATAATTTACATCTAAAGTCGCATATATTACATCTCCTCTTGAAAAACTACACTATTTGTACCCTTATAATTTTTAAAACGGGTGAATTTACTAATCTTCCTAACTTTATCCATGAGTGTGAGTCACTTTTATAATAAGTTTCGCATCCCATTTCTTTTTATTTGGTTTACTATATTCAAGATCCCAACTTCAGTTCTAGGTTTAACAACTTAAATACTTATTGAGCGAAGTCTTTGGAGTAAAGTATTTTAAAATGAGTTTGTTAATTGCACCATAGTCTAATTACCAGTTGTATCATACTTTCTCCGTTTCATTTTAAATGTTCATCTTTTCATTTTTTTTGTTGTCTCATTTTTTTCGTTTAGTAGATTTCCTTTGTAATTTAGTCCTAGCATCTTGCTAGTGGCTGTTTGGTTTCTTTTAATATAACGTGCCGTTCAAAAAAAAAATTCTAAAATATAAGTCTAATTTCCGGTTTTGTTCATAATTATTTTTGACATAAAAAATGTCATTAATTTTAAGTAAGTTCTTATTGTTATTTTAAAATTAGAAAAGTATAATAATCTAATATTTTCTTAAACTTTTTGCTTTAGATCTCGTGACAATTAATATTGGACGAATGGAGTAATTTACTGTATTAATTTTATTAAATTTTTCTTGTTCTTTGAGTCTAATCAAATTGTAGTGTAATAAGTAAAAAGTTTGAACAAAACTAATATGGTCATTAAATAGTAATTTGGCAAAACTAGCGTGATATGTTTTACGCCACATCACTTGATCACCGCTCTAGTCTTACCAAATGATACAAAATTGAACTTTAGGTAACTCTAATATGTTAACTCTACTATCAACTATATGTTTAGTTATTTACATAACTCATGTATCTTCATACTTCACACAGAATTTTAAACGTAAATATTAATGATAACTATTGCTAACTTAGGTATATTACTAATAAATTAAATGATTTTAAGTACATCATTAACTTAAACCAATAAATAAAAATATAAATTCATCACATTTAAGTTATGATAAATCAACCACTTAAACTATATTTTTAAAGCTACCAAAACATTTAAAAAGTATTTAAGTTAATGTTTAATAAAAATATATCAATACCTTTTGTTCTAGATCCCACAAATCCAACAAACATCATGAAAGCAACACATCTTTCAATAATCACTTTCTACACAATAAACACTTCTAAACTCACATCACATATCCTTTACTCACTTGTACAACATGCAATAAAACTTGTACATTCATCTTGTTTAATCACTTTCATCACTTGTAAAATCAACTTCTATATTTTCTCAAATAGAAATAAAATTGACACAATATTCACAAATCTCTCTTTCTTTCTTTCTTTCTTTCTTTCTTTCCATTTTCACTCTCATCACTTTTCACTTTCCATGGATTCCGGCAACAGCAGCGGCGGCGACGGTGGTGGTGCTGCCGGAGATGTTAACCCTGCAACATACTTTAACCCCATACCAATTCTTCAACAACAACAGTCTAATTTCTTCAATTCATCATCGTTTTCACAGCCTCAAAACCCTAACCCTAATCCTAATCCCAATTTCGATTCAATCTGGTCCAGAAACCAAAATTCAGCTCCGATTTATAACCCTGATCATCAACAAGATCGATTTGTTGATCCAATTTCAACAAAAACCCCCAAAAAACGCACTCGAGCTTCCCGCCGAGCTCCGACGACTGTTTTAACCACCGACACGTCAAATTTCCGGCAAATGGTTCAAGAGTTTACCGGAATACCTAATTCACCGTTCGCCACGTCATCTTCTTCGTCTCCGTTTACTCGCCGGAGTGATTTTTTCGCCGCAGGAGTTGCTCCGGTCAACCCTGTTCGACCGTCGGCGATGAAAATAACAGGGACGAGTAATTTTCAGTTACCCCCTTCTGAAACTCACGGGTTTACAAAACAGCCCCTTGATTTAACAAACTTTACAAACTTAACAAATTTGCAAAATCAAGTGTTTCCGTTTCAGTCTTTTTCACAGTCAACGCTTCCGAACCAAGTTAACGACGTAACGGAACGTGAGAATCGGAGTCGGGGATTTGGGTCGTCTTCGATGTCGATGAAAAGATGGAGGGGTGAAGATGAAAGTTTTGTGAATTTGGACAGTGGGAATGTAAATTCTCAGAACGCCGTCGTTTCTGTTTCATTAAGAAACGACGGCGGTCAGCTTCCAGGTAATGAGGATTCCTGGATTTGTCCTTCTGATTAATTAAATTTGTTATATTTTAATTTTATGTAACAAATTTAGATAATAGTTTTATTATTAAACCAAATTATAATGTGGGTTAAATTGTTAATTAATTATTTTAGAATAAAAATTACTGGTATATTAATGATAAAATTATACACTATTAAAAATAATGTTGTGGATTTATGTAGTTTTTGTGTCCTGCATGAAAAGTTGTACGTTACACTGGTATAGGGTTGTACATTTGGTAATTGGTGAAATATATTTCAAGTGTTATCGAACCTATGCATGAAGATATGACATCCATGCACGCTCATTGGTTTTTTATTTATTAATTTTGTAGTGTGTGTGAATATTCATGGTGTATGTGTAGTGTATGTATATGTGTATGTGTGTGACATACACATTTAGAGTAGTTTTGAGTTATATTGTGTTTTTAGATAAAAAATCGTCAAGTAAATGCTCGTAATTTTACTACAATTCTGAACTAATGCATGTTAAATTTATACTTTATAGGCAAGTTGTAAAAACATATTCAATTCTTATTACTCCGTATTATATTAGTTTAGTTCTCTTGTGTTTAAAAAAATGTTATTTGATTGTGTATTGCATAGTGAAATCATTAATAATAAATAATTTTAAAATTTCTACAAATTTTATAGTTAAAAGAAAATTAAAAATTACATGAAATAAATGTCTGTTATAGTAGAAAAACATTTAGTTTATATGTTAATTTTTTATTTTAATGTTATTTATTTACATATGTTTTTGCTTTTTTACTCTATAAACTTGGTTACATTTCTATGATATATGGCTTTGAAAATAAAAAAGAAGTTAATAAAAATGTATAAATACTTTGTTGTCATTACGTAATTTTAATTAAAAGTTGTTTGTTAGAGTGAAACCGGTAATTGTAGTAATTGTATTTGTCCGTGAATTATGAAAAACATTTGAAAATCTTTTAATTAATTAGTTAGAAAGTTAATTTGGAATTTTCCTTATTTATTAGAGCCCATGTATGGAGATGCTATTTTATAAGTCTTTGAAAAAAGTTAATATGAATGAAATAATGAATGTAAACCTAAATATAAGATCATACATTTTTTGTATGAATTAAATGTCAATTATGACTCCATTGAATGTTATGTGTTATCTAAAACTCTTTTATTAAAATGTACAGATTTATTGAAATTTAAGGTTCGTTTTTTAGCTAGTGACTTTTATTACTTAAGCTATTAATTTAAAAGATGTAAAGTATTACGTGTTTTGATACATGAAATTTGGAAGGTGATGACAATAAAAAGAAATTCTAAAAGATTATTAAAATATAATGCTAAGTTTTAAACTCCTCAAAATATAAGTTTTAATATGCAATACATATGATAACCCTTTTGTCCTTTTTAGACCGCTTTTAGAGAATTACCTCAATTTTTGAATATGTTTTTTTTAAGAAGACATATCCACTGTTTATATTGATTTTGACGTTTTAAACATTATTACTCATTCAGAAATATCAAGAAGAAATCCCTCCAATATATGAAAATTTCTTAGTCCGGATTAAAACTTAAGACAACAAAAATTCAAGTTCTTACCATCATGACCCTCATACCATTAGATCAAAAGACGGATTACAATGCATATAATTAATAATAAATGTAAAACTAGATGTGGTTTAGTACTTTAGTTTACATTAGTTAAGTTTATTAAATTGTCAAAAATGTTCGTTTTGGTTGGCTAAATAGCGCACACATCATTATGATTGTCAAAGAAAATAAATTCCAACTCGAGAAGAAAGAAAATTGTAATATGATGCATTAATATTTGAGCAAATTGAAAAAAAAAAGTTATTACATGATGATATTGATGTCACAATGTGTGAAGTGTCCCTTGTTATTTTTCAATGTCTTGTTATAAAAATAAAATGTACAAGGTCATATTTCTCATTTACGTTAATCATATATTACGGTTCTTGTTATATATGTGTTCTTAAATTTTTACACAACTTCTTAACACAAATTTGGGTGTCGACATAACTTCTGGAAATTTATGAGGGTATCCTTGTGATTTAAAAATAACCAAAAGGGTTACTAGTGCAAATAATATTCATAAATTAAATTAAATTAAAAAAAAACCTAAAAAAATATTTTTGGCACTAAATAGACATTGATATTGTAAATACATCTATGATTAATTCTTTAATATTAACCTTGATGTTTAAAAAATAAAATACACCATGTTAATTTCATTGAATACTATAATAATAGTTGATAGAAATATTTGTAAAAAACATATAACATACCGTGCAGGATTGATCCGAACTAAATACCAAGAAATTGTTAAAGTCTATTCTTTATCGGAGTTCACGGTGTCATTATAATGTTTGTGAAAAAGTCAGATAGTGTGGAAAAAAAATTTGTATGCGATGTTGTTATTTATATAGTCGCCGAAAATAAAAAAATAAAAAAAAATACCCAGGCGCGGCGCATAGGCCTATGCTCGGCGCCCGACCCGGCCCACTCAGGCGCGGCGCCGAGGCCCATGTGTGGCGGATAAGGGTGTTGACCGGCTGATTGACTTCGTCCAATGATGTGTTTGGGATGAGGAGTGACCCAGACGCGACGCCAAGATCTATATACAATGCCTGAAGGATGCGAAAAATAAAATAAAAAATATGTGAATAAAATGACCCTAAATCAAATAGTAATGACAATACTAGTGATAAGTTGTTAGATCCACCTAATCCCCCATAATTACCACCAATTATTTTAACAAGACATGTCGTGGCTAGAGATATGACACGACTGCCGATTTTATATCCAATTGAGTGATTACGATTTTTTTTTTCTTTTTCATGATATTTTAAAGTTCAATTTTAAAAGAGAAACATATATAATGTAATATATATAAAATGGCCTAAGTTTATGACTACTATGAGAGTGAATTTGTTAGCAAGAAACTAGTATATATGAACTATTATTATTATTATTATTATTATTATTATTATTATTATTATTATTATTATTATTATTATTTTTTATTATTATTATTATTATTATTATGAGTTATAGTATAGATTATAAAATACAAATTATTAGTAATGGTTTCCTTTTGGTATAAAGATACATATTAGCAAATGGCAAGTTCAACCGTGGATTGAATTTATTCTTCCTAACATAAAAAAATCTTGGCATATTTTTGTTAGTACTATTGGTAATATACATATACTTTATTTCAAAATATATATATATATATATATATATATGTTTCTAAAGAGACCCCCACTTAAAACCTTAGTTTCCTTTTGATTTTTCAAATACAATGAATGAAACTAAAAAAGGGTTGTTGCAACACGGTCTAGAGTCGTCATCCTAGACCCTAGTATAATTTATGTTTTGTAAATATGTAGGAAATTTGTACTTACTATTTAACATATATCTCTAGCACGCGTGCGGTCTCAACGTTTTAAGGGGTTCCAATCAAACTTTAAAAACAGTTTTTTGTCTAGGAAGATAATATAAACCCTTTTCTTTCTCAAGCTTATGACCGACACTAATAAAATGGTATTACGATGAGCTACAAACATGAGGGTTTAGTCGGTCTATAAAGCCAATCGAAGGATGACATTTTGAGCTATAAATGGTACTTCGTATTATATAGCTACAAATTTAGAGATCTTTAAATGATGGGCCTGAAGCATTTGCATTACTTATTAAGGCTATAAAGACAGCTCTAGTCTCTAGTCGGGTTTTGGATGTAGCTTCGTAACATCGATAGAGCCATTTAACAACATGAATATTTCTGGTGTTTTATTTTTTTGTTTTTTATATTGTATTGTTTGTGTAATTATTTGCTGAGTAATTGTATGTCAATAAGCATGTAAGGTTTAAAATTTGATATGCTCTAACAATTGGGACTAATAAGCCTTTATAAGGGGCTGTTTGGCTAGCTCTTAACCACCTCTGAATCTGACCGATTCAGAGGTTGGTTGTGGTTAAGAGCGTTTGGATGTGGGTGAAGGTCTGATTCGGTCAGACGTTACATCTGAGCGACCAGCTGAGCGATTCAGACACCTCATGTAGTCTGAACGCGGTCTGAATGAAGGCAGCGACCAAATCAGTGACGAGCGGTGTCGATGGTGACAGATTTCTTGTCCGGACGCGACTCATGGTTGTTCACGGCGGCGGCTTGGTTTTGCTCCGGTGATGTTGCTGATGATGAGAGGCTTTTGAAAGAAGAATGACGACCATGGTTTTGCTCTGGTGATGTTGATGATGAGAGGCGTCTGAAAGATGAATCAATCAGGTTTTGCTCCGGTGATGTTGCTGCTGTTGTTTGAAGTGTTTAAAAATGGCAGCATCAAAAACCCTAGTTTTGATTTATTGGTTTGTTTGGTGGGCTAACCTTATGGGCTTTTTCTTATGTTTTTCTTTTCAATTTAAATAAAACCCACATAACATGTAAAAAACGAATAAAAACCGTCTTTTGATGTTGTTCTTCTATGTATAAACTAATAATGTTTTTGTTTCCAGTTCAATATGTGATAAAATGAATAAAACAAAATTTTTAAAAATTTCATTCAGATGTCCAACCAAACAGAACCACTTAATCATTCAACACTTAACCATTCAGACATCTTAACCATTCAGACCTCTTAACCATTCAGCCCTTAACCATTCAGCTTTGCCAAACAGCCCCTAAGGCTCTCACCAATAGGGGTGTCCTATGTCCATGGAAGGGATTACTATGTCCATGTAAAATTAGAACCTATAACTTTTGGATTGAGAACGTATTATATCTTATTTATCTTGCAAACATTTTGAAAAATAAATTACTAAAGACATGCTAACTAGTGAAAGACTTAAACAATAGTGTATTTATAAATTCACAAAGTTCATGATGCTTAAATAATTTAGTTAAGTTTTCCATTAAACATAGTTTATTAATTTTTTATATTTAAAAGATAAGTTACACTAGCTTTTTGGAACTAAACATAAGCAAATAAGTTGCAAGAAATATTAGTGACGGAGAAGTGAAGGCATGTGAGATTCTCATTTGAAATGAATGGTGATGAGTGGACCTTTCTTTTAATTTATAGAGGGGAGAATATAATCTTGTGTTTTCCTCAATCATGATGGTGAAATGATTATCCATTCATTAAGGTTGCTTTTCAATTTCCATTGGTTTTGCTTCAAAAGGTAGCATGTATTCATAGAATAATACAAATTTATGATATTTATATTATTTTCATTTGATGGTTAATCATAATTAATTTATATGTGAAATGATTATGGGTAATGGGTATATGTATATCTAGAAATAATCAAACAATATGTTTATTCACCTTTTTTTAAAAATATATTTGACTTTTTCAAAACTTGTCTATAAGACTAATTAAGTATTGATTTTGATTTTGATTTTGTTAGGAACTAATTAATAAGTTGTAAAATATTGAGATGCAATATTGAGAATAAATTGTTAGACATGATGTTATACATGCCAACACGACTAGCGTATACATAAAGACTAGCACATGATGTGCGAGTTACAATGAAATATATATGTATGGGTTGTCAACTGTCACTTGACAAAGTAAAATGTAAAACTAAATATAGGCATGAGTGAAAAATAATTTTTCATTAAGTGATTCATCAACTTTGGACAAACCTTTACACAAACAAGTTCTTATGGGAATTTTGAAATTTATTTTTAGAGACTCGTGTTGAACACAAATCTTCAGTAACAAACACTCGAATTATTCATGTTTTATCATCTTTATCTTGTTTTTTACTCTCCCTGAAAATGTTAAGGTATTTGTAATTTACTTGCTGTTCATTACTTTATATGTATTGTAATTCGTATATGAAAATATTTTTATGTTATTTGTGAACAGTTCTTTACAGGTATCGCATATTTGCAAGTCATGTTGAGTGTCAAGAAAGAAAGAGAGAGTTGATCATGCACAAACATGACATGCACTTTAGGGTTGCACGAGATGTGGTAAATATATTAGCAAAACATGTTTTTCATAAAAAAAATTAAATTCTCTCTTATCCTATTAAACCCAAGTTAAAGTTTAGTATAGCTAAACTAATAATTTAAAGAGGTCCATTTCTTAGCACATTGATCAATACAACTACCATCAATATTGTTTAGGGGCTATTTGATAAAATTTAAATCATTAAATGTTGAATGATTAAGAGGTGTAAATCATTAAAAGGCTCTACCAATGGAGAGAGATATTGAGATAGAACTTCAGGTGATGGTAAGTTTGATATATGCTACTTTCAGTTTCATTCAGTATCTTTCAATCATTTAACCATTCAGCACTTAACTGAACCATTCAAAGGCTCTTTTTTTATGAAACAAACGCTCTGAATGCTAAATGCTGAATGATTAAACACTCAACTGAACCATTAAAAAGTGTAATAAACAACCCCTTATTCCACAATCCTACATGGTCATGTTAATTGATTATACGTCCTCAAAGCAAGTATAGCATTATGAAGTATAATGATTAAGATGATTTTAGTTTACGGAGAATGAATGCAAAATGCACTTCAATTCTAGTTCATTAGTGTTGCGCATTAGTGATAGACGAAGAAGTGACACTATCCGAATATATATGTGATATGAGATGTAAAGAAACAAACTTTCGCTAACAAGAACATTTTTCGATTTGATTTTGATCCGTTAATGAAGTATTACGGGATATGGTTGGTGCATCCAAACCTTAACCATTTGTCTTGATCTTCTTGTTTTATTAATTTGAACAACTAATCCAAAATTAAAAAGAAATTAAATGTTGTCTACCTTAGAAGCACCAACATGATCTAAAAGACCCCACTTGTGCCCCATTATCCCCTCAATCTTTACCCCTTTATCACTTTATATTTCTTGAAAATTTGGGAAAAAAAGGATCAAAAGTGCTAGAAAATATCACCTCCATCTTTTTTTCCCACTAATGGTAAAAATGGTCAAATCATAATGGCTTAAAATGGTGAAAAGTAAGTATACTTCAAAAGAAAGTGTGATTTTATATAATTAGTTTGTTTTTGTTTACTTTTATACTATTATCTCTCTAAAAAGATTGCTAAAAATAATTTTAGAAAAGTTCTTTTCCACTTTTAGGACATTAAACTTTTGAGTTTTGACGATCTAGGAAGCAAAACATCAAAGATTTGACTAGATACTCTTCATATAGTGCACATATTAGTGAATTTATTTGATTTTCGTATTGTGTTTTTTTCTCATCCATTGAGTTAAAAGAAAAGTTTTGTTGGAGTCACGCTATAAGTGAAACTTTATAGTGTATGCATGTTTCTTTGTCTGTTTTTGTCCCCTTGGACACTATGTGATTCGTCATGCCCTCGTTGATGACATAGGTACGGTTAGAGTTGTTTGTTTTTATAATACGTGTGTACATGCATACAGTTCTATCATACCTAATATATACATATAAAACCAAGCATTGAATACTAGACAATATTGAAAACGATCTTCATGATCACTTGGTCTGGTAACCAACTCTTGAGTCTGCCTACGATTATATATCGTGTTGTTTTTAGGGTTTGAAACTAACAAAAATAACTAAAAATCAAATTTAATTTCTCTTAAGAAACATTATATTTACAATTGTTTTGTTATAAGTGTCATGTGGACATAGATACACTCATCTATACATATAATATTATTCATCTATACATATATTTATCATTTCTAATTGGTGGTAGATAGTGGTGATGATAGAATCTTATAATCATATATATATAAAGGATTGCAATTTCACTCACATGCAACAAACTTTAATAGTGGATATATTATTATTATTATTATTATTATTATTATTATTATTATTGTATTAATTGTTGCTAGCTAATTATACGAGAGCATATATCTCCAAATATCTGTAAAGTAAAACAAAGAAAACTTTTCTAAGATAAAACCGTGGGTTGCTTCACGTGATATGTTAAAAGTACGAATATGTTGAAATTGGTGGTTTGGAATGTTGAGTATACATGCATTGTGGAGGACAGAAAACTGATTCGATACGTGCTTATGTTTAACACGTTTACAATTTGATTACATTACGTAAATGTGTTTTTAAAAATAATTTGATTGGTTAGAAATGGGTTTATCTTCAACGCTATGAGATCGTCGGTGGAAGAGGTGGTGGAGAACATAATTGGTGTAGTTTCTCGTTGATGTAACATATATATAGGTGTGAGTTTTTTTGTTGTGAGTTTTTTGAGTACTAAGATCTTGCTAGTGTTCCCGGTTTTTTATTAAATTTGTTATTAAAATAACACTACTACAAAATATACCTTTAATGACATGCAAATAACGACACACCTTAATGTTTGTCAAAATAAGATGTCATCGTTACTAACATTTAAAGGAACCATGACACTGACTATTGCTTGTCCTCCTTTTAATGTCATTAAATGGAAAAACACGCGGACTTTCTTTTGATCCATATTAGAATTCGGATCCTTTATATTAGACTTGTTCCCCACTCGAACCCTAATCGAACTCAAACACCACCACAACCTCCATCACCACCATACCGGCGAACACTACCACCGCCACTTCCGACCACTAGTCCACCACAACCGCCGACTGACTTGTCTATTAGTAACATCAATTGCATGTAACCTTCAATTTGGATCTATATTTGCAACAACGAAGCTTCTACAATTGTTTTTATTGAAAGGTGTGTTTTGCCCATTGTAGTTGTTTACTTCTCATATACCAGATAACAACAGTATCTTCGGTAAGCTTATTATCGTCGATGTTTGTGATATTTATGTTGCTCCAAATTTGTTTTGCATTAAGCAATTTCAATCTGGTTTGTTGTTGTCGTGTTCTTTCTACTTTACTAATCTTCAATTTGATATGATTGTGAGCGTTTTGTGATAAATGTATAGAAACAGATTTGATTTTGACATTTGTTTCTTCAGTTAGCATATTTGGCTAATGTGATTTCATTCAATTTTGTTATCTTAGGTTATTTGATTGATTGCAAGGTAGGGTTAGTTATTAGCCTAGGGATTTCAAGTTAGAAGTTGCATAACTACACATGAGATAATTGTAATTGAAAAAAGTTGTAGTGTTAATCTTGCGCTTGCTGCTCTATTTGCTAGATATGAAGTTGCAGAGTTTATGACCTTGAAGATGTATAAAAACTAGTATTACTTCAATTATTTGATGTTGTTATCACCAATTTGCTTCTAAAATCAACAATTTTGTCATGCTTAGAGTTGCATAACTATATCTTGACCAGTTTGCACTAAGTAAGTGGTCTTGTAAGGTGCTCAATTTCTCTTCTAAAGTTTCAGTTTACTTTATCACAAAGCTCTATTTTGCTATTTTTTTCCTATTGTTGAACATCTACATGAATGATATGTTGTGATTAAAAGTTTAGGCCAATATTTGAAGTTTTCTGATGTTTGTTACTGTTTGCAATTGGTTTCCATTGTAGTTAGCATGAAGGGATTTTTGGTTTCTCCCTAAGAAGAATAAGGAGGATGAATATCATTGACAATCTTAAAGAGGTAAGAATGGATTTAATTTTGTACAAATACAACTCCTATGTAATGTAAACTTATCCGTGTTTCATAATTTTGAGCAATTGACTTGCTAGTGTGAACATATGTCATTACCTTTTTAATGATTTGAGTGATGTACTTATGCTTGTGGTTTGAGATTTTGGTTGAGCTTTGCAGATAAAGATCGAGAACTGGGGGAAGCACAAGCAGAAATTAAGGCGCTTAGGTTAAAGCTGTTGAAGAGGTTATAGTTTTCTGAATTTTAAACTCGCTGTTGTGTTTTTATGTGAAATTATAATTGTTACTTGTTGCACCAGAGAAGGTAATATTCTGTTTCTGTCATATGCTAAATGATTATTGGTTTTTTGTATGCTCCTGAAATTTATGCCGATAGATGCTCCAAACCCTACATATATGGTCACTCCGAAACAAAAATGTAATTTTGGTTAACATTAAGTCTCACTCTATGATATATTCTGATAGCTACTGATATATGCTTCATTGTTCTCGATCATGCCTCAATGTTCTCGATTGTGCCTCATTGTATCATAAAGAATAGTTCATAGTTGTTTACAGTTTTGTTAAAAAAAGATTTTACTAAGTATATCGTGTATGAATTAATGTTTCTAACATGCACTTAGTTCTAGAAAAGTGATTGGGTTTTGTTTGTTACTAAGTAAATGTTCAACACCATACCATTGACCCGACAGGACGTTAACAAGATTGCTTATAATTAATAATCGGTTGGTGATCCTTCTAGGAATGTGATTGGTGTGAAAAGTGTTACTTTATTTGTTTTTCTAAGATTGGTTCTTTGATGCAATATTCTTTTGGCAGCAAAAGAATCATTTTTTGCAACTCTTAAGCCTTCATTCGGATTTATTATTGCCAATTGACTCTAAATAACACTTTGCTATAAATACTTGATGGAAATATTTTGTAATGTGTTGTTGACTCAAAACCAAGGCATCAAACAAGTTACATGCGTGGATCTAAAGGCAATGCATGTTGGTACGTATTCATCATCCTCCCATACTATTTAATGTTGTAAGTTTTGTTGTGTCGGTGGTAAATTTAGCAAGGAGGTGAGTTTATTACCTCTATCCTTGGCTACTTATCGAGTTAAGCATATTAATTGATGGTTTTCTATATGCTCATTATTATATTTTTTGTGCAGGACTTTTTGAGTGAAGTATATTGTTAGATGATTTAGCAGGAATGCAAATAGAGTAGATATCATGCACTAAAAATCATTCACCTATTCGTCACTTCCACTCCAAAGGTAACTCTTCTTTTGTTATTTAGTTCTTCATCATCTTCTTAGTTAGGATAGACAAAAGCAATTATAATTTTAAATATGATGCTATTTTGAAAATACAGTGTCATTTGGAAAGGTAAAAAAAGTAAGACAGTGTCAATTAGAAATAAATAAAGCACAAATAACAATGTCATTTGAAAAGGTAAAAAAAGTAAGACTTGGAGGCCCCAACTTAAAGCTCTATTTATTGGAGCCTCCAAAAGGTTTGAGCCGGCCTTGCCTGTATATATATATGTGAGTTTTATTGACATTGCTAAAAATAGTTTTCAACTCCTGCACGATTAAAGCTCAATTTTCTTGTAGTTTTATAAATATATTGTTTAGCAATTCAATTGGGTTCGTTTTTTGTAAGTTTAGAATCTTTATTAATCAATAATTCTAGTTGTTTTGTTTGATGTTGTTTTTTATTAAAACGATGTGTATATGCCATTTTTCTTAGAATAAGTAAGTTTTGTAAGGATAACTGGCCTTTTAATTTGTTTGTTGATTTCCTCGAGCATGTTGTTCAATTGATTTTGCTGGGAACTATGATGTCATAATTCGTTTTATAAGTATTGCCAACAGTTAGTTTGTATGTTTAGAATTCCAGTAGTTGATTTTGCTGAAGCTATCAAGTTCAGTTATCAATCTCACCGGTGTCTTATGGGTTTATTTGTATGTTTAGCATTCAAGTAGTTGATGTGTATTTTCTAATATACTGAATAAAAATACTTATGAGCTGTAATTTATATCCTACCTCACTTATCTTGATTGTTCAATGAATTCCTTACTTCATTTTCTTATTTGCAATTGTCCGATATAACAGGTTTGGTTTAGTGAATATGTTTTTAGTGAATCTGTTTTGGAGCACTTGATATAAATACTTCTCATGTTAAGAATTACCTCACTACATAACAGGTTTGGTTTAGTGAATCTGTTTTGGAGCACTCGATATGACAAGGTAATGATGTTGTTTTGGAGCACTCGATATGACAAGGATAAAGAAAACAACATTGCACCTGATAATTGCTTTAAGCTTCTTTACAAGTTGAGTTTGCTAAGATCCTGATTTGAAAACTACAATTACATATTTTGTTTACTGGATAGTGTAATAAGTTTTCTGCTAATGCTTATAACTTTCATTTATTTAACAGCTTAAAGAGTAGAAATTATTTAAGGTATATTCTTTATAGCTAATGTAAAGATAACTGATGCTAATTGACATTACGTGGTTTTAGGAAGAAAAAAAATGAAAAGCTTGATGGTGTTCAGCTCTAAACAAGGTTTTTCCTGACATATATCAAGGTGCGGCGGATGAGGATACAAGAAGAGCCATGTGAATACCTTTTGTAAGATTAATGTTCTTCTCATTCTTATTACTTGATATGTATTGGGTTGGGTGTTTAAATGTGCATTTTTGGAAATGATTATCAGGTTTTTGTGTTAAAAGAAACAAATTGGGTCAAATAATCAGTTTTTGGATACCAACTGCAACAAATGTAGTAACAACTTTTACTTGTTTGCACTTTACCCTTTGTTTTAACCTAAACCAAGAAACATCTTCCCAATATTCCTATACGTCGCAAGCATGTCCTTTTTGGTGTATTTCGTTGAAACATCAACAGTTTGTTATCTAATCATTATAACAAATTGTCAAGTGAAAGATGTTACAAATCTTCATAAATGAAGATGGCACACATACTATAATTGCAATAAGTTAGCTTCATTCTTTTGGTTTTGGGTAATATCTTTCATATGATTTCATAATGGTGTTTAGCTATAAGTTTGAGTTATATAACTTCTTTCTTGTTTTATTGTCATGGCAATTTGGCTATAATTCTTGTTTTAAATGATCAATACATGGTATTATGAGTATAAATTAGTTGTACTGTTCTAACATGTATAGATAGGTTGTTATTGTTGGTTATTTTGGGTTATATGATGGTAGGGTTCTAATTTTTGTTCTTATTCGGTATATATCTTGTTTCATTTATAGGTTTAATTTACTCGTCGACACAAACTTCTAGCCGTCTATGTTTAGTCGGTAGCTTTGTCAAAGGTAAGGTCTATTTCTATGTGGTGTAACATTTGGTCTATTTTTATAGGATGCAAAGATGAATACTCGGATGCTGATATTGATGGAATTCATGAAGAACGATTGACTTTTGTGGCAAAATTCATATTCGGTGAAATTTTGTATAATTTTGTATCGACGTGAATGAAATGTTAACATTCTTAACATGTTATGAAATATATTGTATGAAATGGATGATTTTAAACTTTTAATATATATGGATTTTGCTTTATATTATGAGAGATTACCTGTCATTAAACATGAAAATTAGTAATTTTAAAAAATATTATTTAAAAAACCACTCAAAACCATGACACACATTTATGTGTCATCTTTTTTATGACATAGGTTTTTTGACATGCATTGAATGTCATAAAAAGATGACACATAATTGTTTGTCATCTTCATTTTATGACATGGGCTTCCTTGACATCCTTTTGCGTGTCATCTATAGTCTTTTATGACATGCATTGCGCGTCATTAAAGGTCTATTTTCTAGTAGTGTAAAATGATCCCCATTTTCCTTTTTACCTCTTGGAATCTCATGACATTGCATTATTGAGTTTAAGTTATGACATAAAACGTAACTTTTAAAAAAGAAAAATAAAAAATAAAAGGTTAAATGGGTTAACTCGCAAACGAGGCAAGTTGACTTGAACAAGACTCATTTAGCTAAACAGCCTAAACTTATTTACAAGTTCCACATAATATATACACCGGCTTATTTAGACTAAACCCGAACTCACAAGTTTCGTGATAGGTTAAGGTTCATGACGTGCCTATATATTACACATTTACTCACACCATACTTTTACTAGTAAGATTGTGAAAGTGCATTAGTACGCCATTAAGCGAATCATGGCCATGATCTTATTAAACAACATTGGGATACAACATTAGCTAAATTATTGGTAATTAAGTAGTCTACGTAGACTCGGAGCATGGACACGATCTTTTTTTTTTTAACGGCGATTTTATTAAAACAAATTTGGCCACTAGCAAGACGCTAGAACCTAAACATACACCCATAAACGACCAAACAAAACAATACACACTAATTCCACGGACTATAACACCACTTATGCCACATCTTACTAAATAAAGATCATCAACATGCTATATCTACCATTGAGGTTGGTGACCCAATGAAAGCGGCTTTGCCTAGCTGTAGAAGCATTACTTTGAGGAGGTATCAGGTTTAAAACTGGACATGTACATATTTAGGAATAATTAAGAAGCACTATTTTAAGGAGGTTTCAGTATAAAACTGGACATGTACATATTTAGGATTAATTAAGAAGCAGAATAGATTGGCATTCTAAAAACAATCAACATGATGCTTTTTTATGACGTTAAAAGACTATAATACTACCTACTATTTCAGTCTCTTCTATTAAGCTTTAATACATGTATGTAATGATACATAAAGTCTTGGTTAGAACTTAGAAGTCACACGTGATCATGCAAAAATCAATCAAGAAGTCTTAGACTTGGTATCATGAGTAGATCCACTAAAGTTATATTCCAAATGTCTTCTACAATGAGAGGTTTCTAAGAAACAGATTTGTTAAATGAAAATTTGTTATGGTAAGTCGTTAAAAAAAGAAATAGATTTGGTCTTTTTTATCGTAGTCACCACTACTGAGAACTTAGGTTATTTATGATCCAATTGACTTCATTTCAAACGGGTCATGACTAGCTAGCCCATAGGAAACGAGTCATAGAATCATCAATCCTAAAAGAAACACAAGTCCTATGAACCAAAAACTTTATCTCTTATATTTGTATCGTCAAATGAAAAAACCATATGCAATATAATTGTTTGTTATGTTTTTGAGTTATTCATATCTTAAGAATGAGTTAAGTGCAAAATGCACCTATGTGGTTACATACAATAGTATTTTGCAACCCCCTTTAAATATTTAGACCTTTTGCAACCCTAGACTTCCTAAAGTGGGTCATTTGCACCATTCGGTTACTTTGACCGTTAGTTGACCATTAAAAAAAGAGAAATTACCCAATTACCCATATTATTAATTAAAGTCATTATTAAAAAACTCATGGTTAGCACCCTAATTCTCCCATACGCGCGACGGTACTTCACTAAATCTCTCAAAAACCCAAATGCATTAATTTTAAAACCAATCAATATGCATGAACGTGGTGACTGTGTTGAAACCCCTCTACCTATTAAATGAAGGTTTTGGGTGGCAAATTTGAGCGGGAAAAATAAGGAGGAAAATTTTGGGGCAAACATTTAAAAAACAAAAGTAATTTTATAAACAACGTAAAATCAGTTTCTCTACAACGAGTGATTTTGAATCCAACAGTTTTAAATATTAATTTTTATTATAACAAATTTATATTGTCACATTACATTTTTAATTTTTATTTCTCCATATAATGGATCATTTGTTTTATTCAATCCGTATGTCTACACGAGTATTAAATATAGTTTATAAATAAATAAAAAACTCATTTGCATGAATCTGTATCATTAAACTAAATAAAAAACTTTCAAATCTTATATTATAACCAAAAAGCCTTTAAATATGATGTTATAATGTAAAGAAAGAACAAATGAAGACCTTTAAAAAGTAATACGTAATAACCCAAAATCAATATTTTTAGAAATCAGATATGGTTATGGTAAGTGTTATTCGTGAATTATGGTTATGATTATCGTTTATTAAAAATATATAAATCGTAGGGTTTCAAATGGTTGCTTTTTTTTATGTAAATAACCTATTACACCCTTATAATAAACGGTTAACTAACAGTCAAATTAAGCAAGAGGTGCAAATTGCTTACTTTAGAACGCCTAAGATTGCAAAACGTTTAAATATTTAATCAGAGTTGCAAAGTGATATTGAATGTAAATCATAAGAATGTATTTTGCACTTAACTTCTTAAGAATTTAAAGCTAATAAATGGGTTGGTTGCTACGTTTGTAGCATCCTATAAAGGCTATTGTAATTGCATGGTCATATACTTGTAACGTATTAATGTATGATTAATTAAGTATTAACTACTATTGATTTTTTTACTTGTTTGAAAATAAATAAATTAAAAAGAAACGTCATCAAAGTATGACGTAGCAAATGACGTCATTATAAGATTTGATAGTGTATCCATGAGAAAGGGACCACACAACAGCATCCGTAAGTTAAGGAGCAAATGCCACGTGTAAATACCATGGGCCCAACCACTTGCAAACTTGCTTCCCACCGGTTTAAACACGATTGCATAATTAAGAAGATTTTAACTTACCATTAATAGTCCCTAAACTTATAAACATGTGACGATAACACCCCTTTATTTCATCAAATTTTCCGTTTGAATAAAAAACTATTATAAACCTATTTTAACAACTAACAAGGAGACATTTTAACTGCTTGCTTAGATGTAGCACGTTTACTTCTTGATAAGAAGTAGAAAATATTAACTAATACATGATTTTTTTTTAAAATTTTTATGCTATAAGGACTCATATTAAGGGTCTATTAATACTAATATTTGTCAATCTCGTTTATTCTGTCTTTTTATAATGATTGATTTTTGTTTGTATATTATTATTCTATATTCTATAAAACACTGGTTTCATAGCTGCTGCGTAGCTTCTTATTTACGTAGGAGCCATAAATATTTTAATCATTAATTCTTTGATGTTTATTTTTTAAATATACTTTTTTAAAATGGTGGTTGGTGTAATAACCTTGACCGAAGCACTTACAGATGAAATAATCGAGATCAAAACCTCGTCTCTAGCACCAATAGGTGCAACGACCTATTTATCCTTCCACTTCTAGCTCTAAGTGCTTCGGTGAAAAATCATTGCACCAACTCTGGTTCTAAAAAAATCCTAATGGTCAATTTTGAAGGCCCATTACATTCGACTCATTAGGATTAAGCCCTTATTATGTGAGCTCAGGAGGAACCCTTTGTATTATATCTTGTATGTTTTAAACTTACAACATGGTTGATGGTTCTTTATAACATTTGTATGTTTGGAGCTTTGGTTCTTAAATTTAAATATTACACTACACAGGTGGAACGATGTATTTATTATAGAAAATGCAAGAGTTGTTATAAAAAACCGATATGTGTGCTGACTTGAGTGTCAAAGCGCCACCTAAATGTTAGTTTTAGAACCCTCTAACACGGTTTTTTTTTTTATTGCAGCTCACATTTTTCTAGGAGTTAAGTCGAATGAAGTTAGATAACCAAAGAGACGAATCTAAACCCATATGAGTCGGTCTCTTACAACGCCACCTTATATCTCGGCTCTAGCTCATGGATTTAGCAACATGGCACATTTAGGAGTTATGATTTTAATAATCTCAAACTTTTAGATCACGAAAGACATGATTATTGTTGTGGTATCCAAACAAAAGTGAATCCCAATCAACAAACAAAGTGATAACTTGAAACAGAAAATAGAACCAACATTAGCAAATATGGTGTGAATTTGAAATCTAAAAGAATAAACGTGGAATAAAAAACAAAAATAGGTCTATGAAGCGGTGTATTTATCGGGCCCTTTTAGAGATATGAGGCGGCTTTCTTGTGGTAGTCACTGCAAACATCTCTCATCTTCTCTTAGCGTGCATAGTTTGCTTACGCCTTAGGCGATTTAAGCTTGTGGGGTTAGCAGGTTAACATATAGAATATTTAAATTCTTCAACCGAACACTACATGTATTAATATTTATTTATGTAAAAAACATTGACCTTAACCCTACAAACACTTTAATTGTGTAACCGGATCACAGCTCGTACATCTCAAATCTCAATGTGTCAAATAGTTTAGTGGGTTTACATGTGATAATCAAGTTGTAAACGTATTAACCGAGTTGGTTGTATAAAAAAGAGTCAAACGAGTTAGTAGGTTGACATGTTTAACAGGTCTATCTATTTAACAAAACAGGTTAAACAAATAAACGTAAAGCAACCTGTATAGTTAAACATATCAATTCAAATACAATATGTTTTTTTAACTCAATTACAGTTACATATGTCAACCCAAAATCTGTTTTTCTGGTTATTAGAAGTTTGCATTTAGAAATCCTTATAATTACTTTTTACATTTTTTTACTCCTTACCTATTCGTAAAAAAAATTACTTTCAAAGATAACCGGACCCACCGGATCCACTTGGCCCACCCATTACCATTCCCCGAATTGATCCGGCCCGGAATTTGTGGGTTTATCATTATTTTTGACTTGATATGTAATCATTTTCATCTTGAAAGGTTATTTTTTTCACTAAAAAGTTAAAATTATTACAAAACTTTATCGTCACAATTTTCATCTTTTTGATTCACATGTTGAGTGTGACTAATTTATTTACTTTTGTATACCATTTTAGATAATAAGAGATATAAAAGTTACACTCAACATTAGGATTATTAATATCTATGACATGTAATTTTTAAAGGAAAATTGGATTCTAGAACGAAAATATCAGAGAATTACGATGAAGTTTTGATTTTGTTTCAACTAAGGGATTGTTTGTTTTACCTTTTAATGATTCAGCTAAATGCTTAATCATTTAGATTCAACATTCAGAGCGTTTGTTTCATAAAAAAAAGAGTCTCTGAATAGTTCAGTTAAATGCTGAATAGTTAAGAGATAAAGAGATGTTGAATGGAACTAAATGAAGCATGTATCAAACTTACCATGATCTAAAGTTTTACCCCAACATCTCTCTCATTGATAGTCTCTTAATGGCTCAGACCTCTTAACCATTCAGCACTTAATGATTCAGATTTTACCAAACAACCCTAAGTCACTTATACTTTGTTTTATTTTAATTAAGTAACTTATTTTTAAGTTTTATTTTAATTAAGTCACTTAGACTTTGTAAAATCAATATTATCTATTGTTTTTACTGAAAACTCACTAAAAGAGTTGGTGCATAGCCTTCCGCTCAACACTTTTTATTAGGATAAAATTGTTTTATATAAAATGAATAATTTAACCCTTGGTTTATTAACGTCTTATTTTTTTCCGACCGCTTTACACATAAATTTTTAGTCTCATAGACAAATTGGCTTAGAATAATCCCAATATACATTTATTGGCTAAAAAACTCAACTCAATTTATTCCTCAGTTGGTCTCAAATTTAAGTTAGTTTGCCGTTAAAAACACTTAACGCCATTATTTATTTATTTTTTATTTCAAACCGATGTTTTAAGGATTTTGATCTGAAGGTGGATACGAGTCGATTAATGTAAACTTTTACCTTGAATTGGTGGTCCAAACGATGAAATTTTAACATCCAATTGAAGCAATGTTAGGTTTAACACACCCGATTGAAGACCATTTCGTTGTTTGGAACATCAATTCGAGGTAAGTTTTACATCAATTGACTTGTATCCCCTCACGATCAAAATCCCAAAAACATCGGTTTGACATTCAAAAAAATTAACGGCATTAAGTGTTTTTCAACGTTGAACCACTAGAGGCAAACTAACTTGAATATGGAAACACTAGAGTGAATAAACTGAGCTGAGATTATTTTTGATTAATTGATGTTCATTAAGATTATTTTATTTCAATTTGCCGATAATACAAGAAAGGTAAAATATGTATTCACATTAGCGTTTTGCACCATTTGATAGAAGTATAAACGATTAAAACAAGCCATAGTTCTAAATATTTTACTAATTATAACTATTTTATAGACCGTGTCGGTGGAGCCGACCCTTCCAATTACCATTTTGCCCCTCATTTATTAAACATTTATCACTTTAGCCCTGAACTCAACTTTGACATATTTACAGTTTTGATATTTCGACTTTGACTAATAATCATTCAGTCTTTGAAGACTTTACCGATTACTACTTTGACCACATACTCAGCTTTGACATAGTTAACTCCAACCCCCGACTTTGACTTGGTTATCATTTCTCTGTCTTCTAATATGTGACGGATAACGATTTTACACTATAACGTGCGAGACATTAAATGTTTATGATCAACGTGTTTGATAAAGTTACATACCTAAGACCTAGACATCAAATCGTGTGGCCCGATTCTTAAACGGTAAACCAGTACGTTTGTAAAATAGAAACTTCACTAAAAACTACAATCTTATTTTCTAAGGTAGACCGAATGCAACATTGCTAGAAGTAGAGGTGCACAAAAAAACCGGAACCGGAACCGATCAAATAACCGAAAACCGGTTCTTAGAAGAACCGGTTCTACAAGAACCGAACCGAAACCGGAACTGAACCGTAGGTTTTGAATAGGTTCTACTATTTTTCCCAAATTATAGGTTCCAAAAGAACCGGAACCGGTTCCTAAAAAAACCGGTTCTTGGAAAAACCGGTTCCTGTAAGAACCGGTTCTTGAAAAACCGGTATGTTTTAGTGTTGTCATTTATTTAATGTTTTAAAAGCTATATATCTTGTAATATTTAAAATTTTTAATGTTACTTCCAGCCCATATCATAGAAAAAAAGGTATTTTTTAAGAACCTGAACAGGTTTTTTAGGAACCGGAACCGGTTCTTTGAGAACCGGAACTGGTTCTTTAGGAACCGGAACCGGTTACTAGGTTCTAGTTTTTTCACCAAAAAACCGGTTCTAGAACCGAACTGGTTCTTTTAACGCCAACAAGAATCGGAACCGGTTCTTCAAAAAAACCGATTTGTGCACCTCTAGCTAGAAGTAGAACTTTGAATGTTTATTTTATTGGATCAGTTATCAGTACAGAAAGTTACTTGTGAAACTCAGCCCACTTTGTTAACACATTTTTAACGGGCCTCTATTATCATTATTGGATATTTGGATAATTGGATTATTGGATTTGGATATAACTTAAACTAGGTTAGAGACCCGTGTTTAACACGAGATTTGATAAGAATAAAAATAATTAAAAATATCATATTTATTGATAAGATAGAAAAAAAAACTCATGAACATTACAAATGGATTAAAAAATAAATTTGTAAAACGAAGATTGATGAAACATAAAATAAATTACATTAGGTTAACATATAAACAATCTGTTTTTATCTATACATGATGATATGTCCCTGGTTACAAAACAGTCTTTAATTAACTTATGCACTTGTTAATGTGACATGTCAAGAATGGCAATTAAAAAATCATGACCTGTACCGGGTAAGAATGCTGCAATTAGTAGCAACGCAATAACATTAGTGCCAACAAAAGATCTTGAAACATAAATTAAATATATATGAAATTTACTTGTTGGTCAAAACCCACATTTCAATCTTCTAATTCATGCTCCACATAAGGTGTAATACACGGGTCAGTTTTAGAATAAGTTGTCAATGAAAAAAAACTGCTTTAAATTACATAATAAAAGTAAAAAAAGGATAACTGTTATAAACATACACAATGACTCCAAATTACAAATCTCTAAATACTTCCTTATACACAACGTTGGATGTCTTATTCGTAGGATTACCATCGTTGTCAAAAATTAACAGTTTCAGCCCATCTCTACTTTTTACTCTTGACAAAGCTACGTACAATTTATTAAAATCTACCTCTTCTTCCTTCAAAGTTCAATAAAAATGTGATTTCAAAAAACAACATGGATCCTATTTATATAGTATGAGAAGAATAATTAAATACGACAATGAGTGATTAACATGAAAAAACTGGTAATTATGAACCAAATGAAGTATTTTGAAACTATACTTACATTGAATGTTTGACAACCTCAATAGCCTCAACAACTGTAGAATTCATTAACAGCAACTTCCTTGTTCACATTCTTCTTGTCTGATTAGTATGGGTTGAAACGATCATGTTTGGTAGGGATCAAACTCAAATGATTTGATAAGAGCTGAAATGGACCAAAAGCATGGATTAAGGTTTTCATGGATGTGGATTTCAATCTTGAATACCATTCTTGCATTTGATATCTACCTCTTCTTCCTTCAAAGTTCAATAAAAATGTGATTTCAAAAAAGATCATGGATCCTATTTATATAGTATGAGAAGAATAATTAAATATGACAATGAGTGATTAACATAAAAAAACTGGTAATTATGAACCAAATGAAGTATTTTGAAACTATACTTATATTGAATGTTTGACCACCTCAATAGCCTCAACAGCTGCAAAATTCATTAACAGCAACTTCCTTGTTCACATTCTTATTGTCTAATTAGTATGGGTTGAAACGGGTCATGTTTGGTAGGGATCAAACACAAATGATTTGATATGAGCTGAAATGGACCAAAAGTAATTAACAAAGATCACGTTATGTATGAACCCATTCATAAATTGTACAAATAGCCACATCTAAAGATACTATTATTAAAATATGACTATACCATATGAGCATCATTTGTGTTCATGCATAAACAGTTAGTTTCTGTACTTTTAAACAAAAATTACATTGCATATACAATTTAATTTAACCTAAATGAAAATTTGATTAGGAAATCTAGAAATCGATCCTAAAGTGCATGTTTTAAGAATATTAAATCCACATCAGTCAGAATCATGAGTTGTTTATACGTTTCAAAAACAAATAACATCAATATATACAATTCAACTAATAATAACAATCCTCGATCATCCCTAAATCCTAATTGTTAAAGGATTAACATTACTTGCAATCGTCTACAATGATTGAATATGCAATCTTTTACATATCATCTTGATGAAATATGTAATTTTGCCAAGATAGAATCATCATTGATAATCATGTGTATTAATGTAAATCTAAACTGCAATTCATACAAAACAGGCTTTGCAACATATTTGGGTTTTTCAAAAAAAAACACACGAGAAGCAAAAAAAAAAAACCAATTAGATTGATGAAAACATACTCGATCGATCCTCCTATGTATTCGATTTCACTGATAATACGAAAGAACACCGATCGACCCATAGTAGACAATCGATTTTCCGCTGCCATCTCAATAGATCGGTCAATCTGGCATCATCTTCATCGTCGAACCCTAATGGATAAACAACGGTGAATTAAGATGATGGAACCGGTTGCATCGTGGATTTGAATTCGGGTTCAGATCCCATGTTGCCGCTGTTGTTATAAAAGATTGAATCCTAAATTCAAAATACAAAAGAAACGTGAAACATAGGAGAGGAAGCCAAGTCAGCAGTAGTATAATCACATTATGCCAAGTAAGCCTTTAAGAGGATAGATATGCTAAAAGTTTAACACATGGCAAAAATAGGTTTTGTTTATTATATTTTATAGATTGAGCCTCAAGAGTCAAGAAGATGTGCACAAAACATATTTTATTTTCGGAACCGGTTTCAACTTTCAAGTTAAAGTCGGGATCTGTTTAGTTCTGGGTGTTGACTTGTTTGACCGTTTTTTTTTTTGGGACCGAGAGTGTTTTCTCTTCATGTGAGTTTGGAACCGATCTGGACCAGGTAAGTGTGTTCGATTTTAGAATCAGGTTTTTTTTATGCACTTCTAGTTCTGAAAGTTGTTTTGTTGGCCATTTAGACTTCTGCCCGATACTTTTTTTTCTGTTGAATATAAATTTATGTTATGCAAATTGTTTAACAATATATAAAAATGAAGCACCTGAGAAGTTGAACGGTTATAGTTTGGTGAGCTTATTCGTCACTAGTGAGGTGGTTTTAGATTTATAAATTTGGTGCATGAGACTGTGTTTGAAACTGAGTTTGAAAATGACTTATTGCTTTTAAAAACACCAAAAAGTCAATAAATACTCGGGTTTTTATAGCTTTTGAAAATGCCTTATTAGTTTTTTAAAAATGCTAATAACTCAACAAGTTATTTCTAAACTCAATTTCATACGTCCTTATAGTCAATACTCAATAAGTATATCTTCTACTTAAACTTAGGAAAGATTCAAGACGTAGCACACAAACTTTCAGATATATATATGCAATATAATAAATAGAAGTCTATGAAGGTTTGGATTTAAATAATAAAGAGACACAAAAGTCAACAAAAAAAAGTAGCTAACATTATCATATTCTTAGTCTATTATGTAAAATTCCAACTACTTACATTTATGCCATCGAATTTTAGTAACAATTGCTTCCAAGATCTAATGACACAAATTATTTTTTATACTTTTTAGAAATGCTTGACTTTCTAGGATAATTTCATTCTACCTATGCATTGCATTAACTACATATACCATATCCACAACCATTTTTACACATTATTATACATGTATTTCCGACACGCTTCAATGTAAAAATACCACATAATTAGATAACTGATGTATCTACAAGACTACATCTACCTAAACTAATAAAATGGTAAGATTCACTTGTCATAATTTTAGGCTATTCATAGACAAAATCTTATGTGGCTGCTCCACATTCGCCTACAATTTAAAAGGCAAGAGGATCCTTCAATCGAACCGAATCAAAACACACACATACCCATTCTTTACCTGGCTACTACATATTGTATACATTTTCAAACCGTATAGTATACAAGCTAGTAATGTAGTGAATTTATTAACACATAAGCTAACACAATATAAAATGAATTTTCTCCGAGTCAGATTGCGACTCTACAAAACACATTTATTACAATTTTACATTATCGTAATGATTTGTAATATACTGATGAACAAATTGCAATGACATAAAAAAAACAAATATGAATGAAACCAATGATTCATAAACCAACCAAAACTCCCATCTGATCCACTTAATATCGACATATATGACATGTCACATATTCAAACAAGCATGCAATTCAGGCATACCTAACAACAATAAATGTATAAACATACCATGGTTTGATTCACAATGTCATGCGTCATGTTTATAAATTTAGATTATGTATTGATATTAATAACTACGTGACTCAAAATATATTTGATTTCCATGTTCTTTAATAATGACACTCTCAAGAATCATGACATTGACTCAGAAGATAAAACAAAGAAGAAGAATAAAAGATATTTAAACTATTATATACTCAACCATCTGGTGTATGTGAAACAAAAAAATGAGCAAATTTTGAAAGGTTCCCTGCCCTCGGTCACCACTACTGTGGGTTGTATCAAGGCAATATCGGTTTTATGGGTGAGGAATAGATCGAAGTACCACAACATCGAATGGAAAAAGTGGTCTGTCTTTAATTTTTAATTGATTATTTCTTGTCTGTTTTTGGCCTTTTGGTTTGTATATGGGACTAGGTCCTTACTAGAGTTTATTAAATTCCACTTTATCGTTAAAAAAATATGTGTTGATATCAATATTTAACCTAATAAATTAAGGTTTTTTAGAGAAAAAATCTTTGTCCTAAAAATGAATTTTAATGGAAAATTGAGTTAAAATTTACCTTAATAAGATGGAGGAAAAAATTTATGATTTATATCATATTAAAAAAATATTTACAAATCCTTAATATTAAATACTTATAAGCTGTATATATATGATTATAAGTGTTTTTTAAATAAATACTTTTATTTAACTTGTGACACAAATATATTAAAGATAGTATATTTATAAATTATCACATTAATTTTACCTATTCTAATAATTTAGTAACTCATTCACATGTCAATAATTTAGCTACTCCACATGGAATTTGCTTAGATGTCATGCTCTCATTTAATTTGATGTAAGATTTAAAAGCGGGTCAAGTATGCCCCATATTCGAAATAACCCGTTATATTCAAATAAAAAATACCAATTATCGTAAATTATCTATTAACTTGATATGTTCAAATAAAAAATTGACCAATTATCACGATTTATCGCTTAACCCGATATGTTTAAATAAAATATTTACCAAAAATAATTAATTATCTCACAACCGGATATGCTCAAATAAACAGTTTACCAATTATCATAGATTATCTTCTAACATGATATATTCAAATAGAATAATAACAATTATTATAAATCATGTCATTTATTTTAGTATATGATTTTTGTTAGAAAAATATTTGTAAATATCTAAACCGATTTAATACAGATATGTTATAAATAAATTTAATTTAATACATAAAATCAAATTTCCGTGTAATACACAGGTACTACTCTAGTTAACATTTATAAAGCTTAATAGCTTAGTTGTTGCCTTAAGATTTTATAATCAAATAATAAAAAATGATAAGTGAGTGAGTGAGTGATCCGGTTAAGAAAAGATAAACAATATGTTAAGTTTAATATAGGGCAGGCGTAACGGCAGGGGATAATACAAACCTTTATTCTTACGTTAGGTACCGTACAAGTTAATATTACAAACTTTAAATTACATAATTACCCTTCTTCCTTTTCTTGACTTTAAATAATTAAATTGCCTTCCAAGCTTTTCCTACCCCATTACTTTTACACACAACTTTTCTGAAAATAGCAATTTAAATAAACTAAAATTTCTTCAAATTGTGATCATTTTTATGCAATTGTTAGATAAAAAGTTCAAAAAGTTTGATAGCAAACATCTATATATGATTTCAAAGACTTTAATGTTAGTACTTTCTTTTTATGTTATATTGAAGTAAAAGCCTAAAATTTATTATATCATAATTAGCAACGTCAGTGAATTTCAACCGTATTGCCAGACCTAAAAATCTTATTGGTTCAAAAAACTTTTTCCTTCGCTTTAGTCTTATTTTAAAAAAAATTTCACTGCAGTGTACACTAGTTAGACATTAAATTTCAATTCAAACGCGTGTCAAAAATTTTCAAAACTTGTACTACACATTCGAGGATAACATAAACATTTTGAAAATAATTTTGATGTGAATATTAAAACTAAAAAGAAATCCTTTGTATGTAAGGGAGGGCGGAGTGGTGGACACGAGGAAGACGAGATAGGATCTCGTCACCATCTTGCTGGAGCCGATGTCGTCCTCCCCTTCTCCTCGTCTCCTCCTCAACTATTCCCCTCACACAACCTCTTCCATGAGGTCTCCACCTCACCCACGACCTTCATCTTCTTCCTCCTCACCTCCTTTCTTGCTACACCACTCCCTTCGTCTTAAGTAAAATGATTTATATTTGATGTAAGGTATATATAATTATTTTATATTATATATTGAGAGGAAAAATAAGTAAAGAGAATAAGGGCAATTTAGGAAAAGAAGAAAAGTGTATGGGGACATAAATCTGGCACTGGCACGTGCCACTCCATTAAGATGCACATGCTCTTCAAAAGGCCCAAAGAGGCGGAATAAAATTTCAAAATTTAGTACAACTGTACATTGCGTAACACATACTTTCTTAAATTACATTTCTATCCTCAAACTATACACTTTTCATCAACATAGTTTTTAAGTTTCCCTTCACTTTCTTTTTTCCAACCATATTAATACCAAAACTTTTTTATATGATAAATGAGAGTGGTGTTAGTTTTTTAAATAATTAAATAAATTTCATAACATCAATTTTGATTGACTTAGATACTTTCACATCCTCTTCTCACATAAAAAAAATACCATGGCAAAAATAAATCTTTTTCATGCAATGGTGAACCTTAAGTTTTTATAATACGGGGATAGAAAATCACGAAAACGAGCTCAAAATATATATATATATATATATATATATAACTCTTGACCTATATATTAAGTGATAACCACTAAACATAATATATTAAAACATAAGTAAAGTTACTATTTTCATGTTCACTTAATTTATTGTTCCTTATTAACTACCCATATTCAATCCAAGTTCAATTAATAACATATATTAAGTGTCCATCTTTTTATTTTTTATTGTTATAATTTAAATGTACATTTTCAAAATTATAAGTGGAATTTTCAGTTTTATCACTAATTATTTGACACATAAAATGTCATTAATTTAAGTTAAAAATATTATGATCATTTTATAGCTGAAAAGTATAATAATCAAATATTTCTCGAGCTCTGTCATTTGGGTTCTATAATATTGGACGAGCGGATGGAGGCGTATAAACCAAGAAAAACTATAGACCAAGTATGAAAACTATATATAAGTTGCGGGACTAGTAGTGTAAATACTTGATAATATAAATAGCATAAAAGGTGAAGTGTAGATGGTTACTGAAACAATTTTTGAAAACAAAGCAAAGCAGGTTGAAACAGTATAGGAGCATACAAAACGGTGTAGTTTTGAAGCATTAGATCTTGTAGGTGTTGGAACATTCTGGAAACTGAAAATGGAGAAAAATACTCCGGTGAGAAAACCTCACACTTCCACCGCAGATCTGTTGACCTGGTCGGAAAATCCTCCCGCCGATGAACTTATTTCCGGCTCCGCCGCCAGATCCTCCGCTCGCTCTCATCAGGTACAAACGCATCACAATTTCCGTTACTGTTGATTTGATTTTGAAGTTTAGGTTGTTTGATGATATTGTCAGGTGCTATTTACTTACTTATTTATCATTTCTTCTTCGGTTATTGTTGATTTGAGTTTTATGTTTAGGCTGTTTGATGAAAAGTTTAGTACCGGATACTGTTGATGTGATTATGATTTTGATTTTGAAGTTTAGGTTACTTTGATGAAAATTTGAGTACCGATGTTATTCTGCATTTTGTTATTCGGTTACTGTTGATTTGATTTGAAGTTTAGTTTGCTTGATGAAAAGTTTCAGATGTTTGAAATTTAGTTTGTTTGATGAAAATTTTGGTATTGATGTTATTGTTCATTTTGTTTAGGTTAATTGTTGTTGATTTTGGTTTTGAGGTGTAGGTTGTTTGATGAAAATTTAAGTATTCATTTCTTCTTAGGTTATTGTTGATTTGATTTTGAAGTTTAATTTGTGTGTTAAAATGATTTGCAGCCTTCGGATGGAATCAGTAAGGTTGTGTTTGGAGGTCAGGTTACTGATGAAGAAGTTGAGAGTTTGAACAAAAGGTACGAGATCGATCTATTCATTGAATTTGAGTATTTGTGAAGATACGCGTAACATTACGTTTTGTTTAGTAACTTTTGTTGTTCGTAAAAGCATAATGGTAGGATTTTTTTTACAAGATTGGCGATTTGTAGATTACTAATTGTCATTTGGAGTTTGTGTTTTTGATCTTTTTCAAGTTGATAAAACAATAGTATTTTGAGTCAGATTGATAAACAAATGAAGATAATTGTAAATTTATGTTTTGATTCTTAACCTTTGTTGTTCGTCACATTATAATATTAGGATTTGGTGGCCTGGCCTGAATTACAATTTGTAAATTGCCATCTGTCAACTGGAGTCTATATTTTAATCTTTTGACAGTTTGATAAAACAATTCCATTTTGAGTCAAATTGATAAACAAGTGATTTGATGGATCTAAGAGTCAATTTGATTATATTTTTTTGGCCAAAATAAAGGGAAAGTCGTTTATAATAAATTGACCTAGCAGATTAAACAGTTCAGTTTTGTTTTATAATCCTATAACTTCAACGTTTTGTATTTTAAGTTCACAGTGGTGTTCATCAAAAGATGATCAGATTCTTTGAAATTTGTAAATGCTGTTTATCAGCTTGTAACCTTTTTATATAAATGGTTTCACTTTAATATTACAAAGGGTGTCCACTGTCAAATCATGTTTTTCTGATGTATGATTGGCTTATCCAAATCAAATCTTTACAACCATTGTTATGGTTCAAGCACAGAAATTGATAACTAGAACTGTTAAAAGTATGATGAAGAAAGCCAAACTTAGAACTACAATAGTAAAAATGTTTGGATCTGTTATTGTTTTTGGTAAGTTCTAGGTTGAGCTTTCAAAATCAAGAAATAAAGATACTAATTTAGGGAGATGGTTATGTATGTTAGATCGTTTTCTTATATATGTTGCTTTGTGGAAGGATTTTCGTCTTTCAAAACTTTATAAGTCCAACCCGATGATGTTGTTTTTGATAATTTTTGTTGGTAAAACTACATCATCATAAGCTATTGACTATAGTGTGGTCCATCATCAATCATCATAAGCATGTGCATGTTTGATATTATATTTATTTAATCAAATTTTGTGCAATTTCTTTCAGGAAACCTGTTTCAGGGTATAAGTTAAAGGAGATCACTGGAAGCGGTATATTTGCACCTGGTGGAGAGAACGGTGCAGAAGAGACTGATGGTGCAACCCGCACCCCATCAAACCCAACTGGCATTCGGATGTATCAGGTGAACAGTTTGACCATTCTTCGCCATAAACTAAAAATACTACAATCTATTAAAAGCTTTCCATTTTTTAAAAGTGAAAATTTCTAAGAATGCTATCATACTTTAGATTGTGTATTTTTTGTTTCTATAGCAAAGTTTGTTTTCACCTATAAAAATCTATAGCACACCCAAAAGTTTTGATATAAGGTATTATGCTGTCAAAATGATGACATTGCCAGATTATTTGAAAGTGTCTATTTTCTTAACAAGTAATTCTTTGTATCAGAAGTATGGTCCCCTTAATATTTAAATAAACCTTAAAAAGTATTTTTTTTATAACTGCCCAAAAGAATTGTTTACTTTTGAAGTTATTAATCTTCCGCTACTATCATCATTAGTTCTAGCAAGTTATCTAAGTATTTTAATTAGATTTAAGCATGCGTATCTGCTTTCAGAAAACACAATATACAGATAACCCCTTAATACTATTGCAATTTGCAAAAGATCATTATTTGATCAAACCCAGCTGGCATTCGGATGTATCAGGTGAGCGGTTTGACCAGTTTTCAGTAAAAACTAAGAAAACTACAAGCAACTCAAAATGTGAGGTTGACATGGGTTTTGTTGCAAATATAGTGGCGTGTTTCGGATTGCTTATTGAAAAGTGTGTGTTGCTTAACAATCACTCTATGTGTCTCAGAAATATGGTCTCCTTTATATTTTAGTATGTCCCAAAAGAAGTATTCACTTTTTAAAATTGGATACTTAAATAAAGTACTAATTTTCCATTATTACTCTTATCTTGAAATCAGTTAACTAAGTATGCAGATAATACTTAATACTATTGCAATTTGCAAATGATATCTTTAGTTTTATCAATTTGATTAAAAATGGAGATGTTCTACTTTGTTTGCTCTTTTCTGTTTCTAATTCTAATGATATGCTCATCAGCAAGCGGTTGCTGGGATTAGCCACATTTCCTTTGGTGAAGAAGAACCCGTTTCTCCTAAAAAGCCAATCTCTGAAGCTAAGCAACGGGAGCTGAGTGGCACATTGGATAGTGAATCTGAAGCAAGGTTGAAAAAGCAAATTTCAGATGCAAAGAACAAGGAACTCAGTGGACACAATATATTTGCCCCACCACCTGAGATTCAACCCCGCCCATTGGCTGCTCGTGCACCGGCTTTGAGGGAATCTATAACCATTGGTGAAACCGATCCGGATAATGTACGTATTTACATCATAGTTTCTTATTTCCATCATACATATTTGTTTTTTTAAGTCACAAAAAGGTCAAATAGCTAAAAAGGGAACGGGTCAAATGGGTGCGTGTGGACTGAAATACTGAATATCGTGACTACTGTTTCCTAAATTTCTCTATTCAATAGTTTATATCGTTATTTCGATGATATAGTTGCTGTAAAAAGTTTCTAAAAATGGATAAAAGAAAATTTTAACATTTTTTATTCGACGGATAGGACCTGAACATTTGATCCGTTACAACTCAAACATATAATATATATATTTCTATCGTGTTGGTCAGAAAAATCCAGAAGGATCCGTTATCAAGACAGCCAAAAAGATTCCTAACCAAAAACTAACCGAGCTGTCAGGAAATAACATTTTCAAAGGAGACGAAGCCCCGCCATCAGTCGAGAAGCCATTGAGTTCAGCAAAGCTTCGGGAAATGAGTGGCAGTAATATTTTTGCTGACGGGAAAGCAGAGTCTCGAGACTACTTGGGCGGCGTCCGCAAGCCCCCGGGTGGTGAGAGCAGCATTGCATTGGTGTAACTGCTTTTTACTGGTTTTGAAACATTTGTGATATTTAATTGTGGGATATTGATGTTCAGAAGTTTGGTCTTTTGCTAATTGGTGATGGTTTTGTTCATAATGAAGTGATTAGTTCTCTAATTGAATTGGGCTGCAGTTTCATTTATTTGGGTCATGTTATACTAGCCCCATCAAACCAGCCAGTCAAAATGTTAGGCTTTGATAGTATACTATCACGCTCTTACGTTAGTGCTTATGCCGTTACCAGTAGAGTGCTCGCGCGACGTTCGGGAACACAACATTCAAGTGATGTTTTATAGATGTTCATGAATGTTCTATTTAGGTTTGATACAAAACCGTGGTAAATCAGAATACATGATATAATTTTTAAAATTAGATTTTTAATATAGCAATATTATACTTAAATTAAAGATAATAAAGTGCTCAGTTTTATGGTGTAGTTTAATTGTATACAAATGTTATGTTATGTATATTTATAAAACAATAAGGTCTTTAATTGTATATTATTATTAACTTTATCTATATGTTTTTTTTTAAAACCCTATCAAATATAAATCTAATCATGTACACCCCTTGTAGTAAAGGGTTAAAAATATAATTACTCGTAAATTTTTTCAGAATTCTCCAAAATATTAAGGGATCAAAAATGTAATTAGTTTTATTATAATATATTTTATATACATATTTAAATAAAAAAATCATTATTATGAGATAAACTCTCAAATAATGTCACATAAACTTTTTTGTTTTTTTATATTATATAAGGATAAGGGGTATCAAACTATCAATCACGTCTCTAGCTATGTGAGGTGGAGTATTAAATGTAAAAATGGTTGTGGTGGGAGTTAAGTGGGCTTAAACGTGATTATCACGGACCATGATCACTATATGGAGGTATCAGGTATCCTTCAACATTGTCAAAAGTTTGGAGCTAGTCTCTCTTTCAGAATATGAGGAGGTTTCTTCTCGTTTTTAGAAAGAACCTTAAACTCTTAGAGAGCCTTTCTACTAAGTGACTTGCATTTTTTTTTGCCTTTCTTTCCCTTGGCCAACAACCAACAAAAAAAGTCGTTTAGTTCTTCACTACTGTATGTATAGAGGAATCCTTTATTCTCAGTCAAGATGCCTTAACCGGATAAATTCACTTAATTCACACGATTCTTCTGGTCATTTTTTTTCCTCTTTACTTTCTATATTGCCATATGGTAATATGGAGATGTGCTACTTGGGATTAGCAGAATTCTAAAACTACCTAACCAACTTTGTTCACAACGTATGAACACATCCGGAGCAAGGACCCCAACAGTTTGATATAGAAACATTGCAACTTTTAATTTTGTTCTAATTAAGTACTCAAACTTTGTTTTGTGTCAATTAGGTAACTTATCTTTAACTTTTTATTAATTAAGTAACTCAAACTTTGTTTGTTAGTTACTTATCTTTAAGTTTTGTTTTTTTTAATTAAGTCACTCAAACTTTCTTTTATTTTAATTAGACAACCTATGTTTACTTTAATGTTTCAAATTTATATGTGATTTTTTTTAAAAAAAAATCGTGAAACATTTTTAAGAATTGAGACTTTTTAGAAATTGTAAAATTTTAAAAAAATAAAAAAATGGCAAAAAAACGTTTTTTTTATTATAATTTGAATATTAAAAATCTTACATGTTATTCAATTAAGTAAATTATTTAGGATTGGAACGTATTTCTAAAGTTAAGTTATCTAATTGAAATAACAAATTTCGAGTGACGTAATTGCAACAAAATTTAAAAATAAGTTACCTAATTAAAATAAAACAAAGTTTGAGTAATTTGATTAAACTTTCTTATGTTTCTATGCTATTTTCATTAAATGATTTGATTAAGTGGAGTGAAAGACACTAAAACAGATGATGTGAAGATACATATGTGAAGTTTAGGGTGTGAGAATAGACCCTAGGGCCATAAGGTGGAAGGGACATTTTTTTCTCATCCCTCAGTCTTAACCATCTTATAACATAAGCATGTCATGCCTATAGGTGCATGAACCTAGCTTTCTTTTCATACATACGACTTTACATTCATTGTCTTATACAAGTGTATATATGCTATTGCTATCCTCACATCCACAACCATATATATATATTCCCTTATACTATTACATTTCTTATCCTAAAACCAAATAATAAACATATTAAATAAGATCCCAAGTTGTACAAAAGTTTTTTCATCCGGTTCCCACTAGAACAAATATTGCCCCATATCGTCAAAGTAAATGAACATGGATGATGAAATGAGTGCACGTGTGGAGATGATGATTACAAATGTAGTTAAATGGTATGATGGTTACTATCAATCATGACCATGTGTGGTTTGGTCACGAGTGGGTTGATTCACCATTTGGTGAATTTTAAGTTTGAAAAAACATTTATGTCATCCCAAAAGTAAATACAAAGTTAGTGAAAAAAATAGGGGAGGGGAATGGGCTAAGACGTAAAGTCGAAACAATAATCATTAGTCGTAGTAAGTTGTCTATCGTTTCACGTCAAATGCTATTTATTTCCCCTTTAAGTTAAATCATTCATTTTCGTGGTAAATCATGCAATCATACAATTAAGTTGGTGGTACATCGTTATATTTCATGTTGAAAATGCATAAGCGACTCTCAAACAGTGTTGCGAGTGTGCATAATGCGTCTTCAAAACGCGACATTACAACATGTGTGCATGTGCAAGGGTGTGAAACACTTTACCACTCATAAAACTCATTATGGTTTCATCTACAACATGATCACGCGGTTGGTTAAAAACAAGCAACTATATTTAACATATATATACAGTGTCACTATATAAAACTATGACGGTTAAAATATAAAATTACTCTTTTAGTCTTTTACCATTGTCTGGTAACATACAAGTCTAATCTACAATTTTATAAAACATATTCACTTCTCTATATCTGCTTCTACTAACATACAAAGTTTATCGCTCCATCATTATACTTATGAGCATTCTAAGTAATTTGCCACACGTCATGACAAATTTAACTTGTTTAGCTATAAGTTGAAACCTGTTATATCTAACGGATCAAAAAGGTAAAATAAAAAGTAGCCAACAGGCAACAAGGAAATGTGTCAAACGGGTCGAAATCATTTTATTCATTGGAATATTAATGATATAACATATTAGTATCATGTACAAAATTTGACAAATCATGCAACTTTTAACAATCTTTTGTGAAATACTACAAAATCAGCCTATGCAAAAATAAAAACTTATGATATTGAGCTTCTTAAATTTCAATACAAAGGTTAAAAGTAGAGAACATGGGCAAATTCGACACATGTACTTATGACCTTAGCCGTGTGGGTAACGCTTTAAATCTAACACGTCAATACCGTCGAGTTAGGGATGACAGGACAATGAAAACTTCAAAGGGTAATGTTGTCCTTATTAAATATGATGGGTGTCTTTGTCATCTGGCATGTTTATGGCAAAAAATGGTATAAATGAAACTAGACATACTTAAGTGACTTATAAAGCAATTTCAACAGTCATAATAAACTCGATCAGTACTTTGATGGCTCCACATAATCACAATAAAAAAAAGCAGCTAACAAGGTATATGGATTAGACTGGTCAAACTATCACCCAAAGTGTAACATAACATTTGACAAGACAATTTAATTTTAAGATCTGAAAAACATGTGCAAAACCAACCTGTTAGCAAAAGTCATAGTTCTATAATGTGCTTCCTCTATGAAGGACGGTATCGTTCCATGGCTCGCCTCTCGTCTCTTCTCAAGTAAGGCAGATCAAAAAAGTCATTTCGAGTCTCGAAAACAATATTTTTGTTTTTTTTTCTTTTTTTTTTCCCACAAATGCCTTTCTTTTTTGCGTTTGCGTTTTATATCCTCTTCAAAACGTCTTATCTCCACAACAACCCGTTGTTGCTCTTCTAAATTTCTTGCGTGTTGTTCTTCATACAAGAGATGATGGTTTACGACTTTACGTGATTCAACTTGGACATCTTCGGTCTTTGGTTCACTGGAGAATATAACTTATTATCATTAACTGAAGGTTTATTATTAACAGTTTCAGTATCTGATGTTACAGGTCGGTCAGGAACTTGTGAGGTGCTATGAGTAGCCTTCTCGGGACGTTTTACAAAATCTTTTTGTTGCCGGCGCGCCCACATTTGACTTTTAGAGCCTTGGCTTTTAACGAGGTCGATCTTCCTCAAGTGGTGCTTCTATAACCGCAAGTTTGGTACCGCCTTTTTGAATGAGTTATTTTACATAAAAGAAGTTACACTTGTCTGAAATAGAGTTGACAAAATGGGTGTAACGTTTCCATAGTGATATGGGTCTGTTTGACCCAAAAACACGAATTAAAGTGTGGTTTTGTATAATCAATCATTATCTTATGAGTTCAAAGTAATGGACTCAATAAATAAGTAAAAATTAATTATCATAAATTATCCAACAGTTTTTTTCAGCAAGATCATTAATCTTCCAAAGTATGACAATCTGTTATATTTAACTAGGTTTAACACCCGTGTATTACATACGGGTTGAATAAAAATATTTTAAGAAAATTATAACTATTATATTTAAAAATTTATAAATAATTTTATAAATTATTATTAATCACAAAATTTTGTCTTTATTAACTATCCTACTCAATTTTCCCTCTCAACATTCCTTTTATAAAATAAATTATGTTTTCCCCCCAAAAAATTACCCCCTAAAAACTCTAATTTATTAGATAGATAAAAAGCTATGTTGGTTCAGATATGAAGTTATGAAACGTTTATGTTGGTTCTGACACAGTATAATCTCTATAAATTAATAACGTTGGGACCGAGATATTTTATTAATTTAGCGAGATATTATTAATTTAAAGAGTTGGCTTATATTCGTGCGCAACTCAAAAATTAATGCATCGACCTTCAAAATTTTCATGGTCGTTCACTTTACCTATTTGAATAAAATGTAAACAATGACCTTCAAATTCCAATGTATATATTCACACATTAATAAACTTGTCAAGTTGAGTACCTTTGGAACTGGTTACATGGAAAGAAGCATTGTAAGCGGCAACAACACTTCACAACTTTTTTTGCAATACGAGAATACAGTTTCAACCTCTTAAGTGCAATGAGGAGATTAATATGAACTCAATATAGATTTAAAGTTTACCAAAAAACAACTGACTATAGATTATTTTTTAGAAGATAATATTAGAATTTTAGAATATTTTAGTAATTATTAATTTATAGTTTCACAGGGACTAGTATATTTACATTAGGATTTCAAAAAATTATTATCTTATTATTTTATCGATTGGGGTCCAATTTTGTACTGGTCATAAGTTGGGACCGGACAAATTATAATTTTATCAAGGTTATTAATTTATCGAGTATTAAATAATAAAGGTTCTATTGTATGTGATTTTGTCACATGCGCGACTTTGTCACATGGATTAATAGTAAAAGTAAAACCGTAAACATTTCATAACTTTATATCTGAATTTTTAGGGAAAACATAATGTTTTTCAAATTTAAGGTCATCATTCACAAAACTTAACAATTACATGTAAAGAGTATATGACGTGGAAGTTTTATGAAAAGTATTATATAAATACAGAAATTGTTGAATTAGTTTGTGTTCAGCCCATATAGACAAGTGGTTGTTATTGGGCTTTTTGGGTTTTTGTTTAATAAATTAGGTTAATTAGTATGGAAGGTGGATTACTGGATTATACGTGATTTATTATGATTAAGATAAAATACTAAATATTATAATTCTAGTGTTACGAGGATATATATGTTATATATACTTATAATCTGTGGAGATTTATTGGTGACTTCCTTGTAATCAGTCTTTTAAGTTAGTTTTTATGATATAACACGTGAGAGTGATTTATGAGTTAACTCTTTGTGTTATTGTATATCTAGAACTTGAAAAATGATGATTTTAAAGTAAAATATAGGTACGGGAATGAGTTTGTGTCCCATTATATATACGCAAAGTACGCCAAAGAGTCGTCTGAGTAATCTACCGAGCAACCTTTCAAACCCACCAAAACATACACTTTACTTTCATTTTTGGTTTTAATTCATGTCCTTTTATCCAAAAAGTATGCTAGATACAATTTCATTTCTTTTAAATGAGATCAACAACTATACTTACATCATAAAATTGAAATAAAAATAAGAGATTGATTAAAACATAGAGATATTCAATAGGATTTTGTCTATGTAAACATATTAAAACCAAGATTGTTGATCCTTTTTTTAAGTGTTGCAAATCCAATGTAGCCTAGGTTGATGAAATGTACATCCACCATTTGTACAGAGCATAACCGTAAATTATCGTGTAAATTATTGTTCTTATTGGGTAGAACCTAAACCTGTAAAAAAAACATGATAAATCATTTCAAACATCATATAAGTAGACATCTTTTAAGTTAAAATGTTCATATTCGAACCAAGCATCTAGGCATTGCAACAGATAAACACATAAACCAGCATATATTTACGACTTTCATAAAACTACACATTTTGCCCCCAACTTAAGTTTAACGTGATTTGCAACACATTTGGCAATAAGCTCGTCCCAGGCTACCATTAGGCTTCGTGTCTGAGCCAAAGGGTTTTACATGACATGGTTAAAGGTTCATGCCTGGTTTTTTCTCTAGAACATTTGACGAGTTTCGAATTCGATCAACTTGGCCCGTAAGGAGGGTTGTGGTGAGCCTCCGCTACATTCGCAGTAATAAGTAATGACTAATGAGAGAGCCTCAATGCCAACGAAAAACACATAATGTTAGAGGCGGCTTCAATCTTAATCCTTGCACCTCTGAGTGCATCCGTCATAGACTGTTGCACCAACCGATATTCTAAAAAACCTTAAGTTCAACTTATTTACGATTTTGACCATCCACTTTAACTTATTATCTTTTTTACCCCAATTTGAAATTTTGACCCCTTTGCTTTTACTTTGATATATTTTTTTACTTTAACTCATTGGTTTGACTTAATTATCATTTTAAAATGTGACACATTATAAATTTATACAGTAACATGCGAGAGACATGACAATTTTTTTATCAACGTGTATAACAAACTAACATACGCACTAGGCCCGGCCCAATAACATATTTTGTTTGTTGTTAACAACCTAAATAAACTAAGTTGTTTAGCCATTCATCTAGAGTGGTCATGGAGTTTTTCATGGTTGTGAGTTCGAGTCGTCTGTTAAAATGTCAAACTAATAATGATTGCTAGACCTAATGACTTAACTCCAAAATGAAAGATGTAAAAAAGATCTTGACTAATCAACATGAAACTTACAAAACAGAAGCTAAAACATCTAAATTGAATTAACAAAATAACAAATCAAAGCAAAGCAAAGCAAGTTAATTTTAAAAATCATGACCTGGTAGGAGTTGGTGGAGAGTGAGGAACCATTTTGGGTACCGATAACGGGGACGTCCACTGCGAAACGGGTCGATCGAAGAACTCCCAATCGGGAAGAACAACTCCAGCAATCGCAAACATTCCGAACAAATACGTTGCCATCATCTTCTTGAATGAATGAGTATATAATCCTATCAACAACATGATAGCTGCTAAACATACTAGTGATCTTCTTAGAACTGCATCATCTGCCATTGATATATATATATGATGGATTTGGAGATTAATGTTGTTCAAGGTTTGATCAGATCATGAATTGTGAAAATGAAATGATGAAGTGAAGGTGGTGGTGGTTGGAAGGTACCATAAATGCGTTTTTGCAACTTCATCTATTAATAGGGACGGACGTACATGTTTTTATTTTAAAATAGATTTATTTAGATGTAAGTTAAAGGGTTATTTTGTTCAATGATATATTAATTACAGAAAAAGACTTATGAGAGATAATTAAATTCATTTTGAATTTAAACTAATCTAACATGCAACAAGATTGTTAAATATGAGAAAGTCTGTCATCTGGTTCATACGAATGATATATATGAAGATAAGTATCATACTTTATAATGATTTCAATTCGTATAAACATGAACACAAAACCGAATTTTTATTGCATGAAACACCACAAAACACCATTTATTCGTACTAAAAAACTTACCTTAAGGAAGTACTTGGATAAAGAAAACTAAGATTTTTCTTGACGTCTCACTGCTGGTTTCATGCTTACGTCCATTTTCAAATTTCAAGTAAACAAACCAACAACAAACAACCAACCATACAGAAACAACCAACCAGCCACAGTCTCTCACTTTTTATGTCTAATCAGACTAACGTAAAATACGTTCTACACTCCTACCCTATGCATATCAAATGGTAAATCTACTTTATAGTTTATAATACAAATAAAAGTAAGGGGGGAAAAGATGTCAAAAGACAAACCCGTGTGGTTAAAACACAAAGTTAAAAAGATTAGTGTAGCTAACGTGTTGTCTAATAATAGAGAGTATAAATAACTACCATCTAATGATCTAGATCCTAGACACATTAGGAAATGACGTAGACAAATGAGATTATAGCCTGCTGTGTTTGATATGCCTATTTTAAGTTGCCAAAACAAAGTATTTGAAACGAAATTTGCATGGGCTAAATTAGATGAAAAGATAGATAACTTTGATATGGTTTTGTTTTGTTTTGTTTTGTTTTGTTTTGTTTTGTTTTGGGTAATTAAATTATTTGGTCAAGACAGTAGCGGGTCCTGAATTCTTGTATAACGTGGGCTGAAAATCATGGGGAAGAGCTCAATATACATATAATACATGTATTTTTTTTTACACGGGGGCGAATCAGTATTTATATAAAAATTTAAGCTATCGGAGTAAAAATCAAAACTTTAAGCAAAATAACGCGTAGAGGCCAGCGCCCATCCCAACCCCATGAAAGATCCTCCCCTAGGCCAACATGTTAGAAATATATTAAGTGACATTTGACCATTTGAATGTTATGGTCCCTATACTAAAGAAAATTAATTTGGTAAAACTTGATATTTCAAAAAGGTCCATAGCCCGATTATGATGGTTGAAATTATCACCCGGTGTATGGAATTTTTAAAAAAACCTAAGTAGTGTTAGGTATGTACGACTGACAGACAAAATGTAATGAATCATTACCGGTCACCAGAAACCAAATAACCAATTAAACAAAGATTTCCACTTCCTCTAAACACCTCAAAATCATTCATCCGACCCTATGTTTTTTTTCATTCTACCAACACCACTAGATTTCAATTAATCGTCTTTACTGATTATCAACAATACAAAGTAACGGTTCATTTCATTTTTGGTAAGTAACAAAACAATACACTAGAAGTAAACTTTATACTTCAATGTTCACTATGTTTTGGTTGATAAAATAGTAAACCCAAAATTGTAAATGTTCTGGAGATGCACGACATAATAACATGTTATAAGTTGTCAAACTTCACAAACAACATATATATATTACATACCATTGAATCATGGGCTGTCGTTTAGCAAACTTTGAACAAACTTGCCAAATTATGTTTGTTTAAAATGTTGTGATTGGCTATTAAAGTTGCTTTCAAATGGTTTGTAGGGTAACGGTATCAAGATATATGAGAAAATATATATTCTTACGAGGTTAAGGTTTCAAATCCCATAGTAAACCAAATGATACGCATGTGAGTTAGATGGTCGAAAAATGTTATTAAAATTGTTTTTTATAATTTAATGTAAAAATAAACTGTTTTTGACTATGATCGCAAATGGTTTGGGGTTTCTGGTGTTAGTGATGTTCATATTCTTTTAATTAAAAGAGGTATATGACGACTTTATTTTCTTATAAACCTCTAGAATTGTTCGACATTAGAGTAGCTAAAACAAATAACACAAATTTTTAGTGATTGTATAACTATCTATTGATCTTTTTCTAACGTTATTTTCCCAATTAGTTATTTAATTTAACAATGAACTCATTCACGCTCTAAATATACTTATAAACCATAAATCTAGATACGTCAACTAACCGCACAAATATTTATATTTTTGAAACAATAGCTAACAATTTTTATAAAATAAATACATCATAACCTAACTATTTATATTTAAACACAAAATATAAATAATTAACCAATTTAATATTCTCAAAATCAAGATGCTAAAATAGCAAAGCAAACTAGCAATAATCGAAGCACAACAATGTAACCACCTATGTTAAATCAAGGTCAATATAGTAATTCCACTTCCACGCGGCATTGGTCAACAAACACCTAAAGTCAACGCGCGAATTAGTCTTTAATATTTCCTTTTCTATACACAAACTGAAACGCAGTTTATTTTTTATTTTTATTTATTATTTTAATACCAAATTTAACCCTCAATCTCATTCTTGAAACGACTAAATGATCAATCTTGACTACAAATATTGACTCCACAATTTCCCTTTCTTTATCATAAGAAGCAATCATTTTTTTTTCTCACTTTCTTGATTTGGGTTTTTATAAAAATCCAAACTTTATTTGTTTTGTTAGTTAATTTGCAAAACGTTTGCTGTTTTTGAAGTGGGTTTTTGGTTTAAGTTGCAGTTGGATGTTAAAGATAGGTTCTTGTTTGCAGGTTATTTGATGGATAATTTATGCTGTTTGCAGGTAAATCTTTTTCTTGAAAATCTTTTAGTTTAGAAGTTGTTATGATGTTTAGATGATCAGTTGTTGATAAAGTTGTGATTTTTATGTGTTTTTAAGATGGGTTTGGTTGATAATTACTTGATTCATTTGTTTATGCTTGTTTTGATCAAAATCAAAACTAGTGGATGGTTTTTTGATTAATAAGTTAGTTGGATGATCAAAACTAGGTTAATAAGTTAGTTGGGTGAACAAAACTAGAGGCAGTAGAACATTAAAAGCTTATCTTTATGATTGACTTTTGTTGACTTTTTCCAAGCATGGTTGTTGTTGAACAAAAGTACATAACATTGATCATCTTCTTGCAGAAAATGCAAAAAAAAAAGTTATTTTTTGTGACTTGTAAGGATGATTGGTTTGGAGAATTTATATAACTGATTTTGGGTTTGTATTTGTGTACATAGTTAAGAGGAGGCCCGTCGTCTTATAGCTCGGGTAAGGGCAAGAATCATGAGGGTGATATTAAGTTTGGGTTTGAGTTGGTTAAAGGGAAAGCTAATCATCCGATGGAGGATTATCACGTTGCTACGTTTAGGGATGTAGATGAACATGAACTCGGGCTTTTTGCCATTTATGATGGACATTCGGGAGATCGTGTGCCTTCTTATCTTCAAAAGCATTTGTTTGATAACATCTTGAATGAGGTCTGTAATTGGTTCTTAAGCATGCTATTATACTTAGTGGTGGCAAAGTGGATGGGTCGGTTAACGGGTTTAAATGCTTACAAGCTAATATGCTTACACGGGTCGGGTTGGTTGAAACTCTTTTTTGTCCTAATTGTGTGATAAATTTTCAAACTAACATATTTGGCTTATACTTGTAAAGAAAATTTTTCTTGCATCTTTGCAAATAGATAAAAAAAACACGAGCGGTTTTGTAGAAAATTGCAAGAAAGATGGTATTTTTACTTGCATTCACATGGCCCTAAATTGTCTAAAACCATTTATTGGTTCAAAGGGTCAGCTGCTCATTCTTTTACTAATTGACATGATAGTTTTTTCCTCAATGTTACAGGGCGAGTTTTGGGTTGACCCAAAGAGATCGATATCTAAAGCTTATGAGAAAACTGATGCAGCAATTCTTTCACACGATTCTGATTTGGGACGAGGCGGGTCAACCTCAGTAACAGCTGTTCTAATAAATGGTCAAAGATTATGGGTTGCAAATTTGGGTGATTCTAGAGCGGTTATTTCAAAAGGCGGTGAAGCTATACAGTTGAGTACAGATCATGAACCAAGTACAGAAAGGGTCAGTATTGAGCATAAAGGAGGGTTTGTCTCGAATATGCCAGGTTTGACTTTACTGAGTTGACTTTCTATTGATTTGACTTCGATTGTTAGTTTGCATTACACACTAGCTATTAATGTTTAATAAAAAATTTTGGATTGAAAACTTGTGTTTCTTGTTGGGATAGAGTATTAAGTACGATTAACGACACTAAGAAAGATTAACAAAATTTGAAACCATTAAGCAGGAATTACTTTAGCTATATATATATATATATCCTTATCGTTCTTTCGCTGTTGTGAGGATATGTTGCAATTCTTGATTTGCTTTTTACAGGGGATGTCCCTCGAGTGAACGGACAGCTTGCAGTATCGCGTGCATTTGGAGACAAAAGCTTGAAATCCCATTTGAGATCTGACCCTGCTATTCAAGATACAGTTGTAGATACCAAAACAGATCTTCTTGTGCTGGCAAGTGATGGTCTTTGGAAGGTAACAATTTGATTATTAGGCGCAGTAATAAAATTTCCGTAATGATATTCAACACAATTTATAATTTTAGAAAAAAGGCGAAAAGTATGTCTCGCCTCCCATTTTAAACGTATAAAACTTTCTTGACTCGTCGAATATGCCAGCTCTAGTTTTAGTAAAATCTGCAAGATTAGGAAAGTTCAATGGTTATTTATTTTCATTTTATTGATTGATCAAGGTTATGGATAATCAAGAAGCAGTTGACATTGCAAAAAAAATCAAGGACCCTCAGAAGGCTGCTAAGCGATTGGTAGCCGAAGCTTTGAAAAGAGACAGTAAAGATGACATATCATGTGTGGTAGTTAGATTTAGGTGAGATTTTTTTAGTATCTTTTAAATATTTTATGTTCTTTTTTAGTTTTCATTTTATGGGTCCATTTGATCATTGCAAACGGACCTTAAAATGAAAATGAGGAAAGAATTGCATGGATTTTATGTAAAGAAAAACTTAAATAACCATGACAAAATAAACCCTTTTGGGAGATGTGAGTTTGCTAGATTGATGAAGAACATATTATTGAGTAGTTGAGATGTTCATGTTATGTAAATTTGATCCTCATTGGTGTTTTGTTGACTTGATTATTTTAAAATATAGGGCTTGATGATCTTGTTTGGATCTTGAAACGAAAACTAAAATAGTTGTTATGGCAAGCATTTTTAAGCTCGTGATTCGGCTCAAGCTTGTTATGGCAAGCTCGGGCTCGATAAATTAGTGAGCTTGACTTGCTTTGAGATTTTTATCTATTCGATCTTAGTTAGTTCACAAGTGGTTCGGAGTGTTATAATTATCCTCTTTATTGAAAGACCATGAGAATGAATAGTAACTATCAATATGTTTTTTAAGTTTGATAATATTAGTTATTTGTAGTATGTTTGTAAGTTTATTAAGAAACAAGGTTGTTTTCGTAATTGTTATATCCCTTATCATTAGAGTTTCTACCCATTGACCTGTTCATTTCCTTTGAGTTTTCCATATAACAGTAACATGTGGTGGGTGGTGGTATGATGATGACGGTGTTTAGCCCGATTTAGTTGTTGTATTTATTCGGCCCAGTGTTTAATGTGTATTTACCGTATAGTAGTGGTCGTTGGTGGATGGTGGCATGGTGGTTGCGTTGTTTCTGGTTTGACCCAGTCCGTCTCACATGTCTTAGATGTACTTGATGGAGGTGTATTATTTGTTAGGGTCTATCTACGCCTATTTAGGTACACAGACATTGCTGTGAGCGTGGTTTTATTTCGTATAACTCCATTTGTTATAAAAATTACAATCTTTATTATAACTAGTTATTATTTAAGATAGATTGTCATCAAAGGAATATTATAATTTTATGATAATTTTCACACACTTAATATATTGTTTAACGTTTACGCCTCAGTACTGAAGCCTTGTAAGGTTGGAAGTTGTCTAACTAGCCCTACATGCCATTACTTTGACCCTAACGCTCTCCATGTGATAAACCTAACCCACTAACTCGATACAAACCGTTGAACCGACCCGAATTTTTTTATGTCCGGTTTCTTTAAAATCGTAACACTTAAAAATAGTGAACCCACTGGTAAAGTTTACTGAATCCGTCACTGTAAACACATACAAAAAATGCCCGTGACATCACGATACCAGTTCAAGTATCATATGGTATATTTCATGTTTCAACCCAAGATCGAGTTTATATTTCTAACTCATCCTATTATTCGTAAACTACCTTCTTGTCTTCCAATTTTTTATAACTCATATGATGAAGTTATTATACAAGGTGAAATCTCAAAAAAAGTGGTTAAAAACGACCCTGATTAACTTCATTCCGTTGACTATAAAACTGAAATGTCAAACCATTCGACCCTCAAGGAGGAATGTGATTAATCAAACTTAATCTAACCGTCTTTTAACGACTTTTTAGTCAATACCACATACTCATTGTTAAAGATTATCCGCAACAAACATATTCCCACACCAAATATATGTTTGTATTCGCTACAATTATTAAAGAAATCAAAGGTCCCAAAAGCAGTAGATGTGAAGTTCAGGGGATAGAAACAAAAACATCACCAAACTTGAAGGACTAAACAATACATCCACTCATAGTATCCCAACTTTAGGGTTACCAATTCATGCCTATATAAACCACCCAACAACAAAAATCTTTATATCAACAGCCTCCACTTCCCAAAATCATTCATATCTTACGTGTATTATTTATTTTATTTAATTTTATTTTTCACAAAGCCTCTTCTTTCAGCTTCAAGCACAAAGATCTAATGATCAATTCTTGATGGCTTTGTTCTGGGGGCACAAATTTAATTCCAAAAATTAAGGCTCCAAACTAATCCTAGATTTTATATACTCATCTAATCTGGGTGCCTTAGTTTTTGGGACATTAGAAAAGTATATATGTTTTGTGATTGAATTGCCTCACCTTTCGGCTGCAAGTGCATAGATTTAATTATCACTAATATTCTTGCTGGCTTTGTTCTAGAGGCATACATATTTTTCATTGTGGGGGTTTAATTAATATCTGGATTTTAGTAATTTTTGCTAATCTGGTTATACCTTCCTCTGGCATATTTTTCATTTTTAAAAGACATTTTACAGAAATATTTTTTTGATTTGGTTTTAAGTCATTTTTAGAAGTTTTATTAGACAATTGAAGTGTTTATAGTCTTTTTGTTGTGGTTTGATTTATGTTATTTAGTTTCTAAATACGTTGATATGAATGTAATTTTGTTTTATTAAACAGTCATATAACATAAATAGGTGTAATCACTTTTAAGTGTAAAATAGGTATGTTTGTATCACGTTGATTATCTTAAATTTGTAAAAAGAATAGATATCCAAATCAAAGAATTGTTTGAATTATTAAAAAATCATTTTTAAAACCATTGAAATTACTTATAAACAAACTAAATTTATATCTTGGGGGCTGAGGTTGTGTGTTATGGAGGCCTGTCCTGTGTTTGTGCTATTGTCATGCGTGTTAAAAGACGAAGACACATCAAAATGGAAATGTCAAATGTTAACTAATTTAAAACAAAGGTATAAATTGAATAAAATGTAAACTAAAAGTTGGAAATAACAAAAATATTTTGTTTTATAAGGTATTTTTTATGCAACCGGGCTTTTGTCCTAAATTTTCTCCAAAAATTGGTTCTAAGCTAGGCTAAGCCCAATAACTTCTCATCAAATGAGTTATAAAAGCCTGAATGTTTTATTTTAATTAATTGAATTGAATAAGAATCAAGATATACAACTGAATGATTGTTGAATGGAGTAGAAAAATTGGTTTCAATTCGATTAGAGCTAGTTGTGATGTTAATGGGTCTTTAATCTAAGAATGTTAATGGTTTAAACTAGAAACTTGTTTTATTATATTGAGCTACTTATTGGGCTTCAAGTTGAATTAAAATCGGGTTTTAGGGTAGTCGAGTTTGTAGTTTACCTACTCCTAATAGAAAATGGGGCTTAAATCTAGGCATTTGGTAAAAACCCAAAAGGAATTTTTGACTTGAGTTACAATCTTTAGGTAAAATGATTGTTTTACCTCTGAAAATGTTGTCCAATGTGGCCAAAAGGTCAAAATGATCTTTTTTTTAATATACATAACAGAAAGAGTTGTTATAACTTATAAGCCCTTGCGAGGATCAAACTTGTTTTAACTTATGTTACTTTTTTTTTTGATATATGGTTACCTCGTGATTTTATATATAGACAACCGCCTTTAAAGTACAGGTAGTGAGGATGAGTTTCACACTAGTACATATATGAGACAAAACCTCACATATCTAATCAATAAAACAACTAAACAAAGAGAACAATAAACCTAACCTACCATGAACACCAACAAAGTAGACAAAACAAACTATCCATTGGAAACCAATGGTGATGAGGTGCTTGCCCCTCCATTATTCCGATTTAAATATGTTTTTTCCTCACAGATGACCTCAACCTCAACCTCAAGCTCTTCCTCATCCAAATCTTCAATCATATGATTCATATCTCGACCCGATTTACCTTTCCCTGTGTTAGATTTCAATTTCCCCTCATCATTCGTATTATCCAAATTAAGCGCACTAAACGAGTTTTGAATCTGGATCTTTGAGGGATCACTAACCCTTACAATGGCAGCAGAAGGTCTCGCTCCCATCATTTTCTTGTAGTCCAACAGTGTATATTCAACATTTGGTTTCTGGTTGTTAACTTGAAATCCACTTTTTTTAGCTGTTTTCCTGCCTTTACATCATTAAAACCATCCCCATTTACCTTAGGATTAGGATTAAGAGATGGCTTAGATGTAACACAAACCTGTTTAGGGCAAGCTTCATTACTATGTCTAGACACACAAAACTGCGCACACCTCGGGGGCATCTACTCATACTCCACACCAACAGTCTCTGTAACAAGTGCCCTTGAATCTGCTTCTTCCACATCTGTCAGAACACATAAAGATTTAATTGCATATTTACCCCTATAAACACAATGCATATTTCCCCAACTAAAAAAATCAATTGCATATATACCCAACTAGTTTAGTGCCCGCGCTACGCTCGGGACACAACATTTAAGTGATGCTTTTAAGGATATTCATGAACGTTCCAATAAGTTTTGAAATAAAACCGTGGTAAACCGAAACACGAAATATATTTTTAAAAATTTAATTTTTAGTATAACAATGTTATACTCAAATTAAAGAGAATAAAATACTCAGTTTTATGGTGTAGTTTATTTTTTTTTAAATCCATATAAAAAAGTTATGTGTATTTATAAAACACTGAGGTCTTTAACTGTATATTATTATTAATTTTATCCATAAGTTTCATTTTCACACCCGATCAAATATAAACCGACTCATGTACACCCCTTGTAGTAGAGGGTTAAAAGTACAAATACTTTTAAATTTTTCAGAATTCTCCAAAATATTAGGGGACCAAAAATGTAATTAGCTTTATTATAATATATTTTATATACATATTTTAAATAAAAAAATTATTATTATGAGATAAACTCTCAAATGATGCCACATAAGCCACAAGCTTTAAAATGGTGCCACATAAGCTTTTTTGATTTTGCTATATTATATAAAGATGTTAACTAAATGTCTTTATTAAAAATGGGTATATTTACAAATTAAAGTTGTTTATAAGGGGAAATATGCAATTGATTTTTTTTTGCAGGATAAATATGCATTTAAAGTGTTTTGGAGGGGGAAATATGCATAAACAAGTAATGCTACTTTTCACCTGGAGACTGGAGTACCAACTTGCTCTGCCCTATTATTGTTTATAGTAAAAACCATCAAATGAAATACAAGCAAACAAAAAGAATTGCTGCTGCCCGGGATCGAACCGGAGACCTTTTGCGTGTAAAGCAAACGTGATAACCACTACACCACAGCAGCTTATTTGTATGATATATAATCTATTTATTTTTTATCAACTAGTTAACGTAAAATAGTATTAAAATCGTAAACTAAACATGTTTTGTTTATTATTTCATCTAGTGAATGATTCTTTTAGTTGGCATTCTAAGCTATTCTATATGTTTTGTTTATAATTCATCTGCAAAATCAAATAAATATTTATACGGGGTATTATATTATATATACGTTTAAAATATAATATCGGTGTTCACCGCCTTGCATGACTATTATTGTTAAATATGTTTTGGTTTCGTTACCACTTTAAGGTTGGGTGGTTGGAGTGCCAATGAGGGTTATGTGTCGGTCCTTGAACACTCGAAGGTTTTATGTTTCACTATGATTTTCGTCGTTTTTAGTCTTCTTTTTTCTTTTAACTTTCCTTATCTTAAATAAATTATGTTTTGTAAATTATTTTACCATGATCTTAAATAAATTAGTTTCCTTAGATTCTTAGGCCAAGATATCACATTCATAGTCGTCATAGCACGTGTTAAAGTTTCTCTTTAGCGTTACGTCATGTTTACCTCGCAACATACAAGATATCTATGCCTAATTGTGTTAATGTCATCAACGTTACACGTGTAATAAAGTGATAAACGCGCCACATCACAAAATGCTATCAAACTTATATTTCTAGAAATAAATCCCAAACATATAGAAAGCTACGATCCTACTTGTTAACTATAAACACATCAAACAAGTACCGAATAATAATCGTGATTTAATCTTGTTTCGACTTGTTCTTTAATACGTGTGACATGCATATCCTTGAAGCAAAGTGTTATACACAAAGGCAATCCACAAAATAGAGGTGCACGAAACGAACCAGCTAAGGTCAAACCCGAACCACCAGTGTGTAATCTGTTTGTAACTTACCTCGTTCCAACCGCATTAACTTAGCCAAAATCGGTTCAGACTTAGATTGGTTCGCCAAGAACCGGTTTTGATTTTCTTACCTCTGTCCCAAAGAACATAATATAACTAGAAGGAAAAAAACATAAGCACAACACAATATTTCCTTCATCATCCAAACCTTTGTATATTAAGGTGTATAAATAACCATTAATGTTCAACTTCTGCTTATTCCTATAACCGTAATCAATCAAATTCATTTCGCCTTTCGTATAACTTACAACACCACAAACGAAAAAATGAAAACGAGTAATACCTGTAAATGATAATGTAATTACATTTGGTCCCCGAGTTTGCCTTACGGCTCCCACGGGTTTTGCTTTTGGTCCTTGTGCAGTTGTCTGTTGAACCATATTCTCTCTATGTATAAGTAAACCTTCCAGTCTTCACATGTAAAGTGTACCAAGATCAAGAAAATCGACATTGTAAATTATTTTCTTCAGGAAGGGTATGATCGTCTTTTCATATAAGGTTTCTGGCAAACGAGGAGCTTCTCGTCACTATTGCTCTCGATTTCTACAACTCGTGCTTCCCATTTTAGTCTTGCAGTTATCGTTCTTGTTGTTTCTATTAGAGACGCCGTGTCACGTAATATCACCCAACCCTGCAAAGTGCAAATTCAATCATGTAACTATTTTTTTCACATTATTAGACCTCAAATTAGAGCTGCTATATAAGAATGTTTTAACTTCATTTTATACTGATAACTAATATGCATTTAACAGTTATGAGTTTCACTGACATAATAAAACATACCTCGGGGCGTAGTAACCGGTCTATCTCAAAGAATAAATCCAATATGCTGCACCGACGTTGCTTTGCAGTTTCAAGTGATAATAGGCCTTCGGCATGAACCAAATCATAAGTTCTAGGATATGTTGGGAATGCTTCACACCTACAAGTGCGTGTTGAAATTGAAAATATTAGTACGGGTCAAAACAGATTGAAGTTGCCACCTCTTGAAAAGAGTTGGAGAAGATAGAACATATACCAGTCATGCAACACACCAAGAAAGCCTCGGTCTACGATAAGCGGAAGGTGGTTGGGTCCACTGGTGGGGACCACGTTCATGACCCATACAGATTTCCCAGCTTCCAATAAGGCGGAATTAAAACCACCAAAATGAGCATTCATGTCCAAAACGTTTCTGACCATGTTATATGGTGGAACCGGGTCCTCAATTCCGGGTCGTTTTGGGTGATCGGAGAATATAAGTGGGGAGAGTAGAGACCAATAATTTCTGACTGCTGATTTCCAGTTAAGATCATCTTCAACAAGGTCATCAGAAAGCACACCTGATAACAACAAACGCTCATATTAATTTTTTGTACTGATGTTAATCTCATTTTCTTTGACTAATGTCCATTCATGGTACATTAAGCTAAATGATAAAAAGGCAACCGAGTTTTAGAAAAATCAATTTATAGTAATATGATCCTTAACCAGAAAATAATGACATAACTTTTGATGACATTGGCTATTTTTTATGCGCATTGAGAATAACCTTTAATGCTTTCTTCTGACTAAAAAAAGTTGGTTACATAAACGAAAATCAGACTGAAGTTGGTTAATTCTTATAACATAAGTGAAAAGTTAAGTTTTTGAGAGAAAACAATTACCATGAACCGCAAGTTCCTTGGAGCTCAATGTGGCTCTGGAAGGCCATTTTGGTCTTTTCTCAATTGGAATCCAACGGCGACTATGAGTTCCTCCGATGCATGTCTCTAGTGGATGATAATATGGGGATTCAACATCATGACCTACTTTGCAGACTGAAGGTCCTTGGCTCCTATTAAATAAAATAACACACAACATGATTAATATAGTTGCAATTCCTATGTCATATATATTAGCTATTATAACTTTTTTTTGCAGGATGTACAAAAATTACAATTTCTTAATACAAGGAGTAAAGATGGGACCCACCAAAGCCAAAAAACTAAAGGTAGAAAATGGGTTGTTTTGGTAAATGGCTCAAGTCACATCCGTATTTATATCGATCGAATAGGTCAGGTCGACCCACCAACGCTTTTTTTGTTTCTTTTTTCCATGATTTGTATAAACAGCCAAATAAACAAAAAAAGGTTGGAAAAACTATATTAATCTATTTTTTTTTTAGGTTTTGAGCTAAGGGGGGCACTTCAACCATTTGAGCCATTTCGTTACCAGGTGTTTAAACTTTACTTGCATGAGACAAAATATATACCCAAAAAATCACTCTTCTAAGTAAATGGGTTAAAATTGTCACCTCTACAACAAATGAATATGCCCGTGAAATACTAGCAGTATAAAGCTAGAAAAAATAGAAAAAAAAATTTGAATGAGGAATGGTTAAAGGTTTGTTGTATATAAGGATGTAGTCTTACCTGGAAGCATAACAATCTTTATTACTAGGCTTCTTCCATACAACCGTTTTGTCTTGTTGAGACAATAACTCCCAGCAGAGATCTTTGGCAAAATTACGCACAAAATCCCATTTTTTTAAATTGTCTTTGTTTTTAACGGAAGCTCGTGTGTTAGCGATTGGTGAGGTCCAAACGAAGTATCCACCAGGCCTAAGAACTCGATCAACTTCAATCAAATGTATACCATCTGCAACATTTAAACCAAAAATTCACATGGTCCGTGTAAGTGAGTAAAACAGATGAACATATGTGCTATATAGTATATCAGCCTTTTAATACAAAAGTAAACGAAATTGTTTACTAATTCTGGTTAGTTTTTGGTAGATTATATAAATATACCAATATATGCTTAAGATAAAGACTTGCTAATATTCTACAACTTAGACAACTAGAGTGTTTCCTTGCAATTGTTGCATATAGAATTTCATTGACTATTTCTCTGAATTCTGCTTCTACAAAAACAAGCTTTTGTAAACCAAAGTTTTTAAAACTTTTTTACGTTCTACAATTCACGGTTAGCAATGATACCTTACAAAGATGATACTTCAGAAAAAAATAACAATAAATAAAAAATTGCCTAAAAGGTTTGACTGGTACCTTTGTGATTCCAAGAAATCCCATCCCACGCACTGTGTACCATGTCAAAAGAAAGCGATGGGAATGGTAATTTTTTTGCACTAAAAGAAGCAACCATTGCCGGAAGACCCCTTTCAAGAGTTATCTCAACTTGACTCCCTGAAGACTCATAGTTTGCTATACACATAGTCAAAAGTTGATTCTGAAAGAAATGTGCCCCTAAGCTACCAAAACCACAACCTATATCCAATACCGTTCTCACCTGAATCAAGAACATGCATTTATGTGAGTAAATTTGTCCCAAATTATAAAGAAGATAAAATACCCGTCTTGTTTACCAAACAAATTTATAGTTAATGTTATAAAGCTTGTCTAAAACCATAAGATTCATTTCAATATATGTTTTTTCACTTACTCCGGCTGGTACAAGGTAAGATTCGTTTCTTAAACCGATCATTTCTGCAATTTGATGGGAATAATCTTCTATACTATCATCAACCATAGAAGATGCAAAACTAAATGAAATCTGGTCATCATCTAACAACATCATCCTGCATCCACAATTACACATTAATTTAATAAACACATGACTTATCCAATCATATTTTCTTAATCCACATTGAATTTAAAACATACCTTTTTGTCAAACTTCCCGATGAAAGTACCTCCTGTGCATTTATTTTAACATTATCAATCCAGATAACATCTCTTCCGGTAGGCCATCTATGTGGGATCTTGTATCCAGAAGGAGCGAGAACTAAACAATTCTGCTTTGATGTAGGCCCGCAATGGCGGTCTTGTTCTTGACCTTCGGTCAAACCCAACTCAAGATTTTCGGTAATGTTGAAACAGGGAACGTGATCTTCAAACTCTAGAGAACAAAATTCTGATTCTTTTATTCTAGAAGAACCAAGTGAAAGTTCACCAATGTCCCACAAATCCGAAACCAGTTGTTCTTGAAGTCGTCTGTACCCATGAAATGTGTGACTTCTTGAAGCACTTGTGAGAGATATTGTCCACCAAAACGACCCCGTAAGTGCAAGAATTACAATCACAAATAAACTTAACTTGAGCAAAAATAACGTCAGTTTATATCGTTTTCTTGAAGAAACAGGGCTGAATGGATCATGAACAGCAAAATATTTTTCAGGGACACTTTGTTTGGATGGTGAATTTATACTTAATACAGATTGAAATGGGTTCCATGAAGATATAACATCAGGAGATAATCTATTTTTATCCAACTCTTCTTTTTCGGGTTTAAATTTCATCTGAGAATCTTCCAAGAAATCTTGAATGTTCCCTGAAAGTCTCCCCCCACCCGAAAAACCTCTATGAAGTGGCCTTGACATTCTCCTACATTCAAAAATCACATCAAAATGTCAAAAGATTGCCTCAAAATCCCTAATTTTTAAAAAACATACAAAAACTAATTGCAAATAAGCTAACATGCTTAGTGTAAGATCTACTCATGTAATAATCAGTCACCTAGATCCATGAAAACATGAAACCAAAAGCATATTAGCATACCCATTAAACATAACTACTTTGAGATGAAACTATTGACACAAAGTAAAATTCAATTTCAAGAAAGTGATCACCAAATCCCCAAAACTGAAAAAAGCTATCAGATGTAATGAATATCACATACATGGAAAATAAATCCACTAAAAGCACAGAGAAGTAGAAAACAACAACAAACTAGTTAAATTTGATAATAAAAAACAAAAAAGTTTGAGAATTTACTTGATTATACGCAAGAAACTCAACCAAAATCCAGAATTTCAGCCAATTATTCTGCAATCTTCCATCATCTCATAGTTTTAAACTGCAACACTTGTTACTTTGTCATGTTGTTACACAAACTCTGCAGTTGATTTAGGAGAATAGTGATGAGCCTGTGAGTAGCCCCAATCACAAGAAACTTTGCTCGTGAATGCTACTCAGTACTCATTTGAACTATATACTAAGAAAGAGATAGAGAAAGATGAGAGAGAAGATATAATAATAATAAAGATTTATATAATAAAATATGTACCAAATTTGTATGTATGTATGCACTCATATACACTGAAACACGCGGAATTAAAATTCTCTCTCTCCACTCACACACATCACAAGCATTTATGGACATACAGTATGTTTACCACACTGTAATTTTATTTTTTTTTTAAAATTCTCAATTTATTAAATATTACTTAATACTAATTACAACTCCATTAACTTTGTTTATTCCTAATGACATGATGTGTGACGTGAATCACCCTCTAAAACAAGTTTGTCATGTGGTTTCTCCGGTTATCGGCAACAAACAACACTTTTTAAACAAAAAGTCGTATGACAAATTTGTTGCTTAAACCGGAAAAACAAACATAAATAATTATCAACCAGACTACTTGAATCGGAGAAAAAAAGATAAATAATTATAGAATAGAACAAACGTTATGAACGAAAGAAACTGATTGACAAACTTATCTTCGAAAAGTTCAATCCTTTATAAATATAAATTGAAAAAGTTCAAGTCTTTGTCATATAATTTATTTTCAAAAAGTTCAATCTTTTATAAATATAAATAAAAAAGTTCGGTCTTTGTCATGTAATGGCCCCGTCACACACCACGTCATCATAAGTATTAGACCGGATTAGCATTAGCTAAGAGTAAATAGTATTGATTATTAAAATCTAATTTTTATATTTTTCAATTAACTAAATAAATGCTAAAACAAAGCTAATCAACAAGATCAACATCAAACTAGTCAATTAACTAACCACTTATAGAGAGACAAAGCTTCAATTCATTGATTGAAAGACTTGCTTACCTTACACATAACATCAATGTCTACTAAAAACTAAAAAATATACATATACATATAATAATGAAGAAACAATTGAAGATCAGATGAGTTGCATTGCATATATGAAAATTAGGTTTACCTCGAGCCACAATCCACCGTCGTTACTGTAACGATCTTCCGCCGGAATCACCGGCAAATGTATAATAATAATAATAATCATATGTGTACTGTAGAAGATATAGAGAGAGAATGTGATATTTTTATTTTCGATTTCAAACTTCACACCGACATTAAAGGATGAAGACAATGAAGCTCTAACAACATTATTCAACAACATTAGGAAAAAAAAATAAGCCCTAGAAATTTGATGTTGATTTGGGGGTAATTGGTTAGATGATAATTTGTACCCTATGAGATTTGGGGGTACTTTTTGTGTTGGTTTTAACAGGTAATTTGGATCGTTAACTGACTATTAACTTATTCGATTATTTTAATTTCTAAAATAAAAAAATATATATTTAAGGTTAAAAGTAGGTTGTTTAACTTGAAATCTTTATTTTATTACTTGTGAGATTTGAATTTAAAATTTTTTTATTTTAATAAAGTTTTAGGTGTCTTAGGTTAATCTCTTGTACCAGAATACTTAATTGTACTTTTAGTGTTTAGTGTGACAAATCTTGAAAATACCTTCTTAACCTTTGATTTTATCTATAAGAGGTAAAATTCATATATTTGAAAGTTAGTTTGCATTTAGTTTTGTAAGTTATTTTTTTTCATGGTAACGTATATGTGACGTGCTAGGTGATGTAAGTTGTGTATCTAACGCCTCACCAATGTATCAAAGTTTATGCCTATCAGTTGGTCGCGTAATTTGTATGTTCATCTGGTAGTTAGTTTGACATATGCCAATGGCCATTTGACCAACATTTGGTGACAGAGAGGAAAGTTTTGGGTTGTAAAAGATCATGGGTTTAATCCTAAGCCTCGGGGGCTTTACCCGGTTGTGGAGTTTTTTACTGGGCCTATGGCGATGGTGCTTAAAGTAGGAGTCACTGAAATACCATCATTAAAAAGTTATACTACATATAATTATTATTTATGAGACTCTGACTTGTGTGTAAAATGTAATTAAGTTGGAGAATATGTTCTCTTTTGAATTACGAATGGCATTTTCATTTTAAAAAAAAGATTTCCCTAAACATAAGTAGTACTTAATGATGCTTAAAGCAATTAATATAATAAAAAGTCGAATAAATCTTTTATATTTGTTTTTCACTTTAATTCTCAATTATGTTGCAAGAATCTTCTTAACTTTATTTACATTTGATCTCATTCTTGTTAAGACAACTTTAAAAAAAATTCTGTACGAACTTTTAATTTATATAATCTTTTTGTGTATTTAAATGTTATATAGCCATAAGGCCATTGGCGAGGCACAAAATAAAAAATTTCAATGTTATTTTAGTCTTACCGTGAAATAGAGGTGTCAACAAGTAGAAAAATTGTTCACATAAATTTTAAACCCTTTAATTTAAATCCTACTTCAGTTTTATTTAAAGAATGCAAAACAACTCTTGAACCCATAAATGTTGCACTTGTGGTGCTTGATTTTTAACATGACTAAATAATCCAGTTGGTATAACTAAAAAAACAAGTTTACTGGACTAGCAAATCAATAGTTATACCTTAAAAAAATATGTTGTTACCGAACTCATAAACCAATAACTACAAATTAAATTGAAGTATACGTACTTTTAACAAAAGAAGGTTACTTAAACTTCAAAGCTAGTGATTGTTGCTTCAAATTGTATTCTAAATTTTATGACATTTGTTTTGAAAAGTGTTTACAATAATAAAATATGTTATAAGCATGATTAGATGTTTTGTTTGTCTTATCTGTAAAAAGTTAATACTCCGTAGTAAAAATGTAACAAACCAGGAAAAATATTCCCACGGGCCAAAAATTGAGGTTGTTGTCAGATTTATATTATATTTTACACATTTTATAATTATAAAATGAATTTAAGAGATTATTAAAGTATATATATTACTCAATTGGAATATAATCAATCCCTATAAAATACTTAAACACGAGCCAACCATATTGATTTGTAGTTAAAAATCAAATACATAATTTTTGAAAAGTCCAAGATAGTCGGCCCCGTCACATTATCTCTGAATAGATGCTCAAATACGACCAATCTTTGTATGTATAGCTTTTTTAGTAATATTATAATTTTTAGATAGCCATATATTGATAACACATGATAGTCATACTAGAATGAAAATTATACGAAGCACGAAAACACATAATCGTAATATTAAAAATCCCAGAGGAACTAGATACTGAGCACTAAGATGTTTTAAGTACTAATGCATAAATGATTTAAACCGGTGCTTTTTATATAGGCAAATTGGTCAAAAATAATCCCAACTAACATCTATTGGCCGAAAATAATCCCAACTCAGTTTATTCCCTTCAGTGGTCCCAAATCCAACTTTTTTTCTATTTTTTTCGAATTTCAAACAAATATTTTACGGATTTTGATCGGGAGGAGAATACGAGTCAGTTGATGTAAACCTTACTTCCAATTGTTGCTCCAAATGGTTTAATTTTGATATCCGGTTAAAGCACCGTTAGGTTTTAAACACCCGATTGAAGACCGTTTTGTCGTTTGGAACCCCAGTTCAATGTAAGGTTTACATCAATTGAATCGTATACTCCTCCCGATCAATATCCGTAAAACCTTGTTCTGAAATTCGAAAAAAATAAAAAAAAAGTTAACGGCCGTTAAGTGTACTTAACGGCGGACCACTGGAGGCCAAAAAAGTTGGATTTAGGACTACTGGAGGGAATAAACTGAGTTGGGATTATTCTCGGCCAATAGGTGTTAGTTGAGATTATTTTTAGTCAATTTGCCTTTTATATAAGGGGTAACAATTGGTGCAATGAATCATGACGATCTTTCATAATATTATAAACAGTTGACGATTATATTTATCTTAATTGTGACATTAAGAAATAGAAATTACATTGAAAGCAAGTTGTCGTTGATAAGTTTTTTTGGTATCGACTATTTGTCGGATGATAGAGATCCTAGTACATAAAGAATAGATGATGTAAAGATATGCTCGAAGTACAGAAATCATTCAACACTACTAAAAGAAAGATCGAGGAAGGTCATACAAGCCATTATTCTCACGGTGTGCTGGTGTATTTGGAAAGCACGGAACAAAAAGGTTTTCGAAGACAAAGATTGCAGTATTTCTAGGCTTTTTTAAGAAATAAAATCCATAGGATACACTTGAATAAATAAATAGATCATCTCTTAGGAGTTCAACATGGAAGGATTGACTCTCAATGTATATTGCGTAATTGCTTTGTTGTTTGGTCGTGAAGCCTCTTGCTTGCGGCTTTGACTTTTAATGAAGTTTTTCGTTTAAAAAAAAATTTTCACGTTCATTTATTACATCTAGAAATAGACAGAAGCAAAAGGTATTTAGTGATCTAATAATATCAATTAAAATAGCTAACAAAAGAACATGTATAAAATAAGTCAACACCGCCTCTCTTTTAGCTTCAACTACCAATTTAGTTCCAATCTTCTTGATTTTATCGAACATTATTTATGGTACAAAGTAACTCAAATAAACTTAATTCTGATACAACACGAATGTGGTGTACACTATAAACAACGATCACACTTAACATTATTACTCGACTAACATGTATGTATACTAGTGATTAGGGGCATTAATTTTCAACATAATATGAACCTAGCTTAAAATTCGTTAGTTTGAGTTCATTCTAAGTATATTACGGTTAGATTCAAGTCAATCTAACCACTAAACATGTTAAATTTTTTACTTTTTGTGCATTTGTTTCAAAAGAGATTTAACCCTAACAACTAAATTCGTTAAATATTTTATTATTAGTATACATTTTTAAACAATAGTATATAAAAATAATTATGAAGAATGAAATGCGTTCATGTCAATCTTAACACATGAGTCGTGTTTACTCACATGACGTTTCTCGTGTAATTCTTGGGTTCGTGTAAAATTTACAATTCCATCAAGTCATAAACATTACGAGTTTACAAGCAAACGTGCAAAAACAATTGTCCACCTCAAAACCTTAGGTCAACGAACAATATATAATAAGGATTTATTTCTTGTGAGTTTTTGTAGTTTTGTCAAAATTTTGATGATAATGTGAATGTAGCAATGAATTTATATAGGCCGGTGTTTGCACTTTGTCAAATATAAATCATTATTACTCAAATTGAATCATACATATTTTAATAATATAGTTTGAAGCCACTAATGTGTTAGTTAACGCATCATTAATATCAATAATAATAAGTACAACATTAAATTAATACTATATATATCTCAACTACAATAGATGGGTCATCCATCTAAAAGGCTGAGCATACACGAAAACAACCGGACCTAACCAGCTAAGGACGTGACTCGATAATATGCCAATGATCTTTTGGTCTAGTAGTTACGAGGAAGATGAGAAGTTTTATCTCTTTTGAAAGAGATGAGTTCAAATCCAGACAACGACATTATTATCAGATAATAACGCTCACCTCTTCTTCATTGTGCATGAACTATTTAGCAAGTATTTTCATTTTTTATATATAAGTTATTATTTTAGACGAGTCTTTTGTTTAGAGATGAGAAAACTAATTCCACCACGAATCTTAGACGGGTTATCTCTACTTTATCATAGCATATACGTAAAGTCCAGACTAATTAAAATTTGCATTTAACATGTGATCTATCTATCAAAATTTCAAATCAAAATAATAATAGTAGACAAGACTAAAAATTTTTCAATCATATAACTTAATACGACAATCCAATTCGATTGTCACTAACCATAGCTCTTTGTTGACTAAACCCAAAGTGTTCATAATGTATTTATTGTTCATTTAATAATGCATTTTTAATACAACAATTTGGTAATTGTCACTCTCTTGTCCATTAATAGACTAATTTCCAATTCGATGAAAGCAATTTATATGTTTGTATTTAATAAAATATTTTTGAAAGAAGATAATTACTAGAACTTAAAATAATATCTTTCAATTTCTATGGTCGACAAATCATGCAAGTTTACATGACTCTAGCTCCTCAAGTTTTTTAGCTTAATAACTTCTCTAACAGTTTGATTATAAAAAAATCAATCGAAAACCCTAAACCTTATAGTTGAAGTTTTATTTTTGACTTGCAATGTTAAATTTGTGAATTTGTATTTCTAGCTGGTTACCATCACACCATCGCCACTATCACCGATTTGCTTCTGGTGATAGTTGTGTATTATGTTGAATGTGTGTGGTGTTCGATGGACAAAATAAATAAAAAAAGTCTATGGTGATTGTGGTTTACAACACTAATCTTGGTCAAAAAGCTAGCTTTATAGACGGTGTGGTGGTCTAATGGTGACATCACACAAGATGAGAGTGTTTTCTTTAACCATGATGTTTAGTCGGGAAGGTAGGGTAGAAGGTCTCGTCAGAAAAAGATAGCCATGGTTGAGGTTGTGAAGGTGGTCAACGATGGGTAGACGATGGAAAAGAGACCGAGGATGGTGTTGCACGAGTGATGATTCACATTTGATACGGTATTCAGTTTCATCACTCAAGTACTTATATGTATTGAAAAGATGTAAGTATTCAGACTAGATATTTTTTTAACACAACTAATTAAAGTCAATATTTTTACATGTCATATTTCAATTCAAATTATATCAAGATAGCCAAAAAAAAGTTTTTAAAATATACAACAACTAAACATGGATATATACTTAAATATTTACTAAGAATGAATCCGAATAATGTATTAGATAAATATCATATGAGACCCTACGTTTAATTCCCAAACTATATTATATATATTACAAATTGACATTTCTATGTCGCCATGTTAGAAACTTCTATCGTCTTTTTAATTATCTTCACAACCACAATTATTTATTATATATTTTTAAAGGCATTGTTTTTTTCTTCGTAGTGATGTAAACGTTGACCATAAAATGGTTAGGCCCCATGTCAATATTGGTCGTAAACGAGTTTGGTGTAACTCTTAAGCTCTAGTGTACACACACATACACATCTAGAGTTTCAGGCTAATTATAACCATTAAATTTCTATGAAACCCAATTAGTTTTGAATAATGAGAGCTTGAAAATAGTGTGTGAATCTCATGTGTCTTTATTTATGGGTTTGCAAACAAGTGTTTTTAGGTGTGTCAGATTTCTTTAAAAGTTGTTACATTAATTAAACACGAGAAAACATGCATTAACGACCAATACGTATATGTGTTCCATTTGCGTTTAATATTTTGGAATTCTTTGCCCGAGGCTATGGAGTTACTTGATTGAGTCGGATATGCATAGCTAGCTTCGTTATAACCCTAAGATTTAATTTAATTACATTTTATATCATTGCAACGTCTGTCTGGTGAATGTTTGGTTCTTCTAATAATTTAAATTTTGTGATTATGTTGTCATCTCTAATTCCTTCTTGACCAATCATGTTATAAACTTATAGTTTTCGAGACTATATGTGCCAATATTTGAAACTTTGCATCATGTTTATAGTTTTTTATGAATTAACATTTTATAATGATTATATAAATAATCAATTTGCTACATCGTTTGACCTGATACCGTTGACCAAAGTTAACAAATAAAACTTTGACCGTGGAATATATATTAGATTAGGCCTACATCCATGAGGACCATGACAAAATAGTGGGAACTAAAATTGGGTAAAAAGCAACTTGTATTTCTGCGTATTGTATTTAGATTAAGTGTTAAAATTTGGCTCACTTAAATTTTTTCTTATTAAACACCTACTTTCCAAATACGTTAATTAAAAATCCCTTATGTGATTTACACATCATTTGACTAACTTTACCAATATAACATTATTAGTCCCCGACAATTACTTGATGGAAGTATGTAAATAATAATAGTCAAGTGGACAATTAAGATTTCCCTTCAAGTATCTCTAAAAAGAAAACAAATAGAGTTCTTTAACCTAAAAATTAATCTTCGATGATCAGGATACATGACCTCTCAAGAACACCAACAAACTACTCTCTCTCAATCTCCATCAATTGAATGTACCATAACGGGAATCGTTCATGGCGTCATCTTCTTCATCACATATCACTATTCCAACAACTAAGTATTTTAAATTAATGTTCATGATTGTGTTTGTGACTGATTGCTCATGAATATATAGGATCCATATTTGGATTCATGTTTAAGGATATAATCAAGAATACCTTTATTGTTAAATACGTAAAAAGAAAAACCATTTAGGTTAAAATGGTTAGTTACATTAAGTGATGGATTCGAAACATGCATTCTTTACGCAAACCTATAACGCATAGGCCTATGTAACAAATGCTTCTTAATCTACTAAATTTATAGGCTTTATAACATACTATATATATATATAAAAGAAATGGTTTTTTGTTGCTAGCCAAAAGTATGAACATGACGTATTAACATCAATCTCCGTTTAATTATTATTATAGCACGTAATTTTTGTAATTAAACTAGTATTAAGTAGAAAACATACCATTTTTCATGTCTACAAGATCTTGTCTTCCAATATATCATACTTTCATACGAAGTCAATTATTATACAATGGAAAATGATTATATTTCATTTTCATTGTATTTGTCTTATTTTTTAAACTTATGTTGAGGACCACCCTACCATCATATAACACTCATAACTCATAAGATAAGGTGTCTTTTCTTTCATGTCCTTCCAATTGATCATGTGAGGTGTTTAATTGATAACAACACTTACCTCCAATCCAACATCATGCATCATAAAGTAGCAATCATCACTTTCTTTATATACAAAATTTTAAATATCTAAATCTTAAAATCCATATTTCTTAGATCATAAATAATAAATATTTAAGTAAATTACAGTTTTAATCCATGTGTTTTGATACATTTAACAAGTTCAGTTTTACTCTAACAATTTTGGTCTCTCTAATTTTTATTGTTAACATAAATGGTCATGATCCCTAACTTCGACCCTTTTTCCGTTACACCTTCAATACGTGCCTTGCACGTGAGGGGAAACAAGAAAAGGGAAGTGTCTTGTTTCCCCCTCACGTGTAGGAACATACTGAATATTTAACAAAAAAGTGGATAGAGTGAAGACTCAGGACCATTTTTGTTAAGAATAAAAATCATAGGGACTAAAAATGTTAGAGTTAGACTAAACTTGTTAAAGATGTCAAAACATAGGGACAAAAACTGCAGTTTACTCTAAATATTTGTTAGCAAAGCTTACTTAGTTACTTTATACACTATTTTCACTTAATTTTAAACAAATATATACCAATATAAATAAGAAGTAATAGTTTTACGAGTCAAGAAAATCTTATTTTTTAATCTTTTAACGTGGGATCATACTAAGTGTTCATATTTCTATGGAAATGTTGGTTCTATTCAAGAAAGTTATGTGACATGTTGCCACATGCATAGTTTTGTTTCTTGTAAGTTTACCTATATCTTCAAAGAGTGAATTGTGAATCCACACTTTTAAAGTTTAGATGGTGTTTGTTCATATTTAGTATCATATATCGTCGGTGCTAATATAAATAGTAAACGAAAGTAAAACATGTAACCACCACATACACATATATGATATATACACATATAAACATATAAAAATCATTGGCTTGTATTGTCAATTCATTTTGTGTACTTGCATCTTTAATAAAAATTCTTACACATACATATTGTGTGTGTTTGAATTTTATACACAAGTTTTGTTTTTGTTTTGTCACTATATATATATTTCAAAATCACCTCACCTTTTCATACACACACACCAATACACATATAACACTATAAATATAACATCATTTTACAAGCATGTAATAATACATTGAAAACCATAAGAAACACAATATATACCATTGCATAAAATAATTAGACCTAATGGGAAAGAGAAATAGAAATAGTTAAATTATTTGAACAGGACCACAAGTTGTAAATGAGTGTGGCATATGTCATAATTAATTTTATGAGCTTACTATATTTTTTTTCACGCTTCTCATGTTATAACTTATAAATACGCATAAATTATAGTGTAGTTATTAACTTATTTAAACTTTACGTTTACAATTAATATGTTTATTATTTTTATATAAATTATTATAATCTTCTTCATTATTTATATATATAACATAACTTTGTTTCAAATTGAATTCTTTTTGGTTTTTCATAGATAATCACTAGTAACTATTTAGTTTTTTTTTTTTTAGACTAGTATATGATTGGCAACAATGTTTTGGCAATGAAAGGGTAATTAGTTATATATGTTGAAAATGTGTTTGGAAATAATAACGTACCTTAATGGGGAAAGACACGAAGTATGGTGGTATGTCACAATCTACATATGAATGATGGCAAGAAAAGATAGTGGTGTTTGGCCCAAGTCCAACTGTACTTAGTCTATATCTTTTGTTATTATTAATAATGACACTAGTATTTAAGGTTTTTTCTGAGGTATGGATGATTTTGTAAAGAATATTGGTCTTCCACAACATATATATTATTGTTTTTATTTTAAAGAATTAACAAAATATTTGTTAGATATAAATGATAGTCTATTGTTATCAACGTCTTATATCGTGTTTAACACCTAATAAGTCAGTAAATTTGGATCTAAAATTTGGTAAGCTCCCGTTTCAAATTCTAATCCAACAACAAACGTATCATCTCCACTTGTCAACTCGATTCGATACCATTTTAACCAACGGATGCTAGTTCACTACTATGGTTGCGGCTTCATTTATTTGTTTTATGATATACACATTTGTTGCTACCAAAAATATGAACATGAAATTAGGATGCAATGTAAGTAGGTTGATTTATTATCAAAACCCAAGCTGAAACACAAGAGTGTTATTAATGAGTCATTAACCCCATTAATAACTATCGGTTGATGTGTCAAAGAAAACTAATGAGCATTTATAATCTTAAATCAACTTTAAAAAGATGTTTAAGCCTTTCTTCCCACATTGAACTAGCCCACTTAATAGAGACTTTGCTTCCTAAACATGAGAGTGATGGGTTAAACCCTTGACAATTGTGTAAATTAGTTTGGTGTAATATGAAAGTGGGATCGAATATATATTTTGCCCTTTAAAATAAATCAACACTCGCTCCTTTAAGATGACAAATGGGCCAAAATTTAGCTTAAACGGGCTGTTTTTAAAAGTCTCAAAATTAAAGTCCAGTTAAACAGTCTGGGCCTAGATCTATAGCTTATACTGGGCTTTTGAGCTAGTTACTATGTGCCTTGGGCTGGGCTGAAGCATTATTTCTCGGATCTTGCTTCCGGGTTACAACGTGCTCATTAGTCATTAGTAACGAGTATTGAACAGTGATGGAGTTTGTAAGTGTAAGTTGACGAGATGTAATACGACGGACAACGAGACATTAAGTAAATAAAAAAACTTGTAAGGCGCCCGTGAACCCATTCATGATTTGGCATATAAATCATGGCCCCTATCACATAAGGGGGAGGTGTTTTCTGAGGCCTCATGATAAGGTGTTTTTCCTCTACATAAGAATTTAAAGGTTTCGTTATGAAAGCAGGTATAGACAGTCTTATAATTGAAAAATAAAAACGTGAATAACCATTATCAAATTTTGTCAAAGAGATGACAACACATCTAAAAGTGTGACACATGACATAAAATTACTCTTTTATTAGTTTAGGTATATTAAATGACAATATAATTATGGTCTAATGTTTTAATTAAGTTATATTATAAATTAGGGAAAATGTTATAAAAACATAATCTACTTTCAATTTTGTTTCAATTAAGTCACTCAAAGTTTATTTTGTTCCAATTTAATAATTTAACTTTAAAAAGTGTTTTAATCATAGGTAATTGACTTGTATAATAGGTAAAGATTGATTTTTATTTTTCAATATTCAATTCAAATAAAAATAATTCACAACCAACTTTTCATTAAATGAAAAAAAATTCATATTAAATAAAAGAAAATCACAAAACTAATCCTTTTGGTTTTTACGAATTCATTCACTTGAATTCACTGTATCATTCACTATACATATACACATGATTCCTTTTTCATTCATTATTAACGATTTTATTTTTAACTTTTTTTTCAATTTCTTAAACATTTCGTCATTTTTCTTAGATTTCAACAAGTTTAAAAAAATTTGCAATTTTTTTTCAATTCTTAAAGTTTTTTCATGAATATTTTTTTATTTTAAGTTGAATATTAAAAAATTAATAGAAATCAATGCTTACCTATTAATCAAGTTAAATATCTAGGATTAGAACACTTTTTAAAGTTAAGTTATCAAATTGGAACAAAATAAACTTTAAGTGATTTAATTGGAACAAAATTGAAACTTGGTTATGTTTTTACAAACTTATCCCTATAAATTAATAGTCATGTTTGGGTTTTGGATTGTAATCGAGTTTTTGAGTTCGAGTTTTATTAGTTCTTAATAAAGAGTTTCGGATGTTAGCTAATTACGGTGTTTAACTTGATATATTTCGCTCTCAATACTATTTTGCATATCAAAGACAAGCTTACTTGTATAAACATTAATTATGTACTCACAATTATATTTACTCGATTCCAGTAACAAATTATTTTAAACGAATTAGAAAAATATATATTTAATTTAGGGTTATTGGATTTAATCACCTCCAACTATTGGTTATTGGTCGCTGTCACCTTCAAGTATCACTTTGGCCAATATAACCCCTAACTAAACACTTTGGTGTCCGTATCACCAAAAGTTAACCAATTCAAGTCACTTTTGGTTAACTTTTGATAATTTTTTGGTTAGCTTTTGGTGTTACGGACACCGTATCACCAAAAGTTAACCAATTCAAGTCACTTTTGGTTAATTTTTGATTAATTTTTGTTAAATTTTGGTGATACAGACACCAAAGTGTTTAGTTGAGAGTTATATTGGCCAAAGTGATACTTAAGGGTGACAACGACCAATAACCAATAGTTGAAAGTGATTAAATCCAATAACCCTTTAATTTATCATGCAAGCAAAACAAAATGGATTGATGTGTAAAGTTAGTTGCCGGTTTTTATTTGGTTCATTGCCACCTCCTGTTATGGTGAATAATTTTATAGTATTAAAGATCATAAGATCTGATGTCACTAGGGAAAAAAAAGGTTTAATTTCATATATACCCCTAAAAAGTTGCATAATATCATATTTACTCAAAGTATAAGTTTTTAATGCATAATGTACAACACTTTTTAAGCATGATTTGGGTAAATATGATATTATGCAACTTTTTAGGGTTATATATGAAATTGCCCCGGCTAAAAAAGTTAGTTTTATTAACAAAGGTTGTCGTTATTATTGAGTTCTTCAAACATATGCAAGTTAAAAGTTTTACTAGCTAATCAATTTCCTTCTGTAACATGTTGTCACAATCCTTGAACGACAAACTAATGATTAATGGTTGATAATATTTGAAGTATGAACATATCTAGGCTATGAAAAAACACGTCTTTTAGCTTGAATTGTTATCCTCGTTAAAAAACATAATAGTTAGTATTGTTATTTGTTTGTTAGTGTGATCTAACAATTAAACCAAAATAATATTTATGGTATATTATTTAAATTTCTTTTTCGAGGGTGAGTACACCGTGCCATTCGATATAATATTTATTAGTGCATTGTCAATTTTCTACGCCTTTTAGTCAATATGTTTTATCCTTAAACTGACTTTTATTTATAATTTTTTTTAATATTTTGGAGTAATTTATATTTGTTGTCTTGGTCTTCTCATTTTGGCAATTTTTTTTGCATGTAGTAATGACTAATGCATGTACACCATTTTAAATATACTAAATTTTCTAAGCTTGAGATTTTTGTTGGTGATTTTCAAACTTAGATTATCATATTAATTAGCTACGTAACCGGGCAGCGGAATACGATAATTAAGTCTTAATATTTGTTACACTTCGACTTCAACACCTTTCATGCGTTGTGATGACAAATACGTGACACCGACACGTACCTAGAATATATAGAATAGAGTATTAATAATAGCTAACACTTGAAGTAACTATATATAAGCCTATTTTTTTCTATTCATTTTTATATATTGTATTAAGTGGGCATATTTGCCATTTCACATCCTATCATCACCCCTACAAAACTAGCACTACACAACATTAGCCAATAACCTTTGTATGTGTGAGTTTGTGTGTTGATATATCTCAATGGATCCAAACCAAGAAAAAAAACCACACGCCTTATTCATACCAGCACCAGCACAAGGCCACTTAAACCCCATGCTAAAACTAGCCAAAATTCTTCATTCCAAAGGCTTCCTCATCACCTTCGTCAACACCGAATTCACCCACCGCCGCCTCCTCAAGTCCCAAGGAGCCGCGGCCCTCAACACCTTCTCTACGTTCCGATTTGAAGCCATTCCTGACGGTCTACCACCGCCAGAAAACACCGAGGTGACACAAAATGTGTATGATATATGTAGGTCCACACAAGAAAATTGTTTGCAGCCGTTTAAAACGCTTATTGGTAAATTGAGTGAGTGTTTTGCACCTGTGACTTGTATCGTGTCGGATTTACTGATGGGGTTTACGCTTGATGCTGCGAAAGAAGTTGGTATACCGGAGTTTATATTTTCGACTGGTGGAGCTGGTGCTCTTGTATGTAGTGAACAATTTCCTCTTCTTTTGGAGAAGGGTTTGATGCCTCTCAAAGGTGAGTGTAATTTTGATTAATCATAATATTATATATATGATATTGTTATTGTTTATATAGCACTAATCAATAACAAGATCTAAAGAGATTGAGATATAACTAATATTTCATCTATCCCAAAACATAAAAAGTTGTATATATGTTAATGTACATAAGGGAAAGTTGAATAAAAATATGTAATGATGTTTACATTTGAATTGAAAGGTAGTGTAATGATATTTTCTAATTGTTGGTGGGGGTGGGTCTAGTGCTAATAGTGGGGTAAGTTAAAGAAAATGATATTTTTGTATTTTAGTACAAAACTGTAATTTTGATTTCTGTGTTTTGATACCATTAACAGTTTCAGTTTTATTTTAATAGTTTTGGTCCCTGTGTTTTCGTTTTCTAACAGAAATGGTCCCGAACATTAACTTCATCCAATTTTACGTTAAGTCTCTCTCACATGCGGAGTAAAAATGTCATTTTTTCGACTTTTTTTAACATGCGACTGAAAAAAAAATGTTAACCAACATGATGACCTAGTTAAAAAAGGGGGAGAAATGATATTTTTACTCTTCGGATGTGGGGCGCGTGTGAAAGACTTAATGAAAAATTGGATGAAGTTAGTGTTTGGAAGCATTTCTGTTAAAAAAATAAAAACACAGAGACCAAAACTGTTAAGGTGAGACTAAAACTGTTAATGGATCAAACACAGATACCAAAACTGCAGTTTACTCTTTAGTACCTCTTATTTATTTTTGATTCATATACGGGTGGGCGGGTTTAATTTTATGATCCACACTTAATTAGTGGGTTTTCTTTAATTAAGGGGTTGGCGAGGTCTGTTGGGGTTGATCTCGCTCTATGACTCTTTGTATATGGGTTATCAGGTTAGCTTGATACGTAATTGCAGCATGAGCTAAAGTTCACAGAGATTCATTTACAGTTAAAAAAAATATGTGCCAATTATTCGTTTTTTTGTAACACTTTTTATTTGTTGTTCTATAGTTTAATGGGACTCATTTGTCGTTAAAAAAACATGTGCCAGCTATTCATCATTTTGTAACACTTTTTATTTGTTGTTGTTGTTGTTTATATAAACTACAGATCCAGGTGATGTAGTAAATGGTTATTTGGATAAAACAGTTGATTCTATACCTTGTATGAAGGGTATACCTCTAAAATACATCCCACCTTTCATTAGATATATCAACCCTGGTGACGAATTCATGGTTGAGTTCACAAATGCACAAATCATCAAGGCGAAAACGGCTTCCGGCATCATTTTCAACACGTTTGATGATCTCGAACATGATGTTCTAAACTCGCTAGGTTCTGTTTTTCCACCATGTTATGCAATTGGCCCGTTACATTTACTCGAAGCAAACATAGCTGATAAATCGCTAGCATCCATCGGGTCGAACCTATGGAAAGAAGAGCCAGAATGCATAAAATGGCTTGACACAAAACCGACCTCGTCTGTTGTTTATGTGAATTTCGGTAGCATCACGGTCATGACACCTCAGCAAATACTCGAGTTTGGTTGGGGCCTCGCGAATAGCAAACACCCGTTTTTATGGATAATGCGTGCCGGGCTGGTGAGTGGCGAGTCTGACGTGCTTCCACCGGAGTTTTATGAGGAGACACGTGGTAGAGGGATGGTGGCAGGGTGGTCCCCACAAGAACAAGTTATGAGTCATCCGTCTATAGGAGGGTTTTTGACACACTGTGGATGGAATTCAACTGTTGAAAGTATATCAAATGGAGTGCCTATGATTTGCTGGCCGTTTTTCTCGGACCAGTTTCCGAATTGTTGGTTGAGTTGCACGAAATGGGGAGTTGCTGTGGAGATTGACGGTGGAGTGAAACGAGATGAAATAGCGCGGTTGGTGATCGAGTTGATGGCTGGAGAAAAGGGGAAAGTGATGAGGAAGAATGTTGTGAATTGGAAAAATAAGGCTAATATAGCTTCTAGTCTTCCTCATGGTTCTTCTGTGATTGATTTGGAGAAATTGATTGATCAACTAAAGGCACTTTGACAATGATTAGTGATGCATACTTGATATAATTGTGTGCAAATTGTTAATGTTGTTAAGTGTCATCTTTGGCATATATGTTTATAAGAAGGTAATAAGTTACAAACTCTTCACATCATAAGTGTTTTTATAATTAGTTATGGTTTAACACTGGCAAATTGGCCTAAAATAATCTCAACTAACATCCATTAGCCGAAAATAATCCCAACTCAGTTTATTCCCTCCAGTGGTCCCAAATCTAACTTTTTTGGCCTACAGTGGTCCGCCGTTAAGTGCACTTAACGGCCGTTAACTTTTTTTCTATTTTTTTCGAATTTCAAACCGATATTTTAGGGATTTTGATCGGGAGGAGAATATGAGTCTGTTGATGTAAACCTTACTTCCAATTGTTGCTCCAAATGGTTTAATTTTGATATCCGGTTAAAGCACCGTTAGGTTTTAAACACCCGATTGAAGACCGTTTTGTCGTTTGGAACACCAGTTCGAAGTAAGGTTTACATCAATTGAATCGTATACTCCTCCCGATCAATTTCGTTAAAACCTTGTTTTGAAATTCGAAAAAAATCAAAAAAAAGTTAACGGCCGTTAAGTGCACTTAACGGCGGACCACTGGAGGCCAAAAAAGTTGGATTTGGGACCACTGGAGGGAATAAACTGAGTTGGGATTATTCTCGGCCAATAGGTGTTAGTTGGGATTATTTTTAGCCAATTTGCCTTTAACACTTGCACTAATTAAACACTTTAACTTAATTGATTTCATTGTTATAAACTTATAAGGTTAACTAGGAAGATTATATTTAGAAAATATATATATTGGTAGGCTTAATTGCTTAAATATTTAACATCAATATAATGTAAGCTATTTGTTTTATATATACAAAATAATGTTACATAACTACATAAGCATGTAGGACAATAGCTTGATCCCTACCATGTTGATATGTTGTTCTATTTAATTTTTCTAAATAGTCAAAGTTAACTGGTCAACCAAAAAAAAGTCAAAATGAAACCATGAGTGTGGTTAGTGGTTTTAGTGTTTTATCTGCTCATGCAATATTGAAGATTATCAGTTATCACTTGTGAATAATTTTTAAATAATTTCATTTTGTCTATAAACTATTCAAATAAAAATTATTTTGGTGATCAATAATAGATTTTTAATATTTGTATTTGTTCGATTTTAATCTTTCACTTCCCTAAATTATGCTCCATCTTAAAATCTTAAAATTGTATCTTTATTTGCACGAGCATCAAAGTAGTCTTAGAGTAGTGGTTACCCATGCCAAATTTCCTATACAAACTTATAGGTACTTATAAGAGGTGTGACGAAAACTATTGCGGTACGTATTACTTATGTATGTGAGCGTCCTTTGATGATCTTTCTTATGTTATATTTATATAATCAAGAGTAAATCTTAATTAGAGTAATAAAGATAGTTACGTCCACCAAACAATCAAGCAATTAAGACTTCAGAGTATTAAGGTCAATGATCATTTATTAAAACCCGATATTTCTACATAAAACCGCCACCTAATATAAATGAGTGACTGCAGACTGAAGGTGTTTCTATGAATGTGGCCACAACTCTGTCCTAGCTCTTTTGTATGGATAAGTATGAGTAAGTAGCCATTGTGTGGATCCATTAACACATGTCAATTAAGTTTATTGGGATTAATATTCCACTCATGGTAGGAAGTAGCTAGGAAGTATATATATATATAGTACACAAACCAATAATACCGTCACCAATTTAACCTACACAACTCAAATATTAACCAATGGATCCCACTTGTTACGTGCAACTATAAATACCACTTTTTCCAAACACTTTAAACACCCAATATTATCCATCAATACATTCATTCTTTACCAAAACAAAAAAAAATGCCTACTCACTTTCTCCTCCATTTTGTTCTCTTCATCCTTTACATCTTAAATGTTTCTTTTGCCACTAGACGTCTCACTGAGTTGCTTCCTAATACCCCCAATATACTTAAATACCACAATGGCCCTCTTCTCGCCGGAAACATCTCCGTCAACCTCGTATGGTACGGCAACTTCAAACCTTTCCAAAAATCCATTATCTCCGATTTCGTCACCTCCTTATCATCCACATTACATCCCCAACCCTCCGTTGCTACGTGGTGGAAAACCACCGATAACTACCACACTATCCACACACCCCGCACCAAGTTAAACCGACACGATACAATATCCATTCGGTTAGGTAAACAAGTGTCTGACCCGAAATACTCCCTTGGTAAGTCACTAACAAACAACGATCTTGTTAAACTCGTGTCAAAACTAAACATTGCAACATTAAATGCCGTTAACGTCGTTTTAACAGCCAATGACGTGGCAGTTACGGGTTTTTGCTCTAGCAGATGCGGGACCCATGGTTCCGCGATGATGAATTCCAAAACTGCCCTTAAATTTGTTTATATATGGGTTGGTAACTCAGACACTCAATGTCGAGGTCAATGTGCATGGCCTTTTCACCAGCCCATTTATGGCCCACAAGGTGCGTCATTAGTGGCGCCCAATAATGATGTGGGTTTGGATGGGATGGTGATTAATTTGGCTAGTCTGATGGCGGGTGCGGTTACCAACCCATTTGGGAATGGGTTTTATCAGGGAGATGCAAGTGCACCTTTGGAAGCTGCATCCACGTGTACTGGAGTGTATGCAAAAGGGGCGTATCCGGGTTATCCGGGGGATTTGTTAATAGATCCAACAACGGGTGCGAGTTATAATGCGTATGGCGTAAATGGGAGGAAGTATTTGGTTCCTGCTTTGTATGATCCGTTTACTTCTAAATGTTTTACTTTGGTTTAATATAGGAAAGCAAACTAGAACATGTCATGTAAAAAAATAAAAATAGATGAGCTCACATATTTAGTCTTTCATAGTTTCATGTACAATATGTTGTAAATTGTATTTTTGTCTTCAATATTTATTGGTTATATAATAATCACTTTTACAGTTTTACTTTTAAAGTTTATAATTCTTTTTTGTCTTTTAATTCAAGGGTAGAAAGATTAAACTATCTTTGACAATGTCGAATGGTTAAATGCTAAATGGTTAAAATATTTAAATGGGTAAATGCTGAATAGTTAAGAGGTTCTGTTTGGTAGGACATTTGAATGAGATTTTAAAATTTTTTTCATTCATTTTGTCCCACATTGGAGTGGAGACTAAAACATTGTTAGTAAGCATTCATGACATGTTAAGTTCTTGTGTCATGCTTTACACTAGCACCTACCCGCGGGCAGTGAGGTGCAAATTTGGTTTGAATTTCTTGCCACAATGCGACGTCCTCGCAACCTGCGGACACGAATGCAGCTCAGAAAACACGACCTGCCAACCAAACACTTTGATATGAATGGGCCTCAATTCAAAGCCCATCCAAATAATAAATTTAACTTTTCATCCTTAAACTACATAAATAACAAAAATCATCCTTTACGTGTTATAACAATTTTGTAACAATTTTCATCATATCTTTTAAACAAAGTAACAAAAATCATCCTTTATATATATTCATGTTTTATAACACTTTTCATTGATATAGAAGAAAATTAGCTAGAGAAAATTGTGAAAAGGATTACAAAATATGAACGTAAATGGCTTTTTTCTATTATTTCAATAGTTTAAGAATAAAAGTAAATTTTTATTATATATATGCAAAGAACGCAAAATGTAATTTATTCTAACTTATATCTTTTGGATGTTTGGGTTTGCCATCGAAGTTTTGATTGCACTAAACGTGTCCAAAAGAGATGATATTGCAAAGTTAAATTGTACATGCATATATATAAAAGCTAATAATGGATCGATCAAACATTGCATAAATAAATTAATACATGCACGAGCAGGAAGGTTCGTTTGTAGTTATCACTGCTTGGTCCCTTTTTCTTAATTACTCAACTTTGACTATTTTTATAGATAAGATTAACCAAAGCGTTGACTAATATAATTTATTTAACTTTTTATGAATATGATCATGTTGACATAGAATTAAAGTAAACAATACACAGCCTGCAGTTAATTTCTTGTAGGGATGGAAATTAAAGTAACATTTTAAATAATTTAACTTTTTATGAATGATTCATATAATTTAAATCTTGTACGTGCTTAGTATACACGTACGTATTATATGTACGTAGAAAACTGTTAAATTTGTGTGTGCTTATGTTTCGTTTTATCAACCTATGTTTCTTCAATTCATTAGTGTTTATATAGTAACTAGTAATAAGCTAATTAATAACAAATTTATATTCAAGAGGGTGGATTTAGGGTTTGGGCTATATATATTGGGCTTTTATTGGTTTCACTTATTCAAGTAACATTGTTGTTTGAGATTTTGAGTGTATTTTTTTATATATATATATATATATATTTTTTAACGGCAAATATATTATAATAAAGAGAGCTAACAATGAGCTAAAATCCACTAAGTACAACGAAAACAGCAAGTAAAGAACAAAAGTGTACAATAAGACATCAATCCGGGTCAAAAGGAAAGTTGCGAATTATGAAAGTTCTCATAATTCTGCTCCTTGTCTTCACCCATAAGGAAGCAAGTGCTATTATTTCACCTAACACTTTGTTTGCCGAAGGGCCTGCGCCATTGAAAATAATGTCGTTTCGATGTCTCCATATGCACCAAGTTGTAGCCATGAAGACCGGATAAATCGCCTTTTTGAAAAGGCCGTCACCATGAAGTAGATAAAGAATCTCTAAAAGATCCTTAAACGAAAAAGCATATACCGGCTTAATTCTACAGCAAGAACTTACTTTTGCCCACCTACATGAAGTGAAGAGGTGATCCACTGTTCCTTCTTCCACATTACAAAACCTGCATGAAGTAGATTGAATGAGCACATTACGTCTATCCAACGAGTCACATGTGGGAATGCGATTCATCACCGCTCTCCAATTAAAATAGTTTACCGGCATCGACACCTAACCATTCCAAGCAAACTGCAACGCCGCACCTACATTAGATTTATTTTGAATTAAGCTTTTAATGGATGGAATTGAGAAGCCAAGGTCCCCCTTTCAGAGCCCATTTCCAAGCATTTGGTGATCCATTAGGCACAATGGGGGCCAAAAAGTGACACATACATGTAACACATGCTCTAATCAAAATGTGTTTGTTTTGTTCCAACATAAGAAGTGTAGGGAACACCTTCATGAGTGGCTCATCACATAACCATCTATCGCTCAAAAAATGAATATCGTTACCGCAACCCAAGAGACCCGCCATTAAGCTCATTAAATCAACATCATATATATAGCAAAAAATCTCTCTCAATTCTACAAATACTTTTCCATACACCTGATAAAGACAATTTAATCGGCATCAGGGACCAAGATCTTGAGTTATGGTGAATGGCCCAAATAACATTCCACCATAGCCGGCATCATATATCAAGGCTCCGTCTGGACTCAAAACTCGCCCCTTTAATTTGATGCTATTAGGGTACCTTGTCTCGTTACTCGTTTCTACTTCCCATAAATTAAAAAATGTTCCTGGAAGGCTACAAAATTAATATTTTCGTTTATGCAGTTTAAAATTTTATATACATACATTCAATGACTTCAATTTTAATTTTCTATACAAAAATAAAATTGTTTTCTATCTTCAAGTGCATAAACAATTCCAAACACGTCATGCTCTAATTCAAATTTCAAAAAAGAAAAAATATCTTTTTTTTTCTTGACACCAAAATCATAAAGATAACTTCATTTCAATAACTAAAAGGATACAATAATCCAAGTTACAAATAAGCAAGCAAGCACAAAAGACATAACAAAATCATCAATCTTCTGATACTCAAACCGGCCATGCATGTATATATGTATCTCATAAACAATAAAACTTGCCAAAAACTATATACCTTAGCTTGTTGGAAATTAGAAAAATAATAATCATTTTCATACTATTTAGCATAACTGTAGCTTATTCATAGGTCGAAATGTGAAAAAAATTCAGATAAACTTTCACATACTAAAAACAGCCTAAATTTGTAACCAAAACAGTCTATCGATCGTAACGCGTGGGCCCTCATTCTATTAACTTATAAGGCTACTAAGATTCAGCTATAACTTGTAACATCTTATGATATATTTTGAGACCAATAAGTTTTGTAACTAATAATTAATCTTTTTTATCCACATCCGGTAATTAAATAAACTAGTTTTTTTATATTTTGGAACAAAAGATTTCTGTTCTTATCTTGAAATATCAACCAATTCGATACAACCATAAACTTGCAGACAATATTTTATATGATGGCCGGAAACAATATTAATCATCCAGTATATAAAAACATGTAACAGTCATATCCATTTTTATTTTAGTAAGCTAAAGTGCCTGCAAACCACTAAATCTTAACAGTCAATAACCTAGAAATACAACCAAAAAACCGGCCAATCAATATTGGTTATATCGTTTGTCTGTAGGTATGAGTATGATCATAAAACCAACCAACCACTAATTAGCTAGGTACTAGTTTAATTTTCCAAACACCCTAAAACTGTAATTCACTGATCGTATAGTTACAAATCATGATGACGATGTTGCTTCAACATTTCACGCTACTGATACTGGTCATGATACTGTCAAGTACAAAAGCAACAGAAGCCCATGGATTCGTTCAATCGCTATCTGGGTGCTCAGATAAGTGTGGGAATATTACGATTCCTTATCCATTCGGGATAGAAAAAGGATGCTACTTGGAAAAAAACTTCCAGGTAAATTGTACGACTCTAATGTTGCATGATATCACGTTTAAAGTTATTGACATATCGCTAGATGGTTTTATGCATGGCGTTTTGCCAATGGCCTATGAGTGTTATAATAGCACTCATAAACTTAGTGGACTAGATCCGATAATATGGACGCGAAGGTTTTATGTCTCAAGCACAATGAACCTTTTAACTACAGTTGGGTGCGATACTAGAGCGGATATGAGCTTCAATGGTATTGACTACGTAGCAGGAAGTACATCACGAACCAATTGCCATATGGTATATGAAGGCATTTGTGTTGGCCACGGTTGCAGGCAGATACCAATCCCTCCTAAAATGTCATATTTCCAGATCCGCTCGCAAAGAACAACTGAGAACGTAGGGAAATGGAGTTTCAATAACTGCTCATACGCATTTATCGTTCAAAGAGATAGATACACATTTCACAAAACAGATTTTGATGATATGCTGAATCGGTCTTTCCCCGCGGTTCTTGATTGGACAGTTGGGCATACAGATTGTAAGCACGCGAAGGAGGATAAATATAATTACATTTGTAAAGAGAATAGTGTATGCATCGATTCTTATTCCGGGAACAATGGATATAATTGTCGTTGTGCTCCGGGGTACCAAGGTAACCCATATCTCCAAAATGGTTGTCAAGGTAATTGTTGTATGTTTTTAGGTTATACCATTTCGAGTTTTAATTCAACATTGATCGAGGACATTTTTTTATGTGTTCTCCAGATATCGATGAATGTGAAGCAAGATCTCTAAATGTTTGCATATATGAGTGTATTAACACTAATGGGAGTTACAATTGCACATGCCCATTGGGTAAAAGCGGTGACGGAAGAGAAGATGGAAGTGGTTGTTCTTATATGGAAGCTGCTAAGTCACTTAGAAATACCTTATATAGCGGTGAGTCTAAACGCGTTTTTCATATAACTTCTACATGATCTTGGCTATTCCTCATTGTATATCATAATGGGTATCCATATCTACTTAACATTAGGGATGCAAAATGCTGTTTTTGACCAATCTTTTGGCTTAATTATCTATGCATTGAACATTGCATTGGTAGGTTCTATATATGTATACACTTCTTAAATGAAATGCTACTATATTTGGGGTATAGGTCACTTAAAAATTTCAGAACTTAGATTGACATACTTGGACAATGCCTGCATACCTTGTATCTAACTTTATGTAGAGTGTTTATATACGCACATGCCACAAGACAACAAAATTCACATGATAGTTATATAGTCTATTATATAATAGAGATATGTATCTGTATTATTTTTAATTACATTGGTTTAAGGTGATTAATCATTTGCCTTACACTAGTGTTCTAGCAATGTCATAAATCCCCCTCTTAAGTGGCATTAACATGTTCATATTTGGCATTCACCTTTATCTCCCTCTAAGTTCTAATATTATAAGTCTAGGGTAACAAAATGTAGCCTAACCACAACGGCAACCTGTTATTTTTTACTATGCGCATGATAACCTATCTCACTCACATAGTGGCGCCTTAGACACCACTCGAGCGACATTTTTACCACTTTATCTAGTAGTGACTTGGGGATACTTCACCACAATATTAAATACAAGTCTTATTGTTTGCCAATTTTAGAATTGGCAGCTAGTAATCTTGCTAGTAATTAACTTACACTTAGTGACTCATTTAGACTTAGAGTACTCAACGTACACATTTTCTTGGGAGCTTATCAACACACTAATACACTAATGTAGAAAGCGAAAAAGGCTCAAAGTGAACGTTTGATAAAATGTAAACGAGCTAGGGTACGTAACTCTATTCTAATGGAAATTTTTATTGATTGCAGGCGTCATCATGGGTGTTGTAGCTTCAATCATATTAACACTTATATTATATTCGGGACTCAAACAAAGGAGGATCATGAAGAGTAGGGAGATGTTTTTCAAGAAAAATGGTGGCTTGATTTTGCAAAAAGTTCTCTTTGAATCTAAACAATATTCTTCTCACATGGCAAAGATTTTTACAGCAAGAGCTCTAGAAAAAGCAACCAATAACTTTCATAAAACAAATGTCATAGGTCAAGGAGGCTACGGTACAGTTTATAAAGGTACGCTAGAAAATAAAACATTGGTTGCAATTAAAAAAGCTAAGGTGATAGACAGTAATCAGATCGAACAATTTATTAATGAGGTGATCATGCTAACAGAGATTAGCCACCCAAATGTTGTCAAACTCTTAGGTTGTTGTTTAGAGACACAAACTCCTCTTCTTGTTTACGAGTTTGTAACAAACAAGACGGCCTTCTACCACCTACATGAAAATGAATATGCCTCTTCCATGACTTTTGAAAGACGCCTAAACATAGCCACACAGACTGCAGAAGCTATTGCCCATATTCACTCAACTACACAAATTATTCATAGAGACATTAAATCATCAAATATACTTTTAACGTATGAATACACCGCTAAAGTCTCAGATTTTGGAATCTCAAGGTTCATTCCTGTGGACCAGACTCATGTACAAACGTTGGTGCATGGCACTCTAGGGTACATAGATCCCGAGTACTTTCGATCAGGAATTTTGACAGAGAAAAGTGATGTTTATAGCTTTGGCATGGTTCTTGTGGAGCTACTTACAGGTAGAAAAGTTTTTTCATATCATGAATCTGAAAATGACTTGGGCTTGGCAATGTTTTTTGTTTCATCACTAGAAAGAGGCTGCTTGATACAAGTTCTTGATGATCAACTGAAGAAAGATGGGATGAATGAGCATATTAATAACATTGCCATGCTTGCGAAGGCATGTATCGAGCTAGAGGGAAAGAAAAGGCCAAGCATGAATGCAGTGAAAGAGGAGCTTAACCAAATAAGACAATCGTTTATAAACTTTTGATTATCGATCATCCATAAATTTTTTGCACCTAGTTTTGTTTTAATGTATATGTTATTCATAAAATTGGTATTTGTTAGTCACAATATATATGTTGTTCAACAGTATTATAATACTTTTGGATGTTGTGGCAGTCTTGTGTGTTTGTGTTGGGTATATATTTGTTTTTGTTAAGCATGCGCAGAACAAGAAACCACTTAAAGTTGGTATATGCTTCATTCAGTTCCATTCAGCATGTCTAGAAAACCGATACACTCTATGACCCACTATATATTCTAAACTTGTATTTTCTCCGACGTATACTTCCAAAAGATCCGGTCAACTAAGTACCAAGTCCAACTAATAACTATTAAATTAAACCATAACAAATAAAACCATAGATACTAATTACTTCCGACGTATACTTCCTAGCTTGTTTATTTCATGCAGACCAAACGAAGACTTATGACCCTTGACCCATGACCCGCAAACAAACCTGATTAAATCCAACAGAGAGTACATCAGTTACCATCAATATGTTCTTGGGACATTTTTAGTGTTATGTGCTTGTGATGTTTCATATATATGTACATAGATATATGTTCCATATGTCTTGAAAGCTAACAAAGCCAATGAGTCAAGACAGATCGACTAGACGAATGAGTTGCTGTTTGACGCATGGGATTGTATATACATAAATTATGCGAACGTCTAACCACAATCAACTTTATATATCTGTGTCCAAATGAGCCCCTCCACGATAGAACACTTTTATCCTAAAAATGTAAACGGTTCAAGTTCGATTTGATTTAGTTCCAGCTAATTATATGATTATTATTTGAGTTGATATTTACAACATGTAGAAATTTGACGATATTTTCACCTTGAATGCACTTTGGAACAAAAGATTCATGGTACACTAGGGTACATAGATCCAGAGTACTTTCGATTAGGAATTTTGACAGAGAAGAGTGATGTTTATAGTTTTGGCATGCTTCTTGTGGAGCTTCTTACATGTAGAAAAGTCTTCTCGTATAACGGAACTGAAAGTGACTTGGGCTTGGTAGTGTTACTTGTCGCGCCACTTGAAAGCGGTTGCTTGATACAAATTCTTGATGATCAACTAAAAAAAGATGGGATCAATGAGCATATTAAATACGTAGCCAAGCTTGCAATATACAATTAATTATGAAGTTTGATTTGATGATATATTCAAAACAGTAGAAATGAATGTTTACATTAATTTCAAAAAAAGATTTTAATTTTAAATTTAAACAATATATATGTATTTAAAATATATATTCAACTGATTGGTGATAACATTGTGAATATTTCTTGATGGTAACGTTGTCAAGATTATGTTGAAGATGACGTTGAGATATTGATTTAAAAAAACAGCTTTACATATGTTTTAGTACTCGATCAATATATGCATGCCTATGGATCTAGTTGAGGACAATAGTTAAATCCATAATTTGTTTAAGAAAAATACAAGGTGCATATATATATGCCTGCACCCTCACTAAATCTTAACAGTGTATGATCAAGAAATATAACAAAATACTAGTCAAACAATATAGGTTATATCGTTTCTCTGTTGGGGTGATCATATAAAGTAGTTATAAACCAACTAATGATGTATAAGATCTTGCAACTCCATGCTACTAAAACACAATATGTCATAAATGTGAAATTGATTAAGCCATCCGACTATAGCTAATCGCGTTGAGGATGTTTCCTCAGCATTTCACAATACTTATACTGATAGTGATACTGTCAAGCAGGATGAAAGAAGTAGAACCAGAAGCAGTTCAATCATTTCCGGGATGCACAAATAAATGTGGGAATATTACCATTCCTTATCCGTTTGGGATAGAAGAGAATTGCTACATGGCCACACAATACATGGTAAATTGCACGACTTTGACGATGTTTAGCAACGAGACTTTTAAACTTCTAGACATATCGCTAGATGGTTATATGCGTGGTTTCTTTCCAATGGCATATGCATGTTATAATAGCACTCATATGCTTAGCGGATTAGACTCGTTTGTATGGATGGGAAGGTTCTCTCTCTCAAGCACAAAGAACATCTTAACTAGTGTTGGGTGCGACTCTAGAGCCGACATCATGACCATGGATGGTGAAGATAGCATAGTAGTAGGCATAGCAAGGAGCGAGTGTGATTTCTTACAAGATGGCGATTGTTCGGGCTATGGTTGCAGGCAAGTACCAATCCCTCCTATGGTTACAAGATTTCGTATTCGCTCACAAAGAAATACTGGGGAAATAGGGAATTGGAGTTTCAATAACTGCTCATACGCATTTCTCGTTGAGAGAGATCAATACACATTCTACAAAACAGACATCGATAACATGCTAAATCGGTCTTTACCAGTGGTTCTTGAATGGACAGTTGGGCATAATGATTGTGAACATTCACAAAAAAATAAAACGACGTATGTTTGTACAGAGAATAGCGTATGCATCGACTCCATAAATTATGGGTATAACTGTCGTTGTGTGCTAGGATACGAAGGTAACCCGTACCTCCCAAATGGATGTCAAGGTAAGTAAGTACATGTTATATGTGTTTAGTTAATATAATAGCATCAATGAAGATTTTTCTAAATGTTTTTCAGATATTAATGAGTGTGTAGGAGATCTAAATGATTGCATATATGATTGTATTAACACAAATGGAAGTTATCATTGCTCATGCCCCTTTGGTATGACTGGTGATGGTAGTAAACATGGAACTGGTTGTACTTATAATCTAAAAGCTACAAAGTCACTTGGAAAATCCTTATATACAGGTTACTTCTGATCTCATTTTTCATTTAACTTCTACATTGATACATGAAACTTTTTATGAGCGACTCACGAAACTGTGAGTGGTGATAGTTTTTTCGTGGAAAGTAAAAATATCATCTCGATTTCCAGGCATCATCATGGGTATTGTGAGTTCAATCATGTTAACCCTTCTATTATACTCGGGACTTAAACACAGGAGGATCATGAAGAGTAGAGAAATGTTTTTCACGAAAAATGGTGGCTTAATATTGCAGAAAATTCTCTTTGAATCTAAACAATCATCTCAAATAGCTAAGATTTTTTCAGCAAGAGTTTTAGAAAAGGCAACTAATAACTTTCACAAAACCAATGTCATTGGTCAAGGAGGCTATGGTATGGTTTATAAAGGTACGTTAGAAAATAAAACATTGGTTGCAATTAAAAAAGCTAAGTTGATTGACAATAACCAGATCGAACAATTTATAAACGAGGTTATAATGTTGTCAGAAATTAGCCACCCAAATGTCGTTAAATTGTTGGGTTGTTGCCTAGAAACACAAACTCCTCTTCTTGTTTATGAGTTTGTAACCAACAAGACACTATTCCACCACCTACATGAAAAAGATTTTGCATCTTCACTGACATTTGAAAGGCGTCTAAACATAGCTACACAAACTGCACAAGCCATTGCTCATATACACTCAACTACACAAATCATCCATAGAGACATTAAATCATCAAATATACTTTTAACTGATGAATACATTGCTAAAGTGTCTGACTTTGGGATCTCAAAGTTCATTCCTACGGACCAGACTCATATACAAACATTGGTGCATGGGACTCTTGGGTACATTGATCCAGAGTACTTTCGATCAGGAATGTTAACAGAAAAGAGTGATGTTTATAGTTTTGGTATGGTTCTTGTGGAACTGCTTACCGGTAGAAAAGTTTTTTCGCATGATGGAACTGAAAGTGACTTGGGTTTGGCAATATTTTTTGTTACATCATTAGAAAGGGATTACTTGATACAAATTCTTGATGATCAACTGAAGAAAGATGGAATCAATGAGTATATTAAATATGTTGCTAAAATTGCAAAAGATTGCATAGAGTTAGAGGGAAAGAAAAGGCCTAATATGAATACAGTGAAAGAGGAGCTTAACCAAATGAGACAATTATTTGTAAAAATTTCCCTTTGTGAATGAATCTTAACCATATTCTCTCTCAGTTTTCTTTTCATAAAGTCTACCCTTGTGGATATTTTTTATTTGGATTCTTTATGTGTAATTCTGTACTTGATTTAAGAGGTGTAAACAAGTCGAGCCGAAGTCTCGTTTATCTTAACGAGCTAAAACTATTGATTCAGACTCAACTCATGCATTTACAAATGAGTCAAGCCGCTCTGGCTCGCAAATCAATTTGATTATTAGAAAATAATTTTTCTGTTGGTGTGCATGCAATGACATATGACCGATGCACTCAGATATGCATGGACCGAGATCAAAATCTCGCATCTAACACCAATAAGTGTTTTTCGTCGGCATTAAGACTATTTATTTATGTTTTTTTCTTAACTCGCTAATACGTATTTGATAAACTATAATCATCTTTGATATTTTTTATATTAAATGTCCAAATAACAATATGACTATGATCGATTTGAAATTTAAGTAATAGTGAAATTTAAGATCAGATAATATGTTAGAATTTTAGATTATAGTTTATGCCCATTCGCTAAGAGTGGTGACGGTAGATAACATGGAAGTGGTTGTTCTTATATAGAAGCTGCCAAGTAGAGGTGGACAAATCGTTTTTTTTTCAAACCTATTAAACCGGTTTTTTTTAAACCGGGTTGGTTTTTAACCAGGTTTTAAAATTATTCGGTTTTTTTTCGGTCGGTTTTTTGAAATAAAACCAGTTTTTAACCAGTTTTCTTGCTCCAAAACCCAAATCAATCTTGAACTGCCGGTTCGATTTTAAACTAGTTGATTTTTTTTCAAATCGGTTTTTTTCTTAAACCGGTTTGGGTTTTTTTTCAGCTTTTGTTTTCAAACCGGTTTTTTGCCCACCTCTATTGTCAAGTCACTTGAAAAAATCCTCTCACATGCCCAAGAATTTTACGACAATAGTTCTTAAAAAAGCAACCAATAACTTCCACAAAAGCGATCTTATAGGTCAAGGAGGTTATGGTCTAATGATTCCAGCCTAGCTGGTTGAGGACATCCGGTTTTACAGTGATGGTCCGGGGTTCTAACCTTCCTGCCTGTGAGATTTTCCAAGAAAAACCCCATTGGTTTTCCCGGTTGAACGCCTAGCCAAATTCCGATGTCAAGTGGGCCCGGTTAAGACAACATATTGACCGAAGTGGGGTGGTGGGTTCCTCATTGCGGGGGATGCGACCAAATGGTTGCAAAAATTGAAAGTCGCCGTTCAAAAAAAAAAGGAGGTTATGGTATAAAAAGGTACGTTAGAAAATGAAACAATGATTGAAGTTAAAAAGGTTAAGTCGATTGACAATAACCAGATCGATCGAGCATTTTATAAATGAATCATTTATAACTCTTGGGTTGTTTCCTAGAAACACAAGCACCTCTTCTTGTTTATGAGTTTGTAAACAACAAGACTGATAGACCTGTCGTGGGGTCCAATCAAAAACCTAATTAACCTTGGTAGCTAGGGTAAGTCAGGTATCGTATCCACGAAGAGCATGTGGTTAGTGTTATAAGTAATTTGATTTAAGAATTCAAACGATTTAAACTAACTAAATTAACTATTGCCACTTGGCTGTGAAAGATTTAAATTGATTATTAAACTAAGAATTAAGAAAAGACAATTGCGATTAAATAATTGGTTGTGATTTAATATTTGGAAAATGGATCAAATCCGGGTTTCAAGTAAGTGACCTAACATGTACTTAAGGTTTACCAAGTTGGGAGTCACATAGACATAACTCGTTTACCAATTTTGTTGAACTATGATTACCAACTGAACAATGGGTTGTTAAATTAGATAGTAGAACCAAAATCAACTAATGTATTTAGAAGACTATGACTAACTAATGCCGCACCTAGTTATTTCATTAGCAAACATCAATTGTAGATAATGTAGTAAGAACTTCATTCAATGAGTTAATAATTGCCACTAGTAACTTGATGAACAAAATCTCAAAACAATTAACCAAATCGTTTTAATCAATGAAAAAGGTAAACACACAAACATCCAAACATTCAAGAACATTCAAAGTTTGTGCCCAACAAGTTAAAACCTTAAGAAAACATAAATCAACCACTAACCATCCACCCGGAGATGATCACGGGTGGTTTAGCCTCGCATCTTCTCAATAATCACTTGGATTTCGGTTTGGGATTGCATGATTGTCAATGGATTGATGATTAGAAGCAAGAGAATGGTGAAACAAAACTCCCAAAATCGTCCTAGAGGCTGATGGTTTCGAAGTTAGGGTTTTAGAAACAATTAAATCCTTAAATATGGTAAAAAAATCCGGAGACTTGTGAAAACACGCGTCAGGGACGTAAGCTACGTCCCTAGGGACGTAAGCTACGTCCCTCCTGCCATAATTACGTCCTCTACTCTGCCTTACGTCCCCCTTTACGTCCTAAAATTACAAGGGGTCGTAAGTTACGTCCCCCCCCTTGATTTTCTTCATTTTCTTCTTATTCAACCCGTTCCTTAGCTAATCATCATCCAACCTTCTAATAACCTTCATATAATGCATTTAGGCTCCCAACACCTACAAATCAAATATAGAACAAAGTAAATGCGTTCGGAATAATAATTAAGTTAAAAACATCAAGTTAACAACTTAAAACACGAACAAATCACCAACGCATCAAAGACCATCTTCCATCACCTACATGAAAAGGATCATGCATCTTCCATGACATTTGAAAGGCGCCTAGCTAGACATAACCACACGTAACCGGGACTTCAATAGAATTAAGCATTACTTGTAAATTATAGGTCATTGTTAATCACGAAACTGGATAAGTTGAGAAAGTATACATAATCAAGGGGCCGGGTAAGGTATTGAGAAGATTAAAAGTCTAAATAAATATATATACTGTGTTAATTAGTAAAATAGTAATATAATATGTATATACATTGGTTATTTTGAGTCGGTACGTAATTTAGAACTACATCCTACGCTAGTGTTATTTAGATTTTAATTTTATAAGTGTTTTAATTTGTTATAATCGAAATTAACTACATCATTATATATCATTTAGCTAGGGGTCTTTCGCGTGTAAACATCCGTATTGATCACTTAATGATATTAAATAAACACATATATATATATGTACATAGATCGATCGAATAGTCAATTCATCTTTGTTTTAAGAAACTCCACTAAATCTTAATTAAGATCTAGAAATAAAACAAAAAACCGGCCACACAATATTGAATATATCGATCGCTTCAATTCTCCATGCATGGGTGTCATCTTCTTGCAACTCCAGCACAATATATAAATGTGAATTAAAGATTTGCCCATCCATATATATATATGCATATGCATATGTGTGTCTAATAAACGTACACTTACATGGATAATTAGTCTTGACTAACTATATATTGATTATATATAATGAGGCTTCAGCATTTCACAATACTGATCTTGATACTATCGAGAACGAAAGCCGCTGCAAAATCCCAAGTAGTTCAATCGTTGCCTGGTTGTTCGGATAGATGTGGGAATATTACGATTCCTTATCCGTTTGGGATCGAAGAGGGCTGTTACCTATACAAAGAGTACCAGGTAAATTGTACGACTCTAAGGTTCTTTGCCGCCCAATTTAAACTTTTAGACATATCACTAGACGGTTTTATTCGTGGTGTTTTGCCAATCACATATGCATGTTACAATACCACTTATCAACTTAGCGGATCAGACTCGTGGATATGGACGGACAAGTTTCTTGTCTCAGGTGAAAAGAATGTCTTGACTACTGTTGGGTGCGACGCTCGAGCCGATATCATGAGCATGGATACTGAACTCAGCCTAGCAATAGGTACAACAAGGAGCAAGTGCAATAGGTTATATGATGGTTTATGTTTTGGCTACGGTTGCAACCAGGTACCACTCTTTAAAAGCATTTCAAAATTCCGCATCCGCTCACAAACAAACACAGGGAAATTAGGGAGATGGAGTTTCAATAACTGCTCGTATGCGTTTATTGTTCAAAAAGATCAATACACCTTTTATGAAAAAGATTTTGATAATATGCTAAATCGGTCTTTTCCAGTTGTTCTTGAATGGACAGTTGGGCGTGATAAGTGTAAGTATTCACAAAAGAATACAACCAAGTACATTTGTAAAGAGAATAGTGTATGCATTGACGCCGCGTACGATGGGTATAATTGTCGTTGTGCTCAGGGCTACGAAGGTAACGCGTACCTTCCAAATGGTTGTCAAGGTGATTGTTAAGTGCATGTGTTTATTTTTTTATATGATCACTGCAAGATTACAATAAATATCATGTGTACTAGCTATTTTGGATGTTTTTTTTTGTTGTTTAGATATCAATGAGTGTGAAAATGAAGCTCTAAATGATTGCATATATGGTTGTGTTAACACGAATGGGAGCTACAATTGCTCATGCCCCTTCGGCCAGAGCGGTGATGGTAGAGAACATGGAAATGGTTGCTCTAATTTAGAAGTTTCTAAGTCACCTGGAAAACCCATATATATTGGTGAGCTTAATCACATTTTTCATGTAACTTCAATTCTACGCATCCATATATACAGATACACGCATGAAGAGCGATTTACGACTTTGTAAGGGGCAACTATTTTCTAATGTAAGGTTCTGTTGGTTGGCAGGAATCATCATGGGCATCGTCGCTTCAGCTATCTTAACACTTATATTATACTCAGGGTTCAAACATAGAAGGATCATGAAGAGTCGGGAGATGTTTTTCAAGAAAAACGGTGGCTTGATTTTACAGAAAATTCTCTTCGAATCGAAACAAAGCTCTCACTTGGCCAAGATTTTTACATCAACAGTACTTGAAAAGGCGACCAATAACTTTCACAAAAGCAATGTCATAGGTCAAGGAGGCTATGGTACAGTTTATAAAGGTACGCTGGAAAATAAAATAACGGTTGCCATTAAAAAAGCCAAGTCCATTGACAATAACCAGATCGAGCAATTTATAAATGAGGTGGTCATGCTATCAGAAATTAGTCACCCAAATATTGTGAAACTCTTGGGTTGTTGCTTAGAAACACAAACGCCTCTTCTTGTTTATGAGTTTGTATCCAACAATAACGTCTTCCACCATCTACATGAAATGGATCAAGCATCTTCCATGTCATTCGAAAGGCGCCTAAACATAGCCAGACAAACTGCGGAAGCTATTGCTCATATACACTCAACTACACAAATTATTCATAGAGACATTAAATCATCAAATATACTTCTAACGGATGACTACACAGCCAAAGTCTCTGATTTTGGAATCTCAAGGTTCATTCCTGTGGACCAGACTCATGTACAAACATTGGTGCATGGGACTCTTGGGTACATAGATCCGGAGTACTTTCGCTCAGGAATGTTAACAGAGAAGAGTGATGTTTATAGTTTCGGTATGGTTCTTGTGGAGCTGCTTACAGGTAGAAAAGTCTTTTCAAATGATGGAACTGAAAGTGACTTGGGTTTGGCAATGTTTTTTGTCTTGTCGCTAGAAAGGGGTGGCTTGCTACAAATTCTTGATGATCAAGTGAAGAAAGGTGGAGTCGATGAGCATATTAAATACTTCGCCAAGCTTGCAAAAGATTGTATCGAGCTAGAAGGAAAGAAAAGGCCTAACATGAAGACAGTGAAAGAGGAGCTTGACCAACTGAGACAATCGTTCATAGAGATTTCTTTATGTGAAGCCTGACTGTATTTTTTATTGACTAAGTCCACCCTCATAGACTTTTTGTATTTGTTAGTCTTATTTTTTATGCAATCATATTATCGTTCAAAAATTAACTTACGTGCGAATCCAGAGAAATTAAGTCAATTATATTTGCTGTTTCAGTATTTCCTTATCAAAACATGGTGAAATTAGCTGAACTTTTAACTTTTGAAACCATGCATGTAACTTCTTGGTTTTTCACTAGAATATGCATGGTAAGAAAAAGTCAAGTAACAGCGTAAAGCCACACCTTTCCATCATATTCTTTTCTTGAAATCCATCATACTGCTCATAAAGTGTTATTTAGATTTTCTATTAGTGTATTAATTTGTTATATATATATATATAATCAAAATTACCTACGTCGCCTCGGGACTTTTGCGTGTAAGTTACACGCATGACAGTACAATACAGTTCCGTATTCACTTAATGATATTAAATAAAACACATGTATATGATAGAATACTCAATAACTATATAGTCTAGAAATAAAACAAAAACCGGCCACTCAATATTGAATATATCGCTTCTCCATGGGTGTCAAATGTGAATTAAAGATTTGTCCATCTATATATATATATATGCATGTGTACGTGTGTCTAATAAACACTTACATGAATAATTAGTCTTGACTTACTAATGATATTGATAATGAGGCTTCAGCATTTGACAATGCTGATCATGATACTATCGAGAACGAAAGTAGCAGAATCCCAAATAGTTCAATCGCTTCCTGGCTGTTCGGATAGATGTGGGAATATTACGATTCCTTATCCGTTTGGGATTGAAGACGACTGTTACCTATCCAAAGACTACCAGGTAAATTGTACAACTCTAATGTTCCCTACCGCTAGTGTTAAACTTTTAGACATATCACTAGACGGTTTTATGCGTGGTGTTTTGCCAATCACGTATGCATGTTACAATAGCACTTATCAACTTAGCGGGTCAGACTCATGGATATGGACAGAAAAGTTTCTTGTCTCAAGTGAAAAGAATGTGTTAACTACTGTTGGGTGCGACAGTCGAGCCGACATCATGAGCATGGATACTGAAGATAGCCTAGCAATAGGCACAACAAGGAGCAAGTGCAATAGGTTATACGATGAGTTGTGTTTTGGCTATGGTTGCAAGCAGGTACCACTCTTTGAAAGCATCTCAAAATTCCGCATCCGCTCACAAACTAAAACAGGGAAATTAGGGAAATGGAGTTTCAATAACTGCTCGTATGCGTTTATTGTTCAAAAAGATCAATACACCTTTTATGAAACAGATTTTGATAATATGCTAAATAGGTCTTTTCCAGTTGTTCTTGAATGGACGGTTGGGGGTGATAAGTGCAAATATTCACAAAAGAATAAAACAACTTACATTTGTAAAGAGAATAGCGTATGCATTGACGCCGCATACGTTGGGTATAATTGTCGTTGTGCTCAGGGCTACGAAGGTAACGCGTACCTTCCAAATGGTTGTCAAGGTGATTGTTAAGTGCATGTGTTTATTTTTTTATATGATCACTGCAAGATTACAATAAATATCATGTGTACTAGCTATTTTGGATGGTTTTTTTTGTTGTTTAGATATCAATGAGTGTGAAAATGAAGCTCTAAATGATTGCATATATGGTTGTGTTAACACGAATGGGAGCTACAATTGCTCATGCCCCTTCGGCCAGAGCGGTGATGGTAGAGAACATGGAAGTGGTTGCTCTAATTTAGAAGTTTCTAAGTCACCTGGAAAAACCATATATATTGGTGAGCTTAATCATATTTTTCATGTATAACTTCAATTCTACGCATCAATACTTTGTAAGGGGTTACTATTTTCTAATGTAAGGTTCTGTTGGGTGGCAGGAATCATCATGGGCATCGTCGCTTCAGCTATCTTAACACTTGTATTATATTCGGGATTCAAACATAGAAGGATCATGAAGAGTCGGGAGATGTTTTTCAAGAAAAACGGTGGCTTGATTTTGCAGAAAATTCTCTTCGAATCGAAACAAAGCTCTCACTTGGCTAAGATTTTTACATCAACGGTACTTGAAAAGGCGACCAATAATTTTCACAAAAGCAATGTCATAGGTCAAGGAGGCTATGGTACAGTTTATAAAGGTACGTTGGAAAATAAAATAACGGTTGCCATTAAAAAAGCCAAGTCCATTGATAATAACCAGATCGAGCAATTTATAAATGAGGTGGTCATGCTATCAGAAATTAGTCACCCAAATATTGTGAAACTCTTGGGTTGTTGCTTAGAAACACAAACGCCTCTTCTTGTTTATGAGTTTGTATCCAACAATAACGTCTTCCACCATCTACATGAAATGGATCAAGCATCTTCCATGTCATTCGAAAGGCGCCTAAACATAGCCAGACAAACTGCGGAAGCTATTGCTCATATACACTCAACTACACAAATTATTCATAGAGACATTAAATCATCAAATATACTTCTAACGGATGACTACACAGCCAAAGTCTCTGATTTTGGAATCTCAAGGTTCATTCCTGTGGACCAGACTCATGTACAAACATTGGTGCATGGGACTCTTGGGTACATAGATCCGGAGTACTTTCGCTCAGGAATGTTGACAGAGAAGAGTGATGTTTATAGTTTCGGTATGCTTCTTGTGGAGCTGCTTACAGGTAGAAAAGTCTTTTCAAATGATGGAACTGAAAGTGACTTGGGTTTGGCAATGTTTTTTGTCTTGTCGCTAGAAAGGGGTGGCTTGATACAAATTCTTGATGATCAAGTGAAGAAAGATGGAGTTGATGAGCATATTAAATTGATCGCCAAGCTTGCGAAAGATTGTATCGAGCTAAAGGGAAAGAAAAGGCCTAACATGAAGAGAGTGAAAGAGGAGCTTGACCAACTGATACAATCATTCATATAGGTTTCTTTCAGTGAAGCCTGACTTGGTTGTATTTTGGAGTATTTGTTTGTATGCAGTCGTTAACTCATTATCGTTCAAATGGTAGCTTACGTGCGAATCCAGAGAAAGTTAATTTGGCTGTTTCAATATTTGCTTTATAAAACTTTGGTGACATTAGTTGAACTTTAACTTTTGAAACCATATAAGTTCATGGTTTTTTACTAGAATGCATGGTATATTGGTATTTGTAAGAAAAAAGACAAGTAACAGCATAAAGCAGCACCTTTCCATCATTTTCTTTTCTTGAAAGAACTTCGATCGGGTGCAATGTAAGCTGGTGTTCCAACTGCTGGCGTTGGTTGAAAATGCAGATTAGAAGACTGAATTGAATAAACAACAGCAATTTAGTTATCAAATCATATTCTAGTTCTCATATGGAAATATAAGATGAAAATGTGGTAAATTTGTTACCTTCAATTGTCTAGCTAGCAGTGTGTTTTCAAGCTTAAGACCTATGTGACAAAATTGACTTGGAGTGTTATATGAGTAACTTTTATAATTAAACTGGTTTTTGAAATGAGAAGTTTATAATAAGCAACTTTAACTAATTGAAAACGGCCTGTTTTACTCAGACGGCGGCTATTGGGAAGAAGTGGCAGTTGTGACCCGTTTACTTAAGTTGATCTGGATTTTGGGTTATACTTTATCACCAATAGGCAAAAAAAAAAGGAAATTTCTTTCAAACTAGGATAAAATGAACACGGCCATCTAAATTGTCTTGTTCAATTCTAAAGAATTAGATCATCATGTTAAAGTTTCACCTGAAAGACCAATGCAAACTTATGCCTGCAGACTTGTGTACATTTTATATGAAAGATAATAACAGTAATAGCATACAAAAAAATACATATACAACAGTCAAACTCATCACTGTTTTAGATAACTCCAAGGTGCAAACTCATCTTTGTTTTAGTGAAACTCCGAGGAGCCGTCTGACCGCACTAGATCTTAACAGTTTATGATCTACAAATATATAAAACAAAAAAACAGCCACTCAATATTGGTCATATAAACTACTGTTTTTTTAGCCGCCAACCCGTTTAAAGAAATGAGTGTTCAATTACTTGTATTTTTAGCATTTACTATAAACAAATTGACCCGTTTAAAGAAACGAGTGTTCAATTTGATTTGGGTCATGTTCGGGTTGACCCGAACTTATGTTATTCGGGTTAAGGTTTGAATTTTTCACACGAATAAGGACATGGGTCAGGTTCGGGTTGCATAATTTAACGTGCTAGCCCATGACCTGTCAACCTGACACGATTGACAACCTTACCAAATATGTCATATATGAAAAGATATTGTATAACTGCATATGTAAAACAACCATATGTCAAAACAGAAGTGAGCAGGCTCCAAATTTGTATCAGAAAGAAAAATCTGATGTGTATATCATATAGAACTGCATGATGATTCAAAAGGATAAATCTTTACATGATATATGGGAATCAAACTGGCTAACAAGATCTTATTACACCATATTAATGATTGTAGAAGTTGTTGACCACTAAAAAGCACTTTTTGTTGGTTTGATATTTCACAATGAGCAACTATAGTCATCACTTATTTCTATGTCTTCAACATCTGAATCATCCAAATCATCAAAGTCCATACTGTCACCAAGAAGTTGCATTGATCCATCATCTAGCATCACAGGACAAGTTCTTGCCTCTTGTATTATTGACAATATTTCATCAATGTTTTGATCCGTATCGTTTAGATTTATGTCTTGAGAGCCTGCACCAAACGTTAAATCTGTAGGCAAGTTTTTTAAGAACCATGGGTGCATTTGGATTTCTTGTATGGTAATTCTCTGCCAAAAAAAACATAAGATCATTAAAGATGGGTAAATACGTACCCCGTATAGTTTTTTTAGAACAGCGGTTAGTGCAACGGCCTGTGACCGATGCACTCATAGGTGCAAGTAAACAAAATCCCCACTTGTACCAACCGCTTGTGGAAGGTCAACCTAACCCAATTAAACCAACTTTGACCCATCATCCAACCTACCCATTATGCCACATCTACTCGTATATGTATGAGGTATGAAAGTAGTCAAATTACCTTCTCAGGGTTGGCAACGAATATCCGATAAAGAAGATGCTTGCATTCCAATGAAATTTCTACACTGTCCGGTATCATGTATTCAACACTAAGTATTCGCTGTCATAAATCAAACAGAGTTCACTATTTAACTGCATATCATAATATGGGATTTTTTTAACATCTTAACATTTAAAATACTGCTCACACAGATAGTTGTTCGAAAGTTCTTTGGATCATCCGGATCTCCAAACGGGTACGCCCCAACCAGCATCACGTATAAAGTAACCCCACATGACCAAACATCTGCAAGCTACAGATTCAAAGGGTTAAAATAGGAATTTCCCAAATTTCTTAAAAAGTTACTAAGTTTTCAAGTCATCATATTTTTCTTAAGTATGTACTTTATCTAAATATGCAGAAAGTAGATCTTTAATTAATATTAAAAACCATGTTGTTTTCTTTGTTTTTAACAAGAATGGTGTTTATAAAGAAAGGTCAACTATGACCGTTACATAGTCAACTTCCCATCTACTAATAAGTTAAAATCTCAAAGGAGCACCTTTCCATCATATTCTTTTCTTGAAAGAACTTCGGGTGCAATGTAAGCTGGTGTTCCAACTGCGGACTTTGGTTGAGAATGCAGAACTGAAGACTGGATTGAATAAACAACAATTAATTATCAAATCTTCTTCTAAGTCTCGTAAGCAAACTAACGATGAAATTATGGTAAATTTTTTACCTTTGAGTAACCAAAATCACATATTTTAACACGTGGAGCTGTGCTTCCGTCAAGCAGTGTGTTTTCAAGCTTAAGATCTCTGTGACAAATTTCCTGCAATACACCAATCGATCAAGAACTAAACGTGAGTCAAAATCCTGATATAAGCTTATGGTAAACTGAATGAACAAAGTTTATACCATTGAATGACAATAGCTAACTCCTGATATAAGCTGTTGAAAGAAAAATCTTGCCTGGTGCATATGAGTCAAAAGAACAAAGTCAAAAGAACAGTTCTTGACCATATTTGACTTCTGAGTGTTAAATAATTTTATTTATATTTTTTGTAGTAAGAAACTTAAACAAGTTGTTTCACTCAGAAGTAATCAGATATGCAGTATAAATAAGCAAATCTCAAACACCCTCAAAAAAACTTATCATTGTACAAAGTTTATTAAATAACCACTTGATTTATCAAAAATAATTAAACTTGCCTCATTCTCACTGAATTTGCCCGAATTGCATATCCTCTCGAAAAGCTCTCCTCCAGCAGCATACTCCATGACTATTGCTAAATGAGTTGAAGTTAGTAAGACCTGAAAAACGAAATAGGCGCAAAAATATAATATTGCACAGGTTTATTTTTTTTTATAGAAGATTTTAGAAACTTGAAACTTCCGTTATCGGGTCATTGATACCAAGGTGATCATAGGATTATATGAACTCAAGCTTCTATGCTATTTAAACTACTCGTGATATAACGTGACGCCTTTATTTTGTGTTTCCGTCGTTATTGTGTAAACAAATGAGCCTTATCTAAGATTCTCACTATGTACTTGAATCAAGTTCCATCTATTATAGAAGAGTGAGCATTTGGCTTCATTAGTGTTGTTTGACTTTTAAATGTCAAACGTCTTATACTTTAACTTCAAAATTGACAACAATTTCTTATTCTTTATGTGGTGAAAACTGATATCTACTGTTATCAACACAAAAGATAATTTACCAGAGACTTCATGGGGAAACATAACTTGCAAACTTATGTCAAATCTGAGTTTAAAAATGTCGTATTTGAGCTTTGACTATTATATAAAAGGCTGGCTTTACAGACCAAGGGAGTAATAGCAATATAATTACTAGATGCAATGAGCATATTCAGAAACTTTTGGGGATAAAAAGCTTATGAAATATTAAATTATGCAACACTTGGCCCGGTTTTGTTCAACTAAGTTATTGGACCGATGAATCAATTATGTGGGCTAAGTGATTTGATTTAACTTGGAGCCTAAGGAATGGTCATGTGAAGATTTGACTAAAGTTTGGATATGATTGTCTTTCCTATTAATTTGGTATTTGAGTCTAAATAGGATGTTATTATTTTTATTGTTTATTTTGTTTCCTAGTTGTGTTAGGTTTATAATTTAGTTATTATAAATAGTCAATTAGTATGTCATAGTTTGGTATCCAGAAATTAGTTTTCGGTTCCTTCTCTTTGTATTCGTTAGTCGAAGTTTATTAATAAAAGAGTCGTGGGTTTGTCCTCCCCAATTTCGGTGTGTTCGTTATTGGTTTTATACTTGATTCACTTGTGTAAGTTCAACAAGTGGTATCAGAGCCAAACTCATTAGTCATGTCTGAGGTTCACGTTTTCGCCGGAATGAAGAAGTTGAACAACACCAACTATACTACGTGGTCAACCTGCATGAGTTCGTATCTGCAAGGTCAAGATCTTTGGGAAGTTGTTAGTGGCGACAGTACTACGGAACCAAGAATCGATACTAATGGGGCTATACACAAGTGGAGAGTGAAAGTTGGGAAGGCAATGTTTTTCTTGAAGACAACAATCGAAGAAGAGCTATTGGAGCACATACGGGATCTTGAAACACCCAAAGCTGCGTGGGACGCTCTGAAAACATTATTTTCTAAAAAGAATGATGCAAAACTTCAATTGTTGGAGAATGAGTTACTATCTATAACTCAAAAGGATTTTACGATTTCCCAGTACTTTCACAAGGTAAAGATTCTCTGTCGAGAAATTGGTGAACTAGATAGCGATTCCAAGATTGGTGAAGCACGTATGAAACGAATTATAATTCACGGTCTCAAACCGGAATATCGCAGTTTTGTTGCAGCCATTCAAGGTTGGGCTACGCAACCATCGTTAACCGATTTCGAGAATTTGCTTGCGAGCCAAGAAGCTTTGGCAAAACAGATGTCAGAGGCGGCAATATCGGTGTCTCCAAAATCAGAAACCGAAGCCTTGTACGCCGGAAAAGGGAAAGGTAAGTACCGCTCGAATTATAACAGAAAAGAAACCGGTGCTCGATTCAAAGATGAAAAGAGACACAATTACGATGATGAAAAGAAGCAGTCACGCGGTTCTGATGACGGTTCCGATGATGACCGAAGAGGTAACCATAGAAACCATCAGGGAAGAAGACCCTCGTTCAAGTGTTACACTTGTGGTCAGCGAGGCCACATAGCACGGTATTGTCGGTCGAAACGAGAAGAAGAAGAAGAAGGAAACACTGCTACAACGCAACCAGAAGTTGAAGAAGCATGGGACGCGGAAGCGTATTTTGCCAAGACCGAAACCGTGTATGCATTATCAGCAACAGTCGAACCTGTAGATGATAAATTTGACGAATCATCTTCATGTTGGTTTCCTACTCATGAAGTTGATGAAGCATCTTTATGGTGGTCTCCTACTCAAGAAACGTTGCTTAATTCAGTTGAGTTAAAGAAAGAAGTTGAGGAGAGGGTTTCACTATTTTTTAAAGAAGAAGATGATGAAATAGTGGATACCGACGTCACTGTAATTTCTTCATCCAAGCAAAATTCATGGAAAAGTGAGGTTGCTCATAGCCAAACTTTAAGTCCAAATATAGGCCTAATAGAAAGTGATGGAAGTGGGGTTAAGGAACTTTCTGTTCAACGATCAACAAGGATTGTAGAATCCAATCCTAAGTATGCTAATATAGCATTAGTGGAAGAAAAAGAAATTGGACCAATCTCAATAGAAGAAGACTTGTCTAATGAGAATCGGAAGATAGCTATGCAAAACGAGCTCAATGTCGTACAAGAAAACGAAACATGGGAATTAGCCACGAAACGTTTGAAAGATGCTAAACCCGTTTCGCACGAATGTGTCTTTAAGATCAACCGCGAACCGGATGGGTCGGTAGAAACTTTCAAGGAGAGTTTTGTTGCAAGAGTTTTTTCTCAACAATACGGGTTGAAACAATTGTCTAAAGCATGGTATGGCAAGATTGAAGAATTCTTGGAGTTAAAAGGGTTTGTCCCAACCGCGACTGATGCAAGCTTATTTGTTCGAAAAGAAGAAGGCAAGACGGCTGCCATGTTAGTGGATGAAGATAATGGGATGATAACAGGAAGTCTTGCTTATGTTGTGGATTGGTCAAAGTTAAATTCTTTCATGGAAGATTTGGAAGTGTTGAAGAACTTTTTAGGCTTGGAGTTGAAGTATGAAGATGATGGAATATTCTTATTGCTTCATCATAGCTACAGTGCAAATTTATTGGTTAAATTTGGTATGAAAAAATGCAAGCCAACTAAAGTTTCTATAGAGCCCAACATGTCACTTCGAGCAAGTGAAGGTAGAAGTTTAGGTGATGTCGCGAGGCCTTTGAAACCTCCTTTAGATGTCGTTCGTCGAATCTTGAGGTATCTCAATAATAACGGGGTAAAGTTTAAGAGGGAGGCTAGCATCAATTTTTGCAAAGGTTTGGGTATGATGGAAGCAAGTGTTGAGAGGGAGTATTAAATTATGCAACACTTGGCCCGGTTTTGTTCAACTAAGTTATTGGACCGATGAATCAATTATGTGGGCTAAGTGATTTGATTTAACTTGGAGCCTAAGGAATGGTCATGTGAAGATTTGACTAAAGTTTGGATATGATTGTCTTTCCTATTAATTTGGTATTTGAGTCTAAATAGGATGTTATTATTTTTATTGTTTATTTTGTTTCCTAGTTGTGTTAGGTTTATAATTTAGTTATTATAAATAGTCAATTAGTATGTCATAGTTTGGTATCCAGAAATTAGTTTTCGGTTCCTTCTCTTTGTATTCGTTAGTCGAAGTTTATTAATAAAAGAGTCGTGGGTTTGTCCTCCCCAATTTCGGTGTGTTCGTTATTGGTTTTATACTTGATTCACTTGTGTAAGTTCAACATGAAATTCATGTGAAATTTGAACTTGGAAATTCCTAGGTTTGAATATTGAAAGTCAAACTTTGACTTTTGGAAATTGAAGAAGTATAGACCTATTATTTGTAGAAGCAATTAGCAAAAACCAATGAACCTTCTCTTAATTGTAGGGCTCTATCTTTAACAACTAACAAGGGAACAGAATAAAACTTAAACTTTAAGGGATTAAGCATCAGTAACAGTGATATCAGTGGATGCAATTAGCAAAAGACGATAAGTCTTCTTCGGTTTAATCAGTATTTGATGATAAACCCGTAGCGACTTTTAAATAAAGTTCAGGACCATACAACTCAATAGCAGTAAAGTAGACTGGTATAAACATCAGATAAAAATCCAAACAGACACAAATACACACACACAATGAATAAAGATTTACCTCTTTGAATCTAATTATATTTGGATGCCTCAAAGATCTATGATTCAATATTTCCCTCTCTACATGCTCATCAATCTGCAAAATTTCAAAAATCTTGATCAGACCTAGAAAATATTTTGCTTTAATCAACACCATCAAGTGCATTAAAACATTAAAAGATTAAAAAAACACACTTATAAACAAATTAAAGTTTCAAAATCTTGATCAAACCCACAAAGTATTATGTGTTAATCAAAATTCAAGACATCAAGTGCACAAAAACATCAAAAGATTTTTTTTAAGTCAAAATTTTACGGAATATTGATCAAACACACAAATTATTTTACCTTAATCACTACACCAAGTGCATAAAAACATCATAAATTTCAAGAAAAAACTCAACTTTATGAACAAATGCAAATTTTTCAAAAATCTTGATCAAGCCCACAAAGTATTTTGCATTAATCAACACATCACTTGCATAAAAGCATCACAAAGATTCAAAACAACTGCAAAATTTCACAAATCTTGATAAAACCCACTACTCATCTTGCAGTTATCAAGACATCAAGTGCATAAAAACATCAAAAAACAAAAAAAAAATCAAAACTTGGTATGAAGAAGAAGAAATAGACAAACCTTTTTGCCCCTTTCAATAAACTTAACAGCAAATAACTCATTGGTCCCCTTGTCCCTAACAAGCTTGGCTACCCCAAAATTACCAGACCCAATTTCTTTAACCAGTTCATATCTCTCCATGTTTGCTCTAAATCAAATAAGCTCTATATCCTGTTTGTAACCAAGCTATGAGCAATTAAAAATGGAAATTGGTTCAGATTAGGTAAGGTGATGAAGTGTTTTGTGGGTTATCAAGAGTAGACTTTGTTGGTCACTTGCTATATATAGAAATCACATGGACATAGAAGAATTTCTTTCTTAATAAATTGGCCCATACCTTGCTATTATTGGTTCAACAAATAGGTCTAAACAGTCAGGATTGATTGTAAAATGATATTATTTCCCAATATAATATCATCCCGGCTAGTCTGGTGTGAGTCAAATGGTTGTAAATTCAAATCCCGTAAAATACAAATGTGTTGATGTTAAGAATAAAGTAGGCGTTGAGTAGAGAGAGTATGTGTTCGTTGATCATAAAAATCTAAAATTATGTTACATTTTAACGTTATTTAACTCATATACTCATGTGGATACAAGTGGGCTATTTGTAACATATCAACGTTAATGTCTTGGCATGTATGATTTTGTCAAGGTGGTTTAAGTAGGTTGTATGTTGATGTGATTCAGGTAACACGTGTGTGACAAAATCAAATACATGACTTTTTATCTTGTAAACCATGACGTTTTACACAAGAATATACTCTAACGTAACTATTGATGTATTATCACATCTTAAAAAATATTATTTTTTTGCTACGCTAGGGCGCTTGAGAGAATCATGTCGAAAGGACTCGACAAAATAACCTTGTAACTTCAAGAGAAGGGGTGCTCTCGTATCTTTTGATTAGAAATTATTTCCTTAGAAAATGTTTTATTTTAGTATATAAATTGTTTTTCTTAAAAATGGTTTGTTTTAAATAGTTTTAAGTAGTGTAAAGAATATGGTAAAAGTATGTGGAAGGAGACAAATAAGTGTTTGGAAAGAACGAAGGAGCACACATGACATGACACAACCTATCATTATAATGGAATTTGTTTTATTATTATTATTATGGTCTTTTCATTACTTTGTAAGCTTGAAGTTACACGCGTAGGAAGAATAAGAAATGCCTTAATACATATATAGACAATACTTAATAGTTATGATTACAAAATTAGAATAGTTAAGGGGTTATAACTGAAAAAAATTTACATGGGCTTTAAATATTTTATTATTAACAATTTAAAAGGTCAAACTAAAAGAAATTACAAAGAAAGTGTTTCCTATCACTTGTGGTCTAGTGGTAAGATGACTTAAGTTCTTCATAGAAGACTCAAGTTCTATCCCTACTAGTGTCACTTTTGGTGGATATTGGCAATGAAGCTCGTCTCGGGTTATCACCCGGCTTCGTGTCTGAGCCTGAGGGTTTTACGTGGTATGGTTAAAGGTTCCTGCCAGGTTTTTCCCTGGAACAGTTGGTTGACGAGTTTCGACTCCAATCAACTTGGCCCGTAAGGAGGATTGTGGTGAGCCTCCACTGCGTCCGCAGTAATGGGGGAGCCCCGATGCCGACGAAAAACACCTATAGGTGTTAGAGGCGGGGTTTCGATCAGGTTTCTGTCCGTTAAGAATATCCTAATTTTCGTTTAGAGGTATCCTGAAACCTATAACAGTAAGAAAAAAAATTATATATCAATAATTTAATTAGTTAAAATTATACTTTAAAATGAAAGTTGAGGGGTATCCTAAAATACCATAAACTCTTCATATCTTCGTTCATTATGTTAAGTGGTTACGATGACGTTCATGCCTACCAAACTTACAACATGTCTTTGGTTAAGATATTGATTTGCTAACTTTAAAAATGATCAAATACATAAAATAATCTATAAGACAATCTGGTCTAGAAGTTTCCTACTTTAGTTTAAAGTTTATTTTAGAATATATACTTTTTTTTTGAACGCCGACTTTCAATTTTTCAACCATTTGGTCGCATCCCCCGCAATGAGGAAGCCATCACCCCACTCCGGTCAATATGTTGTCTTAACCGGGCCCACTTGACATCGGAATTTGGCTAGGCGTTCAACCGGGAAAACCAATAGGGTTTTTCCTGGAAAATCTCACAGGCAGGGAGGTTAGAACCCTGGACCACCACTGTAAAACCGGGTGTCCTCAACCAGCTAGGCTGGAATCATTAGACTTAGAATATATACTTTATTCAACACTTTCAATATTACAAGCAAATGTATAATTAATTACTTTTATATGTGGTTTTGGATTCTAATTCAAACACTATTAGTATTTATTTAGTGTGACTAACTTCTAACATATAAATTATTATTATTATTATTATTTAATAATAATAACCTAGGGTCACTTGAATGAGGTTGATACAAATCGGCCTAACTAGGAGAGCAATATGGTTTATTGTTTAGTTAGACTTCATGAAATTTAAATGTGAAGTTTTTAATTTCTTTTTATTTGATATTCATATAATGTATGCATGGTTCACAAATTAAATTCACTAGATGCAGAATTAGAATTCAAATGTTAACATTTGCATTAAATCGCATTAAAGTTTTATGGAAAAAAATTTAAGGTTCAAGTTTGTCTTTGTTTTGAAGACGGACTTGAAGGCTGTGTTAGATTATTACCATGATGGGGGGGAAATTAGTATCGGGTGCAACTCCGCTTTCATAGCGCTAATTCCAAAAGTCACAGATCCCCTTTCTATAGCTGAATACAGGCCTATCAGCCTTATAGGTTGCTTATACAAGGTTTTTTCTAAAGTCCTTTCGAATAGGCTAAAAAAAGTAATCCCATATGTGATAGGGGTAGAACAATCGGCGTTCATAGCGGGACGTAATATATTGGAAGGTCCTCTAATGGTTAGTGAGATATTACAATGGGTAAAAAAGAGAAAAATCAAAGCTATGTTGTGTAAGGTTGATTTCGAAAAAGCTTATGATATGGTCAGTTGGGAGTTTCTTGATTCGGCCATGACTCAAATGGGTTTCCCAAGTATGTGGAGAAGATGGATTAAAATATGCGTTTCTTCAGCCAAATCATCGGTTCTGGTAAATGGTTCGCCCACCGGAGAATTTTCAGCCACTAGAGGATTAAGGCAAGGTGACCCGTTATCCCCTTTTTTGTTCACTTTGGTGATGGAAGCACTTAGTGTATCCATTCGGGCGGCGAGTGAAGTGAGCCTTTTTAAGGGCATTCGGTTACCAAATGAGGGTCCAATGGTTACTCACTGTTTCTACGCAGACGACGCATTATTTATGGGAGAATGGTCGATGACAAATGTAAAAAATTTGGCTAGACTCCTAAAGTGTTTTAACCTTGCTTCGGGCTTAAAAGTCAATTTCAATAAGAGCTGGCTATTTGGTATGGGGACTACTACCTTTGAAGAGGGGATGGCTTTAAATATGCTGCATTGCAAAAGAGGTAAATTGCCTTTCAACCATCTCGGTATAACAATTGGGGAGAACATGAAAAAGGTGAGTAGCTGGGACCCGGTGGTAGCGAAATTTAAAAAGAAACTTTCAGCATGGAAGGCGAAACTCTTATCTTTCGGAGGACGATTAACTTTGGTAAAAAGCGTGCTTGGAAGCCTTCCCATTTATTACATGTCAATATTTAAAATTCCTTCCATAGTGATCAAGAAACTCGAAAGTTTAAGAAGAAAGTTTCTTTGGGGAGGAGATTCGGATAAGAATAGTATTTCTTGGGTTAAATGGGAGAGTGTGATTGCCCCGAGAGAAGTCGGTGGTCTCGGGGTAGGAAGTATTCGAGATCTCAACTTGGCTTTGCTTACTAAATGGAAATGGGTGTTCAAATCGAAACCGAATGCTCTTTGGGTGAAGGTGATTAAAGCTATTCATAAACAACCAAGAACCCATAAACAATTCCCAAACAACAGTGCTTTAAAGGGTATATGGAATGACATAATTAGAGTGGGGGATGATTTATCTAAAGAGAATGTGGATGTCTGCAAGTGTATGAAAGCAAAGGTAGGGGCTGGTGACTCAGTTTTGTTTTGGCTAGATAGATGGGTAGGGGAATGCTCTTTAAAAGAATTATGCCCAGAATTATTTAGAATAGAAAGAAAAAAAGGATGCAAGATTAATGACAGATTTGTAATTAGCAACAATGGGCTGGAATGGGTTTGGGACTGGTTGAGATCCCCGGCTCTTGGTGTTGAGACTCAACAATTCCAACTATTGCTTGGATTGTTGACTAACTTCGTTCCAACCCTCGATTCAGACAAATGGTTGTGGGAACCCGGGGACCATTTAGATTTTTCAGTTAAGGGTTTAAGGAAGATTCTTGAGTTAAACAGGGCTCCAGTAGATTTAAATCCAGTTCATTGGTCGAATTGGGTTCCACTAAAGATTAGAGGATTTTGTTGGAAGGCGAGACTCGACCGGGTTCCTTGTAAAGTAGCGTTACAAGGGCGCGGTGTTGATGTGGGTCAAATTGATTGCTCGATGTGTGTGGGAAATCAAGAAACTACTGATCATGCATTGTCTTCTTGTTTTTTCGCTGATAGGATATGGTGCGGTGTTTTTAATTGGTGTGGATGGCCGTACTTGAGGATAAGCTCGATAAGAGATCGCATAGATTGGGCAAATAATCTACAGGGGTCGGAGACGGAGAAAAAGACGGCGTCAATGATCATCATGGCCACAACTTGGTTCATTTGGTTAGCAAGAAACGATTTGATTTTTAATTCTAAACAACTATCGGTTGACAAGGTGATCGGGAACATCAAGGCGAACTCATTTTTATGGATCAAGTATAGGGCTAAGAAGGTTAATGTGGAGTGGCAAAATTGGATTTCCAACCCATTTGGGTAGCCGGTTTTTTGTTTTCAGTTGTTTTTGCATGTTTTTTCGCTGTTGTTATTGGTGTTTGTAGTTTCTAGCCTCTTGCTAGTTTTCTCGTTGTTTTAATAATAAAATCGCCGTTCAAAAAAAAAAAGTTTGTCTTTGTTTTCTCCCGTCACTTAAATATTTGTGATCATATAATCATATATCAATTTCTTGTGTGCATTACATCACGCATGTACTAATGAACTAGTTTAGAAAAATATTAAATTAACCAGTTAATAATTAAAAGAAATTTTTAAAATTTGTTTTTTTTAATCAAGAACTTCTATTGTTATGTACGTGTCCATCATATATAACTTGTGGGAATCAACTTAATATTTATCACTTGATGTCAATTTTCTTCACGGTTCAAATATCTACTTATTTAAATTAACGTTCCAAAGTCATTTTTTTCGTGGTTCAACGTGTGGCTGTAGTAAAGTAAGGTCACAAGAACTAGTTAAGTCTATTTATCATAGATTAGATGTTTATTTCTATTGTTATATATTTATTGATTTAAAATGCATGGTTTATGGGGTTTCATTGGTCATATCACCGTTCATGCATGAGTTCGTCCTTTACTAATTGACCCACTCTCCCAGAGATGATACCATTAAAGTAACGAGTGCAACTAAGTCAAACATGTTAGAGAGGAGTTAACATTTCATCTTCAGAATGTTCGATTTTTTTGTTGTTATTGAAACGTCAATCCTGTGCTTAAGGAATGCCCGTTTGCATCTATGGAAGATGTGCACAAATGATGTGGCCATCAGTTTGCTTTGGATTCCCCCCATGAAATTGTTTCTGGCGTCGACTTTCCAATTGAACAAAGTAGGTGGAGCTTAGGAATGCTTTATATTCGATTTTCTTATCCCCTTTTTAGTATATTTGGTTGGCTCAAAATGATTTTATTTTTAGTTTCTAAAAGCTGGTGGTTGATAATGTGATGGATTTGATTAAGCTTCACACCTTTGTTTGGATGAAGAATATGACAAAATTAAAAGGTCTAGTATGACATGCTTGGTGTAATTTTACGTTTTATAGGTTTCGTATGTAATATGTTCTTGTGTAATAACCATTAAGTTGTAAATGAGAAGAAGCAAAAAGACAAAATGGAAAATTTTAAGAAAAGAAATAGCAGGCAGCAGCTAAATGGTGGGGGCGCTATATTCTTTTGCCAAGTTGGTAGCTACGATCGCATGTGTCTCGCAATCAAACCCACCAATGCATCCACCCAATTCCACTCAACTCATCCCACTTGCACGTGCCCTCGATACAAAAAAATTCACCATAAAATTATTAACTGCTTAAAAAAACAAAAAATAGTTTCCTATCAATACGCGACAAATCTCGTTATCAAGTTTGTTCTTTAAGGGTGGTGACTCAGGTGATGATTTGTACGCAAAAATTTATTTATGTCCATAAAACATGTTGTGTCATACAACAATAATGACAATAATGATCGTATTTTTGGAAAATAATATGAAGCTAGAATGAATTGTGAACACATGACTTTTTCTTCAAAGTGAAGGTCTTGAGTTGTGAGACAAATAATTTTAGCTTTGGTGGGATGGTTATAAACGAATTGGGTTTTCGCTTAGCTTAAGAACCTTCGATCTAAGAAACCAGTCTAACTTATCTGTCCTGATGATTTTTTAAGTGTTTGTTTCAGGCATTGATGTGTCCACACATTGACCTGCTATGTTATACGAAATCAATTATTGGGCCACCAAGAAGGCAAATGTGCAAAAGAAGATGAGTAATAGAGATGATCGAAGATCATGCAGTAACAGTGTAGACACACAAGGATGGATCAAATATGGAATGATGTTTATCAGGAGAGATTAGGGGTAACATCTATCATCAAAAAGATTGGAGATGGGAGATTAATATTGCCTAGTTAGGGTCGTAGAAGTCTGTGCTGGGAATAGGGAGCATATGCATACCTAAACTGACTATGGATGAGCGGGTTATGCATGATTTGCTCAAGTCGCATCTCTCCAAGAACATGGCTAAGGATAAGAGTTCTTGGAGACATTGGATTAAAGTATTTGACTTGAAGACTCCATAGCTAACTTCTAATTTGTGGTTTGGTCATACCTTAGCTTTTACACTAGCTTGTTTACACATTCTTCCGTGTGTCGTAACTTACATTTTGTCTTTGCCTTTACTTAGACATCTACACTATTGTTTGTTAGTTTGGCAATAGCTAGCCTTGTAATACGTTAGTTTGTTGCTACACTTTTTTATTTGTCTTAGTTTTACTCTCTTTTGGTAGTACTACTCTTTGAGTTCTTTAGCTTTATTGCATGCTACTCTTGTAGTCTTATGACACCTTGTTTGTCGGCCTAAGGGTCTCTAGCTAGGGAGTAGCCTCTTTATCTATTTTGGCAGATTAAATGTCTGACTTCATTCACCTCTTTTAAACCCTACTAAGACTATGTGTAATGGTTAATGTCCCTTGGGGGCGTTTTCCGTCATTTGGACAATGACTAGGCAATGGGCATTATAACAAAAAGTGGTGTAATGGTTAATGCCCCTACAATTGTTAAATAATTATTAATCAATTTAACAAATCAAAGCAATCATTGGACAACACACTTGGGCATCGGCGTTATGTTAAACACGCCCACGCCCATAACGCCCCCGCGTAGTGGTGTGCGGAACGTTATGGGGCATTATATGCTTGGCTTCACGTTCATTACGGGCAGTCTAATAGTATTGTTGTGAATACGATTTAATAGTTATGCTTGTTTTTTTTAAACATGTAAATAGATAAAAGAATAAATTATAGTTTCATTAATGTGGTTTAGCCAAATATACAGTAGTAATTATATATAATTATCACGGGTTAAAATCGTTTTCTAGGGTTGAGCGAGTAGAGATCTTCATTAAATATATAAAGGGGCATTTACATACATCCCCTTCATAAGATCATTTATTACATATTTACACACTCCTTAAATTCAATTACATATTTTCCCTTCCTAAACCACATATATTACAAAATTACCCATTTTCTTTAAAATTACTTTTTGAATTACTGTTTATCCTAACTGATCTTGATAAATGTATTTTTATAGTTACCAACTTTATGTTGTTATCAACTTTTATTATTTTCATTGACTACTTTGTGTGCATTTGTTTGGAGAAATTCATAACCGAACAACACAAAGAATGTTACTTTTGATTCTCAATGTGAGTTTCTTCTTATGGTTTATGTAAAAGAAAGGATAAAGGTAATTTAATATGCCAAAAGGAATGTGTAATTAAACTTTAGGCTTTGGTAAATATGTAAATGATAGGCTTAGGAAGGGGAAACATGTAAAAATCTCTAAACAAAATGGGTAAGTATGTAATATATGTGGTTTAGGAAGATGAATTATGTAATTGAATTTAAGTAGTGTGTAAATATGTAATAAATGGTCTTATGAAAGGGATATATGTAAATGTCTCATATAAAAAAATCAAACTCGTGATTAAAAGTAAAATCCCACGAATCTTTAAACCTTAAGGAAAAACATAGTTTAAGATCTTTGAAACTAAAATACTCCCAATTCGAGTTCGGAAACACAAATAATGTTCATAACTTGTTCATATGCTTGGTTAGTGTGAACTTACAAATAAAATGAAATTAAATGAACGAGGGTTGTCAAATGTGAATACTCAATAGTCCCCCTTTGTTTTTATAGGGAACTAAAGATCACATGCTTCAGCAATTCAAATTGTGATTCATTATTGACTACATGATGACAAAAAAAAAACTAAAAGTTAATGGTGAATTTGTCTCTCACCCAACCAATCTGCCATGCCACCATGCCACCGTCTAAAGGAAAATCAATTAGGTTTTTGATCTGGGAGAGATCTTCATAAGAAATCGTATGTATAATCTAGAATCAGATTTGTAATCGATGATTAATGATGATGCATGAATCGAGAATCAAAACATGTATATGATGAACTGTGATGTTAAGGATGAGCGGAGAAGTTTCATTTCATGGTAGATACGGGTCGGGTTGGGTGGATCTATGTATGGCCTGCACTTTTTTTATTTTATATTTTCCTTAATGTAGAAAATGTTTTAATTTAGAATTTATGTGATGATATCATGTGGCAAACATTAAATGGTGAGTGAATATGGTGATAGAAAGATATAGAATTGCATCATGTGATAACTCATGTATTTTTATTAGATAGTATATATATATATATATATATATATATATATATATAGAATTTTATATGTGTATACGTTTAAATGTATTTTTTTGCTTAATTTTATGTCAGATATGTATGGGTAAAATAAAGATACAAATATAGAAAAACAAGAAGATTTAGACAATATAGGGGAAAAAAAAGATAAATGGTGTTGATATTTATTTATTTTTAATCTAGTAATAAAAATTCATTCGAATATCACTGACTCAGCGATACAGGTGATACGAATATGATCATGTATTGTTGACTTGGTGATACAACGATACAAACAAGCTCATATATTGCTCACTCATCGATACGAAAATAAAGACAAGCTTACATATGTCTAACTCAACGATTTTCACTAAAGACAAGCTCATACTTCAATTGGGCGAATATTTTGAGGAGCTTAATTTTTAAAGACTATTCTTTTAAAATTGATTAGTCAAATGCCTCAATAGTAGTCATAATTTATTTTTAAAGACCAGATTCACATGGTATTTAACAACTAAATTGTAATCAAATCTAATTTATTTAATTATTATATTAAAACAAAAACTATTATGAATAATGTTTTGTGTTATGTAAAATGTTGTGTTATTATTGGTTTGTGTTATGTAAAATATTGTTTTATATAGCTTGAAGTGTTGTGTTGCTATTGGTTGATGATTCGAGGTGTTGTATAACTTGTGTGTGGCTTGCGATATTATGTTGCTATTTATTAATGATTTAAGGTGTTGTGTTTCTATTGTTTTTGTATCAACATAAACCCGTCAACTGTCTTCTTCTTTCCAACCTTTTCTCTCTATCTTTCTTTAAATTGCGTGATGAAAAGCGTCAAAACTTCATCGCAAAATCAACCTCGATGTATCCGCGCTCACCCCTCACCCACACCGTTAGAATAATATCTGAATTATAAATATAAAAGATTTGAAAACAACCTATTTTAGCTTTATAAAATCCCCCATCTTTTTCTCACGCACCATTCTTGTCTTCCAATTTTCAAACCTAAAACACTTCCATCTCCGATCTACTGAAACCATGGCATCACCGGCGCGTGAAGAGCACGTGTACATGGCAAAACTCTCCGAACAAGCTGAACGTTACGAAGAAATGGTCGAATTCATGGAAAAAGTCTCCAGATCACTCTCCGACACCGAAGAACTCACAATCGAAGAACGTAACCTCCTCTCCGTCGCCTACAAGAACGTCATCGGTGCTCGCCGTGCTTCATGGCGAATCATCTCTTCAATCGAACAAAAAGAGGAATCACGCGGTAAGGAAGATCATGTTTCTGTGATTAAGGATTACAGATCGAAGATCGAGAAGGAGTTGAATGACATTTGCGACGGGATTTTGAAGCTCCTTGATTCAAAACTTGTTCCGTCTGCTTCGTCTGGTGATTCGAAGGTGTTTTATTTGAAGATGAAGGGAGATTATCATCGCTACCTTGCTGAGTTTAAAACTGGTGGTGAACGTAAGGAAGCTGCTGAGAGTACACTTAATGCTTATAAAGCTGCTCAGGTATATAGTTTTTGTTCATTCAATCTAAACTATAAGATGTTGATTTAGATATATATATATATATATATATGCAGTTGCTTTGATTTTTTGCATTTTGATATGTAGATCTGCTGGAATAAGTTAGGATCTGTACAAGTGTATTGATTTGTTATCAGTGACTCTAATGAGTAATGTAAATTTGAATTTGTTAATTAGGACTTGAGTAATGATTTTAATTTGCTCATTTTAGTTGTAGTTGTGTGTTATTGTTCATATTACTTTTTGCCTCCTTTAAACAAGCTAGTTGATTGAATTGTGCTCTGGCAAAAATATAGCAATTTTAGGCAATTTAATTTATAAAACATTGTTTTCTATTGATTGATCTGTAATGTAAAGTTTAATTTTTGTAGGATATTGCAAATGCTGAACTTGCCCCAACACACCCGATCCGTCTAGGATTGGCTCTTAACTTCTCGGTGTTTTACTATGAGATTTTGAACTCACCGGACCGTGCATGTGGTCTTGCCAAACAGGTATAAAACTGTAAATTTGTAATCATATCTTAGGCTACGTGCCGGTAGGGAAAAAGAATAAAAGATTTATGTTCCATTGTATGCTTTTGCCAGGCTTTTGATGAAGCCATTGCTGAATTAGATACTTTGGGTGAAGACTCGTACAAGGATAGCACTCTGATCATGCAACTTCTTCGTGATAATCTTACTCTGTGGACATCTGATATGCAGGTATAACATAAAATACGATTTTTTTACCTCCATTTATTTTAGTTTAGCATATGCCATGAACAAGTAAGATGTAAGACATTACAGCTAAAACTTTTTGTGGGATTTGTTGGTGTGCATTTGAAAATGATTATGTTAATTGTGATATAAGCAACTTATATCATGTAAGTAACTTAACCTTTTTAAGTAGTAGATTGGAGGTGCATTTCGAAAATGATATTGTGATATAAATTATCTGGCATTAAAATTCAAGTAATAGACTTTGATAAAAACAAGTAGGATTAGATTGTATGTGGCTGTGCTTATGCTTATTGAAGCTGTATTGTGAACTTGTGATACGTTAATGAGTTGTTTTGAGGGCATCTGGAGCTTCTTATCCCAACTCCTTACTAATTGTTTCTTAATGAAATAAGTTGATTCCGACCCAGACTGGTATACGCCTAAAACTGGCCTGGTCTAGTTTTCAAAAGTATGTTTGTTTTTTTTTTTTTGTAATTGCATGCTTATAGATGAATATTGAAACAGGATGAGGGGGCTGATGAGATCAAGGAAGCTAGGCAAAGTGAGGAGCAAAAGGAATAAACATCCATTTATTTTTATTAGAAAAAAAAACTAGTTTGCCTTTTCTGGATTGATTTATATTGTTATTATTGTCAAGTGTGCTGTTGAATTGAATCGAATAGTTGCCTATGCCTTTTCAAGTCAATTTATGCTGTCGTGTGTTTCAACAAATAAGTTGCAAAAACAACTTTGTTTTAATAGGCTGAAAGCTTATATCTGGTTTCAGTTAGCGTCCCAAAGAGAAGACATCCTAGAAAACAAGTGTTGTGTTGTGTCTTGCGACGAAGGGGTTTAAATCTTACATGGTATAGGTTGTGACGTTGTGGTGTTTTAATTCCACCTATAAGATCTAAAAAAGCTAGTTGTAAAAAACTAGAATGAACAAGTAAAGCTATGCAATGATGCATTGTCTATGAATGGTTTTATCTTTGTAGCGGCTTATGTGAACTTGTTCTTGTTTGTTGTCTGTCTTTAACTCTTAGTAGTTAGTACCACCAAGATTATTTTGGTTTGAATGTGATTCATGATTCAAATCTAGGAAACTATAAACTTATAAAGTACTATAAAAACATAAACCGTTAAATTGACCAAACCAAGTTGGGTGATTTGAAACTTAGCATTAAACAATCTAAAGGCGTAATTATGCTTTTTAAAGACATAAGAGAATGTTGTTTCAAAAACACTAAAACCACAAACCATTAGAACCAGTTAATTAAGCTAACCCGACCAACATGGTTGCCGCTAGTGGTTATGCTTGGTGTTTTAGTCAAAGATAGTCGAATCGAATCATAAGCATCCCTACAAGCTGAAAAGCGGCATGGCTATTTTTACATGTAGCAATAGCATGATGACAAGCGTTAGTGCATAAAAAGTCAAGAGGGGACCAGTGGAAAGGGTAGAATTTAATGCTAGATCTGCATGCATTTGCAAATACTTTTCTTCAAAACAATCTATACCATGTGCATGTGTGAAAACAAACACGACCCGGTCTATGCTCTATAATAACATTGCAATGCAATGCAATGCTATCTTTAGATTGAAGCTCATTAAATGTAAGCCAGTGCCTTCAAATGTTGACCACTTTTGAACAAATTGGATCTGGTAAACAACACAACTGCAAGTTCCTTAATATGATGTTGATAGATGTTTTGACCAAATTAATCTTGTAGTGTTCATGATTAACAAATCTTGAAGTGTTTTTTTTTTTTTTTTTTGGATGTTGGAAACTTGCAATAATTGTGATTATGATTCTATCAAGATTGAAACTTACCATCCAACCAACCATTTAAAAGTTTTGACTGAAAATCAAAACTTACAATCCAACCAACCATTTAAAAAGTTTTTGACTCTACTATACAATATTCATGATTACGAAATCCTGAAAACCAAAACTTAACCGAAGATAGGAATGTTTGACCTTCATACGCGGGAATAAAAATATCCCAATGTGTGTATTAAATCCTGCAAGCAAACTGCATACCTTGGTGTATATACTCTAAAAAATCTACTAGTTATTGTTCATATAAATGTGGAACAAAAGCTTCTCCCTATGAAGCCTAACAACAAAATCTTACAACCCACCTAGTAAAAAGTGGAGGTTTTTCACTTTAAAAAATGTTAAGAGAACCACAAAAGTATCCAATAACTAATAAGATTGTGCATAAAAGATAATGATACAAAACATAGGAGATTACATGACCACATTCAATTCAAAGCACTAAACAATGCAATTGGCTTTTCTAAACACCCTACTCATAAAAAGCATTCAAATTGCTTTACTTTAAATGGTAAAACAAGACAACATCATATCAAATCACCAATAAAATGTTAGTTCACACAATTAAATCAATAAAAGTATAAACCAATAATAATAACAATAATTCTAAAAAAAGATGCATTAGTGACATAAAATTGTTTACTACAATCAATATTGATCAAAAGAAACAAACTCAAAACAAAAAAAAACTAGGGTTTCTTTTTACACAATCTCAACAATAACAATCCATATTCATGTACACATGATCCCATTTTCCCCAATTTTAATCATAAACCCTAATTTTGGCACTTACAATTTTCCCCCAAATTGATTGAATCAAATCAAATCAAATCATCCGACTGATTTCCATCTAGGGCTTGGTGCCGGAGGATTCGGTGACAACGGCGTTAATTGCTGAAACCCGAATTGATTCGTCGGAGAAAATGGGAATCTCGGAGATAACATCGGCGGTAAGCATCCAAACGGCAGCGGAGACGACGGCGCCGGAAAGTCCGGCGCCGGAGAAGAACTTGAAGGTTGAAGTTGCGTCACCGGAGGTTGAGTAAATCCGGTGACGTTTGATTGAATACACCGCATGTAAGCAGAGATCGGTGATTCTGCCGCCGCGTGCACCGTTGGTAACGGTGGGAGCGGCGACAGTGGCTGATGGTGGTGTTGGCGTGGAAAAAAATTTCCACCAACACCACCTGCTGGTCTGAAGCTAGGGTCTGATGACATGTTATTGTCAGACCCTAGCTTATTAGACACCATCAGGTGCTGTTTTTGAAACAAAGTTTCTGAAACAGCACTCGGCCGGTTACAGATGTGTTCCAGTGGAGGTGGACGGATCCTCTGTAACCGGGAGCTTTGAGGCTTTACGGGTTCTCCGGCGCTTGGTTTTTGAACTTTTTCATGCGCCGGAGAACCAGTGAGCTTCTGAACAACGTCACGGAAGTCGCTTTTGCTGACGTTGTAAACAGGTGGTTGATGTTGTTGTTGGTTGTGAAGAAGATTTGAAGGTTGAGATTCATCTAAAATCAGTTGTGGTTGATGATGATGAAGATGTTGATGATGGTTATCAAATTCAAAGGGTTGTTTTCTAAGAGGGGGTTTTGAAATCTTGTGTGAAAGTTTATGAATTTGTTTCAAGTAATGATCTTTAGTAATAGAATCAAGATTAGGGTTAGGGTTAGGGTTTGTAGTAGAAGAAGATTCTTCTTCACCAGATGAATGACAGCTTTTATCCATCATTCACATACACACACTGAACAATTCTCTCTCTAGATCTATCTTTGTTCTCTCTCTATATATATATTTATGTATGTATGATATTTGAGGAGATGAGATGATTGATTAGGTTGTGGGGAGGAAAAGTTTAAGTGAAAACAGAGTATAATGTAATCAAATCTAATATGTGCTAAAAAACAGAGACAGTGAAACACTATTTTATGAAAATAGATGTCTTTTAAAGTTGTAGATATGTTTGAAGTGAGAGATGAGGGATAGAGTAAGGGACACCACATGAATTTTGTATACTTTTTTGACACCAATTTTGTCTTCCAAGTGGAATAATAATAAAATTGTTTAAAATACAATAACATACCACGAATTTAGATACTATACACTTCAAATATCATAAATAGAAGGGAGGTAAGGCTGATAATTGGATAATCTGTTTAGACATTATAAGACTTATTAAGTAAAAAAGTACACAATTTAAATTTTTAAAACTTTAAAATAATTAAAACTAAGAGCGTATAGTTTATCATTTCTCATCCTTGATACATAAAACATATAACTGTCACGTTCAAACCATGAAAACCACATGTTAAATGAGTCATTTTCATGTTTGATACTTGTGTTACTCGCGCGGCCTTTAACCTATTAAACATGATAAGACACGATTTGTCAGCCCTAATTAGAGCATGTGAGAAACAATATTGCACAACATCATGCGGTATGAGTTGTATACTTACATATCATTTTGCCCTTTGTGTTTGGATTTATTTTCGTTTTCTAATGCGTGACACAATACGATTGTTCACTATTATGTGCGAGATGCAGACGTTGGATTGTGCAGGCCAACCACACATTTACTTATGTATTATGGCCTAACGGGCGAGTGAAAGGTGATTAGAAAATTAAAGAAATGTATATCATATTAACGAAGATTAGTTGTACCATAGAAAACATAGGCATCGCCCTTTAAATTGATGAAGTAGTGTTGTAGCGAGTTAAAAGGTGATGATAAAATAGGTAATAAAGTGGGAAAATATAATTGTGTATTGTTTAAAAAACTCATAAAAAGAGAAAAAAACACAAGAATACACCCCCTTTCTCTTATTGTGCCTCCTTCAACTGTGGTGCCCCTCACGTCTCATCAATTGCGGCCAATCACTTTCTAGTTGTTGAGGTGTTCCCAGTCACGTCTTTGCCACATGATCAACGATGAATGATCATATGAACGTTTGAAATGATGAGAAATGTACAATATATTTAAATTTACATGGAGAATGGTGAGAAACGTAAATATATTTATAGATGGTGCTTCGTAATATTATGTGAACGTTTTAAGTGTTCTTTTTATATGAATATATGCATGTTATATGAATAGTAGCAGGTAAGGAACATTCTATGAAGTAATTAAGGTGAGACTTATGTTTTAAAGACCCAAGTTCATATGTCATTCTTATTCCTTGTGATCTCCAACTACATACTCAGGCAACCACGTTTTACCATCAGTGGACCTTTGAGTAATTTTCCTTAAACTAAAGATGACTTAGAATGATTAAAGGCTTCACACTACGCAAGATATCCTTTAAAGTATAAACATATGTTGCTTATGGCTATTTGACAAAATTTGAATTATTAAGTGCTGAATGGTTTAGAAATCTAAACCATTAAGAGGCTTTTTCAATGAGATAGGCGTTGAGGTAGAAATGCAGTTGAGAGTAAAATTAGTATATGCTCGATTCAGTTTCATTCAGCATATCTTTGTTTCTTAATCATTCAACACTTAACCATTCAAATGTTCTTTTTTATGAAACAAAAGATATTAATACTGATCCAAATAATTAAGCATTAAACTAAAGTATTAAAAATTAAAACAAATAGACCCTTAGTGTATTAACATATGTTTATCGATGCAAAATATTAGAAGCAGGGTAAAAATGAAAATAAAACGGTCAAAAATAGTAGTTAAAGTAGGATCTGAAAAAGAGTGAAATGAAGAGTCATGATTTATTTGGCTTTTAACTCCTCGGGAGTATAATTATTTTATTGCTTTTTCTTTTTCATGTCTTTTGTTAATTCCCATAAACATGGTGTAATCACCTAGACAACGACAAAAAAAAAAAAAAAACTATTTTAGTCATTTACAATTTAATATTTGAAAGGTTTTAAATAATCATAACATGTTATTATAGTGATCGTTTTATATTATACTTTACAACTAGATTTAAGACCATGCCGCGCGTTGCAGCGGCCGGGTCACGCACTTAGGTCTTGCGTATTTGACTTCGCCACGTGTTGAAAAAAGTCTCATGCCCCGTACGTCACGCCGGAAAAAAATAGTGTGTCACATGTTAAAAAACGATGAAATATTGAAAATTAAAGGTCAACACGATAACAATATTAAAGTCGTACTATATGTCAAAGTAGTGTAAGAGAGCAAAGTCGAAAACCTTATCATGGGCTAAAATGACAATTAGTAAAAGTCGTACAATGTGTCAGAGTGGAGTAAGAGATCAAAGTGAAAAACTCATCAGGAGCTTAAATGAAAATTAGTAAAAATTGGGGACTAAAACCGTCAATGCATTAAAAGTCGGGGATTAAAACCGTTAATACGTTAAAGTAAGAAAAAGTTGAAACGCGACGTGGCGGGACGGGAGAGGCAGGTGCGAAGTACGTGATTTCGTCACACGTGAATTTTTATGTTTCGTACATTCCGCTGTAAAGTCGTAATGCGACATATATTAAAAGACCGAGATATATCCAAATTAGAGAACATAATGACAATTAAGTCAAAGTCGTAAATATCTCAAAGTAGAGTACAAGGTAAAAGTTGTAGATTGTCAAAAAATTTAACGTGACGTTGGCCTACACATGACGAAGTAATATCGTTTTATTGAGTAAAAAACGAAACTTTGACGTGTGATAGTGTCGTTAACGTGACAATTCATCTAAAAAAACTTAGCTTTATGTACGTAAGAAAAAGCAAAAAATATGATGTTGGGGCAAAGAATCGAACACACGTGCTAATTTAATGTGCTAACAAACCACCAAGCCAAACTCTACTTTTGAGTTATAAGTCAAATTCAATTATATATAACATAAGACAATGTCGAGTTTTTCACCACCGACCTTGCCTTTTAGTAAGTTATAAAATTAAATAAAGATTTGGCATCGTGTTTTGACGATTAAGTTTATTAAGTATTTAAGTTTTATGTATGTGACATTGTTTCACGAGTTAATTAAAAAAGTTTAATGTTTTTCATGTTACGGTATATATAATGTATTGTATATTAAAAGATGTAGACATATATCAAAACGATGACTAAGTTAAAATTAATTAGTCAAAGTCGTTAATATGTCAAACTAAAATATTAAATTAAAGTCGTTAATATGTTAAACTAGATTATAAGGTTAAAGTTATAACATGTGAATTAGAGCAAGATATCATGAATACGTCCACCCTAAAATTTATTTTATTTGTTGTCGAGAAATAAAAAATCTTTAATTCGGTGTTGCAAGAGATAACACGTACTTATGCTACAAAATCATTTCAATTTACATAATTATTTTTTCTAAACAAGCATGGTGTGCCACATAGAAAAACTAATTAGGATTTAAATCATGCATTTATTTATATTATTATGTAACTAGTTTAGTGTCCGTGCTACGCTCGGGAACACAATTCAAGTGATGCTTTTAAGGATTTCATAAATGTTCCATTCAGTTTTGAAACAAAACCGTGGTAAAACGGAACACATGATATATTTTTCAAAATTAGATTTTTAGTATAACAATATTATACTCAAATTAAAGAGAATAAAGTGTTTAGTTTTATGGTGTAGTTTATTTTTTTTATAAAAAAATCATATAAAAATGTTATGTATATTTATAAAACACTGAGGTCTTTAATTGTATGTTATTATTAACTTTATCTATAAGTTTCATTTTTAAACCCTATAAAATATAAACCGACTCATGTACACCCCTTGTAGTAAGGGTTAAAAATATAAATACTATTAAATATTTAAATTTTTCAGAATTCTCCAAAATATTAGAGGACAAAAAATGTAATTAGTTTTATTATAATAAATTATATATATATATATATTTTAAATAAAAAATCATTATTGTGAGATAATCTCTCAAATAATGCCACATAAGCTAAAAGCTATAAAAAGATGACACATAGGATTTTTTTGTTTTGCTTTATTATATAAGGATTATTTCAGTTGATCGTAAAAATAAGATAAAATTAAAGAAAAGAAATCTCCTTAAAACAACCTTGATTGACATGATCCATAAACATTTTCCCCAACATTATACTATTTTAGAAACTATTTTTACTTAGATCATTCACATATAATCATATAAAACAGAGAATTATTTATATTATTCTTCATTTCATACTTTGAATTAGACTTAAATTCATAATTTTTTGGTTGAATTAGACTTAAATTCATAATTTTTTGGTTGAAGACCATGCATATTTGCCGTTAGACTTATTTATATCAATATATTGGGTGGGAGGTTAGGTCCAACTAAGCATCTGTCTAATAACATCTGAATAATTTTTGAATAACCAGTAAAAATTTGTGTCTTAATAGTTCAAAAAATCCATTATAAGTTAAGTTTTAAAAATATGATGAATTGAGTGAGGTTTTACGATTCAAAAACCACCTCTTAACCATTCAACATCTTTTTATCACTTAATGGTTCAGAGGAATTGAACCATTAAGAGGCTACCAAACATCCCAACAACGCGATTTATAGTTAGGGTCGTAAATCTTCATATGAATTCAACGGGTTGAACCTCATCTTTGATTGGTTTTTTATAGTTAGATAGTCCGGAGCGCCGTTGCGAGTTAACTTCTACTGGTATTCTTTTTCTGATCAAAAGCACTAAAACATCGGTCTTGAGTTCGAAAAATACTTAACAACGTGAATTTTTTTTACAGTAACATATTGATTGCTAAAATAATAAAAGCTAAAGCTGTTACCAGTCAGTTCAATAATTGAGACTAGTAGAAATTAAAAGATAGAAAGTTATTACATTAAAACCAATATACCAATTATTATTATTCATGACAAATTATATAATCTCTAATAGCCCAAACAATCCAATTCTAAAATTAGCCCATTAACCTTATAACCAAAGTAAATGGTCCTACATCAAATTAAATAACAATAACAATAAAAATATAAAATTATAGTAGAAAATAATCACCCCTTTGAATCTGCCGACAAATCAGAGACGGTGACCTAATCCCTCAAATCTCGTCATCCAAATCCATCCATGGCTGAATCTCCTCAAACCAAATCTTTATCTCAGGTATGTATGTATGTATAATCAACTCTTAAAGATTGTTTTAACTAAATCTGATTTATCTTAGTTTCTTGTGTTTTGTATTTGAACTCATGTGATTGTTTTAGCTGAATTTGAATTGGGTTAAAGTTAAAGATTGAATTTTTAATGTTAGTTTATGATTCTTGGTTGATTCTGTGTTGATGTGTTATGAAATTTGTGATGGGTCTAATTAGTTGTGTTAGGAATTGTTTTTTGAAAAAAAAATGTCAACTTTAAGTACATTATTTTGGCTTTTTTGTGTATTTTAAGTTATGTTTTTCATTGACTGAATGTTTTGCTGCTCTGTTTATTCACAATTCTATATTTGATAGTTTTGTTATGAAATGTGGTTCTTATGTTGAGTGTAAGTTGATCTTGAAAATGATAACTTCTAAGTCACATGTAGTAGCTGTTTCAAACAAAAAAGACAAGGTGTATAAATACTTAGGGCTTTTTTTTTTTCGGGTATTAGTGAACATTGAGATGAAGAAAATTAGGTAATTTGTATTGAAATATTGGGAGTTTAAGAAAGTTGCTAAAAATTTCTCTTGGGAAGAATCAAATGGATGGTAGGATTGGCTGTGTTAGCTGTTGTTTTTGTATTCGACATCTAATCTGTAAATCTTTTATATTTTTCTTTCTAAAATAAATTAAAGAAACTAAGTTTTTTCCAACTTCTCTGCATAATCTTTGTTTTAAGCTGATCTGGGCGTTTGCTTTTTTTTTTTCTTAATTTTTGCTTCTCTTAGAGAAATTACAAATACTTGAATTGTTATTCATAGTTTGGTAAGTTTTTGGAGAGCAAGTAATTTGTGCCCATGGATTAGTATTTGAAATTTTGAATAGTTAATCGTCATCCGAACGGTTTTTTGCTTATTGGGAAATTGGGATTTGGGAGATCCGTGTTTGTCGAAATACATGAATTATTTGTTTTTTGGCTTTGCATAAGTAAGATTACACTTTGGGATCTTATCTAATATAGATTTATTAAGATTAACAAGAAATGACCTCAAATGATTAAGATTTAAGGCTGCTGTTTACATGCCTATACATCAACAGTTGCCAACTTGCCATGCTTACTTTTTACGTTTCATTTTAAGAAAGACAACTTACGTTTCTTGTGTTTTCATGTAGGATTATATGCTTAAAAATGTAGAAGAGAAGGTGAATGCAAGTCCCGAACCTGAAGGTAAAAGTGCTGACAAGGATGCTGTTGATGCCGCCCCTGAGCCACCTGTCACTACAGATCCGGTTGAGCCGCCTGTCACCACTGCAGTCAGTGAAAGTGCCCCTGAACCTGTAGATGCTGCTGCTGAAGAAGAAACTGTCGCAGCAACTGACAGTTCTGATAACGATGCCACTGAGGCACCACCTGTCACTACTGAAGAAACCCATGAAAGCACCGATGATGAAAACACTGTTGATGAAACACCTGAGATTAAGGTAACTTTCGCTAGTAGACGTGGTAAAAACGACGATTGGGTAATAGATCATCTTAGGTTGGACCAGGCTCACCTGCCATTGGTTGTTCAAAGTTATAATATGTAGAGTTTGATATTAACTGGGTATCTATGTTTATTGTTCTTTTTGTACACTTAGTTGAGATATTAATTAGTAGAACATTAATTGTACCCGTAATGCACTTAAGATAGCAAATGATATTGGCATGCAAACTTTTATAGCATGTTTGTAACATAAATTTAAGTAAAATTGAAGTGACCCATTTATAAGTATTTGGATTATGAATTATAATACTCACTTATATTTGTACCAATTATATTTAATGTCCTCTTATAAGCTAGTGCTGGTTTCTTAAAGTACAATTTTGAACTTTTAGAAGATATATATGAAGCTAATCCTTTATGATAAACTTAAAACATGATTATGAAAGTATCTTTTTTTATAATAGTTTCATTCTTGCTTTGTAAAAATGTGTTTTCTAACACACAAAAGACATTCATTTAAAGATAATTTGTAGTTGCATTACCAGTTTAGTTGGTCTTAATTCAAGAGTTGTGACTTTTTGCTGATCTAAGATGGGTTGTTTTCTGTAACAGCTAGAGACAGCACCGGGCGATTATCGTTTTCCAACTACAAATCAAAGCAGACACTGCTTTACCAGATATGTTGAGTACCATAGGTGAGGTTACTGCCCTCTTTCCTCTGATTAAAACACACACATACACATCCTTCGTAGTTTCATAATCATCCAAAACACTAAATATGTTATGTTCGTTTACTTATTTATTTATTAAAAAAGATAACTTTTAATAGTTATTTTCACAGAATATTGAATAAGAAAACAATGTTATTACTTGTTACTGTGAATCAATGTTGGCGTGTATTTTTTCGTTGTTTATCTCACAAAATAGGCTCTTACAATTGACTGATTTTATATTACTCTGGATCATTTAAATATGCCTTAATGGGATTTAAAGGGATGTATATTTTGAAATTGTTATTTCAAAATGTTTGTTATTATTTGTTTGTTTTTAAAATTTTATTGTTATATTAATATCAGGTGTGTGGCTGCAAAGGGAGAAGATGCTTCTGAATGTGATAAGTTTGCAAAATATTATCGCTCACTTTGCCCAGGCGAATGGGTATGTTTACTTTCTATTTTCTTTTCAAACTTTACGTCTAATTTAGTGTGGTTGCGTCGTTGCTATAATCAAGAAAACTTGTAGAGACTGTTTAGGTATGTGACAGTTTCTCAACTAGTAAAACGAAAAATCATTTAACTAATTTTATGTATGACAGTCTCTAAAAATGTCAAAAAAACGCTCTGTTGTGTTCAATTTATAACTTGTTAACTCTTGAATTCAATTTTTGTGATGATGCAGATAGATAGATGGAACGAGCAAAGGGAGAACGGGACGTTTCCAGGCCCACTTTAAAACGCCAGATTGCTTCAAACTTTGTTACAGTGAAACGACAAACAATTCTAATAAAACAATTGAGTGAGTCTAGAAACATGTCTGGCATTTGATGCCATTGCTCCCATCTTTTTGTTGTGTGTGATCTTGACATTCACAGGTTTTGTTAACAAGATCAAAGAGGTTCATAAAAATTAAATCTTTTGAATCTTTACAATAATATAAATGTCTGTAATCGTTGTTTGGTTGGCTGAGCATATTGTGTGTTAACAATGATCATACGTTAACTAAACACTTGATTACTATCTCTTCGTGTATAAGACTGATTGAGCAGTTTGAAGTTACAAGAGGCAGCTGAAGGTTATCTGGTTTGGCTGTTTGAGGACACAAATCTGCATGCGATTCATGCCAAAAAACATTCAACTCGCGAGGCGTATTAGGGGTGAGTGGGCTTAATTTGGGATGTAATCAACTATGTGTTGTTCTAAATTTAGCATAGACAGATAAAGGTTTTGAAGTTTGTATCTCCATACACTAATACTCTTGATGTCAAAACCAGTTACCTTATTCAAGTGAGTACTCGAATAATTGGTAGATTTAAACTCTAATAAGGGTGAAAGATACATATCATAATTTTACAAGCAAAATAACAACCTAATTTATAAACACAATATGAACAATAACTATCCAAAAGATGATATCAAAGCAAGCAACTGACCATCACAAAACCAGTTACATTTCTTATTCCATGGGGTTTAACCCATCTGCTGGCCACCATCTAGGTCGAGGAAAACTCAAACCCCTCATCTTGGCACTCTCCAATAAATCAATACTCATCTCATCACCATCATTATCTTTCTGTGTTTTCCTCTCTCCCACCATCTTTAAAACCCGATTCATCGAATTCATAAACGCCTCATGCTTAGAACAATTACTCTTTTTTTTCTGGGTCTTCATTGAAAACGGTAACTTACGTTTCTCTCTACTTACATTCTCTTGTTCTCTCCTAGGTATTTCATCAAACACTTGGCGTGCACTTGTCTGAGGCATTTCATCAAACACTTGGTGTGCGCTAGTCTGAGGCATTTCATCAAACACTTGGTGTGCGCTAGTCTGAGGCATTTCATCAAACACTTGGTGTGCGCTAGTCCGAGGCATTTCATCAAACACTTGGTGTGCGCTTGTCTGAGGCATTTCATCAAACACTTGGTGCGCACTCGTACATGTATTGTTATCTTCAACAACATCACCACTCTTTTCTACAAACCCTCTTCCGACATGCTCACCGGCATCATCCACCGGAATTGGATCCTCTACATTCCGATCAAAATCTGTTATCATTGTTGGTGGTATTTGGCCTTCATTGCTTGAGTTTTGAGAGCAAGAATGGTGCTCGGGAGGTGTGTGGTACTCATCGGAGCTTTCTGGCAGAGTGAGGATTTCAATTCCGGTGGCTTGTTCCGGCGACTCGTCTGCAGATGAAGATGACTGAATGTTGTCAGATGATGGTTTGGATTGACGTGCAAAAGGGCAAGCTTGTAATTTCTCCTCCTGTGAAGTGGTACGTCGGCAGTTGGGTATGATCAATGGACCAAATTTGTCGCCGTCGCCGGAATTCGCCATCTCCGATTAGCCGTTTTTTGCTTGTGTTTTTGTAAATTCAAATTACAGTTTATGGTTATATTTCATGTTGCTGTTTGCTTACACATGTAAATAAATGTCACCGGTTTAAGTGTCTTTTGGTAATGATTTCATACGATATAGTCCGGTTTAAATAATATGGTTGTTTACATATGAGTCATTAAAAATATGGTTCAATCGCTTTCATTAACATGGTATTTAAAGTTTTTAATAACTTAGTTATGGTTTATGTTGCTACAAAGATTATCAAGTTTGGATTAAGGTACTTAACCCTTGACTGGGATACTGATAATGTCGCAAATAACGTTTGCTTCATTGTCTGAGATCTGCAAACAAAAACAAGCGTTAGGCTCATCACAAGGGAGGGTCCCCAGTGATCCACCTCCGGCGTGAGAATCGGTCTCTCAAGCATATATTATAAGCTCAAGTATGCATAGTAAAGTAATAAGCAAGTTAGAGAGTGAGTCAATGAATCAAACTTATTGGTGAAGTCGATTATATAGAGTGGTGAGGAGATCCACTAAAAAAAGTGTTCCCTTCCTTTTATGGGTCGTGGACCTTGTTTTTCTGGATCCTTTTTATGGTGACGGGAAACTTTGTTGAATTGGTGTAAGATATTGACATAGGGATACTTTATATGTCGGTGCTTTATACTGTTCTCTATATGTTCCCAACCTTCTATGCAGACTTTAAATCTTTTCGTGCTAAAAAGAGCCTTCTCCTTTTCTTGAGTTCTTCTAAAGACATGTACCTTTCTCAATTTAGTTCATTTGCTGGTTCTCATGCTCTTTATCCTTCTTCGAGCTTCCTTATAAATGATAAGGAACCATTGTGTCCTTGCCTTCTCTTATAGATGTGGCAAGGGCGTCTATTGTCTTTGGCTATTGTTACATACTTAAACTTATTTAGATTACTTTTTTATGTATTCTATTTCAATATGAGTTATTTTATTATAAAAATTGTATAAAGAATTCGTTAAAAGAAATTTAAACATTAGGTTTAAATTATAAGAAGTATGATTCGCTAAGCGTTACAAAAAAAAAAAAATTATAGTTGTAAGATCATGTGACATGGTCTTTAATTCGGCCTCCTTATAGTGTAATAACACGAATTCGTGCGCACACACGTATGATAGACATAGAAAAATATAAAAATTAGTATCAATCGATGAATATCGTAAAAAATTTAAAAGAATTACCGTTTGTCAACTAGCCATCCAATTAATATCAACATCAATAGCAATTAAAAGGAAAATCTCCGATCTAAACCCTTCGTCGACGCGGCAGTAGGAGGATCTCAACGCTGACGAAAACACCCAAAACGACGTAGAGGCTGAGGTTTCAATCTCAATCCTTACACCATTGAGTGTAATGACATTGTACTGTAGCAAATATACCATAGCCTTTATACCAATCGTCGTCCTAAAAACACCCCTTCATCTTTTTTTTTATACGGCAAACTATATCTACTATTCATTACACCACTAAAAGGCAATGTCTTTACCAAGTGGGCTAGCCCCACATTGGCAAAACCCTTCATCTACGTATCTTTGTTGCTGATTCGCGCCCTCACTTGAGTGTCTAGCATATGCCTACTACGAACAAAATATTTACACACACATCTACGCGTCTTTGTCACACCAAATGGTCTTTAATTTATGTCCTCACTTGAGTGTCTATAATACTACGAACTTTGTGATATGTAAGATAAAACTTAACATTAAGTCGAATATTTATTGTTGTCGACCAAAAGTTCTATTATAACAATATTGAATAAAGCTAAAAACGAGAGATTGCAATCAGTAGAAGGAAGAATAGTTTTATAAATTGAAAACAGAAATTAAAGAATAAGAGCAAATGAGAGATTGAAGTTCCAAGTGCAATCAAGCTTGAGGCATGATGCTTAGACTCAAATCATCTAAGCTAATTCGATTATAGTGCGACAAATGAGCCAATTTAGCTCACGACTCAACTTGTTTACACCTCAACTCATACTCTAATAATCAGATAACTCTTCGTGCAAACGGTTTAATGCTATAATAATCTTGTTCAATCTTTAAACCCTTCTACTGGCCACCATCTAGGACATGGAAAAATCAAACCCCTCATCTTTGCACTCTCCACAAAATTAATATCCGCCCCATCATCATTATCATCTTCCTTACACACCATCTTCAAGACCCGATTCAACGCATCTTTAAACCCCTCATGCTTCCAACACTTACTCTTTTGCATTTGCATCTTCATTACAACTGGCAACTTACGTTTCCCTAAATTACTATCCTCCAATTCCCTTTCAGACATTTCATCAAACACTTGGTGCGCATCCTCTTCAATCGAACTTATCACCTCTGTTTCAAAAGCTTCAGTTTCAATTTCATCAACCCCATCATCCACATCAATCTTCTCAGTATCAAAATCATCTGTTTCCTTACCCAAATCCACAATTTCATCATCCAATCGATCAAAATCTATTATACCACGGTCATTGATGGAGTTATGAGAATAATCTTGTTCTGGAGGTGTTTCGTACTCATCAAAACTATCCGGCAGAGTGAGCATTTCGATTCCGGTGACTTGTTCCGACGAATCATCTGGAGATGAAGACGACTGAATGTTGTCTGATGATGCTTTCGATTGGCGTGAGAAAGGGCAAGATTGTAATTTTTCATCCTGTGAGGATGTACGGTGGCAGTTAGGGATGATCAGTGAAGCAAATTTGTCGCCGGAATATTCCATTTCCGAGTTATCGTCGGAAGTTTATACGGCGGTTTATTTCTTTGTGTTCGGATTTTAATAAACATTTCCCGCCTTTAATAATTTTGTTTTTTCATTACGTTTCCCGCCTTGAGTTTGTTTAAATCTTTGCATGATAATACAACAATGTATTTATCTTAAAAAAATGAAAAATTATTGTTAAACTAAAATTAGAAGCGATGAAATAGACCGTGACTTGAAACTAGCTTGATAATAATTGGCTTGAAACTGATTTGTTTAATAAACAAGCCGAGCTTGTTGGTTTGTAAATAAACAATGTGAGCTTAAGAGCTTTAGGTTGAAATATGTATACAATTCCGTGTGTTTAGAGAGAAAAAAACGAAAATGTATAAAAATACACGTGTTTTTGTCTTATTAAATTTGTTTTGAAAACTATGATTATTAAAAGAGAAAATATGATTAAATTTTGTTTGTTTTTTTATAAAATAATTCTTCGTGGTTTAGAAAGTACAAAAACGAGGTAAACATCGCTTTAAAAAAGAAAAACTAGGCATTTTTTCTCATTTTATTCGTAGATCTTCTTAACATGTCGTGTTAGACAATACAACAATCTAAAAAAAAATATAAAAAGCTTGATGATATAACCGAATAATTTTATAATTTTTCTTATAGAAATATATAACAAGCATAGTCAAGATGAATTTTATCGTGAGGGTTCTACAACTTTTCTTATACAATTAATGTGTATATTGCTGTTAAATTAAATATAGAAGTTTTGATGAAATAGATTGTGACTTGAAACTAGGTTGGGCAAAAAGTTACGAGAATATGTTTTCGTTGCGTGTTCGTTTCTAATTCCTTGCCGGAAGCCCGTTCCATTTTAATAAAATAATCTAGTGTGGTTGAAAAAAGCAAAAACGAGGTAAGCATCGCTATAGTAAAGAAAAACTAGCAATTTGTTTTCTTTTTCTCGTCATAGTTCTCGATCGATCTTCTTATTCTTACTAACAATTAATGGTCATCAATTTATACTTTGTAACATGATCAGAAACACTAGCTCTTTCTAACAATCACATAAAAAACATGACGTGTTAGACAATACAACATTTAAAAGAAAATAAAAAGCTTGATGACATAAGAAAGGAGACGTCAAGTTAATTCAATTAAATAAAAAAATATTATTTCATAAAATTTCTTATAGGAAATAAGAAGCACACACTTGAGATGATTGTTTCGTGTCGAATATTCAATTTTGGTTGGAACAATGGATTTGGAAAAATAAAAACAGTTAGGTAGTTTATCTTTAATAAAGGTAATAAAACTATTTTAAGTTACATTTAGTAGTTACGTAATGGATTAGATGTGTATATATATCCTTCAAAAAGGTGTTCAAAAAAGTTTTATTAGTTAATGGGAAAGTACACGAGTGATCATGAACAATAGTGTAACGTGCGTTTGAACCACTTTTTTGTGGCACGTTTTTGAACTTTGTGGAAATTTTGAAGCTATGATGACTTATTATAAAAACAAAAAAAGATGAAACATCAAACACTTTGTTTTGTTTTTTCATATTTAAGGCAGACAAAACAATGTGGGGATTATATAAAATACTATTGTTGTTTACTAAGTGTTTTTTCTTTCTTAATTATATAAAAAGTCTATAAAGTCTTATATGTACACATTATTAGGTCTTAATACCTTTAACCGCGTATGTAGCCAGCTCACGTTAATGAAATGGCATCTGAACAGAGGAATGTAGCGTAATGCGTTTGTGAGTTAAAGATATTAATGCACGTACCAATCGATGGAGTCGTATTGCCTTCCGTCTCTTTTACGCAATGTTCCCGAGTTTACTTTAAGAGAAGAAAAGAAAAGAAATGAGAGGAAAAAAAAAGCTAGTTGTGTTCCCGAATTTTATTAAAGGAAGGAAAAGAAAAGAAATAAAAGAAGTTGTGTTCCCGAATTTCATTAAAGGAAAGAAAAGAAAGGAAATGGAAGGAAAACAAGAGGAAAAAGGAAGAAAATTCTTTCCTTCCAAATCGGAAGGAAATGGAAGGACGGAAAGGGAAAGGAAAAGAGGAGAAGAAGAGAAGAGATGAGAAAGGAAAAGATTTTTTTTCCTTTCTTTTCCCTCGTTAACCCATCTAGGGAACATAGCGTAAGGGTCAAGATGTTACAAAACGGTTTACGTGTCCAAAAACACATGTATTAGGTTTATATGATTTGAATAGATTAGTATACGCAAAAGAAACATAAACCCAAAGTAATATACATAGTTTGTTTGGAGTTAGAATGATTCAACAATGCACAAGAATTAATTATGAAAACTTAATCGCGATACTAGTATTTTTCAAACATCAAAGCCAACTTACAATATACTATTGAGAAATTAATACTTTGGTAGTTTGATTACTTCCTGTTATTAATGCGGATATCGTTTGTATTTGACTATCTTTATGTATTATATATTTTTTATATAATATATGTGTGTCGTGTCAAGCTACAAAATCAAAGATGTAACCTTAAACCATTTTTATATAAATGCTTGCTTTGTATCTTTTTTTTCCTTAAATTATCATCTATTTCTGTCTTCTTCACGTTACCAAAAAACAAACTTTTATAGACGGGACTATAAAGTAAAAATCGATGGTCATCGGTTAAGTGATCAAATCACTGTACCTGGTCAGTAGTCGCAGCTTAACCAACAAAGAAAGATATTTTTCTAGTTATGTCATGGATTACTGACATAATACTTCAGATAAACTTATTTTTAATTACTATTAGTAATATTTGTCTTTATTGACGAACAGTTCTTCACGTAACTTAAGTAACGGTGGATCTTTTCAAAGCGTCTCGATCTCATGCATGTATGCTTATAGGAAATTAAGGGCACTTATTGGTGAAAATTAAAGATCTAGATGATGATGAGTATCCAAGAATTAGAAGAAAAAACTAGAAAAGGCAATTAAGTTAATTTGTTGGTCAAACGTGATGCTTTCAAGAACGATATGATAAAGATCGACACCATGTGTAGTAATTATGTTGAAGTTAATATTGATAATATGTAACTAGAACGAGTAAAGGATTTGACAAAGACCCTGACTAATTCATATTCATATATTTATATATACGAATACATAAACAAATAAATTTATAATTTAGATGGTATATGTTCTTGCCATAATTATAAAGTCAAATAATCTGAAATTCATGCTAGTATTTATGTTAAATTAATTTTATGTTATCGTTGCATTATATATCAAGTTAGTTACACATGTATTACACGGGTTGAAAACTTAACATGATATATATTAAAAAGAATAATAATATGATATTTTGACTATATTTAATATTTTTTAAAATTTGATTAATGTGTTTTTAAACAGTTTGCATTGGAATCAAAAAGTAATAACGTTTTTTAAACCATATTATAAAATATTGGTTTAATGTTTATATAAAGAATTAGTATATAAAATGTCAATCAGAGTTATAATTCAATCTTTTATAAAGAAAAAAAGAAAAGTATATAAATATTTAATTCAATTTATATGATTTTAGCTAAAATCACTACTAAAAAATGAACCTATTGTAATTTTTTTATAACCTTTTTGCAACCTTTTTTTTCAAAACAGTTGCATTAGAAGAAGTTGCATTAGATCTAATGCAACTTTTTTGTTACCTATTGCAACTCTTATTTAAAGAGTTGCATTAAAAAAAGATTGCATTTGAATAAAAATTGCATTATGTAAAAAAAAATAGTTGCATTATGTAAAAAAACAGTTGCATTATGTAATAAAAAAGGTTGCAATTGATCTAATGCAACTTCACCTAATGCAACCTTTTTTTACCAAAAAAAGTTGCAATAGGCTTATTTTCTTGTAGTGAATATAAATAAAAATGACATTACTTTTTATGATTCATTATCCAATTAAATACTTTCCAAATATAGTAAAATACGAATAGATGATCACTATTTTATTAGAGTGACGTTGGGAAGATTATTATCTTTTTTTTAAGGAGAAATACATTACAATCTGCTGACAGCAGAACTAGAGCCTCTGACATAGTGATCGATCCTAACACAAGTATTATCTATTGGCCACTAACCCTATTGATGGAAGATTATTACCTAGATTAGTGAAATGCGAATACATGATCACTAACTACTTTCTTAGTGAAACTTGTAGCATCGATCTTTGCCAGTTTTGCAAGAAGACTCGTGAAGAGTGACTATTGACGGGAGGCCAAAGAGTGAATATAATTAAGCGGTGTTTGTTAACACCCACTCTAACAATCATAATAATTGTGTTTGTGTGGTGATACCTCTCTAACCTTACACTATTTATAACTAGTGTTTACCTTTCAAACTTAATAAAAATAACAAAAAAGAGTTCTAAATTATAAGAAAATGATTACGAAAGTTAAAATAAGATGTTACTCTATGCATATCTGTTTTGCTAGATTTTTACTTATTAGGGTGGTGCAAATGTGTCCACAAGGTGATCTCACAAGATGGAGACATCTAATGAAAATGTGACATGTGGCTCCACATTTTCTCAACTCTTTCCAACCCTTGGAAAGAGTATTTCACAAGATGGATTCATCCAAGATTGCACAATAGAAACATACAATTCATGCATAGTTGCACACCTAGGGGCTAGCTAGGGCACCACCCAACAAACTTGCCGAGTATTTCAACGAGTTCCACAACTTGTCAAAAACCTCACAAGGTGATCTGATCGGATCCGGTATACCTTCCTCGTCAAATTTGTCTTCAACTGACGCGCCGTACGATCCCTGTGGCCTTACATCTCTTCCCGAAAGTTTCATAAAAAATTAATTTCAAACCTAAAGATTTCCCTTTAAAATATGGATTTTCTTTCATTATTTTTTTTAATTGAAGTAAAAGTCGACTTTTTCTGTAATTATCACTATAAATAAGGTAACAATATATTTTCAAGATTATTCATTTATTTTACATTTGAATGATAATAGGAAGTAAAGTCAATAGGAATCACATTACAAGCAAAATCAAATTCAATTTAATCGAACACCAACCATAATTTTGGTAGAATGACAAAATATACTATTGAGTATGCAATGTATTGTACCAAACAAAAGTATTTCAATAACACAATCATAAGTAATAAAAAAAAGTTAAATCATTGTAAACATTTTTTTTTATTTTAACACTAAAAAAAATGAAAACAAATGTATTAAATTAAAAACGAAATATATTTACAAAAACCATTGTAAAATCAAATTGGATTTATGAAATTAACTAAAATGCTTAAATAACATTAATTCACACTTGTTAAGTTAGATTTATTAAATTAAAAAATAATTATCTTTCAATGAAAAAAAATTACATGACAAGGATAAAAAGAGCTAGTATGCATTGACGGATAGCTAGCCACTCCCATAAAATAATCTATTTTCCCTTAAAAAATTATATTTTGTCGGATAAAAATATTTTCCACAAATATGAACAAACTAATCAAATATAACCTAACAACAACGAAATTAAATATCAAATACCGTCTCCAAGAACCTTGGAATAACGTTAATTAACACATATATGATGTAAACTAAAGATACATTGATCAATGATCAATTTTATTATTTTCTGGAAAATATATACATGGATATATATATATATGATCATATGTTTATTATCTTAATAAACAAATAAAGAATGATTTTTTTTGTTCTACAATATTGATTCATTCACGTACAAAAGGTTTTTCTTTTCTCCAATAAAGAAAAAATATGTTTGAATATAAAGTTGAAGTCAAACCCTCTTGGCAAACATTTCTCTCATAGTTTTTGAATGCATCAACTTTGACCAAAATCCACTTTTCTTCCTTTGATCATCATCTCTAATCCTTTCACCAACAAAAGCCATGGATTTGCTCTTCTTTAGCTTGCTCGTCAAGAAATTAGAAGCACGTCCCTTCCGATAGCCATGCATGGGAGACGTCGTATATGACAAGGCACCAGATGAAGAAGAAACTGAAGAAATTGAGGAGATTGAAGAACTAGACGACGAAGAAGCGCATGTGATAACCCGTGATGACGATCTTGATATCTTTATTAATCTTTCTCGTAAACACAACGAACAAATCCCAGGAGACTGCTCATGTTTCGGGTGTTTCTTGCATTTGCTTGAGGATGATGAGGTTGATGGTTTTCTTTTGTTGTTCATCTTAATTTATGGGTTTGTTTTTAGGGTTTATTTTTGCATTGGTAATTAATTTGTGTTGTATTTATAGAGTTTGAATGTTAGGGTTATGTTGCTATGAGGGTTCAAGGTAGTTTCCATGTGATTTGCATTAAAATTACTTGTTTGACCATTTGTTGCAAGTTTTTGAAAAGTCTTGTTAGATGATGAGGCTACTTTCGGTCGACTTCAATATGATGCACGTACGGCTCCAATGAGTTTTATTTTAACCGAGCTTTTACCATTTCTCGAACATCTTTAACCCTTAAACCTTTGCTACTTAATAACTTAACATCTCATTTTGTTTAGATTTTAATTAAATCTCGCGATGTCCGACATCTTATATTCTTTTTTAAATGTGTAACGAAGTTGATGTCTAAGTTATTACGACTTTAAACCGCTGTCTAAATTACTCATGAAGCATCGCTGTCCGAGACATTACATTTTTTTATATCTAAACCTAATGATGTTAATTTAACGAATGCAATGTGCACAACAAACTGAAAATACGTATAATACTATAATGTCACGTGCGGCCATCACACATTAATGTCATTATCGTAATTCGTGTAACTAAGTCATAGATAAGATGTCCTCATAACACACGTCAAAATCCTAGTTAAAATTATAATTAACAAAAAGAATAAAAGTTTTAAGTATAATTAAAAATAAATAGATATATTATATATATATATCTTTTTTCAAACACACAATTGGTTTGTCAAACTCTCACATTTCGTTCCTATGCATCACAAATTACGAATATGGAAGGATGCACACCTCAGTCATATTTTTAGATACGTCGTATACTCATCTATTACAGTTTAATTTTCTACGAGTGATGCTTCTTTTAACTTTACGATCTCAAGTGTTCTCTTATTTACATTGATATTTGGTTATTTGATTTAAACATTCGTAATTATAATAGTATAAACTAACACATTCATTATCATCACTGTCAACTTAACGTTTCACTTGCCGGGTGTCACTCCGCTTTTATACATATGGCGTTATTATCTTATGTGACATGTTTATGTAGCATAAAAACGAAGTGGCACAGCAAATAAAATATATTAAGTTGAAAGTGGTAAAAGTGAAGGTGTTGATTGAAAGTGACATCGGTCAATTCCACATATTTAAAAATATTAAAATTCAATAACTAACATTTTATAAGAAGCCGTAATAACTTCATACAATTCTGGTTATCTAGCTAGCTTACCACGTCAATATAATTATCGGGTCGTCAGGATAAACAACCGCCATAAGTCCATGACGTGGCTATATTTAGAAGTGAATATATATAAGAAGCGAAACTCAACTAATATTTCACTTAATTTCCGGATTTTATTTTGTAAAAAAGTCGTTATCTTTCCCACCGACTTAAAAGTCAATTTTTTTTTCTCTTTGCATCCATGTTTACTTGTTTAAGTAATCTTTTTGTTTATTCTTATATATTTTTCCCCTCTTTAAATATATCTTGTTTTATATAAAACTTTGAATTGAGAACATTATAACGAGGTCTTACCATTTCAAACAATGAATTTGGGGGTTTTAAATTGCTAGGGTTGAAATGAAAATAGCTGAATTACAGTAAGTTAAAAATCTTAACTTTAACCAATTACGCAGCAGAGGTCATAACTTTTTAATTTGTTTTAATAGTGGGCTCCCGTTAAAAGACATGTAACTCCATTAAGTTTTTTTCGAATGTCAAACTAATGCTTTAAGATTTCTGTACGGTAGGAGGATACAAATCGATTGATGTAAAACTTACCTCGAAACACTGCTCCAATCATAATTTTTCGAAACGGTAAAACTTACACCGATTGAAGCATTGTTTCATCATTTGGAGCCTGGTTCGTTGTAATTTTTACATAAATCGATTTGTATTTTTCTCTCGATCAAAAGCCCTAATGCATTAGTTTGATAATCGAAAAAAGCTTAACTGCATTAACTGTTTTTTAACAAGAGTCGTATATTAAAAAAAGCTAGAAAATTGGGACATGTACCATCCAATAGATCAAAATTCAGATTTTTTAAATCTAATTTTCCTACTTTTTAATTTTTATTGAAACTTAGTTGCTTTAACTTTTAAGTTAAACTATATGACAATAGAGTGGTAGAGCACATCTTTCCAACATTTTGTAGCATTGAATCATTTTCAATACACAATCGCAATCAATTGGTGTCCCTTGAGGGATGATGTTTTTTTAGAGAAAAAAACACATAATTTAGAAGAATCTTATCTTATAATAAATTGCTAACCAATGTCACTACAATGTGCCACTTGTCAACACCACATTCACTCAAATAAATTCATATTATATCATACATTTGTTAGCTTTTTCATTACTTATTTCTATATAAAATTATATAATTTCTTTTTTACCGTTCAAGCCGTGAGTACTCACGGGTGTTAACCTAGTGTAGGTATATAATTAGTTAAGTGCATTAAAGACGTTATGAGTTTGTTTGTGGGCATACCTAGTAAACGATTTGAAGTCAAGCTTGAGTGTGGTTCACGTCCAAAATATTCATATTTTGGAAAAACAATAATTTGGTCATAAAGTCGGCAGTCGGTGTTTAAAAAACAACTTTATTTAATTACAAAAACTTCATTTGTTTTTATCAAGACTGGCAATTTTGATACAGTGATTTGATATCAAATCAATTCAAATATAATCTCATATATTACCATCACTTTCACGTTAAACTTCATCACATAAGCTCTAAATTTGATATCAAACCAGTTAACCATCCGAATATTCCTCGCAATTTGAATACTTAAATTCGGAACCATTTAAATATATCCAGGAAGTTCAATATTGAAACAGGTTTTGTAACTTAATCTACAAAATAAACTTCTTTTCTGTCATGAAGGTCAAACATCTTGAAAAAAATTCCATTTTAATCAAACTATGTTAAGGCTAATAAAGGTTAACCGACTACTTCACAATGCGTGTGTGATGTATGCCCTATGTTAACACTACTTCACAACTAGCCTATATGTGATGGCCTCTAGCTATAGTTATAGTTCAAACATTTCTTGTAACACGCCATTTACTATCATCAAAACATCAGTTCCCTCACATTTCATAGTGGTCACAACACTGTAAAAATATCAATGACAAGTTCAAAAACAAAACTAAAATCTTCAACTTTTTACTGGAAAACAGAATAACAACTTATTTCCTAATCATCCAGGCATCCCTGAAAGTCTATAACTTACTTACCAGCACCAGCATCAGTTGCATTAGCATTGAGAGCACACTGGGAAACATACGGCTTCAGCTGCAGTTTTTACGACTTCAATCAGTAACCCAAACTATATAAATTACAACTTAAAGAGTTTTTGTATTCTATCTTGTGGGCCTTGTTAAGAATAGAGGTGGCAATCGTGTCGAGTTGAATCATTGAACCTAGACACAACCCATATACTAATTTGTGTCAAAGACGTCATCCCTAACCCGAAAACATTTACAATTATGCAGCTTGATCACGATCCATCTAACCCATTATTCTAATCAAGTGGGATAAACTAAAGTTGTAAAACGGGACATGAACGAGTTGGCGGGTTGTAATAATGAGTTAAACGAACCCTAAAAATGGGTTTTGGGTCAATCTATTTAACAATATAAGTTAAAAATGTCAAAAAATAGGTATGTGAGTTGTAATAATTGAGTTAACTGAGTAGTAAATGGGTTGCATGTCAACCAACCTGTTTGACTAAATGGGTTGGTGTGTCGACCAGTTTGATTAAATGTGTTAAATAAGGTCAACCCGAGCACATTCCGTTTAAATAAACAATTAATCATGCAAACCCGATCACAAATTAAATGGGTTAGTAACAGCCCAAAACTTGACTACATTCGTTTCATGTCAACAATTGCCACCCCAATTCAAAAATATAAGCCTAAAAAACACATGCACTTGCTTTACTCCAAAAAAGATTAGGGGTGTCAAGATGAACAGGCCGAGTAACATGTCAAAACAGGTTTGGGTGGAAACATGTCATTTTACAGTACTCGTCAAAACAGTCGATTAGGTTAGGTTGACCCGCTAACACTTCTTTCCTCCATTTAAAAAAAAAAGAAGTCAAAGATGATCAAATCTTCATTCACAAATATAAAGTTTAAATCTTTTGTTAAAAAAAATCTAGGAGGTTGCATGAATTAACATAACAAGCTATATACACTAAAACAAGTATGCATACCTTGAAATCAGTCAAATCTGGAACAACATAGTTTGGCAATTTCTCTTGCACCACAACATATCCACCTACACAAATGTAAACCAATACTATCACTAGTTAATTTTCAAGCATCATTATTGATGAGAATTAAATAGTTCTGTAAACATCCATCCTTGTTTCTTAAAAAAAACTACGAGACTAGATTATACGTCAAGAATGTTACGGACCAAACACAAGAAATCAAGCAAAAGACTAGCCTCGTACTCTGTGAGTAATCTATAAACCCCTCAACCAAAATGGGACAAGTCTCATCCTTTTTAATGGATTCGGACTTTACGTGCATAATTAAGAACATCCAACACACTTTTATACAGAATAAACCAAAGAATTTGCAATAGGGTAACCGGTAAACGAGCAATAAGCTGCAACATAACCCCAGAACATTAGCATTGGATCAAAGTTGATACCTTTACGCGTGTGGAAACCGACTGGTTTACAGTTCTTGCCCTTGTAATAATCACGAGGACCAGTTTTAGAAGTTAAAATGTTGAGTGATGACGTTCGTTTTCTTCTATATGCACGACCTATTCCAAGTATTAATCCCAATGCCATTTTTGCTGTAACAAATGATTATAATAACAATCATACAACCAGAATTGGACAAAAATGATCTAAATTGAATAGAAATGTATCTATAATCGAAACAAACACTCAAATTGTAGCTCTTTTTTAGATCCAAATCGATCGGATTAAGAAACAACAAAAAGTTGAACAGAAATAGAAATTAGCGCAGTTTAATCGTTAACATAAGCTTGCGTGAGATGAAACTTACCAGTAAAATTAACAGTGTTTTAATGGCGATGAGGATTTGAAGATGTAAGGGTTTCGACTAGGGTTTTTGATACCAAATTAAACCCGACATCATAAAACGGTCATATACCTCACAACCCGAATCATATACCCGATTTGAATCAATACTTTAATGGGCCTTGCATAAGTTTTGAACTAAGCCCAACAAAGTTAGGATGTTTGTTAAAATTGTTTAAACACACCTTATTACCTTAATAGACTATAACATCGTTTATAAAAGGTTTGAAAATGAGCGTATTTTAAACAACCGGACAATTTATAGGAACAAAAAGATGGAAAAAGACGAACAATTGAAACTTGAAAGAAGAAAAAAATTCAAACAATTTTATAAAAAAAAAACGTTTGTTATAAGCAACAAGCACTTTTAGAAAAGATGTATTTATTTGTATATTTAAAATGTGTTTTATTAACTAACTAACATAAAATTAATGAAATAATAAAAAAACAAATTAAGTATAAATGATAAAAATACTTTTATAAATTTACTATTAAAAGAAGTCATTTAACAAAGAAGGAAAAATAAGGTTGTCATTGTTTTTGTTAGTATTAAAATTACATAAATAGTCCTTAACTATTAAAACAACTTCGTAATCAAAACAACAACCCTTCAATATGAATGGACCAAACATCCTTATACTTAACAAGACAAAAAGACCAACAAAGTTGGTGTTAGAAGCCGATGCTAAAATAGTTAGAAAATAAAACGTTATGGCTGAATTAAAAAAAGAATTATTATTTTCCGTCAAAACGTTAAAATGGTCAAACCACATGGGTTAAAATAGTAATTTTTAAAAAAACAAAAAGTTTATAACAATGTTTAACTTTTTAAAATATTGTTCCTTCATTGTTGATAAGAATTTAAATATATGGTAAGTCTCATGAAGTAATATGTTATTTATTTATATCCTTCTATAATGTAAGGTCGGTGGTGGCTCTGGCCAACCACCATCGACCACATGTCAAAGTCCCATTGAATGGTTTACTTTTGGTTTTTTTCTTTTTTTTTTTCCTAAAAATCCGACTATTGTTTATGATATATATGTTGTGTTGCGAAGTATATACAAAAGTGTTGCTAAATCAGCTGGTCTAGGCGTTGCGCTTAGCATAACATTGACTTGAGTTCGAATACTATTAGCTATGTAATTTTAGTATTTTTTTTCTTTTGTTTTCTTTGTTTTTAACAGCTTTACACTTTTAACCCATCAACTTTACTTTAACTCTACTTTATCAATGCATATGATAAAGACAAATACACAAAACAGGGACACCGTATCATGCGAACAGGTCTTTTCTCTAGTTTATAAGTATATAACAATGTTTAACTTTTAAAAATTAAGTATTTTACTTTTATGTATTGATTGAAAATTGATCAATAATGTTCCAAAATGAGGTGGCCAGCATGATTCTCCTCTCTTTGTAGTGCACGTTGGAGACGTCCAGTTGGCTCATTTGGTGTAGCCTAGCTACGAATATTTGTTGTCGAATAATTTTTTTATATTTTAATTAATATTATAACTAAAAACGACATATTATTTAGGAGCTAAAAGTAAGTAAATTTCATATTCAAAATTACCTTTCTAGTTTCTACCATACTCACTCCTAACAATAGCAACAATATTATCGTTTATGTTAACAATAGAGGTTTGATTATTTTTTTTTTCTAATTATGGCCTGTATTTGCGGTTATTTGACTTGTACAAACAAATTAGTTTTTTAATTGGGATAATTTTGTAGAAACATAACTAACTTTCAATTTTGTTCCAATTAAGTCACTCAAAGTTTATTTTGTTTCAATTTGATAACTTAACTTTAAAAAGTGTTCTAATCCTAGGTAATTAACTTGACTAATAGGTTAATATTAATTTTTATATTTTTTTAATTCATTTTAAAATACAAAATTAGTTACGGAAATGTTTATAACTTGAAAAAAGCTGTGGAATTTTTTATTAATAGGTTAAACTTGATTTTTATTTTATAATATTCATTTTAAAATATAAATTGTTCACGAAGTATTTTAAAAGATAAAAAAAAGTTGTGAAGTTCTTATAAACATGTAAAAATATAAAAAAAATGTCGTGATGTTTAAGAAATTGCAAAAAAAAAAAAAAAAATTCTAATTTTTGTAAATTTTTACAATATTGAGTTGATATCAAAAGAAATACAAAACGCCCAAATGTTTCTCAAATTCACATAAACGTCCAAATGGGTAAATATGCCCAAAGGGATTTAAAGTTCACCTAAAACACCAAAAATTTATCATATTACGTCAAAAAAGTCAAAGATCCACCTAAAACACTCAAACAAGTAAAAACACCAAAATAAACCTAACGAGTCCAACATCCACCAATATACGCCCAACTGGTCATATTAAACCAAAATACGCCCAAACAAGTCTAAATCACACGCTTAATGTTCTCGTGGGTCACATATTTGAGTCAACTTTTTTTTTCCTACCTTTTTGTTTCACCTCCTTTGGCTGCGGGTCTCTTTTCTCGTTGTTGCAAGACCTTTTATTATGCCCACTTTCTTGACAATTTTGACAAGTCATTTTTCTTCCACTTTTAACCTTATTGTTCTTCTTCTCTTTCTCTGAAGGGTCTCTATTTCTCTTCACTTTTGGTCTTCCGGGCATTCGCTTTTCTTTTGGAGGGAGGGGTTTGATATCATCTGTTTTAGGCCAATGTATACTTCCCTTCAACGGTGTGATACCATGTTTATATGCGTCCTTAAACTTGTCTTTTTTAAACCAGTTACTAACATATGCATCTGGTTCTTTGTTGATGAACACTAAAGCTGCAACTGTATGCCTACAAGGTATGCCTGACAATTGCCATGATCCACAAGTGCAACTTTGTTCTTGAATGTTCACTGCATATGCGTTTTTTTCGCTCCTTACTTCAAATATGTTGTTTCCACCACCAATGACATCATAATGCCTATACAATGAACCCAAAAGTCTATCAAATTCATAACAAAATAAAAAAGTTTTAAAGATATAACCATTACCTTTGTAACTTCTTAATAACTTCTATTTTTTTCTGATTCTAGGACATACTTCGTTTTGATAGCTTTTTGATTTTTTCGACACTGAGAACATTCTGCGCATCACAAATGTTCTAATTTCTTCAAACATACTTATGATAGGCTTCCTTCTTGCGACTCGAATGCTTGAATTAAAACTTTCACTCATTCCATTCTCGAATACATCACATGCCCTACCAACTTCAAAAAAAGCTCTTGACCAAGTTGTTGGATTTCTTTCCATAAGATGATCATACGCACCTTTGCTAATGGTTTTTAGCTCTTCCATTTTCTCTTCAAAGAATTGCTTAGTTGTTGAATTTGCAGCAGCCCAAAACAAACTTTTAAATTGAAGCCCACGATATTTCTTCTTAAAGTTAGCATAGATATGTCTTGTGCATTGTCTATGCTCAGCATTTGAAAATATATCTTTCACGGCCTCTATAATTCCCTAATGAATAACAAACACATAACATTTATGTTAATAAATAGCTAGTAAATAAGTGTGTAATAAGTAAAATACCTTATGTTGATCGGAAATAAAGGTTAGTCCAACTCCATCCTCCATATCAATATCACCCCTCAATAGATTAAGAAACCAACTCCAGTTTTCCTTATTCTCAACAGACACAACTGCCCATGCTAAAGGAAATATATTATTGTTTGCATCTCTTCCAACAGCTGAGAGTAATTGACCACTAATTTTCAGAAAACATCCATCCAAACAAATGACTTTCCTACAACCATCAATCCACCCATTTTTCACAGCTTTAAAACAAATATAAAAACTACTAAAATAAATATCTCCATTTGGCATCGTATCAACGACCATCTTCACAGTACTCCCGGGGTTTGTTTCCAATATCTCTGCTTTATAATCTGAAAGCCTAGCATAATGTTCTTTCAACCCACCATCAAAGTCATACAGTACCTTCTTTTTAGCTCTCGAACATTGACCGATACTCACTCTACATTGATATTTTCTCATCACATCTTGTTGTAACTGCCTTAATGGAATTTCTGGATTTCGAATTATTTCCTTGAAAAATCTCTTTGCAATCCAAGAATATGTTAGAAGAGAGCCCAAATAAAATTGTCGTGAGCATGCATGCTGATCATTGAGCGTCTTTATTTGAAAAGAATCATCATCTGGGACCCTAGAGGCCCAAAGCCTGAATGGACACTTCCACACTTTAGTTTTTTTGCCAGTCTCATCAACATTAGTTTCTTCTATGCCACACCTTACTAGTAGCCTATTGTTATCATTTACCGTGAACACTAATTGGTAACCATTTGCAACACCATAGTCAATCAACATGTCTTTTAGTTGAGATGGACTCTCAAATTTCATTGTTACTATGGGCTTCACTAATTTCCAATCTATACTAGGGTTGTAACAAGGATACACAACACCTTCATCCTCATAATCTTCATCATCCTCAACATCCTTCTCATAATCTTTTTCACTTTCACTCCAATCTTCCACAGAATTTCGCTCAATTTCATCCTCATCATCGTTGTCAAAACATAGTAAATTCAAGAAAGCATCTTTCATAGTAACATCTTCATCTTCTAAGTTCACGGTAACATCTTCTTCTTCTAAATTCACGAAAACATCTTCATCTTCTAAATTCATAATAACGTCATCATCTTCTAAGTTCATCTAACAAATAACAAACAAAATAGCATTGTCATTATATTTGTTTATCAAAAAATATATATTGTTTATCATAATCGTTAATTACTGAGTTTGAAACATATATAAAATATATATTGTTTATCATAGTTAGTATTATCATCATAATAATAAGTAGGAGAAGAAACACATCATCATAATAATAAGTAGGAGAAGAAACACACCTGCTGCTCGATCGGTACCGAAAAAAGATTGTCTTCTTATCATTCGCCATAGTTGTAATCGAACGTGGATAAATTGGAATTGAAATCGTGAATTGTAAAGAGTATGGGATTCGTATTGTTGAACATGGATAAGTAGGGTTTATGAATACGTAAACTGAATTTGTAAAAATAAAAAAATAATCTTTACCTATTATACAAGTCAAATACCTAGGATTAGAACATATTTTAAAGTTAAGTTATGTAATTGATACAAAATAAACTTTGAATGACTTGATTGGAACGAAACTGAAACTATATTATGTTTTCATGACATTTTCCCTAATAATAATAATCAAACTCTTTCCTTAGCGTTTACCGTTAAACAATTAAACCCCACAACGTGCATCATTATAACGGTAACTTCATACTTAAACCAATCTTTAAAAAAATCAATTCAACGGCACAGGATCAACAAAGCGACACGTGTAAATCATCCATACCGTCGATTTGGTGTATGACAACTATACTAGTGTAACCTTTCATAGAAAATTGCACTATATAAACCCTCGATCCTACTCTATTCATCTCTCATACCATTAATCTCAACTCTAAATTTGTTGATTCTGTTACAACAAACTAACAAATCTAACAATGGCATATTTGCGTTTTATGGTGGTGACATTAATTGCACTGATCGTAGGAACTGCTTTGGCACAGTCACCTACAAGTGCGCCAACAGTTTCTCCTTCAGCGTCTCCTATCGCCTCACCTCCGTCACCAGTTGCTGCCACTCCTACGTCTTCACCGACCGAATCCCCGCCCGCTCCTATTTCGCTAGCTCCGTCTTCTCCTACTGTATTGCCTCCAGCTGGTTCGCCTACTTCTACGCCTAATTCTGCTAGCTTGAACGGAGTTGCCATCGCGGGATCTGTTGCCGTGGTTGCCTTAGCCGCTGCTTTTGTTTTTTAGAGATTTGATCATTTGTTGTATGTCTATATATATGTGAGAACACTTGATATTATTCGATTTGTTATTGTTGTTAACTTTATTTTATAAAATGATTTGTTCATCCTTATAAAATTATATACCATTGTTAAATTTTTGTTTCAAGAGAGAGTACATTTTTACTTAGTTTTTTTTTAAATGGTCAATTTCTATTCAACCTAATATTAAAAGAGTTAAATAGAAAAACTAAAATATTAAACACCAATCTAATTCAAAAGTTTTATCACATGTTTTAATTTTAGTTTAAAAAATAAAACTTTTGGATCGAATATGAAACAAGTGATAGAAACTTTTAGACTGATATTGATATTTGAAACTTCTATTAGAAAATATGTATTTTCTGTAGGAAAATCGAATGTAACCCTAAAATGGTACTTCTGACGGTTAAACCCTAAATTGAATCTAGTGTTGAACCACTAATATCATGAACTACATATAGATCATAGACGCCAAACAAAGCCGGTCGGTTGAGTTATAGTCTGGTCGTAGCTTTAGTGATTCCAACCAACCTGCTTCGATTTAGATAGTTGAATCAGTTTTAGTAATACATGGAATCTTTGATGAACATGTGACAATGTGTAGTGTCCGTGGTTGAAGGCTCAAGCCATGTTACTTTACAATTCATTGTCCCACTAAGGGTGTTAAGTTACTCATTAATTTTGACGTATCTTCTAAACTTTAAGGGGTGGATAGAAAGAAAGATGACAATACAAATTTTTTTTACCGTGTTTATATTTAGATGCTTTAAAGGATATGTGTTAAGTTAATTGAATCCATCTAGCTAGGACCGCACTCGACGAGAACCCGGCCCGCCAGGACCATTCAAATTTTGATTGAAAATAATAGTGACACTATGAAATGATTTGGATGGGGCCATGTGAAATCAATGATATCGAACAAAAAGAATCTTTTACAGGTTTATAGCCTCTTTTTAGTTCGTTGAGTAACAAATGTTTGAATCAAAATATTTTTCTTTGGAGCTTGGAATTTATAGAGCTTGGTATTGAAATTTTAAGGAGGAATATGGTCTCGTAGGTTGCGGTGTAACTTTTATCATTTTAGATTGTATTGTGTTTTATAAACAACCGAGATAGGTTAATTTGTGTTTTCTCATCAGTTAGTTTCCAAAGAACATCTACATTGAATTTAAAAAAAACTACAAAGATTTTATATGTAATCAGGATTGGCTTACGTACAACGATATATAATGTGTAGTAAAATACTGAGTTACGTCTTGATAATAATTTCATTTAAAACCTAGACTGATGTTGCGTCACGCTAGAAAGTTTACTAGTAATTTTTAAAAGGGAAAAGTATCATAAAACAATAAAATGTCGAGACAACTCAATAATCACAAGGATAAAGTACACATTACACACTCCAATGTCCCAATACATACAAATAAAAGAGTATTCTAAGATAATAAAAAATATGAAAGACAAAAGCACTGCCTCAACCCTGGCCGGCATATAAACTCAACCAAGAATATTCAACTCATACATCAATGTAACAAAACACAAAATAACACCTATAATCGGCGATACGACTGACGATGAACTATCAACTGGAACGTTACTAGTTCCGGCAACTGACGGAGGGGGAAGGGTGGTTCCCAAAGGTATGGTGGTGGGAGAGTCGGCAGTTACGATAGATGATGGAGTTGGAGCGGAGGCAGGGCTAAGTGTCGATGATACATTGACAGTTAGTTTCATGCCACCGCTACAATGTCCCATTATACCACATATGTAGTAATGAGTCCCAGTGGTGTTTAAAGCAATGGTGGTGGTGCCAGAGTTGTAAGATGCAATTGAGTTGCCGATGGTGCAAGTGTCATAGTCGGTTGAGCTCACTAGATCCACCGTGTGGCTACTATCGTATTTGAACACTAGCCAAACACACATCAAACTATTTAATTTTTTTTCATAACTAAATAACAAGCTAAATAAATATGAATAGCTAGTATATACATGATAAACATATTTTGAACTTTTATATTCTTTAAAAGTATTTGTTATGCATTTGAATATTCTTGTTTATTTATATTTTTGACATAATGTAGGGGGGCGGAAACGAATGCCAAAAAAGCTAAAATTAGTGTTTATATTTTTCTACATGAGTGTAAATGAGCTTAATTAACTTAACCCGGGCTTGTTTATTAAAGGAGCTTATAGTTTTGAGCAAGACTTTAAGTTCAAACTTGTTTAAAGTTGGATCCATTAGAGTTTTTAACAAAACGATCTCGATTTACTGATGGGCAACTAATTAACTCGTGAGACGTACTACTAACATTTGACAATATATCGTAGGGGTAGAAATAAAAATACAAAAATGCGTACCAAGACTATCTCCAATGTAGAATGTTTTGTCACTAGCCCATGTAGTGTAGTCGACACTTAATGCCCAACCATCCGAGTCTCCAACCGTGTAAACTTTAGCCGAGCCAAGGGATATAGAGCTAAATATTGCCGTGAAGACCATCACCACCACAACACTATTTGTTGCCATTTTTGTGTGATTTTTGAGAAATGTGACTATGGAAGTGATGGGAGTTAGGGGTTATTATAAGGGGAAAAAGGGAATGAGTTGCAAATTGAAAATTGTGTAGTTAGTAGATGTTTGGTTTGGTTCGATTTGATTGAATTTCGGTTTGGTTCGATTGGTTTAGGTTCACTTACTATGCTTGGGTTGTAATTTCTACCTAATCCTTAAAAAAGAAATTATTAAAACTTTTAGTAAATTATAATTTTTGTTATTTTTTTAGTGTACTAATAACAGTTTCATTTAAAGCTTAACATTATTCGTCATTGGATTTATATGTATTAACAGTTTACGTCTTTTCATTAATTTTCATACAAATTTCCATTACACCTATTTACGGAAGGATGTAAACTGTTAATAAATATAAACATAAAGACGTACGGAGTATAATGTTAAGCTTGAATTAAAATTGATAATGCTCTCAAACTCATGAACAAAACTCCAAATTTATATTACACCATTTAAATTTACGTTAAAAAATATATCCGTTTAATTTATAATTACAATTAATTAAGGTTTATTTTTTATTGATTAGTAATTTTTTTTAAACTAACAACCAAAAGTTTAGACATAAACTTGCAAATTGCAATAATCAATAGTTAAAAACAACTTTAGGCCAAAAATTCAAGCCCAATTGATAAACGAAAAAACCAAAACCTAACCCTTTGTAAAATCGGGAAAGCCAAAATTGAAAGGTTTTCGAATATAAAAAAACCGAACTTTTAGTTATGGGTTTTGTTTTATATAAACCGACACATGCGTACCCATAAATCTTATTATAAATCTTTACTTTTGTTTTAGCGTAAGACTCAAGCCCTCAATCATTTGTCAGAAACACATATTGGTACCGCTAGTCGCTAGACCACAAATACATTGGTTTTTAATTCTTCTACTATACATTTCGTTAATATCAAACAACGAATGCACAGTTTATATGTTACATCTTTCTTATAACATTATAAGATAATGTTTGTTAATATTAAAGGTGAATAAGTTTTGTGTTAGAACATCGTAGTACAACCAAAAATGATAAAAACCAAATTAAGATGATAAAGAGAGAACCAACCACATGGGGAAAACATGTGTCATGGGGGTCTAGGTTACTTATGTAACCACTACGTTTTTTTTTGTCCATACACTAATTTCTCTTTTTTTTTCTTTTATAAAAGGTTTTTAATATTTTTATAAAACTTAAATTCTACGATATTTGTTAGTCCATCTCTAATGTTATGATGTGAATGGTATCTATGAGGCGCTTGTCTGATGTGAATGAGAAAAAGAGAGGATAGGGATGAGAAGGACGTGTACATTTGTACCGGACACTTGATCTTAGGGCATCAATTTAAAAAAATTACATCTAAAAATAGTTAACCTAATTGAGGGACTGTTTGGCAAAATCTGAATCATTAAGTGCTGAATGGTTAAGAGGTCTGAACCATTAAGAGGTTCCATCAATAAGAGAGATGTTGGGATACAACTTCAGATGAGTATAAAGTTAGTATATGCTCCATTCAGTTTCATTCAGCATCTCTCAGTCTCTTAACCATTCAGCACTTAACTGAACCATTCAGAGGCTATTTTTTTCTGAAACAAACGCTCTGAATGCTGAATGCTGAATGGTTAAGCACTGAACTGAACGATTAAGAGGTAAACAAACAGCCCCTGAGTGTTAACCAATTTAGCTTACTTGGGTCAATTTTCATTAAACAAAAAGAAAACTTATTCCCTATTTGACAATTAAAAGCCCATTGTCGAACAAATTTTATTGACTATTAGGCTCATTTTTATTAAACAAGATAAATTTACGGCTCATTTGATAGTTAAAAGCAATTTTTTAGCAAAATTTACAGACTATATTTTGCCTAACAAAATTGAAGGACCCAAAAAAGTTTAAAATCGATGGTGGTTGACGCTTGCTTTGCAACATGGGACTTTTTCTCGGCTCACATTAGACTACTAAATTCTTAGAACCGACCCTGTACTTGATATCAAAACAAATTAGACAACCAAACCAAATATCACATAAGTAATTCCTTTTGAAGTATATTAGCATGTAAAATTCCAGTATGTTGGGATGACACCTCTAATTAATGAACTTTGCATAGTGTATGAACATGTAGTTTGGTTACTTAGATTACAAGTTAGCACCAACGTAGTAGGTATCATGAGTCAATCTAAAGATATGAAAAGGGCAACACCATCACTAGTTCAAGATTTGAGTTCTAATCATAATTCAATTCAACATACTAATTATGCATTAAGTGATTTGTTTAAAACTCACCATCAAATTAGGAGCCAATTTATGAAGTCCCAACTTTCAATTTAGAAAATAAGCATACTGGTTTCTTTGTTTCCTAAGAAATATATTATAATTATAAAAATAACCGGTTAATCAGAAATTAACCAATTTTTATAACTTGGGCCATCCTTAATTTGGCTCGTGAGAATCACGCCCACTTTGGTTGGGCATATATTCTTTCTTTAATTGAAAAACGTAGTAATTGAACAGTGTAACATTTGGGTGAGACACATGGCATGGACCGATTGTTTTTTTTATTTTATATTTATTGTATATGTTATTTGTGATTCCATTTTATAGTGGTTTGTTGCTTTGTTTGAGTGGGTTTTTGTGTGTTTTTGGCCTCCCAACTTCGATAACTCTTTTTATCGGCTATTACTCTTGCACTGGTATGTTGTGCATGTTTTTGCTTTCGCTTTTGTTCGTCGGTGGTGATATTATTGTTCTGTTTTGTAGGTTGTTCCTATTGCTTGATGTGGGTGCGGCTACGTGGCACTGGCCTATTGGTATATCTTTTTGGTTGCCAGATGTTTTATTTTGTGTATACGTACGCTTATATTATGTTGTTGTTACGCTTTGAGTGTTTGCTATGATGGTTAGGTGTCTTTGCGTTGGTGTAGTTGCTTGGGTACGAAACCTGGTTTACCTGTTTTTTTCCTTGATTGACATGTTTGTGTTGCTATTTGACATGCCTATTTACAGTCGCCAACTAATTCCAAACAAAAAATCTCATCTTTTGAAACGTAACTACCCAAAAGAGCATAATGCAACCTAAGCCTAAACTCTTTTGCAAGTGGCATAGAGACAACCTTCTAAATACCAGTATGAAATCGAAAATCCCTGAAATTCTAACGCATGTGCAAACGTGCGAGTAGACAAATATTTCTAGTTGTTAATAAAAACATGTTAACACTTAACAATACTATGAGAGAAGTGGACGTTAGAAATAAGACTATTGTTATCATCATTGTTACATCATCTTAATGGTATTTGTTTCCCCATGCTTAGATTCATAACTTATACAAATTTAATATATTGAAACAGAAATGAAAAAGAAAAAAGAAGTGCCTATGTTTCAAGTGATTCAGCCTCAGTTGTTTGAGCTTGCTCTACATTGCTTTCTAATTTGCTCGATTCATCTTTCGACTCAAGAACCTTTTTTGTAGATTGTCTAAGAAATCTTTTACTAGGTGCCACTCGAATTGGCCTCCCCATAAGCATCTACAGCACGGCATATTCAACATGTTAGAGGCGTCAAAATGAGCAGATCAGAGAATTTGTCAAGTTGGGGTATTTATCAATACGGTTAAATAGGCACTTACACCCAATCCATTTTATGAAAATAGTTACAAATTTCATATATATAAAAATATATATAGAGGCGGTGTTCGTTTCAGAACCAATATAATATGTTAAAAACTTAATAATGCTATTACCCAGTTTCATAGTAACTTACATAAATAGTAAAAAACTTTATCAAAGTAAATCATCTAAGTTCCATAGTGTACTTTGTGTTTTTTCATTTAAACAAGCTGCATATAGTTTACTATCAAATGGGTAGAAATGATATTTATAGTGTTTTCAATAAAGTGATTTAGGAGGTTGTCAGCATTTGAATACACTTAAAGCAACTTCAAATTCTGACCCATTTAACATGTTCATTTTTAGCCAAGCTTTTAAGTTATACCCACTTGGCTCAAGAAAAAAACAAAATCCAAATCCCATTATTAAGCTAACGGGTCGAAATTACCTTTCCTTGTAATGCAGAGAGAGCAGCCTCGGCCTCCTGTTTTGTATTGAATGAAACAAAACCATAACCAGCAGAACCTCGTGGATTTTGATTAAAAATAATCTCAGCAGAAACGGCGTTACTATTTTCCGCATTGAAAAACTCCACAAGGTCTTTTGCTCTTGCTTTAAACGATAAATTTGCAACAAATAGATTGTGTACAGGAGCTGGTTTCGACTCAGCAGGTGAAGATGGTTGCTTTGTCTTCTTTGGCTTTGCCCAAGTTAAGTTTAGTGTTCTACCCATAAACTCCTGAATTCAATAAAGAAAAATATTTAAACTTGCTAAAAGAATGTGAAAGATTTAACCTTTATAAACTCCTATTTTTACCGCTATGAATGGGATTTTACTGGGCGAGTTTGTTTTTGTTAATAGAAAGATACTACACACTTTTTTCCCAAATTTAGGTGCAAACTAGAAACCAACAAACATTTTATTACGCATTTTAGCAACCAACCTAAAGTTGACTGATTTTACATGTATATTTAGCTAAATTGGGGCCGCTAGTGTTTACCAAGTTTGAAAAAAATATCTAAAAAGTTAACTATTATTTGTAACATCAGATGCCACATGGCATATACAAGACACATAAGATGCCACACCAGCAAAATTTTGAAAAATCAGCAAAAGGCAATGACATGCCACCAGTAAAAAAAAATATATATATATATATATATCATGTAACCTGGTTGCTAAAATCAGTAATAACAGAAAAACATGTAAAGTTGGTTTCTGTTTTAGGCCCAATTTGAAGTTGCTTGCTATAATGACAAAAAAGTGTGAGTTTCATTTCAATTTCATGCAGTTTGTTGACATGATAAGTCTCACACTCGTAGACAAATGGTTCCTTAATGTCATAAGAAAACTTAAAGAAGTACAAATTATATGATATGTTTGACTTTCATAGTCACATACTTCCTTCATCCCATGAGAAAAGACTAACTTTATGCCACCGCATAAAAGCAAAGAATTTGACTGATGAAGTCAAATACTTCATCTCATGAGAATGTTAAAAGTTTCGTCTTCATTTGCAAAAGAATATGAAAAAGTTGACATCTGTAGTCAAAGAAGTCAAGAGAAGCAAAAAGATTGCATTTTGGAAATTATGTTCTACCATGACCCATGGTTTTCAACATATGCTTAATGTCTAGGATACCCTTTTATAAAAACATACAAATATATCGTGTCGACTTGAATCATTACCAGATAACATCACAAGTAAGTCACGAAAATCAATATAAAAATGGCAAGTTCAAATAGAAAAACAAAAATATTAATATCTAGCAATGAACCATACTCACATATGACTGAAGATTAGTGAAAGCTGCCAATGCTTCCTCATGTGAACCCATTGAAACAAACACTAAACCTCGGTTCTTGGTTTTGCTATACATCGAAATCTTCATGAGAATAAACAAACTAAATCACTAAACAAAATAACACATGAAAATGAGTAAAAAATCTTCAGGCTGTCAATGAAAGACGATATTATACAAACCAATTATATGAACAAAAATACTGAAAACAATGTCTTAATGAAAACTTTGCCCATACGTGGGACAAGTCACATACCTTGAAACGGTTTCAACCCATAACAAGAACATGTGTGACATGCATATAGTTGAATATGACCAAACACCCAAAATGCAAATTTGCAAGCAGATTGAAACAAATACTGTTAACCAAAATAATTCAAAACTACATAGCATCTTGTCATTTTACTTCCAAAGACCATATTTTTCTGAATATTTATACTAAACTAATGCTTCTTTTGACCAACAAAGCTTAAAACATGTTGCAATTGAGAACAAAAAGTGCAGTTCTAACAAACTACCCATACGAACCTCAATATCAACAACGGTGCCATATTTCTCGAAAAGAGGACGAATATCATCTGCTGTACAAGTCCAAGGAACATTCTGAGCAAGTACTCTGGTTCTAGAAGCTTCATCCTCTTGTTGTTCATCATCGTCTGATTGTTGAACATTAAGAGTTGGTTGTTGAATGGCAGAGTGAGTTTGGAAAAGGAGAAAATTGGGTGTTTGAGGTGTGATTAAGCGAGTGGGAAGTGAAAAGGATAAAGATTGAAGAGATGTGGGATTAGGGTTTATGGGGTTGAAGAAGAAGAAATGGTGTTTATGGTGTTTGTGTTGTTGATTGGTGAAGATGGAAGATGAGGGAAAACAAAGAAACCGAAGTGACGCCATTGATGATGGGTTTGGGTTTGGGTTTGTGCCCAAGAGAAGAGAGTGGATAAGAAAAGGGTTTGATATTTTCCGGCAAAATGATAAAATCAAGATTTAAAAACGTTCAAAAATCAAGACTATGCCCGGTTTTACAAATCAAAGCCATTAGAAAAACCAATTTTTTTTAACCACCACAAATCGATTTGAATAGGGTTGAGTTCTTACCGTATCCAATTAGATTAGAAAAAAAACGTTAACAAAATGTATCTTGAGTTAGTCTCACTATCATTGCATATGGGTTTTTTTATTCGACAAGAACATCATATCAGGAAGGTTTTTGTTGGCATCGTTATATTAGTCTTGATTGCTGAAAGGATGCTCCTAGCCGACACCACATTTGTCCTAGATGATAGTAAGGCAAATCTCATATCGGTTGTGGATATAAGAGATTATTGGTTCATAAAGAATGTCTTGTCTCAAATATCATCAACGCCTTTTAAGCTCTTTGACAATGAATGAGAAAAGAACTTCATAGTCAAGAATGCTCTGATGGGAGTAATAGCAAGATGGATGACCTCCTGTAAGTGAAATCAAAAGCAAACTTGGAAGCTCCTAGTGAGTAAAAAGGTCAATATTTGTGATATGAAAGGATGAGTGCTATAATCTAACTTGACTTCCTTGTTGCGCACCTTCCGTGGTATTTCAAGATCTTGGACTCCTTGTTAGAGCCGCTCGATTTCCTACTCTAACTCGAGACCTCGGATAAGTTGTTGGAGTTGATTGATCGTAAGATCCCATGGATCTGGATCGCCTTGGTTGTTGCCTCCCTTTGTGATTTAGTGAATAATATGTCGGTTTTTTTTATGTCGAGTCATTTGATAACCAAAAACTCTGATGATAAATAACGCGAATAGACTAATAACTCACATGAGGGGAAAAACTAATTGTCAAAGTTCGACCCTCAACAAGTCATTGGTGGGGTCTTTACGAATAACGAACATCAAGTACGATCTATTAAAAACTTCCTAATGTTTTTAAACTTCTAGAGTATGAGATAAACATACTATTACACGTAACGATATTATACTTCATTAAGAGCGTTGTGGTAATTTTAATTAGATGGTTTGAAAGAGAATTAATTAATAACAATTTGTTTGTTAATAGAAGTTTATCTAGCATTAGTTAACTAGTTTAATTATGTTTTTGAGTTAAAGTCTATTTTGATTAAGTTTGTTATTAGTTTATTGTTTTTAAGTTTGAGTAGGAAATAATCCTTGGTCTTTAAATAAACCAATGGATCCTTGAGTCTATTAATAAATAGTCTTTATTACTTGGAAGTTGGTGTTATTGTTCACGTTAAACCTGAGAAAACTCTTTGGTTAACGCATACAAAAGATAAACCAAAAATCAAACTTAATCCAAACAAAGAAATTAATAATAATTAAACTTGATGATGATGTATCAAAAGGTAAACACAACCCTTGTTTAAATTAAAGAATAGATTGTAACTTTTATAAACCGAAAATGAGGTTCCTGTGCTGTGTGCGTAAACAAACAAAAATGTTGGATAACATATAATGTCTGGCCGAGTAAAGGTGAGATATTGAAGTGTACTTGCCGGTGCACGATAATAGCTACCATCTAAAAGCAATTCCACCGTGGTGGCACTGAGTTTGTTGACGTGTCAACCGATGTTTTGCTGGGCTTACAAGATGTCATACAGGCACGGTGTAGGAGTCTATGGTCATAATTTTTTTAGAATAAATAAGTAGTAACATTAAAAACGTTAAATTTTACAAGATAGATAGTTCTTAAAACATTAACTAAGTAATAACATTACAACATACCGGCTGGTGTTTCCAAGAACCGGTTCCGGTTCTTTGAACTTGGAATTTGGAAACAAATATTATAACTTATCCAGAATCTATTGTTCGGTTATGTTTTTGTAGAATTGGCTCTTCTAATAATCGGTTTTCGGTTCCCAGCAACAGTTTCATGGGCCGTAGTTTCATGGGCTAGTCCTTTAGCAGCAACAGTTTCAGGCTTTCGGCCTTAATATTCCGGTTCGTCCTTCAGTCGAGCATGCCAGTTTTTAGGCTCTCACTCATGTCATAAAAGTGTTTATGGTATTTGATCTCACAATTCTCATCGATAACTGCCCCCCCCCTTCTATATAAGTTACAATACAAATGATACAATCCTTAACATATTGGAAAGATATACCCAATATAACTAACACATGCAATTTCGACACAATATATATCCACCAGCATAAAGAAACTAATTGAATAAGTAAAATTGTTTACATATATATATATGATGATAAACAAACATAAAATATAAGACAAGATGTAAAAAAGATACGAATCCAAATAGAAAACAGCACGTACGTTCATTGTTCATTAAATAACTATATCAAGGCAGGCTTGAAACAACCAATGATTAGTTTCAAAACGTACAGATATTACACGTGCAATAGTTAGATACCTTGTTTCCAATTAAAACAACATGTATGGAATCAAAACCTTAGCAAAACATTACTGAAAATTCGTGGGTGGATGTTGCGTCTTAATGGTGACGACGCTTGTTTTTGTGTACCTTATTCACTGGCTTCGATTCAGTTGAACCGCAGTCTTTAGGACTCGTCTTCTGTTTATTATTCTGCACAAAATTCATATCATAGTCAGATAAAAGTTCCTTTAAAGATGACATATAAGCCTTTTCAAATTCGATAATATGTTGGTTCATTTGCATTAGGTTTTGTTTAAGTACCAAAGATTATAATCAAACTTAGGGTATTTGAGATAGTTTATAGAAAATAGTCCCAAAGGAACATTATTCTCGTGGTAAGTAATTTGTTCAAATCTTGTAACGTGTATGTTGTGGTGATTTTCTTTTATTCTATGCAAAGGTCAACCCGCCCATTCGGCTCCCAAATTTAGGTTTCTCAGGATACAATGAAAGACGCTTGGCCAAGGGATCTTTCCTTAAAAGGATGTTTCGGTTTTTTTAGATTACTTACCTTCAAGGATGCACTGTTATTTTTTCCTCCTGAATCATTTAACTGTCTCTCTTTTTCAATTAACTCCATCAAGTTATCAATCATCTTATACAACTTATTGTTTTCTTCAAAAAAGAGTTCGACCTGGTCAAACGCACAAACACACACACACCAAAGGTAATGTATCAGGCCGGGTTGATCCACAAACACTTTTCTTTCAACTTCTATAAATAGTTTATACGTTAATATGATTGCAAAAACAATATTATTTTAACTTGTTTGTCTGTGCACAACCCATTCGACCCGATTGAGATACAACTCAACATGAAGCGACCCGTTATAAGTAAATGGTCTGAATTAACAACACGCGGGATGCACACATATGTACCTCATTTTCAGCTTTAATGAGATTATTAATTAGAAGATCCTTTTCTTTCTGCAGTAACTTAACCATAGAAGCCAATGCTAAAACCTTTTGAGTTGGTGGCTCCAAACTACAATAATTAAGTTAATAACACAGTTACATTAAATCAAAATTTTTTATAATATATACAACTGAAACTGATTTATTAAAAAATAATAACAAACCTTTCCCAAATTTCCAACATCTTTTGGCATGCTTCCACTTGTTGACTATTTGCTACTAAGAAAGAATGTGCAGTTGATGCCACATCTTGTTTGTTGATCATAGTTGATAATAATGTATCAACAATAACATTTTGATTAACAACTAGATTTTGATCAACAACTAGATTTTGAGTAGATGCAGGTTTTGTCATATCATTAAACTTAAACCAAGAAAACACTTTTGTTAACATTATGATATGAATATATTTGATCACTAATGGCTTAGAGTCAGAAACTGATTAAAAAAACAACAAACAGAACACATATATTTATACTAGATAAATACTTGACCTTTAATCCTATTCAAATACTAATTTAAACATCAACCGACTCAAATACTAGATAATCACACTAATTCAAATAATTATAATTTTTTTAACGTCATTAAATAATAATAAATGAAGGACTGATAAATCTCATAAAAATCCTCAATAATTCAAAATATTTTACCTAAATCCATAGGACCTAACATTCCAGCAATCAACGACTTAGAGATAAAACAGATTAATTTATTTATTATTAATATTATTATTATTATCATTGTTGTTGTTTTACTAGGGACAGAGACATTATTTTATTGGTTAAATTGCATATTTTCCCCTTTAAAACATGTTAAATGCATATATCCCTAGCTAAAAAAATCAATTACATATCCCCCGCTATAAACAACTTTGATTTGCAAATAAACCCAATTTTAGTATGATTATATTTAAAAATTTAAGAAACATTAGATATAAATTATTTTTTTTAGTTGGAAAAATATGCAAGATATTAGAACCTGATAAAAAGACAATAATAATGAAACTGATTTGCTCTGAACCACACGTACCACAATGTAATTCACCTCTTATTTATTGATAAAAGATTTAAGTACATTAAAAGTAATACAAACATTAGTAATACAAACATTTACATAATTGAAAAGCTTATTTAGTTATTAAACATTTATTCGAATGGATACATTCATTGTATACGTGTGAAGTGTTTTTTTGTTTTTCCGTTTCTTAGTTTTCTTTTTTCCCCCGTTCTTTTGTGTTTTTCTTTTTCTAGCCATTTTTATAATGTTTGAATGATCTCCTATCGCCAAGATTATTTGGACATATGTCGGGCAATGGATGAAGATACCACGAATTTTTGCGTTTGGCAGTGGGGATTTAATGGAGCTTCACCACAATGTTCAAGTTAGAAGCGTCAAAGAGGTCATTAATGCGATAGTTCAAACCACTTGTCGGTACATATGGAGGGTGTTGCTTTGGTTATTTGATACTTTGGGATGACTGTTCTTAGATGCCATTTCATTTGATACTTTGTAAATTTTAGTGACTAGTCAAATTTAGTGGCTCTTCTATGCGATGGCCGATGTGTGAATAACTTTGTTATTGTCATAAGAACAACAGTTAGCTTTTAACTTAAATGCCAAAAGTGACATTGAATATAAGAAAATGTGAACCCGGATACAAATCAGCACAATCATTGTTCTATTTGATAACTACACCATGTCCCGAAACAACCAATGATTAGTTTCAGAACAGAAACTACACTTACAACGGTTAGAAAACTTGTTGTTTCCGAACCATCCTAAACAAAACATGTATGGAATCAGAATCTTATCAAAGCATTAGTGAATCTTAAAAAAATTTACTTTTTGTGCAATCGAGATTCGGGGGTGTTGTGTCTCAAAGGAGACAGTGCTTGCCTTGGTGAACCAGATTCAATGAAGTCGGGCTTGTTCTCAATTGGACTGCAATCTCTAGGACTAGACTTCCGCTTATTATTCTGCACATAGATTCATATTATATCCGTTAGATAAATATTTCTTTAAATTTTTATAAGTGATCATCCGTTATTTTGATAATATGATGAAGGTTCATTTGCATTCAGTTTTGGTACACATCCGTTGCAAAGAAATGTGTTTTAAGTCCAAAGATTATATAGAGTTCGGGGTGTTGGGTATAAACAATCAGCTGCAACAGAACAGTATACATGAGAACATTATTGTTAAGAAACACAATAATGAGATCGTTTGGCTATTCAACTTATTTAAGGATTTACGTTGTAAAATAAGCAGAATCTAGAATAACCAACTGAGTGTTTCACGCTAAAAATAAGAAGATAACAATAGGCATTTTATAAGCATATAAAACTCATTATCTGTTGTATTCAAACACTGTGTATCTGACACGAATTCGATCTTTCCTTTAAAAATTGTTTCACTTTTGTATTTTACAGAAGAGCATCCATCATCTTAGTTAGAATACTCACCTTCAACGATGCACTATTCTGCCTTCCTCCGGAATCATTTAGTTGTCTTTCTTTTTGGAGCAACTTCAATAATCTCCGGTTCTCCTTATCCAATATGTTGTTTTCTTCAAACAAGACTTTGACCTAGTCAAGCACAGCTCAGGTTAGTCAAAAGAATTCACACATACAGCAGAGGTGATGGGCCACAACGGAACAGGATCAGTTTAAACACTTTCTTGCTGACTTTTATGAAGACTTAATGCATTAACTATGATTGCATAAAGCACAGCTTTATATGAAAAAGTTTAGGAATTTGGGTATGGATTAAAAACTTAATGATCTAGTGAACTTTATTGTCTGTACACGACCCATTCGACCTGCTCCTGTTTCATCTTAAACTCAACATGGAAGTGACCACATCATAGATAAATGGGGCGAAACCGCCGCCACTAACACATACCTCCTCTTCAGCTGTCGTGAGATTATTCCTTATATGATCCTTTTCTTTCTGCAGTAACTTCACCATAGAGGCCAATGCTAAAACCTGTTGAGTCGATGGCTTCAAACTACAATAACACAGTTACATTAAATAAAAATTTGATAAACTTACAACTGAATTTGATTGACTAAAGAACAAAAAAATTATTTATAACAAACCTTTCCCAAATTTCCAACATCTTTTGGCATGCTTCCACTCCACTATTTGCTTCTAAGAAAGAATGTGCTGTTGAGGACACATCATCTTTGTTGATCAAAGTTGATAATAACGTATCAACAAGAACATTTTCAGTAGTTACAGTTTTTGTCATCTCACCACCAACCTTACACCAACAAAATATTTGTCGTTAGTAGTCTAATAAAATCACATGAGTATAAAACGGTTTTATCAGGCCTCAGTTACTTAAACAACAAGCATGTGACAGTCAATGGTCTATTGTTTTAATTTTAGTCATGCTAATTACAGAAATACCCATAATCTGCCTAAAGTAAGAAGGAAAAACGTTTCAATATTACTTAAATCCATAGCATATAAAATTCTAATGAAATGATAAAATACCTGTTTTCCCTCATATTGATGCTTATAGAACATTAGTTCTTTGGACAATTTAGCTAACTCTTGTTCTAGATCACAAGCACGTGCCTCTGCCTCCTTAGCTCTGTTATCAGCTTCATTGCCAAAGTCCATTAAAGCTTCTCGATCATGGTCATATAGTGAACACTCTTTTTCCCATTTATTGCACTGATCCAGCAAATTAGAACATTCCATTGCCAATTTCTGATTTTCTTCCACAAACTTCTTTACAGCTTGTGCATTCAAGGTTGCTTCAGACTACATACAAATTCAGTGTAAGATAACTGAAAAATATAAGCTACACAAGAATCATCATAAAAAGACACCGTTTCATCCCTGAAAAGAGAAACATTTAGACTCACGGTGCCAACGATACAAAATTTAGCATAAACATACTTACAAACTGACCACCAACATGTTTAACCTCAAAATTTCATTTCCTATATCTACAATATGTTACACATTAGGAGCTAATCTCAAAGTAATGAACAAAAAAGAGTGATAAACAACTTTCTAAGGGGATGTGTGTTGCGTGTGTCGTGGGCGCGTTTCTGCACTGTAAAAGTGATGATTTCAAATTCCATTTTTTGAAGCATAATCCAGTGACTAAAGCCAGTGACTTTACGTTCTCTATAACTAATCCACTTCTCGATATGTGTTAATATAAAGTTGCTTACAAACCAAACATCTACACTTCCTACTTATACTATATCTATAGATGCTACAAATTTGAAACATAGGATGCTAACCTCAAGTAATGAGCATAAAAACCGTAACAAACTATTCCATATGCTGTAAAAACCAATCCACTTCTCAAATGTCAATAATTACCCTAAATTAATGCAATTCAAAACAAGCCCTAAATTAACAAATTCAAAGTAAAATCAATCAAAGCAAGGTGAGCCAAAATCATTAAACCCTAAGAAACAAACCGATAACAATCTAGTAAAACTAAAAGAATTATGGATTGAAAGTAAATCAAAAGACGAAAAGTGTAAATAAAACACAAACCCTAACACGGTCGATGATTTCATCTTTCTCATTCAACTTGGATTTCAAAGAAATGTACTGTTGGCGAAGTTGACGTTGTGTTTCTTCAGAAAAACGAAGCTTTAACTCGAGAGTAGATGTGGATACAGGAAGACCGAGTGAATAATCAATCGATTGACGAATGAAATCATCTGTTTCTTGTGGAAGATCCATAATTGAAGAAGAAAAAAAGGTGTATAGATGATGAAATTGAAACTTTAGACCGGTTTATGGATACAAAGAAGAAGGATTAGGTAGAGAGGATTTGGTCTGAAGAGAAGAAGAAAATGTGAAATTTGAAACCCTAGATCGCTTTAATTTCAAATTTTGGGGATAGCCGTTACAAAAAAGACCGCATTTTAGCCGTTCCAAAATAAATTTCTTAAATTTACAACTTTTTCTTTACACTTAAGTGCGTTTATAAAAAGAAGGCATAAACGTTCGTGAACAGTTTAGTAAGAAGTTTGTTTTCGAAGATTCTAATTCTAGTCGAAACACTAACAAGTTATACTTATCTATTATTATATCCATCTTAATAGAAGTGTTCGCATTTCCTTTTTATTTGTCTAATTTCAAATGTCAACTTTTAAAATATATTGATCAATCTATCTAATAAATTAGAGTTTTTAGGGGGCAAATTTTAGGGGGAAAACATAATTTATTTTATAAAAGGAAGGTTGAGAGGGAAAATTGAGTAAAAGAGTTAATAAAGACAAAATTTTGTGATTAATAATATAATTTATAAAATTATTTAAATTTTTTTAAATATAATAATTATAATGTTTTAAAAATATTTTTATTCAACCCGTGTGTAATACACGGGTGTTAAACCTAGCTTCCAAATATACTCTTACAAACACAAAACTAACATAAACAAACTATGTGATGGACTCAAAAATATATTGACAAGGGGTATTATTGTCAAATTGCAAGCAAAAAGAACAACCATTTAATGTGTATAAAATTTTGTGTTTTTCAAACTAAGACGCTTATTATGGGACGGATGGAGTAATTTTTTTTAACATTCATTTCATTAAGATAAATATAAAAGGGACACTAGCAAGTTGCTAGACAATAAAATACAAGAAATGAAAGTAACACAAAAAAAAAAACATAAGTGACATCATAATTTGGTGTCTTGGCATTCCCTCAATAATTACATCAATTTCTCCCGTTTAAGTTGTTCATTTTTCTTTTGATTTTTGCCAGCGGAAGGATAAGGATTTGATATCCCCAAGTATGTCATGGTTTAATTTGTTGTCATTTTATGATCATGAATTTATTTGAGATATTGACTTGGTGTAACTAACCGATATAACCGATATATAACATGTTGGTTGTGGAGTAACGATTGAGACAAATTTTGTTTCGATTCTTTTGGGTCAAACGAGGATTTAAATTATAACTCGAAGTTATAGATAAAGCGATGTGGGACAACAAATTGCAGATTCGAACATGAGACTTTTGGTTGAAAATTAAACATGGTTGCCATCTTAACTAAGGGGGTGTTTGGTAGCCTTCTAATGATCATTCAGAGGCTTACCTCTTAATGTTTTAAAAAACATCTGAACCATTAAGTGATAAAAAGATGTTTGAATGGTTAAGAGGTAGCCTATGAATGGTAAAACTTTTCAATTTATCATATTTTTAAAACTTACCTTATAATGGATTTTTGAACCATTAAAAGGTAGATTCTTACTTGTTATTTACAGATTATTCAGATGTTATCAAACAACCCCAAGTTGAATTTACATTTCTTTGATAATATTTATACTAGTTATAACAAGACCAATTACACCATCACACCAATATCACCACAAGTTATAACAAATACTTTATATACTTTTGATTTACAAGACCGTAGAGTGGCCTACTTTGAAATATTTATATTTTTATGCATACGACTTTACACTGTAATATGCGGCACATAAAATGTTTTATAACTATGTTAATGTCACGTCTAATGTGCGAGACAATACTATTTTTTTATCACCGTGTAACGGAGCGACGATGACGCTGCCACGCGCGACACACATCAAAAACCTAATGTCACGATTATACCACATATGCAACGAGGTCACAAACGAGTGCCAACTAAGACTTATTTACCGCATCACACGACCCGATCTCAAATCTAGTTATATTTACAAGAGTATAATGAATTCCTTAAAAAAACTAATACATTAAAAAAAGAGTTTTCACACTTTCAAGTTTCAATAAGAAATTCAAAACTTAAAAAAAACTTTGAAAAGTTAATAACCTTAAATCCCAAACACACAAATTGGACCGGAAACCAAGCAAAGTGAAAGAAAACCAAATCTTCTTGTAAGCAAAAGCCCACATTGGTTAGCCCAACTAGTAAATTTTTAGTATTTTAACTAGGTTTTACTCCCGGCCCGCGCGTTGCGGCGGCCGAGTCTTAGTTGATATATTTATTACGATATTTAGTATTATATCTCACACGTTACATCTTAAAGTCGTCAAAGTTATTATGTCTCACACGTCACTTCCTAAAGTCGTCAAAGTAAAAGTCTAAAAATAGTATAAAAAATAAGAATAAGTTGCCTAAAAGGTTTAAACCCTTAACCTCAACCAACTATGGGAAAAAGATTCGTCCAGTTATAACGTGAAACGTTTCCATGGCCGGCGGCCCAACACGGGGTTTAGTATCATGCCTCGCACGTTACAACTTAAAGTCGTCAAAGTAATTATGTCTTACACGTCATATCCTAAAGTACTAACCTCAACCAAAAAAAGGAATTTTTTTTGTAAAATGTCAAAGTAGAACAAAAGAAAATAAAAGAGGCCCCAAGAAGGTCTCGAACTTGAGGCCTACAGCTCAAAGCACACTAAACTCAATGCATGCAAACCGTTGGCCTAGGCAAGCATTTTATGATATATTTTGAAACACAAAGTATCTTATCGCTAAAAAAATCCGAAAAAAATAAAAAAAATAAGAAAAAATTAGTGGGTGACACGTGTCGGTCCACCATTGGACCGACATTGTCTTTTAGTAGTATGTATAATTAGAGACACAATATGGTATACAGTTAATTTTTTAATGTCCGTAAACTTTTTTAATACATATAAAAAACTTCCGCACGGGTGTGAGGGCCGCCTCAATACCTATGAAAAAAATTTAATCTATCGGTGTAAAAATTAACACTGTTATAAAAACACACGTAGGGAGAAGGCGGTGCTCCCAGACGGCCAGACCCTTAAAGGATGCGCATGTGGCTCTCATGCATACGGCTCATGAGTGGTGTTTTCCATGAACGTGAGCCATAAGTTTAGTTCCTTATCGTCTTAAAAGTGGACTTAACAAAAAAACAATAATCGGTTAAAGACGGTTTAGTGATAATATATGTTACTTCCTATTTCACTTGATACTTATTTAGTTAATTTACAACACTTTGAAGTAATGTAAGAGGAAGACTACAAATGCCGAAACCATCTATGATCTAAACAAATATGCCTTAACAGCATCCGAATGCAAAAAACTCACAAAAATTAGAGAAGAAAAGATAGAAATTTTTTTATCACTTCTTCTATGTGTATGAACTAAGGGTGTTCACGGTTTGGTTTTGACGGTTTTTTTATCAAACCGTAAGCCAAACCATTAGTACGGTTTTTGCATATCGAAAACCGAAGCCGAACCATTGAAAATACAAACCAAACCAAACCAAGCCGTTACTAACGGTTTGGCTCCGGTTTGGTTTCACGGTTTGGGCCTATATTGGGCTTATACTATACATGTTCATCTTTGTGCTAATATTAGATGTCAAAAAAATCAACACCTAATTAACATGATGTTAAAAACATACACACCAAATATATAAACACATAATAAGTACAAAATTATTCTAATACAAGCTTAAAATAAACTGTCAAAATACACAAAGAAGCTTAAAGTAATTAGGTGTTCAAAACAAACCGGGTCAAAACAAACAACCTAATCACCTTTATCGACTACTGTCCAAAAGTTCTAAGCTCCACATATGCAATCCAAAAACATCATGAACCAGGCATAGTTCGGTCTAATATATAATATGAAATATTGTAAATAATTATATATCTAATATAAAAAAATGTATAATTTTAAAATACTTAAATTCTACGGTCCGGTCCGGTTTTATCCGACCGGTTTTTGGTAAAAACCATAAGCCAAACCATTCATTACGGTTTAAATTTTTTGAAGTCGACCGACCGAAAGTTAAAAATAAAACCAACCATGAAGCCAAACCGATGACCGGTTTGGACGGTTTCACGGTTTTAAACCGAACCATAAACACCCTTAGTATAAACACTTTTTAGTCACATTAACTTTCTTATTGTCTCTCATGTGACTCTTTAAGCTCATACATTGATGCCTTGATGGTAACATATATAGGTAGAGTACAAACTCTATAAAATAATACACTTGATACCATAAAAATTTATTAATTACAAGAGTTATTAATTAATCGATAAATTAATAATTTATATATTAATTTATAATATAATACTTAGTTTACAACTTTTAAGCTTCCACTCAATTATTATATACAATGCATGTATATCAAATGAACGGCCCAATTTGAAAGAAACCTTCAATCTTCCACCTTATTATGCTTATAATTGTGTTCAATATATCACTTTATGGACATTAAAAATATTTTATATATACATACAAGATCAAAATAGGTTAACACAAACAACACATTGAACAATTTCATATTGAGCTATGAGAAAACAACACCAGAAGTTCATATCATGCTAAGGGGAAATTGATCAATTTCAACAAAAAACAAAAGACGATTGAGTCATTTTTCAAAAAACCTTCATAAATCCTTCATGTAATATGCTATATATAAGGAATTATTAATTTATAATTTATATGAGGTCTAAAGAAATTATCAAAAATGTATTATCTTATAATTTTAACGAATTATTAATTTAACACCTTATCCCTGAGTCGGGACCGGCATAAAATATTATCTTAGAGAGTTTATTAAATAATTAAGTATTAATTTATCGAGTTTCTACTGTATATGTATAAAGACTTTAAGCCTAAAAAGACTAGAAAATATTATGGGTTTGCCATGTGACATTTTATTATTTTCGAATGAGTGTTAAATAGTCAGGTTACTATGCATGTCATATATGCTAAGTTAGTGTGTTAAAATTTTCAAGTCGATGTGTACGTCGTGCATTTTCATCATCATATTATATGTATTTATCATTGTGTTTAATAATGTAGATCATTTCATGTTATTTTTGTTATTGTTTTTATATATAAGATAAACTTGTTATTTTTTCATAATATTTTACATATTAAAAATGCACGATGGCGTTATTGAGCAAATGTGTTTTTTAGAACTCGTCACTTTAGAAACACACGGTGATATGATGTTTAGGAAAACACAATGACGAGTAACAAAAACAGAATGATACATTTATCGTTGAGTTTTATGTTTTATATCATTTCGTGTTATCTTGTCATTGTTTTTTATGTATATAGATAAGTTTATTGTTATTTTATCATCTTCTTTACTTATTAGAAACACACAACAATGTTATTTCAATCACCATTGTGTTTTTCAAATGTACGTAATATTTTGAAAATCACAATGACGAAAAGCATTTAGGAAAGAAAATACACACATATGAGTAGGAACTAGGAAGACGTAGAGCCGGTAAATTAACATAATATATTTTTCAACTTTTATACTATATAACAATAGTATGTACTCATTTTTAAGATAAAAAAAATTCATTTTTATGGTGTAACATATTAATTAACCTATTCACATATATAGAAATAAGAAACTCATTAGGATTCATGATCTATGTATTGCATGTAAATGTTTTTTTATGTGCTAATTTGTTTGAATATGAAGTTACTTTAAACAATTTCTACAAACAAGGAATATAAGCATATGATATGATAATGACTAATGGCCTTAATTATCAACTATCTTAATCAATTTATGTTTGAAATCTTAGGATCTAGATTCGTACTATGAGAAAAGAACAATGAATGTAATCATAAATGGACAATTTTATGCATGTTTTTTTTTCTATTTTAATTTTATTTGATTTTAAAACACGAAGCTAAATTATTTCACTTCATGGATGGTACCATCACAATATTTCCTTGTGAATTTATGTCGTCTAACAGGCGATCTTAATAGTAAAAAGAGAATCATTTGATTGTCTCGATTTTCGTGCAATATTTACACTTATTAAGGATCGATGTAGCAAGATTAATATATACATTTAATTGTACGTATATATTTTCATACTTGATCAATCTACTTAATAAATCAAGGTTTTAGGGGGCCATTAAAATCTTTTTGGGGAGAAAAATGAGCGGGAAATTAGAGGTAAGAAGAAAAGAAAATTTAGGAGGGGAACATTAAGTGAAAAGTTGATGAAAAAAAATTATGATTATGATATTTTTATAAAATATTTACAAATTCTTAAATATTAAATATTTACAAGTTCATAAATATAATAGTTATAATTTTTAAAAACATTATTATTTAACCCATATATATCACACATGAATTAAACCTAGTTCTCTATATATTAAAAAGAATTTATTCATTTAATTAGATAATTGCTATGAAACTAATTAAACTACTGGTTCATTTAGGGCATGTGTTACACCCGCACATGCAATGAACAAGAATAATACGTTATCATGGATGTTATGGTGCATGTGTTATCCATTTACTTGTTACTCTGTCATTTTATTGTAAAATTTGTTTGATTTTTATATGATACAGATAACTTAAGAGTTTTATTATGTAGGTAAATTAATCAAAATCATTTACCCATTTTTTTTTGTTAACCCACGGCCCGACCAAGTTATGTATATATATAACCTCAACAAAAGTTGCATTAAACTTGTTGGTAATATATATTAATAGAATATAATAATTATTAAATTAGTATGTATTACACGGGATTTTGGTTTTATATATTTTAATTAAATTTAGGTATCAAATTTATTTTTAACATAATCCCTATTAAATCGGTTTGGATATTTACAAATATTTTCTCATCAAAAATATAATAAATGAGATGATCTATAATAATTGGTAAATTTTTATTTGAACATATCGCGTTATAAGATAATTCATGATAATTGGTAATTTTTTTATTTGAACATATCGGATTATGAGATAATCCATGATAATTAGTAAAATTTTAATTTGAATATATCGGACTAGGAGATAGATCATGATAACTGGTAAAAAATTTTATTTGAACATATCGAGTTATGCGATAATCATGATAATTTGTGAAATTTTTACTTGAACATATCAGGATATTTTGAATATGGAGCATACCATGACCCACCTTAAAATTCTCCTTCAAGTTAAGTTAGAGCATGCCACCTAAGCAAAATTCTATGTGAAGCAATCAAAATATTGACATGTTGATAAGGTACTTATTTATTAAAATAGATAAATTTACAGATGATCTTTTTAATCTGTAACATTATTTCTCTATGTTATTAATGTCAAATATATATGTATTAAGTACATAATAAAGAACATATATCCCTGAATATTGCTCAAGAGACAATATTTGTACTTTTAAACAACCCCAAATTTTTTTGTAATTTACTTAAAATATTACTATACATGATATAAGGTTAAATTTGTAAAGCATATAGACTATAGAACTCAAGAGTCAAGATATATAACTCATCAAGTTAACCTAAGCTCAACATTTGGTTTTTAGACTTGCGAAAACATTCAATTTAGATTTTAGTTTTTTTTAACAGTAATATCTAGACTGATGATCCGTTTACGTTAATAATATTTTATGTTGGACTAAAGGTTAGGAATCACCACACACGTGTAATTTATTACCGGCACTAGTATATATGTTAATACATGGTAATGTTGAATTTGCTACAAACTTTTCAAAATGCAAGTGAAATTAAATATAATATAAAAAAGTTGAGTTTATTGGTCTTGTTTCTTGTCACACAATATATTCTTGTGATAAAACTTGCCATTGCTTTATTTCTACAATTAGTATGCATGCATTCGTGTGAAAAATAAACAGTGTACGTACAATTATAGATACAACAATATTCGATTGACATATGATGTTACTATAAAGTAAATTAATTGCTTTTACAAAAAATATTAGCGGGATGGGACCTTATGTTTTTACACATATAACAACCTTGATATTAAGATATGGTTTAAAATAATTAAATTATGGAATATGAATTCATTATTGATGTTAAAAGGAGCGTTTCACTAGATGGCTTTTACTTTTCTAGAGTTTTAACCTAGTGCATGTGTACGGACGTAAAATGTTTCAAAAGTTCAATTATTATTTTGAGTTAAATCTCCTATTCTTTATACAAAAATAACTTACTATTTTTTGAATTATATAACACACCATTCACTTATAATATTAGAGTAAATTGCATGAATTGTAGAGATCGAATAGAAATTTCATGTCTCACAAAAACTATATATTCTATTTGTTATCATTCAAGTTAAACAACCAAAAATATTTTATCTTTATTATTTGGTTTACTTTTAGTGGTATTTTATCTTTATTTATAAATTATTTACAAATACAAGTAGTTATTTATTTTAAATGATAAATATCACAAAGTTTATAGGTATGTTTGTACGTGTTGAATAGGTAATTAAGTTTCTAGTACGTTGAACTTAATTCATGATGGTTTCAAATAAAACTTTATTCATACAAATTTGAAAGTCCATGTATTATATATATATATATATATATATATATATATATATATATTTGTAAGTAAGATAAAGAACCTATGGTTTTCTTGAGCTTTTATAACATAAAAACGTAGTATGATAAATTCTGTTGTTTATATGCCTGAAGGGAAATACTGGAAATCAGAGCGATAAAAAAGAGAGATTGTGGATAAGGAAAGAACATTTGAGTTTGTGTAAAGTTAACTAGATTGATAACCTGTGTATTACTTGGATTGGAAAATATAAACGATAAATAATAAACAAATATTAATAGTAATTGAGATGATTGAGAAGATTTTTGTGTAATTAGTGAAATTTAGACAAGTAGATATTGCATATTAAAGATTATTTATAAAATGGGCATTTACATAAATCTCATTCCTAAGTGTTTTTATTACATATTTACCTAACCTTAAAAATCAATTACATATTTACGCATCCTTAAGCACATATATTATTACATATATACCCATTTCATTAAAATTAATTAATTGAATTAGTATTTTACCCTTAATGAATTAGTTAAATGATTTTTTACATATCTTCTTTAAAATTACGTATTCCATTAATTTCAATTCAAATTGAATCTATTAGGAAATTATGTTTACAAATTGTAATTTATATTATTTTATTTTTGAAAGACGTTACAGTTCACTTGTTTATTAAATCTCGTCATGGATCTTGCTTTGTTATTTTTATATAACAATAATATTTTTTTGTCTAAATCTCATTCACATCTTCTCTTATATATATATATTATTTATTTATGGGAATAGATAGAAAAGATAATTGTGTCAATTTTTAATTAAAATGGAAATATGTAATAAAAACTAAGATTAAAGATAGATGTAATTAAGAAGGTTAGAAACATAATATATATAAAAATCTCTTTATAAAATATTTATATTTTAAAGAATGTACACTTGATAAACATACATATTATCTAATGGTATTAATTATTAAGAATATAAGTTAACTAAAAATTTACAAATTCTCATACATATTAGGTAATAATTTTAGTCTAACTGTCTAAATATATATAACACTAGGTTTAACACCCGTGTGTTACACACGGGTTAAATAATAATATTTATAAAAAAATTATAATCATTATGTTTAAAGATTTCTAATTTGTACACGTTTAATATTTAATGATATTGCTCCATCAACTTATTGCATGACACTTAATATTTTCCCTCTCAAACTTCCTATTATGAATTAAAAAAATTTCCCCCCAAAAGTTACCCCATAAAACCTTAATTTATTAGATAGATTTTTAATTTTAAGCCGTAATCTCTACATTTATCAACTCTTCATTTAAAACAAAGTAACTAATAAGTAATAAAATATAAAGCGTTCAAAAGAAAGAAAAAAATTAGTTAAAAATAAAAAAGTGCTTAAACCTAACACCAAATTCAACAAAAATGATCTCACATAAGAATGAATTATATATTAAAATTTGACAAACAAAACCTGCCTGTATGTCTAGTTGTATGTTTTCTAATTCCAAAAGGCTTTGTCGTGTGCAATACGAACACTGAATTAAAAAAGAAAACTGTTGTAAGTGAATTGAATTGAATTAATTATTATAGATATAATAAACATTAACACTGATATATGATAAAAGTTATAATTAATATATATATATATAGAAAAACACATTATAAACACCCGCCTGCAAATATTGTCATGTAATGCACGAACTAATGTGCAACCACTGTTGACCACACTGTTTCATGTGTCACCAGCTGTGAAAAAGGTTGAATGCATGATGACAAAAGAAATTATAAAATTTAAAGTTTATACAAGAAACTAACACACCACATATGTACACATCAAAATGTTTACACAAAAATAGTAAGTAACCCAATGAAAGATTTTTGTTTTTGTTATACAAACTTAATTACAAATATTTTGATTCATGGTTATTAATATCAACAAGAATATATATATATATTGGTTGATCTTGATATATTATTTTTTTTAACGAAAATTGATGAAATTTTCATTAAAACTAACAAGATGCTAAACCAAATTACAAACACGAAACTGATCTTGATTAATTAGATGAGCAACAACAGGTTAACATTAATTAATTTTATTCCATTAATCTTATTGGTCAAAAGGGTATACATGTAGGACTTAACTAGTACCCAAACTCCCTTTGAATCAGAAACTATTAAAAACAAAAAAAAAATAAAAAAATAAATGGATGAAAAATATATTCTACCAAGTGATATAAAACCTTGAGAGATTACAGTTAATTAAAAAACCATAATACAATTAAAAAAAATTAAAAGTGAACTTTATTAATTCAAACATAGTGATTCTTCTTCAATTCTGCACAACAAGCAATTTATAGCGTCTGCAATGTCGTCTATTGTGTTTAGTTGGCATCCATCCTCAAGCTGCATGTACACACAATAACACAAGTCATTATATTATTTATATACAAATTTAAAGTTAGCCGGATTAATTTTTAATTTGATTGTGCAAAAGAATAGAACCAAATTTAAAGTTAGCCGGAGTAATTGTTACCCTTTATTCAACTTTTAATCATACTTTGTTAGTGGAAACAAGAGAAAAAATGTTAAACACATGAGTCACACATGAGCACATGAACTCAAGGTTGGGGTCATGACGGTTCTCTGACCCCAAGTCGATTAATATTTTTTTATAAGTATTTCTATTTAACGCTATTGATTTCTTACAATCTATTATCTTATAAATATGCGGCGTAACTTGTTGTCCGTCTACCTGTTGTTTATTGTAAATTTCTTGAGGAAATGATATGATATATATGATGTGGTTTATCCAAAAAAATTTAATCTAGCTCACAAAATGTGTGTTAATTAGTAGCATGATATTTGCTACGTACTATATATGAATGCTTATAAGCTTAATTGGAACATTTTTTTCCAAGTAAAATAAATATTATATGTTAGAACAACTTGATGCTAGCTAAGAAAGATTAAAAAACGTACACTATTACTATGAGTGAATATTGAAAACAATGACGTTAAATTCCAAATTGTTTTTTGTCCCCTTATTCATTTTCTATCACAATAATGTATTGTAGTGAAATTGAATCAATAAAGATTATAAATAGTGGGATCATTCACCTATCACATACAATATATATGTCTAACGTACATAAAATTAATCTAATTATAATCTAAAGATAAATTAAGATATGAATTCTAACCTTGACACTAAGAGTGTAGAGAACCAATTCCTCAACTGTGGTGACATTAAGATGAAGAATAGTGAGCCAAGAACTCTTTAAACCGGCCACCAGTTTCAAAAGTTGTCTATGCCGCTTCTTCGATAGTATCTTAAGGTTTGCTTGGCTCTCCACCAATGTCACTTCAATATCGGCCATAGCTGGTGGCCGGTTCTTAGCGGTGGTGGCAGTTGTACTATCACCACCGCCAACTCGATGAAGAGAGTATTGTGGGAATGTAAAGAAATCGCCAAAGGGGTGTGTAGGTGGTGAAGAAGAGTAAGCATTGATGTTGGTTCTTTTTTGTACCTCTAGGGTTTGTAATTGTTGTTCCAATTCTTTCACAAAGTTTATAGCTCCACCAACTATAGATGCTTGATCACCCTAAATTAAAGTACAATAATTCAAATTAAGTTCAATTACAAATAAACCCTATATATCTAGCTATTATACATTATCTAATATTTTTCCTAGCTAGCTAGCATGCATTATTAATCCAACTCTTACCCTTTGAACATAAGAAGATGGCATGAGTGACCTGATAACAGCAAGATACTCATTCATTTGTTTCCGGCGGTTGCGCTCCACGGTTATATGAGTCATCCTTTGATTCTCCAACTCTTCTTTGTTCTTACCACTTTTGGTTCGCCTACGCTTCCTCCGACCAACCACTGTGGCGGTTGGTACGGTGGGAGCAGGTGATTCAATCTTTATGTCACCTCCGGAACAATCTTCCGGAGATGATTTAGGATCCCATAGCTCCCAATATGCATGGACACTTGCTGATTCTTGAAGATGATTAATACTATTGGTAGTAGTGTCGAAAAACTCATCACCAAAAGTATGATCTTGATCCAGCTGCAACATATAATCATATCCGAAGTTACCAATTTGGTTGTGTGGATAGATTATTGTGTCTAATGCCATTTCTTGATGTGTCTAAAATGTCATATACGATGCTTAAAGTTTGAAACTTTAGGACGAAGATATATTGGAAGATGGAAACAAAGGAGGCTTTTTGATTATTGATCTTGGTTGATCGATGGTAAACAATAATATTTGATGTGTTGAGAGTGCATGTGAACCTATGCTTTGTTCTTATAAAGATGAACACATACAAAACAAAATGAAACAAAAGAATCTACAGTACGGATACACGTGAAGGTGTAAGAAGACCTCATAGAGAAACCTAGAAACATATAATATATACATAAATCTAAAAGGGTATAATAGGAAATTAAGCCTCAAATAAACCCAAAACAAATTATAATAACAAGATGATTTAAGTTCTCCGATGAGACTTAAGTTTAATCCACACCTGTGTAAGTTTTGATGGATTATGGCAATTAAGCTCACCTTGAGCTATGATCCTATTTTGTGTTTGAGCTTAAGGGTTTTAAGTGGTATAGTTAAAGGTTCTTGTCCGGTTTTTCCCTGAAACATGTTGGTTGACAAGTATTCCTATAAGCCGTTGCACCAACCGCTGTTTTTAAAAAAACTAGTATTTGCGTATACGTTTCTCTAGTACATGATCTTCTATAACATACAAAGAAAGTTTTGTTAGTTTTCGTTTTCTAAAAGTATTTGACACATCATAATATTTGATTGACTCAAAATATGTATATCGTATATAATACAAGGTTAATAATCCTTGTTTTAAACGGATTGAAAAATATAAATTAACAATATTTAATAAATATATATATATATATATAACTAAAATTAAAATAATAAAACGAAAATAAATTAAATACAACAAATATATGAATACATATTATATGTTTCAAATTATAACAAAAAATAGCTCATGCCATGTAGTTAAAACTTGCACATTTAATAAGGAAGTTAAGAGTTCAAATCTCAAATGGAACATTTTTTAGTAATAAGAAGTTAATAGAAAATCAGAGGGTTATTAGTTGAAAGTGAGATTGATACCTAAGCTAATTATGTGACAATGGAGTCATGTTGCTTAAGAGGATATCAGATTAGATTAAAAAACACTAGTTACACCTTAGTCAATAAAAATTACACAAAATCTTGTTAAATTTAAGAGCATTCACACTAGATTGATTAGATTCTTCATATGTTTGTGAGATAGTTTTGCATATTTTAGAAAGTGTCTGTGAGTGAAGGAAAACGAAATTCTTTAGAAATTCCAATAATCATTGGCATATTATAAAATCTACTATTCATCCCGTAGTTATTAATATTTTTTTAAATTTGTTTGGAGTGGGGAAAAAAAAGTAAGGAAAATTGGATTTAAATTATTCCAACTTTTAACTATTAACTTAAAGTAAGGAAAATTGAATTTAAATTATTACTCTATTTTTTTTTGTCATCGGTCCTAAATTTACACTTTTTTTCCATTGGACATCCATTAAAAAAAACTTTACTTCCTTAAGTTTGATCCAAATTTTAATTGATGTTTTATGATTTTTGATCTGAAAATGATACGAGTTGACTGATATAAAACATAGATCTAAAAGGTGCTCCAAACGATAAAATAACACGTCAGTCGAGTGTTTAAACTTCAAATTAGTCAAGTCGGTTGTCGTTTGGAGCATTATTTGGAGTTAAGTTTCCCATTAAACAACTTATATCATCATTCTGATCACAAGCCCTAAAACATTAATTTGAAATTCGGTAAAACTTAAAAGAGTTATGTTTTTTAACGGGGTCTAATGAAAAAAAAAGTATACGTAATAGTTTGGGACTAGTGACAAAAAAATTCAAAGTTGGAATATTAACAGCCAAGTAAGCCAACGGTCAAAAGTTTGGATTATTAAAATCTAATTTTTCAAAAAGTAAGTGATTTTTAGTTTAATTTTAAAGATGAGAATGATCGAGGAAGCTACTAAGGGAAGCTACTTTGAATGCTTTAAAAGTAGTTGCGCTTTTAACCTTCTATTACTCCTTAATAAATTTCTTTTAATTTTCTTTTTAAACGAACTTTCCCCATGAATTTTAAATATATATAACTTTTTCATACGCTATATAAAAAGCAGAAAGTATAAAAAGCGATCATTCTATCATATTTAATTTGTGTATAACATTGTTACAAATATTTTAATTTTAAAAAGTTTTACATAAAGTTAAGTAATTACTATTTTTATGATTGCGATACAATATTTAACACATAAACGTATCTAAACTGTGTGGTTTAAATGGTGTGCTCCCATCGCATCACTTCGACATCCATCTAGTAGTGTGTATATACGTATATGTGCATGTGCCTGTGTGTCTATGTCTATGTAACTATGTTTATGCTTAAGTTTATTTTAACAACTCACACAATCACACATCCACTAAATTATACTCCTACATGTACGTCTTTTATTCACATTGTAAGTTCAACTCTCAACCTTTGGACCAACACATTTTCTAAATGTACTCATTGCTAGGAGAAAGACCTTTTGGAATATGTATGCATAAATATTTGTGTTTACATGTAAATGCATGTGTTTATATGTAGGTTTATGTATGCATGTTTATATATATATATAATGTGTGTGTATGTATGTGTATATATGTATGTGTGTATGTGTGTCTACGTGTGAATGCATGTATGTATGAGTGTGTATGTGTACATATAGTATATACATAGGGCCGACTGTCCCATCTATCAAGGTGAAATTAGGGTTTAGGCTAGCGGCGGATTTAAGTACATAAGTATGGGTTTAATCGAACCCACCGCGTTTTTAATTTTTCGTGGAAATTAAAATCTCGATTGAACTCATGTAATTTATTAGTATAGGAATGAAATAACTAACTTGTTATAACTCATTTGGTAAGGCATTAAGTTGGTGTTTTAAAGTTTTCAGATTCAAGTCTCATAATTATTAGTAGTGACAATTTTTGTTTTTCATAAAACTTCTTAACTTTGTTTAGTACAACCCATTTAATAAAACTATGTACTAGCTCCTAAATTATGGATGAGTAAATATAGTAATGGGTCAATTCTTAATTTGTTGATCATGCTAATTATCTTAAATAGTTTTACTATTAATTAATACATGTATGTTGATGAGGGGATCGATGATTATGGTTTGATGTTTGTTTTAAAGCAAGAATACGTTTGCTTTATCTAAAATGGACCCGACCTTAGGAATCAACCCGATTGTATTTGTAACAACATATATTTCATACATATATATAGATTCTATTTGTAACAACATATATTTCATACATATTAATGAGCTCATCGATCGATCCTTCTGCACAATCTTTCATTTGTTAGAGATGGAGCACGACCATTACACATGTTTTCGTGTTTTTCAATTGAGGATATATGCGCGCATGCATCATTTCTAGGCCGGAGAGCTAGCTTGTTAATAATTATTAATTTGTATATATTTATTCATACAGGCTAGCTTTGCTGCGCGCCTGCGCGCAACTATCTCTTAGAATGTTAAGTTTACTACTAATACTATGACGGATTTTGTCTTAGACTACATATATGCCTTTACATACTAATTATATATATACTAGCTTGTGGTAGCAAACCTTCGTATGTGTTATGGCCGGGTTGAAAAGGGATATTGATCGTGTAGGTACGTAGTTTAAATTAAAAGGAAAAAAAATGTATTAGCAGTCTAGCAAGCCCTCAAATTTTTTATTATATCGATTGAGCCATTGAGGCCTACACAATGGTTGAGACATCTATGTACATATATATATATATATGTGTGTGTGTAATTTGTGTCGTGTACATTTATGTATATCCATATATGTATGTTTTTTTAACGGCAAATTTCATTAAATCCATATATGTATTTATGCATGTATCTAGTTACAAGTGGTTAAACACGACCTTCTAAAGTTACATATATTATTCTAGTTACCTTATACATGTCACTATAATAAAAAAAACATTGGGTTTTCAAAGAAGAATTGATCAATCATGCAATCACATCAAGGTCTCAAGTATTGTTGTCTATTTTAGTGTAATTAAATTAACTTGTTGATCAATATCACTATAATGTGAATTGAAATAATCAGGGTGCACAATTATCTCGATCACAGTATAATTGGGGTTCCAAGGGGGCATCGCCCCGGTAGCGGGGTCCAAGGGGCAGAGCCCCTGGATGGGGTATGTATTATTATCTTGATCATAGTTTTTTGAGTTCTGGTTCAAGAAATTCTCTTAATATTCATACTTAATTCTGTAATTCAATCTGAGTTTTATCCGATTAAAGCATTTGTGAACCACAAATAGTTTTGATCTGAAAGTGTATTACGACTCTCAGATATCCGAAGTGTTTCCGTTTGTAAAAATTCCCCAACAAGTATGTCATATGGTTTAAGTGTATGTTAAATTAGAAAGGTTAACCTAATTCTAGAAAATAAATTGGTTATGCAATTAAGTTGGTGTTTCGTATGCATTGCATGATTTTATTCTGATACTAGGTTTAATACTCGTGTGTTACACACGGGTTAAATAATAATATTTATAAAAAAATAATCATTATGTTTAAAAAGTTATAAATATTTAATATTAAAGAAATTGGCTTCATCAACATATATATGCATGGTGAAAAAATTGCACTAAATTTCCCTCTTAAATTTCGTATTGTAAAATAAAAAAAATTTCCTCCAAAATATTGCCCCCCTAAAACCTTTAAATATTATATAGGATCTAAGCACCCCCAAAGTGTAAGAAAATGGTTAAATTTAGGATTAATAGAATAATAGGCCAGATTTTGGACATTTTTTTGGAAAATTGCGGTTAAATGACTAGTTGCCGTTAAAAAAATGTTAAATGAGTAAATGACTAGTTAAAAGATTCTACTAGGATCTAAGCACCCCAATAACTAACCATTATTGAATTTTAAGAAATTTGAACTATTTTAACATAAATAACATATAGTTTTAGAGAAATGTTCATATATAAAGTTTGATTTTGCTACAAAGTGTAAGAAAGATTTATAGCCATTAGATCTACTTTTAAAGATTAAAATAAATCAATTGGAGGAGGAGTATTTTTATCATAGCCACTTTTGTTGACTTTTTCTCTCTCCACATGCAAGGGACATGTCAATTCCTCCACTTTTTTTAAACGTTAATAACTTTTACATACGACATTATTTTTTAATAAAAATTACACAAAAAAACAAGTGTTTTTTATCTTCGAAACGCGTATAGTATTGATATATAAAAAAAGAAAAAAAAATTCAAAATTTTCAGCTCATTGTGTAATATCATTGTGTTATATTATAAGTTGTGTAATATCATTGTATTATATTATAATATCATTGTGACGTATAAAAAAAGAAATTTTTTTTAGATTTTTCAGCTCATTGTGTAATATCATTATGTTATATTATAAGTTGTGTAAAACCATGTTTTTCAGCTCATTGTGTCATAATATAACACAATGATATTACACAATGAGCTGAAAAAACATGGTTTTACACAACTTATAATATAACACAATGATATTACACAATGAGCTGAAAAATTGGAAAAAAAAATTTCTTTTTTATATATTAATATTATACGCGTTTCGAAGATAAAAAAAAGCTTGTTTTTTTGGTGTAATTTTTATCAAAAAATAACGTCGTATGTAAAAGTTATTAACGTTTCAAAAAAGTGGGGGAATTGACATGTGCCTTGCATGTGGAGAGAGAAAGTCAACAAAAGTGGCTATGACAAAAATACCCCTCCACCAACATGTATTACCACAAATTGATCTCAACCATTAAAAATTAATCTAATGGTTGAAAATCCTTCTTACACTTTGTACCATTTTTATCTTTTGTAGAATAACCTAACTCATAGTTTTAATCTAGTTAGAACTTAAAAATAAAAAAAGGGGGATTATTTATCCGGCGTATTTTGTATGAACTCTATGATAAACAACATACATGTCACAATCTTGAGAGATTTACGCTAATCCGTATTAACATTTTCTTAATTCTTTAATTTTACGATTAATCAATTCAGCCCTAAACCTACTTGTGTCACTAGACAATTAGTAGACATGGTCCATATAACATGGATATTAACATGTCTTTGTACATCTAATTAATATGGATATCAATATGTCTTTGTATATCTAATTAGAAAGACAAAAGAGAACAACATATAATTATTGTTTGTATTTTCATATACCGAGCGAAATTATCACGCTAAAAAAATTTTACATTACGTTATGGTGAAACTATCACACACAGAGTGAAGTTATTACATATATAAAAAGGTGAAAATAACCACACGAAATGAATGTACTTATATAATTTAGTATAAGTATGTTAGAAGCGTAGGTATTATATGAGATGAATAAATCTAACAGGTTAAAATTATTTTTGTTTTTTTTTATTAAATTATATGAAACTCATGTATATTTACAGTTTTTTTACACTATGTACCAAAAACATAATTTGTATTTTAAACTTTCTTTACCTGTTAAAAATATAAATTTACCTAGAGAATAAAATACAAATTAGTCGTACACAAAAAAGCGTGCAAATAGAATTCATATAACCTCTTGATTAGATTAATTTTTTCTAGACAAAACAAGTTTGCCCACCGATTCTTTAACTTTAATCGTACTTAATTCAAACACGTCAACTTTCAATTCAAACAAAATGTGCTATATATTGAGTCTATAATTTTATTTATTGTTTTAATTCATTTACACATTTTACCAAGAGAAAAGAGAAGAATATTTTTTAAAATTTGTTTAAATAATAAAAGGGAACACTAATAAACACACTAATGCCTTGAGAAAACAATGTCGTTTGGAAAATCTATACCTTCTAATAAAAGAGGGTTTTTGATGACACATGACATGTAATGAGGCCATTGTTGGCATTATTTTCCCGCCAATAATATATTACATATTTAATTCTCATACTATTACACAACATACGACCATCATATAATATATTTACCTATCAGTTACAAAATAATTACCATATTAGTATTATACTTCTCTATCAATTATAAAAATAAGTATCATATTTTTACAAAAGTAAAAATATCATTATATCAATTACCAAAATATATATCAATAATATTCCAAAGCACTGATTTTGTATTAAATTATATTTAAACATTATTTTTGTTTACTACATTAGTTTATCGGTCTCTTATCTTTATACCAAAGCTCATGGCTTGTATCAGTACAAGTTATCATCCATTTGTAGGATTTTAATCGGATTTTATGCTTGTGAATCCGTAACTTGTCTTCTAATTCTTCTTATACGGGTTTTTTTTGTGTTAGAAAACGTACCCAAAATGGTAATGATTTATAGTGTAATGCTTACTCGTCATATGATTTTTTATGCTCGATAATAATTTAATATTTTTTGTTATTCAACTCGTGTAATACACGGGGTATAATCTAGTGTCATATATATATATAGGAACATTTTCTTGGTGTACGTATATGGGGTTATCTCGTTATTTTTGACAAAGTAGTTAGTGATTAGATGTTAATGTGCATCTTCATGGTGTTTGTTTACACGAGTTCTTTTTCTCGAAAACTAAATCGCTTTATATTTTGCAGGCTTCCACAATTGTTTTGATTAAGATCTTAATCGCATCGTATGATGGCTTTGGCTTTGGCTTGAATAATTTAGGTATATTGGTTTTCACTGGTCCCAACTATTACCTTTTGTCTTCTACTGGTCCCAACTATTAAATTGGTTGTCAACGGTCCCAACTTTTATTACTTTGGTAACCACTGGTCCCGTCGTTAAATTTTTTTAACGCCGTTAAGTTTTTTCCAAATTCAAGAACGATGTTTTAGACCTTTTAATCGGAAGGATAATACCTGTCGATTGATGTAAAAGTTTTCTCGAAAAGGCTCTCTGAACGATAAAATTTTTACATTTGATTGATGCACCGTTAGGTTTAAACACCCGATCGAAGCACTATTTTGTTGTTCGGAGTGCCGTTTCGAGGTAACTTTTCCATCAATCGACTTATATTATCGTTCCGATCAAAATGCTTATAACATCGGTATTGAATTTGGAAAAAAACTTAACGGCGTTAAAAAAATTTAACGACGGGACCGGTGGTTACCAAAGTGATAAAAGTTGGGACCGTTGACAACCAATTCAATAGTTGGGACCGGTAGAAGACAACACGTGATAGTTGGGACCAGTGAAAACCAATATACCAATAATTTAATAAGTTTCTAGCTATCATAGAAAAATGAAATGGGAATAATTCAACACAATTATTCTTCAGAAAAGGCATTATATAAACTATATATTAAATTAAATGGGTCCTAATTCTTAGCCAATGATACATGACCAAGATGCTCCACAGAGTGGACAAAAAATGTCTTCTCAAAAGCATTAACAAAAATAGCAATTAAGAATGTGAACTTCAAATTTATATCCTGTTAAACAATAAGAGAAAAAATCAGACTCATGTGTTAATTTGAGAATAACCAAATGCATATCACCATATATATATATATATATATATATATATATAGAGGAGAGTTATCCTACATAGTGTTGGAAATCTAAGAAGGCTAAGAAGGATTTATGACCTTTAGATCTCTTTTTTAATGGTTGAGATCAATTTGTAGGAAAAGAAATTGGTGAAAGGGTACATTAGTCATAGCCACTTTTGTTGACTTTCTCTCTCCACATGCAAGGCACATGCCAATTCCCCACTTTTTTTAAAACTTTCATAACTTTTGGATACGATATTATTTTTTAAAAAAAATTACACCAAAAAAACAAGCGTTTTGTTATCTTTAAAACGCGTATAATATTGATATATAAAAAATAAAAAAAAAATTCGGCACTTGTCTAGTCCTTGTGTAATATCATGTGATTGTGTTTTATTATAACTAGTGAAATATCACTTTTATCGGTTCATTCTTAAGTCATTATATAATATCATCTTATTATAAATATTTGTTGTGTCATATTATGTGTTTAGAAATTATCACCGTGTCACAAATTGTTAATATGTGTTTGAGAAATGTTCAAAGACAACGTCATTTTTTGTTACAAAGTGTGAGAATGACACAATGGTAAACAAAGACACAATGACACTTTTAAAAAAATTATAACTCACAATATAAATCAAATTTGAAAAAAGTGGTTCGGAGACCTTGTTCCCCATGTATTCCTCTTTCAGAAAATAAATAAACGAAAAATTAAAAAAAATTAAAAAAATTACCGTTTTTTTATTTTTTAAATTAGACACAATGAAAAAAGACACAATGAGAAAATAGTAGTTTTTTTAAGTTTTGTTTATTTATTTTTTAAGGAGGATGATGTAAGAGCAAGATCTTTGAAATACTTTTTGTGTTATTGTGTAATTATTATTAGATCATTGTGTAATACTTGTCAAATAAGATTACACAATGACCCGATGAATGACACAACCACCTTACGGATGACACAATCACACAATGACCTGATGAAAGACACAATGACCTGACGGAAGACACAATAACCTGACGTTAGACACAATGACCTGACGTTAGACACAATGAGCTGAAAAATTGTGAAAAAAAAGTTCGTTTTTTATATATCAATATTATACGCGTTTTAAAGAGAAAAAAATTCTCGTTTTTATGGTGTAATTTGTTTAAAAAAATAATGTCGTATGTAAAAGTTATAAACGTTTTAAAAAAGTGGGGGAATTGACATGTGACTTGCATGTGGAGAGAGAATATTTAAAAAAGTGGGCATGACTAAAATACCCCCTCTCCTAATTTTCCTAGATGCCACATGTCAATCTCTTATTGCTTCTTAGCCTTCTTAGATTTATAACACTATGTAGGTGAACCTCACTCTATATATATATATATATATATATATATATATATATATATATATACCGACCTTTTAATTAAGATTAATAAATGTCAGTTGTACTAAGGTGATACTGAGTGGTGTTAGGGGAGAGTAATTTTCGAATAGGTGAAAAACATTCACGGTTGAGAGTCTGGTCTTTTTCTTCTTAATTTCCATAATTTAGCGGATAAAAAATCTGAATAACTATTATATTAGTTATGTATAACTTTTATTTTATCATGCACTCTTCTATTGGAACTTTATTGTAATTACAGATATTTTTATAGTTAATTTAATTATAGATGTAAAATATATATTGAATTGATAAATGTGATGTGGCATGAGAGGAAAATAGGAAAAAAAAATGAGACGATGCCATTCAAATTAGGGAAAATCGGAGAAAAGTGGGATGAAGCCCTAGAGAATTAAGAAAACTAAGGAAAACCAAGACAACATCCTAAAATAAAAGAAAAACCGGGAAAGAAATAAAAGCTAATGTGACACGATTATACATTTTGTTTTTATTTAAGAAAAAAACATAAACATCATCAAGTTTTATCTATTTATTTATTACATAATCAAAGTTTTATTTATTAATGTTCAACCTAGCATGATGCTAAGAGTTACAAGGAAATTAAAACAAACAAAAAACTACACCATTAACTCTCAAAAGGTCCTTATTTTCCTTCCACAATTAACTTTCAATCCGACTTGTGTTTGTTGTTGAAGTTGCTCTCGTTTCTCGCCTTTTACAAACACCAAAACACTGTCAGGAATATGACACGTAACACTTTCTTTGTATCGATATCAAAAGGCTAAGAATCAACCTTGTTCAAGTGATCAAAGATGTTCGTGGCGGAGATAGTTGGAACTTTACACCAAACTCATATAGCACTTCAAATTCTTTAACTATTTATTTCAATGCCTTTGTTATGGTAAACATTTAGACAATCATAAACACCATTAAAGCAATTTTTGTTTGTTAAATAGTAGTTAATTGTAAATGTCATTTTCAAATTTTTGAGATTTTTTTTAAGATATTACATGGTATTTATAAAGACGTAACATTTAGGTTAACTCATGCTTTTCAAGATGTGACTTATGTTGGATTATATATCAATTATTCATTTGGATAAAATATTTTTATTCATCATAGATAGATAAGATAGCTATCAATTAATATCTTTTACAGATTTTGTTGCTACAAAAGTTCTAGGGTACGGTCCCGATTAGAACGATAACAACTTGTTGTCGTGGTTCTGATATCACTAACAGGCAACAACATACATAAGACTTATTGGCCGAGATCTGCTAAGACATGAATAAATATGTTGACTTTTGACACTGTTTACTATCAACACCTTTTTAATGTGATGCTTTTCATATTGACTTTCCCTTTTAGTGTTAAAGGTTAAGGTGTTTTATTCGAGAGCTTTCTAGGTCTATGAGTCTTTCCATATCTTCCGTTCATCAATTCCTACATTTTAACATCTTGCGATTTTATATGTTTATCTGTCATAAGGCTAGGATTCTTCTTTACTTGTTCCCTTTGGATGCGACAAAGATATTTATTATCATGGCCAACTGTGAATTAACCTCTTTGTTTAAGTAAGGGATTTTACTTAATTATTACGTCATCGGATTTCATTAAGACAAAACAAATTAAGAAATATAAGCCCCTTGCCCACTTAGGTCATGTAAATAACATGATGCTGTGAGAGTTTGAGTCTTAAAAAAAACTTAGGAAGATATTAAATATAAGCCCCTTGCCCACACAAACAAAACTTATAGCTACTTATCTCTCATGCACGTGCGGTAGTTGCTTTGGACATGGGTTTTGTAAGGTCGGTAATTTTCTACACGAACCTACATGATCTTAATATGTATCATGTACGGTCTTAACATGTAACATGTACAAAATAGGTAGATAGGAATCTATTATCAATTTTCGTGTATAAAACATGTATATACTTGTTTACCTGTTAATACATGTTAGTATACGTTATGATTTATTTAACATAAAAAATATAAAGTATTTTATACCTTAAATATTAGGCTAATATTTTGAGTTTTAACTCTGCCGGCTTCCTGATAAAAGATTATTTACCCTAAACGAATCTTTGTTCTCAATTTCTCACATGCCGCTCAATCTCATCGCCTCATACCCTAATAAATGTTTGATAAAACTTTTATGAACTTATCGCCTCATACCAACAACAACAACAACTAATATAGTATAAAAAAAGTTAAACTTCTTCACTAATAATACCGTAGTACAAATCATATCGTCATGATAAACCATTTGTCACCTTTGTTTAAAGTTCAAAAAATTGGATAAGAAAACAAAAGTCACATCCAAATAAATAAATACCTACCACCTACGTACTTCTGTTTTGACTTTTGTGATTATACTATGGGCTTCAGTTAGATATAAGGTTCCTTTGGGCCACTGGGTCTGTAAAACAATCGGAAAAAGGCAATTATATGACAGGCCTGGCCCATGTAACAGCAGTGTTTTAAAACCTGGACCGAACCGGCCAACTTGACTGGGGTTCCATGGACATGCGGATCCGGTTATATGACACATAGCCCGATAGCCGGCCCTTTAAATTAGGGGTGTTCATTCGAATCGAATGCGAATTAGGCGAATTGGGCGAATCGAATTGGTCGAATTGGGACTTTTAAAAACTGTATTCGTATTCGATCCACATTCGAATAAAAATCTATGTATTCGATTCGATTAAGTTATTCGAATTCGAATCGAATTCGAATAGATTCGAATGTATTCGCTTAAAAAAATATAAATAAACAAACACATCCAAGAAACAATAGAAATGTAGCACCAACATAACATAAGTCTACAACATTACCCAAACAATATGCAAAACATCACCCAAACAATATGCAAAATACTAGCACATCGACAAGTCTAAAACATGTTAACAAAAGTCTAAAAGTGCATAATCAAACACAAAAAAAGACTATAGACGAGTTTAAAACCTGTAGAAACAACAATTAAACAACTGCCAAAACACCAAATCATGTTCATTTACAGAAACAACAATTAAGACTGAGTAATGGGTTGGATTTGGGTATTTTTAACTTACTTCAAGCCTATTAAATCATATTCATATATAGATAATTAATTAGATATATTAAAAATATATATTGAAAAATATATAAATTTCTTATTCGAATTGGGCGAATCGAATGCGAATACAGAAAATCATATTCGTATTCGATCCACATTCGACAAAATTATTCGAATCGAATGCGAATCGAATTCGAATGACTGAAAGTGGATTTCGAATGGCCTTAATCGAATTCGATTCGAATCGAATTTCGAATAATTCGAATGGTATTCGAATAATGAACGCCCCTACTTTAAATAGTATTTACACTTCATCTGTACTCATATTTTTTATTTTATTTTCACTTTTAAACCAACAATCCTCCATTATTTTATTAAATAAATATCTATCATTTTTTCATATGTTAATACTAGTTTAGTGCCCGCGCTACGCTCGGGACACAACATTTAAGTGATGCTTTTAAGGATATTCATGAACGTTCCAATAAGTTTTGAAACAAAACCGTGGTAAACCGAAACACGAAATATATTTTTAAAAATTAAATTTTTAGTATAACAATGTTATACTCAAATTAAAGAGAATAAAATACTCAGTTTTATGGTGTAGTTTATTTTTTTTTAAATCCATATAAAAAAGTTAAGTATATTTATAAAACACTGAGGTCTTTAATTGTATATTATTATTAATTTTATCCATAAGTTTCATTTTCACACCCTATCAAATATAAACCGACTCATGTACACCCCTTGTAGTAGAGGGTTAAAAGTATAAATACTTTTAAATTTTTCAGAATTTTCCAAAATATTAGGGGACCAAAAATGTAATTAGTTTTATTATAATATATTATATATATATATATATATTTAAATAAAAAATCATTATTATGAGATAAACTCTCAAATGATGCCACATAAGCCAAAAGCTTTAAAATTATGCCGCATAAGTTTTTTTAGTTTTGCTATATTATATAAAGATATTTTTTTTTAAAGAATATCTCTAATTTAAATATTCTACTGGTATAGTTTTTTTATTCAAATTTTTTAGATTAATTTAAATAGTTACAACTTTTTATGATTATGTCAATGCTTAATGAAGTTAGCTAGAGACAAAGTTGTTTATTATACTACATGTTTTAACTATTCCCTGTTTCATCCTATAGGCACCCCTCTAGCAATATTATATAGATAAAAGCTAGTTTAGTGCCTGCGTTACGCTCGGGAATACAATTCAAGTGATGGTTTTAAGGATGTTCATGAATGTTCCATTTAGTTTTAAGACAAAACCGTGGTAAAACGGAACACATGATATATTTTTAAAAATTAGAATTTTAGTATAGCAATATTATACTCAAATTAAAGAGAATAAAGTGCTTAGTTTTATGGTGTAGTTTATTTTTTTAAATCATATAAAAATGTTATGTATATTTATAAAACACTGAGGTCTTTAATAATATATTATTATTAACTTTATTCATAAGTTTCATTTTTAAACCCTATTAAATATAAACCGACTCACGTACACCTCTTGTAGTAAAGGGTTAAAAATATAATACTCTTAAATTTTTCAGAATTTTCCAAAATATTAGGGGACCAAAAATGTAATTAGTTTTATTATAATAAATTTTATATACATATTTTAAATAAAAAATCATTATTATGAGATAATCTCTCAAATAATATCACATAAGTTAAAAGCTATGAAAAAATACCATATAAAATTTCTATATTTTGATATATTATATAAGGATTGAGTCTCAATTAAATTGTCAATTTGGATTTGAAAAAAAAACTTAAAAACCCAGATAATCACTACTAAATTATAGATTTCAGTTGTTTTGCTATGCCATTTGCATAGATAAATAATGTTGTTATCATTAAGTCAAACAGTTGACATTGACCATGTCAGCAAACAACTTTAAGGCGAATAAGATGCATTACAAATAAACAGCACCATATATTGTCAATTTATATGGTTTATATGTAAAGGATATAAAGTACAATGTGTCTTCTTCTTTTTTTTTTCTAATTGCAAAATTTTTACATTTAAACTTTTCAAATAAGTAGTAACATTTAAATTCATCTCCTCGTTACAACCAATCCGCTTACCTAACTAATTACAAACCAAATATACTAGTTCTACAATTTTGAATTTTAGTTTTACCATCATTGTTGGTCTTGAAAATAAGCATGGTTTGGGCATACTAATGATGCTAAAGGTCAAGGGAGTTGATATGGTATTATAATCGATGAAATAAAGAATTAAATTTCACAAGTTGTATAAAAAAACAATGATACAAAAGTCGTAACCGAAAGAATAAATGAAATTATATTAAATAACATTTTGAAGTATCAAAATCATAATGATGGGATAAGTTAGAGGGTTGGTGGTGTTGACAAGGCGACTCAAGTCTCAAGGTATGTTTTAAAATCCAGATCTGTTATTAGACACATAAAACTAATTAGGAATGAAAATAACGTTCTAATGTATTCTTAAATTACACTTAAATATTTTGAAATTGTCTATGTTCAAATCTTACAATCTAAAAAAATCACAAAATGTGACTAAAAAGTAAAAACATTCCAATCGATCGGTTTAACCCATATCCACCAAATCAGTTAGATGTCTAGTTTCCCGAACAAGTAGCGTAACCAATCGAGCTAGTTTCATCAACATCCACATTAACCCTACAACTAACCAAAAAAGATTTATTTTCATTGATAAATATAAAAGTTATTTGCATAGAAATGCGCCGTTAACCCTTTGAATACCAAAACCTGGTCATTTAAATACTACGTTCATAGACATTGAGGTCATAACAAAGTTGTGCATAACCCGTCGAACTCGATTAAGTACCTTCAAAACCACAGGTGCAAAAAGAGATCTTAGTAGTTTCAACCTTTTAATAAAGGAAAATTTGATTTAAAAGAAATACAAACTTTGACATGCTTGCCAGCAAATTCTCAAGTCATCAAACTTTTGGCATATGTCTGAAGTTATTTAACCAACTTACATTAGAGGTTTCTTGTTATCATTTTTTTTTCAATGGGGGTTCTAGTGAAAATAGTTAACGATAGACTTATAGTAAAATTAGTTAAAAACTTATTACATCTAGTGACCTTTGTTGGCCAGCATATGAAAGTTTTGGATTTTTTAAATTTTAGTTTTAATTAATAAACTCTTTCTTTTAGTATAAGGGCCATTTTTGAAACTTATACAATCTAGCTTCTTTCTTTTTGTTTTTGTTTTTTTGTTTTCTATCTTTCTTTTCCGTGTAATTGCAGTGTGATATCATATTGATCGCGTTTAGCTAATCTTCACAATTCAACATTTCAAACATTTATCAATTAACACTTAATAATAATTCACACATATTATATTATTACTTTATTTACGTACGTGTTGAATTTATCAAAGTTGTCACCAATATATATATAATCACAAATAATTCTCATTTGATTCAATTCAATGGGGCGATCAAAAAAACTCAAACACATTCACTCAATTTTCAAAGACAAAGCCAAAATCATCAAAGCAAAGTTTTCAATCACCAACCACACAACCTCCGCAATCCAAATCGCGGTCCTTCGCTCCACCACGCGCTCTGCCCGATCCCCGCCACCAGACCACCTTATCTCCGCCCTCGTCTCTTTTAGCAACACGACTCGACACTCGGCTTTAGCATGCATATCTACAATCATCAACCGTCTCCACCATCACCACCAACCAAACGTATATGTAGCACTTAAGTGTCTCATAACACTACACCACATGTTCATTGGTGGTTCATTCGTCCTCGATGAACAAGTCATGATGTTCCAATCTATGACAACCGCGAGCTATGGTTTTCTAAACCTCTCGAGATTCGTTGATAACACCAACATGCAGTCACGAGAATTTTCTTTGTGGGCCCAATGGTACGCATGTTTTTTAGAAACTAGTTTATTTACATCTACAGTCTTAAAGTGTCACGTATCATTATCAAAACATGAATTCGTAAAAAAGAAAGAAAGTTTGAAGTCTTGTTTATACATCGACTTATTTAGAGAAATTGAAGCACTAGTTTCAACGGTTGAAGAGATATGTAAAGTACCAAAATCGTTACATTGTCAAAAAAATGACATCATTTATGAGGTGACACGATTAGTAGGAGAAGATTATCGTATGATCCAATATCATATTATGATTCGACTCACCGAGTTGAGTGACAGGGTTCACAATTTGAGTACAAACGAATCGAGCAAGTTGATTCGATGTTTGGAGAGATTGGAGACATGTAAGGCGGGATTGAGCGACTTGTTTTCGAACAGGATGCGAAACGAGGCGTTTTGGGATTTAGTGACCGAGTTAATGGTAAAACTCATGAAGTTGAAAGAAGGGAGGGAGGTAAAATCGTTGTGTTGGAAGATGATCGAGTATGAGACTGAGTCAACTCAATTTAAACAACTACTCGTGTTAGCCACTTGATCTTTGTGATTATGAACCACGTACGTAACATGTTGTATAGTTTTTTTAACAATATTTTTGAGTATTTTGCTTAATTTTGTAATTAATCTAATAAAAAAATTTGGATTTTGGGATTTAGTAACACTAAGATCATTTTTTATTTGTATTGATTGTGTTCTGTTTCTAGTATATATTGTTAGTTTGCGATTTCCTTTACGTCTATCGTCTCATGTGCTAATGATCTCTTGGTATGTTATGTGGTGGGAGATGAGAGACATTGTCTCTTTTGGTATATTACATGGTGGGAGGTGGGAGACTTTGCATCTCTTGGCATATTACGTATCGAGATGCGAATACAATGACCTGACTAAATAACACAATCTACATATTCTAATAATTGAGTAACACATCCACATGTCACCATTTTAACTACTTCACATATGATTTTGCTTAGGTGTCATGTTATAAATTAATTTGATGGAGAATTTTTAGACGGATCATGGTATGCTCCATATTCGAAATAACCCGATATGTTTAAATTAAAAATTCACAAATTATCATTAATTATCTCTTAACCCGATATGTTCAAATACAAAATTTACCAATTATCATGATCTATATGTTAACTCAATATGTACCAAGTATCATGAATTATCTCCTAACCTGATATGTTCAAATAAAAAACTTATCAATTATTATGATTTATCCTAACTCGATATGTTCAAATTAAAGTTTTACCAATTATCATTAATTATCTCATAACTCGATATGTTCAAATAAAAAAATTAACAATTATCATGAATTATTTCATAACCCGATATGTTTCAATAAAAATTTACCAACTATTATAAATCATATATTTTATTGTAACATATGATTTTTATATAAATATATTTGTACATATCCAAATCGATTTAATAAAAGATATGTTAAAAATAAATTTGATATGTAAATTGAGTTAAAACCTATAAAACTAAAATCCGTGTAGTACACGGGTACTAATCTAGTAACATGACGAAATAACACAAGGAGCTGAAACATGGAAATAAAAGTTTGTTTTTATACATCAGCATTATATGCATTTTTGTCACACCCCAACCGATGGCGGAAACATCGGGGCGGATGTAAGTGGATAGATTGTTCGTAGTTCATGGTACTAAAATGAATAAATATTATTAAATTCAATATTCAATTAACCAATACATGAATCAAATAAACAACTAGTCACACAAAATAACTAAGTATTTATTAAAGGCAAATTGGCATAAAATAATCCCAACTAACACCTATTGGCCGAGAATAATCCCAACTCAGTTTATTCCCTCCAGTGGTCCCAAATTCAACTTTTTTGTCCTACAGTGGTCCGCCGTTAAGTACACTTAACGGCCGTTAACTTTTTTTCTATTTTTTTTTCGAATTTCAAACCGATATTTTAGGGATTTTGATCGGGAGGAGAGTACGAGTCAGTTGATGTAAACCTTACTTCCAATTGCTGCTCCAAATGATTTAATTTTGATATCCGGTTAAAGCACCGTTAGGTTTTAAATACCTGATTGAAGACTGTTTTGTCGTTTGGAACACCAGTTCGAAGTAAGGTTTACATCAATTGAATCGTATACTCCTCCCGATCAATATCCATAAAACCTTGTTTTGAAATTCGAAAAAAATAAAAAAAAAAGTTAGCGGCCGTTAAGTGCATTTAACGACAGACCACTGGAGGCCAAAAAAGTTGGATTTGGGACCAATGGAGGGAATAAACTGAGTTGGGATTATTCTCGACCAATAGGTGTTAGTTGGGATTATTTTTAGCCAATTTGCCTTTATTAAACTAGGTCCATGAATCCTATGTGTGAGGCATCTTGAGATAATCAACTACGCTGTAACACCTGAAATCATGTGAAAATAATATTTGTCAGCTAACGAATTAGCTGGTGAGTAAACACAGGTTTGCATACGTATATATATAAAATGATTGAAATGATTAAAATGAGTAGAATGAATCAATTCCATGTAATGTTAAAACCCATCATGCAAAAGTGTATCACATTAGATAAATCGAGTGCACAATCAAACCTAGATGACTGCAGCCACTTAATCACACAGATTAAGCTGTAATGAGCAAAAGCATATGTCGGTTACAATCACCACTCGTGTATGTAAATGGGGTGGGCTTGTCAGGCCAAATAGTACTATTATTGATAACCGTTGGTTTGAATAAATTAATGATTGTGCTAGAATAATGTTTATCAACCTATGAAACACATAATTGCAAGTAATAACACACATGAATTGAATTGAATAATGAATCAAATGAATAAAATGAACAAAATGAATAAATAGAATAAAATTGATATAGGTCACATGATTTCACCCCAAAGCATAAAACTGAAAAAAGGGGCTATGAATACTCACTTGATAACTGATTCGATGAAAACGAAATAAAAATAAACTTGAAAAAGGCACCGCGGATCTCCTTAAGGATCACCTAAGGAACGTTGGCCTATGTTAAAGGGTTGGTAAATGAATTTAGGAATCTAGGGTTCTAATTGGAATATGGGTTTAAGTAAATTTATTGATTTAAATAAAATAGTTAACCAAAGATTTGAAAATTTTAAATAATACACTACTTATAAAGTTGGACTCCTCGTGTAAATTATTAAAATCTACTAGATTGATACGTGACATAGTTAATATGATAAAATCGACTATTTATTTATAACTTTGTTTACGAAATCACTCATTTACATAATTACAAGTAATTAAAAATAAACGTCTAATTAACCATACTTCTTGAGAATACTAACTACAAGAATCCATAAACGAAATTTATAAACGTAACTTATTTAAAAGTAAGTTTTATTTTGTAATAATTTATATATTTATAGGAGTTCATCTTTATATCGCTAACTCATAAGTTATTTTATAAATATCTTTATAATAATTTACAAGTTAGTTTTAGAAATTAAATGTTCAATAATAATTGTATAGCAGTAATATATATATATATATATATATATATATATATATATATATATATATATGCCAGCTAAGGGACTCGAACACGAGACCTTGTGGGAGTTTATTTTATAACTACTAAACCACCCGACCACATGCGAGTTTGTTGAATTTATCTTAAACGAAATTGTTGTTAACTTCATGTTTCTTAAACCCATTTCAACATATAAACCCTAGATATGAATTCGTACCAATTGATCCCCAAATCCAAACTGTAAATGAAATTAAATATAGCTACGATGTTCAGATCATGATAACGATCAAAATGACGTGTTAAAGTACCTGAATTGATTAATGATGGAAGAAAGAATAACGAACAATGATTCGGATCAAATTGAAACTGAAATTGATGATGATAATCAAATTAAATGAGCAGATTCACTTAACGATAGACTATAAACAAAAACCCTATGAATTTGAAACTTGAAACAGACCTGGAGTATGTCGTCGATTAGGAGCAGGGATGACGATGAACAGAGGTTTAAATCGACTGTTGTGTGTGTTTAGAAGTGAAATTGTAGTTGTAGAAAGGTGTTGTGAAGTTAATTGAATGATTTGGTTGTTAAATAGACGACTGAGATAAGTTTAAAGGATTGAATCGAAGTCAAGTGGGTTTTGGATAAAGATAAGTTCAATTCGAACGATTTGATATGATAATGGTTAATTAAACGTGTTCTTATCCTTCCAATCGATAAATGGTGTGTTCCAGATTACTTTGATTTGAGATTCAGAGGTTAATTTAGTTGATTTGTAGTTAACATCGGCCGAAATAATGGGTTTGGATTTGGTTTGATGATAAAGACGTAAATCTCGATTAAATTGGTCAGCTAAGGTTCGAAACTTGCGGGTGTAGTGATAAGGATGGTTTAATCGGGTTAAAATACGTGTTTTGTTGATGATTTGGCTTCGCCGGACTATCCACCGGACTCGCCGGAGGTGGCAGCCGGGAAACGGGAGTGGGGGGGTTGAGTTTAAAAATGTTACAGCTTCACCCCCTGTACTTTGTGTTGGTGTTTAGTTTTAGTTTAAAGGTTTAATTTGTGTTTAATTACACATATAACCCCTTAACTTTAACTAACTAACTATCAATTTAGATTTTTATAAAAACTTTTATATAGCTAAACTTTTATTGTTAGCTTAAATAAAAACCATTTTATCATATATTTAGTAACTAAATGATTAATAAATGTAAACTTTTATTTCATAATAAACCAGATGATTACGATGTTATTCAATGTCTCGGGTTTACACGGAAAACGAATCGGACCGGATGTCACAATTTTCAAGATAAAAAAACTCTCATTTTTTGCTGTAATTTGTATTAAAAATTAATGTTATATGTAAAAGTTATGAACGGTCACAAAAGAATGTAGAACTAGAAAATGAGGCAAGGATAACTATTTACCATTATGTTGCATTTTGTTTATATCCTTTGATCTCCATTTAATCTTAGATCTAACGGTTTATATTTCTTCTTAGGCTTTCTAGTAAATTTGATCTTCATAGTAACTACATTCTTTATAATTTTTTGTTTAACCAAAGCTAAAACTTATTATTAAGTAAAGTTAGTTTAAATCCATCAAAGTCTAATGCCGATGGTCAACCAAACTAGGGATGAGATTTTTTAACTGAATACTGATACTCTCCCAATCCCGTACCGGTCTTGTACCGATTTTGTCAAATCGGTACCGGTATTAGACTTTAGTCATTTCTGGTATCGGTAAATTTGGTCCCGGTACCGATATTTTAGGTAATGTTACCGATTTGAAATATGATTTCTTTCGATTAAAAATTCACTTGTTATAGGATTAATTTCACTTTCATGTTTATATAAATCATAACTATTGTTCTTCGATGTTAGAATAAATGAAGTCTGTTTTTAATTGGAACTTTTTATTTTCAATTCGATTTTGTTTGTCGGTTTGTATAATAGTGAGTTTGATTTCTTTGTTTATATTATGATTAAAATATATGACTCTGATTCTTTTATCTCATTCTCCATATCAACAAATACTAGATGTAGGTTAATTTCATGAAAATTGATTACCAAGAACACATGAATTTCAGTTGGAGTACTTTGAAGTTAAGTTGGAGGAAACTGTTTGAACTTATAACATATTGATACGAAACCAGTACTACACCGAAAAACCAATACAAATATCAGTCCCATACCGATATTTTCAGTACGGTATTCGGTACCCACTTTCATAAACATCGTTATTGGTATTTTCGATATCGGTAACGATTCGGTATACCATAGATATGGTACCAATCTCACTCCTAAACCAAATCATTTTTTCGATAATTAAGTGGGCCTAAATGTTACAACTTTAACAATTGGTTATTAAATTCAAAAAATTAGAATATGGATTAATATTTAGCTCATAACTTGTAAATTCATGACCAACCCAAGTAATTTGTAAATAGAAAGCAACATAAATAACATGCTCAACTAAGAGTCCTATGTACGTCGTTGTTGTGACATCACAACCGCTACTTACAAGGTTTTATTTTTGTTAAATAGACCTTTTTCACAAACGCATCAAGGCCTCAACAATCTTTTTTTTGGTAAAGATGATTGTACCTTGGTATAGATTTTAAAAATTTAAATTATCAATTGCAATGAAAAAGAAGATGAAAAAAGGTTATTGTTGGGACTAACGCTCAACATGTAAATATCATCTAATTTGATATGAACTAGGGGGTAATTATGTAAAAAAATATGCATAAATTTTGTCATGTCAGCATGTCACTCATAAGACGTATTTAGCAAAGTGACCCTTATAAGACACTCCAATCATATGCAGGGACGAATCTAGATAGTGAACTGAAACCCAAACTCATTGCGTTTTGAAATATTAATAGAAATTGTATAGAAAAAAGATTAAGTGAATTCATATGTATTGTTAGATGTAAACCCATATGTATTATGATGAGTAAATGTAGTTATTTGAAGCTATTTCGATGAGGTGACCTCTTTAAATTCGTCTGTAAAGAAAATCATAAAAAAATAATTTTAGGTTTTTGAGACTCTCAATCTAAAATAAATGACTAAATATAGGGTATGGTTATACACATTCTATATATATTAAACCTAGTGTTATAATATATGTTACGTAAGTGAAAAAGGTGGGGGCAAACTACCATCAATAATTTATAATAAAGTGCATTTTAATTAAGGTTTGTCAAAATGATTCATTATATAGTGATTTGTGCGGTATCTTGGTTGGATAAGTACAAAGTTCTATTGTTCGTTACATGCTAAATTTTAATTTAATGAACTCTTGAATAAACATTCCATTAAGGAGCCTTGTAACACTTCAAAACTAGTTTGATAATCACATGTCCAAGTTCAAGAGCTAAGGAACAATTTTAACAAGATAAATTCTAAGAGCTAACAAGGTAAAGATTATCGTATTTATATGGTATATCGGTATTAAGCGGTCTCAGCTATCGAATTGCTGGTAATAATCCCAATTTTTATCACTTTGGCAACCAACAAGCCGTCGTTAATGTTTTTTAATGACGTTAAGTTTTTTTCAAATTTAAGATGATGATTTTAAGGCTTTTGATCAGAGAGATAATACAAAAACTAAACATGTCTCGTTGAAACATCTATCATTTAACGGTTTTGTTTTTACGCTTGTCTAGATAGAAAGAAAAGAGACATTAAATGGGCCTAAGGTCAATCAGCCCAGCCCAGCCAAATAAGTAACATCACCTTCTTTAATCTCTTCGATACAAGTAAATAAAGAAACGGCGGCTTCTTCTTCAATCACCTCACCTGCCCTTTGTTCATCCGTCGACCAAATCCAGTGTCTTCAATTCAATCAATCTGCCTAAGGTCCGTTCCGTATGTTTATTAATTAATTAATTAATTAATTGGTTTACGCAATTCACATCCAACAATGTACTTTTGATTCTTTTTCAACAACATATCATTATACCCTAGGAATCTTTTGTATATGTATATATATTTATAAATGTTAACTCATTCGATGCATATATAATAATAGGAGGATAGGATTTGAATGGATAGAGAGCTTCCAGTTGATGTGGTTGAGCATATACTAGTAGGATTGGATGTGGAAGATGTTATCCGATGCAAAAGTGTTTGTAAGTCATGGCAATCACTCATATCAACTCCTCGTTTTGTTAAAGCTCACTTGAATCGTGCTTACACCAATGATCGTAACAATCCTCAACTTGGACACAGAAGGATATATCTTTTCGGGGTTGATGATCCAGACTATGAGTTTCACTACAACGACCCTCATATTGTTGGTTCTTGTAATGGCCTGTTATGCGTTTCTCCTATAAACGTTGAGTTTGTAGTAACCAATCCTTCGACTAGGGAACATAAGAAACTGCCAACTCCGCCTCATGGGCCTGGCAATATCAGAGATGTAGTGTGTTGGGGCTTTGGATATGATTCATCTATTGATGATTACAAAGTTATAGTAGGGTTCGAGAAAAAAGAGAAAAGAGAGCGGACGATACTTTTTCATGCTTTAACATTGAAATCGAATACCTGGAAACTTATTGGACAGGTAAAGTATAAGATGAAATTTGAAGTTAGAAGTGGTATCTTATGTGGTGGGGCGCTTCATTGGTTGATGATGACTTATAATAATAAGAAGAAGAAAGAAGTTATTATTTCATTGGATTTATGTAGTGAGGAGTTTAAAGAAATACCACTAACACATACCGATCTGGTATATAATTGTGCTTATCACAATTATACACTAGGTGTTATAGAAGAATGTCTATACATACATTCATGCTGTGCGAATTTTAGTTGTGTCCCTTTGTCTTCTATGAAATGGTTAATGAAAAACAACAAGTGGGAAGTATATACTGATGATGATTGTGAGAGCAAGTATGACGTTGTACACTCTTTGACCACCAGCTTGAAGGATGTTTACATTTGTGATGATGGTACTCAGGTGCCCAACAATGGGGACTATATTCGTGCTAGTATATTTGTTAAGAGCCTCGTATCTCCCCATCCTCATGAGGAACGAAAGAGGAGTGTCAAGGTTCGACCTAAAAAATTAATTCCCACTACGTACCTTTATTAATTAATAAACTTTTTTCTAATTTTGTGTGTAATGCAGGAGCAGGGGAACGAAGGTAAAGAGAGAGTTGAAAGTGGGGGCAACTTAAGGAAGAGAAAGAGGAAGAGGGGTCTTTAACGCCTGACTTGTTGGATACAAATTTATTTATTTAGTTTAATTTAATTGGTAATGGTAATGGTAATTGGTATGGTACTAGCAGAGCAGCTGAGGAAGAGGAATAATCATACCATATCTGATAAAATACCATTTAAAGAAACAGGATTTGGAAAGAGGAAGAGAAATAAGCTGGTGGTTTGTTATCCGATATTATAAATTTGTGTTTTATGTTTATTAACATTTACTTTTTATTCCAGAGTTAGAAAACGTAACAGCTTAATTTATATCTTTGTTAATATTTTTTTCATGGACCATTGAAGTTGAAGAAATTTGGTTTTCTTTCTTCAAATATCAAGACTGCCCCAGTCTAGTGTTTCATGACAATGTAACGCATATGTCAAGATTGGTTGATGATCGATACATTAGCAAGGGCTAAATGATTGATACAACCTTAGTTGAAATTCAACCACGTGATATTGTCAACTATGTTTCTTCACGAGCCAAGCAAAGGTATGCTCGTGCTTGTTTTTAAACCAACTAGCTTAGTTATGCTTGTTTTCACTTGATATTAACAAGAAGCGCGTAACAATTATGTTATCTATGGTCTGAATTTAGATTTGGTATTGCGGTGTAATTTTGAAGTCGTCTATTATGTTATTTGTGCTATACGGCCTATATATTAATTTGGGCTAAATATACACACACTAGGTTAATGCTTGCGTCTTCACGTGGGGTTGAAGTGTGTAAAAATATATATATATAACTTTTTATTGAAATGAGTTATAAAAAAAATTAACAAAGGTACGATAAATGCACAAATAGAGCATAGAAGCAATCATTTGCATTCTCGGTCAGGAGGAAACTGAAATCTAACTCAGGTGAGAAAACTCCATGGCCTATCTTGAAAAGCTCGTTTTTTGTCCAATGTAAGACTTGAACCCAATCCAAACACAAGTCAAATCTGATAAATGGTCAGTCACACTTGATTTTGGAAAGTAAATTCTGGTTGGGAGCCAATGGTCCGACTATTGTTGTTTGTGCGGCCAAGACTGTTGAAGATGGATTTGATCTCCCAATCTCATGCAGAACCTAGAAATGATTTATATGCATATACGGACCAGATGTAAAGGCACCTTTCAACAGTTTCCTCACACAAACTATAAATCTAATATAATCTAATAAATGATAAAAACAAGTGTGCTTGTTCATCACAGACAGACCTATTAATCTTGAAAAATCTACATTCTACAACATTCAACATATATGAAAAAAGTATTTTTCACAAATATTTCAAATACATGAGATAAGATATATAATACACCTTAGATGTTGAGTACAAATCATCAAGTATTATTACATTTGAAAGTTCAACTGGGATTTTACAAATATCAAAACCCAAAAAAAGAAAAGAAGCAGCTTGATCTCTCGACTGCCACGAACACGTACATGTTAATTGCTAAATATACAAGAGTTAAAAGTAAACACAAAAAGCTTACAAATCAAATCGGAAGGAATTTGATGTTTCATGAATGCTCATTTGCTAATTCCTGCATCAAATCTTCCAGACACAACAAGTAAAAAACCAAAAGTTCAAAAACAAAAACAAAAACAATACGTAACGGGCAAACAAAATGGCAGACCTGTTCTGTTGTTATAGATGACTCTGAAAATGTAAGGGGGGAAGTATAAACGGCCCAAGTAAGCAACAAATATATTTTAAAGTTCTCATGGCATCACCATCTACACTTGTGAGGAATTCCATTATGTGCCTCTCGTGTAAGCAACTTATGTTCTTCAACTTGACTTGTTTCCTAACTTAATGACTCAAGTAATCAAAAACCATCAGTAATATGATCAACCACTCCATGGCATATTGCCATTGAAGTGACCAATAAATTATTCGTAGATCCAACCAATATGATGAAACCAATCTCATAAAACCCTGTAACACTACTTATAAAGACTTGCTATCTACAAAAGACCTTGTTGCTGACTTCAAATTTTAAATGCGTGGAAGTCACAAGATCTCTGTAACAAACTTCAAATCTGTAAAGTGATAGGACCAAAACTAAATGTGCTACAAATTTATAAATAAACAGCTACGGTGTACACATCCTTTTTTTTTAAATCACCATGCTTATAAAAAACCTACTACAGTTTTGGGGGACACAGGAAACCCATTGATCATATCAATATGATGATGAACAAACATTCTAAATCACCATCGCTGTCTTCTATTATATAAAACCTATCAAAATCATTAAAACTTCTAGTACTTTCCATAATAGTGTACTAACACCCTTACCTTAATAATAGTTGAATCATATGTAACCTATAACTGAATTCTATTTCCTTAACATACGCATCTCACAAGTGAAATCATCTAAGATAGAAACATTTGAGCAAAATCCGAAAGGATCAAACTATGTAGCATCATCAACATAGAAAGGATTTGGATCATATTCATTGAGGATATCACGAGTTAAACCATCTAGATAGTAAGTATGTTTTTCTAACTGCACAATAGTCAAACACTACCTATGAATTATATTCCAAGTCATGTGTCGCTAGTTTCGTGACACAAAGTATATTGTTTGAGACATAATGCACATAAGCACTAGATCCAAATGTTAGTGTCCACATATGCACAAAACCATATCCACAGCTTTCAACTATTCAGCAATTTGTATCAACCTGTTAACACTGCAAATAAGAAAAGATACCAGACTTCATCAAACTGGTTTATTTACTGCTAATGAATAAAAGCTTTTTTTACTGTTACACTTACACCCCTTTATAAGACTGTCCCCATCCATGACTTTTGACCCAATCGATCACTGATTTTTTTAGAAAAAAGGGAAAATATGTTAAAAGCCAAACCCACGATCTGATCGTTGGCACAATACAGATCACCACCCCAATCTTCTCTTTTGAACCAATAGAATGTTAACATGTCACCATTTAGTTACTCAGCCTGCTATAACTTCATATAAACCCTTAATAAACAGTCAACAGATGAAAGCTCAACATGTGAAGAAAAAAGGCACAACAAACCTGCCAGCATATTCTCAAAGATTTAAAAAAAAGTCCCTTGTTGATTTCTTCCTTTTCCTGCCTCTCTTCTGTTTTATACAAAAGATCAAGTTCATGTGTTTTATCAGTTAGACAGAAAGTTTTTTTTTTTTTTTTTTTTTTTTTTTTTTTTTTTTTATGTTGTATAGAGATACTTATATATTAATAGACAGAAAGTTAAGTTGTTTAAAAACTCATCAAAAGTAAAGAACAAATAATAAGGGAAAAACCAAGGAAGACTCTGCTGCATCTTGAAATTTTCTCTTGTCTCCCTTCTGTTTATGAAAAAGACTTAAACTGTTTATATAATTAGACACAAAGCTGATTTTAGATAAGATAATAAAGAAAAAACCTTGGAATTTTCATATCTCTCTTGCTTAGTGTTACACCAGTTAATATACTCTTCCTTTAGAGAGTCTTCTGGTTTCAGTACAAACAAACTCTTCCTTCTCACAGTTATGACTGGAGTTTTTGTCTACAATAAAGAAAAAAACTGAGATTACTTAACTTAAAACTTTTATTTATAAAAGCAGTAAGATTTATTACCTTTTGATGCAAAATATAGTCATTGCTGCAGACAAAACACCTCTCATACTTTTTCAGCTTAGACTCAAAACATTTTTTTGAAGAATAACCTTCGGGATGCTTACAAACAATAAGAGAGATGTTCTTCATAAAAAAATTTCTTTCACCTCTTTTTGTGGTTGAAAACCACTGCTCAAACTCTGAATTAAGACACCTAGCATTTAGAAAATAAACCAATTAAATAATGTAGCCTAAAACTGAAACAAAATGAAAAAAATATATGTTGCTTACTTTGTTGTCTTCATAGTAACATCATCCACAAAAAGAATAGATTTCAGCCTAGAAATTGCGTCAAAGTGCTTATTGCGACTAAGCCACTTCAAAAATGTCAGGTCGCAAAGAACATTACACCTGTCATTGCCGACATCCAGCCTTTCCTTATAGAATTCAACGAGACTTTTGAGTGTCATCTTAAGCTACCTTAAGAAACAAAATATAAAACATAGCTAGAATCAAAAACCATATATTTGGACTACCAAATGATTATTTTTAGAAGCATCCTAGTTCCAATCACTATTTATAAAAGCTTTCCCACAATCCAAATCAGTCTCTAAAAGAGTGCACCCTTATGACTTGGAAAGTATAACCTAGTTTTCACATTTTACACAAAACTTAATAATCTATGTAGTTACTCACACACTCCATCCAATGTAACATACAAAAATATGCTCCTAATTCCCCTAACTGTTAAACTTAATGTCTAATATTCAAATTGCTATACACACACATATACATCGAAAAGTTAGGTTTTGACTATGCATACACACACACACACACACATCCAACAGATCTAGTAACCTACCTGTGAACGAAAATCATCATGTTCTGATTCAACACAGCAGAAAAAAGTAACACATAAAACACACTAATTTATGATAAAAGTATCTACACATATATGGCAATCAAACTAAGCCATCCACTCCATGGCATATTGCAACTGAAGTGATCAAGGCTGTGCATAATGAAGAACAAATTCTTCACAAATCCAACCAATACGAATTAAACAAGAGAGAATCCAAACAGACGTTAAAAAGATAATATGGCAAACAATGTTCCCACACACTTCATTCGTCCACCATAACTCACTTAAGCACAACTCAAAAGTTGTGACAGCAGCAAAGGCAAAAGCTGCCTTAAAACAGCACATACACATGTCTGTGGTGAACAAGAAGCTTCTTTCCCACTCCACATTCCAAAACTGTCTCTAAAAGACTGCATCCTAGCTTATTGTTATATAACCTAGTTTTCACATTTTACACAAAACTTGATAATCTATGTAACATACAAAAATATGCTCCCAATTCCCTCTAACTGTTAACTTAATGTCTCATATTCAAATTGCTATACACACACATATACATCGAAAAGTTAGGTTTTGACTATGCATACACACACACACATCCAACAGATCTAGTAACTTACCTGTGAACGAAGATGAGTTCACCAAATGTTACGATAAAATGAGAAGATGATGATGATGATGATGATGATGTTGATGATGTTGATGATGTTGATGATGATGATGATGATGATGATGATGACGACGACGACGATGACGATTAGAGAAGAGAAGCAACTTTCATTTCATCAATAGGATCTTATTACAACCACTAACCACTTCTTATAACAACTAATCACCTGATTAGTTGCAACAACTACTAAACTATCAATACTAGTCCCTCATCTTTACAAATATTACAATTCTACTATTATGACTATGATTTATTACAAGAATGACCCCTCTACTAATTAGCACGTGACAAATGAGATTCTTGACCAAAAGAATCTGTTGGAAATTGTGGATATTTAAGCTGTTTTCAGATAATCACTACTAAATTATAGTTTTCAGCTGTTTTGCTATGCCATTTGCATAGATAAATAATGTTGTATCATAAGTCAAACACTTGACATTGACCATGTCACCAAACAACTTTAAGGCGAATAAGATTCATTACAAATAAACAGCGCAATATATCGTCAGTTTATATGGTTTTATATGTAAAATATTATAAACTACAATGTGTCTTCTCTTTTCTTTTTCTTTTGCATAATTTTAACATTTAAATCTTTAAAAAAAAGTAGTAACATTTCAACCAACCTCCTCATCATAACCACTCCGTTCACCCTAAGGGAGGAGGGAGTGGTGAGGGAGCTTGTGGACAAGGAGGGAGTTAACTATATACTACGTAAGTCCGGGTGTCGACCCACAGACTCTATATACTACGCTAAATTAACTAACTAAGACTCAACTGACATGACACGAACTTTAATTAGAAAGATTATTTGGAAGGGGGGTTTACTGCTAAAAATAGAAACTTACTAAAAATAGAAACTTTCTAAAAATAGTAACTTGCTAAAAAAACTGACGAATTAATAGACAGATTTAAAACAGAGAAATGAAGATGAACCACCTAGGCTAGAATCATCATTAACCTCAATTATCGCTCACGTTGGACTAATGGTTATGGAACCGGGATCTAAACCTATTCACTTAAAAGCTTCCCTAATTAAGACCCTCGACCCTTTTCGAGAAGAAACCTAAAGGATAACTATTAAGTTATTAGCACACCGGTTACGGGATTAAGTTTCCTCACAGTTACCTAATCATGTTACGCTTAATTGACCCACACTAAAGACCTATCTCACGATATAATCCTTAAAGCCATTTGAACCCAATCATTCGATTTAACAAGCAAGGTTGGTAATTGACACTAAGCCGGAATTTTCACAAAAACCTAAACCTAGCAAATCAAGCAACCAAGACTTATTAATAACCTATCACCTCACGGATATCTAGGTTAGCTACACATTATTATCGATTTCACTAATATATTTAATCCTATGGTTTTATTGCAAATCAACCATAATTAATCACAACGCAAGTTAATGACTAAAACGAATCCTATTACGTGACATAGACAATCACCAAGAACACGTGGATTAAAAATACCAATTCTATCAATTCAAACATATATAATGCATCAAACAGTTATAAAGATTCAAACTTTAATTAAACGTAAACCATAAACCAAAAGTTAATCCAACACAAGTTCAAAATAACGTCAACGAATCAACCTAAAGCCTAGATGGTTCTACGAGTTTAGCCAATCACAATCATACCAACAAACGCAAATTCAAAAGTAATGAACATGATTAAAATAAACGAAAACGAAAGAACGAAGTAACCCGAGTGATCCAAGATGCAATCTTCAATCCCACGAGCTTCCGACACGTTGTTTCGTCTTCGTAGCCTCCAAAAACACCTCCAAAATGTTATTTTTCGTCTCCCATTCGTACCTGGAGGCTAGGGTTTAAGTTAGAGGAGTTTATATAGTGAAACGGGCTAAAAACGCGTCAAAATAACCCTTCCACGCCACGCCACGCGGTGAGAAAAGGGGGGCTGGCCGCGTAGCGTCTTGACCCCCTTTTTCTGATCCAGATTTTCGTTTTCGCGCTCCGGTTCGCTCGTAACTCCGTTTCGCTCCCCGTTTTTTCCTACGGATTCGATTTTTCACGATCTATCCGTTTCTTTATCAACATGGGACCTAAAAAACACAAAAACATTAGTTGTGCCAAAAATGATATAAAACGTAACCGAAACGACACAAAATGCAATCAAACACAACTAGGGATTTATGTATAATTTATCCTTTATCAAATATCCCCACACTTAACCTTTTTCGTCCCTGAAAAAGCATGCACATAGAATCACAACTAATCAAGGCTTCAAATTTCATTACTGAATCATAAACAAGAACCGAACCAGATAAACAACAGTGCGTTTAATTAAACACCCTAACACTAGCCAATTAAGTTTCCCCTTATGTTTAATCTAAATTTAATTAAATCATTTATCTATAAGGTCTCACACAGAGGAAAAATAAGTTAGCCCGATTATTGTTGCTTGACGAGGCACAGGATAAACCAAAAAGGTTTTCCTACCAAAGTAACCTAAAGAACTTAACTAAACTAAGAACTAGTGCCATATTAGGGTGGATTTTGATGGATGAATTTTGTGGGTATAGACTGTTATTCTTTTTTTTTTTCATAAAACAAGATCACCTCACCCAGGGGTGTCGTATCCAAGTCGCTATCCCGGAGGTAGAGCACATGAGGTCTTGGATCACTTGCCTTATATTTTTCATTTCTTTTTTTTTGAATTGGCTTCTTTGAGCTCTTTTATTTAGCAGCTACTTTGAGCGCTTTTCAGTACTATACCCGGTGGACATTTGATTTGCGGATGCGCCACTTCTTTCACAAGAAGTGTGTTATAAATCCTAAAATGGCACTACCCCTTAACCTATTTAAGTTATAAAGCCTACAATGGTGCCTAATTTAATTTAGTTAAGGCCTTCCTATTCCTCCTAAGATGAACACCCACGAGATTCACGACAATTAACTTTCTATTAAAAACACTTAGGGAAACTATCTCAGCTAATTGGGTTACCAAAAGTTTATCCAAATTCATCTTTGTTTTAAAAACCACAACTCATTTGAAAGCCAGAATCAGTTTCCTATCATTTTCTATTTCAAGTGCACAGCTTAAACAAAGACATTTTTCAATTTTTTCAATTTTTTTTGGATTTTTTTATGACTCTATAAGACTCAAACCAAACAACTAAGATTCAGAAATGACTATTTCCCATCCCCACACTTAAGTTCTACATTGTCCTCAATGTAGAGATAGAAAACATCTAAAAAATAAAAAACAAAAATGCAAAAATAAAAGATAGAAGGGTGAATTGGAAAAGACTTAGCTGGTTTTGTGAAATGCCTAAGTTCCAAGTCTTCATTCCAACTGTAGCCTCGATCGTATAGCATTTCGGTCGCGATCGAGCTTCACCGACACTCTCGAGCTCCATCTTTGTCTTCACAAATACAAACTCACCCGAATGGAGATTGAGTACGGGTGAGAATGATTTAAACCTGCAAAAACAAACACAAAATACCCGAGCGTAACACTGACTCGACAAAAATAAAATAAAAATAAAATAAAAATAAAGATCAAATAAAATAAAATAAAAACTGACTCGATAGAGGACACTTATACAAACTCTACAAACTAGTAAGAAACCTCCCCACACTTGAACTTAATCAGGAGGTTTCTCCTTAATCTGAACTCTATCCAACCCGTTCAATTCCACTCGATCCAGATAAACACTTAAAAACTTGCAAGTGAAATTGAGAACAATTTGGACAATTGATTGTAAAACTCTAAACGAGTCGGACCACCAACATTTAAACTTACCTGGGAAGAATCGGATTCGGGTCATGTAACTAGAAGACCGATCATGCTTAACTTCTAATTTTTTAATCTTTATCCTAGCCTGAACCCAACTCTTCTTCTTTCTCTTACTTGCCTTCTCCCGTGATTTAGGTATACTAGGTAACGTTTCATCCTCTAAATGTTTCACGGGCCTGCTGTGGTGTTCCTCTTCTATCACCACACTTACTTGATGATCCCCACACTTAGTGCTTTCATAGGTTGTAGGGTCGATCATCTCTACTGGTTCATCTTCTAGGAGGCTATCTAAGTAAGCTAAGTCACCCTCGGTATCAATCATACCTAAATCACTATAATCGGGTAAACTATCTAACTCTAGATTTAAGAACTCATCCTCCTCAGACAAACAAACATCTAACTCATCCTCATCTAACTCACAAAACAATTGCAAAATATCAAAAGAATCTGAAGATTCAAATGTATCACATGAAGAGTCAAATATTTCAAGAATATCAGAACAAATTGAAATTTGGTCAGAACACTTACCTGTTTCAGAAAGATCATCTTCATTATCCAATTTTGCATCGGCATACTCCACTTTCTGTTTCTCGTCATCAGTGGAGATATCCGGTTCTTGAGTGGCTTCGCATGCTGCCATCCTATGATTAGCCAGTTCATCCGTAAGCCTCCCATTCTCTGATAGATAACGCAGTTTCTCCGCCGAACTTAGTGAGTGCCATCGAGTGTTCATGACCTCCTGCACCTTCATTAGTTCTGCTTTCACACTTGAGCACTTGTTCATTTCTACTTTCTCTAACTGACAAACTAGAGGTGGGACTGAAACGTCCATTTTCGTCTCCGGTTGTACTTGGAATTCCTGCAACATCTCATCCTCAACAGACAAACATGAAAAATTTAATGAACCCGATGACTCGAGTTCATCCTCAATTAAGTCAACTGATACAGGAATATTAAAATCAAAAGACTCAGATTGGAGTTCACAAAACTTACCTGACTCAGGATCATGATGCATATCTTCACAATTCAATTCCCACTCATCTTCATCATCACTAGACGAATCATCTCGGACGGAAAAGTCATAGATTCCGGCAGGTGGTAGATCCTCATCATCTTTGACTACATATCTCTCCATGATCTCTGGCTGTTTAGGCACCACTGGTTGAACTACCTTATATTTCAAAATCTCCTCCGTAAGGAATCCATAAAGCTCTAGGAGATTTGATTTATCCTCTGGAGTACACTCATTCCAGCGATTCAAAATCATGTCCTGCACCATCGCAAATTTATCCCTGAGTTTTTCTTCCTCCTTTCTTCTCTTCCGAATCCTTTCTAGCTCCTCTGAATACCTTATTTGAGCTAATCTGCATGTCATCTTCTCCTCATTAGTCATATCATCCCAACGAGTAGCAAATAAACGATTGATAAACTCTATCTCTCTTGTAAGGGTTTCTTCAGACATTGGCCCCTGTATCACATCCATCTCAAAAGAAAAGAAACAAATAAATTAAAATGATAAATTGGACTTGCACAACACAAATACAAAAACAAAACAAAATCTAAACACTAACTAGACTTAAAATCAAATAAAAAATAAAAACTAGACCCCTACGACTCAAACAAAACAAAATACGGCACATGTATAGCAAGTAAAATCTCAACAAAGTTAATTAACGCAATTACCAAGAGTCCCCAGCAACGGCGCCAAAAACTTGATGCGTGTAATATATATATAAAATAAATACCTAAAAACACCTAGTTCTAAAATTTATAAAACCTAGACGAACTACTAAATCACACACAACCGGCAGTGGACCGGTCGAATGTAATATAGCGTACGTAAGTCCGGGTGTCGACCCACAGACTCTATATACTACGCTAAATTAACTAACTAAGACTCAACTGACATGACACGAACTTTAATTAGAAAGATTATTTGGAAGGGGGGTTTACTGCTAAAAATAGAAACTTACTAAAAATAGAAACTTTCTAAAAATAGTAACTTGCTAAAAAAAACTGACGAATTAATAGACAGATTTAAAACAGAGAAATGAAGATGAACCACCTAGGCTAGAATCATCATTAACCTCAATTATCGCTCACGTTGGACTAATGGTTATGGAACCGGGATCTAAACCTATTCACTTAAAAGCTTCCCTAATTAAGACCCTCGACCCTTTTCGAGAAGAAACCTAAAGGATAACTATTAAGTTATTAGCACACCGGTTACGGGATTAAGTTTCCTCACAGTTACCTAATCATGTTACGCTTAATTGACCCACACTAAAGACCTATCTCACGATATAATCCTTAAAGCCATTTGAACCCAATCATTCGATTTAACAAGCAAGGTTGGTAATTGACACTAAGCCGGAATTTTCACAAAAACCTAAACCTAGCAAATCAAGCAACCAAGACTTATTAATAACCTATCACCTCACGGATATCTAGGTTAGCTACACATTATTATCGATTTCACTAATATATTTAATCCTATGGTTTTATTGCAAATCAACCATAATTAATCACAACGCAAGTTAATGACTAAAACGAATCCTATTACGTGACATAGACAATCACCAAGAACACGTGGATTAAAAATACCAATTCTATCAATTCAAACATATATAATGCATCAAACAGTTATAAAGATTCAAACTTTAATTAAACGTAAACCATAAACCAAAAGTTAATCCAACACAAGTTCAAAATAACGTCAACGAATCAACCTAAAGCCTAGATGGTTCTACGAGTTTAGCCAATCACAATCATACCAACAAACGCAAATTCAAAAGTAATGAACATGATTAAAATAAACGAAAACGAAAGAACGAAGTAACCCGAGTGATCCAAGATGCAATCTTCAATCCCACGAGCTTCCGACACGTTGTTTCGTCTTCGTAGCCTCCAAAAACACCTCCAAAATGTTATTTTTCGTCTCCCATTCGTACCTGGAGGCTAGGGTTTAAGTTAGAGGAGTTTATATAGTGAAACGGGCTAAAAACGCGTCAAAATAACCCTTCCACGCCACGCCACGCGGTGAGAAAAGGGGGGCTGGCCGCGTAGCGTCTTGACCCCCTTTTTCTGATCCAGATTTTCGTTTTCGCGCTCCGGTTCGCTCGTAACTCCGTTTCGCTCCCCGTTTTTTCCTACGGATTCGATTTTTCACGATCTATCCGTTTCTTTATCAACATGGGACCTAAAAAACACAAAAACATTAGTTGTGCCAAAAATGATATAAAACGTAACCGAAACGACACAAAATGCAATCAAACACAACTAGGGATTTATGTATAATTTATCCTTTATCAAGGGAGCTTGTGGACAAGGAGGGAGTTTCGAAGCTTGTGGACGAGGTTTGAAGCTCGCCGAGGAGCTTGTGGAGTTAATGGTTGCGAGGGGCGAGGTAGAGGAGCTTGTAGGAGGTGACAAGGTCCACTCCTGCTGAAACAAGGAAGTGACAAGAAAGAAGCTCGTGAGAACCTTGTCAACCACTCCTCCCCCTAAGTAATTACATACCAACCATACTAGTTCTACAATTTTCAATGTTACCATCATTTGTCTTGAAAATAAGCATGGTTTCAATGGTTTGGGCATATTAATGATGCTAAAGGTCAAGGGAGTTGACATGGTATTATAATAGATGAAATTAAGAATTAAATATCACAAGTTGTATAAAAAAAACAATGATATAAAAGTTGTAACTGAATGAATAAATGAAACTATTAAATAACATTTTGAAGTATCATAATCATAAAGATGGGATAAGTTAGAGGGTTGGTAGTGTCATAAGATTTTGTGTAATGGTTAATGCTTCAAAGGGGATTTTTCATCATGTTGACGATGACTAGGAAATGAGAATTATATAAAAAAGTGGCGCAATGAGATAATGTCCCTTAATCATTACTAAGAGAGATAAATGGGGGGAGACAGTGTGAGGAAGTGGGAAAGAGAGACATGAAGCGCAGACGTTAATATAAAACACCCGAATGAATTTTTGCCCCATAATGCCCATGCGTAATGGTGTAGGGGTGTTATGAGGCATTATCACTCCCACTACGTGTAGTCTAAGGACTTAAGCAATTAAGCTAAGTTTTAAAAACCAATTGTGTGATTATACAAGTTAAACTAACTAGGAATAGAAATACCGTTCTCATGTCTTCTTAAATTACACTCTAAACATTTTGAAATTTTCTATGTTCAAATCTTACAATCTAAAAAAATCACAAAATGTGACTAAAACATTCCAACCGACTGGCTTAACCCATATCAACCAAATCAGTTAGAAGTCTAGTTTCCCGAATATGTTGTGTAGTTTGTTCTTTATAACTTTTTTTTTTAGTATTTTGCTTATTTTTGCAAATCTAATAAAAATTTTGGATTTTGGGATTTAGTAACACTAACATCGTTTTTTATTTGTCTTGATTGTGTTTGTTTCTAGTATATATTGTTAGTTTGGGATTTTCTCTACGTCATTCATCTCAAAGATGCGCTAATGATCTCTTGTATATTATGTGGTGGGAAGTGAGAGACTTTGGCCCTGTTTGTTTTTGCCTCTTTTCTCTGAATAGAGGAAAACGTCTGATTCGGTCAGACGTAATCAGACATGGGGCTGTTTGTTTTTTTTCTGACATTAAGAGGTTCAGCGTCTTAATAGCATCTGAACCAGTAAGAGCTTTTAGTGGGTCTAAAAACCTCTTAACCCAAAAAAGCATACGTTTGTCTCCGGCCTCCATTAACTTCTAACCCGGATACTAGGCTGCATCTCCGACGACTAGAGGTTCGTCTCTAGCCTCCACCTCTTAATGATTCAGATTTCAGACATTTGAACCACCTCTTAACATTCAGATGTGGTATTCAGATTCAGACTTAAATCTCTTAAAAAAACAAACGGAGCCTTTGTCTCTTTTGGTATATTACATGGTAGGAGGTGGGAGACTTTGCATTGAAGATGTTAATCTTGATTTGATTTAATAAATAGTTTTATTTATTTGAGATTATAATTATTTAATTGAGTTAGTATTAGATTACAATTGAGTTTGATTGTATATCTAGGTTTATAGGTTTTATAGTTGGATTATGATTACTATTTGTTTAGTATAAATAGGGGTTAGATGAGTCTTTGTAGGAGTCCCGGTTTATTAATCTAATATAAGAGTCGAACAGTTCGTTCAGTTTGTGTGTTCGTGTTTGTGATTTTGGGCCTGATTTCCAACAATTGGTATCAGAGCGTGGTATTGACGGTTTTGAGAGTCGTTTTCCGAGCAGGGGAGCAACCCCTCGCGGGGCTGCAACTGCGGGGAGGTAGAAGACGAAAGATAGAAGTTAAAGGAACATGAAAGCAATATCCATCTTTGATTTGCTTGTTCGTGAGAATATAGGAGATTAACCAGAGGCGCAGAAAATACGAACAGGGGGAAATCAAAGCAGACGGCTTTGAGTTTGGTTCGTGTTGCGGGTGATAGAAGACGGTTAAGGTTTGATTTAAAACTTTTGGATTCGCCGAGTGAAGGTTAGGATCTTGTGAGTTTTCGTAGCCTTGGGTTTTGGCTCTTTGTTATCAACCTTGGGGAACTGTTGTGACGATGTGATTTGGTCAACCGTATAATGGGGAGTACCATTTGGAACGACGGTGTGACAGGTGATCAGTTCAATGGTAATGAATTTCATTGCATTAGCATCTTTCTATCCAGGTAAGATCAGACCCTGTCCTTCCTGCCAAGGATAAAACAGAGTAACCAGGTAGGTTGTTTTTTGGCAGAAGTATTCGATCAGATTTGCGGATAGGCTGACGGTAGAAGATTCATCAAAGCGGGAGGCTTTGAATCTTGTCGTGTCTAGCAATGGAAGAAGAAAACGGTAGAAGTGACAAGTTTTTTTCTTTGATCGGTGGTCAAGAATGGTGAAGTTCTAGGACCCAGGAAGAGGGATATCAAGATTGATCAAGGGATTGAAGTTGTTGATAATAATGCAGATTTGAAGAAACGGATCTGGTTTAAGATCCGGGTGGTACAAATCAAGATTAAGGGGGAGAATGAAGATGTTAATCTTGATTTGATTTAATAAATAGTTTTATTTATTTGAGATTATAATTATTTAATTGAGTTAGTATTAGATTACAATTGAGTTTGATTGTATATCTAGGTTTATAGGTTTTATAGTTGGATTATGATTACTATTTGTTTAGTATAAATAGGGGTTAGATGAGTCTTTGTAGGAGTCCCGGTTTATTAATCTAATATAAGAGTCGAACAGTTCGTTCAGTTTGTGTGTTCGTGTTTGTGATTTTGGGCCTGATTTCCAACATGCATCTCTTAGCATATTACGTAGCGAGAGACGAATACACTGACCTCACTAAATAACACAATAATATAACGAAATAACACATGAGCTGAAACATGGAAATAAAAGTTCGTTTTTATACATCAACATTATATGCATTTTCAAGATAAAAAAACGCTTATTTTTTGGTGTAATTTGTATTAAAAAATAATGTTATTTGTAAAAGTTATGAACAGTCACAAAAGAATGTAGAACTTGAAAAAGAGGCAAGGATAACTATTTACTATTATGTTGCATTGTGTTTTATCCTTTGATCTTTATTTAATCTTAGATCTAACGATTTATATTTATTCTTAGGCTTTCTAGTAAATTTGATCTTCATAGTATAACTCCATTCTTTAAAATTTTGTGTTTTACCAAGCTAAAAATGATTATTAAGTAAAGTTAGTTTAAATCCATCAAAGTCTAATGCCGAAGATCAACCAAACTAGGGATGAGATTTTTACTGAATACTGATACTCTCCCAATCCCGTACTGGTCCCGTACCGATTTGGTCAAATCGGTACCGGTATTAGACTTTTGTCGTTTTGGGTATCGGTAAATTTGGTACCGGTACTGGTATTTTTGGTAATGTTACCGATTTGAAATACGATTTGTTTCGATTAAAAATTCGCTTGTTATAGGACTAATTTCACTTTCATGTTTATACAAATCATAATTATTGTTCTTCGATGTTAGAATAAATGAAGTCTATTTTTAATTGTAACCTTTTATTTTCAATTCGATCTTGTTTGTCGGCTTGTACAATAGTGAGTTTGATTTCTTTGTTTATATTTTGATTAAAATACATGGCTCTGATTCTTTTATCTCATTCTCCATATAAACAAATACTAGATGAAGGTTAATTTCATGAAAATTGATTACCAAGAACACATGAATTGCACTTGGAGTACTTTGAAGTTAAGTTGGAGGAAACTATGTTTGAACTTATAACAGATTGGTACGAAACCGGTACTATACTGAAAAACCCGATACCAATACCGGTCCCGTACTGATATTTTTGGTACGATATTCGGTACCCACTTTCATGAACATTGGTATTTATATTTTCGATATCGGTAACGATTCGGTACCATAGATATGGTACCAATCTCACCGCTAAACAAAACCATTTTTTTCGATAACTAAGTGGGCCTAAATGTTACAATGTAAACAGTTCAAAAAATTAGAATATGGATTAAATTTTAGCTCATAACTTGTAAATTCATGATCAACCCTTGTAATTTGTAAATAGAAAGCAACGTAAACAACATGCTCAACTAAGAGTCCTATGTGAACGCACTTGTTTTGACATCTCAGCCGCTACTTACAAGGTTTTATTTTTGTCAATTAGACCTTGTTCACATACGCATCAAGGCCTCAACAATCTTTTTTTTTTGTAAAGATGATTGTACCTTGGTATAGATTTTATAAAATTTAAATTTTCAATTACAATGAAAAAGAAGATGAAAAAAGGTTATTGTTGGGACTAACTCTCAACATGTAAATATCATCTAATTTGATATGAACTAGGGGGTAATTACGTAAAAAAATATGCATAAATAATGTCACGTTAGCATGTCACTCATAAGACGTATTTAGCAAAGTGACACTTATAAGGCACTCCAATCATAAGCAGTGACGAATCATTCGCATTTCAATTGCTTTTGCTGCCATTAATCATTGGCCGCTCCATCAGCTTGATGTCAAAAACGCCTTTCTTCATGGTGTTTTTTAGGAGGAGGTATATATTGAGCAGCCACCTAGGTATATTGTTGAGGAGAAGGCCTTCAAAGTATGCAGATTACACCGTTCATTGTATGGCCTTAAGCAGTCTCCTATGGCTTGGTTTGGTAGGTTTTCTGATGTAATGGGTGAGTTTAGGATGACTCGCAGTGCATATGATCATTCTGTTTTCTTTAGACAACATCTAGGTAGGAGGATCATTCTGGTTGTTTACGTGGATGATATAATTATTACATGTGATGATGAGGTTGGGATTACCAATCTCAAACAATTTCTTCAGTCTCAGTTTCAGATTAAAGACCTTGGCCTACTTCGATACTTCCTTGGCATAGAGGTATTGCCAACAACACAAGGAATACGTCTATCTCAACGGAAGTATGTTCTTGAAAATGTTGTCTAAATGCGGATTACTAAGCTACAAACTAGTAGACAACCCGATGCTTACTACCTGAAAGCTTCTTCCAAAAGATGGAAGCCCAATGAAGGATCCTGAAAAATACAAACGTTTAGTTGTAAAACTTAACTATCTGAAAACAACACCAGGGTTAGGAATCTTGTACTCGGATCAGGGTCACTGTCGTGTAGGTGCCTTTACAGAGGAAGGAGATGGACGAGAATCAGGGTTCTCAGATGCTGATTGGGAAGGTTGCCATTTTTCACGACGATCTACAACAAGATATTGTGTATTTGTTGGAGGAAACCTGGTATCTTGGAAGAGCAAGAAGCAACACACGGTGTCTAGGTTAAGTGCTGAATCTAAGTATAGAGCAATGGCATATGTTACTTCAGAGATGATATGGATTCGTCGTCTTCTCAAAGAACTTCAGGTTGTTTCTAATGATCTGATAAGGCTATATTGTGATAATTAATCAGCTATGCACAACCAGGAATCAAGTTTTTCATGAGAGAACAAAACATATAGAAGTTGATTGTCATCTTATCAGGGATCGTGTTGTTGCCACTAAAGTTGATCCTCCATCCATTTAGCCAATTCATATCAATAAAAAATTTCAACTTGCAGACGTCTTTACAAAGCCACTTCGAAGAACTCAAATAGATTTTATATGTAGCAAGTTGGGCATGATTAACATCTATGTTCCAACTTGAGGATGAGTGTTATTTATGTAAATATAAGTAGTTTAGCCCATTTGTAATTTTAGTTCAGGCCCATGGGCCATAGATTAGGGTTTTCCCTCTCTATAAATATAGAGATTATCTTATTGTAACATATCACTTGAAGTAATATTTTAAGTTCAGTTTCTTCACACACTCCATCCAATGTAACATACAAAAATATGCTCCTAGTTCCCCTAACTATTAAACTTAATGTCTCAGATTCAAATTGCTTTGGTGTGATACATACACACACACACACACACACATACATCGAAAGTTAACTCCATTCAATTTATTTGTGGTGCCCTTTCCATTTCGAATTGCTGATGGTACCACATGCCCAATTATACTTCATTCTCATGTCCTTGATCGTTTGTTGCTCGTTTGTTGATAGTACCATGCACCTAACAGAATGGCATATCTGAACGCAAAAATCGCCATTTGTTGGATGTTGCTCGCACAATTATGCTTCATTCTCATGTCCTTGATCGTTTTTGGGGTGACGTTGTCCTTATTGCAGCTCATCTGATAAATCGTTTGCCTTCGATTGGAGTTACACAAACCTATAACCCTGGATTGAACCTCGATGTGCACGAGTTATAGATATAAAACAAATAAATAGCAACATGTACTAATTCAACAAGGCAGGAGAACATGCAGAAAAGGATACATGTAACACAACATGAGAAAACAGCCCTAATTTATGATCAAAACATCTATGCACACATGACAATCAAACTAAGCCCTAAGCACACCGGAAACGATGAATCTAAACAAATTATTCATAAATATGATGAACCCTAAGCAAAATCCCAATCGAAATACATTGGATAATCGAACAGCTCTAGTAAGTAGTATTTTAGTTACCAGTGAACGAGCAATCGTGTCGCCAAACAATCTGAAAATGAGGATTTTTATTTGCTAAAAAGGATTTATATACACCTGGTTGGGTTTATGATCGGGTTTGTCTCCAAAGATTTTGAGCGGCAAATTTGTATTTTGTTAAATAAACAATAAAATAATAGAGTAAATTGCATTTTTTCCCCTGGCGTTTGGGAATTGTAATGATTTCATCCTATAGTTTTTAAAACACTCACTTTAACCACTAAGTTAATTCTAAAAGCTAACTCCATTCAATTTATCTCAATTTATCTGTGCTGCCATCGCCGTACAATGGTCATATTCGTGTTAGTGACTTTGTTACTTGAGTAATGACTAATGTGTTAAACACATTCTATTATTAGCTTTATTGTTACCTAAAAGAGTTGTATTCGGTTAGTTAGTTCAATAAGTGAAGATTAATTAGCTTTAAACAAAGAGTTAGTTAATTGATAATTGAACATTCGGAGATTCTAGCCTAGGTGGTCCGTCTTTATTTCTCTGTTTTAAATCTGACTTTTAAATCGTTAGTTTCTATTTTTAGTAAGTTTCCAAATTTAGAAAGTTTCTATTTTTAGCAGGTTACTATTTTTATCAATAAACCCTCCCATCAAATAATCTTTCATTTAAAGTTCGTGTCTTTTAGTCGAGTCTTAATTTAGTTAATTAAACGTGATATATAGAGTTTGTGGGTCGACACCCGGACTTACATTTTACTATATTGCATCCGATCGGTCCACTGCCGGTTGTGTGTGATTTAGTAGGTTTGTCTAGGTTTTTATAAATTTAAAACTAAATGTTTTTATTCATTTATTTTATATATATATTGCACGCATCAGATACCATATCAAGAGATATGAAAATGAAAGATAGAAAAGAAAGTATTTTTTAAAATATTTATTACACTTTTGAGTGGCATAATCAACCAAAAAATCAGATTTAGGGGCTGTTTGTTTCACCTCTTAATGGTTCAGTTCAGTGCTTAATCATTCAGATTCAGCATTCAGAGCGTTTGTTTCATAAAAAAAGGACCTCTGAATGGTTTAGTTAAGTGCTGAATGGTTAAGAGATTGAAAGATGCTGAATGATCTGAAATAACACAATGACCTGATGAAAATATAACACAACGACCTGATGAAAATATAACACAACGACCTGATGAAAATATAACACAACGACCTGATGAAAAATATAACACAACGACCTGATGAAAATATAACACAACGACCTGATGAAAATATTACACAACGACCTGATGAAAATATAACACAACGACCTGATGAAAGTATAACACAACGACCTGATGAAAATATAGCACGATGACCTGACGAATATAACACAATGATCTGACAGATATAACACAATCTAAAAAATATACACAATGTCTTGACTAATATAACACAATGAGCTGAAAAATATAACAGAATGAGCTGAAACTTCAAAAATAATTCATTTTTATATATCAATATTATATGCGTTTTGAAGATAAAAAAACGCTCGTTTTTTTGGTGTGATTTTTATTAAAAAAATATTGTCGTATGTAAAAGTTATGAACGTTTAAAAAATATGGTGGAGTTTGAAAATGAGACAAGACTAATATACCCTTGGCCTACCATTTAAAGTTTTAACTATTTACCATTATGTCACCTTGTGCTTATGAGGCTATGAGTCATTGATCTTTATTTAATATTAAATCTAGTGATCTAAATTCCTTCTTAGACTTTATAGGAAATTTAGACTTTATACTTAAACCTAATTTAGTCCATAGACCTTCATGTTTCATGTTTACCGATTTGGACTTTTAATAATAATAATAAAAGAAAAACTAAACTGAGCCAAGGCCCATAGAAAGAAAAATTTACGATTTAAAAATCATTAGCAGCCCTCTAGGCATGGCCCAACCAAATAACTCGATCATCTTGTAATATATATAATGTAAACCAAGGGCAGCTTAATTATATTTTTCAGTTTTTGTTCATCGATTGATTGTTATACCAAATCCAGGTGCTTAATTTCGATCTGTACAATCAGCCAAGGTATGTTTATGTTTATTTACAATTGATTTATTTAGTTTGTTGCTGAATGTATAACACCAATTATTATATATATATATACCCTAGCTAGCTAGGAATATATCTCTTATATGTAAAACTAGATGTTCATTCTCGATCTTTTTATATAACACAATGTTAACTCATTCACTTGATCGATGGATGTATATGTAATAGGAGGATAGGATAGGATTTGAATGGGTAGAGAGCTTCCACTTGATTTGGTTGAGCAGATACTAGTAGGATTGGATGTGGAAGATGTCATCCAATGCAAGAGTGTTTGTAAGTCATGGCAATCACTCATATCAACTCCTCGTTTTGTTAAAGCTCACTTGAACCGTGCTTACACCAACGATCGTAACAATCCTCAACTTGGACATAGAAGGATCTATTTTTCCGGAATCCGACATGAAGACCATAGGTTTTTCTTCAACATTACCCATGTTGTTGGCTCTTGTAATGGTCTTTTATGTGTTTCTACTAAAAACGTTAAGTTCTTAGTAACCAATCCTTCGACTAGGGAACATAAGAAACTCCCAACTCCACCCTACGGACCTTATAATATGCGCAAACTCTCATGTCTCAGATCAGTAGTGTGTTGGGGTTTTGGATATGATTCATCTATAGATGATTACAAAGTTATAGTAGGGTTCGAGAAAAAAGTCAAAAGAGAAGGGATGATGCTTTTTCATGTGCTAACATTGAAATCATTTACTTGGAAGCTTATTGGAGAAGTAAAACATTACGAGTTGAAATTTGGGGGTAGAACTGGTACCTTTTGTGGAGGGGCACTACATTGGTTGATGAGGACTTATAATGATGAGAATGAGGTTATTATTTCTTTGGATTTATCTACTGAGGAGTTTAAAGAAATAGCCCTACCAGATACTACTGATCTTATATATGATTGTAATTATCATGATTTTACACTAGGTGTTATAGAAGAATGTCTATGCGTATATTCGCGTTGTGTATATTCACATTGTACCCCTGCGTCTACTAAGAAATGGGTAATGAAAACAACAAGTGGAAATCATATATTGATGATTGTTGTGAGAGCAAGTATGATGTTGCACACTCCATGATCACCACCGTGAATGATGTCTACATTTGTGATGATGGCACCCGTGTGCCCACCAATGGAGACTATATTTGTGCTACTTTATTCTCTAAGAGCCTCGTATCTCCCTATCCTCATCCCCATGTCAAGGTTCGATCTAAATATCCAAATAAAATCATATATATTGGCTACCATTATTGTCTTAATTTTCGGTTTGTTTGTGTCTATATGTGCAATGCAGGAACATGACGGTAACGAGAGTGTTGAAAGTGAAGCCAAGGGTAACTTAGGAAAGAGGAAGAGGATGAAGAAGAAGAAGAAGGAACATGACGGTAACGAGAGAGTTGAAAGTGAAGCCAAGGGCAACTTAGGAAAGAGGAAGAGGATGAAGAAGAACAAGAAGAAGGGGTCTATGCATAAAATGTCTCTCTTTAAGAGACTTGCTTGATACAAATTTATTTAATTTAGGATGGTGCTAGCTAGGAATATATAAGATATTTATATTTTGTTATTTGATATATGTTAATTTGTGTTTTATATATGTTTATTAACAAATAATAACGCCTGGAATTAGAAAACATACTCACAAACTTTGTATTTCTGTGCTGATATTTTCTTCAATCTTTTTAATAAACTTTGTTTTCTTTTATCAAAGATCAAGAAGGTCTTCGGTCTATCTTCTATATATTTTCTATGTCATTGCTCCGTGTGGCATTGTCACTTACCTTTTTTGACCCCTTAACGAGAATCTATGGACGACTTGTGATTGCAACATGGGCAATTGTAAAAGAAATTTAGCCACAATTCGTATCATGCGATTGCTAGGTATAGAATTACCGACCTAACGACTTATGGTGTGTGATTGTCTTACTGGTTTATTGTCATTACTAACCAATAACCACGGAATCACAAATTCACTATCAGGGACACGGCATGAGTTTAAATAAACGAGTTATGAATTCTCAAATCTTAAACAAACAAATACAAGCTATGCAACAATAATCAGATGATGTATCTTTAAACTTTTTATCAATGCAAAAGACAAAGTTATATTTTTTTTTTGAACGGCCATTCAATCATAGAGAAAAAAACTAGCAAGGGGCTAGCGCCACTACAAGAAACAAAGAAAACCAAAAAACAAAAATGAGCAAAAGCCCAACTAAAACGAAAAATTACACCACGATCTTAATTCGAGATTTGTCATTTTTCCTCTCGTTCTCATCCAAAGGAATGAAAGAGATTTTATGTCCCCCAATATGTTAGAATGAACTTTGAAAAGGTTATTGAAGACCACCTCATTCCTCGCCTTTCAAATGCACCAAAACGTGGTGAGGAAGATAGCGTATATAATATCCTTCTTTGATTTCTCAACATTGTTTGTGACTAAGACTGAGCGACAGCTCTACTAAATCTTTAATATTGTTATAGTTTTGTTTCAGAACTTTACACCACGAGAACACCCCATCCCAGACTCTAGCCGTCATATCACAATTCACAAGCAAATGGTTTGGAGTTTCATCAACAACAAAACATCTCGAGCAAGACGCGTTGTTAATAATACCTCTGGATAAAAAGGCTGACCTGCACTGAATACGGTTAATCAGCGCCATCCACACAAACACAATGACCTTAGACGGAACTAGGAGTGGGTAAAGGGCCAAACCCGACCTGACCCGTGGAAAACCCGACCCGGACCGTAACCCGGTTTTATCTAAAGATGCAACCCGATAACCAGCCCATTATATAAAAACAGGCTTCGGGTGTTTACCTATAATGGGCTCCGGGCTTTGGTCAAAACCCGTAACCCGGATGATCTACCTATAAAAACATGATTTGTTCATCTGCTTCTGATTGGTTTCAAGGTAGGTGTGGGTTTAGTTGTTTGTGGAGTAAATGATCTACCGTAAATCTTCTATTCTTCTTGATAAATCGGATGCTCTGTTCTTCGAAACCAGGGGCGCATCATAAGAGGGACCAACGGGGGCTCCGGCCCCTGCACGTTTTTTGTCCCGAAGTACCGATTTTACCCCGATACCTTAAATTTTTATATTTATATTGATCTCGCCCCCGTGTAAAAAAAGTTACATGTGTTATATATATATTGAGCTCGCAGCTCGCCCCCGTCAATAATAAACGACATGCATACTAGTTGGGTAGTTGAATCATTTGTTTGAATGAAGAAATTTAGATATTTAGTGTTGCTATTGTTTGACCCGAACCGAATCAAATCTCAACCCGAAAAATGAAACATAGTGATAAGAAAAATTCGGTTCCTGTAATTTTCAGCCCCCGTGCTGAAAATGTTCAGGATCTGCCACTATTCGAAACCACCATGCCTCCGTCTCGGGTACCATTCGTAGGTTTTTTAATCTTGGTTGTTGCTATTAAACATTTGTTATTGCATAGTCTGTGATTTTAGGTCATACATATTGCATCATCCCTTAGAAATCTAGTTTTATTCTTGTGAATTAGATTTGGTTCTAATTAGATACTAAATTGGTATACATGTTCTTAGAACTGATAATGAAAATGTTCCTATTTTGAATTTCCGATCATTTATGTTCTTAGATTTGATGCCTTTGATTTCTTTTGCAAAGTCAATCAAGCTTAAAGCAACTCCAGCAAGCTTGTCCCGGATTTGTTTAACTGTTCTTCACCAAAATATTCAAAAGATCTTTTTATAATTTATATTGTAAATATGTTATATTATATGGTAAGTTGATCACAAGTTTGCTGAAAATTAGCATACCAAGAAGTTTATCGAAACTTGATAAACTTTAAAAATCATTCCTAAATAAGTTTGTTAAAATGAAATTCGAATTTTAGCGTATCAGTTAGGATTCCGGGTTTTTTTCCAACATGTATGTTTTAACGGGTTGGGCCCGGGCCCGGCCCGAACCCGGTTTAATAACAAAAGTAAGGACCAAAGCCCTTATGCCACTAAAAGCAATAGTTCGGGTAATATATATTATCCGGGCCGGGTTTCGGGTTTGCCTGAGAACTGCCCAGTCCTAAACGGAACCCACTTTGAGTCAACATACACTCGTGTTTCTACCGAAAGGCTTTTGGCCTCGATGTTTTCCCGAAGATGTTTGACACTAAAGCCCACAAGGTTATGTATTGAAGCAGCCACATCAACTCCTAACTCTTCCAAAACTATATACGTGGCACGGTGTTATAATGGGTTCCAACTATTTTCATATGATAAATTTGTAATTTAATCTATTTTAAATGATGCCTAATTTATGAAGTAGAAGTTGAAAATAGAAGGTTGTTACTGAATTTGGGTCCACCAATGAGAAAGCAAATTTCTTTTCAGAAACTTCTTTTGACCTCTTTAATTCTTCACCTATTTGAAAGGCCAACTCTAAGCATGTAGACTGTGACAATACAAAACCACTTTTTTTCTAAATTAAAATAACATCTTCAAAATATATATAATTAAAATTTAAAGTGCTGGTTTTCATTGAAATCCAACATACTAAAACAATACTCGGCTTCAAATGAAGGATATTATTGTACATGTTACCTAGATGGTTGGTTAGCTAGCTAGCTAGGGGGCACTTTTATAAATTAATGGTTTTAACATTTTTTTGGCTTAGTCATAGATTAGACTAGACTAGACGGTGGATATAGTTTATATAACATGGAGTAGTTTATTATAAATTATATATGATTTTATTATATATAATTGAAGTGTTGATGTGTGTGTGATAGACTGATAGGTTTCATCTTTGCTTTATCATAACCCAATGAAGTGGCTGCAACTAACATAAGCTTTAGTGACACCAAACAGTACGTGATGACAAGAATTGAATGGTCCCAAATGATTATATAATATATATTGCTTTTGCTTATATATTTTCTACCTTATTCATTCAGTTCTTTCATTGCATCTCAATTCTATTAATAAGTATACTCGATGCATGGAAATTTTATTAATAAGATTTATAACATACAAATTAAATGTTGACAAATACTTAATAAAATTAAAAGTATTAAAAACTAAGTAAAAAAACTCCTTTAAAATCGTTTGGTAGGAGGACCATTTAAGAGAGGTTTCAGATTTAAACTTAAACAACTGTAAATATGTAGAGTTTAATTTGTCTAAAACAAAGCTAGCTTGGCTAGGAATGTTTATAAACAAACCAAGCTCAATCAGATTTATATCGGTTTGACTTGTTTACAAACAAAGTCAAGCCGAGTTGGCTTTGCACTTGTGATCAGCCGTAGCTTATTAGATTAACTTGATAGATTATTAACCTTATAATGATCCAATGATTTAGAAGACCAAGTATTTAAAACAAAAAAAGTAAAAATAAAAAAAATAGAGGTTTTAAGTTTGGCTCGATTTTTTCTAACTAAATGTGGGTTTTCTCTAAATAAAATTAAAAGTATCTAAGGGTGTTATGATTTTCTCTCGGAGCGGTTAGTTGACGAGTTTTAGACTCCGACTTTCCTGCTCTTCGGAAGGGTTGGTCGGGGCCCCATACTCTGCCGCAAATAATCTCTCTTACAGAGGATAGGCCGTGGGCTTCTAGGCTTGGTCATTGCACTCTCCTAAGCCATTAGTTAGCTGATAGTGCAACTGTTGTTCCAAAAAAATGTAAGGGTGTTATATTTGTGTAGAAAAAGTATGTAAGGTATGGTTAAATAATTGGAATTTAATTGGGTTAAAAGGGACCCAGGATTAATACAGGCTCTATATATAGTGGTCTACATCAGGAGTATGACCAATTGACCACTAGTCCGGGACCGGGTTCAATGAGAATTGGTTGAAAGGGTCAACTCAAACAAGACCTTATATGTATATATAATTGGTTAATTTGTCATAATCTTTCTACAGAAAGAGTTCATTTATATTTTACAAACATTGTTCCTTCAATACTTCTAAACATTCAATTTTGTAATTATAATCAGAAAGTTGTTGGTAAAAATATTATCTGCTTTTTTTTATATATTTTAACAATGTCTGTTTCAAATTTAAATTCTGCAATAGACATGTTGTAGTGAATTTATCATAAAAAGTCTATGAATCAGGGTTGAAAGAATTCAAACGAACATTCTCAATACTATGCTTTAAAGAGGAATCGAACCTCCATGCTCTTTAGTACAAGATTTCAATCTTTGTGTCTACTATTTCACCAAAAAAACATCTTGAAAGTGAATCGTATTCCATGAACATGATATGTATCTAGTGTGATATGGAACAGTGTTCTTTCGTATTGAACGTGAAAAACTAAATTATTTCGACCATAACTTATAAAGTAGATTCAAATCCAAACTTTTTAGATTTTTTAATCGGGTTCCTATTCAAAACAACTTGTTTATTCGAATTGTAAAAGTTTTGTTTTTTATTGGGTTCCTATTCAAAACAACCTATTAATTCTTTTTTTGGGTCCGAGGTTGAATTTTGTAACGGTTTTGACTCATAAGACTAACTTTGTTAATGTTTTTAGTTAAGTATAAGCTGGGTTCATGTGATATATAAGGGATTAGTTATGTAATTACTCAAATTAACAAAAACAATTCCCAACCTTCTAGTTTCCGATTATTACATTTGTGGCCATTCTAGTTTTCAACTTAAAGAAAGAAACCATAACGTTATCAAAACTTAGCCGAAGTTAAATTAAAAATAATGGGCGGCCTCTAGTGAAAATTAGGGGCTGTTTGGCAAAGCTGAATGGTTAAGTGCTGAATGATTAAGAGGTCTGAATGGTTAAGATGTCTGAATGGTTAAGTGCTGAATGATTAAGAGATTCTGTTTGGTTGGACATCTGAATGAAATTTCTAAAAATTTTGTATCATTCATTTTGTCCCACATTGGAGTGGAGACACAAAAATTCTTAGTTTATATATTCAAGCATTCATAGCATGTTAAGTTCCTTTGTCATGTTTTACTCTAGCACCTACCCGCGCGCAGGGGGGGTGCAAATTTGATTCGAAATCCTTGGCACAATGCGACGCCCGCGCGACCTGCGGACACGAATGCAGCTCCGAAAAAACAGGCCCGTGCGGTGATGGTTTTTAAAAAAATTTTTGAGCGATTGAGAGTTTTTTTTTTTTTTTTTTTACTTGCTCGTCGTTATTTCGTCAATTCTGGTCGCCTACCCGTCGCAGATACACGTTCAGACCTGGTTCAGATCTCACACAAGTCTGGCCGATTAAGAGGTTCGCTCAGATGCGATGTCTGACCGAATCAGACGTGGCCTTCCAACCAAACGGTCTGAACCAGGGCGCGTCTGAATCGTTCAGATTCAGACCCTGGTTCAGACTTAAACAAACAGCCCCTTAGTAAAACTTAAGACCTTCGTCAATAATTTGCTAAGTTGGGCCCTGTAGCAATCCAGTGTAATCGCACCATAAAATTATCCGCTTTGGCGCACAGTAGATCTATAATTAAAACTGATAGTAATTAACAAATTTACAGGCCTCTTGACGACTAATAGATCAAAGTTTAGTTAAATATATGTTCCAAAATTATATACCAAACTTTTAACAAAGAACCGGAATTTCTCAACACAAACCATAAAAGAATGTTACTTTTTTATTTAAAAGATCAACATAGGAAATAAGAGAAGATAATACCAACTCTTGTTTTGACTAGTGTTAGGATTAGATCACACACGAAACACAAACAACGATCAAAACAATAACGAGACACGCGATTTATAGTGGTTCGGTCACGGTGTATGACCTACGTCCACTTTCGGGTAACTAGGGTTTTCTTATTATTGAGTGATAATTCTTTACAAGTACAAGAGATATATTTATAGAGCTAGACAATTAGGGTTAACACCCTTTACCAAAAATAGATTAGTAAACTGGGCTTCATTAGGATTAGGGCCGGCCGGTCTCTAACTTCCTTTAGGTCTTCTAATTATCCGAGCCTGACCCGAGATGGATCGGAGCCCACAACTTATCAATCTCCCACTTGGGCTTCGAGACATCTTCTCTAACCACCACTTGAATGCGTCAAACATTTAAACCTGCTCCCACCTGGATGCGTTAAATGTCTTCACCTGCATTATCTTGTACTTCTGTAAAATAAACCCATCTGGTTTTTGCTCCTCTTAGTTACCCTGCCTTCTCAACATTATTCCTGAAGGCCAGCTGAAGCTACACAAAGCTTCAGCTTATCCAGCGTCACAGATTTGGTAAACATATATGCTGGATTCTTTGCACCTGAGATATTCTTCAGACTGAACGTACCATCCCTGATCAGATCTCTGACAAAGTGATATCTCATCTTAATGTGCTTCGTCTTCTTATGAAAAACTGGATTCTTCGCTAGTTTCACCGCACTCTCATTGTCACAAAATAAAGGGAACTCAGTTTGTTTCCTTCCCAACTCTTCAAGAAAGTTCTTCAACCACACTAGCTCTTTGCTAGCTTCAGTTATAGCCATATACTCTGCTTCTGTAGTTGATAAAGCAACACTTTTCTGAAGTCTGGACATCCAACTAACTGACGTTCCTCCCACTGTGAAAACGTACCCTGTAGTGCTTTTACAAGTCTCAGTACAACCACCCAAATCAGCATCACAATAGCCCCTGAGAATAGTATCTTTTCCCCTGAAACATAACCCAAGTCTAGAAGTGCCCTTCAAATACCTGAGTAACCACTTTACTGCTTCCTAGTGTTCTCTTCCCGGATCTGACATAAAGCGACTAACAACCCCAACCGCATGAGCAATATCAGGTCTCGTGCAAACCATTGCGTACATGAGACTCCCGACAGCAGATGCATAAGGAACTTTAGCCATTTCTGCTCTTTCATCTTCAGATTTAGGAGACTGATCTTTAGAAAGCTTAAAGTGACTTCCCAAAGGTGTGTTTCTCGGTTTCATCTTCTCATCATTCATCTTGAATCTTTCTAACACCTTCCCAATGTATTTCTCCTGGGATAGTGTTATGGAGCCATCTTTCTTTCTGCTAATACTCATACCAAGTATCTGTTTGGCGGGACCAAGATCCTTCATCTCAAACTCATCAGATAACTGTTTCTTCAACTTGCGAATTTCTTCCATATCAGAGCCTGCAATTAACATATCATCTACATATAGAAGTAAGATGATATAGGAACCTTTAAACCTTTTCTGGTAGCAACAATGATCTGTCTCGCATCTTTTGTACCCAGTTCTCACCATAAAGTCATCAAACTTCAAGTACCACTGTCTGGGTGCTTGCTTAAGACCATACAAGCTCCTCTTTAATCTGCAGACTAGATTTTCTTTCCCAGCAACATGAAACCCCTCAGGTTGTGCCATATAGATCTCCTCATCAAGGTTACCATGTAGAAACGCTGTTTTGACATGTAGCTGCTCTAGATGCAAACCCTCTGCTGCTACAATACTCAAGATCAATCTGATTGTGGTCATCTTCACTACCGGAGAGAAAATTTCATTATAATCAACCCCCTTCTTTTGCTGGAATCCCTTGGCCACTAAACGAGCTTTGTACCGTTTACATCCTTTATGATCTTCCTTGATTCTGTAGGTCCATTTGTTTTGTAAAACTCTTTTACCTGGCGGAAGCTTGATTAATTCCCATGTGTTATTCTTCATCAAAGGGTTCATTTCATCTTTCATGGCATGCTCCCACTGAAGCGAATCTTTCAACTTAACAGCTTCAGAATAACTTTCTGGTTTACCATTTTCAGTTAAGAGAAGATAATTAACATAGGAATCATATCTGGCTGGCGGCTTAGTAACTCTGGTGGATCTCCTGACCTGATTTTGAGTCTGGTCAGGGGACTGTGGTGACTGTTCTTCTTCAGAATCTGAACTCCCACTGTCAGAAGCTCCCACTGGCTCTTCATCTCCACCTGTATTACCATCATCAAACTCGGGAACTGTATTTTCTTCAGTTTCAATTTCTGGTTCAGTACTTGGCTCTGTTGTTTGCTTTTGAGCATCAACTTCAAATTCAACCTGCTCTTTCTGAACCTCTGAGTTTGTAGTGTTTCTGTCTTTGTATAACTCTGTCTCATTAAATGTAGCATGCTTGCTTCGAACTACCTTTCTATTCTCAAAATCCCAAAGTCTGTAGCCCATACTTTCTGACCCATATCCAATGAAAGTGTATTTCTTGGCTTTAGCATCAAGCTTGTCACCATCTTTCACTAGATCATATGCACTACACCCGAACACTTTCAAATGCTCATATTTAACTGCTTTCCCTTTCCACTCTTCTTCTGGTATCTTGAAATCCAACGGAACAGAAGGTCCACGATTGATTAAATAAGCTGCAGTACTCACTGCATCTGCCCAGAACATCTTTGGAAGCCCTGAATTGATTCTCATACTTCTGGCTCTTTCATTCAAGGTTCTGTTCATACGTTCGGCCACTCCGTTTTGTTGAGGAGTGCCTGGGACCGTATAAATCATTCGAATACCGTACTCTGCACAATAATCCCGAAATTCTTTGCTGACGTATTCGCATCCGTTATCCGACTTCAAGCATTTCACCTTCAAATCAGTTTCCAATTCAACAGCAGTTTTCCATTTCTTAAAAGTATAAAAAACATCAGATTTATTTTTAAGAAAGTAAACCCATACCTTGCGTGTCGAATCATCTATGAAGGTGACATAATAGTGAGATCCTCCCACTGAAGAGACTGAGGTAGGTCCGTAAACATCTGTGTGAATAAGCTCTAGTTTCTGAGCTTTCGGTGTCTTTCCTGTCTTCACAAAAGATACTTTCTTCTTTTTCCCGAATACACACGGTTCACAGAACTCAGATTCTACCTTCTTTAATTCTGGAAGCTTTCCTCTGGAAACAAGCATTTTCATACCCTTTTCACTCATGTGACCAAGTCGTTGGTGCCACAAACTAGATTGACTCGGACCACTAGTGACTGCATTTACCCCATTCTCTAGAACTTCAACCATGTATAACGTGCCCCTCTTTTTACCTCTTGCGACTACATAATTCCCTTTCACAACCTTCCATTGTCCTCCACCGAATTTAACGTCATAACCCTGGTCATCTAATTGCCCTATAGAGATTAACTTCTTTCTAAGGCTAGGGATGACCCGAACGTTCTTCAAGGTCCACAAGGTGCCTAATGGAGTCTTCAAATCTATATCTCCCATCCCTGTAATATCAAGAGTATGATTATTAGCCAAACGAACTTTACCAAAGTTACCTGTTCGTAGATTCCTCATCGTCTTCGTGCTAGAAGTAGCATGAAAAGATGCCCCCGAATCCATAATCCATGACTCTGTAGAATTTTCAACACAGCAGATTAGAGCATCATCTGAATCATCTGTAGCCGCATTAACTTCCTTCTTTTCTTTTGAAGTTGACGGTTTAGGGCATTGACTTCTGAAGTGACCATTTTCTTTGCAGTTCCAGCACTGGATGTCTTTTCTCGGCTTTGACTGACTTCTGTTTCTAGACTTTGACCGGCCCCTGCTGTTACCTCTTTCTTTCCTTCTACCTCTCCTTTCAGTACTCAGTAATGAACTAGATGACTCACCAGAATTCTTTCTCCTTATGTCTTCCCCCAGAATCAAATCACGAACCCCTTCAAAGGTAAGCTTAGTAGTCCCACAAGAACTACTAACTGCAGTAACTGTCCCTGACCAACTTTCCGGTAACGAGGATAACAAAAGTAATGCTTGCAATTCATCATCAAACTTGATATCAACAGAAAGCAAACGAGAAATAATGGTATTGAAATCATTAACATGAGAGGTAACGGACGCACCTTCTTTCAATCTGGTGTTAACTAGCTGTCTAATCAGAAATACCTTATTAGATGCAAATGGCTTCTCGTACATGTTGGATAAGGCTTTCATTAGACCAAAAGTAGTAGTCTCTTTCACAATATTGAATGCTACGTTCTTTGCTAGTGAGAGTCTGATAACAGCCATGGCTTTCCTGTCTAAAGTCTTCCAGTCTTTATCGGTCGTGCCTTCTGGTTTGGTTTCTTCCAAAGCTGACATTAGATCCTTTTGGCATAGCAAATCCTCTGTTTGCATCTTCCAAAATCCAAAATCTTTTCCATCAAACTTATCGATTCTGACTTTCTCGTCATCGGCCATTATTCCAAATTTGAGTTTTGATAATAAACAGTCTAATCAAACTACCCAAAAAGAAATAATAAATTAATAATAATACCCAACAGTAGCACAGTTACGAACACTTTAAAAAATTGATTTCAAAACAAATTCTTGTCTTGAACAATAATATTCACAAGCACAATAGTAGCGAGCAAGAACGATGCAACGGCGATTTTCAAAACCCGGCAATGCTTCGCCGGAGTTATGCTTCTGTGGCGGCGAAGGCGACAAAACCCTCGTTCGACGACGACTGTGTACGGCTGTGGTGGAAGCGGCGGAACTCTAATCGGAGTTTGGCGGTTGCGATTTCCGTTCGTAAACTCACAAATAGCTGCTGCTTCTTTCTTAGTGTGAACACGCACTAATAATTATTTGCGAATTGTTTTCTGGTTCACGTGAGCACAGAAAAATTTAAGAAAGCAACTTTTCTTTTAATTTTCTTTGTGTCGACAGAAAAGAACTTGGCAACAAACTGGAGTGGTGACGGCTGAAATTTTGGCGACGGTTTCGTGTGTCTGATCGAGAGCCTAAGCTCTGATACCAGTTGTTAGGATTAGATCACACACGAAACACAAACAACGATCAAAACAATAACGAGACACGCGATTTATAGTGGTTCGGTCACGGTGTATGACCTACGTCCACTTTCGGGTAACTAGGGTTTTCTTATTATTGAGTGATAATTCTTTACAAGTACAAGAGATATATTTATAGAGCTAGACAATTAAGGTTAACACCCTTTACCAAAAATAGATTAGTAAACTGGGCTTCATTAGGATTAGGGTCGGCCGGTCTCTAACTTCCTTTAGGTCTTCTAATTATCCGAGCCCGACCCGAGATGGATCGGAGCCCACAACTTATCAACTAGCACGTTAGGATATGTCATCCGGTCATTGTGCTCTCTAAGTGCTCATTTGTACAGTGAATGTTGACACACATGTTTATCAAATCTCTTATGATCAATCTTAGACTCTGTTGTGGTGGAGGTGATGGGGTCTGAAGCCCGGCCTCCACGTCATCATCGGCGTGAAAGCTACAACAAAACACCACTGGCTTTATGAGGCGTAGATCCCTTTAGCGAGACAGCTATAGCTGCGTGAAGAGGCTTATGTTTTTTATTATTACCAAATACTAATTTCTCACCTCATGTCCTGTCTATTATCATTATTATCTCTTCATAACACATCTTATGTGATAGTGTAAGATAAAACACTCACTATAATCATCCGACTACAAAAATTCTTATAATCTTACTTTTCACATGCATCCAGCATCCATATCATTTAAATGTGATATTTACTATATAAAAACTACATTCAACTAATCATCAATACATGACTTTGAAATTAAAGACATAATTCTAATCGTCCATTATTAATTTGATACTTCAAAAAATAAAATAAAAAATAATTGTTGGGATAAGATTTTTTTAAAAGAAAAAGAATATTATTTATAATAGTAATAAAAAAAATAAAAATCATTAGATAGAGATTTGAAAGTAACTCTATAGATCATTAGACATTGTCACATTTGTGTTGTCACTTTCATTGCTTTCACATTTATTTCTCTTTTTATTTCGATTAATGTTAACATATCACCATAAATGTTCAACCCTGTAAGTACAAATTTTAATGCTTTGGGTACAATTGGATATAACACTATAACTTTTAAGAAGAAAAAAAAAAGATTCACTTAAAAGAAAATGGACAATAAGATTTCTTGAAAAGAAGCTTTAAAAGCAATAATCAGGTGGTGTGACATCAAAAAGAAAATTTGACCCCACAAAAGTCAAAATCTTTATCCTAAACCAACAAAAGGATAAAATATTGGATAATGTACAACTCTCTAATACATAAATGCAAATTTAACAACAGTAGCCTTGAAGCAAAATATCATAACCCAACAAAACTAATAATTTGAGCTACAAAAATATTAAAACTTTGAATAAAAAATGTACAACTCAATGATCAAGGTACAAGTCCCTACAGGATATGACTATTACAGAAAAAGAGTTGTCAAAACATAAAAGATTATGAAATACTCATCTGAATGTACAACACTAGATGCACATGGTACAAAATACTTTAGCACAAATGCAGGTTCTAGCCCTGGATAAAAGATGGATCAAACATAAAGCAAAGATTCAAATGTTGGCTAATGGCTAAGAATGTTGGCTAACTACTCTCTTAAGAAAAAAACTCGTTTTCTTGACGGTTTTCAGGATCGACCCGATACATAACGAATATGAAGCGAAAAGAGTGAAAGAATACTAAACCCATTTCCCGAGTTGGCGAAGAAAAACTAAATCTTTACCACAAAGAAAAAGATGTTACTATTCAGGTCGGGCCATCACAAGATCTTGACAAATCGTGGAGCATCGGCCCGTGGACCAGCTAAAGATCGATACATATATAACGTATCGACAAAATCACCCCTCTCATCACCTTCCTCCTCATCCCCACGAAACACTTCCACCACTAATCTTGGCAATTGGCGGGCCACATCCAAGCACCCTTCGCGGGTCACTCGACAAGATGACATCCAAACAAATCTCATGTTATAAAAATGATGTAAACCCGACCTTAAAGCCGAATCACCAAACGGACTATCTCTAATCTCAAGTTTTTGCAAACTGGTGCACCCTTCCAACACGTATTTTAACCCGACATCACTATCCCCTGCAAACGCTACTGATAGTGTTCTCACTGATTTACCATATTGACCTATGTAACTAAATGCCCTATCGGTTAACAAACCAGAAACCGCAAGCCTGGTTAGCTTCTTACAGTTCTTGACAATTGCTCCAAAACCTTCGTCCATTGGTTCACCAGTAATGTGGTCCGGTCTGTACCGGCCAATTATACAGAGCCGGAAGACTACAAGATCCGGGCAGTTTTTAGACATGGCCACAACTGCAGCATTTGTCATCTGCTGACAAAAGTAAAGAATTGATTGTAGTTTCCTACACCCTAAAGAAATTGCTAGTAGACCTACTTCTGAAACGGGCCCTTCGGCGTTTTCTGCCGCATCTATTGGGAAAACCCGAAGCTCACGCAGATCTTTGCATGTTGCTGCCACTGCTTGAAGCCCTTCATCACAAATAGAATCAAGAACCTGAAAAAAAAAGATTTAAAGCAAGAATGGATCTAGATTATTTGAATTATACGATTATTTGAATTATACTTCCAGGTGTTCTTTTTGGCGTAATAAAGAAAATCTAGTATTTAGATAAAGATTCAAACTTTCAAGAACATCTAGTATCTAGATCATAGACGTTAATAAAGATTCAAAGATTTAGTTCTTTATAACTCTGAATGAAATGAATGATCTTGTATTGTACACTTATAATGAACATCTAGTATTTAGATAAAGATTCAAACTTTCAAGAAAAATTAATGATCTTTTTTGGTTTAATGTTGACGACAGGCGATAATAAAGAATATAAAGACTCTGTAACTTTCAAGAAACATACAAATTTTCTGGCCCAATGTTGATCATAAACATTAGTAAATATCAAGTATGCATATAACCTTAGATAAAGATTCAAGTTCTTTCACAAAAAAGATAATGAACATGACTTACCCAGAAAACCTGAAGTTTATGGCAGTGTCGAATAACTGGTTTTAACTGCTCTGCATCAATGTTTGCATAACTAAGATTCAGCGACGTAAGATTAGCGCAAACAGGAACAATTGCAGGAAGATAATCAGGAGCAATTTCTCTAAAACCCGAAAGACAAACAATCGATCTACAAGCAGCAAATGCAGAAACATAATCCAATTCTCGATTGTTCTCATAATGATTTTGCTCTGGAGGACTAAAAGACCCGGTTCCCAAATGAGTCAACTGTGGAGCTCGAATAAGTAACCGATAAAGCAACGGTAAACTAACATAACGATTCAATCTAAGTTTCTTCAACTTAGGTGATCTTCCCACTAACTTCTCTAAAGATTCAAAATTTATAGCAGATTCAACACAATCAAAACTTAAAGACTCCAAATTCGACGAACCATCCATCGGAAAACACGAAATCCAGTCGACATCATCGTCTGTAACCTCATCTTCAACCAGCTCAAGAACCCGCAAACGCCTAAATCAATCAATATTTACACAATTTGGTCACAACTCACCCACAAAAAAACAACACTAATCAATAACTAAATCAAACAAACACACAGCAATGTGAAGTATGTAACAAACAGATCTAAGCAAATTGGGATCAAAGTATTTAGCTTTATCTAAACTAAACTAGAAAATTACCCTAATCATCTAAATCTTGAAATGAAACAACAGAAAACAGATCTAAACAACACAATACCTGCAGTTAGTGACAAGAAGAGCAAGTCCAGTGGTACCAAACCCATCACAACAAACCAAAACAAGTTCTTTAAAGTCAGGAAACGAAGAAGCGATAAGAGCAAGATCATCATCAGTAACAGTCATACGTTTAAGGTGAATCTTTTGAAGCGCACGATAAGCAGAAGCTAAGGAAGAAAGCCATGGAGTGAAATGCGCACCCCAATGTTGTGGCAGCAAGCTGAAATCAGCAAAACGTGGTTTGCCCTTGATTGTGATTGAAGTTAGACGAGTGAAACGTTGGGTGACTCGAGCGGGTTTGATTGAGTAACAGTTACCGATGAAAAGGTCGGATCTTGTGTAGGATTCAGCTCGGTTCCATGATTTGGAAACCAGCGAAACGGAGTTGCGATCATGACGAGATGTTAAGAAAATTAGAACGTTTTCTAGGACGTTTTCGAGGACTTGATCTGGGCCGGAGACGGTGGTGGTGGACATTTGGTGGTGGTGACGGTGGTTGTTAATGTGATCTAGATTGATTTAAAGAATTAGAAAGATGGAATCTTTTTGGTTTTGAGAATATAATAATATTAATGGGTTGAAGATGAATGTGTTGTGTTGTGTTGTGTTGTGTATTATTAAGGGTTGGGTTTGGTTTTGTGTGTTTGTTTATGCAAATTAAAAGGTTTTTGTCTTTTATCTTCTACGCTCTTTTTCTCTCTCTCTCACTCTTATCTTCATATTGTATGAAACTTAGTGTGTGGGTGTTTACTTCTTTATGGTTTGATTAAAATGGTAAAACCGTTTTAAGGGTATGTAGAGTCGTTTTGATTTTTTAGTTTTGCATATTTTCTTTGAATTTGATGGGAGGTGTGTCTGGTTTTTTTTATCGGATTTCTTGAATCATTTTCGTTTTCTTTTCTTTGTGTTTTTTCTAACCTGATTTCTTATTTCATGGCCATGACTTCATCACCTTCACTGCCAATAACCACCATCCACCTAACTTCCTTTAAACAGGACAAAGCCTACTAGTCTAAATTGGCTACTAATTTGATTTCGTAGTCGGTTATTTATCTTAATGTGTTGAACAGATTGGTTTATGATTTATCCCAAATGGTTGTATAAAACCGGATTGTAAATGAATATTTAATATTGGAACAAAAAATGGATATTTAATATTGGAACAAAAAATGGATTTTATCTCTTTGATCCTTTAATCTTTGGCCTATTGTATTTTTTTTTTTGTTTTTGAAAGAATATAAATGGTAAAATGAAATAGACCCTCTACATGGTTCGTTTCTACATTAAGCCACACCAAACTCTTTTAGAGAATTTATTTTTTCATTTTCTTCCCCTCAAGCTTTTTATGCTTTTGCGCATGTATACCAATAGATTTATGGCTCTTAACTCAGTTAGTAGGAAGAAAAACACCAAAACCAAACTAAACCGAACCATAATTTGCTTCAAGGCTACTGTGGTTAAATTTGCATTTATGCTTTGGAGAGTTGTGCATTATCCAATATTTTATCCTTTAGGAATTGGCTTAGGATAACGATTTTGACTAATGTGAAGTCTAGATGTTGCAAATCGCAGTATGTTGTTGAGTTTTAGTTTAAACCGCACGAGTGATGAAAACGACTTGTTGACATCACTAGGCCGGCGATATAAATGAAATTAGTAACATCCTATTTGATTATCAATCAGAACTCAAATACATATAAATTATCAGTTATTTTTAAATTAATGCTAACTAAATAAAAAAATTTCCAAAGACTTTAATTCATAAGCACAAGAATATGAATGAATATTGTTTTACAAATGGATGTATAAAATACTATCCTTTTGAGTTTCTGTTTTATTTTTTCATCAATAAGAAATTACTGTAAAAACTTATAGGATCTTGTCAATAACTTAGTCAACATAAACATATAATTCGTAACCTTCAAGTGGTTATTTCGGCGACATAACCAAGTTTGAAGTGCAAATGGAGGTCAACACACTTCAACATATAAATTCATGTAGTTTGTATAAGTCACAAACTTGAACTTTCAACCTTATAAAGTGATTAACACCTTATATACACTTTGATATCCTAAGTTTATAGATCCTTTAGTTACCTAGCTAGATGCTTTGGTTTATTCTATAAAAGTTATTTTCTTGTTTTTAATGTTTAATAAGAACTTTATTCTTTGTTATTTAAACAGAGAACTGAACATAAAAATGATAAAAAAAAAAAAAAACTTTAATTTCGAAAAAAATTACTAATCTTTATATAATATAGCAAAACCAAAAAAGCTTATGTGGCATAATTTTAAAGCTTTTGGCTTATGTGGCATTATTTGAGAGTTTTATCTCATAATAATGATTTTTTATTTAAAAAATATATATAAAATATATTATAATAAAACTAATTACATTTTTGGTCCCCTAATATTTTGGAAAATTCTGAAAAATTTAAAAGTATTTATACTTTTAACCCTCTATTACAAGGGGTGTACATGAGTCGGTTTATATTTGATAGGGTGTGAAAATGAAACTTATGGATAAAATTTATAATAATATACAATTAAAGAACTCAGTGTTTTATAAATATACATAACTTTTTTAATATGGACTTAAAAAAAATAAACTACACCATAAAACTGAGCATTTTATTCTCTTTAATTTGAGTATAATATTGCTATACTAAAAATTTAATTTTTAAAAATATATTTCGTGTTTCAGTTTACCACGGTTTTGTTTCAAAACTTATTGGAACGTTTATGAATATCCTTAAAAGCATCACTTGAATGTTGTGTCCCGAGCGTAGCGCGGACACTAAACTAGTTTTGTATGAAACAAAACAAAGTTTTTGTTTGTCACATTATAGAGAGATCTTTTGGGTTAGAGCCCTGTATAAAAAAACAAAAGGACTGGGCTTTTAGACATAGACTAAGGCCGATTTGACCCAAACTTTATGCACCTCTACTACTACTAGGGCTTTAGTTATTAAATGTTTAAAAAAGAAATCTAATTTTCCAATATTTTAGAAAACTTTATAAAACTCGATTAATACTTTTATTCGTATATTATCTCAATACGAGCTGAACTATTTGTTCTAGGAAGAATGAGAAGGATTTTTTAGACTCCCATATGATAAAAGGAGCTCGTATTAAACTTTTTTTTTTATACGTAGAAAAACTGAAAAAGAAAGACCAAGTGGCTTCTATAATAATAAACATCCCTTTGAAGGACTTGTTTTAAGCTCGATCTCGATTGAAAAGTTGTTCAAAACCTTAGAAAAGACAATATAAATATACTATATATATATAATTTATATATAGTTTTCAGTTTAGTTTAATGATAACCAACTTTTCCTAATCATTATCAGTGTCTTAGTTAAGTTTGTTTTAGAAGGAACTAAATAGTAAATTAAATACATTAACATTATATTGATGCTAGCTAAGTAAGTTATATATGTTCAACATATGAAAATTAACTGTATAGATTTCATATACTGTATATGCATGCATGACACACAAATTAACGTCTTAGATATATATTTAAGTAATTAACAATGGTTGATCGAGTATATATATTTAGGTATATATTAATAACAGACATTAATTAGGCTTTTAATCACAACAATTAATTAAAAGCTAACAACAAGAAACTTACACTATGATTAATCACATCAATTAAAAGCATACGTGATACACAACAACGATCGAGTTACCACATGCTAGCTGCTGTTACTTTATTATAAACAAAAAGTTGGTTTGGCATGGTGGTTCGTTTGGTTTCTGCCACATGAGGACCCTCTTGTTCGAAACCTAAGAGGCTCGGAGGTGTTATTTTTTTCTCTCTTTATTTTGACAATTTTCACTTTTAACTCATTAACTTAACTTTGTAATGGTTATTACTTTGACCTTCTACTCTACTTTGACATATACGGAGTATTTTTTTTCTTTTTAATAAGTGACACATTAAGCTTTTACAACATAACGTGCGACACATGAAACTTTTTATATCAACGTGTGAGAAACTCACATACAAGACATCGGTGCCCGGCCCGGCCAGTAGCATATCTAGTTAGTATTTAATGTCAAGATATATTACACGGAAACATGCAACACCACAAAAGAAGAAAATTTAGAGTTTAAAAACCCGAATTTGACCTATTGGCGACAAATTATTTAAAAAAAGTTATGCATTAGTTTAAGCATGAAACATATATATATATATATACCATGTGTGTATTAGTTAGCTTCCTATATAGATGATGTGCATTTCTTTAGATAAAAAACTCAAGCATGTGAAAAAATATCTAAAAAACATAAAAGGGGTGATTAGGAACACAAATTTAATTTATATCTATCTATTTGTTATTTAATCCTCGTCTAATCTAATATAACTAGTTTTAACACCGGGCCGCGCTTTGCGGCGGCCGGGTCATACGTATGCCATTTCGTCACATACATTGATAGCAAAAGTTTAAAGTCTCGCATGTTACGGTGTGTAATACCGTAATCTGTCACATATTAAAAGGTGGAAATATATCCAAACCTAGAGGCCAAAAAAATAACTAACTCAAAGTCGGTGGGTCGAAGCTATAAACATATCAAAGAAGAGCATGGGTCAAAGTAGTAAATCAATAAAGTCTTCATAGGCTAAAATGGTTATAAGTCAAAGTAGAAGGTTAAACTTTAAAATATGTTAAATTTAAGTTGGAGGGTTAAAGTTGTAAATATTAAAAAATTAAAAGGAAGAAGTGTGACTTGAGAAGATCAAGGGGTGAAAGTGTAACTTGAGAAGGTCATAATCGACCTTCTCAATTATTAGTATACATATAAATATAAATATGAGAAGGATGTAGGATATAACTAGACTATGGTGAAATAATATTGTAAATGGGCAATTAACCCTAAAGAGTATTCATGAATGAACAAAAGTTAAATAATCTCGATCATCTTGAACCTTCACACTCGTACCCCTCGACTTACGCATTTTTTCCATAATGATTTTTTTTATTGGAATTCATTACAAAATATATAAGCATTAGATAAGAAGCAAGAATTCAGAGTTATTGACAATTTAAGTTTCGCTCCGTAAGTTATGAATTCGTAAAGAGGTATGACCCGGCTAAATCATCTTTAACCCGACCTAAAACTTAGTTACAAAATACATACACGAGTACAAAACTAATAGATAAAACTATTATTCGCTGATTACTAGAAAAATACATATAAATGGTGGGCCTCATAAAGGGCCGGTCACATTTGCCATACATCGCATCTCAACATTCTTCTATACGTATACAAGAAATCTTTAGAAAAATATATGCTCTTGTGACTTTGTTTACACCCTCAACCACACACTTCATACTTGAATTTATCAGAAACTGATTCTCACGTCGGATGACTAGTATACAAGGAACCTGCATTCCGTTTCTTATATTGCCTTAACAGTTTGTTACATGTGGAGATAATTTGAAGAAGTCGAATGTTCCATCAAACCATTAATATATAGAGTAATTCGAAGAAGATGATCTAAATTCATTCAACCAAGCTTCTCTAATCTATGTTCTTTGATCATTCAGGAATTCACAAAGCTACCTTGGCACCATCCGTGGGACTGAGGTATTTCGGTAGATACATTTGAAGATTGGAAAAGTACATTCTCAACAATATCAAATTTTCGATTGTTTCGCTTTTTAAGTGATACTACTTTAAGGGAGGAGGGAGTGGCTCACGAGCTCCTCACAAGCTCAACGAGCTCGCCATTTCCCTTACCCCTTGTGAAACAAGCTTGTCAAACGAGATAGTTAACGAGCTTCTCTCCTCGTCAATGAGATTGCTTGAAAATGGACCGTTACTTGATGTTCCTTGTTGAGAATCTTGGGAGGACCACTCCCACTCCAAAGAGGTGCAAAAATGAAATTTGTTTTTCACATTTTGATTGGTTAATAAAGTTCCTTGTTGGAAGCTTATGAGGACCACTCACTCTTTCCTTGGGCAATGTTAGACATAATTGTAATTGTGCGTTAGTGTAGGGTTAGAAGTGGAACATTGTGGTCTACAAATGCCACCTAAATGTATAACAATAATCTCACCATTCCATACACAACGTAATACATTTTTGTTTGAAGGGATAGAAATGAGGATACTAAATAATAAATATGTTGATGAATTTAAGGATTTTTCAATGGCCCGATGATTGTAAGGATTAAGGAACAAACGTTGGTATGTTAACTAATTTGAGTTAGTGGCATTTAGTTTGCAATAGGCCCTATGTTAAGTTGCATGCTTGTAAATGTCGCACAAATTTTCACCCTATTTAACATTATTACAATTAAAATATCTCTTCATGATATTTTGTTTGCATTATAAACTTTTTAACAATTTTGATTTTAATTATTTCTAAAGGTAGTGCAAAAGTGGCATATATGTTTACTTACTTTCTTAATTTGTGTTTCGGTTATTAATCAAGGAAAAGATTTGAACCGTAATGCGTTTAAGTTACAAGGATAAAAAGAATACATGCAATTGCATATTTCTCTTTCTAAACTTGTAAAATATGTCATTTTGTATATTGAATGTTACATAGTTAATGTGAACTAGTCTAAACTGATCCGTTTTGAACCCAACAAAAATGGCTCAACAATCAATGACATAGTTGTGTTGAGCCATTAACAACCTAACGATTAGAAGTGTCGAGCGAATTAGCAATATGGGCTATAGATTTAAGTGAGCATGACATCAAACTTACTGTTGATAAAGTCAACAACATGACAAATGATCATCACTTATTTCTTAGGGCATCCATTATTGTGAGTGAGTGATTAGAAGTGAAGAATGTAAAAAGTGGAAGCTTTTGAGGTTTCATAGACCATAGGTTATAAGTGGTAAGTTCAAAGAAAAGACAAAGAAGCCATGTAATGTGCACACAACACACCATGGAGAAGTAGTTATTGACATCTTAAGGATCCTAAGTTGGCCTTATTTTCATTTATCACATATTAATTAGTATATTTATATTACGTTGTCAATCATGTCGGATTGGTGGATAGACAAATTGAATTGTTTAACATGGGCACAATCCTTATATTATTCATGTCAAGAAAATCAATCTAAGCCAAACACTTAACATTGTGTAACCCAAAAACTAATCGTATACCCATTTACCTAAATATGTCAACAGAGTTAGCGACTTAGCAGGTAGTAATAATGGTGTAAACACGTGAATTGGGCTAGTAGTTAGTAATAAATGCTTCTACTGGGGTGACGGCCAACATATTTAGTTGAGAGGTTAGATATAAAAGTTAGCAAATAGCCAAATACACAAGTGTCATTCGTTAATTACCTATGGCATCATAACTGGCCACGTATGTTAAACGTACGATGAATAAGAATAGCCTAGTACAAGTATGATCACTATATCTCGTGACATGTAACCATGTTTGCATAAAAATATCCTTTAGCCAAATCCTAATGTTTCCAATATACAAACATGTGACAAAAAGAATAAGAGTGTGAACTGAATTGAATTAAATTGAATAATAGCACATATATATATAGATACCAATTAATTAAGCATAAAAATTGTATTAAATCTTGTGTTCACTATTCGATCTACTTTTCACAACTTAATCGTTTTTGTTGTTTATATAAGCACGTTGTTTGTGTATTAAACTTATGATGATATGTATTATTAAGGAGATGTAACAAATAATTGAAATATAAAATGATGGAAAAAGTGGAGGTTTTTATGGAGAAAGGCTGCAAAAAGGAAAGATTTGAAAAAATCCAAAAGGGCCCCTCTAACTTTTATCGTCTTGTCACCATCTTTGTCTTCCCATCACTCTCTTAGCATATATATATATGGTTTTCGGGTCGGATCTTACTAGTCTATAAATCACACACAATTAATAAGATGTGGTTCATATTGCCACTTGGCCTTTTGGCTGCTGCTAACTAGTCAAAATGGTTGCTTATTTGAGACACAAGCTACTATGGTACGTAGATTCATCATTCTAGAAAAAATGTGGTAGATATTTAATTTGATGTAAATAATTGTTTTAATTAAAAGTTTAAATGTACGAAACATTTAAATCTCTTTAGTTTTTTTATATTTTTTTAAGTCCTTAAATACAAAAGAAATTAAAAGAATACATAAATGCAAAACATTTTCTTCCAACTAAGTGACTCTCTCTATCTCTCTACACTCATTCTCATAATCTTATAAGGGTCACGAACTCGTGAGACCTTGACCAAGCTATTCTCACACGCAACTTTCACTCGTGATTTCATCGACGAGTTCCATACCTCATAAATGAGCTCGTCACCACTATCCTCATGAACCCAAATGTGGGTGCTTTGGCCTCTCTAAGTTAGCGGGTTGTCCTAGGTGAAAGGGTGATGATGCCTCTTCAATACTTGTGTACTACTATATGCTTTCAGACACATTATAAATACACATTGCGAAGTTTGAACCCTTCATTTATTAGATAAAGACAAGACACTTATCAGTAACATAATAATTTAAGAACTAAAACATTTTCATTTTTAGGTCTATCATTTAACCATGAGATTGTAATCATCTATCATTAAATAGTTTTCTTGTATAACTCTTAATTTATTTCACTACCTCATATTTTCGAGATTTAAGCTATTAACCACATCAAGTATCCAATGGTCACTTTTTGACCATTAATAATTATACGTAACCATTGAAGTTGGTGCTCTGGTGGAAGGGGATTGACTCTACGAACACCATTAATGGAAGGCCCCAAATTCAAACAAGGGCAAAAGTAATTTAATTTAGGTCGTTAGTAGTGGATGATGTTATAGAAAAAAAAAAGGTTTAACGCGTGGCGGCAACTTTAACAGGATGTGATAGGGAAAATGTGTAGTCGCTATGATACGCCGACCTCATAAATTATGAATTGCTAATAGATATAAAAGAAAATGAAAAAGAAAAAAATTGAAAAAATATTGTTTTCGCTCCACGTGAAATGGAGAGGCATATGTTTCGCAACACGTAGATAGTCATGGTTTTGCAAAAGCAGCTACGTTACGCCATATGAAGAAGGCGCAATTCCCTTCGCGCCACACAAAAGTTGGCTCGATTTCAGCCATTCTTGCACATATTCTACACTATCTCACTACTTTCTCTCTAAGATTTTTCGCCCGAGATTATGGAAAGACTTTGAAAAAGTCCTGAAGAAGTTCTAGTGAAAATCGCAAGCCTAAGAAAGTGCTGCTTGAGCTTGATTGTGCATACAAGACCCACTTAGGAGATCTATATGATACGGTAAGACTCATTTAAGATTTATCGAGTTAATTGTCGTTTGTATATATACACATATACATACGCTCGTAATGATGATGATTACAAACCCATTACAATGTTAGGTTACTTAAGAAAGAGGTAAATCTGTGATAGACAAGTCAAAGTGCTGCTAGATTGTCGAGGGCAAACTACCCTTAGTAGGCAAGTTGAAGTGTTACCAGATTATCTAAGTAAGGGTACTGGAACCTTAACATGTACCCATATCTTTCAGCCATTCTCGATGTATTCTTTCTCGTCAACCCACCCTCTGGAATTAGGGTTTCGAACCAAACCTTAAAACAGGCTGAGAAAGAAGGGTATTAAAAAGGGGGAAATAATAAGAAAGTAGAAAAGTACATTCTTACCCTCATGTTACAGGCACCTGGCTTGATTTAACCAGAAAAGTTGACGATTGTTAGTGATAAGAACGTAACATGCAACTAACTATAAACATAAAGGACGTTTTATGTTATTCGTTAGTTAAAGGACGAAATGTATGTATATATTTGGACCAAAAGTTTAGTTTACTCTAGTTATTATATAAACTAATATATATACGTACTATTAATTATGAAACTTGATGAATAGTGTTTTTAGGTGGTTTGCATTTTGGCTACCATTGTTTTTGTATGATTTTATATTTTTGTCACAATTTTACATTTTGACCCTTTAGTGGGTGAGTTTAGCATTTTGGTCACTTAAGCAGTTATGCATAACTATAACAACTTTTTGTAAGTAAAATGTAATATAATTTCGATATATAGTCGATAGGCGCTAGCATAGCCGGTATATTTTGTAGTATGACCGATAATCGAAAAATTGTATCTAACTGTAACTTATCTTTTTTAATGCGAAAATGTAATTTTGTGTATGTTTCAAGTCGTCATGACGTTCTCGCGTAACACACGAGAAATGGTATAAATATAATAAAATGTAATAAATAGTTATTCTTTCGTTATAACTATTATTATTATTATTATGAGTCAAATAAATATTTAAAAATTCATATTTTTTAAATCAAAACATAAAATTAAAATAAAAAGTAACATGATCAAACATATAAACAATTACATCATATTTTTTAAAAAACAAAACACAAATAAAAATGAGAGGTAAATAAAAAATAACATATGTATATTTTTTTCTCGATATCATGTGTCAGTGGAGACATGTCTAACGTCAGTGGCGAAGCCAGGATTTTTGGCCCGGGGAGGCCAAAGTTAAAAAACCCATAAATTTTTTTATAATGCTCATGTTTCGGGAGGCCAAACTCAATATATATATAAAAAATCAACAACCGACCAACAAAACAACACTTCGGACGGAAAAAATTGAAGAGGCCCGGACCCTCCTGGGTCCCTCTTATGCCTCGCCACTGTCTAACGTAAGTGCTCTCAAATTGGTTTTTGTTTGTTTTTCTTTTTAAAGTCGTTCTCCCTCCTCTTTGATGGTTGAGAACATGGATCCTTTATGTTAAAGAGTCCACGTATATTTTCGATGTATTCGTGTTTATCGGATGACGTGATGGTAGCTCACTGGACTTTGTTTCTCTCTATCGGGCGTTTCAGGTAGATAGGAAACATGACTTCTAATTCTTCAGTTTCTTTGAAGACAATGGCGAGGCTTAAGAGGGACCAAGGAGGGTCCGGGCCTCCCCAGTTTTTTCCTTACGAAGTGTTGTTTTGTTGGTCGATTATTGATTTTATATATATATATATTGAGTTTGGCCCCCCGAAACAAAGCATTATAAAAAAATTTATGGGTTTTTTTAACTTTGACCCCCTTGGGCCAAAAATTCTGGCTTCGCCACTGTTTTAAGAGTTCGTTGAGGTTAATTTAGCGAGTAACACTTGATGGAGATTCGGTTTCATGTGTTTTGGCACGTTTGTTTGATAACAAAGGCTCCATCACCTCCTATTCTCCTTCATGCGTGGTATACCACTTTGATGATTTTCACATAGCCTTCCACCAAGCCCCAATAGGGAGCCTTCCTTTCCACTAAGTGTTCCTTCATAGATTCTTTCTATAAGAAGTTTCTCGTTCGGACTGTAATTGTAGACGATAGCATATGTGTAGTCGAAAATATTGCAATAAGAATGGTTAGGGTTCGATCATCACTTGGCTGTGGTTCAGCTCTTGGTTCAAGTTAATTCGTTGGTTTGATATATGGTTTTATAGGGATTAATCGTGTGTAGGAGTAGAATGATAATGAGATGAGTACTTAGAATAATAAAAATGATAACAACGCAACAGTAAAACTTTTAGTGGATGACATATTTTTTTTTCTAATCACGCATGATGATAATAAAAAAACTTATTAGAGACGCATTAACAACGAAGGTGATATTAAATCGTTATACCTCTATCACGATAGATAAAATGTACACCCCCGGCCATTACTTTCGGTAATTGACTTAAGAAAAAAAGTAGGATTTTTGCCCACTAAAAAAAGTTAGACGTGAGAAAAGTTATTTACAATAATATTAAACGACGTCAGCATAACAGTAATTGAGTTTGACAAGTCACCTCAAAATTCCATTCTCATGCTTACTGAGAAAAGTGGTTTCAGACTATGCTTTTTACCGCTTTTACTCCATTAATACAAAAATAAATACTACTCCACTATATAACAAAAATTATTTTTCGTATGATATATAATGTTATAACTACATTCGTCCGTACGTATGTTATAATATTCTATGCCCATTAACAGGGTCGGTCCTGAGGATTTTGGTGTCTTGTGCGGGTTAGGAAAAAATGGCTCTCTTTCCCGAGCATCATCGCACTAAGTTATATAAACCAATTATTTTTAGATTTTTACTCTCTAGTTTCTTGAATTCTTGTCTCCAAAGATCCAAATTGTTACTACTCCCCAATTCCTAGTCGCTATCTGCCAAAAAATTGAACTTTTTTTTTGCTGGCCGCTGCTGTCGTATTTTTTCAACATCGAACAAAAAAAGATTAAGAGTTTTGTGGACTTGTTATGGACTTTTGGCCATGTGGGCTTTTAGTGAAACTACTGGGCTTTTTAAAGTATGTTTTTGTGACAATTTCTCTAGCCTACACATATGTTATATAAATATATAATATAAAAAAAATTAAAAAAATTTGGTGCCCCGTTGAACGGGTGCCCTGTACGGTCGCACACGGTGCACCCCCTCATAGCCGGCCATGCCCATTAATAAACTTTGAAAAAAAATCAAGGTATTAACTTTGAATTAAGTTGTGAATCACAATAAGTTTTACTTGTACATGAGGTAGAGGGTTTATTTTTGTGACATGAAGTTTGCCCTTACAAAAAAAAGGTTCCATGTTAATAAAAATATGTGTTTTAAATGACGATAATAATTCTGGTTATAAGAAACCGTCAATTATTAGTTTAACGTTTGAGAATGACGTAAACTCATTCAATTCTAGATGGAAACAAAATAGCTTGTAAAACTTTCTGAGTTTCTGACTTATATGTGTCTGGATAATTTAACGGCATAACAAAAATACCCGAAAATAAGTTTATGAAAATGAGACCAAATACATAATCCTACCTGTAACATTTGAGTTATCTAACTCGATCCTTTTTAGCTTTATTATGGAAAAGTGGATTTAAATAATCTCACATTTTATCTATTTGACTACAATAATTTTAACTTTACTAATTATTTTGATTGGTCCCAACTTTTATCATATTTTTATTTGTGGTCCCTCTGTTAAATTTTAAACCCGTTAATTTTATGTTGAAATGTACATGTCACATGGAAAATTTTTAAATGATATAGCCTTTTTGTATTACTTTCTTAGAATAATAGATAGGCTTTTAAGTTTTAACACTGGGTAAATTTTTTAACCACTCACCGTTGTCATGTCTCATCTTCTACCTCCATCACCACCAGTTAACATATGTTTATACATTAGAAACCCTTAAATAAGTTGTTTTTACAATACATAAATTTCTACTTTTGAGTCTAAATACCAACAAAGCACGCTAATTTAAGAAATATATGCAAAATTTATCTTGAACCAGTGGTCTTGAACATCTGTGGAACAACATGCTAATTCTTTTCTTTTACAATGTTCTTTAACGTACTTTTCAATATTCTGGAGTTAATCATTCACTCAAAGAACAATTCCAAATTCAATCAATTTCTTAAAAATTCAAATAAGTTGTGCCGTCATCAATAATTTTATGTGATGAAAATCATGAAATGGTGTTAGACGTCACTTTGTGATTGATAGAATGCTAGGAGATAGAGTGAACCACCCTCATACCCTAACGACATCACCAACACGCAAGAGGGAATTAACCTAGGTTCAAGCTACATTTTTTTCTAGTAAAACACCAATATACCCAAAAACATTATGAATAATGACTCTCTAAATATATTTATTTGAAAATTCAATATTCATAATCTAAAAACAGTGATTATGATGGAGATACAAAATAGAGAAAATATTATAAGTAGATGTATGTATTTGTTGTACTAGCTAATACAACATTAATGCTTAAAAAGTTACAACTGATCGAAATCTCAAAGACAACACTTGCAGCAGCTGCTAACACATCGATGATATCTAATATCTTCAACAAGCTACTGAAATAATGTCAATTGTGGAGATCGAAGTGAAGCTTTGATTTATTATCTGAAAATTAATACATGAATTTATGGGTCCAAATTTATGACAACAGTAACAGTAGTAGATCGATATGTGATAGATTTGTTATGGATAACATGAATGCACATATGGAGTTGTCCATATTAATTACTGGACCCAGCCATACCGATTTTTACAAAATATTGTTTGTTTGTGATATATATATTTTTTTTCCAAAATGGTAGTTAAGTTGTACATATACATATAATCGACTGACTTGAAAGTCAAAATGTTAAAGATCACCCTTGTAATACCGAAACAACTTATTGTATTAACAATCCGGCCATGTGTTAGCTATCTTCGTTGGCTTCAATGCGTTCTAACATTTTATCATGTTTAAAATAGAATAACCTAGCTAGCTAACTATGATCATCCAGTAGAATGTTTGCCTTAAGTTTCTTTCGACATAAAACATGAAACATGTCTGGTAAGGTATGTTGTTAACCTGGCTAGTGTGTCAAACTTTTATTAAAAAAACAAATTACTGATTAATTGTACGTATCTCACATTCTTAAATTACAAATCCTCTACCTTAATTCTTATATCCAAATAGAGGGCAATGTGTGTGGCCTCGAATCCTCTACTAACAACCACCATCGTCATGCCTATTCCACATCCTAACTAGCCTAGCTTTATATAATTTTTTTAAACAGTAACAACTAGACTTTGGGCTGTTTGTGAAAATATGAATCATTAAGTGCTGAATGGTTAGGATGTCTGACTATTATGAGGTTCTATCAATGAGAGAAATATTGTTGAGGTAAAACTTCAGATGATGGTAACTTTAGTACATGCTCCATTCAGTTCCATTCAGAATTTTTCTATCTCTTAACCATTCAGCAGTTAACTCAACTATTCAGATGTTCTTTTTTAATGAAACAAACACTCTAGCTGAATGCTGAATATGAATGATTAAACAATGAACTGAACCATTAAGAGGTGAAACAAACAGTCCTTAATTTGTCTAGAAGATGTACATTAGCTTTGTCATATGCAATGTAAAGCTCACAACCTATGAGACTTCACTCGTTTAACCTATGAAACTTTACTCTTACCACTAGACCTGAACACGACACGCAATGGCCGAAAACAAGATTATAGTACGACAATTGGCGTTTGATGCCCTAGCTATGGGGAGCAGATAGATTATTACCGGCAATAGCCGGTGACAAGTTTCCTCCATTAACCGGAACATACCTGAAATGTTTTTGCTCATAACAAGACAATTCCATCTCATTTATTTAATTAATTTTCTCTTACAACACTTTTACTTTATCATTTTGTTGCAGGCTATGCCTTAATTCATGTCCACACCCTCTTCTTTCACTTATCCTCTACTCGATCTACTATCATCACATCACCCACCACCATTCCCCCCCCCCCCCCCCCCTTAACTAATTATTATTAATCTCTTCCTTAATCATTTCTTAACCCTTTAACTCAAACAGCTAGATCCAATCCAATGGAGTTTGATGAACACGAAGAAGCAGATCATGTTCCTGAAGAAATTTACAAAAGGGGTACTGGTGGGTATCGGTATAAAGAGTGTTTAAAGAACCATGCTGTAGGCATTGGCGGTCAAGCAGTGGATGGATGTGGTGAGTTTATGGCTGCCGGAGATGAAGGTACGTTAGACGGACTTAAATGCGCTGCTTGTAACTGTCACCGGAACTTTCACCGTAAGGAAGTAGAATTAGCAGCTGAACATTATCATCAAAAGTTTCAACACAAAAATGCGTTACACTATATCACTGCAACACCTTATTATCATCACCACCGACCGACAGGATATCTGAAACCGGCCCCGGCCCTAGCTTTGGGTCCCGGACCAGGACCAGGAGGGCCGGGGCCGGTTCATTCTCCCTTCCACCACCGTCCGCTAGCGTTACCGTCTACGTCTCGAGATGATCTTGATGAGATGTCAAACCCTAGCTCTAGCGGAGGTGGTGGTGTCGGTGTGAGTGGTTCGAAAAAAAGGTTTCGAACGAAATTCACACCAGAGCAGAAGGAGCGGATGCTGGCGTTTTCGGAGGCGTTAGGTTGGCGTATTCAAAAGCAAGATGAAGGTGCTGTGGTACGGTTTTGTGAAGAAACAGGTGTTAAACGCAATGTGCTTAAAGTTTGGATGCATAATAACAAGCATACAATTGGTAAGAAACCCTAGCTAGCTAGCTAATTAATTTTATTTTATTTTATTTTATATAAACACAAATTCGATCTTGTTAATTAATTAATTAATCCGGCCTGTAGGAACCAGTTTCAGTCAATTAGCTAGCTAGCTAGTGATTTTGTTTTGGTTTAATTTCTATTATTATTATTATTAACTACTTGATCGATCTGAATGTTGATTAATTAATTTAATTTCTGTTACTTTTGTAGTTAATATTCGTAATCTAACACAAGTGAATGATTATTATATTATCATCATCGATCTTCATGTTCAAAACAAACATTAATTGATTCACATATATATTAGATTTAGATTAAAAAACAAATTAAGGATCGGAATTGAATTAAATGCAGAGAGAGAGAGAGAGAGAGGGAGGTACGGTGTTGATGACGAAACCTGAGGAAGACGTGTTAGACATGCAAGGATCGATAAGTTGTGTCATCGATCGATCTCTTTAATTAATTTGTAGATCATTTTCAACACTCAAAAAAATGACATTAAATTCACCGCAATCACGCCATTAATTAATATGTGATAATTATATATATGCTACCTGCTGCTAATTTGAAGATAAAGACTATGATGATGGTGATGGTATGTATGTATATATGTATGTGCATAGCATATATATATATATATATACATTTCACATCCCACATTTTCATCTCGATCTTTATTACATTATTATATATAAGTTTATAACAAGTTAAGTGTAGTGAATTACTACTAGATAATTGGTGAGGAGTAGTAGTGTCAGGTATGAATAATAATAATAAGTTAGTTTATTATACAAAGGATAAAAGTAGCTAGCTAAAGCTATCATACTCCACCTAAATTTAATATACATGAAAGTGCGACTAGACTCAATTAATACCTTTTGGATGAAGGCGTATATATTTATCACTAGACCAAACTAGTGATAACGTACGGATTTTATATATATATAGCAAAGATGGTGCAAGTGTATTTGAAAGCTAGTGTTTTATTTGATAATGTTGTGATTATATATATTATTAGTTGAGAGTGTAGTCATGTATATGTGAAAACTTGTGAAATGATTTGGATATATATATGCATTTTTCTCTTTGAGAATGTTATAAATAGAAAATTAGTTGATTGTTGTGGATGTACCAAATGATCAATTATATACGCAATGTTACAGCAGAACAATATATCTAGAAAGAAACCGATCGAGGCTATGAGTCGAAAGAAAAAGTGACGATTTCTCATTTCACACTCGAGTCTATCCACACAATGAGAAGTTATTCAACAAAGGGAGGAGAGAGAAAGAAAACAGTGACCGTTTCTCTAACACATCGATCTTATGTAGAGGAGAGAAAGATATATATATTGCATGCATGTTGTTACGACTTAGTTCCTACAAGTTCTTTTATGGATAGTAGGAGGCGAGCGTCAATTCGATCAAGACTCAAGGTAGGCCTAGCTAGCTAGAAAATGTGGTCAAAGTGGTTCTAAAACAACCTATAAAATCTATCAAAGGAGGGTCAAGAACATGCTTGAAGAATTATGTAAGACTCCATAAAATTAAAACCTTACATAGAAATAAATCTTCTCGTTGTAAAATTAAATCCTTTGAAGAAGATGTAGAAATCTTAATTTTCTCTCTGCTACTTCGCTTGTGATCTTTGGGCTCATGTTCGAATTTGGTTCAAACTTCCCATCGCTCCCTCAAGCTCCCTGGACACCATATTAGATAATAGTTAATATGGTTGGCGAACTAGGACTCCTCAACAGAGAGTTGTAGATTCAATCTTGAAAACAGTTGTGGTGTATAATGTGTATTTTGTGTGCTAGACACAATTGGATCTTCAAGCACTTGGCGTCGTGTCTAAAGAAAATCTTAGATGATATTAAGATCCTTAGTTTCCTTTGGACTAAAAATTATAGGGCAAATTGAAGATGGTTAGAATGCATGGGATATTTAATTTGGAGTAGTAAGTTTTAATCTTATGCATAAATTTTAATTTTATTTCGCATTTGTACTCTAGCTTCTTGCTAGTTCTTCGTTTATTATAATCTTGCCGGTAACAAACACGTAAAATAATACATACAAAGTGTCTAGAATTAATAGGAAGACGTACTTTAAAAACCATCTAAGTAAAATAAATAGCTAGGTAGTGGATCAGTTATTTGTTATAACTTAAACGATATCCTTGTAACATTAAAACTTTGTATCACTTGTTCAGTTGTTCTTGTAATAGAAGCATTCTACTTATTGTACTTGTGTTGTATTCACAATACATGCATTATTATTCTGTCTCTACAATTCAACCTTCGCTTACACGTGTTTTGTTGCTAAATTAACCCAACGAAAGGATATCAAAAGACTGACATAAAACATATAAATTAAGTGGTTGCACAAAAGTTAAAGAGAACATTATATATGTGACATATCTAAAGTCTCTCTCTCTCTCTCATTTACTAGCTATAGCTTAGTCAATGACCTATATATAGTCTTGGGCCAAAATCGAGATAGAACTTAGAAACGTTCAAAACTAGTCATCAATGATCAGTGAAAAATGATCACAAAACCCCATCGATCATTACTAAAAGCTAGCTAGGATTCAATTCGCAAAGTCACAATTGCATCTAGCCTAATAAATTAAGCTAGAAGACTCGACCTAAGTATAACAATGTACGCAAAAGAATGGATCAAGTTGTCGATAGTAACACCAAGTTAATCGAATGAGCAATATAGCTGGGAGTAGAAGCCAAAATCTGCAAGATGATGATGATAGGAGTGTTGGTGCTCTCGATCAATATATCATGGTAATGGACAACTACAGTTTACAATATCATATTAGCTAGCTAGGGTTGCAAATATATGTTTCTGAAAAGCAAAGTCGAGGCTTGCAACATCTATAATCATCTTTTCCAACATCAATGGCCGAAGCGTTCATAGAGACAAGAGCCATCCACTTCATTGCCTAACGATCGAGTATTCCTAGCTAGCTAGCTCATGAAGACTAGAATGTTTTTCCTCGATCATCAATGCCTTAATTGTATCCTGCCACTACAAGAAAATCAATTTTTTGCGACAAAAGCTTTTGCGACGCAAAAAAATCGTCGCAAAAAGCACGCAAAACGACAAAAAATTCTGTTTTTTTGACTTTTGAGGTCAAATATTGTTTTTGCGACGCAAAATTCGTCGCAAATAAGATTTTACAATTTATTTTCGATTTTTTTTAGTAATTAATAATAAAGAGTTGACTTTTAAAGTCAAGAAATGTTTTTGCGACGATAATATCGTCGCAATAAATCATTGACAGTATATTTATATTTTCTTTTGTAAAAACAATTCCATAAAAGTTTTTGCGACGAAAATTTCGTCGCAAAAAACCATTTATATTTTGTTTTTATTTTCTTTTGTAAAAATAAATACCTTAAAAGTCAAGTGATGTTATTGCGACGACTATTTCGTCGCAAAAAAGAAATCTTTTAAAAAGCTAGGTATAAATAAAACATTTTCATTTCACAACTTGAAAACCCTAACCACTCTTCTCTCCACAACAGCCGCCGACCCCCCCTTCCCCTCACCTTTCCGGCCGTTTTCGGGTGGTTCCGGTTGTTTGATGACAAGTTTTTTACACCATCTTCTTCCTCTCGAACTCTAGATGACGATGGCGGTGATGGTTTAATCTGAAACTCGATGGTGGTGATGGCATAAGAGGAAGAAATCAGCGGCGGCTAAGGTTTTGGTAAGTGTTTCTTGTGTTTCCTGATGTAGTCGAAGACTGAGATTGGGTCTGGTAGTGTTGTTGGTTAGCAGCAGTGACAACCGATGATGATTAAAAATCATTCTTTTTGATGAATGTTAGCTTTTAACCACACAAACATAGACAAATTTGCATTTCTTAGTTAATGACATTTGCTTTGATTCGTTTTGTTAGTTCTTAATTCACTCGTGGATCGTGGACTGGGACGACACTCACATGCTAATAAGGTATCGATCCAAATTTTTATTATTATTTCTACAGCAGCAAATTCTTTTGAGTTGATATTGCTGCAGGTTGAAGCTGATGCAACCATTGTTTTGCAATGTTGATTGTAGATCATTTTTATTATAGAACTGAAACTTAGTTGTGTTATTTTGATTGTTGAGTATTCATGTTATAATGCAAGTTATTGACATTATGAAGCTATTGGATAGTTAAGAGACTGGTTTTTTGTAAAATTTTCATAGTGACATCAAGCTCTTTTGAGTTGATATTGCTGCAGGTCCCGATGACAACCAATGGTAGGGTTTCGATCATTGTGGGCAATTGCAGTAGAGGTAGTGTTGTATAGGTTCTTACACTTTGACTTATACCAGTTGCCCAAATTGGTGGTTAAAAATCATTCTTTTTGATGAATTTGCTGCAAAATTGATTAAGTGACTCTTAATTCTCTTTGAAGGTTCAACTTGTGATGGAAAATGATCATATACGGTATGCATACATTGAACCAATGATTAAGGCTCCGCTTTTTCATTGCTTAAGATGTTCTATTGAGGTATCTACACAACTTAATATATGATGCCTTGTGGTTATTTAAAGATGGTTTGGATACGAGAAAAGTTTGTTTGATTTGCCTTATCATGAATGTAGAGGTTCGGCTAAAGTTTGGTGAAGATAAAAAAGTTTGACCATCAAATATGTGAATATGTATGTTGTAAACTATGAACATTATTAATTTGTTAAATGGTAGCTCTAAGTTTTATTACTTTGTTTTCAAATTTATGGCTTAACTCTTGTGAGACGGGTGATGCATGCGTTCTAGATTAGTCGGGAGCATATTTTACTTATGTTGCATTCACAATATACACACAAGTCGACCTTGTGTCTTTACAATCCTACTTTCATTACAAGTCTCATGCATGTTGCTATATATATATACCCGGCCAACCAAACAACATCAAATGATGACTAATCTAGAACGCATGCATCACCCGTCTCACAAGAGTTGAATATATATATAGATCACTTTGTGACAATGTACGTGTTTCTCTTTTTAATTACACAAATCTAAACACAACACAAACTTAACATATATAAATATTGTGTCACCCGGCCATGCATGTATATGAGAAACGTACACCTAGCTAGCTAGAGCCCTAGCTTCCTTAATTAAGCATGAAAGTAGCTAGCTAAGTACGTTATACGAGTTTTAATGAACATCCATCCCGGCCTGTCATCTTAATTTTATATATGATGAAAAACATATTATGATGATCAACAAAATTGGTTAACATGAGATAATCATGAAATTAATTAAATTATACATTAACTAAAAAAGATTAGGAAAACAGAAGCATATTTAAATTAATATATATGTTAAATAAATAAATACTGTAGTGCATCAAATTTTGAAATCTACAAGTCTATCTTTTTGACTTTAAACCCGGCCGGCCGGCCAATATGAAATGAAATGAATATGTTTTGTTCACAAGCTATAGCTAGCTAGTAAATTAATTAATTATGTTACATATATCGAATTAATGTTTCATGACATATGTAGTTGACCAAGAAGCATAGCTAGTATTTGGTACATGCACTTGATGGCCGGGATCATGTTATAATGTTTTGGGGGAATTATTTGAACAAAGAAGAAAAAGAAACACATGAACCTTGTCGGGGCCAAATCAGATCGATTTTCTACAAACTGTTTTATATATAATTATGTTAATTAATATAATAAAACTTATATTCATTTATATATTTATATAAAGAAACATGTTAAAAATTAAGATTTCATTATCAGTACGTTAAATCTAAAAAGAAAAAAAAACAAATAATTAAAAAATCCAATAATTTCAAAGAAAAACAATTAAGTTAGTACGTAATTAGGTGTTCTTGATCAATTTAATTTCTGTTTTTAAAATGTACTGTTTAATTTATATACATTAAAGAAAACTCAGGAGGTATATTATTTTTAGTTTGTAATTTCTTGAATATATATACATGAGGTTTAATTAGCAGCTGCTTATAGAAAAATTAATATTATTTATCCCATTAATTCCACCATTTTATGTATATATGTAGATGTATGTGAAATATATATGGCCGGGTTGGTGTTTGTCTCTAATATATAAACAACCAACTTATCAAGGTTGGTCGGGGTCTTCGGTAGAAATAAGTCAATAACAAACTTGTTCGATCAAGTACCAAACTAAACAATCGTAACTTTTCGATTGTGTCCTACATGTGAAAACCGTCACCATACATGTTAGATAATGTTGTTTCGAGCATGCATGAACACATTAGTTATTTTTGTCTTGTACGATTCGCAACAATCCAAACAAATAAGTTTATTATATGGTCATCAAAAAACAACAAAAAATCAAAGCTTGTATTTTAGTCATTTGTAGCTAGCTAGGTGATCGATTATAACGATAAGGATCGACCCATTTCGGCCCACAATTATATGTACGCGCGTGTTACACTTACACATGTACGTATGTCTTGTATTGTATGCCCATTTTCGATCTATGTGATAAATTTTGAAACCGTTGAATATTGTACGTACATATATATGTGTATATATATTGATGTACGTATGTTTGCGACTGACTTTTTATGCCTATATATATATATTGTAACATGTGGGGGGGTTGTCCACTCTAGCTCCTAAACACAAATAGCAACAACCCATTTCAATCATGCAAAAGTCCATGTTATGCCTGCATATGATTTTCATGTGTTGTCACATCTGGCCATATATATGTTTGTTTCTAGCTAGCTAATTAATATGTGTACATTTCATTTATTAATAATTAAAGTTGTATGGTTTTATTATTAAAGTAGTTATATATATAGATTGGGGATTTTCTAAAAAGGCTCAAAACTCTAAGAAGTGTAGGAAGCAATCAATAACAAGCACGTGGCAATGAGAGAAAAAAAACATGGAGGGGCATCTTCGTCATTTATACGCGCGATGCTGAGATGTTCAATTATGGTGTTTTTTTGGCGCGATGCTGAGATGTTCAGTTATGGTGTTTTTTCACAGCGCGATGCTGAGATGTTCAGTTATGGTGTTTATTTGGCGCGATGCTGAGATGTTCAGTTATGGTGTTTATTCACAGCGCGATGCTGAGATGTTCAGTTATGGTGTTTATTCACAGCGCGATGCTGAGATGTTCAGTTATAGTGTTTTTTCACAGCGCGATGCTGAGATGTTCAGTTATGGTGTTTTTTCACAGCGCGATACTGAGATGTTCAGTTATGGTGTTTTTTCACAGCGCGATGCTGAGATGTTCAGTTATGGTGTTTTTTATATGCATGTTGAAAACGCACAATGACTAATCTACCCCGGAACCTTATCGCGCGTCATTAAAAACATCATAATATTTACAATATTGCCACCGCGTTAATCTTGACCGTAAACACCCTAAATATAACGTCCCAGATCGCTTCTTAGTCTTTTTAGAGTTTTAGCCATTTGTAGAAAATCCCTCCCCTATATATATATATCATGTTAATATTTGAAGAAGTTAAATTATTATATATTATGATTAAAAGCATATATAGGTTTTGTCTTAATATATGTTACATGCATATAAAAGAACAAAGGGTGAGGGTTCAATGTATGTAATGCAAATATCTATTTAAGACAATTAAGCAGACAAGTTCTATATATGTTTGGACATCATTTGCATGTGATTATTATATATAGTACTAATGGAACCCTAGCTAGCTAATGCATGTTGTTGTTTTGCTTAACACCGGCCTCGATCCATCTACTTTTCCTTTTTTTTCTATTTAAGGTTCTCTTTTTAGAAACTAATTAAGCTACACATAATATAATATATATCCTTCACTTAGTTATCTTATCTTATAGTTATATATAGTAAAAAGATCAGTACGTAAATTAGGGTACCGGCCACAAACCATTTTTAATTAAGGTCTTTCCCACATTATTTTTGTAGTTTAAAAGGATCTTAATTATAATCATTTCAGCTCTATCTTGCACCAATTTCTATCTTTTCTATGTATATGCAAATGGACGTACGTTTGTTAAAAAAAACTAACACATGTGTAAGTTTTAATTTAAATAACAAATTAATGTGTAAATTTCACCTGCGTAAATCATGACTTACACTTTCTAAATTGGGTAAATTTTATACCGGGTAAGTTACAATTTATACATGCACATGTGTTAATGTTTTTAACAAACATAAAGCTAGTTCTACATATATGATATGTATAAAAGAACATAATGTACGTTGTATATGTGTAAGAATGTTATTTTTACAATAAAAATAATAATTTTTACAGATCTTGACTTGTTTTGGTGATTTTTTCAAAAAAGTTAACTAAGTGATTTTGTGTTAACCGCTTAACTTATTGTAGAGCACAGATCTAGTTTTTCATACTCTCATCTAAGGGCCACCAATATATTAATTTCAATAACATAAAGGGGTTTTGATTTCTAAAAAAGTTTGGAAGGGTAATATAGTCTTTTTGCTTGGGTTTTTTGTTGGAGGCTATCACTTCAAAGCTTAAAGTAACTATATATATATCAAAACAACTACTACCCTAGATGCGGAATGCCATTAAGTTACATATATATATATATAGTATATGGTACTGTATATATATGTGTATTATAAGCACAAAGTTTCATAACAATACACAGAAGACGACGCAGTATTAAAAACTAAAAAAACAGTTAATTTTTTATTATATAACATGATTTATATTCAAATGCAAGATGAATAAATTCTTGATTTAATATTGTAAATTAAATGAAATTTAATAACATATACTAATTATAAAAATATGTAAAGATTTATACATTTTAAGTTTTAATTTTATCATTACTCTTTGAAATTTCAACATTTCTCTTTTTAATAGTTTTAACAATGAGTTATGAATTCTCTCTCGGTCTTTCACCCTATGCAATTATATCTTATTACTTACGTTATGTTAGCGTCCCCTTTAACACACGAGTTGGATAAAAAAATATTAAATTATATTTCTAATAAAAAAACATGTGTAATATAGATATAATATAAAATTTAGAACTCACAATAATTATAATTACTATCTAATCCACCGGTTAATATGGATAAGAGAATATTTTAAAATTTAAACTATGTAAATAGATATATAAAAAAAGATAATTTAATTATTTAAAAAACAATATGTGGGTAGTATTTGAACCGAATAGTATTCATACGCTAAGTTAAAGGAGAATTTACCACATGAGATTTTTCCTATGTGACGTATTTAAGATCATGACAACTAAACAAGTTATTCAATTATTAAAATAAACACATATATTTCAACTTCTATTTTTTTTAAAAGGTGTTATAAGAAAGCTGGGCCATATAAGTTGAAGAGAAATTGGGCCTTAGGACATCAAGAGTTAAAACTTGAAACCAAAGTTAGTTTATAAGTTAAACTGACAAAACATAAGCCCATGTCTAGGTTACTTGTTTATACAAAAAATTGGCGAGTGTATAGATATATTTTTGGGGTTCAAATTTTAATCATAAGACATAAGTTATGCATTTAGTAATATTTCAGAAACTACAGTTTTAATTTGTTTGGTTTATACTTCCATTTGTTTTGTTACTCAATAAGTAATTTTTGGACTATATGTGATCGTATGCACTTGTTTTGTGACATGTGTAACGAAAGATGTGAATTAAGTCTAGCGTTCACGTCTCGCCGTAGATCAAAGTATTAAAATTAGATTATGATATTAAAATTAGTGTGAATTTGTGTTTTAATTTCTTTTGAACCAAACTTAAATTGCATCATAAGTTCACCAATTTGATCTAATTTGGTTAAAGTTAAACTTCAACTCATCATATTTGTTTTTCTTTGATTAACAAATATTATTAGTTGTTACATGTGATAAGAGTATGTCTACTTTAAAACAAAACTAAAATTAGCTACTTAATTGTATTGCTTTATTTAAAAAGTATTGTCATAAAGTCAACATAAATCACTATCAATTCAAATAAAGCACATCACCATTATTCTCTTTAGCGCATGCATGCATATCGACATCAACAAACAAATAGATAAATTTTCTTAATAATTATCCCCAAATAATGTTGTTTATCACTCAAAGGGTATCACACCCATCTCAAAACATTAGCTTACGCATGAAGTAACCCAAAAATACACATCTTGCAAATTACAATATCTTTCATATTTATTACACAAATACTACAACAATAATTAGAGTTAGTATTATAATTATAGATTTATGTATCGCTAAAAATGTGTTTTATGTTATTATGTGTACGTGGATCGTATTTGATTATTCGACTTGGAACATCATTGTCTATTAAGCATGTTCACTTGAAATGCCTCACCAGCAGTCACTTAATTTTACTTAAAAAGACACTTAAGGTTGTTTAACATAATCTGAACCATTAAGATGTCCATACTATTAAGACATCTATCGATGAGAGGTTGATTGAGTTAAAAGTGCCAATGAGGGTAAAGCTTGTATCTGCTCTAATCAGCATATTTCTATCCCTTAACAATCAACACTGAATCTAATCATTAAGAGACTTTTTATTAATGAAACAAACGTTTCTAATGCATAATACTAAATAATTTACCATTGAACTAAACAATTTAGAGATGAAACATAAGTCGCTAATATAACTAGATTTTAATTCATAAAAAAACCATGTCTTGATCTTACAAGATTGTATAAATCACATTAAAAAATCTACTTTAAAACACATCAAAAGACCAATTCATACAAGTGAAACCACATATGTACTATATATAAACCATGTTACATACGCAATTAACCATTTATTATTATGTTATTAAATTTTCATTAGTTAGATGACGACGCATGCATTTCAATATATTAAAATCGAGTTGAAACTTTAGTGTACAATAAAAGTAAGCATGTTTATTTTTCCAACTGTTTTAACCTAGCTAATTTATAACATCATAATACCAAAACTACTTTCACATACAAACAGATCGAATAAACAAACAAGTACATATATAACATCAAAGTTACACAACAATTATATCAATATGAAAAACAGAAGTTGAATACACAGGATCTTCAGACCATCAACAGGGGGTGGCGGTTCACGTACGGCGCCGCAATGGTTGTATGTCCCAACCACAAAACCAACACAAGATCACTATGGGTCCCAACCAAAGCACACACCTGATATATAAATTTGTCCCTACAACAGCAGAAGTAACACACGGTGGTTCACATTAATCATCATATATTTCAAGAAAACACTTGAGCATGCTTTGATGGGTTTTAAACTTAATTTCTCTTCACAAAGCTTTCAACAACTTTATGCATAATTAATTCTTCATTTTCATCACAACCCCGGCCACTTCAAAATTACCATATTCTCCCTTTCAACACTGTTTTTACACAATTGAGGATCATAAAAATTTCAACTTTATGCCCAGATCTTGATCTTTATCACAAACCCATATCTGAAATTACCAAAATGCACCTACACATAAGAAAACAAACTACTGTACTATTTTCTGCACAATCATCATCTGTCATTCAAGAAATCACTTGAGGATACCTTAAAGGGTTCAAATTCTTGTTTTGCTTCATAACCCCACATCAAAATGACCAAATTCTCCTTAATTTTCAACAATGTTTTTATACACTTCAGGATCATAAAAATTTCATCTTTATGCCCAGACCTTGATCTTTATCACAATCCCACATCCGATATTACCAAAATAACACCTAAACATACAAAAACACACTACTATTTCCACACAATCATCTTCTTTTTGAAGGGTTCAAATTCTTGTTTTTTCATCACTTGACACTAAAATTACCAACTTCGCCCTTTTGCTATCGCGGTATAATGAGAATAAAGTACAAGCATCTTAAAAAGAATCAAGCTAGCCCTAAAGCTTTTGCTTTCACCTTCAAACTTATCAAGTAACTGATAGCTTCATCAATCACCATAATCGCATTTCTGCCATTTTTATCACCAGGGATCAGATTCTGAATCATATTTATCGTCTCCTTCATCTTCTCTTTTCTTAATGTCATACTATCAGACGAAAAATTATCATATTCTTCCTCATTCACATCGTTCCCAGAACAGTTAATCCCCGAGCTTGCAGTGTCCTCGAGTGTGTTTACAAGACTACCCTCGCCCTCTTTCTTATGTCTTTTTGAGGGACACCCGGAACTTGCAACTTCCTCTTCTTCATCACTTTCAATTTTCCGTTTTTGCTCACGGGATCCCATCATTGAACTAGGGGAATGCCCTGTACTCGTTTCATCATCAGAGTACAACAATGCATTCAGCTCTTCAGTATCCTCTCGCATCTCACTTCCTGAATCGTTTCCTTCATTTTCAATATCAACACAAACTGTGTCATGTGATCCAAATTCTGGTTGTGGTTTATTCAAAGAAGGAAATTGGTAGCGGGTGGAGGGACCAACACCCAAACTATACATCACAGTTGTTTGATCACCCGATTGATCAAAGACAAGAAACTTCTTCTGTACTCCGTTTGTTTCTCGAGCCACAGCAGGGCTTGCTTCCGGAAGCTTCCTTTCAGCTTCTTTCACAGTAGGGACGATACCTTGACGGTATCTTGGCATGCCATAAAACCAACGGCAGGGTTCATGGCAGACAGGTGGTGACACCATATTCCCAAAAGATGGTGGAGGCCCTTGGGCACCCGATAAATTCAGATTCAGTGATTGACAATCCATTTTCTGGTCTTGGGACCAAGAATTATAAGCCTTATCCATTCAGTTACCTGAAAAAGGTATTTTTGTTTTGATTATAAAGATACCAACTGGATGCAAAATATAAACATATCAAGAATATTAGGAAACTAGCTTACCAGGTGACGAATGATTGTGTATAGATTTTTGTAAAAAAAGACAAGTAAATAATCCACAGCTTAATTTGATGGCGAAGAGAAAAACAGAACTACGTTACAGGTTTAAGCAAATGACGAAAGTATTCGGCCTGAAAATGAAAAATAAAACATCCCCGGCCACATTAGAAGTATGTATGTATATATATTGTCCTGAATATCACCAACACAGAATATGATTCAAAAGCAAGCATGAAAAGTCATCAAGAATCCAATTCTCTTAATAAAAACAAGAATAATATATATATATATATAGTTTAAAGAACGAACCTGACAATCTTGAAGAGGTTGAAAGCATGCTATAACTTTAACAATTATGGTGGCGCTCCCAGCGGTTCCATTTAAATGTTTCAAAGCCCGAAATCGTGTTTGTCCAGCTGATTGACACACCATAACTACCTAGCTAGCTACTACTTTTTCCCTAATTACCTTATAAACAATCCAATCCAATCCACAAATTAAGAAGTGAGTTCAACTAATCCAGCGACAGTAGCAGGGAATAACAACAAATAAATTAGTATTAGTATTAGTATTAGTATTAGTTCCCATGGATGGATGAAATCTTGAAAAATGGTTGCAATGAAAAGGATCTACAGTATGACACGACAGTAGAGATTGAGGGAAATGATTTTACGATAAACGTCTACAGATAAGCAGCTATACCACCGCATGCTTGCTAGCTAGCTCTTTCTAATGATAGGCCACGTTGTTATCTTAATTTTCTGCAAAAAGTGAATTTAAAACAAGTCTCAAGTTAGATACAAAACCTCATCTAACTAAAACTTGCATATCAATTCAAAGATGATACTATAGTAGAATCAAATGTATGCAAATTAATTAATAAAAGTTAGTAGTTTTAATTCCAAATCCAAACATCATTCACCTATTTGTAAAAACTTATTTTGGATCTCAAACCATGTATCTTATTTTATCCAGATTATGGTTTGTTGTCACTTAATTTATGAGCAATATTCAGGCCCAGAAAAAAGGTTAGATTTAGAAATCAAGGGTGGTTTTTGGAAGCATGTGTAGGTTAAATTTCAACATCACAAAACAAATTTATAAAAAAAAGTGAGAGATATGAACTGAATTGCAAGAATTACATACGCAAAAGAGTGAAGCTTAAAGAATTGAAAAGATAGATGAAGAGACAGAAAAGATCCGGATTTATCCCAAAATGAGGAGTTATCTATAATATAAACAAGAGTAAGTTACCTTGAATGAGAAATTAATTAAGAAGAAAGAATGAATAGATAGATTAGATAGATAGATAGGGGTCAAGATAGAAAGAATAAATAGAGAGAACTGAAATGAAATGAAATGAAATGAAACAAAGACTCGAAGCGTGCAATTTCATCTCTTGTTGTTTGTGATGGAGCGAATCACGGGCATGGATTCAATATCTTTCTTTTTTTTATTTTATTACTATTTTTTTACTTTAATTAATTAATTCATGTGATGTGGATCCTACCCTCTTTAACTTATACTTTTACCCGTCTAGCGTGTCTTTAAAAGATTAAATCTCACTCGTGTTTTGGTCTAACTTATAAATTTATTTAGATAAAATACTTTTGTTAGAGTTGAATTTGATATCTAAGAAAGTGTAGCTCTAGATCATACGTCTATTTGTCGACGACGTGTTTTACTATTTTGCTATTATAAACAATTTAAAATTTTGTTCAACTTTATTTGTTATTGTAGGTTGAACTTTAATAAAAACATGACATGACCATGTTAAACATGACATTTACTTCAAAAATACATAGCATGATATTTTTAAAACAGGAGACGAAAATATAGCTAACTTTTCGAGCATTCACATCAGCTTATTTATCTATACTTTATAATTATATCAAAATATTCTATTTTTCTTTTTATTTTTAATTAAGTTATTTTTTTATACTTTTAAGTTTTATCATTACATTTTATCCCTCTTCAATCTACATTTACTTTCAAAAAAAATATTATTAATAAATAAAGATAAACATTGTTTTACTAAATATACATATGAACATTAACATTTTATCTCTTGTCACTCACAATCATTCTCATGATTTGATAGTGTTGAAGATTCTTAAGGGTTGATCAATGACACATTCAGGGTAGATCATCACACGTTGTAAATACACTCGCATGTTTTAGTAATAAAAAAAACATGACAAAATATACAAATAGTTTTTTGTAAATAGCGTTTGGTGCAACAACCTATGACAAATACCATTACTAATATGTAACTGTTACAATCATGAAAACTAAATTCTAGTAAGGTGCACATGATGTTGATCTAACGTTAAGTTATTAGCTTATCTACGACGTTGAGCACAACCTTTTTCCACATGTAAATCTAGTTAGCATGTCATATCAAATTTTCACTCTTTTTTACGAACACATTTTAACCCAACACTATCATACTCATAATTCCCACATACAAACCCTACTTAGATTATATATAACTACTTGATTTGTGAGACAATAGAAAAAGAAATGCTAAGGGCGACTGTGTTTAGGGGAGGGCAATAGCCAAATGCAAGGTCCAACAAAGCAACCTCTCACATGCGGGCAAGGGTAATCCCAAAGACTTTTTGTTATATATATATAAGTATATAACTACTTGATTTTGTGAGATAAGAGAAAAGACGTTGTATTATAGATGGTCTTACTTGTCTTGTATTAACTTTCTATTCATGTTATATTTATAATTTACTATATTGAATTAGAAAGTTCATGAATATTGTTTTGTGAGTGTTATGATATGGTGCACATGGGTGTTCAAAATCGGGTATCTGGATTTCGGATACCTAAATTTTCGGATAGTGATTTTCACTATTCAAATCCAAAATTTCGGATTTCCATATTTCAGATACCTGAAAGTTTGGATACGAATTCAGATAGTATCCAAACATCCGAAAATTTTGATGTTTTTTTGTAGTTTCATTTCATTCAATTCAAAATTAGCCTTAATGTTAATCAACTAACCAAAAAAGTGTTAGGACAATTAAAGCCAAAGTACAAATATTTAAATAATTAGTTGTTTTACTTTTAAGAGTTAATAGCCAAAATGGTCCCTGAGGTTTACAAGATTTTGCAGTTTTAGACACTTTTAAGAATTTTTGCATAAATAGTCCCTACATGCCAAAACCTGTTGCGAAATCGGTCCACGGCACTAACGGAGTTAAAAAAATTCTGTTAGTTGATTAGGAATTGACCAAAATGCCCCCAGGGACCATTTTGGCAATTAACTCATTTAAAAACAAATAACTCTTCCACCACCATCTTCAACCACCACCACCACATCACTGCTGCTGCCCAATTCACAGCCCGAACGCTTCAGATTTTTTCCGGCCACGGCCCGGACGCTTCAGATTTTTATTTTTGCGGGTTCGATGAGATCAGAAGGATGATTAGCAGGTTCGATGAGACTGAGACGGTCGGTGACATCATTAGCGGTGGCGGTGGCAGTGGCGGTGGTTGTGTCTTCTTCTCCGACGTCATTCAGGAGATCACCGATTCAAAGGAGCGGCCCTCCTAAACCTCCACCTCTCATCCCTATGCAATGCAACTGAATTAACGGATTGTTTGATGTTTTAACGACTCGTGAATCATTGCTATATAAACTGCTACCTATTAATTCATTTCACTGTTTCATTATTGCTATCTTTTACTTAACATTATCAAATTAATCATTAAGGAAATGTCTATATGTGACAACAACTATGGTGGAGAAGTTGATTACAACACCATTGATATTTGATAGTTATTAGGCGATCATTTCTAGTCTTCCAAATGCACCATAGAGTGGTTGGAAAAAATCTGAAGCGTTCGGGCTGTGAATTGGGCAGCAGCAGTGATGTGGTGGTGGTGGTGGTTGAAGATGGTGGTGGAAGAGTTATTTGTTTTTAAATGAGTTAATTGCCAAAATGGTCCCTGGGGGCATTTTGGTCAATTCCTAATCAACTAACAGAATTTTTTTAACTCTGTTAGTGCCGTGGACCGATTTCGCAACAGGTTTTGGCATGTAGGGACTATTTATGCAAAAATTCTTAAAAGTGTCTAAAACTGCAAAATCTTGTAAACCTCAGGGACCATTTTGACTATTAACTCTACTTTTAATCAAACATCAACTTTAAATGTTTCAACACATTCAAATAATCATTCACTTTTCACATATGACAAGTCCGCTACTTGTCTCTTGACCACGACCTATAAGTTGACAACCAAAAAAACTAACTAAAAATCAAATATTGGAATTTTCGTAGATATGAATACATGATTATGAAGTTTTTTTGGTTTTCCTCACACTTTTAAAAAACTAATAATGAAATCAAATATAAGTTATGTCTTGTTTATTCTAGAAACTAATATAAAAAAGACTATAAAGAATACTATAAAAAGTACAAATGCGTTTACAAGGTAAAAACGTGATCGGAGGCATGCACCGGTGGCTTGTCGACTTGTCAGAGTGTGCGATGGGTCATTGGAGCGTGCGTCGGTCTGAGGCCAGAGGGTGGAGAGGGTGAAGCGTGAACGTAATTGGAATACTAAATACATGTTAACTTAAGAGTTTGCAAGCATAGTTTTATAAATATATTAAATACATAATTAAAAAAATTTGTTTTTCGGATAATCCAAACATCCGAATTATTTCAAAATAACTATCCGAACCCGAATCCGAAATTTCGGGTATCCGAACTTCCGATACCCAAAATTTTGGGTATTTCAGGTTCGGAATATTGGGTTTTCGGATCAGATTTTCGGATGCGGATATTTTTGAACACCCATTGGTTTGGTTTGGTGAGGTGGCGGTTTGCTTTATTTTTAAAAATTTGGAATTTTTGTTTGATGAAATATATAATGTTTTGGCAAAGAGACATGTCTTGATAGTTTAGATGTTTTAGTTTATTTGTATGACTTTGTTTGAAGTTGAGTGACATTTGTTTTTTCGTGGATTTTAGCCGTAGTATGGTTTTGACGGTTGTGATTACGGAAAATTTTCAATTTGAGACACATTTAAACGGTGTTCAAATAGCTCACGCAACGCGCGTGCCTCGTATTATTTAATTAGCTATGTAAAAATTTAAAAAGGTTGGAAAAGCAGATTGTGTGAGCCGGGCCTTTAATTTCCGTTAATCGACTATATTAGCTACACACCTATAATCATGAAACCAACCACAATCATTATCCATAATCGCAACACCAAACGATATAATATAAATCAACTCAACTAAGGTTGCCATGTCTTGTCATCGGTTAAGTAAAATTTTCAACAACTCAAATGATTATAATTATATATATACACACATATATGTAAAACATTTTATTTACCTATTTTTACACTTTTGAAAGCAATCGTTTAAATTTTCATGTAAACTTTTTTCCACACTTAAAACGTTTAAATACATGTATCTATGCATTTATAACAGTAAATATTAATAATAGTCTAGCTTTACGATTTTTTTTTTGGGGGGGGGGGGGTGTTAGGTTTTCAAGGGGTGGTGGTTTTTTTTTAACCCGCAATATTATTAAGAAACCAAAGCTGCTAGCAAGACGTTAGGACCAAGACAAACAAAACAAAAAGAAATGCAATTAAAACAAGACAATAACCACTCGAAAAAGGGTGATTATACCAAATCTGCCAAGCAACATCTCTGCATTTGGCCCGATATTTAAGCCATAAAAACGTATTCACCTTGATCTTCTTGAAGATATCGTCCGGAGAGACGACCGAAGAGTTGAAAATGATCGAGCCCGTTTCTAGCAATCCATATGAATCAAAGGGTGGTGGTTTAATTAGGCCTTTGAGGTTTAGTTTTTTTGGAGGGGGGGGGTGTGGTTAGTTTGTGTGGGTGGCTGAGGTGGATTTAGGTTTTTAGGGGTTGGTGGGCGGGTTTAGTTTTTTTTAAAGGGAGTTGGGGGGTGTTGAGGTGCTGGTTTTAAGCTTATGGGGGTGGAGGTTTTAGGTTTTTGAGGGTAGGGTTGGGGTTTTAGTTTCAAGGTGGAAACTGGAAAGTCTGAGAGAAGAGTTTGACAAACCGATTTCAATGCTGCTGAAATGAGATTAAACATAGTTCCTTTGAATGTCTTCTCATATCCGTATACCGAAAATGCACTTTATAAAAATACTTACTCAAATATATAAACCACTCAACTATATAAACATGACTCGTTTACTATTAAACGTATGTAATGTTATCATTGATAACAACTCTAAAAGATATTTTACTAAAAGTGAATTTAATGTTTTATTCAATAACACCTTAAAACATTATTCTTAAAATTTTTTTAATATTAGCCAGATATACACAACATTGCTTTATTTGGTCATTAAATAGCAACAATTGCATATGTTCCTTTTAAATTTGTAAAATTAAGTGTGTCTGTGTCTCAAATCATGCTTTAGAAACATTGTATATTATACATTAAAACTAAAACTTGTATCTTGAAGAAATATGAAAGTTGTCAAATTTAAATAGCTAGGGATATATACGATCGATACCATCATTAAAAACCAGTAAATTAAAATATTTATAGACACAAATTTAAATTTTTTATATTATTTGATGAATGACATATTATATATTTTGAAAACTTAAATGGGAAAATCTTTTGGTGAAAGGGTGGTTGTGCTACTCATTATTAGTTTCAATAGCTTTGAGTCTTTTGACTCTCTTCTCTTCTCTTCTTTATGGTTAGGTTTGATTTTGAACCACCATTATATATATTATGTCTGGCTTCCAACTTTTTTACTTTTTAAATTTTATTTTAATAAATTGATTTGTCTAATTATATTCTTAATTAAATAACAACTAAAAGCACATGAAATTGTAATTACATAACGTACAAGACTATATTTTGTGTGTTTGATGTCACTCAAATATATACTTGTTTTTGTTTATTGAATGTGTACGTATACAACCCTTAAAATTCGTCACATGTATATATTTCTATGTAATGATATATTGTATTTTACTAAAATATGTAAATGATATTACAGTGTCTAAACAAATTTTATGTTCTATACATGGCCTTTTTTATGGCAATTGTGAGACCGATTGATGGCAGGCTACAATAATAATTATTTGAATTATGAGATGTGCAAATACTAAACCCAATGCTTTTATACTTTTATTAAATATTAATTATTAAAAAGAAGAAAAATTATATGTCGCGGTTATTTCATTCGAGAGAATGGTCAATAGTCTTTAATTTCTTGTTGAGTAAAATTCGGCCATGGAAAAAAGATTATATATGCACGCTAATAAATTTAACAATTATTTATTTCCATTTTTGTGCAAAAGAAAAATAAAAGTAAAAAATATAAATTTTGAGGTGGGATCCTATGCGCCCCAAAAACACCAATGCTTGATCATTGTACTCAATACTCATGTATCACGTAGATGTTCTCACTAGTACTATTAACGAGGACTAGTTACATAACCAAGTCTTGTAATGCGGTAAACAAGTATAAGTTAGCCACGTGGGATTTTTAACATGTCGTTAAAAACTTGTTTAATGGCTCGTTAAAATCATAACAGTCGTTAAAATTTTTTATAGTTAACGGCCCAAAAAAATTCACTATAAAGACACATACCTACAAACTTCATTCTCACCAAAGTTTTCACAAATTGATTTACAACACTTTGGGCCAATGACATGGTTAACTTTACAAATAATGCCAAAAATTTCACAAAAAAATACATCATTTCTACCAAATAATTCCACAGCACCAATTGATCCAGAACACTTTACAGCTCGTGAAATGATTAACTTTACAAATAACGCAAAACCAATTTTATCAATTGATCCTTTAACGGCCCATGAAATAGTTAACTTACAGATAATACCATAAATTTCACCAAAGGTCACATCATATCTACGAAAAAATACCACCAAATTCACCGATCGATATCAAGAAACACTTTATGGCCCGTGATACATATAATACTACAAATTCACAAAAAAAAAATACATAGTTTCTACCAAAGAATACCATTAATTGCACTAACTAATCGATCAATAACACTTTAAAACTCATGAAAGGGTCAACTTTACAAATATAACATTAGTTTCACAAAAAAAAAACACGTCATTTCTTACAAATAATAAAACCAATGTCATCAATTGATAAAAAAATAGTTTAATGGCCCGTGAAATGGTTAACATGCCATTTAACATATCTTAATGGTCATTAATTGTATAACTAGGTTTAATACCCGTGTGATACACACGGGTTAAATAATAATATTTATAAAGAAATTATAACTATTATCTTTAAAGATTTGTAACTATTTAATGCTTAAAATTTTGGCTCCATCAACTCATGCATGGTTTCAAATTCCACTTAATTTTTTACCTTCAAAACTTCCTATTATAAAACAAAAAAATTTTCCCCCCAAAAAGTTGCCCCCTAAAAACCTTGAAATATTAGATAGATGCTTGTAATGCTCGTTAAAACATAACTTAATGGCCTTTAAATGTTTAACTGGTCGTTAAAACATAACTTAATGACCTTGTGTCGTTAAATGGTTAACGGCCATTTAACCTTTGTATGCCATTAATTTTCAAATTGTGATAATTGTAAAGAATAACGGGTCAGTAAGCCGTTAACAATCGTTAAACGTTTGTATAGATATGGGATATGGGTGAAAGGATGTTTGTGAGCCTATGTATATAAATCTATATCTTATCTTACTTTTTCATATATGAAAAATATATATGTGTCATGTCTAAATAAAAGAAGAAGAGTAACGGTCCCCATAACCAATTTATAGCTAGCTTCCCAAAATCCATCATCTACTTTGGTGGTATGAAGATTGTACAATAAAGCTACAATGCTTGCATACCCTTTTTTTGAACATGTAGTGAAAAAACCTTGCCTACCTTTGAAGTAAATAATTAATGTTTTATCATCAAATGAAATAAAAAAATAAAATAAAAACAAAACAAAACAAAACAAAACGCCAATATTTCTAAATGCGTAGATGCATGCACGTAATCAAACCAAACAAAAACTAATATACGTACCTAGACGTCAAATATATAAACCCTCTCTTGATCTCCTTCTCTTCCCTTTTCTTTTCTCGCAAACGACAAAATGAATGGAACTTAGGCCGATTAGCGACTCCCTTAACAGTTAAATGTTAACGATATTGTTATGTGCCTACACACACGTAATTGAAGTTTAGTTGGTTATTTTGTTTTACTTATTATTAGGTTAGTGGGGTTAGTGGGTTTAGTGTTTTTTAATGCTTGTTTTTCTTTTTGCAAGGCTATATAATAGGCATCATGCAACTTGGTTTATTATGAATGAAAAATATATATGAAAATTGATTCTAGTTTCTCTCTATAATTCTTCTAGTCATCTTAAATCTCTCTTCAAAGTTATCTAAATCCAAGTGGTACATATCCAGTGGCGTACCCAGAAATATTTTTCAAGGGGGTCGGAAATTTGTTAGGTATCGTTTGAGTATCAATATCTAATACTTTTTCCAACCCGGTTCGATTCGGTTCGGGTCGAATCGGGTCGGATCAAATTAAAAAGTGACAAAAAACTAAATTTCATATATAAAATCACCAAAACCATGATTAAACATAAGTTATGGTGCAAAACAATAAATAAAATAAGTTTGAGGGATCAAAATTAAAATTTTTTATTTTGCCTCCACTTAAATTTAAAAGTGAAAATTTTCAATTTCCCTACACTTAACTAACTTTTAAACCCTAATTTTTTTATCTATAAATACCAACTCAAATCTCTCTAATCACTTTTATCACTCTAAACTCTTTCTCAAACTCTCTCAATCTATTTAGAACTTCAATTTTTTTAAATAAATTTTCAACCACTTGTAAGTTTTTTTTGGTCTTTTTTTCATTTTTTCTTTCATTTTTTTACATTATTTTTCTTCCAAAATACTTCAAACATCCTCTAGTAATTTATCGTATATTTACCAAGGTAAATAAAGTTTGGTAAATTACCATTTTGAGGTTCGAGTTAGGATTTGTTTTTAAACCTTATAAAATGAATCCTTTATTTTTTTTCTTAAACAACATATGTCTCCAAATAAGAAGTGAATGAAACCAAACCATGTTTCAAACAAGAGTATGTTGGTGAACTTGTGTTATGGTATTAAAATGGTGATGCTTAGAACTTTGGTTCAACAACTAAGCTTTCTACCATTTCACACTTTCTCATTTGATTAGTTAGCAAAAGTAGTTGGTTTTTTTATGTATTTTCTTTTTGTCTACTCATGACCATCCGAATCATCAACTATGTTGATGGTTTTGTGCAATGGTGAAACACTTGAGGTTATAATATCTCAATGCTTGACTATACATGACAATATAAATAAATATATAGTATTATCTTCTAATCATAACTTAACTCAATCCATGGTTAAATATTATGTCTCCTATTGGTTATGGACTGGGCATTAAACTGAGTTTTCAAGACTGGATAGGGGGTCGAGGGTTAAATTTTACGGGGGTCGATCGAGAATTTAACATATAAATACTAAAAAAAATAAATTTCGCAGGGGGAGCGGGCGCACCCCCACCCTTCAAGGTGGGTACGCCCCTGTACATATCAGATATTTAAGTCAGGATTAAAAGCACTAAAGTAGCAATAGAATAAAACATAGATCCTTATCATAACATATTTAGGTTAAAGTTTTGTAAATGTACCTTTTAAAAATATTAGATTAGTTTTGAAACGAGTACATGACATATATATTTTGATTAGGTTTAACACTTGTACGTGTGCTACACACGGGTTAAATAAATATTTAAGAAAATTATAATTATATTTAAAAATTTGTAATTTTTTTTGTAAAATACCATTAATCATAAAATTTTGTCTCCATCAACTTTTTTACTAAATTTTTCCTCTAAAACTTCCTTTTATAAAACACATTATGTTTTTCTCCAAAAAATTACCCCTTAAAACCTTAATTTATTATATAGATGTCAATAAATATAAAAGGAAAAATCTTTGCCCCTTTTCACAAACTATGACAAGTTGATATATATCCCCATCAAAGTGGCAAAAGAGTGCAAAAGCACTTTTCATTGATGTGATTCATGGTTTAATTGTGAGAGTGATATAAGTGCATAATTAAAAATTTAGTTCTACTTTTAATATGTAAATTTCTGAATTTGAAACCATATATGTTACATAACATATAATATATATGTGTTGAGAATATATACTTAAGTATATATGAATTTCCAAAAAGATTGCCAAAAAGATTAGTCAATGTTTTTTTTGGTACCACATTATTAATGGAGTGTACCCTTTTATAAAGGAAATTAATCAATACAATAAACACTTTATTAACTTTTTTGAATCTCTTTTTGTAATTGAGACTCAATATTTATAGCGTAAATATCATTAAATATTTCTAATCTTATAGGACATATATGTAATGTTATATGTATTTTCGGTTAACTTTATTTTTAAATAAATGTCAAATTTGCATTTAATTAGCTCTGCTAATTACAACTTATCTAATTCCCATAAACGTGTATACATAAAACATAGTTATCACTCTAATGAATGATTCGGAGTGTACTGGATTGATCGAGAGCGTGTAATTAAACACTTTGAATGGTTTGGAGAAAGATATAAATACATTGACTATGATTATTTTGGTTGAGGTTTTGGTACATGCACTTGGTTACCAAGGAACGATATAATCTTTACTTCCATATCATTGTATGTGGACGGTGTAGTCGAGAAGATCACGGTACACGTTACTATGGTTTAAATATCATGTTAATAGAGTAGATGTTATATGACATAAATGATGTTATAGTCTGTGGTCGTAGGAGGTGTTTTGGTTATGTTTTGTATTGTTGTTGTAGGTCCTAACGTCTTGTTATATAGTGACTGTGTTTGGTTTCCTAATAAACCCGTTGTTCAAAAAAAAGTTATCACTTCAAGGACTCGCACTCCATGTCATTATATGTATTTTTAGATGTATCTTGTTTTTTGTCTAGTTTCTTGTTAGCGGGATAAAAGTATTGCGTTTTAAACAAAGTTTAACAAATTACCACTCCAATGACTCGTTCTCCATTTCATTATAGCATATAAGATATTTGGCTTAACACTCTACCGAGCTATATGTTTGATCACATTAATTTGTATGAGTGATGATTGTTCCATCTATTCAGAAAGTGTACGATTATAAAATCTTTACATGATATCTCTTATTTTTGTATCCTAAAAACAATCATGTCCTAACTTTTTTATGGATATTAAATTAAATTTCTTTTTCCTTCAGGTGAACTTTTTTCCCTCGTCTTATTTATTCTTTTATTTGAAAAACATTAAGAAATTTTTAGTTAGTAAATTAATGTGTTGTGTGACAAAGTAAGACTTTAAAAGCGATTTTTTTAAATATGTATAGGTGTAGTTATTAGTAATTAAACGTCATATTCATAAAAAAAAAAAGGTTTATCGATCATTTTTATCCGATCTTTTGTAAATCGGTGATTATTATTTAATTTGTAGTAGGTTTTTATTCGAAAACGATAGTCAAACTCAGGGCCGGTCCCGAGGAATCGAGTGCCCTGTGCGAGACAAGAAAAAAAGGCCCCCTAACCCGAAACATCAACGCACTAAATTATATAAACTAAATTTTTAACCAAAAAACAAACGTTTGATAATTAAACATAAGAAAATCAAAGGGGCTGTTTGGCAATGCTGAATGATTAAGTGCTGAATGGTTAAGATGTCTGAATGGTTAAGTGCTGAATGGTTAAGAGGTTCTGTTTGTTTGGACATCTGAATGAGATTTCTAAAAGTTTTGTGTTATTCACTTTGTCCCACATTGGAGTGGAGAAACAAAAATTCTTAGTTTATATATTCAAGCATTCATGGCATGTTAAGTTCCTTTGTCATGTTTTACTCTAGCATCTACCCGCGCGCAGGGGGGGTGCAATCTGGTTCGAATTCCTTCCCAAAATGCGACGCCCGCGCGACCTGCGGACACGAATGCAACTCCAAAAACCCGGGTCCGTGTGAGGGGGTTTTTTTTGGTCTTTCAGCTCAGGCTCGCCAGCTCGTACAGATTCGGCCATCAAAATTATATATAAATTTTTTTTTTTTTTTTAATTTGGTGCCCCCGTTCAAACGAGTGCCCTGTGCGGTCGACTACCCCGCACACCCTATGGGCCGGCCATGGTCAAACTCTTCCTCAAGACCCCATTAATTTATTCAATCAAACACCTAATTTCATTATATAATTATAAACAAATAAATTTCTCACCAATTCTTTCGACAATTTCATCATTTTAAGTAACAATGTTCGATCATATCAATTTTTTCTTAGTCATCAATTAATCTAAAATAAAATAATGTTTGTATATATATAAGAAACAAAGTTAGTTGCTGTCGGCATCGATCATTTGGTAATGAATATATACACGACCGTTGCATTTCATTAAAAGAAACAAAAAAAACAAAATGAGGAATAACTAAACCCAATATATGTTGAATGTTCTAGCAAGGTGTAGTGGTCTGTTGTGAACACTAAGTCGCTCCAATACGGTGCACGCTAGCGGTTGCAAGTGTGGTCTAATATATATTCACGAACGAACAATCTACTGAGCATTATAAGATGATTTTGGTTTTTCATAGGAGATTCAAGTTTGATCCTCACTTGTCACTTTTAGTGGATTTAGGCAATGAAACTCGTCCCGGGCTACCACCCGGCTTTGTTTCCGAGCCTAAGGTTTTATGTTGCATTGTTAAAGGTCTCTAACTAGTTTCCCGGAAACAATTGGCCGGGTGACAAGTTTTGACTCTGAACAACTTGACACATAAGGAGTGTTGTGGTGAGTCTCTGTTGCATTTGCAATAATGAGAGAGCCCCAATCCGACAAAAAACATATATTAATGTTAGAGGCGGAGTTTCAATCTCGGTTTTGAAATCTTTAAGTGCATCAGTCACAAGTCATTGCAACAACTGTTGTTCTAAAAAAAAATAAACATAATTAATATAACTTCATATTCATTCTTTGAATAAGCAAACTGCTTAATTTCCCAATTCGTTTACAATCCTACAAACTATTAGTTGTACGTACATCCAGTTCGTTTACAATCTAAATGATGGTTGTGTCCAATATATGGAAATAAACGGTGAAATTAAGTCACTTGGATCATAAATCAAATCAAGATATATGATCAAACAATCAAGAACTCACTTGTATTAGAATTAGAAATTGAAAAGTGAACGATGAAATTCTAAGGCCTGTTTGGTTAGCAGAATTAATGAGAATCGTAATTGATATTAAAAATATAAGATTTTTCATTCAAATTATGTTTGGAAATATATTAAGAGTGAATGTTTTACCCTAATGGTTGTGGAATTTCAAATTCTTTCAATTTATTTCATGACTAGGTAAAATATTGAGGTAAAATATTCTCTCTTATTGTTTTTTCAAATATAATTTTGATTAAAAAATCCTATATTTTCAATATATATTTCAATTCCCAAAAATTTTGCGAACCAAACGGCCCCTTACTATCAATAATGAACTAGTTTGTAATCAACATCACATTATATGAAGTGTTTGAAGAAATGTTTAAAACTAGCACTAGGGGTGTACACGGTTCGGTTTCAAACCGCGAAACCGCCCAAACCTCTTATCGGTTTGGTTTCGCGGTCGGTTTATGTTTATGCCAAAAACCGTTCGTAAAAAACCGGATCGGACCGTTATGAACGGTTTGGTTTACGGTTTATACCAAAAACCGTTTGTAAAAAACCGAACCGGACCGTACGCGTACATGTGTGTGTGTATATATATATTAGATCTCATATATGAGTTTTTGCAAGTAAATTATTAAAACATCTATTACTTTGTTGGTGTTAAAATAGGTCATACTAGAATATCGATCATATATATATAATATCATTATATCTATCATTATATATATATATATGGTGAGGATCATTACAGAACCACTTCTTATTTACAGAATTACAGAACCACTGATTTACATACATGTAAATTAAGCCTTGTGATATTTAGGTTGTTTTACATATGTGTATATTTGCCACAACAAAAAATGGTTGTGTTTGTATATTAAAATACTTATGTCTAATTTACACATATGTAAAGACTATATATATATATAAATAATACTCCATATAATATAAGTATCTATCGTTATATTGTTACAACACACGTAATATTGTAATATTACAAAATATAATCAATTTTTAATACCGGTACTTTTGAAAGTTTATTAGATTTTGACAAGATTTTGAGATGTTTTTTAGAGTTTTTAAACTTGTATAACTCTCAAACCGCGAAACCAAACCGGACCAAACCGCTCGTATGGTTCGGTTTAGGTTTGGTTTTTTACTTTAAACGGTTCGGTTTTGGTTTTTAATGGTAAAAAACCGCAAGTAACGGTTTGGTTACGGTTTTATCCAAAAACCGTAAAAACCGGACCGCGTACACCCCTAACTAGCACACCGTAAGGGGGAAACCCTTTGGTTGAGCTTAGGGAAAATGGGTTTGTTACGGGATGAACTTCATTGAAGGCGAAATCATGCAAGGTCAATTAACACAAGAAATTAAGCCTGTCTTGGAAATCAACATGTATTTTTATATTGGTCTTTGATACTTTTTGGTTCTAGCCCGAGAGGCTGCGAACTTCTTGAAAAAAGTTCAACGGATCATTCATTACAATGTTTCGACTCTTAGTTAAATGTCAAGCCTTTGTTTTTAGCAGACTCTATTTTGTTATTTAAAAGTGGGTTGTGGCTTGACTTCTTGTCCGTTTATGTGACACTTTATTAGATTAAATAAATATGGTTCTTTTTAAACGATGTATGTAATTCTCACGTATTGCATCTATGTAGTTACCGCATTCGCTCTAATAAATAAGTTTTATCAAATTACGAAGTGTTAATAGAGGATTTAAAGACTTTTATTAAATTATTATTTTTTTTTTCAAATATTACTACTTTAGCAATATGTTATTCACTATTATTAAATAATATCGAAATCAACTTTTTGATATTAATTATCATAACTATACCTAAGTCTCACAGTATTTTTACGAGTTTGTCATTTTATAAAGTATATGTTTTCACACATGGTAATTGTGTTTACCATTTTATAGATTAAAAAGCATAGACATGTGTAAATAACTAATATTAAAATAAAATATTAACATACAATTTAAACGTTTTTTCTAATTTTACAAAAAAATATTTCATGTAATATTTAATTTTCTTTCAAATGTAAGTTTTATAGAACATTTAAGATTATTTATTATTAATGATTCCACCGTCGATCAAATAACATTTTTTAACTTAATTAATTTTTCAGATTTTTTATTACTATATCCGTGTAGTGTAACACTTAAGATTTAAACCAGTATGCATATATAATCAAGGTAAGAAAATTAACATGTAAACACGGGACATGTTATTGATCATGTATACTTTTGACATTCGAAGCTCAAATATGACTTTATGTTTGACTGTGATCATGTCATTTTATATAACTTGTTGAAAACAAAATAGTAATAATATATTAAAGTAAATCAATTATTTAATAGAAGATGTAATTTCAAACCCCAACACACGGCAATTACAATTTTTTTAAGTCCCACATACTGCACCTATTTCCATACACGCCTTTAAAGTAAAAGGTACGTTAGTTCAGTTGACACATTGTAATGGACCTTCTATTATATATATTAGAATATTTATTATTTATTATTATGTATCTTTGAAAACGAATTAAATAGTTTAGGTTTAATTTGTTCTTTTTCTGTTTATATGATCATATGTGAAAGTATATATATAAAACATGACCTGTTGTTTACTACTAATTAACTTGGTTGTATAACAACTAGAATATTGATCCCATAAATTTTGACGTAGAATGATAGTTTTCTTTTCTAAACGCTAGACACATGTGGTATTGAGAAAAAGTAGTCAAGTACTACAAACTAACATTTACAACGTATGTACGTACGTACCCGTGTTTCACACGAACATATACGTATAGGTAATGAAAGATCTACGTATACATCCTATAGTATGGCCGGAAGTTGCATTTAAGAAATAAATAAATAAAGTTTATATATGTGAAGAAATTAAGGGCATATATATATATATATATATATATATATGTGTTGTGGGGTCGTTTGTTGTATATATATTTTGTGATGGATGCTACTTTTCTTAGCATTCGTGTGCACTAAATATTGTCAAATGCACGGAAAATTATTAATTGGTTTATTTAGACAAACGTACAACTTGATTAATTAGTATTCAGTTTTCGAGATAATAAAACTAAACTTTTTACCTTTTATTTTCTAATATACACACTCGACATATATATAATTAGGGGTGCATTGACCTAGCTAGCTTGTGATTGATATATAGAACCTAGCTAGCTTATTATATATATCAAGAAAAATATAATCTAATATATTATTATTAATTTTCTTATAGTTATTATATAATATTAATAGCAGAATGTTATGAATAGTAAAATTGTTATGTGTAATGTGTTTATTGGTTCTTTGAGATAGGTGTTTAATTGCTATTGGTATGTTTCTTTTTGGGTGTCGTGGTTTAATATTGTTGCTTCACGTGTACTTGGGTTTTGTTTGTGTGTACAGCTATTGCTTTCACATATAACATTATCTCTTTCTTTTCTTCCAATATATCTACCGTATTCCACCGATTGACCGATGGCATTTGCTGTTAGCATCGGTTTTTGTCTGTTGGTGATGTTATTGTGCTTTGGGTGATGTTTGTGTTCGTCTGTTTAAAGAAATGAAACCCTAAGTCAATTATGGCTTTCACGTCGTTTTTACTGTCTGATTCCATCTAATTGATGGTGGGTGGTAGATGGCAGCGAGGGTTATATATGGTGGTGTATGGGCGTTTGTGGTTGGTGGCGTTAGTCATTGAGCCGATGATGGTGATTACAAGTTCCTGATTTTGTTTATGCATTTGTGTTTTTGAGATCTGTTATATTTGTTTCGATGACGATGGTAATTCATCTGAGATACTATCACCTTACATTGTTGCCGGGTGTAGAAACCCTTGGCGGCGACGGTGGTGTTGATTACCATTGCTATGATGTTGTGTACCATTGTTGAAGCTTATGTTATGGCTTCATAAGGTTGATGGTATTTGTCGGTTTAAGGTTTTTGGAAAGATAAAGTTGTGCACAGTTTTGGCTATGATGAGTTTAATACTTGATGGAAATCTAACCATGGTGTAAACCAAAACGGTGGATGATGGGTTTAACCTGCAACCCTTTTGAAGCCATGGGTTTTTCATCACTTTTAAAAAATCTGAGCCTATAGATATTACTTTACCTTGATTTGTTGTTTTTTGTTCTATTTGTTTTTAGTTTTTGTTTCTTTTAAATTGTGTATTGGAATACAAGTGTACATCCATATACATGGCATTCATGAGACATGGAGTTTGGAGTTGGCTTCTGTTGTTTATAAAGGAGCATATCATTTTGTACATTAAATTGCATAAATAATAATTGTAAGCGACGATGATAATATTATTTAATGTTCAATTGTTGTATGATTGGGAATTTATTGATATACAGGCTAACCAAGCCACTATGTGTAAAGCACCAAACAAGCCAAGAGGTAGTTAACCCGAGACATTAGTAGGCAGTAGCTAACAACGGACTTTTTGTAACCAACAAAGGCAACATGTGTATGCTACAATAAAAATGAATAAAGTGTTCTTGCGCATCGCGCAAGGCTGAAAATAACTAGTTAATTTTTATATATGTAGTTCTTAAATTGCACCCGGCCGGCCAATGATAAAAAATTCTTGAATCAATCAATAATGAATTGAATTTGGCTAAAGAATGGGTTCGATAAAGTTGGTTAAACAAAAAAATGTTCCGGAGGTTATTTTGATGATTACTTGGTGATCGAGATATATATATATATATATAGTTGGAAGCTAGTCACGTAAGGAACGAAGCCGGCCATTTTCAAGCTAATGATTTGAAGAATGAGCCAGCTAGCATCGATCATTTGATTGTTAATAGATCCAAGTAGCTAGTAAGTTGAACACTGATCGATCACCGGTACGGTTGTGTTAAAAACCCTGATATATTGTCCATGTAACTTAACATATATTGTTTTTGATATTGGTTATCTTTTTTTCTAACCAATATATCTGTTTGTTTTCATCATTGTCATTCGGCCGGGAAAAAAGTATACATCATATGAATGTGTACGTGCTTAAAAGTAAAGTTGAATAATAATAATAATAATAATAATAATAATAATAATAATAATAATAATAATAATAATAATAATAATCTATACCTTCTAATAAAATAGGGTTTTAGAGTATACTTGTCATTCACCGGAGGCACACTTAAAAAATCATTTTCCCGCTCAAAATGTTGATAACAGTTATATTAGATGAAGATTTCCATTCCATAATTAATCAATTTTGAATTAATTCAATTTAACAACATAATCAAATGAATATATCTTCAAAAATATATAGATTTTGAAAAGGATATATAAATCATATTACCTTTTGAATTTATTTGATTCATTAATTATTGTTTTCCATAATGTTATTTTTTTTTGGAACGGCAGTTGCACCACCAGCTAACCGGTGGCTCAGAGGAGTGCAATGACCGAGCCTAGAAGCCCACGGCCTATCTCCTGTAAGAGGGATTATTTGCGGCAGAGTGTGGCAGCTCCCCTAAGAGAAGAATACTCTTCTCGGGGCCCCGACCAACCCTTCCGAAGAGCAGGAAAGTCGGTGTCTCAGTCTCGTCAACTAACCACCCCGGGGAAAACCACAACAGGAACCTTTAACCTTTTTCTGTGTAAAACCCTTCTCCTCAAGACTAGAACCCATGGCGTCTAGGAAGTCAAGTGCTTTAGCCCATCATTGGAATTTCGTTGGACCAAATGGACAACCGCTCCATAATGTTATTTAAATCTAACAAAAAAATATACAAGTAGCATAATTAGAACAAAACTGAAACGTTGTCACTTTTCCTTATCTTTTTATAAATTTATGGAAATTTCACAGTTTTTTTTCAATTTTTTAAAAGTTTCGTGTGCATTTATTTTACTTTATTTTAAAATGAATGTTAAATTTAATATTTAACAATTGAAACAAAACAATGTATGAGTGCATAATTAAAATAAAATTGAAACTTCGTTAAATTTTTTTATTTTTTAACGAATTTATGAAAATTTTGTAGTTTTTTGTTCAATTTTTTAAAAGTTTCGCATTTATTTTAATTTATTATAAAATGAATGTTAAAATTAATATTTACTTATTATACAAGTTAATTACACAGGATTAAAACATCTTTTTAAAATTATCTAATTGAAACAAAATGATGTATGTGTGATGTAATTTGACAAAACTGAAACTGTCACTTTTTTTTATTTTTTTTTAAATTTATGAAAATTTTGTAGTTTTTGTTTAATTTTTAAAAATTTTCGTGAACATTTATTTTACTTTATTTTAAAATGAACATTAAACCAATATTTACCTATTATACAAGTTAATTACACATGATTGAAACATCTTTTAAAGTTATGTAATTGAAACAAAACACGATATGGGTGACATAACTGGAACAAAATTGAAACTTTGTTATTTTTTACAAATTTACCCGTTTTCTAAACAACTTGAACTTCTCTGTTTTTATATCACTACTCGTGTAACACACGGGTGTTAATCTAGTGTAGTAATAAAAAAAGATTGATATTGATATATGATATATATATATATAGAAGGTGGTGGATGATGGAATTGAATTAGCTAGCTAGCTTTTCAAGCGTGGTTGGTCTTTGTTGGAGGATCCACAACCAAATATATATACATAAAAATAATTAAAAGATTCTTTTACATGTTTTTTTAGTTTTATACTATCTAGCTACACATATATATGTACCGAAATACACATGATTTAAATATGTGTAGATTTGTAAAGTAACAATATTCAAACTAGTTTAAATTTTTAAATTCCACTGGAAGAAAAAAATATATATACATATTTCTCTGTTATTTTTTATTTTCTAGTGAAAATATAATAGACAATGCTCTAGACTTTCAATCCAAGTTTAGTTGTAGCTCCTAGTCTCCTACTATTATGTATTTTTAATCTAAATAAATAAATATATATACCATTTCTATTTATATATTAAGATTATAAGGCTAGTCCACATCAAGATATATAACTTGAGACAACCATATCCACACAGTGAGTTAGCTAATAATATAACTAATCAATCAATCAATGAACCTTAAATTAATTCCCTTCCTATTTACTATTGTTAAAATAAAAGCTGTTCAAAAAATAAAAAATAAAAATAAAATTATCATATAATTAATTTATACATTATTAATAGAAACAGTATGTTTGATTTGGTCAATGAGCATGCCTTGTGTCACATCCATGATGACATCAACACCTCATATCATGTTATATGCCCACATATGCATTGCCTATATTATGCCGCATTGCTATAAAAATAAGATGCAATCATTTGAAAATCATTTTACATGTATTAAGATTAGATTTTGAATATAAACTTTTAAGACAATGGTTTATTGGTTTTACAATATTAATTACTTGTGTGAATATAAGTAGCATTTACATTAGTATCTAGCTTAATTAAAAGTGTACGTCTTATTAATGCATGATGAATATGATATATATAGGTATACATATAGTAATGAGATTATATTTATTTTTTGAACGTCAAGGAATATTATTTGAAACCAAATAGCCACTAGCAACAGCTAGGATTTAATTATAACGAAAATCTACTAAACGAAAAACTACACCAGGAATATCAATCTAGATCATCCAAATTTTGCCTGAATTTTCATTTAACTATAGCTGTAAACCTTAATCTTGTCCACCACTCTTGACACTGAATACCCGACAAAAGTTTAGCACTAAATATAAACTCGTTACGCGCCATACAAATTATCCAAAAAGCCACAATGAAAATTAAGAAATGGCAATATTTAAATTTTTTGAGACTCACCTTTGATCAATTACCTCCATAAAATCCTTAAAGGGAATGGCAAGGTCCACTGAATACCCGATCTAATTAAAAGCATGTCTCCAATTTTCCTAGCTAAAGGGCACACTCCTTAAGAATATGAGAGTTAGTTTTAACATAGCCGAAACAAAGCGAACATTCAGAGGAGTTAAACTTCACCCCACAACGTATTAATTAGAGCATGTTTTGAAGCAATTTTATCGAGAGACACACGCCAACCTAAACATCTAACTTTAAGAGGTATCCAAGGGAGCCATGAGAAAGGTAAAAAATCCACCGGAATCTGATTTTTCTCTAGAGTATTTCGTAAGAAGTGAACCGAGAACTCACCCGTCGACGCGTCCCTTGCCCAACTCCATGAATCAATCTCTGACTTGAATGGTGATTATATAAAGATTGCCGCAGTTGATCAAACTAGGACCTAGTTGGGTCAATGGTTGGACGCCGGATCCAATTCCACACCCACATGATCCCCCAACCATCAAACTAGCTTGCACATGTTCCCTATATATATTTGTACCTCTATATGAAATTGTAAGATCACTATATATTGTTTTTAAGCGTCCATTACAAGACATGTCGGGGCTTCAAACTCGATTATTACATAATTGTATTTTTTTTAGTTGCAATGGTTATCGTTTTGTAATCACATGTGTACCATTTGTTACGTAGTACGTAAATAATAAATGAAACATTTTTAATATATTCAAAAGCACGGTGGGTGTTTTTTATTGTTATTTAAATGGCCGGGCGTGTAACTCATGGAAGAATAAAGTAGCATGCATGTTATTTTCGTCAGCTAATTTCGTTTTAAATATATAGCACTAAAGTATTTATATTAGTAAAGCTTAATTATTACATCTTCAAAAATAATGTGTTGGGAAAAATTCATCTAGAAAACTAAAATGGCCGGTATTAATTACATCGAAGATTATAAGCTTAAATGACTAATCGTTTCATATTGTATTAAAAAAAAGTTCACAATATTTTTGTATAAATCTAAGTGTGCAAGAACTTAAATGTTTTTGACAAAGGAAAAAACATATGGTATGTTGAGTTTTATATACGAGCAAACGTTAAACGACTTTTATGAGAAAAACATTATATATATATATATATTTGCATGGATTTTATGGGCAACTTCCAACATTGGCTCTTAATATAAAGATTCAGATTCAGTTTGTTTAAGATTTGTAATAATGCCAAAAGTAAAAATTTAAATTAGGTAAAAGCATAGATATCTATCTAATAAATCAAACTTTTAGGGGGCAATTTTTGGAGGGATTTTTTTTTTATAATAGGAAGTTTGGGAGGTAAAATTTAGCTAAATTTTTCACCATGCAAGTTGATGGAGCCAACTCCTTAAATGTTATATATTTACAAATTATTAAATATAATGGTTATAATTTCTTTATAAATATTACTATTTAACCCGTGTGTAACACACGGGTATTAAACCTAGTATATATATATATAGGGGGAGGATCTATTGAAAACATAGTTATATTTGAAAACACTAAAAACCATTGTATTGTCATATATTAGGATTTTAATATATTTAAATAGAAAGGGTATAATAGGAAATATTGAATTAATCTTTGTAACTCCCTGTAATAAGCATTACCACAAGATTCTCCTATAATTTCGCCATACCTTTTTTTAAATATACGATTTTTTTTCTTTAGGTTTATATTTAACAATTTAAAATACACTACTTTTCTAATTCTCTACAAGTTTTATAACATAAATATATACTATAGAAAAGGAAACACACTCACGTATATTGATTTTCTTATTAAATCATTTACAATTTGATGAAATATTTTTTTAACATATTGTTCTCTTAAAAACATTTATAAGGTACATATACGTAACACTAATGGAGAAAAATATACGAAATAAAAATGTTAAATATACGCAACTCATTATTTTGTTTATGTAAATCTATAGGTTCACATATTTGAAAACAATACAATTGTAAAGTTCATATAAGTTTTTATTTAAAAAAACAATACATTTCATTTTCATAATTTTCATATCAAACTTGCATCTATCTTCATGATTTTTTTAAAAAACAAGGTTCAGCATGTCTAAAGCGTCAAACCATTAAACAATAACATTGGTCAAATATTTTTAAAACACCCATTAACTAAAATCGCAGATACGTATATGTACCGGCATAAATACATATACGTATATACGTATGGGCATAGTTACGTATACGTATTGGCATTATTATGCATACGTATCGGCATGGTTACGTATACGTACCGACATATTTACATATCCGTAGCAACAACGTTTTGTATATAATCATTTTCAGCTCGCTATGATTTTCATATTCTATGACTTTTCTATGGTTTCATTTTGCAGCCGTTCTTTTTCCATACATTAATATAGTATTACGTATACGTATTGACACTCTTTCGTATATGTAAAGTAGTGCTTTATCGATCATTTTCAAAACTAGACGATTTGATAATTGCTCGACCTATCGTCATATTTAACGCATAACATTTTATATCAACATCTTTATTGGGTTGTCTTTGGTTCTTCATATTTATGCAAATGATTAAAAGGATGAGTATAATTGAAATCAAATTACTAACAATAAACAATTATGAACAACAAAAATAACATTACCGTTGCTTGTGATTATGTTAAGATGTTTGCTTATGTTAAAAATACTTGTAGTTAATCTAAGATGTAATGATAATCAAATTGACTTTATTGTGACAAAAAGAAAACTAGCACACAAAATGGATCCACACGTACACACAATTATTTTCTCTCATTTCTTTACCTAGACGGTCCATCCAAGAAAACTAAGATCCCACAAAGGCACAAACACCACACATCTAAAACATGGTACATGAAATTAAACATAATAATAAACAGAGAGATCTTGAAACCTAATTAAGCTTGATGTGCCGGTGATGGTAAAAACTTTAATCTTGTGACAAGATCATCAGTCCCAAGATAACGGACCACAATATCGAGCACATGCATAGTTGAATTCAAAGCATCAGTGGTTTCCACCGGAAAACATGACCCATTTAGTTTCCCGACATGAGTGACTGTGAGTGATGGCCATGGACGGAAGTGACAACATATAGGTGGGGTTGTGTATTCGTCAGCGAGAAGGAAAACGAGAAAGGTTTTGGTGGTTGTTTGCGGTGGTGATTTTGGTAGTGATCGGATTTTGATCATTGCCGGCGAGAAATAAAATGGAAATGCCATGAACGATGGTGACGGTTGATTTTAAATTAAAATAATAATTTTAAAAACTTTAGAGATAATATAGATGGAGATTTTCATGGATTTGATTTAAAAAATAGTATTCCTATTATGCCCTTTTGTATTTTGTAAAATGAAAAATAGAAGTAAATAAGTTTGTTTGGTTTTTAGTGTTTTCAATTATAAAGTTTGTTTTCATTTGAACCTAACTCTATATATATATATATATATATATATATATATATATATATATATATATATATATATATATAGGGGAGGGTTCATTTGAGAAGAGCAAATATTGCGAGAAGTGTAAGAAATAGCTAAATTCTTATTTTTTTTCAACAAAAAACGTTTTTAACATACAACAAAATGATAGAAATGCAATATTTATTCATTAACTTTGACATATAAAAAATAAAATTGAATAAATTTCGTTTATTTGTTAAACCTACACATGTGGAAGTCATGTGTAAGTTAGGTTACTTACACATGTGTAGGTAAATTTAAAACGCTAAAAATACATACGTAAAAAATATTTTAATGATTTTTTTAGTTTATAAATTACACATTTGTATGTAAAAAGTGAACTTATTTAAAAAAACTAAACTATTGATAAGTTTTTTTAGTGGTTTAGGTTTCTTCTTTTTCTTCTTGCAATATATGAGTGTTCTCAAATGAACCTAATCCTATATATATATATATATATATATATATATATATATATATATATATATATATATATATATATATATATATATATAGGGGAGGGATCAAGAGAGAACTCCATACACTAGTACATTTATGAGCAAAAAGCGCGGATGGTAAATTTAAAAGGTGCTGTTGAGCACTAAGACCGCGCCTTCTGGTCTATAATGTTGTTTAAAGGCCACCAAAATCTAACAACCGCGCCACTAGGCATCAAAAGACGCTGTTCTAACTAACAGCATCATCAGAACTTTGGGCCAGGGACAAAGCCCAACTTTTAAACCAAATCAGTTAGGGTTTCAATATAAAATCTTTACAACAACAACCATAGCCATCACCATTCATTGACACAAACAGTGGCAAACTCCCAACTTACTGTCAGCCTCTATCTACCGGTTCACCAAAAGTCATTAATCGCCGACTTGAGAGCTAAGGTAATCGGATAATCAATCAACGCTTATCATCAATCTCTTTTTAATTTATCAATCTGCTCTCATCTAATAACGTTGTTGCACAGCTGAAGAGAAAGATGATGCCTTTAAACCCCACAACATCCATAGCCACCACAATGTTCAACAACAAAGCAAAGTTATGAGTGACGGATCTGATAGTCAGTGGCAGTGAGACGAGTGAGTTGTGTGTGGTGGTGATATGGTGGTGGTTGAACGTTGAACGTATGGCGGTAGTGGTTGTAGCACTCTGCCGAAGGCCATCGTCGAGTGGTGGTGGAAGCCTTAATTTGTCTACAATCTGTTGAAGCCTCAGACATCTTTATGTTTAGGTTCTTCCATGTTCATATGGATGCATTTATTGGTTTTGAATCATGTTTCCAGTGAGATCTATATGGATTTCAAGTTTTAATCTATATTTTTTTTGATTTGCAAATAGCAGAAGCTGCGGGTGTAAAAACGCGTCTTTCCTTTACATACACAACCGCGTCATAAGTTTAGAGACCTGAAGCTGCAAAGCCATATGACGCGGGCCTAAAACCGCGCCTTATGGCCTAAATACCAGCATCTTATATTCTTTTTTGTAGTAGTGATATTAAGTTGAGAACTAGAGAACTCTCAAAACACAAGGGATGGAATTTTAAAGTAGAGGGGCAAATTTGGAACTTTAAATATATAAATCTTTAAACATTTCTATCTTTTGCATACGTTAAGTTTTTAAATTTTTTTTCGCACCATTAGATCAAGAATTTCATTATCTTTCTTTTGAGTATAAATAACGTTATAAAAAATAAAAATTTCTCGTTTTTTTAATTTCAAAACTACATATATGTAGTATACGATAGCGTATGTTTTTAAATTAGGGAAAACGAATATGTTGTTATTATGCAGCTAAATTACATGAAAAACCATCAAAACTACGTACTTTGATAAAATAACAAAAATTCCCAGATATTAATTTCGATAATACCATCGCAAAAAACAACACTGTCATTCCTCAATTCCACATTTAGATTTTCTCATATGATCGTATTGACATTGCTAGCAATTACTTGGTCCACGGTATGTGATGTTGTATAAATATGTACAGCAGGGGCATATCACAATACCAATTATATGAGTCATATTATATTAATCTGTTAGTTGGAATTGAAAATCCAAATTGGCGTACGACCGATTTTTAAAGAGCGGGTAATCTTTCTAAAATGAATGACGCTTATCGAGTAAATGAGAAAGAGAAGAATTATGATATAAGAGGAGAAAATTGAGTCGTCCATTAAAATTGAATAAAGATCAATAAGTTAAGTTTTCTAATAAAAATCATCTAAGTTAATTTATCAAAGCTACGTAGTTTTATTGGTTTTACGTATAACTTAGGTGCATAATATCACTGTATCCCTTTTAAATTTTATTGTATTGCATATATGCAGTATCGTATACTACATATATGTAGTATCATGCTACTACATATATGTAGTATCATGCTACTACATATATGTTATATATGTAATATTGATGCATTGTTATCTTATAGTTTGAATTTCAAGTTTATTTTACTTTGTTATGATATTTATCATTGGTTTATTAGTTTATTATTATCTTTATGTTTAGACATAGTATAAGTATTGGTTTTTTTTTCATTTGTCATAAGTTTTTTTAATATGAAATATTATGAACTTTGTTATTGGTTATTTGAGATCGTATGTACATTTTAAATAATTATTAGACTCTTGAGTTATTTGACCAATTAAAAAATGCATCAAGTACATTGATACTACATATATGTAGTATCAAAAAAACCAAAACGTGATTTTTAAAATATTTTAATATAAATAACGTATGAAAAAGTTGGTAACGTTTAAAGAAAAATATAATTAAATACAATATCGCAATACTACATATATGTAGTATGAAAATTAAAAAAAACGAGAAAAAAATATTTTTTATAAGGTTATTTATACTCAAATGAAAGATAATGAAATTCTTGATCTAACTGTGCAATTTTTTTAAAATAATATTAACGTATGTAAAAGATAGAAATGTTTAAAGATTTATATATTTAAAGTTCCAATTTTACCATTCCTCTTTAAAATTCCATCCTTTGTAATTTTTTTTGGTTCTCTAGTTCTCAACTTAAAATGAGTTCTCTCTTGAACCCTACCCTATATATATATATATATATATATATATGCATGCCCGAAGAAAATAATGAATTAAGGTGAAGTGGGAAGTAATACTAATATACTATGTATGTATATTCGCATGTTCGGGTGAGTTTTAAGCAGGGACGGATCTAGTGTTAAAGGAACGGGTTCACGGGAACCCACCGCGTCTAAAAAATTTAACATAAATTATATAGAAAATTTCGGAGTGAACCCATAGAAAATTTTGAAGTGAACCCATATAGATAATTAAGAGTGGATTCAAGTAATAAAGTTTGCATAGATGAGTTGGAATTTACTATGATAACTTAGCAAAAGGTCATGGGTTCTAATCTCTTATCTTTTTTTTTTATTAAAAGTCTTTTTTTAATGGATTTTTATCATTTTAGGGCTTAAAATTCTGAAATTTTTCTCTTATCATTTCAATTTTCAATGTGTAAGGTTGACTTATTGTATCATATTGTTATTGTGATGAACCTAACCCGGTAACCCGATCTGCACCGTTGAACCGACCCGAATTTTTTTTTGTCCGATTTCATTACAATTTAAGCACCTAAAAATAGTGAACCCACTGATAAAAATTCCTGGATCCGTCACTGGTTTTAAGGGAGATGATGTTTACCTAGGTAGCTAGCTCAGTTTGTTTATTTATAAGTTAGCTAGCTAGTGTCTTTAATTAGACCCAGGAGTTAAAGATTTGAGCACTATCATTGTAATTGTACACTTTCATTTTATATATGCATATATGCATATATGCTTTTAGAAGGATGACCCGGACACTTACTCTAATCTAGCTAGCTAAATATATACATGCAATTAATTAAGATCGATCGAGCTAGTAAAACTTAATTTTGTGTGTGCCTAGCTAGCTCCTAAAACCAAAAGTCAAAGGTAATTGCAAACTTACAACAAACATGTATGTCATCCGACCGTACGTACGTACGTACGTTCCTTGAAAGGTGAGATAGTATGTATGTATGTACGTACGTACTTGCCTCCTAGCTAGCTAACCTTTTTGGTTTTTAGTTGAACCCGGCCGGCCTTTGCGCGTGCATTCCAATTTGGCCTACCTTCTCGATCTACTTTTACATTTATTTAAACATAAAATTAAGATAAATTAATTAAGTTATGAGTCGATCATCTTTAACTGTCTGCTTTTTAGAGTTTTTTCCCAAAATGGTGTTATTACAAAAGTTATTTACCAAAAAGGTGTTGTTTTAAATTTATTTACCAAAATGGTGTTTTTGATAGAATTCAAACAACATAATTTCTCTCTCTTTGTTTTATTGGACAACTTCAATTCATTAAATAATTATTGACTCATGATTTATTTGAGATTAGTATCTATACTATATATAAAGAGGATTAGAGGGGTAGTTTAAGATACCCAAAAAATAAGAACAAGTATATTTTTTAATGCATATTGTACAAGTAAAAATGAGGGTATTAAGGTCTTTTAAACTAATTCTATTTTAACCCTCATAAATAATTACACCATAACCCTTAACTTTAAGTAATGTGCAACTATTATTACACTACTAATCCATGAATCGGAAAGAATGCAATTTGTTTACACTTTGGGCCATTACTTAAAATATGTTTGGTTTTAAAAGCTGCTGAAAGTATCATTTTAATCAGCATGATTTTACGAACGATTTGGTGTATAAATTTTATAAAACAAATCTATAATTCTTTATGTACAAACACTTATGCATGAATGTACAATTACATTTTGCACAACTGATTTTTTATTCTGAGTTTTTTAAAAAACCTATTCATGTGTTGCAATTTTTACTTGTCAAAGCTAACTTGCATGATGTACGGAGAAGTTAAACCACAACTCTTTTATTGCTTCACTTTCAAAGGCAATATGGTGGTCTCTTTATTCAAAATCTTCATTTACATCTCATCCCTTCAAATTCATAATCATCATTCTTATGGTGGTCTCTTTATTCTCAGTTGCTCTTCTCCGTATCTGTAGTTACATCCCGTCGCACCACCATGTGATCCGTTCTCTCCATCGTACACCACCACCGATGTCCCTGTTCGTCGTCGCACCAATAGTCGAGCAATTGAAATCATAAAAAAAAGATATCATTAGGTATGTAGTTCACAATTCTTAAACTTTATTTTATATGAATCAAGATGTTTCAATAGGATTTCATCTATTTTAGGGTTCAAAATGGTGATTTGGTGGTCTTTGGTCGCATGGTGTTCACTGGGATAGAAATTGAATTATGTGACCTGACTGAGTGATTTAGTTTCTATTAAGCAACAACTTGATTGCTTGATTTTGGGAATGTTATGGTCATAGCTATAATTTTGATTATCATAACTTATTAAGCTATGTTTCCATGAGATGTTTAGATTAAGAAATAAACATTAGCTTTAAGACATATATCTTATATATCATGTCTATTCATAGATCATTTAAACATTTATAGTATGAATATATGATGGTTTAGGATTTGATTTGCATGTAAGGTGTGATGAAGAAGCAAGATGAATTTCTTTAATGTAAAGGACGTTCATGCCTTCTGGTCATTGTTGATTATCACCTCATTAGTACTCTCACTGATGGTGATTTCAACTGAACACTCAAAGCTAGCAAAGAGGACATTTTCAAACCTGATATTGGTGAAACATGCTAAAGATATGCCCCCAGACACAATCTTTTTATTTTTGTTTGTGTTTTTTTGTTCAAATGATGTTACAAATAATATGTTTTTGTGATATGTGTGACTAATAATAATAGGAATCCAAAGATTATTAAAGGATGCAGGATCCTCCATTCCATGTTTAGTTTCCTCCATTCCCTGTTTAGTTGTTGCCTATGATTAATAAAGAAAACAAAGTGATAGGTATAGTGAAATTTCATGGCTTGGTATCTGTTGGTCTTTAAAGCTGTTGTGACTTCTTCATTTCAAACTGTTATATTTATATTAAACAATCTGATTGGTCGATTTAGTTTATTGCAAAGGAGACGGCTTATATGTTGTGGTTTGTATTTGTCTCAGGTGCTATCTGCTTAGTATTTGGTTTCCATGTAAGCTTCTGAAGTTCCTATGCTCCGGTCTATTAGGTGTGTTTTCCATAAATAAAATTGTTTGAAGATGTTGAACTGGTAAGATAATTAGTTTGTTTGATTTAAATTAGTCTTTAGTTTGGATTTCCAGTTGAATAATTAAAAAATAATGTTAGGGTTTGATGAGGTGGTGGTGTAAGAGTAGTGGTAGAAGAAGGTGAGGAGAATGACGAAGGCGGAGAAGAGAAGGAACATAGTTTTAGAGGTGGCGATTTTGATAGACCGTTGTTTCTTCCAAGCATTTGACATGGAAAAATTGGAATTTAAATAAGGTAACTTGTATATCGTCTCTGTTTATTGGTTTTGATTTCTAAGGTTACTTACCTCATTCGAATTAATCTTGAATTTGTTTGAAGATTTTATATTTTGGGAATATAAGCTGTTATAAATAATGAAATTGCATATCTTTTTTCAGTATCAATCTTCTGCAACAGGGGGTGAAGCCATTTGTGGTTTACATAAAGTTATTAGCATTTCACCGTTTCATGGTGTTATCCGTTGATTATAGTTTTTCATCTTTGATGATGCTTTATCTCACCTACTTGAAGCGGAGAAGAGGTAAGATAGTTGTTTTGCTTGCATTAACTTTATTGCGCGAGTCGATTCGGTCAATCTTACGTTTGATCAGATCGTTAGAAATCAAAGTTTTAGCTAAAACATGAGTGTGTCTCACAGTGGATCAAACATCATAGAAACTTACTAATTTTGTAAGCATATATGCTATGCACATTAGTTGTCTATAATTTGTTTGAAAATTGGACAAAAATGTGTTTGCGGGCAAACCAAACCTGGCAGGACCTGTTTCAAACCATGATAAATATGACTTGTATCAACCCCAAGTCCCTGACCCGTTTCAACTCATTACCCAACCACTAGACCTGATTTGATTTGCTTTTTACTATCTAAGGTATCTTTAGGTCGGGTTTTAAATGATATACTCACTTAGAAGTAGTGAGGTTTACATTAAGATTTGATTTGACCATATTTTAAGCAGCATGCTGATATAGAAGGCAGTGGTATGTACCAATCTGACATTGTAGATTGAACTTACCTTTTAACAATTCAAAAGAAGGGCATGAATGGTTTTGATCATTTTACTTCGTGTTTGTAAGAAATATGCCTTTTAGTTTTTTATGTTTGTATTGTATTTTAAGTTAGGTTGGTTATTTTTAACATGGCTCATGTACACATCAATGTCGTTGCTCTCTTGAAATATTCATTTCTTGCTACGGTTTGTGTATACTCCTAATGATTCATGAAGATTCTTTTATGCCTTTTTGAGGTATATACACACATACATCTAGCTGATTTAGAAGGAGCGGATGGATGATTATTGCAATAAACTCACCACACGACTTAATTACATCTAGCTGTTTTGTTACCCATATATGGTGGCGGGGTATGTGGGATTAAAGAAATCGAGGGCTCCATGGAGATACTAACGGCGATTCGGTTGAGGTGCGTGCATTTTCTTCTACATGTGATTATTATATTCTTAAGGTCCACCAAATAGCCTTACTTTAACATTTAATTTTTTTCAAACTCCTTTGTTTGTTGGTCTTATTATGGTGCATTATCTTCTACTTACTGATCAAGATTGTATTTCTTTACTAGGTGTTGTGGGTTGTGCTACCCAAGAGAAGTTGCTTAAATCACGAGACTATTGCACATATTATGCTTGTCATTGTTAACTTTACTTTTGTGGGTCTTAAACCAACAAAGTATGTCAATTTCTATATTTTCTTTTTATGTTCTATTATAACTATCTTCATATGCAGTTCAATGTGGATTATAGTATTGATAATAGGCCAAATAAGATACTAATTGTTTGGTTTGATAACGATTTGTTAATACAACTAATATCTTGGATTACCACTAAGTTAATTTTAACTTAGGTTTATTCCATCATTTATGTCTACCACTATGATGATACAAACGTAAAATGTCTTAGAAAAACAAACATAATACATTTTAGTAAAAAAAATTATGAAATTAACAAAACACCCAGAAATGGGAACCGTTGATAATATCGTTTCCGCTGCATCGCGCGGGTCCTTACTAGTATGAAGAATTTAAAAACATATCACTTTTTTACACAACTTATTAAGAATAAGCTGTAATTTATTTCAAAACATTTTAAAACAATAAGAATTAAATATATGATTAATATACGGTTATAACTTCCAAATAAGTCGAGTCAAGTAGGCCGAGCCATGTTGCGTTCGGTCTCGCCTCGTTCACAAAACTAGATGAACCAAATCATTTATAAATCGAGCCAAGGCAGGACGACACGTATAACTTAACGAGTTATTGATATCGATTAAAACTAGTGTATGAAATTAAAAAAAAGTTGAAGACTTAACGATAAAGTTATAAAACTTTTTAAAATAACACACATAAATAAAATAAGAAAAACTAATAGTTTTGTAAACTATCTATATTTTTCGAAAAATAGTTAGAATTAACTTGGATGGCTAAAGTGTTAATATATACACATGCTTATATTTTTTTAAGGTGATAATAATTGAATTTAGTCTATTCAACAAAAGGAAACTAATTTTAAGACAATATATTTAAAAACTAAATTTAAATATAAACTTCAATTTAAAAGATAAGATATGTTTCTCGAAATAAACCATTATTTAAATTTCTTCGATAACTAAAAATGAGCGAACATCTAACAAAATGAAAAGTAAAAAAAAAAATTCTAATCAAATATTGATCAAAACTTTTAGTCTTTTTTACTTTATTATATTTGAAAAAAAAATAAAACAAATCACTTAAAAAAACAAAAAACTGATCCATATTTAATGAGCCCATCTATACATCCAATAAGATAAGGAGAGAGAACCTATTTTCTTCACTTCCATAAAAATAACACTATTTTGGTAAATAGTTTTAAAACAACACCTTTTTGGTAAATAAGTTTTTTAAAAACACCATTTTGGGAATAAACTCCTGCTTTTTAAATATCGATCGAGTTTCAGTTACACGTACTTACGTTTGTATTGGCTCGTGTTCCGGACATATCACATCTTTATATAATATAGCAAAACCATAAAAGCTTATGTGGCACCATTTTAAAGCTTCTGGCTTATGTGGCATTATTTGAGAGTTTATCTCATAATAATAATTTTTTTATTTAAAATATGTATATAAAATATATTATAATAAAACTAATTACATTTTTGGTCCCCTAATATTTTGGAGAATTCTGAAAAATTTAAAAGTATTTATACTTTTAACCCTCTACTACAAGGGTGTACATGAATCGATTTATATTGATAGGGTGTGAAAATGAAACTTATGGATAAAATTAATAATAATATACAATTAAAGACTTCAGTGTTTTATAAATATACATAACTTTTTTATATGGATTTAAAAAAAAAATACACCATAAAACTGAGCATTTTATTCTCTTTAATTTGAGTATAATATTGCTATATTAAAAATTTAATTTTTAAAAATATATTTCGTGTTCCGGTTTACCACGGTTTTGTTTCAAAACTTATTGGAACGTTCATGAATATCCTTAAAAGCATCCCTTGATTGTTGTGTTCCCGAACGTAGTGCGGGCACTAAACTAGTATATATATATAGACCGTATTCAGAATATATATTAATTGTACTTCTATTTTTGTTTCTTAATTTACACCGTTATATATATCTTATCTATTGTGATTGGCTATTTAATTGTTTAAATAAATACATGCATGTAAATCACGTTAACTAATTAATATGTTCTAAACTTTCTAATGGTCATGATGAGAACCATGTTCTTTAGAAATTAAAGTTTATGATTATCATTTCTGTTCGATTTTTTACCCCACTTGTTATAAATTTTGATGATATTAAAAAAATTCAAAAAAATAAATCTACCTAATCTAATAATTGAGTACCTTGTTAAGGTGTCATCATTTTAGATATGCCACAAAGAAAAAATCATATGTGGCCGGCGAACTCTCCTTTCATTTAGCTCATGGATCTTATTCGGGTCAAATACTATCCGCATATATTTTCAAATAATTAAATTTGTTTGTGGCATATCTAAAATGATGACACCTTGACAAGGTACTCAATTATTAGATTAGGTAGATAAGTTTTAGTTTGGATGTATATATGATATTATATGCAGGTATCTATAAGAAATACTATCCATGTAGAATTTAAAATTTTGTTTTAGATATATATGATATTTGACATTATTTTTAGTAAATAAATTAGTATTTATTTAATTACTTTATGCATTTAATTGCATCATTTTTATATATGATTTCGTGTATAAATATGATTTTATGTATTTCACAGGTTTTATCTAGTGTGAGATAAATTGATGTTTTCAAAAGAATTTTTTACAATTTGGGCTTTAACTGCCAGAATAACGATAATTAGTGTATTTGGCTATTTGGGCGTAAACCCAAATTAAACGAATGGCTTATATTCATCCTACAAAGTTTGAAGTTTTGGACTTATAAAATGGGCCCATTTTAAAGACCCATTAATTAATGTAAATATTTGTAAAGGCTCTTGTTTTGGATCCAAAAATAAAACGAAAACGTTAGCGGACCTAAGGTCAAACAAATAAGCAGCTATATGTTTGTTAGTTAATTTGTATGTATAGTTGTAGTATTTATTATAAGGCTTGAATAAAATAATATTAAATATAGTACGTTGTTAGTTTGCTGGAACACAATTAATTGTTTCTACTTTAGTGAGGCAAACGACGACGTTTGTATCTTCATACATAAAATTAAGATGGAGACCATTGGTATTGTGCAACGTAAGGTTGTCAGCTAATTTTTAAGGTGTGTTTAATTAATAGTGTACGTTGTGATTAGACGATTCATATGTGCTAATTTATTTATGGGATCAGAGTACGTACGGTACGTGTTAAATATATCATTCAAAAGGTCACAGCTGGAAAGAAATTTAATTTGAGGTAGTAGACCATTGCTAGCTAGCTGTGAATATATATATATATATATATATATATATATATATATATATATATATATATATATATATATATATATATGTGAGCTCGGGCCTATGCTCGATCGGTAATTGGACCGAATAAGGAATAAGGTTATTAATTCTAGGAAATGTTAGAGGTAGGTGAACAATTAATTAATTAATATATTTGATAAGAGTTGGAATGTTAAGATCGATCGTTTGAACGTACATAATTAGTTTGTGGAGACATGTGATTAAGGTCAAGGACTAATTTTACAATGATGATAGTACGTACGTACATGTGTAGATTCGATCTAGCCTAAGAAGCTAGCTAAGATTTTTATGTTTACATGCATGTTACCGGCCATTTATAGTTCCGTCTATCTATCTTCGCGAGTGTGACGTTATTCATTGTTGTCGTTCTTTTCACTCGATCATTTTATTGTTATTAGTAGTTTACTAACACAATATATATATATATATATTTTGCTTCATATTCATCACCAGCATCACACGTATTTTTATTATATATGTTTATTTCAGGTACTTTTAGAGGCGATATATAGTTGTACCGTAAACAACCTATTTGACTTGTACGTACCACCATGCATATATACTACCGAGCAAGCTAGCGGCGATGCTCTTAAATACACCCCTAATAAAACGTACGTCTAGCCAAATGGATCCTGACCCCTTAATTTGTTTATTTCCATCCACACTAGTAGATGACATTATTGACATGCCCCCCATGTATATGTATATGTGTAGATGAAGGTCAAAAGGAGGCAGCCTTGATTGATGTTCACATGATTCATGAGTATGCAGGAAAGAGCTAGCTAGCTAGCTAATGATTAATGTGTTTTAATTTCTTGCAAACATATATTCTCACACAATTATTTGTTTATTTATTCACTATACAGTACCCGGGTAGATCTTACCATTCGACATTCAATCATGCATTCAATAGTACGTACGTTTATATATAAAATCCAAAATATATATATGTGTGAAGCAAGCAAGCAAGCAATTAAATGCCATGGTAAAATTAACAAGTTAAATATACTAATATTAAAACGGACGGGCCACCTTAGTAAAACAAGTTAAAATGTACTAGCATATATATTAATGGTCCACCGAAGGTGACCTTTTTTTACAAATTTACTTAACAAAATATCATGTATCACGTACGGGCCGGGGTATGTATATGTATATCTTATCATATCTATCATATATATGGACCTCATCCGGCCTTGCCCCTACCAAATCCACATTTTCTTTCATCATTCTACCCAAACCTAATCACTAGAGAAATTAATATCACTAATTAAAAACAAAATATGATTGAATGCAAACTTGATTTTGCTAATCAAACCCGATTCGTTGTGTAAAATATTTTCATGTATTATGTAAAACATTTCACGGTCATTGTGTGTAAAATTATAACAATTGATCAAAGCTAAACACAATGGATAAACTGAGATGAGTAAACTGAAACAGAGATATGCTCTTGAAATGACTTGAGCAGTTTTCTTGATTGATTGATAAACTGAAAATACATCCAAATAAATAGCAACAAAAACGTGGACTAAGCTCCAACGTTTACATGACTTGAGCCTAAATAAAAGGAATAAAACTAAGGACCCACTAACCACTCTCTATGACTAATTCATTTTCTAATTTACTGGATAAAAACAAAACTTAAATAATAAAAGTAACATACTAAAAAGTCTCATGCAGCTCTCGTGTGATATCACGACCCAACAATTGGAAATGTTTTTCAACACTCCCTCTCATTTCCAGCTTGTTGCAATCCAATTCCTTTGCTAAACTCAGTAAGTTTTGGACCTGAGAACCCCTTTGTGAATAAGTCTGCAAGTTGCTCAATAGTACCCACTTGCTCCATCTTGATTTCACTCTTCAATACCATCTCTCTTATAAAATGATATTGCACTTCTATGTGCCTAGTTCGAGCTTGAAAAACCGGGTTCTCAGCAAGTTTAATAGCAGAACCATTATCACATCTTAGTTGCACTTGATAATCCATCTTTTGGTTAAGTTCTTTCAATAATCGAACAAGCCACGTACACTCTTGGGCCGCTTCAGTCGCCGCCCTATATTCTGCCTCCGTTGTCGATAACGACACGGTGGGTTGACGTTTGCTACACCAAGAAACCAGCCCCGACCCATACATGAATAAATACCCGGTTGTTGATCTTCTAGTGTCCAAATCACCGGCATAATCCGCATCACAATACCCGATCAGTTTAGGCTCGATCTCCCTCTTGAAAGTTACTCCAACATCCACTGTTCCCTTCACATACTTGAGTATTCGCCTAACCGCTACAAGATGCGGTTTTCGTGGATTTTGCATGTATCGACTCATTATCCCGACTGCAAACGAAATATCGGGTCGAGTTAATGTGAGGTAGATTAGGCTCCCCACTATCTTCCTATACACTGTTGGATCTGAAAGCTCCTTCCCTTCTTCAGACTTGATCTTGACATTAGGGTCAATTGGTGTAGTTGATGGCTTGCAATCATTCATTTCAAACTTGTAAAGAAGCTTACTAGCATACTTTGTTTGGTGTAGAATCACTTTGTCACCTGCATATTTAAGCTCCAGGCCTAAAAAATTAGTCAACCGGCCTAAATCTTTCATTTTGAACCGAATGCTTATATTTTCCTTGAGTTGGTAGATCTCCTCTTCATCGTCTCCGGTTATGATTAAATCATCCACGTAAACGAGAACTACAACAACCCGTTTGCCAATCTGCTTTACGAAAAGACTAGCATCGGAGTTAGTTAATTTAAAACCATTTTGCTCAAGGAACTCACCGATTTTACCGAACCAAGCCCGTGGCGATTGCTTTAGACCATAGATAGCTTTTCTTAATTTGCATACATAATCTGGATGATCCTTATTTTCAAAACCCAATGGTTGAGTCATATAGATGACATGATCAAGATCCCCGTACAAGAACGCGTTATTTACGTCCATTTGCCACAAGCGCCACCCTTTACTAATCGCCACCGCTAGTAACACCCTAATTGTAGTGAACCTTGCCACCGGACTAAACGTCTCTTCATAGTCCAAACCAAACTGCTGTGAAAAACCCCGTGCGACCAATCGAGCTTTGAATCTTACCGACCCATCCGTTCGGTCCTTCACTTTGTAAACCCACTTGCAAGAGACTGGCATTACATCTTTGGGTTTTGGGACTAGGTCCCATGTTTGATTGCTTAAAAGTGCAGACATCTCCTCTTTCATTGCATTCTGCCATTCCTTTTTGTCGAAAGCTTCTTCAAAACTTTCCGGCTCAATGAACCTATCTTCAACAACAGCAATATTAGCATTAACATATCTTGGGTTAGGCTTTCTTACCCTATGAGACTTTCTTGGACCAGATGCTTGTTCACTGACTTCTTCAACATTAGTGGCTGAACTTTGTTGGCTACTTTCTTCATTATGAATTTCATCAGCATCAACAGTGTCATCAAACTTCAATTGTACCTTTGCAACTTCAAGATCCTCCAAGAGTTTTTGAGAGTCAGGAAGTACTTGACTATCCATTGACCACCATGAAGTATTTTCGTCAAAAATGACGTTTCTTGACACGTATACTTTCCCGGTATCAGGCTCACAACAACGCCACCCTTTTCTTTCAGCGTCATAACCTACAAATATGCATCGAACAGCCCGCTTTTCCATCTTGTGACGAAGATGGCTCGGAACAAAAACATAACACACACAACCAAAAACCTTGAAATAACTTACAGTAGGTTTTGTTCTAGTAAGTTTTTCAAGGGGCGATATGTAATTTAGACCTTGAGACGGAACCCGATTAATGATGTACGCTGCTGTACGCATCGCCTCTGCCCAAAATCTTCCTGGTAAGTTTTTGTCGTGTATCAAGCTCCTTGTTACTTCACTTAGATGTCGATTCTTGCGCTCGGAAACTCCGTTTTGTTGAGGAGTGTTCGGGCACGTCAACTGTCGCCTAATCCGTTTCTGTTTCAAGTAACAGCTGAATTCATTTCCTAAGTACTCGCCTCCATTGTCCGACCTCAGGCACCGAACCTTTCTACCGGTTAGAACTTCTGCCTCCACTTCAAAGTCTTTGAACCTTGCGAACACCTCAGACTTTTCCTTCATGAAATACACCCAAACATAACGGGAAAAATCATCAATAAAAGTCACCATATATCTCATACCTTGAATTGAAGGCTGCTTTACGGGTCCAAACACATCAGAATGCACCAATTCAAGTGCCTCTTTAGCCTTGAAATCTGACTTCGAGTAAGGCAGTTGTGATGCCTTTCCAAACTGACAACCAGAACATACAATTTCTTTGTTTATGTGAACCTTTGGAAGACCATTTACTAGAGCCTTATCTGCCATTAAACCCAACTTATCATAACCCACATGGCCCAATCTTTGGTGCCATAAATCAGCACCATGATTTCCTTTTGTACGCTCAACAAACGCTGATTCCGCATTCAACACATAAACCGTTTCATTCTTGTGACCATGAAGAATCGGAACCGAGGGAGTCTCGAATTCTTTGTAAATCTTCACATCTTTGGGTCCAAAAACAACATAATGATCCGCCTCCGTGATTTGAGGAACCGACAACAAATTCTTTTTCATCCCTCCAACATGGTAAACATCGTTTAAGGTTAACCCGTTAGTGCGATCACCGGAAGGGAATACTACATCACCAATATGATCTATTGGATACTTGGAATTATCGGCTAGAACAACGACTCGACTACCACCATATTTGAGTAAATTACTCAGCTTTCCTTTGTCTCCAGTCATATGATTCGAACACCCCGAATCAACGATCCACTCATCCAATCTATTGCCTTTTCTTTCGGTTGTAGCAGTAAATGCGTACACCTCTTCAGTTTGAGCAACAAAGGCCTCTGCGTCCCAACCTTCTTCATTCTGTGTAGTAGCCACGTTACTCTCTTCCATTGGCGGTGACCTGCAATTCTTTGCCATATGGCCCCGACGTCCACAGTTGTAACAATTATGAGGGAATCGCCTCCCAAATGGTCGAGAAGGTCGACCATTACCCGTATCTTTCTTTTCAGTCTCTTTGTTGTTTCTTTCATGTTGTTCATGTGATTTATTTTTCTCACGGAGCCGACTAGACCCTTGACTTTGCCCTGCTCGAAACCGGCCCTTTCCTTTTCCCACAAAAAGAGCTTCTACCTCCGATTTTGATGATGAACCAGTAGACAAACTACCCATTTGTTTGGCTAATGCTTCTTGACTTGCCAGCAAATTCTCAAATTCACTTAAGGTCGGTTGTGTAGGCCAACCTTGTACTGCAGCCACGAAACTTCGAAACTCCGCCTTCAAACCATGAATGATAATACGTTTCATCCGTGGTTCACCGATCTTGCTTTGCGGGTCTAGTTCTCCGATCTCTCTGCACAATGTCTTCACCTTGTGAAAGTATTGTGGAATCGTCATCTCTTGTTGAGTTATCGACAACAATTCGTTTTCCAAAAGTTGCAACTTGGCATCATTCTTTTTGGAAAACAATTCTGCTAATACATCCCACGCTGCTTTTGGTGTGGTGAGATCTCTTACGTGTTCGAGTAACTCTTCTTCAATCGTTGTTTTGATAATGAACAACGCTTTTCCCGTCTTCACTCTCCACTTGTGTATAGCGCCGTTGGTATCAATCCTGGGTTCTCTTGTGTCGTCTCCAGCAACTACGTCCCATAGATCTTGACCGAGAAGGTAAGAGCTCATACATGTGCACCACGTGTTGTAGTTGTTGCTTCCTAACTTCTTAACACCACCGATTGCTTGAAACTCGGACATCTTCATCAACGGATTGGCTCTGATACCAATTGTAAAATTATAACAATTGATCAAAGCTAAACACAATGGATAAACTGAGATGAGTAAACTGAAACAGAGATATGCTCTTGAAATGACTTGAGCAGTTTTCTTGATTGATTGATAAACTGAAAATACATCCAAATAAATAGCAACAAAAACGTGGACTAAGCTCCAACGTTTACATGACTTGAGCCTAAATAAAAGGAATAAAACTAAGGACCCACTAACCACTCTCTATGACTAATTCATTTTCTAATTTACTGGATAAAAACAAAACTTAAATAATAAAAGTAACATACTAAAAAGTCTCATGCAGCTCTCGTGTGATATCACGACCCAACAATTGGAAATGTTTTTCAACATTGTGTATATGTATACACTATTTTGTTTTATGTTTCAGACCAGTTTATTCTATCTTTTAATTGTTTGTTTATGTATCAGATAAATATGTTTGTATTTTATCATTGTGTTTTATGTAATAGAATTACACAATGATGTTATTTCACTATTGTATTTTCTAAAACTCGTCATTTTAGAAAAAACACAATTGCAAGTAGAAAAGCACACCATGAGCTGGAATACGTAACTTTTAAAACATCACAATACTACACACATTTTAAAGAAAAAAGTCCCTCGTTTTTATATTGTACTTTGTTTTAATAAATATTATCGTATATAAAAGTTAATTATGAAGGTTTTTAAAAAAATAGCAAGATTGCATGTAACTTTTCCATACAATTTTATTACCACCAACCATTCATTGATTAAGAAATTAAATTTGATGATTAAGATCAATCCTTAGTAGTAAAACTGTAATCTTATTTAAGCAATATATTTGTGTTTTAATATTGATGAGTTTTACACATAGGTGTTAATTAGTCAATTTTATCCGGCAAAATTGTGTGTAAAAAATAGGAAATGAGATGGATGTGAAAAAAAAGGAAAAAAGTATCCAAAGCGAAAACAATGATATGTTTGTTTGAACTCATCCGCAGCCCGTGAATAAATTAACGTTCACTTCATAAAATGAAACATTCAATTTTCTGCAGATTCTCGAAAGATTTCTTACATTTTCATTTATTGCCATTTTTCTTGTTTTTATTTTTGTTTTTGTTTTTGTTTTTGTCTTTTCATAATAATGATCCATAAACAAACTATCCTGGCTCTATTTATTACCAATCTACGTTTGTGTATAACTTGAGAGACATGTTATTTTTAAAATTACCATGAAGAAATCAGGTAGGTACGAAAGAGAATGATAGCAAATGCTAGTTTTATAAACCTAAAGGGGTTAGAGCGGGAAACTATGAAGTTAAGAAGAAAGTTTTGACATCATATGAACTTTATAAAAGTCGAAATTTTAGAAAATGAGTGATAAGTTATGGTATTCTTCGGATATAAGGGGCTAAAAGTTGTAGGTGTAAAAGTGACAATGGAGCAAAGTTTGGGGGAGAAACCAGGGGCGTACCCACTTTGGTGGGGTGGGGGGCGCCCGCTCCCCCTACGAAATTTTTTTTTTTGTTTTTATATGTTAAATTCTCGATCGACCCCCATAAAATTTAACCCTCGACCCCCATACAGGCTTGAAAACTCAGTTTAATGCCCAGTTAGTAGCCTATATGAGACACATAATATTTAACAATGGATTGGGTTATATTATAGTTAGAAGATAGTAATATATATTTATTTATATTGTCATATATAGTCAATCATTATGGTATTATAACCTTAAGTGTTTCACCATTGCACAAAACCATCAATATAGTTGATGATTTGGATGGTCATGAGTACAAAATGGAAATATATAAATAAATTAACTACTTTTGCTAAGTAATCAAGTGAGAAGTGATGAATGGTGGAAAAAGTAGTTGTAGAACCAAGGTTCACAACATCACCATTTTTATACCATAACACAAGTTTTCCAACATAATATTGTTTGGAAACATGGTTTGGTTTCATTAACTTCTTATTTGTAGATTAGTGACTTAAAAAAGATGTATAATAGAGGCATATGAAGTTTAAAAAACAAAATAAAAGATTTATTTTATATAGTTTGAGAAAAACAATCCTAACTCGAACCTCAAAATGGTGATTCACCAAACTCTATTTACCTTGGTAAATACATGGTAAAGTTATAGAGGATGTTTCAAGTATTTAAGAATAAAAAACTCACAAGTTGTTATTGAAAATTTGTTGAAAAAAAGATGAAATTTGAGAGAGAGTTTGAAAGATGAAAATTTGTATAAATTCTTAAATAGATTGAGAGAGTTTGAAAGAGAGTTTAGATGATGAAAGTGATTAGAGAGATTTGGTTTGGTATTTATAGATAAAAATTAGGGTTAGACATTAAATAAGTTGGTTGAATGGAGGGAATGGAAATTTTTACTTTTAAATATAAGTGGAGGTAAAATGAAATTTTTTTAATTTTGACCCATCAAATTTATTTGTTGTCATTTTTTTAATTTAACCCGACCCGGTTCGACCCGAACCGGATTGAAAAAATATTATATATCGATACTTAAACGATTACTACCAAATTTCCGACCCCCATGAAAAAATTTCCTGGGTACGCCACTGGGAGAAACTAAAAAAGAAAAAGAAAGTTATATAGTGACGACATGTCATCACACTAGGCTTAAATGTTGTTGCGAAAACTTTGTGTCAACACCGACATTATGAATGGATAGTTTGTGTAACGTGTATAGATATAATTATATATATATTAAATTTGTAATTATAACAAAATATGGAATAAAAAACAGAATATGAAATTTAAAGGAATAACTTGATAGTATATGGGATTAGGGATGAAAGAAGCATTGTTTTGTCATTTAAAGCATCGGTCGAGGTAAGTTTTACATCTATTAACTCGTATCATTCTTCCGATCAAAAATCTTAAAACATCAGTATGAAATTTGAAAAAATCTTTAACACGGGATACATAATTATTATTATTTTATCGGCCGTAATGTGTAGACTAGTAGAGTAAACATTTGTGATAGATAACAATGTGCTAGCTTATGATTGTTTAATATAAGGTAGATAGTAAGAATATTGAAATTTGCTGTTAAAAAAAAAAAAGATAGTAACAATATTGAGATCATATTCATATCTACATATAAGTTACAGACTATATATATATACAAGTATGGATAATGAGAAATGACAGTAAAACTCCGAAAAATAGTTTATAATGAATGTTATCTAACAAATTCTGTGTGATTAGTCTCAATGCAAATCAAGGAGGTATCATGTCTGAAGATCGAGGAACCCCTAATGCTCGTAAGTTCAACTATGATTGATGGCAAAAGGTATTAAACAAAAAATTCTAACAAATTGCTGCTGATAACATAAAGACTCATAACTCAAATTTTATATTTCACTTTCTTTAAAACCACTTATACTTTTTTTAGAAGAATCATAAACACACATCCTACCAAAAATTCATACATTTTATTTTCATCTAAATATAAAACAATCTAAAGCTCCAAATCAGAGGCTGTTCTATTATTATTATTAAGTCTTCTTCTTTTACTATTAGTTGATCCAAGTCCTGAATCATCACTATTATTATTATTATTGTAACTCAAACATGCCGCCGCTTCAAGCACACAAATGGGACTTTGTGGTAATATACCGCTCATTATGCTCTTGATACACGCACCGTTCAACTCATTCACTAGTTCCACACATCTAAGAACCTTCTCCTGCAAAATCAATATCATAAAGACAAACTTTGATTAGTATTATTAACTCAGAATCATCATCAATCTCCAAGGCTACACAACATTGTTGAAGAAACAAAGTCATGTTAGCTATGAATGAAGATCTACAAAAACCCTTAGACACTACAGGATATCGTCAATTTTTAGGGGGGGGGGGGCTACATCTTTCCAAAAGCTAAAACATCACAACAGTCGGGACCAGGGGCGGGACCTTGGTTATGAATGTGTTTTCCTGATTCCTGAGCAACTTTTTGTGGTGAAAAACAACACAACATTAAGAGCCTAGACTTTGGTAGAAAAACTTGAATCAGTAATATACGCCCTGCCCTGCCCTGCCCTATCATCACGCTTATTGTATACGTGATTATTTACTAGCAACATAAATTGGTTTAAAGTTGCTTGCTTATTCTAAACTAGTTGTTGCACTGCAGTTTTAAACAAGCAGTCCCAATCATCATCAAAATTATATATAGCTCTGAATAAAAGGTTTGGCATCATCATGATAACATATCAAGCTAAACTACAAATAAGCATGCAAACCATACAAAAAAACTGAGCAATATATGATCATTACCTTTTGTACATGTTGAAATAGGACACACATTTTTGTTTTTCCAACCAAAGAAATTGCCACTGCTGCTGCAATCTCAGAAGGTCTAAACTCCAAGAAGTCAATCCCTGCATTGTCAAATTACCATTTACCCCTTTGTATCACTAACACTCATAGTAGACAAATGTAACTAAAATTTACCATTAATCAAGCATAATATGAGTTGGGATGCTTTCACTATCAAAGATCTTGATATGGGTTGATCACAATCAAGTTTCCTAATGAAGGCATCTATGAAAGAAAATGGAGTCACTGTTTGCATCCTCCATTTCAATGTGGTCAACACAAGAAGCTCCATTTTTTGAATGGTTTTTGCTTCAAATACAAATCTTGATTCACAAATCTGCAAATTCATTCATAATCTCAACATTAAAAAAATTACTTTAATACCTACATAAAAAGTCAACACTTTTATTGTGAAAACAAGATGTTGAACCTGTAAATCAAGAATGAGGGGTACTTCAGTCTCTTCCATTTTGGATGCAAGTGATAAACAAGCTACAGCTAGCAATTGCATCATCCAAGCTTTGTCTTTCTGTTCATTAAATTGCAATTATAGATTGAAAACATAATTAATGAACATTAAATTTATCTCAAAGAAGCAAAAAACAATAATTTTGAATTAAATACTTACAGGGAACTCATAGACATCAAGAAATCTGTCCATATAGTTGACAGATAAATATGCACACAAGGCTCCAAAATTGAAATGAGCTTGAACCTGGTCAAAGTCAAAAATAACCACAAAAAGCATTAGCACCTTCAAAATCTCCTAAGTTGAAAATAAAGCAATGAACTTTATACCAATTTCTCAAATATGGTTCAACCCCAAATCACTAACTCCTTACAAAAAACACTAAATTCATCAAAAATCAAGAAATGTGTGATCAATGATGTAGGTTAACAAACCTTTCTAATCCACTCAACTGCTTGTTGTCTTGCACCTAAATCCAGCTTCCCATTTCTTATTTTCACCAAATAATCAAACCCCACAAACTGTTGGCATTCTTTTTCAATCAATAAACCCAAACAAGCATCACTTTGCACAGGAAGATCACACTCTGTTTCAAGATTCTTAACAAAGCATTGATTTTTATGAAAGTTTGTATTAATGCCATAACCCCATAACCCATCATTATCCACAATGCCGTGATCATCATCATTACCATCATAACATATACTATCACTCTCTTCTGAACATAATAAACTTGATAGCAAACTATCAGCCATTAACAAGATCACACAACCAATTACACTGAATCACTTCAGCAATTGAATTAAAAGATTGATCTGATTGAAGATTAGAAATGGATCGAGCTCGATTTGCGGTGTGTTTTTAGTATCAAGAAAAGAAAATTGATTTAAAGAGCAAAGAATGCGGCGTATGTAGTGTGGGGGTGAAGGAGAAATGGGAGTTTTGGTTTTAGCCTAGGGCATATAAAGAGAGATTGATAGTGATGAATGAATGCTAGTGTGTATATATATGCACATACATTGCATACGTACATTTCTATTTCTATACACATCAAACTTATATTAAACATATTCAATTTTACATCAATACATACTATTATATGTCAAGTGATTAAAAAATTACTTTTCAATGTATCAAACTTTCATTTTCTTTTTCTCTTTTTCTTCTCTCTCATAATTTATAACTTGCATTTAATAACACGAGTGATATGCTTTTACTTTTTATGATGTGTGATGAACTATAATAACTTACATCTGTAAAATCTATTGGTTACGACACATAAAAAAGAATTTTAAAGTAACTCAAGATAATATTAATGACCATGTATAGATTGTCTTAACAATTTGAAGTCATTATCACTTGTAACTTGTAGTTCTTTGTAGCTTTAATTATAATTAATCACAAAAGTATTATATATATGATGTTTTTTAACGGTAAACTAAATCTACTATTACATTACACATTATATATTATATATATGATGTTATTTACAGTTAAATCCTATATAATCATTCAGATGAGTTGTATTATGTGACCACGAACAATTGTAACCGATAGATAATCATCATAGCACAAACTTCTATGAAATTCACTCTATGACAATGTTTAAAAGATCCCTCAACAAGTAGTACTGGATGAAATAACACTAGAATACTCGATTATGAATATGCAATAAACAACATTATGCCTCGTATGGTTGATTAGAAACAAAAATACATGTTACCCGCTAAAGTGGTCCTTGAAAATGCATGATACCCATAAATGAGAAATTAAACACATCAAAAAGCATATAAACCTTAACCTTAGTTCACAAGCAAGTTTTCGTGAATTTTACATTAAAATGTAGAAAAACACTAAACAACACTATATATTTAAGTTTATATTAAGTACTATATAGTCTTATAGATGATTAAAGAAAAATTTCACTTTTATATCTTAAATCAAATAAAAATATAAAATATTTAACGTGTATCACTTCACCTAAGCGGCTAAGGCTTTGTGGTATATCCTCACACCCTTCACACCTCGTAACACCATGCCAAGGGGGCGTGAAAGAGAGTTAAAACATGGCTTATTTTTTTATTATCTTCTTTTAGTTTTTTTTATTTTATTATGAATTTTTAAGTTTTTAATGAAATGGTAATTTAATTTATGTATTGAATTTATTAATGTTTAATTAAATAAATTGGTTATGTGGAGTGAAAGTGGGTGAAGGGACAAAACCATTTCCACCCTTGAAGTGAAGTGAAAGGGGAACACGTAGGATGATGTGGAGCTTATGTGACGCATTTATAGAATGAAAGGGAGTGAGAGTACATACTCTAGCCTGACATGCATTCCAAAGCCAAATAAGAGAATTCAAGGTTACGAACCCTTTGCTATCATGATGACGTGGTACACGTAAGCTATAGATATCTAATGTATTAACGAACTTAAGGTGCCCAGAGCGTACCATAGGGATGCGCGGGGCTAGCGGTGGCAGGTGGAAAAACAACTATAGAACTCGGAGTTGAACCAGCAATGGTGGAGATTGTGAAGGTTGGTGGCGGGTTGGAAAAAAGGGTTGCGCTCTGGCCACCTAGGATTGTTGGTGGGTTGATGAAATGAAGGCTTCGCTTCGGCCACCCTTATAATCTTAGACATGTGATTTTAATGTTTTTTCGGTGGTAATAAGCTAGGTTTGACAACTGCAGTTTTGATGTACCTTTTAATAAAAGTAGGTTAGTTTATTAAGAATTTTAAACATACAATATGATCTAGATTTTAGATTAGATTGTTTAGTTATATAAGTAAGAGGGTTTATTGTATATACATGTATAACTAGTGATGGATCCTGAACGTTTTGTAGATGAGACGGATAATCATATGACTCATATGTTGTATTTTACACGGGGTCGAAGTCAATATATGTGTGTGTGTGTGTGTGTATAAATTTAAGGTACGGGGTAAAAATCAACACTTCTGTTGAAAAAACAGACGAATGCGGACGCTCACCCTACCTCGTTAGTATGCGCCCTTGTGTATGACCAACCTTCTAAAAGTATATAAGCTTATGTGATGATAATGTAAGATAAATTTGTAATATATCAACTATAAATAAAAACTGTTTGGTTGTTTTTTATTTCATCGATAAGCTAAAGATTTTTTTGATGCACCTAGTGACTAGAGAATAGAAAGGAAAAGTCGTGTCCTTTTGCTTTTCGCTACTTTCTAGAGCATCCGATTTATATTGACCAAATTAGGGTTGTAACATACAGATTTAACCTTTTTAGATATGTAACAAGTTTTTTTACATTTTTTGTTATATTATTAGAACATCTTTAAGTTATAGCTACGTAAAATATATAGTTATGAAAATATATAAATAAAATAAATAAATAATTAAAGAGGTGGAGCCGGATCGAACTCGAGCTTGAAAACTTTTTAAGCTTTCAATAAAATGAGTCAATTTTGAGCTTTCATCAAAATGAGTTAATCCGGAGCTTTCATCAAAATGAGTCAATCCGGAGCTTTCATAAAATGGGTGATTTCTTTTAAACCCCCACCAGGCCACCAACTAAAACCGAATACGTACCATGTTGGTTTGTAAAACATTCTTAAATAGTTAAACACTTGAATGACATGTTTGTTATTTTCAAATGTTTGTTATTGGTATAATTATTTTATGTGTATCTTATTTATGACTAACCCCTTTAAGAGTGAAGATTTTAGCTGTTAGATATTACGGGCGGGTAAGAGGTTTTTTAAAAAATTCACAAATTCAATAAGCTAAAAGATATAAGAGTACATATTGATATATATTTTTATCATATGAACAAAAAAATTGATGGCATGAATTAAAACTAAAAGTATTAACTTTGAACTTTCCAAGTGAAAAATTGGCTTTGTGGCAAAAGATTAAAGAATATCTGGTACGATTAGTGTTATCAATATATGTACTTATTCTTCTTGTGGTCAAGCAAATCCAAAACAAAATCCAAGTTAATAAAAAGCAAGAAACAGCATCATCAAAAGCCAATGAGAAACACTTTAATCGGGTTTTAAAATTACTTTAGAAATGAGAATATTTTGAATCCAAATAAATAATATTAGCATCTTAAAATCAAAATAGCAAGTCATGGTATGTTTAAAAAAGTTCAGTTGAATGTTGTAAAAAATACATCTATTTTAATTAATTAAACTTTAGTTAAGTTAAGATGGAACTTAACTTAAACATAAACTACATATGCAACACACATGCACATGCATATGTATGACTGACTATGTGTGTAAACATAAATATATAAAGTGAAAAGGTTGGTCAAAACTAAAAAGAGTGCTTTATGTAAGAGTAAGAATATTTAGTGTTAGATCTACTTGCAAACTGTCATTCAAAAACCACTATCCTTATTTTAATTGTTTTCTCCATCCCAATGTTCGGTTTGCCATATGCATATATATATAAACTACAAATCACAATAGAAAAAGATTAAAACTAATTAATACACATCATGTTTGTGGTTAATCAAAAAGCTAGAATTCAGAGTTTGACTACTTTTCTTGCATGTATGTCGGTTATGAAGTAATAAGTAATAGTAATCGGGTTTGTAAGAAATTGCAATGACTTCAAAAACTAAAGAGCAAATAATTTAGCAACCAATTCAAGTGTTAATCACGATTGAGGAATTCAGTTTATCTCGAACAGTAAACCGGACAAGACTGATACATTAGAAGAAAATCGTCTCACTAACCAACCCAATGAAATAATCTATCGACGTGAGAGAACTGATCAATTCCATCAGAGTATTTGAACACCTGATGACACTTTGCATCCCTCCCAAAGACAAAACTCCATCAGAGTACTTGAACTTCTATTGCATTAACATGCATCAATGATCCGTTATTCCAAAAGAGGTAAGTTAGTCTTTTCAATATCAACTAATGAAGGTATTTCGTATTTCTGTTCACTTCTAAGCCCTAAAGTTCAATTTCCTTAAATTGTTGAAGCTATTGTCACTCCCATCCTTAGTGGGAAGACTAGAAGCTGCAAGGACAAGAGTGACAACGACTTCAACAATTTGGGACATTGGAAATTAGGGCTTGGAAGTGAACAAAAAGACTAAAATACCCTTGTCAGCTGGTAGAAAATGACTAACTTACCCTTCCAGAATAACGGATCATGGATGTTCGTTAATGCAAAGGATACATTAATTGTGCATGGAAATAGAAGTTTATGTACTTTAATGGAGTTTTTCCATAGGGAGGGATTCAAAGTGTCATCGGGTTTTTAGCTCAAAAACTCCCTTGTCACTTAACTGGACTAAAATCACAGCGATTGAAAAAGTGAAATCGAAACAACTGGATTAAAATCGTTATATTGTCCAAGCCTAAGGACTAAAACTGAAATTTACTCTTTAACATGTAAAGGAACTTTAGTTTAGTTTGAAAAAAAAAATTGTTGGGAGACTTTTGTAAGTATGTTGGTTTTTATGTACAAAATATTATTAGACTTTTATGAGAAAAACATAAAATATAATGTTTTTTTATGGTTCTTGCCATCTGCATTTGTGTGTTGGTGTCTACTTCCCTAGGTGGTTGTGTATTTTAATAATATCGTATACAAGTATTATATATCGTCTAAAATAAAAAAAAAGAAAAAAAGAAAAGAAAAGAAAAGCGGAAATTAAAAGTATATGTAAACTCGATCTCAAAGTTATATCAAATGTTGTATGTATGTATTAATTTATTTATTATACAAATACAAAATTATTTCAAGTGAAATTACATATAAACATCCCAAAAATGGGTACGATATTACTCTTTGTCGTCCACCATGCATCAATATGGAATCTAAAGCAAACACAATTAATTGACTACTATTTTATTCTTCTACATATTAATCCATACCAATTATTTAATATGGATGTTTAAAATAATTAACCAAACTTACGATTAACATTATTTTATCTCTTATCTTTCATGTGGCATATGAAAATTGTGGATCTATTTCATACACTTTGTTATTTATATTAATTAATCGTCCTCTTAATTTTATCTTTACTAGCATTAATTTTCAACATGTATATTATGGCCGGTAAACACCATTAAATCTTTACACGATACACAAATGTATATTAATCATTTAACTTTTTTTTTTTTTTTTCTCACTTGGGTGTAATTGATCACGCTCATGAATAATTCTCTATACCGGCCACAAATATTTAAAAAGGGAAAAATAGAAGCAATTAAGTTAGTTGACAATTATTCTATGATTAAGTTGATTATTATTTTATTGTTGGTGGGAAGCCCGTTTTTCCTCGTCTTATGCTATGTCTTGATCTCAGGTTACAAAATATAAAATGTATGTCATATATATATATATATATATATTGGTTGTACTTTAAGAATTATATATGTATATATATGGCCACACCATATATAAATAAAGTTATATAAACATAAAGTAGGTTCGAGAAAAATATTAAGACTATAACAAATTTAATTACCTATTAATTTCTTTACGGATAGCTAGGTAAAGGTTATTAATTACTTTTGATTAGATTCTTGATTGAAAAAGACACTAGCTAGCTTATATATATATATAGTGAAGTTACAATGAGCTAGCTAATCTGAGCTCGATATATATATTGGCTTATGATATATTTATATTTATAGATTGGTACACAATACTATTTATTATATATGTAAAAGATTATTATATAGCTAGGCTCATCTATGCTCGTGGATCGATCTAGTTAAACTTGGAGCGAAGCTCATGTTTTATGTTGTTATTTAAATGAGCTACAATTTAGGCTCGATCGAGCTCATTTAAACTCAAACACTTTTAAGTTGTTAATTAGGAAGTTAGTCTCGTGTAGTTCATGATCAGCGTAAATCTTTTACACCTATGTATTTTCGCTTTATGAACAATGTTACATCTGATCATAATTTAATCTATTTTTTTTTATTAATAAGCATATAGCTAGTTAAAACGCCATATAACAAGTCATGGATTAGAAAACATATATATAAATGGTTATCGGAATGTGAGGATATAGCTAGCATATATATAATGATATTAGTTTAACCAAGTCTTAGTTTGTCATACACTCATTAATTCTTCATTCATGTTTGAATGAATAATGACAAATCATCGATCATACTTGCATATGTTTTTGTCACAAAATCCTGAGCTAGTTATCCAACAAAAAAGGTTTATGGCCGGCTAGAATTAATGTAAAACGACTTTTAGGTTTTGCTTTTTGATTGAGTCACTTGGATTATCTTTTTGGCAAGAAATCACGTAGCACAATGGATCCTATGCGTATTAGTCGGCCATAGCAAAACTAATCAAACTCTTACGTAAAAATAAAAAACTGTGTTAAGTTTATTGGATTCATGTATCCTTAACGCAAAACTCGTCTAAGTGCTTTTGATCATGTCATTAAACTCCTAATTAGTAGGACCGAAAGGCTTTCATGAATGCTACTTGAGGGTTGTTCAGAAAGTTGAGAAAAAGATGTTTTTTATCAACCCGTTTAAGAAATAACCTTCTTTGTATGTTTTTTGTCAACCCTCATACAAATTACTCCTATTAGCATAAAGCATCAACTTGAGCATGGCTCATTTAATAAACGGGTAGATGGGTCACACATTTAGACTTGTGTCCACTTGGGCTTAGCCCAAACATAATTATCTTCATCTCGTTACATATGTGTTTCATTCTAAATAGGGGTGTTCAAAATCCCGAACCTAATTAAGCTTATAGAGTCGGGTTAATAGAGTCAGAAAATGTTAGTAGGGTTATTCGGGTTAACCCGACTAACCCGAATCGTTATTAGGGTCGGTTTTCGGGTTAATTTAAAAAAATCTTATTCTGGTCGGTTAACCCAAATAAAAATAGCAGAAGAAGTTTTACAATACAATGTTACAATTATAACATTATTATATTGGTTCCTTTAATTACTTTGTTAAGATAACTCTGAGTAATACAAGGATATCAAACCATTTAATATAATAAATCAAGTTTTTTGGGCTTCATTTTTTTAAGATAAAAAATTCTTTCTATAAAATGGAAGTTTGAGAAGACAAAGTTGAGTGAAAGTTGTATGAGCAAAAAATTTATGATTAAGTTCATAATAAAAAAATAGTTATAATTAAATCCTTTTAAGTATTAAATATTTAAAAATTCATAATGTTATAACTTTTTTAAATAGTATTAGATCTAGAGGGTAGGGTTCAAATGAGAACTCATTTTAAGTTGAGAACTAGAAAACTACTAAAAATACAAAGGGGTGGAATTTTAAAGAGGAAGGGTAAAATTGGAACTTTAAATATATAAATCTTTAAACATTTCTATCTTTTGCATACGTTAATATTATTTTAAAAAAATTGCACCATTAGATCAAGAATTTCATTATCTTTCATTTGAGTATAAATAACGTCATAAAAAATATTTTTTTTCTCGTTTTTTTAAATTTCATACTACATATATGTAGTATTGCGATATTGTATTTGATTATATTTTTCTTTAAACGTTACTAACTTTTTCATACACTATTTACATTAAATAATTTTAAAAATCACATTTTGGTTTTTTTGATACTACATATATGTAGTATCAATGTACTTGATGCATTTATTAAGTGGCCAAATGACTCAAGAGTCTAATAATTATTTAAAGTGTACATATGATATCAAATAACCAATAACAAAGTTCGTAAAATTTCATATTAAAAAACTTATGGCAAATGGAAACAAAACAAATACTTATACTATGTCTAAACATAAAGATAATAATAAACTAATAAACCAATGACAAAAATATCATAAAAAGGTAAAAAAAAACAAATACTTATACTATGTCTAAACATAAAGATAATAATAAACTAATAAACCAATGACAAAAATATCATAAAAAGGTAAAAAAAAAACTTGAAATTCAAACTATAAGATAGCAATGCATCAATATTGCATATACTGCATATATGTAGTACTTTGATACTACATATATGTAGTATTCGATACTGCATATATGCAATACTATAAAATTTAAAAGGGGATAGTGAATATGGTGATGTTATGCACCTAAGTTACACGTAAAACCATTAAAATTACGTAGCTTTGATAAATTAACTAAAAAATTTTTATTAGAAAACTTAACTCATTGATCTTTATTCAATGTTAATGGACGACTCAGTCTTCTCCTCTTAGATCATAATTTTTCTCTTTCTCATTTACTCAATAATCGTCATTCATTTTAGTAAAATATTATCTGTCCTTTAAAAATTGATTGTAACTCAATTTGGCTTCTCAATTTCAAATAACAGATTAATATAACATGACTATTATGATATGCGCATGCTGCACATATCCATACCATATCACATAACGTGAACCAAGTTATTGCTAGCAATGTCAATACGATCATATGAGAAAATCCAAAATTGGAATTGAGGCATGATGATGTTGTTTTTTTGTTATAACGTCATCGAAATCAATGCCCTTGAACTTTTGATATTTTATCAAAGTATGTAGTTTTGATGGTTTCTTGGGTAATTTAGGTTCATAACAACACCGTATTCATTTCCCCAATTTAAAAACATATGGTATCGTATATTACATATATGTAGTACTGAAAGTAAAAAAAACGAGAAATTTTTATTTTTTTATAACGTTATTTATACTCAAATGAAAGATAATGAAATTCTTGATCTAATGATGCAAAAAAAATTTAAAAAACTTAACGTATGCAAAAGATAGAAATGTTTAAAGATTTACATATTTAAAGTTCCAATTTTACCCCTCCACTTTAAAATTCCATCCCTTGTCTTTTGGGAGTTCTCTAGTTCTCAACTTAATATGGAGTTCTCATTTGATCCCTCCCCTAGATCTAGATTGGGTATAAAACTAAAAATTAGGACTTTATTCATGAGTTACAAACCACAAGATTAGTCAATGAAGCTCCTACAAGTCTGATGATACACAAAAGGGCCTGACGATACATAAATACAAATTCAGATAAGCATTAATCTTGACAAGTTCTAGAGACCAATAAATCTTGCCTAATTTTGTAGATCGATTGAATAAATCAATAGTTGTTGCCACTTATAATCAAAACTTAAGGTATACATGTATATATGACACATACCCAAATAGGGATTAAGGTGTCGAACTCAACAATCTACTTTGATAAGCTGAGGGAAATACATTCAAACGGGTCTTTATCGACCACTTTTCTAGAACTTTTAACTTTTTAGTTTTTAGATAAAAAATGATTTTAAATACAGGATACACGTACATGTTCATATCCCATAATACATGTACAAATGAACAAAAATTAAGTTAAAGAAAACAAGACACAAGCTAAGAGCATAGAGAAGATGATATGCACAAATCAACCGTTGATCGATCATGTCCTTTATGACAACTAAGGGAGTCGAAACTCTAAGTTCTAGTCAACAATAGCTATAAACATCTTTGAGTATTCAAGACACCTTAACTTTAATGATAAAAGAATACCTGATTGCATGTCTGGAAATAATACTATAAAACATACCAAAAACATATGCAACACGATCTAACTTGAGCACGGTGTGTGCTCTCCAAAAACATTTAGTTCTTACACACCACAACTGGTATATGATGTACAATGCATATTCATATCTACGTGTATGTCTTTACGGAAAGTATAATCAAAGCAATCAAATACCTTATTTAGTTAGAGTACTTTTAGAAAACAACTCTTACAATTTAAATTAAAACGAGTCGAACTTACAAACTTCCATTTAAAATATGACGAGTTTCACGTTTTAAGGGGTTGTTTGGTTCGCCTCTTAATGATTCAGTTCAGTATTTAATCATTCAGCAGTCAACATTCAGAGCGTTTGTTTCATAAAAAAAACGCATCCAAATGGTTTAGTTAAATACTGAATGAAACTCAATGAAACATATATTAATGTCATTTTGCTTTTTAATAATTTAAATCTCAATGATTTAGATTTTGCAAAAAGCGATGCTACGTTGCAAATTTTGTTTTGACAGCTAAACTGAGCCTATTAACAAACAAAGCCCTGCTACTTCTTCCATAGTTAAAACAATCGCGAAAGATAAAACGCAGCAGCAGTGTGTGTGTGTTTGTGTTTGAGAGAGAAAAATGGCGAGTGAGCAATCAGGATTGAAAGAGTTTTGGAGTGATAGATTGAGGATCTTGGGTAGTTATCACCCTTACATCCGCCGTGACACTCCTCTTCCTTCATGGTCTCCTGCCGATGTTCAACAATTCATCGCCTCCGATCCTGTTCACGGACCAATCGTACGATCAATCTGTTTCAACAATTCATCTCTTATCTTAATTCATTCATTCATCTGTTTATGTTATCTCGCTGCTTCCTAATAATATCAAACCCTAGCTACCTACCTTTCTTTTTAGATCCGTAAGGTTTTGTGTTTGGAAATTTGGATTTTAAACTATCACTTGTTGATTCATAATCTCACACTAACAATTCAACCAACACCACTTCAAAATTTCATTTTTCTTAGCAATTACTAATCAAATAGTTAGATTGGATTATTGTCATCCAATTTTCCATCCATATAAGTTTAGGGGTAAATGATTTTTGAAGACATTAGATGGTGTAGTTTATCTTATGCTTTTTGTACGTATTCAAAGCATGATTAATGATAATATATGTGATTAATGTTTTTTCGCTGTGACTACTTCTAGCATGATTAATGATAATATCTGTGAAATGGTTTTTCATTTACAGCTGAAGAAGACTCGTGATGCTGTGAAGTTTCTAGCTGTTGGAGGCATAGTTGGTGCTGTGTCAACAGCTGCCTTTGCGTGGAAGTATTCAAAAAGTCCCCATGGTAAGCACAACAATTTGCATTTGGTTTTCGTCTTTTGGTTTTTAATGCATATATCATATTGTTTATTCTGCTCTAAATTGTTAGTGCCTAGAAATTTCCAGCTTTACAATCTGATTAAATAAAATCTGCTTAAGTTTGATGCTTAGAAGTTTTCTGTTGAAAGTGAATATCAAGCTCAATAACATGATCTTAAAGATGTATTTCCACAATCTCAACTATGGTATTTAGCTACAGAAATTACATTTAGATTGGACAGGGGATTAAATGGATGGGCGTGAGCGGGTTGACCCGAAATCTTTTTTCTTGTTTATTGTTCTTATAAATAGTTGATCAGTCAAAAATGAAACAAAAATCATATCATTTTGATGATCATTTATTTCTCTGAATAAGATTATGATTTGGGAAATTTTAGCATTAACCACACATTTATGATTTATCCAATCCATTTAGACTTATTTGACCTGTTTACTTGGGTCCCATTTCTGATTGAATTTTGGTCCTTGAAAGCAAGGTGAATTTGGAAAAGATTTAGAAATTGATAATTAATTTAGTTAGTGTGTGATTTGCAGGTGCTGCACTTTCATTAGGTGCAGGAGCAGTGTTTGGGATGAGTTTCGGTCAAGAAATTGCAAATCATTCACTTCAACTTTACAAGTTAGACACCATGGCTGCTCAGGTCAAGTTCATGGAATGGTGGCAGAAAAAGACTCAAGGACAGTCTTAAAAAAAGTCTATTGTTTTGTTAAAGTTGAAGCATGAACTTGGTTTATGTGTCTGAAATAAGGTGAATGTAGTTTGCATGTTTTGAAACTGCAAGATTTGGTTTTTTAATCCCAGATTTGACATTTCTTGTTTCTCGAATCAAAACTAGTGGTTTTTGACACATTATTATGTTTAAACTAACCTTCATTTGCTAGCATATATAGTATAAGAAATTAAATCTTTGATGGTAGTTAATGTTCATCATCCATTTGTATGTTTGGTGGAGACAATCTCTTTGTTTAAGATAACATAAATCTATCATGACGTGTGAGAGAGAGGTTTGTATATAATGGGAGCTAATGTATATATATGTGTAAGCTCAATATGCGATACACAAGTCATAGGCTTTGGTTGGTTGTACTCCAAAAGGATTGAAATTAATCACACTCTACTACTTTGATACCTATCTATCTATCTATCTATCTTCAAGATATATGTTACTATGGGAAAAATAAGTTTAATCGTACCGTAGATATTTAAAAGTTGAAAACTACTCCAATGTTTACTACTTTAATCTAACAATCAACAAGTCCAAAACATTAACATTAACGAAATGTGTTTTTGTGACAGGGCCCGCTCCGTGTTAAAAGAATGAAAATAAAGAAGGTTCATATCTTTATCTTAGTGAAACAAATGATTTGAAAATGATTCCTAATTAGCAACCAAAATATTATATGGTTTTGTAATTAATAGTCAGTATCAAATCATATAAACCCAACAAACAAATAGTATAGTATAGTATAGTATAACATAGGGTTTAAAGAAACGATGATGATGATGATGCAGAAAGAAGGAGGAGCGTCAATTAGCGAACAAGACGTTTCCCTTATCTTGCAAAGGTAAGAAATGTTAAATGATTTTTTGGAAAATTGATGAATGATTTTGTTTTGTGAAATTGAAGGTACTCGGCAAGAGCTATTGTAAGTTTACTTGATGAAGTGGGTGAAATTGAAGATGTGAAGATAGATTGGAATGCATTGATAAAGCATACCAAAAGTGGCATAACAAACCCTAGGGAATATCAAATGTTGTGGCGCCATCTTGCCTATTCTCACCCCTTACTTGACAACTTGCCTCACCACCACCCTCTTGTAACTGTCATCTCTTTCTTTCTTTCTTTTTTACTACAATTTGCTTTTTCTAAATTTCAACATCAACTGCTGTTATAAATTTATCAAATGTTTTTTAAAAATATCAGGATGATGATGATAGTGATTTAGAATGTGAACTTGAAGCTTTCCCAACTGTTAGCAGTGAGGCTTCAGCAGAGGCTGCAGCTTGCGTGAAGGTACAGCTTGCAATTCTGTCATTTTAACTCTGGAACTTTGACTTGCCATGTGTTACTTATAATTTTAAATGCTCAAACATCAGTACGGGTTATTTTATCTCTTAAGAGCTCAAACATCTACAAGAATTAAAGTGCCATTGCTTCAAAAACCTTTCTAAAAGAATTTATTTCAAAGGTTTATGATTTTGGAACAAAAAAGATGTTCTTGAATCATCCCAACTCAGCCCATACCAAATAGTAATAGTTTTGTACCCATTACCCAACCTCGCTGACCAGTAACAACAAACACCGTATCAATTTTCTAGATACGAATTTGTTATCACTTAATAGTAAGAAAACATGCTTACTTTTTCCAATGAACCTTGTTAGGATTGCTGAAATGTTTTTAAGTCCACTTAGAGGTGGCAATTTTGAACCCACTACCCAACCCGCGTGACCTGCCAAATGTGTTCATTTTTCAGGTACTCATGGCTTCTACTTCACCAAGTGACTCATGTATAGAAAGAGGCTTGGTCATCGAGGCACCATTGACTATAAATATTCCTAGAACCAAATCAAAACATTCATTGGAAAATCCACAAGTTGCCACTTCAGCGGGCACGTTCAATATTACAGTTCCAGTTTTTGTTCCAACACAGATGCTCCCAACAGTTCCTTCTGCTGAAGGATTGGATAATTCAAACGGATGTAGAAACGCTAACATACCACCTAGAAGAAAACGAAAACCATGGTCTGCAGCAGAAGACAGTGAGCTGTTTGCTGCTGTGGAGAGATATGGCGAAGGAAATTGGACCCACATTGTAAAATCTGATTTCAAGGGTGACAGAACTGCCTCACAGCTTTCTCAGGTTTTTTAATCTAAGCAGTAGTCTGACTTATCATTATTTAATCCATGTATTTATCTTGGAGGTGTCAAAATGAAAAGGAAGTGTATCTGGTCGAAATGGGCTTCTTTTATCATGGGTTGGATTGGCACAACTTACATTCTTTTGTCCATACGTTATGAATAACATTCTCAAAACAAAAAAAAAATAATTAAAACGATTTAGGAGGGCTCGAGTATTTAAGCATAAGAGTAGACATTGGGAACCTGCTTGGGTCGTTTTAATAAAATGCAACCCAGTTCGACCAGTTCGTAAACAAATGGGTCGAACTGGCGGCCTCTAGTTTACTCCCTTTTTGTGGCATGCATGCATAAAGAAAGTGTGTAAATGAGACTTTGGACATCTGACCTCATAATCAATTATGTTTTAAATATTTGACAGGTGCTCAAATAAGCTTAACTATACAAATTAGCACATCATCCTTGCTACTTATTTCGAGTTATCAAATTGTATTTTCATTTATATATTGGTCATGTATCATTTATAGATTTTGTGATTTCCATTATGCTTGTTAACTAGTAAGTTATCATCTTATTGAAACCCTAGGCCAGGTTATCCTGTTTTCTTGTACCCCTTTCGTCTCATGATAACTGTAAAGATTGACTACATGCATACTTCGAAAAAGCTTTGACGATTTATCAAAGATCTCTTTTCATTTTCAATACGAGATAGTAATGTTATATTGTGAACACAACAAACAATACCAATTTTTCATAATGATAAATGTTATTTTGCAATGTTTCATGAAATGATTTGAGAATAATGGATCATCTGTTGTTATCCAATTTGGTAAGGACGTCTGGGTTTTCCCATGTTTCCCGGGTTTGAATCCCGGCAACGGATTACTCCTTACCTAATTTACTCATTTGTACTTGTCATTTAGTACATCTTAACATTATGTTTTTATGAATTTATACCACATTTTCTACTGATATTTGCAGAGGTGGAATATTATTAAGAAACGTCAAAATCAACCCGTTCTGAAAACAGGCTCACAACTTTCAGAGATACAATTAGCAGCTCGACAGGCCATTAACATGGCTCTTGATAAGCCCGGAGTCGATTTCCTGAAGCCAGCTTCTTCTCTTGGTACAAATCTCTCTCATACCTAACCAGGGTTGGCAAAATGGGCTGGTTGAGTAATGGGTCAAACTGAGTTCGGGTGAAACTGTGTAATTTTTTAACTATGCCCATTTGAGCTGCAAACTCTCATGCATTCTCAATTTTCTCTTTATAAATAGCAAATGTGTTAATATGTTCCCTAACTGCCTTTCAGTAATAGTTTCAAACTTATTTTTGAAGGCCAAACTTCACAAACTGAAACAGACTTTACACTTTTTCTCGGTTTTAGCAGCCTAGTTTAAATTTCTCGCAAAATAGAAATCAGCCTATTGCTTATTATTTACTACCAATTTTAGCAATCATTCTCATTTTACTGCTTGCATTCGTAAAATTGTTGATGTGAAACTCTTTGATGCCATGTTAGCTGTCACGTCATATCCAAGAAGTGTGTTAAGTGAAATATATTTATGTGGTTGAACATGTGATCTTATTTTTTTAAAAATATGCTTTAAATAATCATTAAATTTGAAATTAGATGTCACATCACAATAAATTTTCAAATAAGATGCCACCTAAACAGTTTTCAAAAAATTGTCAAAAAATTGACTTGCTACCGCAGGTTACTCGTTACTTGTTACTGTTTTTGAAAAATAATATTTTCAAGTTTTTTTTTTTTGTATTTTACCCCTAATTTAAAGTTGGTTGCAAAAGTTGGAGGAACATAAAGCTGGTTTCTATTTCAAGTGGTTTCCCTTGAGGTTTTTTGCATGTGAAAACATTTTGGATGATTTTCAACAGTTGACCTGGGTCCTTTTTTAGTTAATCTTGTAGCTCAGTTCATTTGACATGTAGCACAAAAAAAACATAGCCCAAAGTGACTTGTTTTCTATGTGAACAGGCAGGACATGTTCTAGAAATATCTCGATTCAACCAACCATGGCTGAGCCACCGTCCACCACACCCGCGCAAAATTATGATTCTGCCCCTGTAGGACAGAAAACACAGTTTCCAAGACCTCAACCGTTCCCAAACCGACCACTTGCATCTGGGTCAGATGCTGTAAAAGCAGCTGCAGTTGCTGCTGGTGCTCGGATTGCTACCCCATCAGCTGCTGCAGCAATACTAAAGCAACAACAGAGTGCAATCCTTATTAAAACAACTAGACCACCGCCTGCAATAGGGGCCCACATGGGTCCAGACTATTTGCGTGCACCCTGTTCAAGACTCTCACCGAAAACCCCACTGTCTAACTTGAGCCATGCACATGCAAAAGTGGCACCAGCGGTTCAGTTGAATCAGCCGAGTACAGGCCAAGATATGAATGTGTCATCTGAGGTTAAACCTTCCTTCTCAGCCAACTCCCCTGAGCCCGAGCCTGTTCAAGATAAATAAGTGGCAGTTTCCAGCAATCTGGTTGCCAAAGCATAAAGATACTAATATACCAAATATGAGTCTTGAAGCAGAGAGACAATGATTACCTGGTACACCTCACCCTTGATCTTATCTGACATTTTTTTTCTTTCGGTTTTCGTCGTCTTGTTTTGATAGGACAGGAACCTTTTCTAGGAAATATTAGGATTTTTTGGTGTCAATATTCTGGTTTATACATTAATGGAATTTATGCTTTCATTCAGGACAATTTAATTTATGTAAAGTTGTTTTGCTCATCATCAGTATGGTTTTCTTGGTGGTATATGGCATTTATTTTTAAAAGACAAGTTTTTTATTCTCTTAAAAGACAAGTTTTTTAAAAACAAGGTGTCAACTGGAGGTGCACATTGGATTGAGTCAACGCTAGTCAAAATTTAAACCCGTTGAAGCAGCTAGTCCGTGTCATTCCAGGTTTAGGTTTTGTTTTAAACACATGTATAAACCAACGATGTAGAAGGGATCCGAACTCCAACGGTTAAGTTAGAAGCATATATTGAGATGTATGGTAGCTTGTTAGTATAAAATACACATGTCTGCTATTGCTTCTGTTTCCGGCCTCACCTCCACCTCCAACACTTGCCCCTCCTCTCCACCCATGCCCGGTCACCTTCCTCTAATCTCCTTGTTACGGTGATAAACGGTTAACTAGCTTACAATGTGAAGTTGCAAATGATTAGGGTGTCAAGTGTAAATGGGACTATTAGCTAACCTAAATCTCGGTTGATAATCAGTAACTTAAACAGAGTTGTGAAGGGGGGGTTGGGTACTTGGGTGTACTGATAAATGATGTTCTCACCCAACCAAAGTTTATGGGTTCGAGTCTTGGGGTGACAAGTAGATAGGTGCATTGTTCTAAATAGAGTTGTGAAATAAGAAAATGGCTAGAATTTGTGCAAACTTTAAACAAATGGATTCAGAATTTTCAAATCTTGAGCAATGGCAGTAAAATGAAGATTACTAAGAATCCTCAAGCGCAACAATCGATTATTTAAAAACAAATTTCTAAAGTTCATCCCCTGATTGCATCAAAATCAATTTCATCATCTTTCCGCGCTGTAACTGCTGTTAGATAACTACCAAAACTGATTACCACTCTGAGAAGCTATCACCATCACATATTCCTCAAGTGAATGGGATGAGGTCATTAACCAATAAATTGCAAACAGAGCAAGAGGCGAGTTTTTTGGGGCACAAAACAGTTCACTACAAATCGTAAATGCCAACATAAGAAACTATTCATCATTCAAATGATTAAACTAGTTGTGTTATATTTTAGTTTCATGCATATGCTTTGATATAATAGGAATACTTTTACTGTAATAAACAGTTGTTAGTTAGTTGATAAGGTCAAACAATCAAATGAAAATGATGTTGAATGTGGCATTGGATATTATAAATCAAACAATAATCAGCTTTTAAATTTCCAATGAAACATGCAATCAAAACACCCGTTAAAACCCAGCATACCACACCAAACAAGTTAACATGAGGTTACATGTACACAACAACTAAGAAATGGAGCTAACAAAGTAGGATTTTTACACATAACAACTTGTCACCAATAGACGATTGGTGAATTTACATTTTTGACCTACTTATGATCAAACGAACCGTTAGTTAAATCAGCTTATTGCCCATGATTCTCCTTTTCTTTTGTTGTTGGTCTTGGAAGGTGACGTGGACTCTTCGGCTCAGGTTCCTTATTGATGGTGGAATCATTAGATGGTTCAGAGTTTCTATCTCTCAAAGGATTGGGGTTAGCACTACTCGTAGTCCGTATGGATCGAGGTAACCTAAGTTTAGTGGGCTCAACTGTGCTACTTTCTTGCTTTTGTGGAGGTTCGGTTTCTTCTGTTTGAGTGGAAGTTTGGTCTGCTTGCACAGGAACGAGTTGGATTGCTTGTGACTTCCTCCATTTTTTTCTAGAAGCAGGCGGTTTGGGAGCGTTTGCTTTGGCCTGCAAAGAATTGAGCAATTTGAGTGACTTCTGTCAGACTTGAGATCGGTTAATAACTTTGTTGGTTGAAACCAGTTTTAAGCCAATCAAACCCCCCACAAAAACCAGTTTGACAAAAAAAATTTGGTTTTAACATTTGTTAACCCAACCCGAACCTTTTTTTAACCCGTGTTCGGGTAAAAAAAACCTTTGGTTGTGCACCTCTATTTCAACCTTTTGGAACCATTTGGCCCGTTCCAGTCTTTTATTGTGTTTTTAAGTTGACATAGAACTCAAGTCAATTCATGCTTAAGGCAAAGAGTGAAAACTTACAATTTTATTCCCTATGTCTGAGAGTGGCTTTCTTTTGTCATCATCAGTATCTTTCCTCTCAGTGGGCTTATCAGACAAAGCTGCCTGAAGCAGCATTGCACCATGACTAGCCAGCTCATTACCATTTTTATCTAATTCCTCGTCATCAGATAATATATGTACTAACCCCTCCACTGTAGCTGGTGCTCCAAAATCAGCTTCCACCAAATCCGCCACACGGTTGCTACATTTCTTAGGGTGGCAGTTACAAGACATGGAACATGAACCTTCAACCATTCGACACTCACACTTCATTGTTTTACAAGAAGAGGACTTGCTGCATGTACAACAGATGCCAGATAACGCTTTTTGAATCGAGTTTATATCACCACCTTCAGTTGGAGATGTTTTATGAGTTTCTGTTTCCAGGTTGCTTTCAATAACAATCTTGGAATTTCTTTTTTTAACATTTTGTTTCCTTCTATGGCCCCACTCGTCTTGAAAATCCTCTGAGTGTAACCACTCAATGTCTGTTTCATCTATGTCAGAATGTTCTGAATCAGATATTTCCATGTCTTCTAGTAACTCGTCTATGTTTCCACTATTGTTGTAAGCTATGGAGTTTCGAAGTCCCTTCAGATAAAAAAAATTAATAATAAATATTAAAAAAACTAACTATTGCTGTGTGGAACTATGCGTTTACATAAAATAGAACTAATGCAAAAGTTTGAGATTTGAGGAGAATGAGTTTACAAATATACCTTAGGTCTCAAATCATACATGTGGCCTTCACCATCATCCATGACAGTAGAATCTTGATTTGCTGACTTTCTCTTGAAGCTCCTTGACATGTAAGCCTTCTGTTAAACAACAAGGAAACATCATAGAAAGTTAGAGGTAGCAAAACAAGCATGTGGATTGTGTTGACCGGAAACATTTTTTGTCAAATTTAGGATGCTGTATGCGTTAAAAAAAGACTTCTAACTAGGCGTAGAACTCCTTACAAGACAAAAATGATTTGGGATAAGAGGCAACAACCTACTTAACCCGCCAACCAGTTTGATCTATCTAAATAAACAGGTTGCACGTCCCGCATTTGATCTATCGAGTTTTTGGTCGGACTTGGTACACAGCATTTTTAGGTTGGGTTTACTGCAATGAACTTTTTTTATGTTTCAAACAAGTGATAAAAAATGAATTTCACACAACAAAAGATGAGAAACACACCTTGAACTTCTCCATGTGATTAAGCTCAGCCTTCAGCATTTCAACTTGTCTTATTAAGTTGACTATCTTTTCCTTCAAACTTCTTATCTCAGAATCTTTCTCTCTACAGTCGACTTCTTTATCCCGTAGTTGACACCTTTAAAAACAGATTTAGTTAGACAATAATTCTAAAAATATTACCCTTTGAGAAATCAATAATGTCTCATACCTTGAAGAGGAAGCCAAATTAAATAAATAGTGAATGACATTTTTGGCTTCAGGAAGAGATCGAATTTGATTCCAGCGACCTTTGCCACTAAATGCCCGTTCTCGTTCTTCTGCTTCTGACAGTTGTGAGGCCATTGAAACAATCGTCTTGGATGAAGTAGCGAGCATATTTTCAAGGGCATATATCCTTGAATTTCTTGCACCAGGTGACATTGTTTGAGAACAATGGCTGCAATACAAGTGGAAAACCAATGAATTCAACAAGCAGGTTGGGTAATGGGTTTACTTGAAATGGGCCATTCTTTAGTATGATTGATGTGTTAGTTACGATTATATAAAAGTATTATTATAATATATATACAATGTATTATGTATGTATATCTGTGTGTATGTATGCATATATAAGTATGTACATATGTATCTTTGAATATAAGTATACAACATGTTAGAAGATTCAAGACCGTTTTCTTTCAACCAGTTTGACTGGATTGATTCATGTGACCATTTTCCGTTTTAGCTAACTTTTTAACAAACACACTTAAGATAATGTATGCATATATAAGTATGTACATATGTATCTTTGAATATAAGTATACAACATGTTAGAAGATTCAAGACTGTTTTCTTTCAACCAGTTTGACTGGATTGATTCATGTGACCATTTTCCGTTTTAGCTAACTTTTTAACAAACACACTTAAGATAATGCTCAATGAAATCAAATTAATCAAAGAGCAGATAAATATGAGAGAGTATATTGGAGATGTCAAAATGGGCAGCCTAGGTTGAAAAGGTGGAGTTAACCACGAACATTTCAAAAAACTATAATTTGTTAATTATGATTGTAAAAACAATGTTATTACAATAAGAGTACATATTTCTTAATGAAATAAGTTAGAAGATTGCATGCATTATTAACAGATCATGAGTGACTTTCAACCAGTTTGACCAACTTCCTTTTAGCTATGTGTTTTAAATAAGTTCATTTAAGAAAAAGAAAACACGGCCCGAATCAACCTGTAAATGGGCACGAAATATCACTAGTCATAAGAAAAGATATCAAGAAAGTAAATTCCCAGAACCTTAAAGTTGATTGCTTTGCTATATTTTCTTCAGCTTTTAGTTCTGCTACCTCATTGGCCATTTTGATTCTCCTGAATTTCCAATATCAGAACAATAATTCAGCAAACGGGGTATAACTAACTGAAGAGAAAATGTATTCTGATTAGATTTTGTAGAACTTAATCAATATAAAAATGGCACGTACTCTTCTTTCTGACGCTCATGTTCACAGCGCACTTCATGCACACGAACAGTAAACTCAAGTTCGTGCTCAATCGCCTGCATGAGTGCCTGTAGAGCAATTTGAGAAATTTATTAGAATATAACATTACTAAATAGAAGTCCATCATTCGTTTGATTTGATTAATACAATCAATTTCATGTACGCTTAAATTACCTGAACTCCAGGGCCAGTGCTAGTTCCTGCAAAAAGGTGTGCGCCATAATATGATTAAAATATAAAAAGGTTAAAAACATAAAATAAAGCATCAACCGAGTTCACAAATTTAATAAAAGTTTTACCGAATGTGTCTCGTGAAGAAGCCTTTCGTGATTCCAATAACTCTTTTAACCTTTTTGTGGCCATAGAAGCTTCTTCTGTCTTCCGTTGCAAAACCTTAGGGGATATATGTAGATGTTCATATGAGATTTAGAACAGAGAGAGGAATTAGAAGAAACTGATAAACAAACTGGGTGTTTAAAGCCTACCATTTTCTGCCTTTGATTTAGAGCTTGTAGTTTATGCATCTCGTATTCAGTCCTTCTTCCCTCTTTCTTAAGCTGTTCATGCAAGTATAATAAGCATGTTAACGTCTAACTAGATATACTTTTCCCTTGTTTAATGAATATAAATTCTCCCCTAAAAACATCATGTTCAAACTTCAAAGACAAGTGGCTAGAAATGAAATGATATTAAACATCATGTTCAAACTTCAAGGAATAGTAAATGTCTTATGAGCTTGGTTTTAAAAAGCGCGCTTAAGCGCAATCCTCTGCGCTTCGCTTACCCAAAGCACGCTTTACAATGCCAAAAAGGAAGTCTTAAACTGTGGGATTTTACCCTAAACCTTAGTTGTTATATATGTTAGTGATTAATATGTGTTATAATAGGATATATATATATATATATATATAAAATATATATAATTTTTGTATATTTTTTAAACATGTGCGCTTCGCATATGAAAAGTGCACCGCTTTTCCGCTTTACGCTTTGATATTATTTAGCAAGAACATATAGTACTTTTTATTATACTCACAATCACACATAAACAAACAAAAATAATCTGAACCAAGCTTATGAGATATTTATACCTGAAGTACTTCTTTTTCTCGTGAAGCCTTCCATAATCTGAACTGCTCAGATTCCTGTTTTATCTTTTGTTGTAATTGAACCTTTTGTGTTTTAATTCTATGAATTTCATCCTGAAGTCTTTTTGCTGCCTCGTCACCCTTTTGTTTCTGTCGTAGCAATTGTGCTTGAGCATCTTGCTTCTTCTTCAAATCCGCAACCTGAATATCAAATATTATTTATCAAGAACATACAGTACTTTTTATTATGGTCACAATCACACATAAACAAACAAACATACCAAGCAAATCCCGTTCATAGCAAAGATATAAACACGCAATCACACATGAGAAATTGAGTATATAATCTACGGTGTTGTTCAAACTTGGATGCTATAACTTTCTCACAGATCCATATTATAGGATGTTTAATTAATAAAGATTGCACTATTGTAAAATTATTTAGATGGTTGGCTGCTTCAATTTTCATGTGAAAGAATATTTAAGAAGTTATGATATCTCACTAGACTCAAGTATGACCAATAAAGTTAATAGCAAATGAAATTTAGAAATCCCACCTTACTTTTAAAATTATATACAAACTAGCTTAAACCGAACTAACCTGGGATTCCAAAAAATTTAACTTCTGAAGATAAGTTTCTTTCAACTTCTGAGTACTGTCATCGGAACTGGACGATATATTTGCAAGATTGCACCTAAGTTGTTCAATCTCTTTCTGTCAGCCAATAAAAGAAACATCAAACGAGTAAGCAAATTTATACAAGTTAAGAAGAATAAAAAACTAGAAATGTGGAAAACCTGCAAGCTTCTCTTTTCTTGCTCCAATTCTTGCACTTTCTTCTCGTAATGTTGCTTAAGAACCGAAGTATCGCCGCTCGCAAACCTCTTCATTTCAGCCTTTCATGAATTTGAAGATACGGAAAAAGAGTTTAGCACCTTCTATAACTTTGATAAGTTTTAAACATCAATTTATAACCAGCCAAAACTATATAAGTGTGATACTTATATGGCCTAAAAACAATGACATGCAAACTTTTCTATTACTTTAAATTTCACAATTTCAATTTGATGAGCAAGAGAAAAAAAAAATCTACCTCCTTTTGTTCAAGCCTTTTGTCCAGTTCTTTGAGCTCACTATCAAGTTTTTCTTGCAAAGAACAATGTTCTAGCTCCTTCACTTCAACTTCGGAATCACCTGCAAGCAGATAGGAGTATTCTTTATAAATGTGCGTTTTAGAGTTGAGTGTTCTTTTATTTGGGAGTTAAGTTATCCTCCAAGGATGTCATCTGTCTTGTCGTAAACTAGTTTATAACAGCTTACCAGCAACTTCTGCAGCTTTAAGATCAGATTCTGGAAACAAACCACTTTTTGGGTGGATAACACTGTCATCCAGATCCATGAATTCCAGAAGTTCATTACGTTTTGAAGTATTCAATCTTCGCAACCGCAGTAATTCCCCTTCTAATTCTTGTACTTTTGACACATAAGTTTTCAACAATGTCATATCCTGAAAAATATTTACATGGTCAGAACTCGTCTGCTGATTTCAGTGAATCATAGCATCATAGAAGTCTGATAAGTAAACTCATTTAACCTTATTGGAGTCACAATCTATCTCATCCCATGGTTTACCCTCACGTGCAGATTCAATTTTAAGCAACAACTTGTCTTTTTCCAACTGAAATAACAAAATCAAGTCAATTGTAATGCAATGAATTTGCCCATGTTGACTTTGCAGCAACTAGAAAGGAGTGAAGAGCATTTATATTGTCTAACTTACCTGAGCATCAAGTGCTTGTTTAGTCACATGTTCAAAGTTGACTTGATGCTCTTGAAGTTGGTTCTGTAAATCTGCATTGCTTGCTTCAAGCAATGCTATCTTCTGTTTCAAAATCTAATAAACAAAATATATTCTCAAGTTTAGCATCTGGTGCATTAGGGGCATGCACTGACAAGTAACAATTTAAAAGATTGAAAAGAATGCCTCACTTGAAGTTCTTCAAATGGTGTGGATGAATTTCCCTTCACATAAAGAAGTTCAGACTGCAACTGTTCAATTTGATTCTTCATTCTTTGCATTTGAGCTGTAACTGGATCCCGGTTTACCTACATAATGAATTAATGTAAATCTTCATGATTATTAGAAAAAAGATTTCCCGAAAACTGTAAAAAAATATAAAACTTACAATGGCTTTGTTTTGAATGTTACGAGCCCTATTGGCATACTTCAATGTGTTCAGAGTTTCTTCTGCATTGGTATCAGCTGGACTAACACAAGCTACCTCAAACAAAAATTCAAAAGGGTTAATTAATTACAATATGCAAGGTGTAACAAATTCTGTAAGTTAAACATGATTAAGTTTCATAGCAGCATACCAATCATAACAGTTTTGCTGTTTCCCCCAAGAGAGTCCTGAAAGATAATGCAAATAAAATAAACTTATGAGACCTTCAAATGGTGAATTCCATATTACAGTAAAAAAATATAAAAACTGTTGCATTTAAACGTTCATTTTATATTAGGAAAAAAAAAAACTTCCAGTCTTCCTTACCTGTAGGAGGCGAGTTAACTTGCTATCTCTATAGGGAACGTGACCCCCTTCTTTCCGTTTCTTGTCATCACCCAATGCACTTATCACATTACCAAGAGCCAATAAACCCTTGTTGATATGAATTCCTAACACCACAGAGAACAATAATATTGATTAGATAAATCGTCAATGAACAATCACATAATGTCTGGTTCTTTCATGAATAACACATGTGCTATAGCAAAAATGTGAATATGCGATAAATGTCAATTGTCAAACTACCTTCTCGTAAGCGCATCCCATCGGCGCCTGTTTTTTTGGCCCGCTCTGAACCAGCAAGATCGACTAAATGCAGCTTGGCACACAATATATCATCTGCAGAATCATCATTAGCAGCTCCATTTGTTATGCCAGATAATCTTTTTTGCTCCATTGTAATTGTGAAGATGGCATGTGATCGACTAAAGCAACAGAAATGTAATTAATAAACTTGACACAGTTTTGATGCATATAGAACAATCACTAAATACTAGGAACATGCAGCATATGTATTACAATCATGATGACTTTATAAGCATGGATCAGTTAGCTACTATGCAGTCAAAGTCTCAAAGATACTGTAATTGATACTGTAACAAACTTTTGTGTATGGAATGTTAATAAAATACCTTGATTGACTATTCATGTTTGTGCTTCCCGTTGCACGACACACAGATCCACGCAACAGAAATGAAGCCATATCATCCTGTGTGGTGACTTCAGCTTCTGTTACACCAGCTAGAGAGATACCACCATTAGCAGTTTCCCTGATTTGAATAGGAACCCTAGAAGGCCCTACAGATTTTACATTTCCATCAGCTTTAGGATAAACAGTTGGACTGGATTCCAATAAATCGAAAACCTCCTCCTTAAAAATCTGAAACAGAAAAATATAATGTCAGCTATAGAAATGAGCATGTGTGAATAATTCAGCAATAGTTGCAATTCAAAGTTACCTCAATGAAAGATACTCTAATCAAGAACTCTGTGTTGACTTTAGTCTCCTCAACTCGTTTGAAAATGGTTTCCATGACCTTAGGAATGATCCCATTAGTGCATTCCCCATTGTAGTTTGTTCCCATTGTATATGTTTTACCCGATCCCGTCTATGTAAACAAACAAACAAACAGTAAGCTCCAAGAGTGTGAGAAACAACAGACAAGCCTTTACAGCAGAAATATATACCTGTCCGTAAGCTAAAACGGTTGCATTGTATCCATGAAAAAGCGCATCGACAAGAGGTTCCACACAATCGTGGAAGATCCTAGTAGACGGAGAGGCAGTAGTTCCATAGACATAGTCAAAAGTAAAGGAATGTGAGCCGATTTGTACCTGGTAAAAAGCAGATCCAGTGAGAATTGAAGAGAAAAAGTAGGAAATGTGAGTGAGAAAGAGGTAAAGTAATGGATGACCTGAGGTTCACCGGGAGTGACACTGATGCAATCGGAGCAACCAAGTGCAAGCTCGGACGTGACTAAAGGCCTGATATTGACAGCAACTCGAACAGACTGAGATCCGGAGGTATCCATGGCGATTGAGATTGCAAACCCTAGGAAGCGAAGAAAATGGAAGTAAGTGCAGGTGTACAAGTTTCAAGTTTCAGATTGAGATGGAGGAGATTAATTGTTACCTGATAAATAGATAGATTGATAGATAGATAGATAGGGTTTGAAGTTTGAAGAGAGAGAGAGAGAGAGATTTTGAAATGTGGGAGAATGAATGAATGATTTTTGGGGAAGAAACGGGTCTTTCAGATTTGAATTCAAACTCAAAACTATTTTGCTCACGTGACCCGCATGTGCCATCTATTTTTACTTGTTGCTTTTCTATACCATTGCATTGACCTGGCTATAATAAATAAATAAATATATAAATAATAAAGGGCTGTTTGTTTACCTCTTAATGGTTCAGTTTAGTGCTTAACCATTCAGCATTAAGAGCGTTTGTTTCAGAAAAAATAGTCTTTGAATGGTTCAGTTAAGTGCTGAATGGTTAAGAGACTGAGAAATGCTGAATGAAAACTGAATGGAGCATATACTAATTTTATACTTCTTTGAAGTTGTACCCCAACACCTCTTTTATTGATGGAACCTCTTAATGGTTCAGACCTCTTAACCATTCAGCACTTAATCATTCAGCATTTGCCAAACAGCCCCTAAGACTATTTCTTTCAAAACTTCATCTACTTGCACTCGATTGTCAGATAAAAAAATGTGGGGCGCTTTTTCAGTAGCTCTATATTTTTTAATTTATTTCCAATTAAATTTTATGTTTTCTAAGTACAGTAGAACGTTTTTTGTTTTAACGATTTCAGTACTCTAGATGGAGATAATTTCACGCAACATATGAGATATGTTTTTACGAATATTTTGTTATATATACAAAAGAAGTTGTCTTGTATTTACCTTACTCCTAAAGAGTAAGGTCGGTGTTAAACTCACATGTTTATCACGTGATTTTTTACTTTTTTGCCTGTGCTTTTTACCGATGACTTTATTGTCAGTTTCTCTGTCTTTCTCCACAATCGCCATTGTTTCTCAGGTGTGTTTCTCTGTCCCTCATCGTCTGTTGTTTGTCTTCATCGTTTATCTCTAATTCGTCTTCTTCTTATTATTCTAGGGTTGTTGTGCTGCCGTTGTTTGTTTGATGCTGGTTCTCCAGCTGTCAGCGTTTGTTTCTGACTGTGTTCTCTGGTGGTTTTCGGAAGTTGTTAATGTCTTTCTTCTTCTTTTTTTTGAACGGCAATGTCTTTCTTCTTGACATGCAGCGATTGATTGTTGCTGGTTTTCGATTCAGTGTTTCCCAATCACATTTGGTGGTTTTATTCGTTCATCGTTGGCTTCTTCGTCTGAAGACTTCTCCTTGCTGGCCATCGTCATCAGAACTTATGCGGCATGATTCACTGTCAGTGATTCCTGTTTGGGGTCGTGCTGTTCATGTGCGAAGTGTGATCGTGTGGATAGATGGTTGACTAATCCCTAAGGTACCTAATGGTTAATGCGATGAATGGTGATGAAGAATTTAGAATTTTGTAGTGACTGGTGCAGGACTGCAGGTACATACATCTTGTGTTTTGAATACATTTTAGTTCAATTTGAGAATTGATTGTGATTTTGAATTTAGATGTTAATGTCCAATGGCGTTAATCAAATACAAATTTTAATTCACTCTACTCATATTCAACTTTCAAGCTTATGATGTTTTGGTAGGTATTTTTGTCCTTAATTATAAGAAAGAGTATGGTTCGGAGTTTGATTTATTATTTTGCGATGTTGTTGTTATGTTTTTTACGGGGTTCTAGACTTCTAGACATCTTGGCTCTGTTATAAGTTACTGATGCCGGTCTATATACATTGTAGTTGGCATTTGACTTTGTTATTTTCTGCTGTTTATTTGTCTTTAATTTGGATGTTGTTGGGTTCTCAACTTTGTTGTGAGGATCTATTGGTCATCTACAGATTTTGTTCTTGGGGTTTAGCTTTGTAGTTGGTACTTTAGTTGTTAGTCAGCTAAACCATGTGCATAGCAGTTAGAGTTCACTTATAAAATGTTGTTGCAACACTGCCATACTTCAGTTACTCATTTTTGTTAGATCAACTTGCTAATACTACATGATGTGTTACCACATGCTTTAATTTCTAATGTTTTTGCACTCAACTTGCTCATATTACATAAATGCCGGTACAAATTAATATCTAATTGTATTAGTCACTTCTGTAATTTACCAGCTCCTAAATAGGAAGACATGTCAATTAAAAAAGTTACTAACATAGAACTGTAAGCCTTAGAGTGATTTGTGGTACCTTTTGGTAATTCAGAAAATTTCTACAATCATTATGTATGTTTTAACAGCTACTAACAACCATGTAAAACTAACAGGGAGATTACATCGGAGCAACTGCACGTGCGAGTGATGGGGATCATTTCAAATTCTAAAGTAGCAACCACTTTGTTAAATGCAGGAATAGGTACTCAGGTAAACACATTACTCAATAACATGGAAACCAAAGAGGATTTTTCAACAAAAAGTGATCAAACGATAACTACTATAGTCCGATTTGGCTGCACGTTCATTTGGCTGCCGCAACGCGCATCCCGGCCTTTAATCTAGTTAGTTAGAAATGAAGAAGTGCGTAAAAACGAAGAAGGAGAACGTCTTTTACACAAAACACTTATACAATAAAAGATATGTGTAAACCACTAAAATAAAAGGGAGTGCGCGAAAACGGGACTCGAACCCGGAGAACCATATTAACAACAACAGCAATAACCACACGAACTACGACAACAAATTATAAACACAAACACAAATTCTTATTAATATGGTATAGTATAATTTAACAAGGTTGTATCGACTTCATTTGTGATTTGTTTTTAACCAGTGGCAGAGCTAGCCCAAAACTTGAGGGGTAGCCCTCAAAAAAAATTTTCGTACGTTCATACAATAATAATAAGAAAAATTGATAAAAAAAAATACATACCTAAAAGATTTGTCCCCGTCGTTCTTTCATAGCTTGAAATCGAATCATCACATCCTCATCCGTTACTTTATCAAATATTTCTTTTTCAACCGTACAAACCAAAGCCCCGTTCAAAAAGTCGTCACCCATTCGATTGCGCAAATCCGTCTTTACAAGCTTTAATTTAGAAAAACACCTTTCAACGGTTGCAGTAGCTACCGGTAAAACCAACATTTGTACTACTTTCACCAACATTAACACTCTCTTTATCTTGACACTTTTTAAAAAAAATGCCAATAAGAACTTGTTTTGGTGGTTGTCTTTTCATCCTAATTCAATAACAATAAGTCAAAAACTCAATAATCTAGCCTAGATTATATATGTGAGTAAAAATTAAACAAATTTCACTAAAACCCTAAAACAATAAAAATGACAATAATATCTACTTACCTAAAAATATGGAGAATTTGATGGTTAACAGTGGCGGGGGCTGGCGGCAACGGCGGAGGGCTGGTGATTAACAGCGGATTCAGGCCTTCACTCCTTCAGGGAAGCAGAGCAGTAGCAGCTGCGTTTTTTTTTCTTTGAATCAGCAGATGAGCTAACAACAATGATGCACGGGCTTTGTGTGATTGTGTCAAGTGGATTTTCGGCCCAACAGGCCAAGTCTCTAACAGCCCAACAGGCAACATATCAGCTCATCAGCCTAGCAGCAGCCCATCAGCCATATTTTTTTTATTTTTTTTTATTTTTAACATAACTTGGGCTTTGTGGCTTGGACTAATAAAAATTTTAAAAATAGTTGGGCTACATAATGTATTGGATTCAGGATTTCAGGGGTATTCTTCCAAATTTTTAGAGGTAACCCAAACGTAAAACGGGAAAAAAAATTTCTATTGGCGCGAAAAGTTGAGGGGTAGCCCGGGCTACCCCTGCCATGTTAATACCTCCGCCCCTGTTTTTAACTAATATTATTAGTGTCTTGTATGCGACGGGGCTAACGTTTTTTTATCATACCTATAGTCGTAAAATGTGATTGATTGTCGTGGAACGTGGATCTAAAGTTAATTAAAATACAGAGAAATAAAAAAATTTGACAGAAAGAAAAAATTTAAAAAAAAAACTAAAGTTAACTCATTAAAAGTAAAAAGTTGAGGGATTCTTATACTTGAATTGGATCTACTGTCTCATGTGGCATGTGCCTAAGTAGTCATTCTATCACTCATTTTGATAAAATGTTTGAAACCATTTGTATATAATATAAAGCGAAAAACACTTTTTTTATAAATAATAGTTAGTAAACCATCATAAGCGAGAAGGAGTTCTTAAAATCAAATCTAGGTTTGCCCCCGAAGTGACACACACCTAACTAGCGCTAATCGCATACATACGTTATAACCATGAACCATTATTACATAAAAGATGAAGATGTGACCTTTGACATGGAAACATTAGATCTAAAATATGAACACGATGTCTATGCATATCATCCCAACTACCATAGAAGCAGGCACATAATAGATAGTCTTAAACTCACTCTTGATGCTAACATGAATAGGCCCAACTAATGAAGCTTTTACGTGAGATCTATGACATCTACCGGGTTGGCAATTAAGTCACCTGTTTAGACACGATAAGACCTGTTAAACAAAAAAAGTACAACATGTAATTTTCTTATTTTTTAATATAATTGAAATTAGGAGCTTATGTTTTAACACATTTCCTTCTTGGTGCATAAAATAGATAGCTGCCACGCTCAAACAATCAAATCCATTTGTTAAACGGGTCATTTTCGTGTTTGATACTTGTGTTACTCACGTCGTCAGAAACCTGTTAAGCACGATAAGACACGATTTGTCAGCCCTGCATCTACGAACAAATTATAATAAAGGCAACTCTATCAATCAAATATCAATATATATCATCCAAGCATGATTGTATGCTTAGATCTACGTTTTTTGTCATGAACTCATGAAGTAAGGCAGAAAGATGATATTGTGAGCTTATTCTTGAACTCTCTACTTTCTCTCGAACCGAGTGTGCGTCCTCGCACACACTCTAGTTGATTGGACACTAAAGCATCCCACAAACCATTCCAATTCACCATTTTGTTTAAAAACGATGCTTATGTCCTGTCATATTAGGGGGTAGTATGCTTTCTTCTAAAATTTAAGAGTTAGGTTCAAATGAAAACATTGTTTACAGTTGAATGGGATTCCCTCAAGTATTAGGGAGTAGCGTGCTTTCTCTTCGAATTTAAGGGGATAGAGACGAGGTATCTAATGTAGGACTAGAATAACATAATTTTTCACTTTCCCCTTAAACTTTGGAGAATAGAGATGGACATGGGGTTTCGATTGTGAATGCTCCAAGAGGCGTAATTAAAAGTGTTGGTGATCTGTGTGAGATATGATCACTACCTATAAGAGAATACTAAGACCGACTTGATCAATTCATTTTGTAAAGTGAGAAGCACGTGTTGATCACTTCTTTTGTAAAGTGATACGTTGGAGGTGATCATTTCCTTTTTAATGCTCGAACAAAGTGATTCACTTCCTTTGTAAAATTTGGTGTTGTGTATCGGGTAGATATACTAGTCGAGCAAATTCTTGATTAAAGATCAAGGAGATCATGTAAAGTGGACTAGCTAACATCTACCTGAGTCCCCAAATGAAGACCTAGTGGTAAAGAGGTGTATCCCCCCAACCAAGTTGTTGGTTTAAACTTTAAATTATGCAGATAGTAGGTGTGGTGATTATAACTAGGGGTGAGCATGAAACCGAAAAACCGATCCGAAACTCAAAAACCGACAAACCGAACCCAAACAGAAACCGTGGATTTTGGGTTTAATTTAAAAAAAACCGAACTTTCAGGTTGGGTTTGGGTTTTGTAAAAAAACCGATCCGTAAAAACCGAACCGACCCAATAATGTTTATGTGCATGCTAAATATCATATGTGTAAAGCACATGACTTATGTTATGCAAAAGTCCATATTGTAATACATTATTATATGACTCTTGCAATTTATCTATGATTTACTAGTTGTGTTTTGTTGAAGCAAGAGAACATTCAAAATTTAGTTTATGATTATTGTTTTTTTAACAAATTTATTTAGAAATGTAGTTGATTTTTAATGTTTAAAACTTATGAAAACATAAATTTAGACTTTAGTATTATAACATGTTTCTTAAATCATTAAGAGTTTGTGTTTTTAGCTCGCACTTACTACTAAAAAACAATAAATTTAAAGCTCAAGTTGAAAGACCCAAAAAAACCGAACCCAAACCCATTCCAGAAACCCAAAACCCATGGGTTTTAAAAACACAAAAACCAAAGTTTTGGGTTTGGGTTCGGTTTGAGTAAAAAACCGACCCAAACCGACGCATGCACACCCCTAATTATAACCGTTAAAAAAAATTAACATCTACTTGAACATCGGTTTTGTCATTCATCCCTTTAAACTCCTTTCATTATAGTATCTACATTTTGAATTGCTGTGAATAGTGGTTTACAAATAACTATGCTAACATTACAAGGTATTTAAGCAAAGCCACGTATGCTTTTTTTTTCTACATCCTTCTACAAAGTTTGAAACACATAAAACCCATATCCCACGTATCATCTCATATGGCTACGTGTTTTATTTACCTCTTCTTTCTGATAACTTTTTAATTTCATTTCTCCTAATGGCAAGGCAAGTAAGCAACTACGCATGGCGCATAACGGGGAAGATGGCCACTATATATGTTTGGTCTCTCATTCGAGCTATGGTTCAACAATAATGGCGAAAGACCTAGCCTTTAACGACGATGATGGGGAAACAACCACAAGCGGCACCCGCATCAGAAACCATGTCCTTAACTCCGGATCTCAACAGTGGCGGAGGTGGGTTAGTTGAATCCTTGATCACCATCGGTGCATGCGACATGTTTCTAGGGTTTTGGTAGTTACCCTTAACGATGACAGAAGAAGGAAACGAAGGAGGTATATGAAGTGTCTTTGTGTGCATGATTTGATATTGAGAAGTTGAATTGCATACTTCGGAAATTGAGCTGTATTTTAATTGCAAAAGACGTTGTGTGTTTCTTGGAGTTTCAAACATAGGTTTAACATATACTTTTACATCGACGATCGACCTCTTTAAGATACATAATGTTTATACGCAGGAGCTGTTCTTCAAGTAATCCCTAACTAAATACTTCTATTTTCATATCAGTCGATCATTTAAATCATGTTAATTATAGTAAAATTAATGCAGAAAACAATTAATCAAGAAGTGAGGTAGCTATTTCAGATAATTAATTAGGTTTTATTCTCATCTTCAATGGTTGTGTTTGTATTCAAGGATATTTTTTATCAATATGCAAAATTTGTGTTTGTGTTTAGTATTGATGCCATGTCTTACATTTCCGCCGCGTAGCGCGGGTTCAATATCTAGTTTCATACATTATAGTTTGTGTTGGTCACTTGACAAGAGTGATAACAAAAACAAGCCACCGTTTAATGAGAGAAATTACGAGCATGCATAAAACTACAATTAAAAAGAATATGCGTGTGCAAATGAAGTTGAAGATGATATTTTATATTAGAAATAAATCCCGGAGTATATATTTTTTTGGGTAAATTACTATTTTGGTCCTTGAGGTTTAGCCGAAATCACCATTTTAGTCCAATAGTTCATTTTCTACTGTTTTAGTCCAGTAGTTTAACACAAACTTGCTATTTCAGTCCGCACAACTAACACCGTTAGAATTTTCTGTTAAGTTAACATGTTTTGACTATATTACCCCTGATTTAATTCTTATAAAATACTCCCCCAACCACTGTAACTCTTTTCCCACCACCACTATTCTTCATCATCTTGCAACAATTCCACTTAATGTTTTTGATCATCGACCATCTCCACCACCATCGACAACATCATCATCCTTTTGTTATGGCACCATGATGCGAACCTTATGGTGTATGAAAATATGTTTGGATCGGAAAGTCAGGTTTTAAATTTATAAAGTGGAAAAACCTAACAAGTTCACACAATCGGCAAGTGTACCGGTCGTATGTAGCAAGTTAAATAAGTCCAGATATCGTACCCAAGAGATTTGAGTTTGACGTCCTCTAATACTGGATCTTTATCGAGTTCTAACCGATGTAAAAGAGTTGGGATTTTTAATTAGAAAGACTAGATTAAACAAGCAAAAGACAAATTACCTAAAATTATCCTAAAAATAAGATTTAGACTAAGGAAAATTATCTAAAATAAACTAAGGATAAAAACTTAACTAAAAATGGAGACTAAAGACGGAAATAAGCTAAAAGAGAACTATGGGTGAAATGATGACTACTTAGGCGTGAATCCTGATGATAATCTGACAACTCTCGGCTTTCTGGATATGTCGGCACCGGATCTGAGAATATATCTACTCAAAACAATCTAACACATCAGTACCTACTACTAAGGTCTCGTAGGTGCTAGAAAGTCCTAAAGTAAATATGTGAAGCTCACGGTGTGAGGAATGTCTACAAATCACTCCCGGATGACTAAGGGATCCTAAACCGGCTCGCCTCTCGGCTTACAAGTTCATTTATCCTAGAAACTACTCAATCAGTAAACTAAAATAACGGGATTAGTTGGTTTATGATAAATCAAGACTAGATAACACAAGTTGCTAGTTTTTATTAAGTAAAACCCACTCCCGTAGCGTTTTAACACAAACCAACTAACAAAAAGATGAAATCTACAAATCCTCACCTTCCGACAACGAATCCGGCTAGCACATTGGCTCAAATCCACAAATCAATCTTAACTTATGAGTATCTATTCCTAGATCTACTCAAATGATGATTAAATCTAGTAAACTAACCACCACAAATGTGAAATCTATTATCAAGTTATCAAATCAAGATAATTTTATCCACAATCAAGTCAAGATCTCAATATGAACCATAGAGTCAACACACATATTGCATACAAGATCATCATAAACCAATTTTCTCACATAGAACATCCATCCAACATGTCATAAGCAACCAAAAGTCATCATAGTATCATCAATCATCCATAATGCCTAAATAGTCATACTAAATCTAGCCAATCATCATCAAAAATACCAAATCCAACCCAAATATGTCTAGATCTAGCATCATGTCAACAAAAACTAGGAAAATCAAGTAAAAATGCACAAAGAAGAGTGGATCACACCCGAATTGGCCACCAATCTTCAAATTATCAAAGCTTGGATATACTAGATCTTCCACTCCAATCTTCAAATCAACAACTTTTGGTATTCAACCCATCAATAATCTTCAAAATCTTCAAAGAAAATCTTCAAATCTTCAAGATCAAAAACCAAAACACCAATCAAAGCTTGAATCCACACCAATTTGCACTTATGATCACCCCCAAATACCCCTTGCTCTGTTCTCAGACGTTTTTGGTGTTTTAAGGGAGAGGTGATGCCCTAAATTCACCATGAGATGAATTTATAGTGAAAAAGTGGGTTTTTTCACGTCAGATGGGCCCGGAGAACCGTTGGGCTTTTCTGGTGGGTTTCAGCGGACCGTTGGGCGGGTTTTTGCATTATGTTCAGCACCCAGCGCCCCGAGAACCGTTGGGTGTTCCTGGGGGGTTCCAGCGGTTCTTCGGGTTGGTCACGAGGCTCGTTTTCTTTGTTTTCTTCTCGTTTTCGTCTCGTTTCGCTCTGAAACCGCTTCTTTCATTATTATTACATAAAAATAAAAGATAAAGATAATAAGTAACTAAAAAAATAAAATATATTTACATAAAATGAGGATAAAGACGTGAAATACGTCAATAAAAACATGTGTTTTAACAACACATCACACCACCACCCTCATCTCACTTGAAGCCATAATCATAACCCTACCTCCTCACCCGACCGTTCTTCTAGTCAGTACCCCTTCTCCGGTCAACACTCCCTCTCTCTGACACCAAGCTTTGAATCAACAACAACAGTCGATTTGATCCGTGCTTGAATGTTTGATTTGGTCTTTGAATCGATTTGGTAATTTGGGTTTGAATCGTGATGGTGATTTGGTGGTGGGGTTTGAACCGATTTGGTGCGGAAGTTACAGCTTTAACCAACAAATTATAAAAAAATGGTTACATGTTCAAAACAGACACTGCTGTGTAATGGAATCAAAACCCTAGTTCACTTACCGAGTATCTCAACGGTTGAACCAAAATCAAATCTAAACACTACCGGTTCAAATCCAACTTCAATAACATCTCGAGTAAAATACTAAGAAGAAATTGAAAGTTAGATGTTAGAACACATGAATAACAGATGTTGATTTCATACATTAAAACATCAATATGCAGTTACTTGTATTCGACTGGAACAATAGAAGAAGAAAATTTGTTCAATTGTGAGGATGAAAGAAACAAAGCGAATGGTGGTGCCAAACTAAGGAAAGAAGATGGCGGTGGTGGTGGATGCAGATACGATGACGATGGTGGAATTGAAACAAATAGGTGGGAATGGGGGGCTGGGTTAATATAATAAATAGTTAAATAAATAAATAAATAATAAAAAGCTTGAGTAAATTGCTATTTAAGTAAAGGGTATTACCGTCTTTTCCCAGAAACTTAACAAAATATCTAATGGTCGTTAGTGATGTGGACCGAAACAGCAAGTTTGTATGAAATTAGTGGACTAAAACAGTAGAAAATGAACTATTTGACTAAAATCGTGATTTCGACTAAATCTCAGGGACCAAAGTAGCAACGCCTTGATTTTCATAGAGAAATACATCACAAACTACTGACTGCAAGTATTTTACCAATAAGCCACTAACCCTATTAACATCCCGTAACATAGTTAGAGACTTTTACATTAGAAGAGTATAACACATAACAATTTTGTAGTAGTAACCATTAACGAGCTGACCAACAATATAGTTAAGTCGTTGGTGATTTGTTACAATAACAGTCCCTACATTTAAAGTAATGACTATTCAATCCCTTTACTTCATCCAATACATCTCAAACCCTACTACGTTACATCTTCAATCGAGATCGATTCACACACGCGCATTGAAGAAGATGAAGCTTCGTTACTTACAAACTCAATCACAGAGAGTTGCATTCGCTGGAGTTTTCTTAATCCTTTTACCTAACTTCTTCCCAAATCTATTTGATCCTTTAGGCCGTGCTTATCCTTCGATGTTTTCGGTACGATCTCTATGATTAGTCTTTAATTTCATTTCGCAAGTATGTTGTTTTAGTTTCAAATTGAATTAATTGAAATCCTTTTGATAGTCAATATAGTAAAATTACATAGTTTCAAGGAAGACTCATTTGAGACTAAAAAAGGCTAATGCAGTATGTTCTATATAGGAAATTAAGTTAAAACTAGGCTACTTTCAGCTGGAAAGTATGGATCTTTTTTACCTGTGGTTATTGTGAAGAATAAGTTTTCAAAGGTGAGCTTTAGCACAAATCATCCAAGTTTTTATTAACATAGATGACACCAGATGATTAAGTTCACACGAGCTTGGGCTGTTATTTTGATGGCCAAATTGCAATAAATAACAACAACACACTTAGTATACATTTTCACTTTGCTCACATTACTCTCCTCATCATTGCTAAAAGAATTCCAGTTTTCAAAAACCTTTATAAAACATTCAACTTTGGGAGGACGATACACGTGTTTTTGGTTGAAATTGCCCAAAATAGTCTATTTTTAGCACTGTTTATTTTTACTAACAAATTTTAATGTCCAAAGTTTGCTGTACGCACTAATTCTTGAAAGTTCCCCTATTGTGAGTGAGTGAGTGAGTGACAATGTCATGCTTCCTGTAGAAAAAGATAAGAAAGAACAAAGGATATAAACCTCACAAGAAGCCTTGCTTTACATTCTGGGCGGCTTTGTATGGCATGTTATTATGGAGTTTTTCTAAAAAAAACATTTAGTTATAACATCACTAGATGGCCATTACTTGCTCGTTAAAAAAGTTAAAGTAGTACTTTATAAATGAACTTCTTGTTCAAATACAATAAGGCATTGTAGCGTCTTTCTATTATCCAGATCAATGCAAGGTCTGCATAATTTTCAACTGCTTAGAAGATCTTTATGTAACTTTTATGTAAGTAAAGTTTGCAAGTATATTATGTGAGTACTTTATCTTATTGTAGGAATGGAATGCTCCAAGTGCTAAGCACATCAGTCTATTAGAGGGTGCATTGCATCAAGAAATTGTGAGTATGTGCTAACTTGTCATTTAGTAGCGCCTAATGAATTCATATGGAACTCACCTTGACATGTATTACACTGCTTTTTGCATTAAAAAAACAAATGTACTTTTACTTATGGACTGTATTAGTCATTGTACTGATTGTACATTTGAATCATTGAAAATACTCCCGTGGGTGAGAGGTGCCCTTAACTCGTATATTTTCTGATTTGGGTCAATATGAGGACTTATGTATCGTTTGGGTCAATATGGAGACTTGATGTAGAAGTTGGTGTCCCCTTTGGGATGTCATTAAGATACTTATAATGATTCAAGGGGAATAAAAAGCCATATTTTAATGACTCGTATGTTAAAAAAACAAGTTGAATGACTAAAACTGGACAAAAGTGAGAGTCAGTTGGTATTTTGTGCAAAAAACCTTTATTATATATGTAATTTGGAACCTTTTTGTATGCCCAGCCTGAGAAACAACATTTGGATATTTGGTCTCCATTGGTTTACCAAGGATGGAAACCCTGTCTCGACTCTGCTAGCGTTCCATGTGAGTCCCTGCATAAAATATATAGATTTTCAATGTAATCGTTTTTAATAAAAATTATATTTTTATTTTTTCAAGCCAATCCAGAGAAATCGCAGGGATACATTCAGGTGTTTCTAGATGGAGGATTGAACCAACAGAGAATGGGGGTACATGCTCTTTTATATCTTGAACATGCAATTTTTTGTTTGGTTACTAGTTTCTATTTATTCCTTAAACTTCTTTTCTGGGATAGATTTGTGATGCAGTTGCTGTTGCTAAGATCTTAAACGCAACCCTAGTAATCCCACACCTTGAAGTAAATCCTGTTTGGCAAGATTCTAGGTATTTATCGGGCCACTATAATGGATTTTTCTTTTTCCTGACTCTTACTTCTTAACACAAACCATCAGTAAAAAGTTAAAATTTACCCTGCAGTTCTTTTACCGACATATTTGATGTTGATCATTTTATTGAGGTGTTGCACGATGATATCTCCATAGTGAAAGAGCTTCCCAGCATGTATTCTTGGAGCACAAGGGAGTACTATGCCACAGGCATACGCCCTACTCGAATCAAAACGGCACCTGTTCATGCTTCTGCCAATTGGTATCTGGAAAATGTGCTGCCTATGCTAAATAGGTTTGTGGTTATTTTTTTATTTGTCCCAACTCACAGTATTTGGATTTGTATCTTAAAAATGGTTATTTGATTATATTGTGACTTGAAGCTGCAATAATCAGTTTCTGATGTTAGTATAATTAGATCATGCTTTATCTGAATATTCAATGGTTAATTGATCAATTGCAATAGAACTGATGATCTAAGAGTAAAATAAAGCTATTCGTTCACCCCTTCATTTTAACCTAAATAGACTTCTAATTCCATTTCACGTGCTGTCTCTACTCTCTACTTGTTCAGTAAATATTTAATACCAAGTCATTTTCAGAGTTTTCCAAACACTAACATTTTCTTATCTGGTTACTACAACTCCACACAACACATGCTCAACCAAGTACTATTTTATATAGCCCATTTGGTTACTGATTATGATTTACATATATCACATAATCGCTTTTAATATGCAAATCCCCTTATTTCAGCACTAACAAGTTCAAGTCACTGTTGTACTCAGTTTTTAGCTCTGAGTTTAAGTGCATTTACTTTCAGTATCCATCATCTGGTCTATAGAATTCCTAACTGTTGTTTTCTTTTAAATATTAGATATTAGTATTAACTGGGGTGAACATGTTTTCTGCATTACCATCTTAGAGTTCAGTTAAAAATTATATAACCATAATCGAATTATTATGATAATACAATGTGAGTAACACATAAATCATGGCCTGCATTGATGTTAGTCTAATGTACCACGTGCAAGCAGTGGTTTCCTATTCCTTTTTATATTTTGGTTATTTCGGCTGTACTGTTTCAGTTATGGAATTGCTGCTATTGCTCCTTTCTCCCACCGTTTAGCTTTTGATAACTTGCCTAAAGAGATCCAACTTCTGAGATGTAAGGTTAACTTCCAAGCAATAGCTTTTGTTCCTCACATCAAGATGCTAGGTGACAACCTGGTTCAACGTCTTAGAAGCTCGCCTAATACAAACAAACGACCAAATGATGAAGGGGGAAGTGGAAAGTTTATCGTTTTACATCTTCGCTTTGATAAAGTAAGTTTTGACCTGTCCCCCAACCTGCCCCATTGTAAATCATTGTTCCACCTCGAGTCAAATCTGCTCTAAAGTTGATGTTTAATGTTTCCGTGCTGACTTGATAGCATTTATCTTTTTGTGATTTATAGTGGCCCCATCATTTTACTCTGAAAATTTAAGTTACTATTCAGAATCTGAAGTAATATTATTCTGTAGTCGTATTTACACAACTCACTTTCCATACCCTTTGAAACTTCTATTTCTCATGCATAAATCACACTATCACAGGTAAGTATGTTTTTTACAACATTTATATTGTTGCACAGGATATGGCTGCTCATTCAGCTTGTGATTTTGGTGGTGGAAAAGCTGAGAAGTTGGCTCTTGCAAAATACCGCCAAGTAATTTGGCAGGGCCGGGTCATGAAAACTCAGTTCACCAATGATGAGCTGAGACAGCAAGGACGTTGTCCGCTTACTCCTGAAGAGATCGGGCTGCTATTGAGAGCTTTGGGCTTCAACAATAGTACACGCCTCTATCTTGCATCCCACAAGGTGTTTATAATCTGTCCTGTGAAAGTGTCAAGTTTTGTTTCTTACCTTACTTTAAAGAAGTTCTTTGTTTATATGTTCAAGTTTACACTATGTTTAAAGAAATAATTTGGCTTATTTTTCTAAGGGAAAAGTAGCAAAACAGAAATGAACTTCCACATAGTTCCTGTTTTTAGCAGCCCACACACAAAATAAAGAGAAATCATTTGCACTGCAAAGTAAACTAACATATCGAAAGAAATGAGGGATTTTGGAAGTTTTCTGAAAGTGCAAGTCCAAATATATCATATCATACTTGGCACTTTTTTTTCCAAATCGCTTGAGCTTCCAAGTTTAAGTTTTCCTACACAAAAATGTTTGTATAGAGGTGACAGTTTTGAACCATTTACTTATATGAGCTAATTTGGGCTATGTTTTGTTTTCTAATGGGTAAAATAATAAATGCTTAAAAGGAAACGGGTCAAATAGTTGAAATTTTGCCAAAGTGTATACTCAATGCACATAGCTCTTAGAATATTTTTCCTCAAAAACTTAAAGAAAAAGAAGTCCTAGTTTCTCTTTTATCTAAAACACTGATTAATTTATAAAAATTCATAAAGTTTGAAAAAATGGGTTTGCGGGTCTACCTTACCCGTTTTGACTTTACCAAAACCCGTTGGTGACACGTTACAAAACCCCTTGTCCTAAACATTTTTCCACCTCTTTTTTGTATGCATTGAAAAGCCAAGGATGATTTTCAACATGCCAATTACTCAAACATGAAAAGGCTTTTGCATATTTGCCTGTTCTAACCCTGAAAAAAAGTTGTTCTTAAAAGGTTTATGGTGGAGAGGCAAGGATCTCTACCCTGCGTAAAATGTTTCCTCTTATAGAGGATAAAAAAAGTCTTGCATCTGAGCAAGAACGGGCTCAAGTTGAAAAAAAGGCTTCATTGTTAGCTGCTGTTGATTATTATGTTAGCATGCACTCGGACATCTTCATTTCTGCTTCCCCAGGAAATATGCACAATGCAATGGTATGTATGCTTTACCTCAATCATCACATCTTTCCCAAAATGCAAAGATAAATTATGCACCTTTTAAACTTAACAATGAAGTCTTTGTACTTTGTTTTTAACAAAAGGCCCTTTTTCTGCCTGTTTCCCTTTTAAACTACCAGAAGTCTTATTTTTTGCATGATTAAGTCCTAAACTTGTTATGGAAGTCCTTTTCGTCAAGTTCTAAAAGTTCAAGGATTTAATCATGCAAAAATAAAATCCAGTGACATACGTGCGAATTCAGTGAAAGTGGAGGTGTTTTATTCTGAAAAATGGTGCTTGTTTTACAGCTAGGATATCGAGCATACAAAAACATGAAGACTATTAGACCAAACATGGTGCTCTTGAGCCAGCTTTTTCTTAATGAAACCATCGAATGGCCCGAGTTCCAGCAGGCTGTAGAAAACGGGCATAAAAATAGGCAAGGCCAAATCAGGTTAAGAAAAGAAACACAGTCCATATATACATATCCTATCCCTGATTGCATGTGTCAACGGACATTTTAAAAAAATAGTAAAGTGGAGGTTTGAATGTTATTCAACTTTAAGCTTTGATAGAGTGAAAAGTTATACATATTAAAATGGGGGGGGGGGGGGGGGTCTCTTCATTTCTTGAGATAGAGTGAGTAATGCTTCTGTCTACCATACTTTATGAGTAGAATATTGCCGGATAGTTTATTTCTTGAGATAGATTGATAGGTTTGTAATGGATTGGATTTGTTGCAATGAAGTAGATTTACACAATCAACAATCTCAATAATCTTATATGAAGGCATGTTATTTTCTTTCTTGGTAAGTTGTAGTCGCAGAATCATATGATCCCCTCACAATACAATACAATACAAAATACATTTTCTTTCTGAATAAACTGGTTAGGTAAAAGAGTGGTCATGGAGTGGAGGCATTGTGTGTACATCCATCCCATTGGAAAAATTAGCCTTGATAATGAAATTCCAAAGGAAGACGTGTGAAACTAATTGAATAGTTGTGTAGATGATGTGACGTCTGGTGTTAAGGGAGATGAGGTTTGAAGAAATGAAGACGTTTGAATGATTAGGACCGTGGTTGTAATGTAAGCTTCGTAAGTTGAGAGTGATTGGAAGGTTGTAGCAGATAGGAAGGTGTTGAAGATGAGTGAAAGAAATGGTGGTGAGCCATGGGTTGATACGAGTTTCTGCATCAGATTCATGTTAGGAAAAAGAGTTGTGGATCGATTAGTGTTTCATTTGTTGATTCATAATGAGTTCCTCGGATTTTAATGGATGTTTGGGTCGGGCTGCTATCAATCTTGGTTTGATATTGTTATATATTCTTTTTTTCTTGCTATAAATCATTGGAAGATGAATGTGTTGGTAGTAAGTTTTTAACAAGTATTTTACATAACTAGCGTGTCATACATATATGTATGATTTATTAAAATATGTTACAACAAGCTTCGAATATAATGAAAAACATTAATAATTAAACAATCTTATTCTTAATAAAAATCTCCCATAACTTGTGCACTGGAATATAAAAACAAAACTAAACCGTCAATACCAGTAGAATATATATATATAATTATATATATGTTGGATTGCTCATTCGAACAGCTACATATCTTTCAACATAAATTAGCTATATATAGGCTATAATAACACTATATTCAACTACAGGTGGGTGTCAACTTTCAAGAAGTGATTCAGTCATTCTCATCCTTTTCATAGGATGCTGCAAATCTGATTCCAACCCAGATGAACCATCAGAGCCTGCCGTGGTCTCGTTGGCATCCATTTCGAATAAGGTAGTAGATAACATGAGACTCTCATCATTACCATTATCATTATCATTATCATTATAATCAGCATTAATATCAAGCATCTCAACAGGCTCCATTAGTGGTTGACAAGTTTGATTACCATTGCCATTATTATTAACCGGCTCCATTGATAGTGATTTTGGTTGACCAGCTTGATTACCATTATCATTAGGCATCTCAACAAGCTCCATTGATGGTGATCTTGGTTGACCAGTTACATTATCATTATTATCATCAGGCATCTCAACAGGCTCCTCCTCTGATGGTGATCTTGGTTGACCAGCTTGATTACCATTATCATTATGCATCTCAACAAGCTCCATTGATGGTGATCTTGGTTGACCAGTTTCATTATCATTATTATCATCAGGCATCTCAACAGGCTCCTCCTCTGATGGTGATCTTGGTTGACCAGTTTGATTAGCATAGCCAGTATAATTATCATCAGGCATCTCAACATGCTCTATTAATGGTGATCTGGGTTGATAACTCTGACTACTTCCATTGATGACTTGCAACGAATCTTCACACCCTGAAATTGATGTTTCGAAATTACTGTTCTGATGCCAAGATTCCCTGCCTTTAAAATCAAGGGATGTATATGGGATTTCAGGCGATATTCCATTGTCTTGTTGGAGAGCTGTTGATGAAAAAATATATTGTTCCCCAGTTTCTACATCTTCCTGTTTCAAGTAACCAACAGGTGAAATATCTAAAATATAGCTTCATTGGAGATGGATCAAACGGCAACCAAAGTGTAACTTTGATGCATATAAACTCACAATATCATTCTGTTTAAAATATTTCTTACTACCAAAATTTTGTAGTCATGCTTAACGGTTAACACGCATAAAGAATTGTAATTTGAGACAAGAAAACAAATCGAAAACCAAAATAAAGTTCTAAAAAATGGCTTAAGAGTCGCCACAGTGATTATTGAGTAGAAAATGGGCATATGTTGTTTCAAGCCAACCAAAACCAACCAGTACCTAAATATGTCCTTCTAACATGTTACACAACCCGTTCAACATCTAAAACTGCATAAAAATAGTTACAAAAATACCTCAACTGGTGGGGTTAGAGAACTGTTGTACCCAACAAATGTTGTCTCGTTGAATGATGGGAATTGCATGCCCACAAACGATCCTGGCCCAGATACTGCTTTAAAAGTTTCTGTAGGACCAACAGAGCACGGCTCATTTGTCATAGATAATGACGGCAATAGAGAAATTTCAATTCCCTCATCACCTTGAGAACCTTGACAAACCATTGAAGGATTGCACGTCTCGGGAAAGAAACTAACGGCAGTTTTTCCAATGTTATTATCATCATTGGGAGTCATGGATGGAGGAGCTTCAAGAGCAGGTTGTTCTAGAAGATCATAGACTAATCTCTGGATAATCGCCCTCTTGAGGGATGCTTCAGCAGGTGGAAACCAATCCACATTTAGCTGAAACACGTTCTTATAAATATACCGACAATAGTTATCCAAAAAACTAGTAATATAACAATATGCTGAAAAATGGTGAATCGTATCATTATAAAGTGTGCTATTATGTCAAGATGTAATGTTAAAGTGGTTTTCCAATTCCTCATTATTCCTATTACCTGAAAGATATTTTTTTTACTTTTCCAAGACAAGTATTTAGAAACAAAATAAGAATCTTATCTTTCTACCATCATGCTTCAGTAAACATATAATTTTCTACTTCATGTATAGTATTTTAAACATCTGCTACAGAAAACTGAAATGAAACAAAAAAAGGATTTTAATGTGTGAGAGTACATTAATGGTTTTTAAACACATGTATCATGTATGATACGTTAAAGTATTGGTTTTAAAATTTTCAAACAAAAGGTTTCCCACATTTTTGGTGGTTTTTCTACCAAAAAAAAAATACAAAAAAACATACACTTTCTAATGAACACACGAGTTTAATGTCACAGCATTTCAACTGAAAAAATTCTTGAAATTGAGACAATAAGTAGATAGTGATACTTACAAAATCGGCGCTCTTTGTTATATGAAATGGGTTGAAATAAAGTGGAGCTTTCTCCAAGAAGAGCTCTACATAATGGAGCAAGAATAAACCACAGTCAAACGAATTTGGCTGCTGCGGTAACTGCACAAACAACAAAATTTCAGAGTTGACTCAGAATTAGCTATACTTAAGTTCTCTATTTTCCCTTTTCTGTTTCTATAAATATCAAGTTGATAAAACCAATTTTAAGCCAGTGTTAGTTTTACACAGACCACATTAGGCATAAATACTAATAGTATAGTAAATGCTAACTCTATATACTGTAAATGTGAGCGTGATATATTCATGGTTTTAGAAAATCACTTTACACATAAAAACACAGATTAATTACTAGGATTTAATGCGAAGAAAAGAAAACACATATTGCGAAGAAATAAACCACACATTGTAGTATAATACCTCAAGTGAAATGAAGCGCATATTATCGAATCTCGAGAATATATCTTCAGATGCCTCTTGTACTCTCCCTTTCCACTCTTCTTTAAGGTAACTACAATAAAAACCCAAATGTAAACCATAATACTTCAATGACACTCTTGAAAGTTAAAAAAAGAACCATAGTTGCTTTCAATTTTGTCATGTTTATTTTTACAACTCAGATCTATCAATTAAAAAAATGTTATGATACCTTTGCATAAGATCTTTCAGGCCAGTGTGACTGCCTCTGATAGAATCCATATGCAGAACACATGGGACTTTGATCAATTTGGTTGCATCTTCATCTAAACGAAATCATATTAAAATTCGAATATTCATAACCAGTATATATTAACAAAATATAGAACAGTTGAAAAACTGACCTTTACATGTGGCCACTTCCCCAAGATGACACATTACAATAAGACTCCAATGATAGCTGTAAAAAACTCAACTTTTTTCACAAAACGAGTTTCCTAAAGAGCAAAGAGTCGGAAGTTTTTCAACTTACTTATAGTTTACAGGAATAAAAACATAATCCTTCTCAAATAGGTTGACTTTTCTTGTCCATTTTCTTACACGCTGAAAAGCTGCCTTTCCTTCAGAGGCATTGAGGGGACCTTTTTCTGGGTCAACTAGCTTGCGGAAGAAAAAACTATTAAAAAAATGAAACCTGTGTTTTTCCTCAGGCTTTATTTTGTTCTTCAAGTATCTGTCATACATTACAAGTTTGAAAACTTGTTAGTGACTTAGTGAGGAGAAACACAAACTATGGTGAGAACGTGAAGTTCTGTTTTACTGATCAATTAAAAGCCATTACTGAAAATTTTAAGGTGCATTATGACGGGGTGAGAAACTGAAAAAAAAACCCAAAAAATGTTGGTCCACTATTCCATTTTAGAGAAACATAAGAATGTGATTCTGTTAAAAAACTGAATCGACCGGAAACATATTAAAACCTTTATCTATATTTTTTATAATTTTACAAATTTCATACCTATTTCTTTCCAAAAATCTAACTAATATTAGAAATCATGGGATGTTGCATTGCATCCTGTTACTCCTCTTATTTATTATTATCAATTATCATGATGGCAGAAGGCCAAAATTTTATGTATTACTTGTTAGGTTGAAATGAACCAAGCCCAAAAAATGAAAAAAATAGATCAATCAACTTGGATCTTATGTATTACAGTTAAACCAATCAGCTTCGGTTTAAGTAGGATTGTTTTTCTTTTTTCATTCAAGAATAAGGATCTAGTTAAAACAAAAAACTCAAAGCAAGTCAATTTTATGAAATCAAAACACGAAATTTTTGGTTAGGTTCAGTTGCAGCCAAAAAAATAGACCCCTGCTCACTATCAAGGTTTAAAAAAACGGAAACGCGCCTTGAGGCGTTTTCCCTTCGAGGCGTGAGGCGTATGCCTCAAGGCGTACCGAGGCGTAAACCCGAGGCGGAAGTAAAAAATAGATATAAAACTTATATATCTTATCAAAAATAAAATATCAAAGCCCATATTTTAACATTTACGATGAAAATGCAATACTTGAAATCATAGGGGTCGAAATTGAATAATAGAAAACTATAAGTTAAACCTTATGTTATAAAATCTAGGGTTTAAAATGTGAAATGTTGAAATTTTAGGGTCTAAAGGGGGCAAATGTGAAAGTTTGTTAAAAACCCTACATATAAAGGCACCAAAGGCGCCGCTTCTTTATCTGAATCATAAACGGTGACCAAAGTGGTCACCGGAGTTCCAAGTTCTCCGGCGAATGAAGATGGAAAAGTTTTAATGCCTTCTCACCGCCTCTCATCGCCTCTGTCCGCCTCTCACCGCCTCAGTCCACAGAGGCGTATGTCCCAACTTACCCTATGAGGCGGCGCCTCATACTCGTTTTATCACCGCCTCGCCTCGAGGCGCGCCTCAAGGCGTACGCCTCAATCGTTTTTTTAAACCATGCTCACTATGACTACTAAAGAAAGCAGTGAAAGTGAGAGTGCAGACATGTTTTTATACTGGCTATGTAAATTCTCATAATAGGTACTTTTCCTATTAAAAATGTAAGCCAAGCCATCAGCTAAGAAGGTGCAGACATACATACTTGATATAAAAGTCAATGACAGTATCATTGACGAATGTATCTGGTAGGAGCAAATCAACATCTCTTTTATTGATAGAGACGGCATCAACATCCCCTTTAGGATAAATAACGTCTTCAAAAGGCTGATCAAAGCTACAAGCATCCAAAGAAACTAAAATCCGTTAATCAACTTGTATTATTTATTTTTTTCTAGTAGATCAAATTTATTGTTATCATGTTTTTAAAGAGAAATAAAAAAGGACTACTTCTTTCACTTACTTGGGAAAATACTTGGTAAAAGATGCTTGGGCGTCCCCATTGACAGGGTCTCTGCCACAAAATAAAACATTCTCAATTCATGATCACATAAAACCTAACGAGTTAATCAACCATGATTCAAACTTATAGCCAATATAATAAATCAAAGAAAGAATTCCCACAACCTCACCCAGTATAATAATGGATTGCATTACAAAAACCAACATTTAAACTTTCAATTGTAGAATGTAGAGATAAATAGGGAGAAACTAACAAAATACCTATTAGAAAATAAGCTCTAACAATCCTATATCGAAAGCACAAAAAAACCATTACACCAAAATAAAGCTAGACCGTGACATCTAGAGATATAAACAAATACTCCCTCATACCCAAAATATGTCCACCTTTCCATTTGATTTTCCGCTTTAATAAATAGATAGTTTTATTACTAAATTTCAATTCTACCCTTAGTTACATTTATCATTAAAGCTTGCAAGTTTTCAAAGTTTGTTAGTATCTACTTAGGGTAAAGCTGGCATTCTACTAATAAAAAATGCATTAAACGTGCATGATTTAACTATGTCTCCTGTTGGTGCACAATAATTTTGGGAAGGAAGAGGGCAACATACTCCTGACTTGGAATGATGCCATTGGCTAACACGACTAAAATACTAATTGTGGGTAAATCACTCAAATGTATATCTCAAAAAAGATAGCAGCATGCTAAAGAACTCACTCCGACTCAAGCATACTACTCCATAAGGTTTTGTATTTGACATTCAAAGATGTGATTGCTTCCTGTCTCCCATACCAGTCAGTGCCAATAATTGCAAACTTTAGCTCATTACCTGAAGAACAGTACATGGTTGAGGAAACATGAACAGAGAGTATCATTTGCATGAATGACAGGACCAATTTACACTTGCCTCTCAGGCTTCTCAAGATATTACACTACAACCCATTTTTTAGGATTTAATATGCTGTAGTGCATTCACAGTATCTTACTTGAAAGAAAGACCATCCCAAGGAACTACTATGAGTATACTTCATCTCATATATGTAAGAAACCAAAAACAGTACATCTTATGGAATAAAAATATGAAACCTATGTAAAATAATACTATGAGTACCCTTCATTTCATATAATGATATATGTAAGAAGCCAACACAACACATTTTATTTAACTTTGGTATAAGAAACAACAGTAACGTTCCAGTGTGATAAAATTGAAGTTAACATGAACTTAGATGAAACTAAAGTGAACACGTTAAACTACATGAAAACAACACCACAAAAAGTATAATAGATATAACCTGAAACGTATTCAGCATATTCAGGTTGTATTGTATCCTCCATAAGTACATGAATTGTCACCATAGCGATCCCAACCTGCATAAATTTCAAAGTACAACAACTATAAACATTTAGATTGTGATGAGTATTATTTGTAAATGAGATGAAAAATATGGTATAGGTTTGAGACAAAAGGATGAGAGAGACAAAGGTTCATGAAAGTTTTTCTTTTAATAAACTGGATGGGTTAAGTTGAATGATTATTTTAGATAGATAGAAAGGGAGATAGAGTTAAATTTTCAAAACGTAATATGGACTTACCTGCTCATACAGCTGTGATTTGATACTAAGTATATCCTGAACTCCCCATTGGAATCTCAAGGTATTGTGATCATCATCATTGAAAATTGAACCCTCTATCGTTATGCAACTGCTAGTGAAGGTTAAAACACAATCTGTACAATAACTATCACGGTACAGCATATGATCAGGATAGAATACAACCGATGTTAAACCTTCATTGTCCTGTAAAAAGACAAGAAAATTAAAGATAAAAAGGAAAAAAAAACACAAAGCTATACTAAGAGTGCTCACCATTTCCAACTCGCCTGTGCAATGATCTGAAGATGGGACAAAAAAATAACATTTTGGTAAATATATGAAGGGACTTTGATGTAAAAAGCTTGTTGAATAACTAGAGCAAGAGTGTTGAAGATTTCATCAAGTAATGAAAATGAAATAGGATAGAGTATGAGTTTAACAGGAAAGATGCAGCAGAAATTACCATGATTTTGTGCAATATGAGAAGATCTGTTGTGTTCATATGTGTTTAAATGAAGTGCCTCATCCTAGAGACATATTGGTTAAAGTTAGCATCCAAAATTGATTGATGTTGTTTTGTAATAGATTTACTTAAACATACAAGTTGTGATGCACTGCTGGGAGGTTCTGGTCCAGATAAATCAGTTATAGGTTCTTCCTGGAGTTGTTCGACTGAATCTGGGATTGCCTCATGTTCGGGTTTGTCTGTAACATTAAGGTTACGAGTAAACTGAAATGATCATTGTTGATTGTAAACTGAAATTAAATTTGTTCACAAATCAGCCTCATTATGATTATTATTATTATTATGTTAATGAACAGATTGAAGAAATAGTATAAAAAAGGGAAGGGGGCTTTTTGACCTAGAAGTGAAGAATGAATGAAATTCATCAACATACCAGTGTCCATAACAGCTTCCGTCTTTAATCTTATTGCAATCACCCTCTGAGATGATATGATGATCCACCAAAATTAGGGTTATGAAACAAACAAACAAAAGAGATGATTGGAGAAAAGTGAAATTGAGTCGTCAATGGAGCTGAAGGTCAATAACCTCTAATCTAATCTAATATAATATAATATAATATAATATAATATAGGGATAATTTTATAAAAACATAATCAAGTTTCAATTTTGTTCTAATTGGGTCACTCAAACTTTAATTTGTTCTAATTATGTAACTTAAGTTTAGTTTATGTTTCAATCATAGGTATTTGACCAATATGACTTGTAACCATATTTATATTTTTAAAAATATAATAAAATTTGTAAAAAATAGTATTTTTAAATTGTGAAACCTTTTTAAAGATTGAGAAAAAATTACGATTTTTTAATTTAAAAAAAAAATCTCAAAAAACTATGATTTTTTTTAAATTTGCAAAACTAAAACAAGTCCATAGCCGTCTGTAACAATAACAAAATATGCCATTAAAATTGAATTATAAAATTGGACCAAGTATGTATGCATGAGGTTCTGAAAACAACTCCATGTAATCATGTTAACAATATTTTAAATTATAGAATTGAATCGATCAATCACATATAGTATAACTAACACTGCCATTATCATAATATGTAACAATAACTATGTTTCTGATGTACTAACACTGCCATTATCATAATTGTCATTAATTACACGTAGAAAACCATTTCGGGTTGAAAACCATGAGGAAGAAGAAGATGCGTGATCATATGTACTTTTTTTTAATAAAAAACCAATGTTTACTTGCTAAGTAGGTTAAATACCTAGGATTGAAACATAAACTAAACTTAACTTATCTAATTGGAACAAAACAAACTTCGAATGACTTAATTGGAACAAAATTGAAAGTTCATTATGTTTCTGTGACATTTTCCCTATAATATAATATAAATAATCAATTACAGTTACCCATTTTTTTAAGGGAAAATGCCATAGAAACATAACCAAGTTTCAACTTTGTTCTAATTAGGTCACTCAAGCATATTTTTCTTGAATTGGATGGCTAAACTTTCAAATCGAGCAATTGTGAGATTTTGTTTGTGTCAAGAAATGAATTAAGGATACAATATAGGGGTTGGAATATTTAATATATGTAATTATATTAAAAAATTTAAAAAAATGTTAATTATAATAAAAAATAAAAAAATAAACCTACAATTCACATTGCCGCTTCACATTAGCATCAAAAAATGTAAAAAATAATTCCTAACTAAAACGTAAAAAAAACATGTGAAAACAACATGTTAAAACCTCTAATTTGAATAAAATATAAAGAAGAGTGACCTAATTGGAACAATTTTTAAACTTGAGTGACTTAATTATAACAAAATTGAAACTTGGTTATGTTTTTACAAAGTTACCCCTTTTTTTAAAAGAAGGTCTTTGATCTATGATCAACTTTTTATCGACTTTTTTTTTTTGCCGACTCTTGAGTTGTTGTTGTATGAAACACATTTTTATTATTTTTTTGCAAAATACCATCTATGGAGGTTTGTTTGTTACGAAAACATGTATTGTGACGAGTTTTTACATTTATATTTATGTATGTCAGTGAGTCTCTTGTTAAAAATTATGTTTTAGTCTTTTTGTCTCACCAAAAGTAGTTTCTCTAATCGAAATTTAAAACAATAGAACTTTACTTATTTTTATATAAATTGATAATGCACAATAAATCATGCAAAAGGTTTCATTTTTATTTTAAGAACTTATAATTTATCACTCGAAATAACTTGTTTAGTAATTTTCAGGGCAATCCCAAATGATTTTTATGCTCCGTGCAAGCCGGAAAAAATGCCCCTAGGCACATCGAGGGTCTTAAATTGTGACGCGAGGCACAAAAGTGCAACTCCACCATCAACTCGGTTGACTATAAAATGCAACAATGACAACTGAAAATAATCACGGAACCCAAACCTTTCAATTATGAGTCCAAGGATAAAACAAATATTTTTATTTTATGCCATTTAAAAAAAGAACAAAATAGAATAAAATAAATTAATATGATTTAATGGGGCAGTTTAAAGTTGAATTGAAAGTCATATATTATTTAATTTCAACCCTAGAAACTATAATTTACAAAATTAATGAAATTGTAAACTTTTAAATTTTGAAAACATAGTACGATCTACTGTTAGGATGGAAGAGGTACATAAATTATGTAGTTTAATCACCCTCACTATCCACCAATTAAACACAAGATAACTCACGAGTACTAACACCTCACCCTCATCTACCCTAAGTAATGAATGCACAAGCCTAAACGTTCCTCAAATTTCTATTATTTTTATAAAAAAAACAAAATAAAAGTTATTTTAAAACCAAAATAAGATAATAAGTTCATTTAAATTTATAACAAAAAATAAATTTCATTCAAAAAATATACTCATAAATAGGGGTGCTCAATGATTCAGGTTGGCGGATTGGTGGGTCAAACTCGATCAAAACCTGGAAAATTTATACAAACCCAAACCTGAAAATTTAAACATTAATCAAACCCGAACCTAACCTGATTTTTAGCAGGTTGACTCGAACCTGACCCATTTGACCTGAATTACCCAAAAATACATCTTCAACAGTTAAAAATTCAAAATTACGTCAAAATGCATAATTCAAATGAGAGCGAGTTTATGGAAAATCCGAGATTATAGTACGCACAACCTTATAAGGCATTCAATATGATTATAGCTTTAACTAAAACACCACAAACTACATGCATATTGGCACAATATACCTCAAAATTTATTTTCAAAAAATCATGTCAACCTGCGAACCCGGTGGGTTGACCCGAACCTGACCTGTTTTTTAAAGCAGGTCGATGGGTTCAACCCAAAACTGACCCACAACCATTCACTGTAAACCCAAACCCACGATTTCAATTTAGGTTCAGATCGTACTTTCGTGTCAGGTTAATTAGAAATTCTCAGCCCTACTCTTAAGTTCATAAATTATGTTATTAGACAAAACCACAAGGACTTCATTGTAATTTCATAACTTAAAGGAACATATTGAAACATCCTAAATATCACAAGACTTGATTTATATTTATGTAAATTGATGTAAACTAGATGTTTTTTTGTTCTCGCAATAAAAAGTGGTTCTAACATGTATATATATATATATAGCTCAATGCGGTGCTTATTTTGTAACAGCAACACCTAATATATACATAGTATTCTCAAACGGAGTCACACGTACATTAAAATTAAAACTCCCATTAATTAAATAAACTAGTTTTATTCACCGTTCGCGCGCGTTGCGGCGCTACGGGAATTCCAAGATGTTTTCTATTAACCCGGAAACGTGCACGACGGGAATTCTTAGCTACTTCCTATTGAGCCCTATAACCCGGAAACACGCGTGATAGGAATTCTTAGCTACTAAGTATTGACCTGGGTCACGTACAATGCTAGAGAACATGTTAGAGCTCGTTTTGTAATCGATATTTAAGTGTTTAGGTAACAGATAATGGTATATTTTGAGTTTCATTATAAACGTTTTATAAAAGATGTTTAAAGCATCCATTTCCTTTGGTCTTGCCATCATACTATTAGTACCAATAATTGGCGCTTGGCTTGGGCGAAGAAAGCAAAGACATATCAACACTAACAATAATAAAAGATAATTAACTAATATGCACAACAAAATACATGATCTCGATAGCCTAATCATTTTTATCATATAACAGTTACATCCATAGTTCCTCAACTTCCATATAACACCTTTTTATATACATTACTGCATTAGATACTTGTAAATTGCTTACTACAGTTTAAAACGGTTAGTTTTTCAATATACGAAGTTTTTTTGAACAATAGATCGATGGCGAACATGCAAGCAATTTAGACTCGGAATTTGTTACACCTTCTACATTGTTTTGAACAATTGATCAAGCAACCCCTGCAACGGTAAACTTGTAGTCGGAGTAGGTGGTTTATTACCGAGGTACAGATAACCTGTGAAATTGGATTTGGGCGTTTGTTTGATTCCCATCTCTGTCTCTCTCTAACGATCGAACGGAAAAGTGCAGTCCACTACGCTACCGGTGCCAACAACGGCCTACAACCTCGATCGCCCCTTTCTCTGTGTACGATGCCAACAACGTGAGGTGAGTGGCTTGCTTCCGATCGAAAACTATCCATCCCCTTCTTCAATCGCTCACTCCGACGCCGTCACAACGTTGGATTATTTGAAAGGAAATTCGGTTTCCATGTGTCTTCTTCTCCCTCTATAAGATCATGTATATCAGTATATGTTTACCTCTTCACACACGCATGCGGGTTATCCAGAAAGTCACACGTAGCTACCTAAAAATTTACATATATGCCCTCAGTTACTTACTGTTCATTTCCATTCTAATTTCAATAAAAGGAGAATATTGTACGTTTTGTTTAAGACAATACAAGCTAGTAAACTCCTAAATTAATTGGTTTATTATTATTATTATTAATTAGAATAGAATAGAATAGAATAGAAGTAGTTGTAAATCACGAATCATCCCAGCACCATATATATTGGTTTAACCACAAGCAGCTAATTAAGGCAGGTATTTACAAGGTTCGATCTCCAAATCTCGACGTACGTACGTACAGTAACCAACCGGTACGTTAATTAAGACAGGCGCATCACATGAAGCTAGGAAGATCAATCTTGATGTAAAAGTCCTTAATCGGGCGTGCATGCGAGTTAGAATTAATTGTGATAGAGAGACATATATATATGATAACTTTGCGTGGCCGGGGATTAATTTCATCGATCATTAATTAATTCTTTCTTTCAATCATTCATCTTAGTAATTAATCGATAATCACGTCCCTCATGAAATCTATATCTATACCTTCTAATAAAAAAAGGGTTTTAGATGACATTTGTCATCCATTAGAGGCCCTTAGAAAATAGCTAGTTTTCCCGCTTAAATTTTTTATATCATTTTTATTAGATGAAGATTTCCATCCCATAAGTAAATCGTTTTTTAATTAATTCTAAATTAACATGGTAATCAAATGAAATTTTTTCCCAGAAATATGTTACGCTTTGAATTGATTTGTTTTGAAAATATAAAATTTATATTACCTATGAATTCATTTGCGTCCTTAATTATTGTTTTTTCATAATGTTAACTGAAATCGAACAAATTGCATTCATATGTTCCAAAAATATTCAACATTGCAAAATGTAATGTTTTTAATCAATGCGTCTATATTGCTAAGCCAAAGTCTTGATGAGATCTTTGCCAAATATAAGCATATCTATTATTCACATAAGATATTTTTTTATTGTTGTAGGTAGTTCGTTTTTTAGCTTAAACAAACATTTATTTAACGTGATAATATGCAACTTATTTTTAAATGTTTCTTTTTTCTAAAGGAAAATTTCATAAAACAAAATAAACTTTATATTTTGTTCCAATTAGGCCAATTAAACTTTGTTTTGTTTCAGTTAGATAACATCAGTTTAAAATGTGTTCTACTCCTAGGTAATTAACTTTATAATAGGTAAACACTGGTAATTAACATTATAATAGGTAAACACTTATTTTAGGTGAATTTGGGACACGTTTTGTGTTTTTTTTTCTGCTATCAACTATAGTTCACAGTTTTTTTACATGTTTTATTCTGCCATCAAACTTTTTTGGACCTGTTTTGTGAATTTGAGACCCGTTTTTTCTGCCATCATTTTTTTATTAAAATTTCACAAGTTTTTAAATTTTTTGCAATTTCTAAAGAAAATGACACTTTTTTAGACTTTTTTACAAATTTATGAAAAATTTTGTAGTTTTTTCTTTTTTTTTTTTAATTTTTGAAATTTTTTTGGAAATATTTATATTTTATTTAAATTAACAATTGTTCTTTAAGTTGTCCCACGGGAAGTTAAAGTTTACCTATTATACAAGTTAGTTACCTAAGATTGAAACACGTTTTTAAAGTTAAATGATCTAATTGAAACAAACAAAGTTTGAGTGACTTAATTAAAAAACAAAAATTAAACTTGGTTAATTTTATCTATTTTTTATGTCCCTACCCGTATATAACACACAAATATAAAACTAGTATATATATATTTATATATATATATATATATATATATATATATATATAGAGAGAGAGAGAGAGAGAGAGGAGGGATTTTCTAAAAAGAGCAAAAATTTTAAAAATGCTAAGAAGGATTCTGGGGCGTTGGATCTGGTTGTTTACGGCTAAGATTTAAGCGGTGGCATTTTTGTAAATATTATGAAGTTTTGCTGACGCACGTGATGGAACCAGGGGTAGATTTGTCATTGCGCGTTTCCAACACCATGTATATATAAAATAACACCACGCTTAACACTGACTCTGTAAAATAACACCACGCATATGAAAATAATAATTAATAAAAAAACGCCATAGCTAACCTGCTACAATGTAACACCGGAAATCGAATTGAAAACGTCATAACAATGATTAACACTATCATCACTGTAGAATGAAAAAACGCCATAACTTACCTGTAACAAAGTAGCACCGGAGTCGATATGAAAACGTCATAACAATAACTAACTGATCGATCATGGTGAATCATGGTGTTTTTAACATTCGAACTGATCACTAAAAACACCATGACTCAGAATGTTAAAACCACAATGATTCAAAAGAACAGAACATTGATCGGACGTTCATAATTAGTAAACGAAAACGTAAAAAACAAACAAAAACATCATCCCTTTCAATATTCGCCATAGATGAATGATTATTGATTCAAAATTAATAAACGTCAAAAAACACCATTACTGAACATCGAGAGTGATAACCAGAGAGTGCTAAGAAACACCATGAGAACAGATCTCATATCGCAGCTTCAACGCGTAAAATGACGATAACGACCCTCCGTGTTTTTTCCCCCTCATGGACACGTGTTTGTTTGTAAATGCTTCCTACACTTCTTAGAGTTTTGAGCCTTTTTAGAAAATCCTCAATCTATATATTCCCGGCCTCCAAACACAAGATAGCTAGATATATATACGATATCGGGTAAAACGTACATTAAATGAAGTTGCTTGGTATGTTATTTCTTTTAAGATGTTGAAAAATTAGAAACATATAAAAATACTACCATTAAACATATCATTTGAAAAGAATTGAAAAAAGCATTAAGAAAGTTTTTATAAAATATCCAATAAGAGGAGTGAAAACAATAGAATCTCAAAAAACACCCATATATATATTTTGATAAATAAGTTTTTAAGTTTATCAAATTGGTAAATAAGTTTTCAAACTGCACCAATTTAAAAAAAAACTCGATTAAAGGATACGTTTTTTCAAATTATTTTAAGTGCTAATAATTATATGTGCAACTTATTGATAAATAATTAACCACATATTACGTAGGTTACAATGTCTTAATTCTTTGTAAACAATAGATCGAAATCGAAAATTACAATTTAAGAGTACGTACTTAAGACGTACAACATGCATGCACTTAATTAATTATTCGGTTCAAACCTCATCGATCGATCTCCAGTACTGTACTGGCCATTCATATATATATATAGCTCGATCGTTCTCCATCAATTAACTTCAATTCGTCTGCATCTTCTATGACGTACGTACAGTTTGTCATATATTTTAGTTAAAAGGTAACCTGCAGTTATATATATATATATATGATATAAACACACACATGATAACTTTGGACTTTTATATATTTTAGTTAAAAGGTAACCAATTAAGCTAAGCTAGGTAGTTAAAATTAACTTACTAATGGAACGTAGGAGTAGTTATATATATAGGCAATGGATGGAGCTGAGCTTACGTACGCTAGTTTAAGGGCAGTATCAGAAGAATCAAGATCCTCGGGAGGAGGCCCGCTGTTGCAACTGCAGACGTTAGTAGTCACTGAATCTGACGATTGGCCTTGATCGTCGAGGTTAGTCACCACTACATGAGTATTATCCAACTGATCAGCAGCTGTAGTTGTCCGTGGCCTCTTGCCATTTGATATCAAACTCATCATCTGCATCCACGGCCGGATAATATATATATATAATTAACATACGATCGAATTAATTAAGGTTTTTAATATATAAACAATCAGCTACATTAATTTATTTAATATATATAATATGTTAATTTAGGAGTCTTGCTTGTTGTTTCAAGAGCTTGTTCTCTTCCATCAACTCAAAACCCTACGCCAACACAAAACTTTTGTTAACACAATTAATCAAATATATATATATATATATGCATGTATAATTAATAAATTAATACAGCTAATGTACGTACGTTATATTAATATGTCCTAATTAAACCTTTGAGAAGTCAAATTTGCTCTAAATTAAATTATATATATATATATATATATATATATATAGCTTTGGTCGACATCGATCTACAACTAGTCCACAATCAAGTTTTGTTATTTGGCTTTAGAAAGTGAAATAAAATAAAGGTTGGGACCAGTGGTTACAAAAGGCTTATAACATCGGTATTAAATTTGAAAAAACTTAACGGCGTTAAAAAAATTTAACGACGGGACCAGTGGTTACCAAAGTGATAAAAGTTGGGAGCCAATTCAATAGTTGGGACCGGTAGAAGACAAAATATGATAATTGAAACCAATGAAAACCAATATATATACCTAAAATAAAAGAAAAGTTTTAACTCACTTTAAATTTGTATGATACTTAATTTTTATCCTTAATTTTTTAGAAAAAAAAATATAGATTATAAGTACATCGATCGATCTGCCATAAGACTACTAGGTAGCTTGTAATGTTTTACCGGCCATGGAAAATCGTAACAATCGTGTTGGTTTTGAAATTAATTAAGTAGTACTCGATCGATCATTTTACTGATCTAAAAGACAACATGAATCGATCGACTCTAGTTTGCGGGCCGGCGGATATAAAATATATATATGTTAAATTTAAGCACTAATAACGTACCTTTTGTTGAAGACTCGCTATCTCATTTGCAATCCTTTCATCCTTCAAAAAAACATAATAATAATCACAAACGTACTGTTAAAAATATGTTTATCCTAAAGATCGATCGATTTAGAATCCAAGAATTACAGTTAAAATAATTTAACAAGTTACTACTGATCGATGATCGATGCTGCTTGTAACTTGTTTCTAATGATAATTACCGAATTTGGGACTCATGATCCTTAGGGTATTGATCATGACCTTTACACATTATTAAATTTAAATTGGTTAATTTGGAAGATTATATATGTTCTATATACAATATTATTGCTATTAGTGAACCTCACACTTTATAAAAGACCATGATCTTTAAAAGTTATATATGCAAAATGAAAACCATGAATTCTTAATTATCTCCTCTTCTATTATAATAATTGACTAAACCACAACATGCCACTTGTCACCACCCCAGTCGTCCTCAGCCGGTTCGTGAATCTAGACGGCTTTACCCGTTTTAGTGTCAGATCCGTTATAAGCCTTTTGATCATCCGTCGCTCTTCATCGTTCACATATCAAACCCTAGATCTAATGTCTCTCTCTACTCTGCTTCCGCTGCTTCATCATCTTCCATTCCAAATCTATCTAGGTATGTTTTTCGTTTCTTTGTATCTATTATTCCGATTTCATCTTCTATGCACCTTCAATCGACATTTTTCAGTGGTTGTTCCTCTTCTTCCCTGTCAAGGTATGTTTTCTATTTGTTTCTCTCTACAACCCGCTTCGATTTCATCTTTCAAATTTTCGTTCATTATTTTCGAATTCCTTATCAAGGTTTGCTCCTTTCATTCTTCTTATGTAACTCTTTGTATTCTATTACTGTTTACGATTTTATGAACCCTCATTATATTTGAATCATTTGAATCTAAGGTTTTAAAGTGTTGCAATGTGTGCTTCTGATTCATGTATACTTGATTTGTGTTTCTGATTCATGATGTATACTTGATTTGTGTTTTTGAGTTTGATTATGTTGCTATGTTACAATAGTTTACTATTCTTTCTGATTATTAGGTTTTTTATATTAATTAAGTTAGACTGTTACAATCTGACTATTCTCACCGACTATTAGGTTTTAAAAAAGGTGTATGTATTGCAACATGTATTGATACAGAAAATAATATCGTTTTGAAGCTTGCGGTATGTAAGTTTTAACTTTACATTTGTCTACAAATTCCTCAAAATTAACAATTCACTTTACCATTAAAAGTAAAACGTGAGGCTAATCTAATGACCTTTTTTTTGTTATTAGCTTGTTATATCATTCCAATTTATTGGTTTCATCTTCAATCGTTTTGGAAGTCCAGGTATGTGTGTATGATGATAGGAATATGATTATGCATCTTCAATCGTTTCTGGAAATCCAATTATGTGTGTATAAACTTACGAAGGTTGTAAAGGTAATGTTATTACATTTATATTATCCATATGTAGAGGTTTTAACATATTCTATATATCAGTCTTTTCTACTTGTTGATGATGATGTACACCAAAGTGAAATCAATAATGCCATTGTAGATTATACCACAATTGAAAACACTTTTAATCTACTGATACGTGGGACAATCTTTGTGTTACATGCACTTTAATAGTTTCATGACAGCCTTACAGTGAGACTCATCTTGGAATTATATCTTTTTATGCTGTTTTCAGGTGTTACTAGTGTTTCACAAGGAAATGCAACTGCAAAGCTTGATGCGTAACATTTGCCCCGATCCAAATTCAAACCGGAACCTAATCGGATATCAAGGAAATTTTTCCGTCTTATCATAAAATAAAAGTAATTAAATCAAACTGATTTATTTAAGTTATTTCATTAAATTATATAATTAAATAGTTAATTAAGTTGATCAAACAGTTGGAGGTTTCGTGAACACAATTAACACTTTTATCCCGACCTTCTTATCATCCAAGCTTTATTATATAATCCTTAAATTATTTAAGTTATTTCATTAAATTATATAATTAAATAGTTTTGACATAAGACGACTTTCAAGTGATTTTTTTGTCAATCTTTCTCCATTCTTGGGCTATCACTTTGGATTATTCAAAACTCTTAGACATACTTGGTAATCTAGGGAGTAAGTGAGTTCAATCGGAGAATTAAACTGGGCCCAAACAAAGCAAGAATGACAAACCGAAGTTTCAGAACGTAACTCTTGACCCGCACCAAGATCCAATATTTAAACTCAAATTTCGAAACCAAAAGTATTGGATTACTCTCTTCCATATGATAGTACTCTGAAAGTTATGAACGTAGGCGAAAACCGCGTGAGAAACGGAGTTATAACGAAGCGGGAATCGCGAAAAACAAGTTTGGTGTTTGCTACTGATTTGCAATACGCGATTTCCTACTTTGAATTCGTCTCATATCGCCCCAAAGCCAACATTATGCTCATTTTCACATCTATAAATACCCTTTCTTGGTTCCTTATAGCCTACAACTCCTAGTTTGAGTCTAAACAAGTAGAATAGCCAAATGTTGATGGTTATGCAAGTGCAATACTTTTTTGGGTGTTGTGCGTAGTTTTTTTTAATACTTGGTGTTAGTTAAGGAGCATTGCCTATAGGCTTGGTGTAGTCTTGTAGAGGCAAAACAAGCACAACCTATCATGTTCGTTCATTTATAGTTTGTAAAGCTTCTTCGAGGTAATCTTCTTCTTTTTCTTTTGTTAGTCGTTCATTTATCGTTTTCTTAGTTTTATTAGTTTCATTTAGGTTGTTAGTTAAAGAGCATTGCCTTTAGGCTTGGTGTAGTCTTGTAGAGGCTTAACGAGCACAACCTATCATGTCTGTTATTTGGCTATGCCTTAAAACATTATCCATCCTTGTTGTCTTCGTTTGACTAGGTTGATTCACGCTTATATTCGGATCATACACACGTTCATTTGAGTTGACACATACGTTCAAATCCCAAAGCATCTAGAGTGATACAACTGTTCATCTTAATTCTTTTTCATCATACACTAGTTTGTTTAAGCACCATTGAGGTGAGTATTCATAGCCCCTTTTTCTATTTTATGCTTTAGGGTGAAATCATGTGACCTATTAACTCATGTTTTATCAATTTTATTCATTTTTTTTATTCATTTGATTCATTATATTCAATTCAATCCATGTGTGTTATTACTTGCAATTATGTGTTTCATAGGTTGATAAACATATATTCTAGCACAGTCATTAATTTATTCAAACCAACGGTTACAAATAATAGATCTATTTGGCCTAACAAGCCTACCCCATATGGCTTTCGAGTGGTGATTGTAACCAAAATATGCTTTCGCTTATTATGCCTTAATCTGTGTGATTAAGTGGCTGCAGTCATATAGGTTTGATTGTGCAATCGATTTATCTAATGTGATACACTTTTGCATGATAAGTTTTAACATAACATGGAATTGAATCACTTTATTCATTTTAATCATTATAAATATATGTATGCAAACCTGTGTTTACCCACCAGCTAACCAGCTAACTCGTTAGCTGAACAAATACTATTTTCACATGTTTTCAGGAATTGCAGCTTAATTGTATTTCAAGATGCATCACATCTATGATATGCTTGGACTTGGCTTAAAACATACTATTTATCATTGTTGTATTGTCTTATTTGAACCATTGTACGTACCATGTATTTGTTTAATGAAATTTGGAGCTTTAATATTAATTTAATCATTTTAGTACCATGAGCTACGAGCAATTTATTCATTTGCGTCCGCCCCGAGGTTTCCGCCGTCGGTCGGGGTGTGACATGATGACACTAGAAATTTCTCATTAATGGATGGAGACTGAAACAATTTTTTTGGCTGAGTTTTTGTTATCTCATTCATACTTTTTTTACACGGAATATAGTCCAGGATTGAATTAAGTAACTAATCTCTTATCTGTATGTTAACGATTTATACTAATATGAATTCTTTTAGTAGATTATCAGTTTTAAGTTTTGTTATATTTTTAATGCATATGGAAATCGTTGCATGTCTCTAAAAGCAAAAAAGAGGCCATGGAGCTTATTTTTGTTTTAGAAATTATTTAAATATTTGAATTATGGGTTAACATTAGTTGCGTTGGATTTATGTGTTGGTTTTTTGATAGCTTGTAATGTATATGCTCTGTGCTAATGAGACTTTGTGATGGTTGGTCATCTATATGTATATATGCTTAGACTGTAGATAACATTTTATATGTTTAGTTAAAATAGATGTATTGTGAGTGAATATACCATGCTGCCAACAAAATAGTTTTTAATCTATGTTTATTAGTGGATATTGCAATTAACATGGTATACATACCGGATACACAACTTTGTTAATATTTATTTACTTATTAGATCTTTCTTTTATAAAATTATTTATGTTTGAAATTTATAAATAAAAGTTTAATTTTTTTATTGTTTATTTTAATATAAAATTATATAAATATTTATTTTCCATTCACCCGCGTGAACACGTAGATGTTAACTTAGTTATATACATTTGGGTATAAACTTCACCAATCATTGAGAAGCAATAATTTCACAATATGTTTCGACTGATTCATGTATTTTGTGCAGGGGCGGACTTAGTAAGGTGGGGTGGGGGGCGCCCGCTCCCCCTGCGAATTTTTTTTTTTTTGTTTTTATATGTTAAATTCTCGATCGACCCCCGTAAAATTTAACCCTCGACCCCCATCCAGTTTTGAAAACTCAGTTTAATGCCCAGTTAGCAGCCTATATAAGACACATAATATTTAACAATGGATTGGGTTATATAATGGTTAGAAGATAGTAATATATATTTATTTATATTGTCATATATAGTCAAGCATTATGGTATTATAACCTCAAGTGTTTCACCATTGCACAAAACCATCAACATAGTTGATGATTTGGATGGTCATGAGAACAAAAAGAAAATACATAAACAAACTAACTACTTTTGCTAAGTAATCAAGTGAGAAGTGATAAATAGTGGAAAAATTAGTTGTAGAACCAAGGTTTACAACATCACTATTTTTATACCATAACACAAGTTTTCCAACATAATCTTGTTTGGATACATGGTTTGGTCTCATTAACTTCTTATTTGTAGATTAGTGACTTAAGAAAGATGTATAATGGAGGCATATGAAGTTTAAGAAACAAAATAAAAGATTTATTTTATATAGTTTGAGAAAAACAATCCTAACTCGAACCTCAAAAATGGTGATTTACCAAACTCTATTTACCTAGGTAAATATATGGTAAAATTCATAGAGAATGTTTCAAGTATTTAAGAATAAAAATAAAGTAAAAATGAAAGAAAAAAAAAGAAAAAAATGAAAGAAAGAATAAAAAACTCACAAGTTGTTGTTGAAAATTTGTTGAAAAAATATGAAATTCTTAAATAGATTGAGAGAGTTTGAGAGAGAGTTTAGATGATGAAAGTAATTAAAGAGATTTGGTTTGGTATTTATAGATAAAAATTAGGGTTAGACATTAAAGAAGTTAGTTGAGTGGAGGGAATGAAAATTTTTACTTTAGAATATAAGTGGAGGGGAAATGAATTTTTTTAATTTTGACCCCTCAAATTTAGTTGTTGTCATTTTTTAATTTAACCCGACTCGGTTCGACCCGAACCGAATCAAACCGGATTAGAAAAATATTATATATCAATACTTAAACGATTACTAGCAAATTTCCGACCCCCATGGAAAAAATTCCTGGGTACGCCACTGATTTTGTGCATATTTATGTAAATAGATACGTAATAATAACAATTTTCCTAAAGCACAATTTAAGTTTTAATGTTTTGAATCTAAATCTGGTGATGAGTTATGTGTTCATTTGGTAATAAGTAATAACTAATACGTTTGCTAATACCATGTGTATTAACTATGAGACTTTGCTGAGTTTGAATTTCAAACTGATTTTTTATCTATCTTTTTATTGTTTTGCTTTTTATTTGATTACTTGTTAGGAGATATAAACTTGTGGGAGTTCATATTTTTTATTGATTGGATATTATTGAATTTCTAGGTCAATTTTGAGATACTGAAATTGTTCTGGAGTTATTTGATTGTATAATTGCTGACAGAGACAACAACACGAGCATAGGTGGTATTGATCTATCTCGACCCACGGGATGTCAAAATTGATCAAGAGACTCAGGAAACAAGTTCAAGATCTTGAAACCCAACTAAGAGATCACATGGCACAAGGTAGAAACTAAGTCGAGCACCGTCCTTGTGACAAACGTGGCGACAGAGAACATCATCCACTCAACGGTCACCCACCCCGGTTCTTTAAACGAATTTGTCTGGAGAGTGTGTCGTAATTGAACAACCTAGATAGGTCTGATCATTACACCAATGATCCTCAGCCTAAATGATTAAGGTGAGTTACCCGAAACTTCACTAAAGTAAGGTCTTGGGTTGAAGTTGTGGCCGTTACAAAACTACAGAGGTTCTAAGTTTGACCAAGAATTCTCTCACCTAAGACGAGTTTCCCCTCGTGGGGTACGATCCTAGCTTGCTGGGAAACAGATAGGTGGCCTGATTAAAATAACATGAATTCTTCGAAGTTTAGTTAAGATTTGATTTTTGCAAAGATGTTATATCTCTTTCAATATTCAAACCATGACCATTAATTTTTAACCCGTTTTAACTTGATCTTTTTAGAACTGACTTTATATATGATCAGTCGTCCTATTATCTATAAACCTAACTAGTAATTATTTGATGGATATAATTACCCTTATACTCTAATTAGAGTTTTCCATTAGGTGTAGATATATGACATTGGGGTATGTAATAATAGTCGATAGAGTAATCATTAGAGGTTAACTCATCTAACACCTCACAAGAATTGTTCACATGCATACACCTCTTTCGAACAATCGAACTCTTGATCGACCTACGTATTTACCTCTGCCATCTAAATCATCCTAATCATACACCCTAAAAGGGAACTCAATGATCCTTAAGACGGTGTGATTGCTTCAAAACTACAGTAATATTTATGATCACTATTAGTTTGTCGAGTACGTGATTACATATATTGTTTTCCATTACATGATTACATAATTAGAATTGATAAGTACTTCCCTTCTCTAAATCATCCACATTGATTGTGATAGGTAACATTGTCCGTCCAAACTACATATATTTACAAGTCCTTATACATATTAGTTTCGTCAAGTATATTTCCTTTTGGATAGTTAAATAGCTAGGTTTATTTGTTTAAAAGTTTTTCAAGCATCTTAGTCAATTCACTAGTAATAATTAATTAATTAGAAGTTTTACTTAATTAATAATTTAATATGATATGAAAGATCGAATATATGTAATATATATATAGAGTAATCTATCTAATAAATCAAACTTTTAGGGGGTAATTTTTGGAGGGATTTTTTTTCTATAATAGGAAGTTTGGGAGGTAATATTTAGCTAAATTTTTCACCATGCAAGTTGATGGAGCCAACTCCTTAAATGTTATATATTTACAAATTGTTAAATATAATGGTTATAATTTCTTTATAAATATTACTATTTAACCCGTGTGTAACATACGGGTATTCAACCTAGTATATATATATATATATATATATAGATCGAAAGTACGTACCTTTGTTCGAAGCACACGGTTGAGGCCTCCTTCAAGCAAGGTCTCCAAACGTTGAAGTTCTTCTAGAGTTAGCCCTTGAAGATCCTCACCACGTAATTGACTGCATGCATGTTTTTAGTCACCATACATTCATATATTTAGCCACAATGTACCATGTATATATATATATCTTTATATAATATAGCAAAACAAAAAAAACTTCCGTGTCATCTTTTCAAAGCTTTTAGCTTACGTGGCATTAGTTGAGAGTTTATCTCACAATAATAATTTTTTATTTAAAATATGTATTTAAAATATATTATAATAAAACTAATTACATTTTTGGTCCCCTAATAATTTGCAGAATTCTGAAAAATTTAAGAGTATTTATATTTTTAACCCTTTACTACAAGGGGTGTATATGGTTGGTTATATTTGATAGAGTTTAAAAATAAAACTTATGAATAAAGTTAATAATTACATACAATTAAAGACCTCGATGTTTTATAAATATACATAACATTTTTATACGATTTTTTTAAAAAATAAACTACATCATAAAACTGAGCAATTTATTCTTTTTAACTTGAGTATAATATTGTTATACTAAAATCTAATTTATAAAAATATATCTTGTGTTCCGGTTTACCACGGTTTTGTCTCAAAACTAAATGAACCATTTTTGAACATCCTTAAAAGCATCACTTGAATGTTGTGTTCCCGAGCGTGACGCGGACACTAAACTAGTATATATATATAGATATATAGAAAACGATCGATCGATGGACTTAAACCTTAGCTCACGATTCTTGTCAAGCAGCTCTTTTCCCATCCTTGTCTCGTCACTCTCCTGGAGCTACACATATATATATATAATCATGTTTTTATTGTAAAACTAGGTTTAAATCCCGTGTGTTACACACGGGCTAAATAAAAATATTTGCAAAGAAATTATAATTATTATGTTTAAGCATTTTTAAATATTTAATACTTAAAAATTTTAATTGGCTCCATCAACTCATGCATGGTGAATGGCTTCACTCAATTTCCCACCAAAGCTTCCATTTATAAAACAAAAATATATTTTTCCCCCTAAAAAATTATCCCCCTAAAACTTAGAATTATTAGATAGATTAGATAGATAACAACCAAGATAAATATAATACAAAGGTATAATTAATTAAAGATATATATATGAAGGGATTAGTTACCTGCAGATTGAGTACTGAGTCGTCAAGGTTATTATTTGAATGAAGCTTATATTTTTCGAGTAACTCTTGCATGCTACAACACAAAGAAATAAATTAATATTACAAATAATTAATTAAACAGATCGATCGATATCATGACCAACTGAAATTAATAGACAATATTGCATCGACCATATATGCATGTATATATTTTGTCATCGATCATAAACCTAGCTAGCTAGTTGTTAATTTAGGGTACGTTTAAAATATGACATCAAGTTAATTTGATGTATGTACGTATATATACTGAATAGCAAATAGTTAAGCCTGTCAAAGGACTGATTGATGTACGTACGTACGTGTGTCTTAATCAAACTTAATTACAATCCGGCCGGCCAGTCTAATTAATTAACGACTAGCTAATGCAATCTTAGTTAATTATTAAGTCATGAATTAAATAAAGAGTTTGATGATATATATATGACCTTAATTAACTAAATGTAAATTAAGATTGGATGTCGACCATTTTAACTAATTAGGACTAGAAGCTAGATGAGGAAGAAAAGGCCATAAACAATTAAAAAAATATCAAAATATATAATAGCAAAAACTTTAATTAACCAAAAGATATAATTAAATTTATGAAGTGACGTCCCGGCCGGCCGGCCTTTGGCTATAAGTAAGGTTTAATTTTCATTAGTGGTAGAATGCACAGGATTAATTCGATCATTCTAGAAATACAAATTAATAAAATTAGAAATTAACTAACCGGCCGGCCGGCCATAACAAAAAGTAATTAATTAAGTTATGGGACTTTGGTATAAATATATATATCCTTCGGCCGGCCAATCAGAAGAAAGATATGTCTAGCTACTTAATTATATATCATCAAATCAAACCATATATATATATAGCAACTAATTAATTATTTAATTAATTAAGATGATTTTTCTTGATTTTGATCATAATTAATGATTTTTAATTAAGTAATTATATGTAGTGAAATAAGAAATGAGATCATGTAATGAGTTAGCAATTAAAATTAAAAAAACAAGGTAGCTAGCTAATTAAGCAAGATGGATGGAGTTAGTTGTTGATTTCATCGATGATCATTACATAATATAAATAGCTAGGTTTTAATTGTTGAATTTTATAATGACAAAACAATATTATATAATATGTAATAATATAGAGTTATTTAATGATCGAGTAATTAATTAAGGATTAATTTTAGTTGGTTAAAAAAACCCTAAATAGCCCCGGCCCTTTCAAGACATTAAAGTTAAAGCAACCCAAAAAGGTAGGTAGGTAGGAAAGAAAGATTGAAATGTTGGTATGTATACATAAGTGGAATATGTTAAATAAGTTTGAAGAAACATATATATATATATATATATATAAATAAATAGCTAGCTAGGGTTTAATTGGTGTTTATTGATGGATCATATAAATATAAATGGTACCTGGAACTAGCATACTCAAAGAGTTTTCCGGTGGCGGAGAAGATGACAAGAGCAACATCAGCATCACAAAGAACAGCAAGCTCTTCAGCTTTCTTCAACAGCCCTCTTCTTCTCTTTGAAAAGGTCACTTGTCGTGCTGTTATGTTATCTATTTTCCTTATCTTTATCTTCTCTCTAGCCATTCTCTTCTATTATCTTACTTCAATTCAATTCAATTCTTCTACCTAGCTGCAGCAAGTAATTAACATCTATATATATATATATATATAAAAGATCGATTAATTTATATCTAAAAACCCAACAGCTAGCTAGCTAGCTTATATATAATATTAACTTAACAAAAACTTTCATTTGATTTGATCTTCTTCATGAAATTAAACATATACATATATATGGAATTAAAAAAGTAGGTAGGTAGGTGTATATGTGGTTTTAGGGCAAGATATATATCAAGATTTAGCTTGATTCTTTTTTAATTACCTTTGTTTGTTTGTTTGTGGATGGAATTGAAGAAGATGGGTTTTTGGGTTGGGGAGAACAGTCACCAGTTGCCAATAAAAATTAAAAAAAAAAAAGAAGAGGAGAGAAGAGAAGAGAGAGATTGTGTGTGTGTGTATGTATGTAAATGTGTGTGTGGTTCCAAGAAAGGGTAAGTGTAGCCTTCCTCTAAATGGCAAAACTAACCCGGCCACTTACTACTTTTATTTGTCTAATGATTCCAGCCTAGCTGGTTGAGGACACCCGGTTTTACAGTGGTGGTCCAGGGTTCTAACCTCCCTGCCTGTGAGATTTTCCAGGAAAAACCCCATTGGTTTTCCCGGTTGAACGCCTAGCCAAATTCCGATGTCAAGTGGGCCCGGTTAAGACAACATATTGACCGGAGTGGGGTGGTGGGTTCCTCATTGCGGGGGATGCGACCAAATGGTTGCAAAAATTGAAAGTCGCCGTTCAAAAAAAAAAAAAAAAAAAAAAAAAAAAAACTTACTACTTTTATTTATTTATTTATTTGCCCAAAAAACATATATATACATACATACATACATCTCTACTTTAATTAATTAATTTTAAAAATATATTATACATCCCTAGCTAGCAAGCTAGCTTCTTCCTCAATTTTATACTTTTGATTTTCTAGCTAACTCATGCACTAATTAAGAGCATAGTTTTGCAACCGACAGACAGACGGACATGTACGTGAACAAACACAATTTATTCAATTTGATGTATTTACATAATTAGTTAACAAACACAATTGTTTATTGGTTAATTAAGTTCTATATGTACATATTGATAAAACTAATTATTATGAATGTTCACGATCTATGTATCTCGATCGTTAGTACGTATCTATCTAAATTAATAATTAATTAATAAATTGCTAGCTAATATATATATATATATATATATATATATATATATGTGAACATACATACATACATTTTTTTTTTGAACCATAAATTTCATTAAAAAGACAGCTGAGAGCAAGGAGCTCAACAGCAAACCGAGAACAAAATCCAATTACAAGTTCATAACGACCCAATTCTTCCAACTTAGATCGATTAAACTAGATCTATTAGCAATCCATGAATATCCTAAAGATTTGATATCTTGATATAATCTATCGAGATTGACATCCTTGTCTTCAAACACCTTGTCGTTACGGGCTTTCCAAATGCTCCAACATGCTGTAAGAATGATAGCTTGGAAGATCTTTTTCTTATTCTTTGTGACGTTCATAGTATTATGAAGATCCATCAGGTCTTTAATGGAGAAAACGAAGAAAGGTTGTATTTTGCACCATGAAGCGATGAACGTCCACACCATATTTGCCGTATAACAAGAGACCAGCAGGTGTTCCGCAGTTTCCTCATAATCCCCGCATAACGGGCAGAGGGTTGAAGATAATGGAATACCACGGACAGAGAGCGATTGCTTTGTGGCGATACATACATACATGATTACAGTTTTTTTTTAAAACATGCATATATACTAAATGCATGTCGGGAGTCTCTAGCTAGCTTGCAACGTACTCATTAAGATTACAAATATCGATCTACTTAATTACTATTAGCTACAGATAGAAAATATAATATATAATTTTTTTCTTTTGACAGGCCGGTGGTTCTCATTTGAATTAATTGATAGATGTTATTTATTTATAAATAAATATATTAATTAATTAGCCTATTAGGTGTACTAGCTAGCTAGCTAGAAAAATGGAAATGAAAAACGATAGAATAAATGAAAAGGGAAAAAGTTATGTATGAAGTGGGTGTGTGGTGAAAATGGGTTCCGTACAACATGCAAGTGGCACTAGACTAGGGATGGCAACGGGGCGGGTATGGGGCGGGTATAGGTAATCCCATACCCGTACCCGTTTAGAAATAGGTGTCCCATACCCGCCCCAATACCCGTCGGGTATATGTCGGGTATATACCCGTCGGGTATCGGGCATACCCGCGGGTAATCGGGTATACCCATTAATAACATAAAACTTACCCGTCGGGCATACCCGTCGGGTATATTAAATACATCATAATATCAAAATGAAATGACACTTCCAATTACCGTTGTATCATATTAATTCATGAAGAAATTAAAATTATAAAACGAGATACATAATATATATATTAGTTAACAATATATTTAACTAACATAGAATAAAAAAACAATTAAGCAAACATAATATATAAATAAAAAATATTAAATTATTTTCGGGTATGTTAACGGGTAAACGGGTATGACTAATCGGGTAATCGGGTCGGGTAAACGGGTATACGAGGCAATCCCATACCCGTCCCATACCCGCGAAATTTTTTGGGTTTAATCCCATACCCGACCCCATACCCGTTTACCCGTCCCCATACCCGTCCCAAATCACTCGGGTTTCGGGTTTCCCTATCGGGTTCGGGTCTAATTGCCATCCCTACACTAGACAACACCTCTTGTGGTAACCCAAAGATCGATCGAATAATTCTCCAACCCGGCCTACTTAATTTCATTCTCACGTTTCAATTGTTTAACTTTTTCATCTCAAAAACTATTTATATATATATATATATATATATATATATATATCTTTATATAATATAGCAAAACCAAAAAAACTTATGTGGCACCATTTTAAAACTTCTGGCTTATGTGTCATTATTTGAGAGTTTATCTCATAATAATGATTTTTTTATTTAAAATATGTATATAAAATATATTATAATAAAACTAATTACATTTTTGGTCCCTTAATATTTTAGAGAATCCTGAAAAATTTAAAAGTATTTATACTTTTAACCCTCTACTACAAGGGGTGTATATGAGTCGGTTTATATTTGATAGGGTGTGAAAATGAAACTTATGGATAAAATTAATAATAATATACAATTAAAGACCTCAGTGTTTTATAAATATACATAACTTTTTATATGGATTTAAAAAAAATAAACTACACCATAAAACTGAGCATTTTATTCTTTTTAATTTGAGTATAATATTGCTATACTAAAAATTTAATTTTTAAAAATATATTTCGTGTTTCGGTTTACAACGGTTTTGTTTCAAAACTTATTGGAACGTTCATGAATATCCTTAAAAGCATCACTTGAATGTTGTGTTCCCGAGCGTAGCGCGGGCACTAAACTAGTATATATATATGGGAAAGTGAATATGGTGCTGTTTGACATATAACTTAGATGACAAAACCATTAAAACTATTTAAAAACATTTTAGAATAAGATTTTATCACTTGCTTCCTCTCCGATATATTCCAATATTATCTTCTTCTTGCTAATCACGAGTGACAACCTACTAATCACCACTTCCGCCATTGCTAGGTAAAGATTGCTACTTGTTCATTCATATATTTTGGGTTTTGATCGATACATATTATATTATTTGTTTATTATCTTCGATGCTACTTGCTTGAATTTCAAATCGATCTGTAAAGTATTGAAACGCCAATTTGTTAATCGCGATTATAGCAAAGAATATGATTCATTGAAATAATAAACAATATTACTTTGATTTTGAGAAAGAAGAATAATGAAGTTTTTTTTTGCAATTTAACAGAGGTCAAATATTGAAATAAAGATACATTTAAATTAACTTTTGATTAGCTTTTTTTATTCATCTTAATAATACGTACTACATTAACTGGATATCAAGATTCATATTTTATAGACAACAAAACACAACTATGAAACTGAAGATTGAAATAGAAAAAAAATGAGTTTGTTAAAGATTGGGATTGAAAAACGTTTGTGGTGGTATAGGAAAAAAAACATAGATATCCGGTAATGATAAAATCAACATAAGAAAACCTTTTTTATATATTCTAATATGTTTTTAATCAAAACTACGTAGTTTTGATGATTTTGTCATCTAAGTTATATGTCAAACAACACCATATTCACTTTCCCTATATATATATATATATATTGTTACCTAAAACAAATATCATTCAACATATATAGGTGACTTTAATTAACGGGCTGTTTGACAAAATCTGAATCATTAAGTGCTGAATGGTTAAGAGGTCGATCTGAACCATTAAGACGTTTCATCAATAAGAGGGATGTTGGGGTACAACTTCAGATTCAGTTTCATTCAGCATCTCTTAGTCTCTTAACCATTCAGCACTTAACTGAATCATTCATAGGCTATTTTTTTCTGAAACAAACGCTTTGAATGCTGAATGCTGAATGATTAAACACCGAACTGAACCATTAAAAAGTAAACAAACAGCCCCTAAATCTTTTTCTTCTGATTATATCCAAAGAATATAACTCCCCAACCTATTTCATACCTCATTTACTAAGAATAACATATTTCGATCAACTTGTCTTTAAATATATTTCTATTAGTAAAATTTATCAATATATTAACAGTTTTTTTTAATAATTCGTTATTTATAATCATTTTAAGATAAATTTTAGACTGTCCTTTAATTATGTAGTTACTTGCAAATTGTGTGATTTGGTTTCAATAATTACATGCAGTGTATTTTATTTATATGAATTTTTTTAACGTTTTTTTTGTAATTTTAACTAACTTTTCTTAGAGTAAATTACAAATTGTGTCTTTTAAGAATAGTGTAAATTACAAATTATGTCATTTGAGAAAAAAAATTACATTGTGTGTCCTTTAATTAGGAATTTGCACAACTCAACTCCTTAACACTATCATTTATTCAGAAACATTGTTAGTTGTTTTCATGTGTCCCTCATGTGAGTGCATTTTCATCTTTTTCAATTGTTCATTTCTCTGATCCATCTAAGAAGAACCATCAACAAATTATTTACATTTTGTCGGGCATCATATAGATCAACAGCATATATCACCACACCCAATCACCGGATATAGATCACCATTAAACAACCATGAGATGGGACAAAATGTGTTAGGTTTCTTTAGGGATACTCCATTCACAATTGCGTAAAGCAAACCATTGGTAACCATCGATCATAAACTAGAGCAATATATCTCTTTCCACAACCGTTAGTGCCAATGGATCTATACATGGATCTAATCAAGCACACGATATAAAAAATGAGCATGATGCCCTATTTTGGTAAAACTCTGGTCGCATTATATGAAGTTGCATTATACCTAATGCAACGTTTATGTGACATAACGCAACTTTTTGTTGCATAATGCAAAATTTTTTGCATTATATATAGACATGCAAAAACCCGATAAAGTAAAATAGATAAACATGAAATTAATTCAAATATCTCTAGTTTCAATTCCATCGGTTGCAATCCCATCTAACGTAGAAACGGGTCTGGTCAACCAAAATAGTATCTAGATGCTTCTACTGCATCGATAGGTGTCGGCTCCCTGCAGCTTGATATCGATCAGATTATAAGGGTGGACGGAGTGGGCTTGGGGTGGCTGGGATCAGCCACAAATCAGCTCTAGCAAGAACATGTGTACAGCCTGCCAGCCTCTATTTTCACCCCGAAAATTAGAAAGCATTTCTAGGTCCTTCCCCAATCATCACACCGAGCCTCAACGGTCACTTTACCCTTTTTTTCTCCCTAACCTTTTATTATTATTATTATTATTATTATTAAGTTAAAATATAACTTGGTTAAGGTAAGTGTAGATGAACTTCATGTTATAAGGTGAGTTTCTAGTGACTGAAAAAAAAAGGAAAATATATAGTGTAAAATTTCAGATGGATTTTTAGTTATGATTGTTCATAAAAATAAATATAATAAACTGTAAGAACCGTTCGTACAAAAATATAAAATTCTTCTATAAATTCATTTACAATACAAAGAAAATAAAGGAAACAAGTACATTACAATACGATTACAACTAAAAATTAATAAATACAAGAAATGAGTAGAAGCATAAGCATAATCGTGGCTGAGGATTCGTGTTCAACACGGGTCCCTTAAAACAAATTTCGAGTCTCTCAAGAGAACTCGTTTGTTTCCCAGTGTGAAACCCCGTCCGGCGGCGGAAACACCGGGCTGTTATTGGAATTAGATATCAATAGTACAAAGCACATGGCACACTAAAAGCATATTTTAATATCATTAAGCACTAACTGTTGTGACATAAATGAGAAATAAATAGCATTAGAACAGAAGTAAAAGCCAACAACTAATAGCGTTTAATTCCGATTTATTCTAGGTCCAATAAGCATCCTAAATGTCTCGAAAGCATAAACGCTCAACATCACCTGAAATATGTAAAAATAAAGTTACCTATTTAAAGCTAGTGAGTAAACCACAGTTGATAAATAATAGTATGGAAAATCCGAGATCATCATAATATGCTGTGCAATCTTACATGCATAGCTATTTCATCATATTACTCAACCTTTGACCATAGAACACATGAACATATTGAACACACATTGAACACCATCATTGTATAGCAACTTGTAATCATTTGTCATGAGTAACCAACTCATGGTGCAATTAGTGATAACTGTCATTAACCGTCATTTAACCGTCTCGAAAGTAAGTTATCAAAAATTGTTTTAGCATTGAAAGGACGTAGTAATATAGCAACAAGTATCACAGCATAGTAACTAGTAACCACTGAACAGAATCGCCGGGTTTAAATCACCTATCAGGCCATTAGTGTAGGTGGGTTTGTCAGACCATTAGCGCTAACATTGTACCGGTGGAAATTACAAGTAATATACTACTTTAAACTACCACATAAGGATTGCATCTTGTCGCGAGTCAAGACTAACACATTTAATGATCTCATTTGAAAATAGAACAAAGAAACGAAAACCGAAAACATTGAATAGTAATTGAACATATTTCAGCCCCAAAATGTAAAAGTAAAAAGGAGAGTGAATTTACTCACCTTGAAATGTGAAAGTAACCGAAACAATAGAAACGCAACAATAACGAACCGAGGGTTGCCCAAATATTAGTATCACCTAATTAATTGGGAAAAACCCTAACTTAGAAACGAAACAATAATATAGTAACAAGAATCAAAACCAGAAAATCTAGGGTTTCGGATTTGGGATTTTGGTACGAAACGTAATAGCATTTTTGTATTATATTTTTATACGCATCCATTTTTAGTTTTATATATATATATATATATATATATTATAAGTATTTCTTCTTGTATTTACTTTCGTTCAAATTCAAAATACTAAGTAACTTTGTTATTTGTATATATATAGAAATTATAAGTCTTAAAATCCTTAAAATGTATATAATATATATATATATATTTGTATAGTTACTAATAGTCATGAAACATTATTTATAAGTATTTATGCCTTTAAAAATATATATAACTTAAATATGTTATTTAGGTTATTAGAAAAGTTTAACTAAATGTTTAAAATGATTAAAAGTACAAAAATTAAATAAAACAGGACATGGGACTCGAACCCATGACCAACTCGTAACCAACAGCAACAGTTTACCACTAGACCAGATGCAATTTTTTGTTATGAAGCTCGTTTTTAATTGCCTTTAACTTTTAATAACCAACAACACCCATTTCAATAGAAACCCTAGAACAAGAATCAATCCAATTCGTTCGAATCAGTAATTCAAATCCAAAACCCATAGAGGGCTTTTAATCTACATTGCATCGTGATCATTTTGATATATAGAACTTACAGATTGGTGATGTTTTGGTACAGATTCAAAAAGGAAGAGAAGCTCGACTGATTTGATGAGTTTTATGGATTTGGAACTGAAATGGAATGAAATTGATGGATTAGAGAGTTATAGGAGATCAAGGGGGTTGAAATGGAATCAAAGCTAACCTGAAATGGTGCCCAGAATGTGGAGATTGCTTAAGCTCGCCGGAAAATATGTTTTGGTCGATGGTTTTGTAAATTGGCAGCGCCAACATAAACGTTTTGTTGAGTGATAAATGTTAGTCGCTTGTAATAAACTAATTGGAAAGATTTACTCGACAATTACGAGTCTATTTACGGGATTTTGCGATTTCGAATTGATTACCCAAATCAATCCGCGCTTAGAAATGGCTGTCAACGCGTTTAATCATTTAAGGGATGTTCGAATCAAGTTATTAGGTGATTAGGAACGTTTTGATTGATCCGAAAATGGAAATGACGCGTGATTAGGGGCTCGCCGGAGATGGGACAGTCTGGCCGGAACTTCTCTCGCCGGAAAAGCGGGGTTCAACAGGGGCTGGGTTGGGTAAATTCAAATTTTACATAAATGGTCCCTGTGGTTTTGAGATGGTTTTAATATTAGCTGAAAGGTTTTAGTTTAGGTTTAAAAACTTACACTTTTGACCCAAAGTTAATTTATAAATTGTATTAACTAACTAACTTAACTAAATAAATTGTAACGTTGATAGAGTTGGCGTTTTTATGTTTTTAGTTCGTTTATGACGCTAATGAACTATTTCGAGACTTAGAACCATTTTCCTTTAATAATTTTCACAAAATCTCTTTTATAAACTATATATATATATGTTTTCTTTAAAGATAATATATATTTATTCTTTGGAGGTTTTATAAATTGTATTTAGTATTTAATTAGTATACGTTGGATAATAATTCAATCGTTATATTAAAGATGAGAAATGGCGTAACTCTCAACAGATTTATATATATATATATATATATATTCAATACCGAAACGTCACATTTAACGAAAATAAATACGAATGCATTAACTGATAAACAACTTCGGGTTCGAGTCCGGCGTCCAGAGTCGGGTTCGGGGCAGATGTCACACCCATGGTACAACAGCCGAAGCAGTATGTACTGCCGGGATTGACACACAACTCAAATTATACTTAAAAGAAAAGAGATAGAGAAGATCAACTACATGTTGGAAAAAACTAGAAGAGAAAGAATGAGAGAATTTGAGAGAGTTGGAGTGCATTGGTGTTGTATTTTTATAAATTTTCAACTAAGGTTTACCTTGGTATTTATAGGACAAGAATGAGTTGAAACTCCCCATTCATTGTCCATAAACATGAGTTGAAACATATTCAACATAATTATTAGTTGAAACATCTATTCAACACAAATAATTAGTTGAAACCCACATTAACTATAAAGTTAAAACACCAATCAAAATATTATTTTGTATTTTTCACAAATTAATATTTGTGTTTTACAAAATATTCCAAGATAAACATTTTGGTACTGGTTGGGTTCCGTTATTTTGGGTTATTTGTACATATATAATATCACAAGATGATTTATTGGTAAGCATCTTTTACTTTTATATAAATAAATATTCACAACGGAATATTACAACCAAATTAAAAAAACTAGTCATGGCTAGAATCAACCAACAAAAAAGGAACATCGTAATACTTGGGGAGAAAATAAAGTATAATGTTTATATCTTTGTTATGCATGCGATTGTTTATCCAAATAGTTTCAAGCTAGTTTTAAATTGCATAATCATTCAAGATATGTTTCATTGAAATTAATTACGTCGTTTCTTGTCTTTATCCCATCATAATGTACGTTATTTGCCTTAATTATTATTTCCTACATATATCTTTGATAATTAGTATTAAAGTATTTGACACTCGATAGATAATCAAAAGTAAAATTACAAACCCGGCCGTTGTAAGTACGTTGTTTCAAATTCTACACGATACAAAAATCAATAACCAAATTATATATATATAAAATGTTTTTTTAGAAAGTTGAATTGAAGAAAGGAAAATATATATAAATTAGAAATGGATTATATTTGGAATATATTTCGTCTTTTAAAGCCATTAACCTTTGACCTTTCAAATTCGTTTAAATTTTATCGTATAAATTTTAATCCAACATTCATTCATTCATTTTTACATCACAATCATCTTAGTCATGAACACACTCACTATTCTTTTCACTCTATTCATAACCATTTCGATTTCTTTCACTAAAGCCAGCCAACATGATGCAGGTGGTTTTAGTGTTGATCTTATTCATAGAGACTCTCCACTATCCCCTTTATATAACCCAACTCAGTCACGAACCAATTGTCTTCAAAATGCCTTTCTTCGCTCCAAGTCTCGGGCTTTTCGCATTTCAAAAACGCTCGGATTTGCTTCAAAGTTGGATGCTGATATCTTTGGGGTTCCTGGTGAATATATTATGAAAATTCAAATTGGAACCCCACCCGTAGAAGTTTTTGGGATTGCTGATACGGGGTCTGACCTTACATGGGCCCAATGTGAACCATGTAAGAACTGCTACAAGCAAGTGGGTCCACCTATTTTGGTACCGGCTTCTTCATCAACTTATCAAACACAATCATGCCAATCAAAAGCGTGTGACGCTCTAGCTACTGACCAATTGCCATGTGACTCGCAAGGTATTTGTCAGTACAAAATGTCATACGGGGATAAGTCCTACTCAATAGGTGACCTTGCTATGGAAACCTTTTGGTTTGGACCCACCCCTTTGAAAAATGTTGTGTTTGGATGTGGTCATGAAAACAATGATACATTTAACGAGAATGTGAGTGGGATTATCGGGCTTGGCGGGGGCCCACTTTCGATAATTAACCAATTAAATTCGTTGGTTAGGGGAAAGTTTTCGTATTGTTTGATCCCACAAATAAACGATAGCTCGAATCAAACAAGCAAAATTCATTTTGGTGATCTGGTAAACATCTTAGGGCCGAAGGTTGTTTCAACTCCCCTTGTAAAGAAATATCCTTGGACATACTACTATGTCACATTGGAAAACGTGTTGATCGGAAAAAATAGCTTGTCATACAAGCAATCATTTTTAAAAAACGTGGTTGATGAAGGTAACATTATTGTAGACTCGGGCACTACGTTGACTCTCCTCCCCCGCGAATTCTATAATGAGTTTACCTCGAGTCTAACCAAAGGCATTGGTGGTGAGACCATGGCGGACCCAGAAGGGATTCTTGAGCTTTGCTATAAGGATTTGAATTTGAATGGTGTCCCGAGTGTGACATTTCAGTTCACCGGAGCTAACATTGAGTTGGCTCCGGTGAACATGTTTTTGGAAGTTCAAAAGGGGGTGAGTTGTTTGACTATTGTACCCTCGGATGATTTGGCAATACTTGGGAATTTATTGCAAAGAAATATGATGGTAGGGTTTGATTTGGTAAGCCAAAAGGTATTTTTTAAGCCTACTGATTGCAGCATGCACTAGCTTAGATGTATGAGAAGTTGTCTCCATAAATTAAATAAATAAGACAGAATATATATTCCTCTTTGTTTTTAAATTTTGCAATGAAATGTTATGTTAAATCTCAATATTAGTTTATTACAGCACTATCTATATTAGTTATTTATCTTACAATAATTAGTATTTATATTTAAAACTAAATTAAACATTGCTATTCCCCGGTTACTTTTCTTTTAGCTCGATCCGTATATATAGTTAGTTTTCTAATTAGCTAGCTAGGATTATTTGAATTTGAGGTGGCCGGAGTTGTCGTGATGAGTAAAAGATTTAACATTTAAGAGTAGAGTAGTGGTGTGCAAGTTATTTATAAATATTTTACACATCTTGATTCTTTATTTGTTTATCTAATTTTTTTAAACGACAAACTATCTTACTTATAAATTACACTCATATACGATGTTACTCTTACTTACTTGATGCAATATTATCTCTCACACAATTTATAGCTACTATGTTTTATGTGTCATAAATTGAATGTCAACAATTTAATTTATATTAGATACTCGTGTAATTAAAACACGCGTTGAATAAATATTTATATATATATTGAAACATAAACTTCATGAATATTGTTTTATGCGTGGCTTTATGAGTTATGTTGCTATTGGTTAATAGTTTGAGATGTTATGTTGCTATTGCTTGATGAGTTGAGGTGTTGTGTTGTTAAATGAACATAATTTTTTAAAACTAACGCCAAAAAAATGAAATAAAATAAAAATATAACACTTATAACCTCAAAACAAAACAGCACAAATGAACACATTATCAAACGTTCATGCACCTAAATGAACACATTACCGAACGTTCACGAACATAAACGAACGAACACGGTCCATGTTCATGTTTGTTCGTATAACATAACGAACATAACTTTTTGTCCGTGATCCTCTGTTTATTAAACGAACGAGAAAAAACGAACTTTATGTTGAATAGTTTACAAACGATTCACTGAAAGTTTGGGTCGTTTACCCACCCATTATTTGACACCACAAAGGCACAAATAATGATTAAGTATGGCCACATAAATTCGAAGGCAAAGCAAAAAATTATCGTTACAAGGTATTTTAGTGTGATACAAAATCCTAAAATAAGTTATTCTTGTTCCCCATTTCTTGTGATTCATACACACATTAATAACCAAATATTCATTTCTCCATCTCAATCTGAAATTGATTTTATTTATTTGAGCATATAATTCTTCTGATTAATGATTTAATTGTGTATAAAATTCCCTTCTTTATTACCTTAACTAGGTTTAATTCCCGTGTATACACACGGGTTAAATAATAATATTTATAATAAATTTATAACCATTATGTTTAAGTATTTATAAAATTTTAATATTTAAGTATATGGTTCCATCAACTTATGCATGGTGATTAACTCCACAAATTTCTCTCTCAAAATTTCTATTATAAATCAAATATTTTCCCCTAAAAAATTGCCCCCTAAAACCTTGAAATATTAGATAGATAAGTGAATAATACAATCAACCATTAACCGGCCTTTTAATTCGATTATATTATATATAAACTCTCAAGAGTTAATTGCCAAAATGTTCCCTGAGGTTTGCTTATTTTTGCCAAAAATTACACTTTTAAGAATTTTTGCCTAAATGATCCCTACACGACAAAACCTGTTGCTAAATTAGTCCTCCTTACTAACACCGTTAAAAAAACTCTGTTAGTTAATTGTGAATTGACTAAAATACCCTTATAGGAAAAAAAATTAACTTAATCACCACCACTTCAACCACCATCACCATTGTTCATCACCTCCATCTTTAGACACAACCACCATCATTTCCTACACCACCCTCACGAATGTCATCACTCCAATATCACCACCGGTCCACCACTACCAAAAATTTGGCCGTATCATGTCACATCCGACACATAACAAACTCGCATTTAAACGGGTTTCCTGGTCGGAGAAGAACTTAGTGGAAGAAAAAGAAGTCAAGTGGGTTACGAGAGTTTAATGGCGTTTGATGAATCGATTGAAGTCAAGTTCAGGTTAGCTAATGGCAAAGGTAATAGACCACACAAATACAATCCCACCACCAGTGTAGGAAGGTGGACCATATTTAGGGCCATGTAAAGATGCGGTTGTGAATGAAACACACCAACCACATTCAAAAGGTTCATTTTCTTCTTCCACAAAGCTTGCGCTTGTTATTGGGCTGCTTCTTTGTTCAATTATGTTTACGGTTGCATCCATCGCAAAAGCTCGATCTTTGAAACGGGCTAGTGAAGCCCGAGCATGGAAGCTGACGGATTTTTGGTAGTGGTGGTGATATTGGAATGATGGCAGCCGTGAGGGTGGTGGTGTTTAAAGATGGAGGTGATGAACATTGGTGATGGTGGTTGAAGTGGTGGTGAGTAAGTTACATTTTTGGCCCTTAAGGGTATTTTAGTCAATTCAAAGTTAACTAACGAAGATTTTTTAACGGTGTTAGTGACGAGGACTAATTTAGCAACAAGTTTTGCCGTGTAGGGACCATTTAGGCAAAAATTCTTAAAAGTGTAATTTATGACAAAAACAAGCAAACCTCAGGACCATTTTGACAATTAACTCAACTCTCAAATTTAACTATTTTAATTTCACACGTACTATAAATTTTGATCAAATATTTATCGATCCTGCAATCATAATCATGTTAAACATGAAGAAGCAGCAGCTCACATTTGTCGATCACTAGTCTATTTTTAAGCATTTCGGTTGTTCTCTAGCTCTAAAGCCTGCAGGCAACATGATGCAGGTGGTTTTAGTGTTGATCTAATTCATATATATAGACTCTCCAGTATCCCCGGCCCTTTAACTCAATCACTAGCCGATCGTCATCAAAACGCTAGCTTTTCGTCGGTCTATGACTTGGCTTCTCGCGTTTTGAAAATGGGGAGTTTTATAAGTTCAAAGATATATGCGGGCGGGAGATCGAATATATATATAATGAAAATTCAAATTGGGACCCCCCCCCCCCCCCCCTTACAAGTTTTAATTTGGGAGCGTTACCTTGTACGTGGATCCAATGCAAACCTTGTAAGAAATTAATATATGTTACAAACAATCAAGTTGTACCTACCCGGCCGCTAAATATTCATCTAGCTAGCTACTTATAAACCACATTCATGCATGCCATTCGATCAAAAGCTTGTAAATCCATAGGCCGGCCAGGGACGGCGAAGGCTCATGTGACACTCACTCAAAATATTTGTCAACCACAAAAGGTGTCTTTTCTACGGACACCATTTGACCCAGGCCAGTAAAAGATCTGTCATTTGGGTGTGTTAATTATTACGAAGGCCGGCCCTTATATATATATGACGTAATTAAACATGAATGGGCTTATTGGTCTTAATTGGCGCTAGCTGACTCCATTTCACTACTAAGCCGGCCGGCCAATTAAAATCAGGGAAACTTTTCCTATTGTTTGCTCCCGGCCACAAACCTACGATGCCTGCCTGCCTCAAACAAAACAATGAAGTTAATTAATTTCATATAGGTGAAAACATTGTTGATGTGGTGGCCGGGGCCGAATGTTGTTGTTTCAACTACCCGGCCTTGTAAAGAAATATTTTAAGTCGACGTACTACGTACTACATTAACTTGATCGACGTGCTGGCCGGCCGGTTGAATATGGTAACATATATATATGTTGGTACTTGTAAGACCCCGATTCCGGGCCTAGAATAACAGTTGGTATTTCACAATACATAGCCGTTTAAATATAGTACAGCGGAAGTCATAAAGGTCCATACCTAAAATTTATAAACAGCTATGCACTAAAAGTCTATCTATGCCAAATTTAAGCCTTGCCAAGTAGTCATCCGATGCTTCCATGACTTGTAATGCCATGTCCTAATACTGAGGTCCTTAATGTGCCTGAAATACATGCTAAAACAAGTCAGCTACAAAGCTGATGAATTCATGATAATGACACATAAATCATTTCCAAGAGTATTATTAAATTAATTGTACACAAATCAATTCTGGTTCAAAATGGTTTCTCTACCAAATAACCTTCGCATAATATATATACACATCTGAGTTTCACCTGTTACACTGCAAATGATTGCATTCAATTATAGACGGTACCGACTATACGTATATATATCCCGAGCCATTGTGCTTAATGATTTGTCATCGTACAAATAATATTAATAATACACAAAAATAATTTGAACTCAAAAACATTCTTAAGCATGTATTTCACCCCAAAACATTTAAAAAGGGGAGTTTGGTCATGAAACTCACCTGTGTGAAGCGTGTTAGGAACTCAAAGCCTAGCACGTATCTAAGCAAACATAATGCCACTCACAATCATCCAACGGTACTCGTTGATTCCCGCTGGTCCTAGCTCAACTCTTGAGCAATCCAACACTGTCTCACAATGGTCAACATTGTAACGGGTTTACAATCATCACCATCATCATCATTATCCTTATACATACACGTGTATACATATTACTATATATATATATACATATGGTAAGTAACTCGAATAATATTTAAACGAGTCTTACCTTACTAATTAAGAGCTTCTGGGATGCTAATCTTAGAAATCCTGAGTTTTAACATCGTTTCTATAACAGCCTCAACATCACTACAACTTCACGGAGCATCACTTTTCGTCTCACTCAACCTACGACATATAAAAAGGCGAACCGTCTGGTTTATACCTTCGGGTCGGTTTGCATACACGAACCCCTTAAAAACCGACATGTAATAAAAACCAATACATCATTACATTCGTTTTTCTATTACGAACATTTATCCGGCCTCGGATCATTCGTACATCCCTGTCTCAACCAACAAACAGCACAACCAAGTTTCCTGTTTTCGACATAGAAACTGTTACAAATTGATCACGACCAAAACCATACTTCTAGACCTTTGATCGGAATTTTCACCGGTGGATATGTTCATATATGTCTTAAGAATCTACAGTCCAAAAATCGTCACAATCCAACGGTCGGATCTACAGGAAAGTGATGATCTTCAGGGCTGTGTTTCCAGAGACGGAAATCCGATCAGCCATACTATTCAACATAAAAACCATACCTCTGAGTATTATCTTTCAAAACTGAACGGTAGATTTTAACAAATATATGTTAGGAACAACCCATCCAAATTTCAGACGTATCCAACGGCTGGATCTTCCTAAATCCGTCCTAGAATCAGCTGTGTTTTTGGGTAAACAACACATGCAACGAGTTTCAGAATATTTCGGACATTATCACGACTCTAATGGAAGATTTAAGCTAAATGGAGCTTACCATGATGTTCAGGACGTCGAGAAATGGTTCCGGGTTGAAGATGACTTTTTCGGCCGCCGTCGACCGCCGTCGGACCACCGCGAACCACCACCGGCCGCCATCGGACCACCACCGCTACCTCTCTGCAGTAGCAGCTCTTTCTCTCTACTCTCTCTCACACTATGTGTGTGTTTGTGTTGTTAAATGAATAAATGAAGCAAATGCTTCATATATATAGTGTACCCGGCACTCGTACCGCCTAATCCGGCACTACGTACGAACTCGATTTTCTTTGCGTTTTAAATTTTATTTCTCGAAGATAATAATCAAGAAACATGATAAATATTCTCGAGATATTTATTTCGTAATATATTACCTATTTGGTGATAAACTGGCTCTGTACGCGTTAATATCACGTATTTAACATGTTTAACCGTTTTAGGCGTTTTCTCTCGCCAAACTTTCAGTTTTTATACATCTTTACAGGTTCAAATCTTCAGGTAACTCATTTCTATCTTTATTATTTCTCTATCATAACACATCGCTCCGGGTCGAGATGTCACAGTACTTTGGGTTTATTTGGGAATATGATACAAAGGAATTTGATGGTAGCTAGGGATTGATTTACAAAAGGAAAATTAAGCTATGTGTATTTTAAACCCACTGACTACACTATATATTAATGTGTAAGTTATATAAATTTTAATCTCATAATAATAATAATAATATTATTATTATTATTATTATTATTATTATTATTATTATTACTCCGTATTATTTTGCATATTTATTTGAGTCAGAAAAATACATCTACTAACCTTAACAAATATTTATTGTTGTTCTTATAAAAAGTTGTTAAACTTCAATTAAGATGATAGTTGAAAAGTTGTGTAGCATGTGACAGAAAGATGTCACACAAAAAGATATAAACATGTGTGTAACATTTACTTATTTTATTAACCTTTTTTTAAATGAACATGATACTTCACCAATTAACATTTTTCTATCAATATGTTATGTTGTGTTTTTTTTAACACCTCAACACCCCTCTAACAGTGAGCATATATTTGCATACTACGTTAATAACCCGTGATACTCATGGATTAAAAAACATATATTTTTTTATATTAAAAAATATGTTATTTGATTGAAGTTGCATAAGGAATATTTAAATTGCAGCAGGATAACGGTCGCCTTAGTAATAGAACAAATGTCATTAATTAGCCAACAATTATTAAGAATAAGTAAATAAACAATAATATATATTGTTTGATTGTTATATTGAACACAACATACTACATAGTATTCAAAATCAAGCTTCTTCATTGTCGGATTAAGTACATTATATTTTATCACATTATAATTTTCGGAGCTTTCGCTTCCTCTTTCTCAACATAAAGGAATTAAATTAACTAACTCTCATATTTTCTGAAAATATAATTAACAAAAATTTAATCATACTAACATGTAATTAATTAGTTCTACACAAACAATATCTAATGTACCAATATGTAATTTAAGATGCACACAATTAATGCAAGCTTTTCCAATTTGAATGTTATTCGTAATCTGCAAAATAATAACAAATGTCACTAATTAATAGTACGTGAATCGACTCTAATTGCTTCAAATTCTTCTATAAATGAGATTTTACCTCATTATTGATTTAATCAAGATGAAGCATTGTAATTAACCAAGAAGCTTATAACCAAGATGAAGCATTGTAATTAACTAAGATGCTTATAACCAAGATGAAGCATATGTTAATTTTGCCTCATATTCACTAATGACAATTTTGAATTGATATTAGTGAATTCAAAAACAAACTAAATTTACAAAATATAACCTACTAACCAGGAATCAAAGTTTTGAGCATACAAAATTATACTCACAAATGTCAATTCACCTAATAAATGAAACTTTTCAAAAATTATTGTCTGTTTTGAAATGATATTAATGAATTCAAAACATACTAAATTTACAAATAACTTACTGATTTAGCTCATGTGGAATTTTTGAGAATTAACCAGGTTGTGACACATGACAAAAGAGTGTGAGGATAATTGTGGAAGTGACATGTGGCAGTAAGTTAAAAACTTATTATTATAGGTAGATTGAGCAATTAAGGCTATATATTTTCTAGCGACAAACCTATACTACTTTTATACTAAAGCATCAAAGTTACATTATGTTTTGCAATTGATCTTATCTAACGACATAAGGTGATGGTAAAAATTTGAGATTTCTTTAATCTGAGGTTTTAATGTTGACTTAATGAGTTTTCACACTAACGTTAGCAAGTTTACTTCTTGATGGTGTTGAGTGAGAAAAGTAAAACACATGAAATATTGACGTTGTGTTTTCAAATTCACTTAACAATGGAAAAAGAAAGAAAAAAAATCATTTATTTATTTTTTTACTTCTCTTCTTCTCCTCTCCTCTATTTCTTTCCTTTTCTCTTTCTTTCGTCTTAAAAGGAAATATTTTCCTTCAAATTCTTTACTTTATTTTCTTTAATATAAACTCGGAAATACAACTAGTTTCATTTTCTTTCTTTCATTTCATTAACTATAACCTGGAACATAAGGTAAAATTAATATAAGCATGTTATATCTTATTTTAGAAAGATTCACACTAGGGGAGTTGTTTATTGTCTTTTAGATAGATGAGAAGTTGGAATTAAGCTGACAACAAAAAGTAATAAAAAAAGGTTGTGGTTGAGTGAATTTGGTCATCGCAAAGGATGCCTGAAAAGCTTGGATGCGTGGTGGTTGCTGTTGATGGCAGCGAAGAGAGCATGAACGCTTTAAAATGGGCACTCGATAACGTGAGGCTTCGTCCAGATGGATCTCTAGTCATCATCCACGTTCAATCACCTCCTTCAATCGCCGTTGGTCTCAATCCCGGTTCTATCCCCTTCGGCGGTCCAAGTTAACCCTAACCCTATCTCTCTCAATCAATCTGCTAATTATTTCTTTCTTTCTTTCTGTTTTTTGATACATATATATATATTTGTTAGATCCAGATTAGATTGTTAATGTTTTCTCAATCAGGTGATGTGGAGGTGCCGGCGTTTACTGCGGCTATTGAAGCGCATCAAACACGAATCACTGACGCTATTATCACTCATGCTTTGAAGATTTGCGCCGACAACAATGTTAGCTAGCTTACCTCTCTCAATTTTTATTTATTTAACTCCTCACTATGCTATGCGATGCTTTCTTTTGGTTATTAATTGAAAACAATACAACATGATTAATTTACTTCTACCTTGGTTGGTTTATATATACTACTGATAACTGATACATGTATGTATGTATGTATGTATTTTAACAATTAATTAAGTACCAGGCTCAAGTCAAAACTCAAATAGTGATTGGGGATCCTAAGGACAAAATATGTGAAGCCGTTGAGGAATTGCACGCTGATTTGCTTGTAATGGGATGCCGCTCTTTTGGTCCTATCAAGAGGTACGTACTTCATTGCCTGCTGCATCCAGCTTTTTAAGCATACTTCAATACATTTTTAGATCGAATTAAGACTGACTTACACAACATTGTTATTATTCTAATTACTTCAGACTAGTTCCCATTTCTGGATATCCCGGCCTTCTTTTGTCGTTTCATGTTTGTGCTTACACATTGATGTCTATTTTTGGAAGCTTGCTTTACTAAACACATAACATAAGCAAGCATATATATATATATATTGATGTTTAACTGAAAACCAACATGCTGCTTATGCCCCAAAACTGGATATTACATGTATCTGCTTCTTCATACATTATAAGTGTAAAATGCTTAACTCGATCAGTAAGAACATAGACACATTATGTAGCCAACATACCGCCTTCCTTTGGACGATGATGTAGGTTATTGGCAAATAGAACAGCCTGTATTGCATATTTGCTAGCTGGATTAACCTCATTTACAAGTATTATGTAAGCATATGATTGATAATTTCATGTCATTGTCAGTGGCAAAAGGCCGTTAACCCCTTTGTTATGCTGCATCAAGTAGTGGATATATATTACATGTGAATGAATTAATAAGTGTCCTTTTGGCCTGTTGTACCATACCATAAGATGACCAGGAGTTAAAGTCCTGTAAGAATTAAACAGTAATATGTTTCTCCAGAATTTTAGACATGGAAATCTTGGATTGATTTGAGTTAAGTTTTATCCTTTAACGGGCCCAATAGGCAAAATTAGAAAATAGCTAAAAGGGAAACGGGTCAAAAGCTATCCAAATAGTTTTTTTAATGCATAAATCCTCCTAATTCATTTTAATCAAGAAATAAGAATATTTTTTTTTCAAAATAATATATGTATTTGTAATCATTTTTGGCACATTACTTGTTTATAGAACAATTAATAACTTTTAGACAATTGTTTCTGGTTTTGTCTCATAAGATATTTTTTCGTTTTGACACGTTACCCACCCCACTTGAGGGAGGGGGAGATGCTAATTGTGTATGCTATAGAAGCTAATAAAGTAATAAGAGGGTTCAAGTATTATAACAGGGAACATGTTCCAAAGAAAAATAAATACTCCCACCATCTTGATAATGACAATAATTTTCTTTTTGGTTAGATTTTAACTGATATATACTTTTTTGCCAATTAGTGATGGTTACAAGGCATTATATCATTACCTCTATGCCTTTACGCACAAGGTTTCCGTATCAGGTGCATTTTAGTTACAAGGCAAAACAATCCATTTTTTGAAATGCAGGATGTTTTTGGGAAGTGTAAGTAACTACTGCTCCAACCATGTGCCATGCCCTGTCATGATAGTGAAAGGCACTGCTTAAAGAACATCGGCCTCCTAGAAGCTTAAGGTAAACCGTATTACCTTAAATAGCTTTTGTATCACTCTTTTTAGTTGCAACATACATTGTGATTTCCGGTTATCCACAATCCTCTAACATATGGCATATTTCTGGATGCACCATAAGTTTTCACTCCTATATGTATTTGCACTTTTCTAATGTCTTTTAACACCATATGCTTCTTGGAGTAGCGTATGAACTATAAACCCATGCATTCAAATGTGTAACGTGCTAATGTGGGTTATTTGTTAGTTACAAATGGGTCAAATGAAAAATAGTCAAAAACGTAACCGAAACTGGTCGAATTGCCGAACGGTCAAACAACATAAGGTTTCGTTCATTAACCTCCTAAACCAATTTAGTCAATATTTGGACTATGATTTAAATGAAATTGTTTTTGTAATCATCTTGATTACTTGATGCATTGCTTCTTGTCTATGCTCACTTTACTTGATCGGCTTTTGTTCAGCTCTAATGGAGGGTTCTATATGGCACGTACGTTCCTCTTTCAATAATCTGGTGTATATCGTCTGTACTTTGAAAGCACTACTGTTTTGTCTCAATATGAGGGTGAGTATACATATATCTGTTGTTTCTGATGCTTAATTTGTTGTACATTGTTGTTTGTTGCACGCTTCTTCTGTTGTATAGTATTGTATGTGATATGCTTTGTTGTTTGTACATTGCTGTTTGTGATGCGTGTGTTGAACACATAATACCAAAGTGTCATGGACACCATTGATGGACTGCAACACCTATATCTTTTGATTGACCATACAAAGCTAAACATTTCAAGTATGGTGGGTTACATTTCATGCATCGATATCTACAATATTCCATGAACCACCAAGCCTATTGTTTTTTTCACAATATTCCCTTAGCCAAACCCTTATCTCGTTTCCACTACGTGTCCTGGAAAAACACCATCTAATGGTTTTTGCTGCTTGGTGGTTCTGTGACTCTTGATAGCTTCCGCTTTCTTTCTTTTGTACAACCAATGATAGGTACCCTTTATTAGACGACGACACCAACAACCTTTTCAATTAGGGGTGTGCATGGGTCGGTTTGGGTCGGTTTTTGACTAAATCCAAACCCAAACCCAAAAAGTCGGTTTTTGTGTTTTTAAAACCCATGGGTTTTGGGTTTTTCGGTTTTGGGTTTTGGGTTTACGGACTGGGATTGGGTTTGGGTTCGGTTTTTTCGGTTTTTTCAACTTGGCTTTAAATTTATTGTTTTTTAGTACTAAATACAAGTTATAAACATAACTCTTAATGATTCAAGAAAACATGTTATAATACTAAAGTTTAAATTTATGTTTCCATAAGCTTAAACATTAAAAATCAACCACATTTCAAAAGAAAATTTACTCAGGAAACAATAACCATAAACAAAATTTTGAATGTTATTTGGCTTCGACAAAAAACCACCAATAAATCATAGATAAAATGTAATATGATCATATAATAATGTATTACAATATAGGTTTTTACATAACATAGGTCATGGGTCTTACATATATGAAATTTAGCATATACATAAACATTATTGGGTCGGTTCGGTTTTTACGGATCGGTTTTTTAACAAAACCCAAACCCAACCCAAAAGTTCGGTTTTTTTATAAATTAAACCCAAAACCCACGGTTTCTATTTGGGTTCGGTTTTTTGGGTTTGGGTTTTTGGTTTTTTCGGTTTCGGATCGGTTTTTTCGGTTTCATGCTCACCCCTATTTTCAATTGTGTTGATTAAAATAAAAGTGAAAAGGTCATACGATAGTACGTAGTTAATTATATAAGATACAATTATTATCAAATCTTTGTAAATATGTTAAAAAAACTCAAGTGGAAGCTGTTCTTTGTAAAACGGAGCTGTACCTCAACTCTGAAGAATGTATGTTTATATAGCTTGTTTATCGTTGTATGTATATATATAAAAGTATGAGTCTAATAAACAAAGTTGTCGCTTTGGCCGAGTGGTTAAGGCGTGTGCCTGCTAAGTACATGGGGTTTCCCCGCGAGAGTTCGAATCTCTCAGGCGACGACTAAATTCATGTTTTATTTTTGCAATAAACACAACCCTGCTTGTGTTTGTTCTTCTTTGCTGAAAATGCCCCTAGCTATACTTTTTTTATTTTTAATACTTAGAGACATACATTTAACGAGACAATTAAATAAAATAGAGTTTACTCCATATATGATCAGTCACATCACATGGCTCCATGAGATAGATATATATATATATATATACCCCCGGCTTTTTACACATATATACATGAATAAACAAATCTCCCTAAAATTTAATTAACTGGAGTAATTTTTTTGTAAGTTAAATGTTAGTAAAAACAGTACATGATCGATATATATATACGGCTTTCATCACCTAGCTTCTTCATCGAAAATCATGTCATTGTATGTTGGTGAATCAAAGTTGCACCATGCATGGTGCCACCATTGACAACAACGTGCCATCAAGAGGGTCACTTTGTAAAGCGAATTGTTGGTTTGTCTCGTTGGAAGATGAAGATGATTGAGATGGAGAAAACGATCGAGGAGAAAGGTGTTGAATAAGAAGGGGACGTTTGGAGACATGATGGTGGTGGTGGTGAGGTCATGATATGATATTGGTTGGAAGGAAAATTGAGATTTACAATGGGGCCATTGACGCATAGAAGGGCTGCATGCATCATAGGCTCTAGCTGCTGCTTCAGGAGTCGAGTAAGATCCTAACCATATTCGTGATTTTTGATTTGGTGCCCGGATCTCAGATACCCATGAACCCCAACTCCTCATTCGTACTCCTTTGTACTTCTCTTAATTTGTTGATTGAAGGTGACGGTGACAATGACAATAGTGATGCAGATGTCAAAGGCGATAATTAATGACTTACGTTGGACTCTTTGATCTTTCAAGTAATCACTATTGAAAGAATGCAGAATTAAATTTTGATTGATCCAAGTTCAATGTTTTTTTGATAACAAACCACTTTTTTCTTTCAAAATAAATGAATGTATGTATGTATGTATGTGCTTTTGTGAGATGTGTTCTTCTTGAGGTATGTATATATGAAAGGTCCAATTAAGAGGTATTTATAACGTATGAATGCAAGTGAGATTGGTGAAAAGCATCCTAGCTTCTCTTGTACGTATATTCTTTTATTTTTAATAAATAAATAAATAAATAAATAAATAAATACTAATCTATAAACTTATAATGAGGTTCATTTCAAAATACAATAAAATATATAAACACATGTGAATCTCTTATTTCTCCTTTGATTTATAATGCTATATATTGTCATATTTATGTATTTATTCTTTCATATATGACTTATATATCGGCAGGCATTTGGTTCCCATCATCGAGGTTATTATATTCTTTAGAAATTGTATTTTAAGTTATATATAAAGTCGATATTTTCAGTCTTTAATTAATTATGTGTTTATTTTTTTTTTGGCTATAGACTAATCCAACTTGAAACCCAAAGAAATCTAAATCAGAGACCGGCCTAAAACCAAATCCAAATAATTTACATGTCAGTTATCGAATCCTGCTCATCGCCACATCTTGAATTTATATCCATGTACATAGTTGTCAGTTTTTAAAACTACAAGGGCTTTAACGAATAATAATACGGTTTTTGGAATTTTTTCAAAGCCAACCATGCATTTGAGGAAATGTCACATGCATACCCATTAATTAATATGACAATTATTGGACATGTTCTGAGATGAGGCTTTTGACTTAGAGACTAAGGCAAACCACCCACATGAGAAAAACAAAAGTAAAGGTATTTCTTTATTCCAAACAATGATGAATAAATTATAATAAATATGATAATTTTAAATGTTTTTATGTGAAAATAAAAGATCACATGAAAGACAAATATATATATATATATATATATAAACAAAAACATCTAGTTTTAATATTTATAAAACCTACTAAATCACACACAACCGGCAGTGGACAGGTCGGATGTAATATAGCGTATGTAAGTCCGGATGTCGACCCACAAACTCTATATACTGCAATTAAATTAACTCAATAAGACTCGACTGACAAGACACGAACTTTTAATCAAAGTATATTTGAAGGGGGGTTTACTGCTAAAAATAGAAACTTTCTAAAAATAAAAACTAACGAATTAAAAGACGGATTTAAAACAGATGAGAGAGGATAAACCACCTAGACCCGACTCACTAATGCTCAAGTTATCAGTTTGGTAAATATCATTTTGACTATGGACTGGCTTCTTAACACATTCGCTTGATTTAAACACCAATAAGACTCTCGACCCTTCTCGAGAAGACATATATGGATTTCTATCAAGTTATTCAACAAACCAGTTAATTAGACTCTCACAATCATCTAATAGTTATGATTTAGTACATATTATGATTACCTACCTCACAGTACGGAAATCTAAGGTAGTTTGGAAACACAAATTCACATTAGCAAACAAGACTGGTTAAACCGAACCTAACTTAGACTCCTCACAAATATCCAAACTAGAGATCTAACCAACGAGACTTACCAATTAACATATCACTTCACAGTTACTACGCTAGCATGCACATTAATATCGACTTGCATCAAATCACAATTCCTATGAAAAGTATATATCCAATTCATAAACTAGTCAAAGAACACAAAGTAAATTGACCTAACAAAACCCTATTATATAACATAGACAATCATCAAGGATCTCATGGAATTAAAGACAATCAACAAATCAAACCAAACATACACAATTGCATCAATTTAACGAAAACAAACGTTTACTAAATCATAAATAATCCATAGTTCAAAACCAAATCACCAAACATCCAAAACATTAACATTAGTTCATCATTAGCCTAGGTGGTCTAATGAAGCTTAGCCAACTACCATAGTAACAAAATTAAAAGCAAGTTTAAAAGGGATAAATTTGATAAAAAGAAGTAGAAACGAAAGAACAATGGAACCCAGAAGAGCTGAGATGCAATCTTCGATCCTACGCGTTCTCGTTGCTTAGATTTCGTCTTCTTGACCTTCCGAAACCTTCAAATCCGCCTTCTTTCGTCTCCAAAATCGTCCCAAAGTTGCATGAGAGGCTAGGGTTTAAGAAAACTTGTTTATATAGTGAATTGGGCCAAAAAAACGTTGAAACTTTCTATTAAAAATGCGTCACCACGTCGAGCGGTGACGAAACACTTCCTTGTCCGCGTGGTATGATGTCACCACACCACCACCACTATTCCAGCACGCCACATCACGCGGTGGTGGCACCCTTTGTGGCCGTGTGACGTGGAGAGGTCACCGAGTGCTCAGTTTCGTTCGGTTTCTTCGTTTTCGCATCATGGTTTGCTTGTAACTCCGTTTCGCATCCCGTTTAGCACATGCGATTCGAGTTTTAGAACATGTTATTTGAGGTTTAGCATATGTGATTTTAGTTTTAGAATCACATGTGATAATCCAAACAAATTTAATCTATATATTATACTAGACGATGTTTGTGTCTCCGATCGATCCCTTTTTTAATTAGTTCTTTACTAAAGTTAATTAGTTATTCTCGATCTCTTTAATTAAACCCACAAAAATGAATGTAAAAAAAGCCTTAAATTTGTTTTCGTTAGCTCAAAATGTTATTTGTAAATTACCGTTCATGAGATCGATCTAATAGGAGAATAAGTTATCCAACTGAAATTAAGCATGCTAAACTTAATTTGTTGCAATTAAAAAAATATATTAATGCACTTAATTAATTAATTGTCTGTTTTGTTAAGCACTACTAGAGGTAGGCAGGAATTCCTACAATAATAGCTAGGTAAGGTAGTGATTTACATCCAAATAATAAAAACTCCTAGCTAGCTAGCTAGCTAGTGTGTTGGGTCGATTTTCAAAGTACATGGTCCTACAAAGAAATTAAGCAGGAAAAGAACGTGCTGCTACCCTTACTAGATTTTAATTTTATTATACTTTTATTTATTATTTTATTAGATTTAATACATGTGTGTTATACACTTGTTAACAGGGCCGGCCCTGAGCAGGTGCGGCATGAGCGCCCGCTCAGGGCACCGTATCTCCGGGGGCACCATCATCGGAAACGAAGGCTTTAAGTTTTTTTCCTTTTCTTTCTAGTTGAGAGTAGTGTACTCTGTTTTTTTATTGCATTTCCATAAGATTAAGCGAAAAAAATGAAGTTTGTATCACTAGGTTGGTTGTTTTTGTCCGGCGACTTTTTCCGACGATATGTATAGTTGTAGGCGTGAACAAAGTGATTGAAGAAGACAGGGGCATATTAGTAATTTACTTATACTTTTAAAACTACATATCCCAAAGCACCAAAATGCCCTATGATGAAGTCTGTACTATCTTCCGATCAATATTTGACTTTTGTTTGCATTAAAAAATTTGACTTTCATTTGCATTAAAAATATGGGTTATTTTTAAGTTAGTGTGTGACAATATATTATATCTATACATTTTTTTATTTGTCCAAAAATATATAACTATAATAAAACGAATTTGTTAAAAGTTTCTTTTTCATACGTACATCAAATAAGTATAATTATTTAACTTAGGTTAGAAAGTATATACATTTCTATTTTTTTATTTTATGTATTTATTTGGATCAAAATAATTTATAACATTGAATGATAAAATGATATATTAGTATAATTATAAACGTTGACCTTTAAATCAAACGCTTCTGGTTACGTTAGTGATGGAGAATAGTTGAAAAACTCATTTGTCATTTTAGCGTTCAATTAAAAGTTCAAAAGAACCAAAATCAATTAAAAACCGCTAACATGGTGTTTCCCCCGAACCCCACCAAGACACTATAGGGGGCACTTTTTTATGACTCGCACAGGGCATCATATTTCTTAGGACCGGCCCTGCTTGTTAAATTACAATATTTAAAGATTTGTAAATATTATTTTTAGGTATAATATTAATCACAAATTCTTAAACTCATGTAGAAAATTATCATTTAATTTTTCTTTTCCAAACTTTCATTATAGAGCAAATACTTTTTCACCTTATAATAACGGATCTCAAAAAACATTACTTTATTAGGTTAAAGTTTGTATTTGTTTAATTAATGAAAGTTTATATAGTTACATATTATTTTACATAATTTAATTTCATAAATCTATCTAATAAATCAAACTTTTAGGGGGCAATTTTTGGAGGGATTTTTTTTTCTATAATAGGAAGTTTGGAAGGTAAAATTTAGCTAAATTTTTCACCATGCAAGTTGATGGAGCCAACTCCTTAAATGTTATATATTTACAAATTATTAAATATAATGGTTATAATTTCTTTATAAATATTACTATTTAACCCGTGTGTAACACACGAGTATTAAACCTACTTTCAAATATAAAATAGTCTTATAAGATGACGTGGCATGTGAGTAAATTTGGGAGAATGAGACGATGCCATCTAGGGTCTCCATAACCGAAAGAAATACAAAAAAACAAATCATTATATATTTATCCTTATAAACACTATCTAATTGCATGTTTTTCCAATTAAAAAACTAGATTAGTACCCATGTACTACACGGATTTTAGTTTTATAGGTTTTAACTCAATTTACATATCATTTATTTTTAACATATCTCTTATTAAATCGATTTGGATATTTACAAATATATTCATATAAAAAATCATATCTTTATATAATATAGCAAAATCAAAAAAGCTTATGTGGCATTATTTTAAAGTTTCTGGCTTATGTGGCATTATTTGAGAGTTTATCTCATAATAATAATTTTTTTATTTAAAATATGTATATAAAATATATTATAATAAAACTAATTACATCTTTGGTCCCCTAATATTTTGGAGAATTTTGAAAAATTTAAAAGTATTTATACTTTTAACCCTCTACTACAAGGGGTGTACATGAGTCGGTTTATATTTGATAGGGTGTGAAAATGAAACTTATGGATAAAATTAATAATAATATACAATTAAAGACCTCAGTGTTTTATAAATATACATAACTTTTTTATATGGATTTAAAAAAAATAAACTACACCATAAAAGTGAGCATTTTATTCTCTTTAATTTGAGTATAATATTGCTATACTAAAAATTTAATTTTTAAAAATATATTTCGTGTTCCGGTTTACCACGGTTTTGTTTCAAAACTTATTGGAACGTTCATGAATATCCTTAAAAGCATCACTTGAATGTTGTGTTCCCGAGCGTAGCGCGGGCACTAAACTAGTATTTTATATACTAAAACTTTTTTTGTATCGTATATACCATAGAAAAACAAAAAAAACTTACAAAAAATAAGTGATAGGTAAATAAAGGAGTTAATAGCCAAAATGGTCCCTGAGGTTTACTAGATTTTGCAGTTTTGGACACTTTTAAGAATTTTTGCATAAATAGTCCCTACAGGCCAAAACCTATTGCTAAATCGGTCCACGACACTAACAGAGTTAAAAAAATTCTGTTAGTTGATTATGAATTGACCAAAATGCCCCTAGGGACCATTTTGACAATTAAGTCTTTAAAAAAAATACAAAAACCCCACCACCACTTATTCTCAGTCACCACCTCCACCACCACCATCTTCAACCACTACCCCACCACCACCAAACAGTCCCATGGCTGCAACAAGTACACATTCAAACCGGCTTGATACGTCTCCCATGGCTGCAACAAGTACACATTCAAACCAACAAACAATCAAAACACAAAACCCAATCAATCATCAACAATATAAATTAACAAATTAAACCTACCCTAAAGCAATTCCACTTCCACTCTGAACCATCATCTTTCACAACTCTCGACGGCGGCACTCCCCAATAACTCGCCACCTCTTTCCCCTTCCGACCACCGTCGTCTGCCGCTGTTGCGCCACCACCACCCACCGCCTCAGTCACCACCTCCGCCGCTAAAGACTCCGGTATCACCTGCAAATTAATAACTCATCGATCATTCATTTGCATATATATACATAATCTTAATTAACAACCATATATATATATAAATGAATTAAAATGATGATGACCTGCAGGTTGTTGTTTGAGATATCCAAGAGTTGAATGATTCCTAAATTAGTATAAAGACATACCACTCAAATCAACAACCTCCTCATGCATCTCTGCATCATCATGTTGTTGTTCTGCTGCAGCAGCAATCATGCTTGTTTTTTTGATGTGGTCATGGCTACCGGTGGTGGTGCTTCTATTGCCGATGTGCTGCTCGACTCTAAACAACCACATCACAACTGCTCCGATGTCTCGAGATCTAAGGTTTGTATATAGCACCGTATTCAAAACACTTGATAAGGAAATTTGAAGGTGGTCGCCGGTGGGATGGGTTGCAGCCGGTGGAACAAGTTGGAAGAGAGAGTAGGTGGTGGTGGTGGTGGTAAAGGTAGAGAATGATAGGTGGTGGTGGTGAGCTTTATTTTTAAGTTTAATAACCAAGGGCATTTTAGTCATTTCACAGTCAACTAACGGAATTTTTTTAACACCGTTAGCGCTTTGGACCGATTTAGCAACAGGTTTTGGCCTGCAGGGACTATTTATGCAAAAATTCTTAAAAGTGTCCAAAACTGCAAAATCTTGTAAACCTCATGGACCATTTTGGCCATTAACTCTAAATAAAGATTACAGTGAACTACAATGTGATTTTCAAATATATATTGGTTTAATTTAGTTTCGAGTTAAGATAAGTTAAGAATAAGATAAACTGTTGTTTAAAAAAATTAAAATATCCAATCGAATTCAAATTATATAAATATATATTATTTTTTATATATTACTTAATTCGGTTTATTCAAATCTAACCTTTTTAATTTATTTAAATAGAATTAAATATATCGAACTACCGTAATGAAGAATCAGTTAAACAGCTTAGAATTTATGAGATGGTTGAAACATCACCTCAGTCATATGGTGTTAGACAAGTTTGTCTCTCTTTACTATTGGAAATGTAGTTTTTTCTTTAATTTAAAAATTCTATACATATGAATAAACGTACATATAATTCATCCTATTATTTGAATACAATTAAAAGTAGTTAATTTTTTTTTACAAAAGTCATGGTTACTTAAGCTTTTCATAATTATTTAAATAAATTTGACTTTTTGTAAACACAGGTATATAAGTTTTGCCAATTCAAAATTATATCTATACCTTCTAATAAAAGAGGGTTTTTGATGCCACATGGCATGCAATGAAGCCATTGTTGACATCATTTTCCCGCCAATAATATATTACATATTTAATCCTCATACTATTACACAACATACGACTATGATATAATATATCTACCTATCAATTACAAAATAATTATCATATTAGTAATATATTTATCAATCAATTACAAAAATAATTACCATATTCTTACAAAGATAAAAATATCAACTACCAAAATATATATTAAGAATATTCCAAAGTATTGATTTTTGTATTAAATACTATTTAAACATTGTTTTTGTCTACTACATTAGTTTGTCGGTCTCTTATCTCTATACCAAAGCTCATGGCTTGTATCAGTACAAGTTGTCATCCATTTATACGATTTTAATAGATTTTTATGCTTGTGAATCTGTAATTTGTCTTCTAATTTTTCTTATATGGGTTTTGTTTTTGTTGGTGTTAGAGAATGTACACAAGATGGTAATGATTTATAGTTTAAGGCTTATTCGTCATATGATTCTTTGTTTATTATGCTCGATAATAATTAAATATTTTTAGTTATTCAACTCGTGTAACACACGGGGTAAAATCTAGTGTTACAATAAAGGATATGATTTATAATAGTTGGTAAATTTTTATTGGAACATATCGGTTTAGGAGATAATTAATGATAATTGTAAATTTTTTTATTTGAACATATCGAGTTATGAGATAATTAATGATAATTGGTAAAACTTTAATTTGAACATATCGGGTTAAGATAAATCATAATAATTGATAAGTTTTTTATTTGAACATATCAGGTTAGGAGATAATTCATGATACTTGGTACATATCGGGTTAATATATAGATCATGATAATTGGTAAATTTTGTATTTGAACATATCGGGTTAGGAGATAATTGATGATAATTTGTGAATTTTTAATTTAAACATATCGGGTTATTTCGAATATGGAGCATACCATGACCCGTCTAAAAATTCTCCATCAAATTAATTAGAACATGACACCTAAGCAAAATCTTATGTGGAGTAGTTAAAATGGTGACATGTGGATGTGTTACTCAATTATTAGAATAGGTAGATTAATTGCATATATACTCAATGTTAACTAAAATTTTAAATATAATCATACTAAAAATGAGAATATTTGCAAATTAAAGTTGTTTATAAGAAAAAATATGCAATTTATTTTTTTTGCTGAGAAAATATGTATTTAACATGTTTTGGAGGGGGAGATATGCATTTAGGCCAAAAAAGTTTAATATGAAGTTGATTTTTAATATTGAAAACCGACAAAATAAATCTTTCTTCCCTGAGTGTACGATGTAAACATGCGAAGTTAGACTTGATTTTATCTAATTTTAAGCCTAACCTACTTAACTCAACAAAATTAAAGTTTGGTTCGTTTAAAAGATTATCTTAAAAGGTCGAGCTCAAGTCAATTTTCAGTTTTAATTTGGACTTGCGTTTTCCTTGTTATACATTCTTTAATATTTTATATTACTACATTCTTTTATATATTGAAAGTTGAATAAGATAAGTAGTAATATAATAAAGTTTTAAGTGTTTTAATTATAGCCATCAAAGATTTTTGCTAGACCTGGCAAAATGGGCGGGGCGGGTCGGGTCAGCTGCTCGGGCCAAAACGGTCCGGGTCGAGATGGGTTGTTATAAAAACGGGTCAGAATTGGTCGGGTCAGGATGTGTCTGGGTTAGAATGGGTCGGTTAAAAAATCAATTTACAAATAATAAAACTATTTAAACTTCTAAACACTACCCAACAACTACTATCCACCTATAAACAATCCCAAATTAAAAAAAACAAAAACTTTCAATCAAAATCTAACAAAAATCGAATATTGATGAAGAAACACTTAGAACTCAACAAGGCAAATCACCAATAGTTTGAGTGATAGCAAGATCAACAACAGTAGCATAACCATGCTTTTACCAAAATCACATATCTTTTAAACTTTAACACTAAGGCGGATATTACTTGGACATTTCAACAACATTAGCTAATTAACTTAAAGTCTTAAACCTATCATATCTCTAGCAATTCTCACTCGTAAACACAAACACATATCTCTAGCATTTCAAACTCATAAACTCATAAATATTTCATCAAAGAAACAACTATTAACATGCGACTAATCACACATACGGAGATGAATATTTTAATTGAAACTACCATCACCTTAATTCATTCGAGTTGTTTTACAAAACCGAGATGAATATATTAATTTACACTACCATCTATGCTTTCATTTTTTTCAAAACAGTCAGTTTAATTTAAACTGAGATGAATAGTTTAAATCACAATAGCATATAATAAACATCCAACCGAATAAACACAATTGAAGGTTACCTACTTCGTCGGAGTTGGAAGATGTTGGGTTCACCGGAGATGAGATGACGAACACAGCAGTAACCCGAAGATTATAAACCAGGAAGGAGATGACGAACACAGCAGTAATCAAACGACAGTTAAGATGACGAACACAACAGTAATCGATAAAATGACGAACATAGCAGTAATCAAACGACAGTTAATTAAGATGACGAACACAGCAGTAATCGAACGGCAGTAAATCAAACCAGTAATCGCGTTCAGTTGAAAATGTTATGAAACTGAAACGATTGTTCCAGTGAGAAGATGACGAACGACAGTAGTCAGGTTTAGGATCATAGATTTGAAACGATTGTTCTATTCACATTTTCAATCAAGCCAGTAAAACGATTGTTCCAGTGAGAAAATGACGAACAACAATAATCGATTTTAGGGTTCACTTTTGAGTTCTGAGTAGAGGATGAAAGGCAGTAATCAAATTTAGATTTTTAGGCTTGACCCATCATGACCCGTAGACTATTTCCCTTAACCCATCCTGACCCGTAAGTATTTTTTTTCTGTCCACTGGGTTAAGTTTTGACCCATTATTGTGTTTTATTTATAGTCGTAACCGTATCGCATTTTTATACATAACTAACTAATTACTATTTTCTAAAAATCGATCTATTTAAATATAGGTTTGTTTGCGAAGCAATTCATGTTGTGTGAAAATTTCATTATCCAGTAAAACACTTGCATGAGAAGCTTTATAAGATGTTTGGTGATAACTTATAAAATCACGTTATTTATCACGCAAGTTTTACACAATTTAAGAAGTTTTGCGTTGGAGCATAGTAGGTGAGACTCATGTTAGGTTTGAAAGGTTGTGTGAGAAGAGAGAAAATGAATTATATATATACTAGTTTAGTGTCCGCGCTACGCTCGGGAACACAACATTCAAGTGATGCTTTTAAAAATGTTCATGAATGTTCCATTCAGTTTTGAGAAAAAACCGTGGTAAACCGGAACACGGGATATATTTTAGAAATTAGATTTTTAGTATAGCAATATTATACTCAAATTAAAAAGAATAAAGTGCTCAGTTATATGTTGTAGTTTATTTTTTAAAAAAATCGTATAAAATTGATATGTATATTTATAATACACTGAAGTCTTTAATTGTATATTATTATTAACTTTATGCATAAGTTTCATTTTTAAACCCTATCAAATATAAACCGACCCATTTACACCCCTTGTAGTAAAAGGTTAAAATAAATACTCTTAAATGTTTCAGAATTCTCCAAAATATTAGGAGACCAAAAATATAATTAGTTTTATTATAATATATTTTATGTACATATTTTAAATAAAAAATCATTACTGTGAGATAAACTCTCAAATAATGTCACATAAGCTAAAAGCTTTGAAAAAATGTCACATAAGTTTTTTTTTGCTGTAATATATAAAGATAGAGACGCTTTGTAATCCTTATATAATATACCAAAACAAAAAAAATCTTATGTGGCATATTTTCATAACTTTTAGCTTATGTGATATTATTTGCGAGATTATCTCACAATAATGATTTTTTTTATTTAAAATATGTATATAAAATTTATTATAATAAAACTAATTACATTTTTTGTCCCCTAGTATTTTGGAGAATTCTGAAAAATTTAAGAGTATTTATATTTTTAACCCTTACTACAAGGGGTGTACGTTAGTCGGTTTATATTGATAGGGTTTAAAAATGCAACTTATTGATAAAGTTAATAATAACATACAATTAATGACCTCGGTACTTTATAAATATACATAACATTTTTATATGATTTTAAAAAGAAAAATAAACTACACCATAAAACTAAACACTTTATTCTCTTTAATTTGAGTATAATATTGTTATACTAAAAACCTAATTTTTAAAAATATATCATGTGTTCCGTTTTACCACGGTTTTATCTCAAAACTAAAAGGAACATTCATGAACATTCTTAAAAGCATCACTTAAATTGTGTTTCCGAGCGTGACATTGTGTTTCCGAGCGTGACGTGAACAATAAACTAGTTACGTATATTAGCTAGGTAGGGATTATGAGAGTGATGAAAAAGACAAGTGTTTGCTGCGAATATTATGGAAAAAAGAAATTAACGTTTTTGCGTGATCATCGCATTTCTGTTTTCTTCTCTTACAACAACAACAACAACAACAACAACACAAATCATCAAAATCAAATACAAAATTCGTTCTCATGTTTCTTCTTAACCAATGCATTTGTTATTATTATTATTCGATTCATTGTTTATAGATCGAATTGATTGCAGGTAGGTTTCGGATTGATTGAATAATCATCTCATCTCTTAATCATATAACATAATATGCCTAATCCCAAAAACAACACCTCTGATCCAAAGAACAGCGCTATTGATCCCAAAAACAATAACAATGGTGATAACAACAACAACAACAACAACAATGCCGATTTGACAACAAGCAATTCCAGAAAAGAAGGTGACTGGAAAAACAACACTGATTCCAAAACCAATGCTGCTGACGCCTCTCCTCATCAGGTTTTATTACGTTTCGCTTACCACTGGCCGGAATTTGTGTTTGTTTTTGTTTGTTGATCATGTCGTTATAGGGAGATGGCGCTGGTGGTAACTTGCAGCCTCCGGCTGGTGCGAATCAATCCTTAAGTCCTCGTAGCGACAACAAGGTTAATTTTCTCCTATTCCAAACATCACCAAATATATATTGTACATTGTGCTTACTGTGCTGCATTTTGTTAATGTTGTTTTATTTCTTATCATCTTCCATCTGAAGATAGTGAGTGGTACTCATATATATCATGTTTTGGTTTGTCAAAACAAAAATGAACCTGTTGGGATAATAAAAGCGAGTTTACATACCTTAAGTAGCTGGGCTTGTTCCAGCAAAATAGACATGCATGGTTGCTTCTTATTTCACAAAATATGACCTGTTTATCGGAGTTTTGTTGTGGCAGTAATTTTCAGCCTTAATTTGAGTAACAATTTATTCTAAGCAAATCATTTGCAGGTTTACAAGAGTGGACCGCTGTTTCTGTCATCAAAAGGTGAGTTATCAACGCCGAATTTCATTTTACTCCTTGTACCCAAGACCTCCAAACTTAGGTTGTTGGGTTCTTTCTAGTCTGAGAATTATCTTAATCATTGTGTGCTTATCTGATCTTTATTTAATTATCAAAGAGCCCTTTTTTGATCATGGAATATTTAAGATTTATGTATCCAAATTTTAATTTACACGTATGTAGGGATTGGCTGGACCTCATGGAAGAAACGATGGTTTATCCTGACAGAAACCTCATTGGTCTTCTTCCGAAGTGATCCAGTAAGTTGCATATTTCAGAAAGTTGTTAGCTGCCTTCTTTAAAGTGAAGTCCTTAACTGTGTATCTGTTGTATAGTTTTATTAGCTGTTTAGAATTTACCTATATATTTCTAGATATAAGGTTTTTATCTGTTACATAAAAAAAGTACAATATATGAAAAGAACAGAACATCTATTTGTATCCCTTCCATTATATAGCCCTCATTTCTCTTCTATTTACTTTATAAATTATGTAAACGTTGATGTCTCATTTTTCATGTACTTCTTATTGATACAGAATGCTAGCTCTGAAAAGGGGGGTGAGGCAAATTTAACCCTTGGTGGCATAGACCTTAACAGCTCAGGCAGGTTGGCTTGCTTTCTAACTCCCACCCTCCACTAAATTAGCTATCCATTCATAATTAGCATTTTAATTATTTTATTTTTATGTGCATTGTAGTGATTTTTTTATGTGATTTTCAGTGTGGTTGTGAAAGCAGATAAGAAACTCTTAACGGTGTTATTCCCTGATGGTCGTGATGGGAGGTCATTTACTCTCAAGGTGCATGCCTCTTTTTAGCATACTACCCTTATAAGACTGAATTTACGAGTAGTTTGTCAAGATAGAAGTATCTATATTAAATAATACTTGGGCTCCATCTATTATAATTAGACTAGGAACAAATTAGTCTAATTGTGGTAACAAATGATAAAGGATCCATATATAATAATATGGTCTAATCGCCCCTTATCAGGGCCACTTCATTAAAATCCCAAAATATATAAGCTGTACATTACATAAATGAGTGAGAAGTAGAACAGATTTTCCCTTTTTTTCTCTGTTTTTTGTTTTGTTTTGATTGGCTTATTGCTAGTGCCTACTGCTGCTTATTGGCTGTTATTATTATAGGCTGAAACTTTAGATGATTTATATGAGTGGAAGACTGCACTAGAGGAAGCTTTAGAAAATGCGCCAACTACTGCTAGCCCAGGGACAGGACAAACCGGGAGTTCAAAGAGTGAGAAGGGTGAGAATCTGATGGTTCTTATGAACAGTTGAATCTTCTCCTTATCATGGTTATGCGTCAAAATAAACTGTTAGGCATTTTATTTGTTTGGCAATTTTAACCCACTATGTTTATGGATGGTTTGACTTGGGCCATCAGTTCTTATATGGGTCAAATGGGCTGAAAATAGTCCAAGTATACTTTTAATGCAGCCTCCTAAATCGTTCTTAGTATGTAATCTAAATAATTATTGATATATGCTACTTTTGTGATCACCATCAATGTGTCAACTACTTGTGAAAAATGAATAACTTAGAACAAGTGTTTTGTGGATCAATCCAACCCCTACTGCTTATTATCCAAAAAGAAGACTATATTGTTCTATAGAAGCAGCCACAAGACATTTGATGTGATTTTTAACTTTCCTTCATTCTTTTAGTGTGCGTCATTTGTTGATTTCATTAACAGTTTTTATTTGACTATTAATTTTGTCTATTACAGCAGCAAAAGATCGATCATCTCCCAAATCTGTTGTCCTTGGTCGACCAGTCTTACTTGCATTGGAAGATATAGACGGGACTCCATCTTTCTTGGAAAAAGCCCTTAGATATGTAGAGGAGCATGGTAAGATTCTAACAGTTCCTTATATATCTAACATGAAACAATTTTTAATAGTTATCATACACTTTATGCTAAATATGACATCAAGATGCATGAATAGTTATCATACATTTTAAATATTGGCTATTTGCATATGGGCATGGCTTTATGGAATTAAGGCAGTATTCGTGTTTTCTACTTGATTCATCTATTATTTTTGTTAGGTTGTTTTCAAGGTAGACTCCAAGATAGGTTCATTTGTTCTAGACTTTTGTATGAGACCATTCATATTTACTTCCTTCTTGTGGTAACGAATCTTGTAGATTTAAGTTTGTAGTTTGGTGAAGTCACATGGTCCCCATAGATTTAGTATTGTAGTTTCTATGTACTTATATGTTTTTTGGGACTCATCAAATGAAAATAATGTTCTAGGAATTAAAGTAGAAGGAATCTTGCGGCAGGCTGCAGATGTAGAACTCGTTGAGCGCCGGATCCGAGACTATGAACAGGGTTTGTAACTTTCAATCTATTGTACACACAAACTTGAGTATTAGAGGTCCTGTAGATAAAAAAAGAAGGGGCAAGATCAAAATTCAAGTAATCACATGTTAACACACACACACATCGAACATGCATATAGTGTATTCTTTGGTGAATACAACATGTGTTCATGTTAATTATGAAAATGCGAAGCGATATGATGGTTAATGTTTGTGGATGATTTATGTAATATGGTGAACAGGAAAAACAGAGTTCACTGCAGATGAGGATGGACATGTTATCGGAGACTGTATCAAGGTATGCGGTAAATGGTATAATGGTCATGTATGCTCCGCATATTATAGATCTTCATTATTCTCTAATTTGGTTTTTGCTTATTTGATTTTTTTACAATACTGTTTTCAGTATGTTCTTCGAGAGTTACCATCATCTCCAGTTCCAGCTTCTTGTTGCAAAGCTTTGCTACAAGCATATCGTACGTTTCTTGTAGTGTTTATACAATTCAAACACTAAGCACACCAGTAAAGCCAGGTTTTTGTATAATGAACTGAAACAAAAACAATCTTAACTGCCAAAGATCCAAAATACTTCCTTTTTTGTGTAAACAGTATTATCTTTACTAGTATAGTTTTATTTTGAAACAAAGAATTACACAGTACCAATTTGCAGGGTCTTCCCATTCTTATTTTTTTGTTTTTGGAAAAACTTGAAATACTACATATTTTCCTTGTCTTTGTAGCATCTGTTTAGCTCGTAACCATATCAAACTGGTACATGTCCAATTGTCCACAACTTTGTTTTACTCAAAGATATGTTTTCTTGCCTGTAACTTGACTCTATAAAGTTCTCCCCATGTACTTGAAACTAGGTTATCTAAGGGAAATTTAGATTTTCTTAGTTCTTATGTTATGTGAATGCTTAATAGATAATAACACTGCCACCGGTTGTCTGTGGTCTTTGATCTCGTATTTTTGCTTATGCATTATTCTATTTTTATCCTAAAGAATATAACAACTTATGGTTAGGAACTGATCGGGGCTCAAGAGTCAATTGTATGCGTGCAGCTATATGCGACACCTTTCCTGAACCAAATCGACGTTTGTTGCAAAGGTATGAATTTTGACCCATTTACTCACATATGTGTTGTTGATTTGGGATATATTTTACCTTAAACAGGTAAAATTTACAGAAATAGCTTAAAAGCAAAGAAATCAAATGGGATTTAATCTTTAACGAATAACGAGTCAACCCGACTCATATAAAATCTACCAATTTTGTCCCAGTGTCCACCCCATCCGATCCACAAATATTTCCTTTTATAATGACAAGAGTCTAAGTTATGACTTAGCTCAAATCTTGAATTTTTTATTCTATAAGTTTATCTAATGTGTTTCTCCAACTTAGATCTCTATTTGCTACTGATGTGGACAGAATTTTGATGACAATGGAAGCTGTTGCTGAGAACAAGGATGTGAATCGCATGAGCGTTCCTGCGGTTGCTGCTTGTATGTCACCATTACTTCTTAGACCCCTTTTGGCTGGTGAGGTTGAGCTTGATAATGAGTTCAGTATGGGTGGTGATGGATCTGCTCAACTTATGCAAGCTGCTGCAGCAGCTAACCATGCTCAAGCCATCATTATCACCCTGCTAGAAGAATATGACAATATATTTGGGGTAAAATTCCGTAGTTCAAACCATATTTCATATGTTTAAACCTTTACTTGTGTCTATTCATATTTGTGCATATATGACATAGTAGTTGGTGTTCTTTTTTCGGAGAATGCTATGTTTTAGAAGCACATATTTGTCAAATTCCTATGCTCAAGGACTACAATATCACATATCATCAGTTTATCATTTGTCAACAGTCGATACATAAGAATACAGAATAAGAAGAATGAGAAAAGGAGCACATGATGCGGCCCGATGAGTAAATCAATAAGCGCTAAAAGACGCCTGCCTCTACTCAGCTTTTAGACAACTTAACATAATCTTATACGGTTGCTTTTGAAATTAAATGAATATATAATTGTTTGCAGGAAGGAGACATGTTATCTGATCTATACTCCGACTCAGATGAGAGTGGAAGTGAAAGTGAAGAACTTAGTGATGATGATGCTTACGAAGATGATGACTATGAAGATGGTGATTATTCATCTGAGGGTGCATCACATAGTAGCGAGGATGATGGAGACAGCTATCAGCATGCCAGCAAGGTTAGATTCATGCACTTATTAGTCTGGAGGTCGTTGGTTTTATGAGATCCAGTAATTTATTTCTGTATTATATTTATTACTAAAATTTAAATTACTTGAGTGCAGACAAAGAAGAAAATGAACATTGATAACATCGACCTGATAGCTGAAGAAAGGTAAGTTACAATCCAGTTACCTGCACAAATACTTGACACCAGTATATATTTTAATGAGGTTTTCGTCTAGCTTTAAACTTAATACTTGGAAGCAACAAAATTAGCCTGCTTTATCATTTAGTATGATATGTTATTTTTTCCATACGTGGCTTTAATAATTTTAAAAAAGAGTGATTCTTTAGAGTTATGTTAATTCTTGATTGCTTGTATCTTTATGTGGAAGCCAGTTCAGATGTATTCTGTTCTAATGTCTTTATTTGTTTATTTTGTCTCGATGTTGTTAGGGATAAAATATTTAAGCTGGAGAACCTTAAAGCTGATCTGATGAAAAAAGTTGAGGAGGAGGTAATGATGTCATGTCCTGTTTCATCTCTTCAGATAATTCTGAATCATAGTAAGTTGTTAATTTTACGAATATAAAAATTCATTCTGACTACAGGAAAGACACAATTCAATTCTTAAAGAAGAACTGTTAAGCAAAAAGGATGCTTTAGGGGACCGTCGTCTAGCTCTTGAGCTGGAGGTATGGTCTAGATAATAGGTTGTAGTGAGGCAATTTAAACCCATGTACCTTAACAGGTTTATTCAGGTTGTATTTATCTCTATTGGGTCAAATGATTGAACAGTATGGTTAAAAACTAACTTGCAACCTCTTATGCGGCTTTACTAAAAAGATTATATTAGTATATTAACAATATAGTCTCCATAATGTTTAATATCTTTGTTATATATATCAAGAAAAAGAGACAAAAATGGTCCAACCTAACACGACCGTGCCTCTACTTGTATATTATTTTTTCATATAACTCAAGTAAATGAATGTGGCAATTTGAACCCTGTTACCTCTTAAATTGGTTACAAATTGTGGATGAAATGTGTTAAAAGTGACTAATATTGTATGTAAATTCTAACAACCTCGTAAATTGCTTTATTCAAACAAACAAAAATACTAATATTTTAGCAATATAGCTAGCAACCCATTTTGCTACCTCTTGTATCCTTAACTTCAATCCAATTTGTAATATTATACAATTCTTAAAATTACCTTCCCAGATTGATAGATTTAAATGTGCATGTAGACGGCAACATTAAAAGAACAGTTGCAAAGGGAGAGACAATTGAGAAAAGTACTTGAGGCTGGATTAACGATGTCAAAGAAGGTCTTACCCCTACCAGGCTCCATTGATGAAAAGGTATGTTAGTCCTATAGGTGGCAATGTGAGTATAACCAGGTCACGTAAATTAACTACGATCAAACAGATTAAAAGTCACCCAAAGTCTATTTTCACGTTTCAGTGCATACAATCTTCTAACTAGCTTTTCAAAAGATTTAGATTATTAGTGTAATAAGATTGTATCTTTAGTTATAACATACGGATACTATATAAACTACACAAAAATGTTTGTGGATCAACCAACCCATTTTGATCTGTAAACAAAAGTGACCACCCGTTAGCCAATTCACGGGTCTTATTTATGAGTGCTGGTATGTGTAAATTACTAACCTTTAGATGTTCTAAAGACCAAGACAGATCTTGAGGATATCTCCCAAACAGAGGCTGAAGTCATCAGTTTACAGCAGAAACTTGATGACCTTGAAATGCAGCTAAATCAAGGAAAAGTGTAAGCTTCCTTTTCCCTGATAACTAGATATTTTGTAACTCTGTGGAAAAAAGTTGTGAAGGCATATAAGCTTGTTACACTTAGCATGTATGCATATAAAGGTTTTGTGGTGACATTATTTTTTGTCTTGCATATAATACTTTATAGTATTCTCATGTATTTGTCTCTGTACAGAAAAGATAAAGAGAAGGACCATGAAGCTCCGAATGCACGCAAGACTAAGGTATAATACCAGCAGCATGCTTATAATTCATAATCGTGGCGGTGTATTCTTTGATTCGTGTAAATTCCATTTGCTGTCACAGTTTACCTTCATTCTTTGTCTTGCATTTCTAGGATTCATCTGAATTCTCTTGGAAACTTAGTCACATACTCATTTAATCTAACTGGATCATATAAGATAAAGTGAGAATGTAATGTGAAAACAAATAGTTTGATTTACGTTGTTTGTGACAGGATAAACACCCAAGCTTTCACTCTATGTCATCACGCAAAGGGAATCCAAGTATGAGCAAGTCAACTTCAACCAGAGTAAAAAGATCCAACTCGAGGGGTGAGGTACATATACTAGTTCATGTTTTCTTTGGTTCCAAGGTTATCTAGGCTTCAGACACAGCATGATGCTGCCTCCGTACCCCCTTAATAATATCGTCCGGTAACCATTGCGAATTAGGAAAAAGGGGGAGTGTTGGATGGATGTGTAATGGGTCAAAACAGGTGGTTTTCTGTGTACTAGGGAATCGGGTTAGGTTTGGTTCACCCAAAACACTTTCTGTAAACTAACTACTTACTAGTAAACTAACTACTTACTAGTGTCAAACATCATTACAAAAGATGTATTATTTCAGTAACAGTTTAGTTTCTTTTGGCATGGTGATTTAGGTGGTTTCTACCTAAAAATACACTTTGAATGACTCATTCGTTGAAATTCTTACCTATTTTTTTAAATAGGAATTTAGATGGTTCGTGATCTGACTTGTGTTACTTATGTGGTTTGGCAGGCAGCTAATACAAACTCAGCATTGTCAAAAATAACCAACCGGCTAAGCTTTTTGAAAGAAAAACGAAACCAAATGACAAATGAGCTGGAGACTGTAGATAACAAAGGCCAATCATCCCAAAAACAAGATGGTGGTAGTCGAAAAGAGTCCGAGTCACCTGAAGAATCGTCAAATGACAATTCATCACAACAACATGTAGGATCTAAGCCAGATAACTAATTAATCACTTCATACCAATTAAACTGATGATAATATATGGGGTTTAACTTAACAGAAGATCAAAACACAAAATATGATTTAAGAAACACCAAAAAGCAACATTTCAATTGCTACGTAGATGTATTATTTTTGTTGAAGAAACTATTAGCTTAAGTTGTAGCATTTATGCAGGCAGGTCAAACCTGTCATATATATCTAGTGGTGCAAGTTTTTTTGTTATTTATTTATTTTTGTCATGCTGCTATGCTATTGTAATCATTAGTGTGTTTTCTTTTGTAAATTTAAAAGGTGATTGTTGTTGTGTTTGCATGAGTTTCAATTAAGATTTGTTAAAAGTTTATAATTTGCGATCATACTATAGCAAAATACATTTACAATTTAAAGAAAACAAGCATATTATGTTCCTTGTGTTATTAACGAAATAAAAAATAAAAAAAAAACTTTGGTTATTAATGTTACTATTAGCCATTGAAATGAATAGTAATTGATAAAGTGTGAGGTACAAAACATTGTTATATGAGAGACGCATGTGTGTGTGGCTGAATCTTTTCCTTCCTGGCACGTTTGAATTATAGATAGACACATAAATCTAGATAAACAAAGAGAGACAGTGATGATTTATGTAACTTAATATATAACACACAAGTAAATAGCTATTCAAGCTCAATCTCAATACAATTACAATTTTGCCATGTATACAAAAGTTCCCAAAACTCAAATAATCAAAACCAGATAGTTACGTAATTGAGGGTTGGGTGTTAGTTGTGAGGTTCCGACTTTGAGATATGTATGAGGCGTTGTTGTAATAATCAATTATGGAAGGTAAGAAAGTATCACAAAAAAAGACGAGGGACTGAAGATGTTAATCTGATCCTGTGAATGTATGTATGTATGTATGTATCTCCTGAAGCAGCAAGCAAGCAAGCAAGCAAGCAAGCAAGGTATGAAAGATGCACGGAAGACCGAGAAAATCATCGACAACAACAACAACAGCTGCAGAACAAAATGCATCAGCCATCAAAGCTGCAAAGATCCGATCTCTCCAATCTCAATTTCTTCACTTTCATCAAAACAACATGTACATCTACCCTTTTTTCATTCCTTTTTCTTATTCAACAAACACGATTAATGATCTGTTGCTTTTCCTAGTTACACAAAAGAAGCCCTAGAGGTTAATGCTAAGCTTATTGACTTGAATCCTGAGTTTATGACCGCTTGGAACTATCGAAAATTGGCGTTTCACCATAATCAATCTCAGCCTCTGCCTGATTCGGATCACATCAAATCAATTATCGATGAGGAATTGCGAGTTGTAGGTTACTATCACTTGTTGTTGTTTTTTTTTACATTTCCTGTATTTTAACCTCCTACAAACACCAACCAACACGTGTTTGACATACTTATGTTATGACCCAAGGTCTATGAATCAATAATGACCAGACTTTGTCTTCTAAATAGCGCTTGTGGTTGAACGTCTGCCTTCTATTTCCATGTAAAATAATGACACATGATAAGAAATTTTTTCAAGTTTAAAAAAAAGTTGATGTCAAGTTTAAAATTTGTTAAATTTATAACAAATACAGCATCGTTTCATATTATCTGGTTTTATAGTTTAATTTGCTGTTTGGTCATTTAGTCAAATTTATAGTTCTAGTTAGGATGAACTCATAAAAAGAAGAGATGTAAGGCTCGAAGACGAATGATTAAGTTGATTTTAAAGTACTAGATCTGACATTGAAAATCCAAATGTAGTTTCTCAGAGTGCTAACATCACTATTTTTCTGCCAAAGATTTCGCTGATCGTATATGTATTCTAATGGTGAAGATTTAGTTATTAGTACTCAGACTTTCTGGTAGTTGTAACTTAAAATATATTGAAGATGATAATAGTTTGACTGTATATGTAGGTAGAGAGTGCACTAAGGAAGAATTTCAAGTCTTATGGAGCTTGGCATCACCGAAAATGGGTGATAAGCAAAGGGAATGCTTCAACAGAGCGGGAATTAAAGCTTCTAAATCTGTTCCAAAAGCAAGACACCCGCAATTTTCATGCGTGGAATTACCGAAGGTGAAGACATTTAATTTGGTAATACGTTTAATTGGGGAATATATGAACTTTATGGACCCTATTTTTATGCCCTTTTTAGATTCATAGCAGGATTGAAGAACATATCAGATGAGAAGGAGCTACAGTTCACTACAGATATGATAAACGATAACTTCAGTAATTATTCTGCTTGGCACAATCGTAGGTATGGCCATTTATTTCAAATTCATTGGTTTTCAAGCGGCGATCTTGTGCCATCAGTCTTGTTCTTTTACGGCATGTGTTAGGACCTATGTCCAGCAAAATGGTTGTGATATTCATTATGAAGTTTGTGAGTAAAATTATAAACAAGTCGCAGATTGAAAGTCTTCATATATTTCTCTCGATAGATAGAAGAGTGCGGAGGTTTTAATCACTTAGAAGAACAACCTGTTTTTGTAGTTAAACTATTCAGAAAGCTAGCATAAAATATTATTGAACTTTCAATACCTACAATTATAAAACTCATTTTCATTTTGTATTATATTTAGTGGCAATTGTATCCGACTATTTCTATGCTTACATTGTGATTTCTCAATATCTGCAGCGTACTCTTATCTCATCTGCTGGAAAAGAAGGTTGAAGGATATTTTCCAAAAGAGTTATTTTTAAAAGAGGAATATGAGTTTGTAAGAAATGCTGTTTTTACTGACCCGGATGATCAAAGTGGGTGGTTCTATCATCTATGGCTTTTGGATCAAACTGTTAAAGTCGACATGCCTAATTTAGTTTCTTCATGGCCTCCTCATGGTTCTGAAATTACTAAAACAACCTTTCCTGTTGTTATCTATTTTAGTGAAGCAGTTGAAGGTGTAAACTTACATACAGTTAGCGTTCAAGTTGAGAATGACATACTTCAAAATATAATTTGGAGTCCACTTTCTGCAAATAAGTTTGAATGTGGTCAAGCCTGGTTGACCCATCTGACCGTTCCTTTTAGGGAAATGAACTCGTCAAAGATCTTTGAAGTGAAAATTAGCTCGGGAGATTCTCAAGGCATTAAATCTTTAAATGGTGTTCCATGTAGCCAACACTGGTCTTTTGCATTTAGGGTTTCTGCATTCCCTGATTTGCAACCTCAAGGACAGAGTTTAAGGAGGATTTTAATGACAGATGAACATTTCTCTCCAACTGACATAAATTCAAACGCGATGATGAGTTTGTCTAATTTGTATGATGAGTTAGCAGGTGATTATGAGCAACCCACATCCTCAAAATGGAAGTCTGAGATGATAGCTAGTGAAATTGACCAGTACCGAGAATTATTGTCATGGGCAGAGTGGTATGCAACCATGAATCACGCGTGACCTTTTGCTTTAAATGCTCTTTATTTTTTATTTATTATATTTATATCATTTGATAGTAAAATTGGGAAGCTTACTCTCGCGAGATTATTGATGGCGAATAATGCTATGATAACTGATACTCCAGCTGCTCCAAATATGACTCACATGGAGGAAGTCTTGCAACTATATTCCGAATTGATGGAGTTGGACCCTGCACACTACCAATATTACAAGGATGAGCACAGCTTGGTTTTTCTAAAACAGGTGTTTGTCTCATCGCATAGCATCTTATTTGGGTGGGAATCAACATGTTTTCTTGGTTAACAGGCTTAAGCGTATGTAAAGGTGGTGAAATGGGTGGTTGGGTAACACTTTAAATAGTGTCGGGTCATAATGTGTAGTTTGGTGTATAGATTGACCTGGAACACTTTTTTAGAACAACTCCTACCCTGCTTCCATAAATCCACCTATGCTTGCACCTTGAAGGATTTGAACCCTTGACCTCTTGGATAGAGGCAAGGCAACCTTACCACCAGGATGCCCTCTTGGGAACACCTGAAACACTTGTCCAGAATATCAAGTTTTTATATGTATCCGGTGTCATACAGGATTACAAAATTCATACTATAGAGTATATACATACCAACCCTTTTTAATAAATTGATTTTGGAGGCTTTATGCATTTAATATATGCTTAAGGTGACCTTTTGGCCCTTTTCCTTTTAAACAGTTTTTCTCAAGTACTTCTTGAGGCTTTATGCATTCAAGTACTTCTGTGACTGTGATATTGCAGGTGACTTCTAGTAAGGAGTCTTTAATGAAGTATTGTTGGCGATATAAAGAAACTTCTTTGAATATCACTGGTGATATGTGTTTAAGGTTGAGTAATCTATCATTATCAAGAATCGGATCCTTTGAGAGGTTATTATGGGTGCAGAGTCTAGATCTCAGCCACAACCAACTTCATTCTATTGAAGGTAAAACATCTATAGCTCTCAAGTGTCATTATCTCATGCACGCTTTACACATCTCACACATACTTGGTCTTCGAAACACAAATTTTTCTATTTTGAGAAAAACAGTTTGGATAGAGGTGATAATTTCAACCTGGTTTTTTGAGCCGTGGGTCGCAGCGAGAGCAACCTCTCTACCCTCAGGGATAGAGGTAAAGTTTGCCCCGTCAATCCCTCCCTGGACCCTACACTCCGCTATCACTGGGATTAGACTGTGTCGTTTGTAATACTATACTTTTTAAATCATTTTTTAACGTCTTTAGTTACTTTATTTTCTTTAATAAAATGGGCAAAAGTGTCTTTTTATTAACTGGCCCGTGTGGTTTCAACCCACAGTAACAATGACCCATTTTGACCCATTGTCCACTTGTTTAAACTTCTTAATTTGTCTTATCGAAAAGATAAAATTAAGAGATAGCCTTTTGGGGATTGTTTTACAGGGTTGGAGGCTCTGCAGCTTCTCTCATGCTTAAACCTTAGTCACAATAAACTAGGCAGTTTCATGGCATTGGACCCTTTGAGATTCTTGAAGTCACTTAAAGTGTTAAATATTTCCTACAATGAGATCGGGGCACACCCTGTAGACACGAAGCGGTATTTATGTTCATCTCCACTTTCACATACACTTGATTATGATAAAAAGTTTGAAGAAGTTGCTACTGGTGATGGCAAAATGGTGGATTTTTGGGAAGCTTATTCTGTATTTGGAGGTCTAGATTTGATGCAGTTAGATATTGTTGGAAATGCTGCTGTTGATGAAAAATTTGTGTTGTTCTTGGCTAAATTACTCCCTGGACTAAAATGGCTTGATGGTGAAGAATTGCATTAGCAATTTAGGTAGCAGTTTGTTTTTGTTTTTACGATATCATGTGTTAGCCGGGAGGGTAGAATCGTAAATGTGACATGTAACGTGAACCGTAATCTCAAACCATGACTGCACACACTTTCATCTTTCACTTGTCTAAAATTAAACCTTGTATTTAATACTTGTACCTTAAAGTTGGTATTCTCCTTCCCTTTGTTTTTATCTACTTTTATTAGGATGACATTCTCATTTTCCCAATAATCTCTGGCCTTCATTTTTGGTGATGGGTATAACCGTAGATGACTACTTGCTTCCTAAATAATAGTTTGCTTGTTTTGAATACTAGTAGGGACCCGCGCGATGCAGCGGGGTCGAGATTTTCGGTGACAATTGTTTATAGCATGAGCCTAGGTTATGGGCGTAACATGTGTAAAGTAATTAATAACTGAAGATGACAATTGTCGACGATAATATTAAAACAACCATGAGTTGAATACGTAAACATTCAAATCTTAACATTCAAGGTGAAAAAAAAAATGATCCATTGTGAGCTCATGAAGACGTGACAGAAATTAATCGTACTTCCTACACATCTCTTCGATAAGATCCATATTTTCCCACCACCAAGTATCATCCAGAGGAAGCTCGGGGATTTCCGGTTTTTCTTTGCCTTTGCCTTTTACATCCTTCATGTGTTGGATATTGACGGGATTCTCCTCATTGACTGTCACCTCATTCGTTGGAGCTGGAGCAACGTTGGTCACTGAAATTTCAATGTTTAGTTTGTTGACATAAGTTTTCAATAAACACATGTGTTATTTGTTGCTTAAATATAAAGAATACCTGGCACATCATTCACATTAAAATTAGTCTGGTCCATATTAGATTTTTGAACTCTGAAATAACAAAATGTAAAATAAGTTTGTAAGAACATTATAATAATAGTTTGAAAAAAATGCAAATATATATAATGAAATATTCCTAAGTCATTAATCATATGAAAACATATTCCTAAGTTATATCACACATACATTTCACCTATCATGCAAAACCTCCCGATACACGACATTTGAGGTGTACACTCCGTTTCGTTTGAAATCTCTTGCAGGGTGTACCAAAACCTTTGTATTCCCCCGTGATATTCCTCTTGATAACGCCACATAAAGCTGCCCGTGAGAAAAAACAGAATCCGGAAGATAAACTCCAACATGAGGGATTGTTTGACCTTGAGCTTTATTGATGGTCATTGAAAAGCTAAGTCGAATGGGAAATTGTTTTCTTTTAAGCTTGAACGGGAACATTTCATCATCTGAAAGAGTTAGTGGGATCCTGGGCAAAAAAACTCGTTTCCCTGCATGTTGACCTACGGCTATCTCAGCATCAATAACATTGCGTTGGAAGGCTCTACATATCAACCGTGTGCCATTACATAGACCGTGTGAAGGATCGATATTCCGTAACAGTATAATGGGGCACCCAATCTTCAAGCGAAGCTTATGAGGCGGGAGTCCACTAACAGTTAGTGCGTTCAAGAACTCGACCGGATAAAAGTTGTGGTAATCATCTTCTACAGTATCAAAACTATAGTAAACTTTTTCCTCCCCTTGGAACATGTCAATCATTTGATCATTTATTTCATCAACGCTTTCATTTTTTGTGGATAATATTGCTCTGTTGATTATGTAATCCGAAGAGCGTAAGTTTTCTTGCATCGCGGGAAATACCACTTTGATCAAATCTTTTACCGATTCTTTTTTATCTATGCACGGAACCGTCATGTCGTCTGGTATACGGATAAATGTACCTTCGATTGACTCTTCCGTTCCATCACCCACTCTCAGTAGGAAATCAGAAAACCACGGATCTGTACGCGCTCTCATGTTTATGGTCAGACGCATCTTCTTCGTCACAGACCACAAAGGTGACATCCGTAGACTGGCGTCCACAATCTGTGCGCGAGTGCCACGTTTGATGACTGGCAACACCTGCCTGAAGTCCCCTCCCATTACCATTATCTTTCCACCAAAGGGGAGACTAACGCCTATAACATCCTGCAATGTTCGATCTACGGCCTCTATCCCCTGACGCTTTGCCATTGATGCCTCGTCCCATATGATTAATGTGGCCAACCTAAGTATTTCAGCCGCACCGCTTTGTTTTTTTATCGGGCACATCGAGTTTTTGTCAAGGGTAATCGGAATTTTGAACCTCGAGTGAGCCGTTCTACCTCCTGGCATATTATTCGCTGCAGCACCAGATGAGGCGGTAGCAAGAGCAATAAGACCGCGCGAACGAACTTGAGCCAACAAAGCCTTATACAAAAAGGTTTTCCCCGTCCCACCAGGTCCATCTACAAAGAACACACCTGAACGATTGTCATCCACATGCGACATGATCTCATCAAACACCCTTTTCTGGTCTGAATTTAGATCGTCTTTTGCACGTAAGTGTTCAGGATCCACAACTATCTCATACTCCTCCTGTACCTCACGAGAACTTGCGTGCTGTACGTTTTCTTGTGTTATATCAGGAAGATCGAAATCACGAATTTGTTTACCCATAGATTGTAGAAAGACCCTAATGTCTGTAAGAACCATATTCTGTACTCGTTCCGCGTTCTGGCAATGCAAACGATAATCTTCAGAAAGAGATTCGAAGTGTTCATTCCACAACCTACGAATATCACCAGGTTCGCAAAATACCATTATTGTAGCGAACAACCTTCTAAGTGAACCGGGGAACTAAAACAAAGAGGCTTCCGTGAAGCATTGCGATAAACTGTCATCGTTCTCTATTAACCCGTGCTCTAGAGCCGCTCTTCGAAATGTTGGGTGCGTTACACCATTAATCGTGCGAAGATTTTCAAAAGAAGTAGGTCCTCTTACATTTAACAAAAGCAGTCGCAAGTAGTACCTTTCGCCTTCAGCGGGATTAGCAGCAATAATACGACCTCGTTGTCCCTGAGCTTTACGTTCGTTCCATTTACGTGTGCTTGCATTCCATGTATAGTGTTTAGGAAAATCCTTATAAAGATATTGTCTTGCATTGGGATTCGACCTGTTTGTTTTAAAAAATGCAGTGAGCATGGAATCCTTGTCTGCCTCCCTATCAACAATGTTTTCCAGCGTATCATTCTTTCTAAATCTAACCATCTGCATGTTCGGGAGATGAAGCTGTAAGGCCAACACCGAAGGATGGATTTTAGAAAGGTCGAATGAAAAAATACGCCACATGGCCTCAGGAGGAGACACGTAACGCGCATCCTGATATGTTTTTATCTCATTAATAACACCTTGCCCGTCTTCATCGACGTGAATAACTTGCTTGTCGTGTCCTTTGTAAACATATTTGAACAGATACTTGACAGATTTTATGCTTGAACAAACCTCGACATTCATGTGGCAGTTAAACATCATCAACAGCCTTGGGTTATAAGGGACCACCCATCTGTTATCAAGATTTGAGCCTCGCACATCGACACTAATATTGTTGTTTCTCCTTCTGTATAAAGGATATGAATCCTCTCCTTGCGTCGTCTGTTCATTAAACCCTCTGGGATAATGAAACCGACACACCGGTGGATCACCCTGCATACAAGGACTGTTTTTTCGTAAAGCACCGCAGGGACCATGCATCATGTGCTTAACAACAACTTCATGGAGCTTCGGATGTCGTACCGGGTCAGGAATCTCAGCACACACAACCTTATCATAATGATCCGGGTTTCCCATTTTGTCTTCCGCGTGCATGATAAGGAGGAAATGCGCATGCGGCAAACCACGCTTCTGAAACTCGATGACGTAAACGTATGACTTAACATGACCGAGTATATGTTTCTTGAATAGATGATGCTTAAGCTCCTCTAATCGGGCACGAAACACCCTAGAAACAAGATCTGGACGATCTTGTGCAGTTTGGCCCGGTTTTAAGTTATCACATATCTCAGGCCACTGAGGATTACAAGTCATCGTCAGGAAAAAATCGGGACGTCCGTCGTCTTGAACTAAAGTCATGGCATCTAAAAAACGACGCCGCATATCGCGAGGCCCTCCAACGAAACTCGCAGGCAACACAATCCGTTGTCCGACTCTGTTTGGGTTTACCTCCCCAGCATGCACACAATCAACAATACCTTGGTATAGATCGGCTCGTATCTCACCTTGGTGGTGTTCAACATACTGTAAACGGGATGTCTCAATCTTTATGTAAATATCGACGACAAACTGTTGTAACAGCCGACAACCTAACAATACTAAGTTTTCGATCGGGCGAATCTGAAACTTGTAACAATAGTACTCTCGCATGGCTACCGTTGTCCTACCACTGTGTTGGTTAGCACCTAGATGCAGATAAAAGATCAAATTATTAGTGCAAAATAAAACTCATCTTTAAAATCACATAATAGTTTTTTGTACCTCTAGGCTCTTCGTCGATGATATCCGATTGGTTATTAACATCACTGATTGGGACTCCTTTACGTGGTATATTAGGATGCCATCCCGACTCACCATTAGGAAAAAACAGAGGATAGCATAACGGATCGTAACATCCAAAGTACGGCTGAATGGTTTGAGAACGCTCCGACCTTCCGTACACAACAATACTTCTTTTATATGTTGTAATATTGTCATTGCCTTCAACCCAGATACCGGCAACCTAAAGAATATGTGTTTTATGAGTAATAATCACCATATGTGTAAATGTAAATTTATGTTAATCATATACCTCGGATGTCGTTGGTCGGTTGTACACCCTCTGGTCAACCTCAACAGAAGCGTTAAGAGTGACTTTATAGTTGTCTAGAGGACCCAGCTCGGAAAGTCTACGGAATGTCATTGCATAAGGATTTGTAGAAAGAACACGTGTCAACGTCCTAGTAATATTCCGATCAAGGTTTGGCCATTGGAGCCTATGTTCCAGCTCGGTTTCGGGGTCATAAAAGTACAGCTGTAAGTATCTGGGTGTTCCATCCCTAGAGACTAACTGGTCAATTCTATGATAGATTCCTTTGTGTGCACGAAAGGTATATACCCCATCCCTCATATTGTTCAGTGTTTCATCTAACGTGACACCCATCGAGGCGAAGCTAAAATTGGTGTTATAAGCTCGTATGTTGGACCTAAACAATGTGCCAATTTCATTTTGCAATGTGAAAAGCTGGTACAGTTCACCAGGGATGTCTAAATGTGCTAGTTCAGTCTGACCATTCATGCAACAAAAGGAAGGGAATTCAAATTTAAATAGTTTTGCAAAACATTTCGAACATGAACTCCGATCCTGTAAGATGAGAGACTCCGTTGGTACACCGGCATAAACAAAGTTATATGGATCATCTTCTAAGTTCATGTCTCCTACTGGTGGTTGATCGCCGACTGTAATCTGTGAAACCTCAGCATCATTTGAAATGCGGTTTTCTCTCTCTTTACGTGCAACATAATATCGTCTATTACACTCTCTTCTTTGCTCAATCAAGCTACATGCCACTCTCACATTTGAATCTTGTAACGTGTTACAGCTATTAGGTTGTAAGGCTCCTAGAGGTACTCTTTCACACGACTGATTAGCGGAACGTGATATGAGAGGAGTGCGTTGAGAGACACCGACGCTTGCGACATTTGCCGCTTTGTTGTTCTCTTTGTCTAAATAGCGTTGTCTTTGATACTGTTTTCTCTTTAGGGTTCGTGAGGTAGATGGAGTTGAGGAGGAAACTTCATCTCGATCCGTAGGTTGCCCGTTGGTCATATTAAATTTATGAATACCTTATGGAACGAAAAACTACGTTGTAAGTATGATTAGGCATTTTATCTATCAATACAACATTTTGTAAGCAATGTTAAAATAACTAAGTTATCTATGAAATACATGGCAAGAACCTAAAGTAAAGGAAAGTCCTAACAATTTATGTATGACACACATAATAACAAAAAGAAAATAAAAACTAAGCACATACAGTCAACACGGAAGTTATTTGTTTCGTTTTATTTAATTTTTTGGAATTGTGGTTTTTTTTGCGATCTAAGTTGTATGGTGTATATTGATCGTTCTAGTTGCATGATACTTATTTATTTATAACAGTTATATGTAACTTTGTATGAAAAAACAACATAATGTTTATCGTATATAGTAATAAACGAATATTCTATATTATTATAGTCAATAAATAAACCGATGTAAATGTGTAACAAATGTTGGTAACGAAATACATAAACTAAAAGAAGAACATATTTTCTGAAATAGAACGAGCCTCCGGCATGTTTGGTTCAACGACAACCCTAGTGAACTCAGTTGACCGTAAAATATTCCCTATAATCAAAAAATGAGATGAGATGTGTAAGTTACAGAAAAATATGTCGATCCTAAAAATATATGTGAATTTTTTAAATATTGAAAGGCTAGCATACCCTCTGGCAAACGAATCAACTTAACCCGAGATACAAAGACAATTGCTTTTTCTATCATCGCACGAAAGGTGTTCACCATATGAATCTCCGGCGGGTCGTATAAAGATAATTGTATTAAGCCACCACTGTTAAATCTTTAATTGTATTAGGAAAGAAATATATTGTATGATTAATGGATTTAAAAGTATGTTGTCAATGATATTAGTATATTTTAGTGCCTTACGTATGATCTTTCAGAAACATACGACTCTCTCCACATAGCCGCACACCGTTGACAATCTTCCCAACAACATCTAAAACCAATAAATGCTCTTTATATTTGGTTAAAAAATTATGTAGCATGGAATCAAAATTTGTATGTACCATAAAAAATTATACGTACCGTAGATTATGTTATTAGTGTTTTTGTTCTCCAAAAGATATTTAATGTTTGGCACTAACGGAAACACACGTAACCCTTTTGGAAGATTAGTGGAGAATCGTACAAGTTTAGTATGCTCGTTAAAATCAACCTTGAAGTCACTCCAAACCAAGAGGTAGTTTTTGTGTTTGGGCCAGTCCTTGATATCGAATCTCTCCCTTCGGAAACGGTTTAGAACAAACATGTTCCCAACCGGATCCATGTCTACGTACGTCGATATGAAAGCTTTCGGGATAAAACCAACAACCCTTTGTCTCTAAAAAAACAAATCTATTGATTTTAAAACCATGCACCTAATGTTATTTTGTAAACTTTATAAGAATTAAAGATAGGCTAACTTACGTGTTGGTCTAGAAAAACTATCAACATGTTGTCCCCAGACGCGCAAGGCAAAAGAAAGTCGACCCAAACAAAGCACACAGTATACCAAACGCACTCTTGTGTGACTGACGTAAAATCATCGACAACAATATGCGAATCCATGACCAATTATACCTTTAGCATTAACAAAAACCAAAAACTTAAAAAATTTGTTCTTTAAAGAAACATGAACAGTGTGCTTATATTTGCTCAAAAGTAATACTTTGTCATCCAATTTACATAAGTTTATTATTTTTTTTATAACACGTTATATAAAAAAAACCGTACAATATAAATATTCCAAAAGAAGTCAAATATATTTTTTTTATTGTATAGTATAAATACTGGCAATGAGCATTTATAATTTATCTATAATAGAAGACAAAAACATAAACATGAAATAAATTATTGTTAAAAGTCAATACCATTAAATATCAAAACAAAATCAATAATTACATTCTATCCATGCGAAAATAAACAATGCAAAAAGAACAATAATAATATTTAAACGGAAGGAATGGAGCTAAAACCAAGGTGAAAGTACGGTATCCGTGTAAACAGCACCATGAATAGCCCCATGAAACCCTGCACGCTCAAAATGATTAACCTCTAAAAGGTTCACATCGATTTCAAGAATTTGTCCCCAAACAGTGATGACAATTGTAGACCCATTTAGATTGTAATGAGTAAGGGTAGTCAAACGTGGAAATGGAAGACATACTCGATAACGATATACATCTATCATGTTCCAAATTCCGTTTTGAAGCTTCCATAATTCAAATGGCTTGTTAAAGTAACCGCAAGAATCATAAGCATATAGTTCCGAGCGCCAGCTAAACAAAGCACCGTTAAGACTCAAAGTCCCAGACCTCGGATATTCTAACACAGAAAATTTATGTGTGTTTACGTCAAACCGAATAACGCTCTTGATGCCATCTAGAAATTCAGATTGGGAAACCCTGAAGTATACAACATCTCCAGAGAAGGTTGCTAAAGACCATTCGTAGCCATCAGTAGAGTAAGGTGTCTTCTTCAAGAATGGTACATGTTTCCACGATCCACGACTTAATGAAAACAAATACACAGAAAGAGTACCTCGCCTACGTTTTATGTGAATAATGTTGTAATCATAGGTTGCGTCAACATAGAAACCAACTGAATCGCAGTTTGTCTTGAAGAAACCTTGCTTAACACGGTTGGACAACATTCTGTAAGCACCTGTTAGCGGATTCCAAACAAGCAAGTCACACGCGTGTTCTAGGGTAACACATAACATGCCATCCAAGCTCGCTAAGAATATAATATTTTTTGGTTGGATATTAGCTGGGGACGTTACTTCATTACTCGCCAAATAGTTAGGGCTTTGACGATTCAACAGCCTTGAAAGGCATGTCGGTTTGACCCCAGTGGTGATAAGTTTCTGATCTAATGAATCGGCAGCATATTTGGTGTGCGCCAATAGAAACTCCTTGCTTGATATGAAATCATGCCATTCCTTGCATACGCACTTGCATTTGATTATAAGAAGCGGTGGTAGCTCCGCAATTATCTTGAACATCAAAAGCATTAGGAGTTGCGGATTCATAGCTGATTGGATCTAGAATTGAATATAATATGAGAGAAAAAAATCATGAACTTATTAGTTAAATAGAGCTTAAATAGTCTCATATATGCGATCGAGCAAGGGTAATTAACGAACAACGCCATGGAAAACAATAAAATGGATTGCTCGTCTTACAGAAAAAACAAAACTTGTTAGGACGTGAACAAAAGACGAAGAACCATTTAATGGCAGTGGAATTATTGTCTTTGACAAATATTCTGGTTGTTCAAAATTAACGGGAAAGACAGACGATTCGTCAATACCGATAGAAAACGACTTTTGATTATAGGATGTGGAGATGCGATGAAATGCATTAGATGAAAATTTTGAGTAGATACAAAAGACAACCATAGATTGAAGTAGTTTGACGACCGTTGCCATTCATACATATTATTAGTAGTGATGAGTTTAATAAAATCTGTAGTGATCATGAGTTTAATAAAATCTGTAGTGATGATAATGAGTTTAATAAAATTTGTAGTGATGATAATGAGTTTAATAAAATTTGTAGTGATGATAAAAATAATCATCATATTATCCTTTATAAATAATGGCCAAATAATAGTTCGTTTTAGTAAAGTGTAATGTTTATTTTATACAATATAACTTATCATATACAAAATAATTTAACTTATAAAAATTTGTATTTAATTAAAATAATTATAAAATTAAATTCTGCAAAAATTTTAAAAAAATAGTGTTTAACAAAACAAAACAAAAGTTTTGGGCTTGTTCTTTTTTTAGTTTAAACAAATTTATATGGTTGGGCCAATGGATATTAATATGGGTAAACGGGTTATGGACCGGGTCATGGATCATTCAGACCAAACAAAACGGGTAGGTTTTTTTTTTAAATACCGTATCATTCATTGTTCATTCAGACAAACCCTAAATACAGCCGTTTTCATCATCTCTTCATCGCATCTTCACCTTCACCTTCACCTTCATCGATCTACTGCTTCATCGATCTACTGCTTCAACGAACAGCCGTTTTCATCATCTCTTCATCGCATCTTCACCTTCACCTTCATCGATCTACTGCTTCATCGATCTCGTTGCTTCATCATCTCGTTGCTTCATCATCTTCTTCCACCAAGAACATCTTCTCGTTGCTTCATCATCACCTTCACCTTCATCAGCCTTTTTCGGCATTTCAGGTAATTTTTATAAACCCTAGTTCATAGCTATGTTGTTTTTAAACCTTCGGTTTTGTTATTTGACTGTATAATTTCATTATAGATCTTGTTCGTTGTGTTGCTTATGGAGGTTGTTCTCATTGTATGCTACTCACTTACAGAAAGAAGAGGTGGAACGCTTCTATAAAGCCTACAGGAAGTATGGAAAAGACTGGAAGAAGGTTAATGCCTCTTTTTCTATATGTTTCTTTGTGGTTTTTGTACTCTTTCATACCAGTTGACGTATGTGTTTTTTCACTTTTTCCATTGAACTTTATTTGGCTGCCATGGAGCGCACCAGACACCCTGAAATGGTCGAAGCTCTATACACAATGAACAGGGTAACAATGCAAGCCTATTTGAATTTTTTTAAGAATGGCATTCAATTTCATTATATGGATGAATCAATCATTTTTAAGTGTTGTAACCAGTTGATAAGTTTCTAGGATTGAAGATTAACCTTTTTTATGTTTCTTATTTTTCAGGCATATTTATCCTTGCCTGAGGGAACAGCATCTGTAGTTGTTTGTAATTGCAATGGTGTCTGATCACTATAATGCAATGGTGAGATCATATCATATGTCATTTATATGTTTCTGTTGCTTTTTGTGTTGATATTTCTGAGTATGATTTTGTTCAGAGATTGAACGTTTTGGCATTTTCAGTTAGGTATGCTCTGTTTTGTATTATCATCAAATTGTTCAGTTAACTGCTTGCATTAGATTTGTAATTCGCTGGCTTATACATGCTTTTAAGGGTCATCACAGTTTAAAGCATCGCTATGCAAATTTTTTCATAGAGCGATGAACAAAATATACATGCTTTTAAGTGAACAAAGATTTTTTTCAGTTCATGCATTCAGCTTGTTTGATTGGTTTAGCTATGTGTTTTGCTTAAAATGTTTGCTGCAGTGTGTATAATTTGTTTAAAAAACCATGTAGGTATAATGTTATATGTTTGGTACATGTTGTATGCTTAATGGAGTGTTTGAATGTCTTCTTTTAAGCCAATGGCATTAGAATGTCACTTGTTAAAGTTATATTTAAAAATAACTTTTAATCTGTTTTTTTACCACTTATAACATTTTTAATCTGAAAAATTAGTAAGGCATAGTAAATATGATGCATATGCAGGATTTTTGAACACTTAAAATGGTCAGATTATTTAAAACTTGGTTTTTTAACAATTGTTTGTTAGTATGTTATTTGTAAAAGATATAGGTTTTGTAGTTTTATGTTTAAATCAGATTGTTTTGAATCATAACAGCAATCATATTCATAAGAGTACATAAACTATCAAACACCACACATGTAAAAGAAAATAAAAATAACCATATAAGCAAAATCATAAGCAAAATAATACAACATTATGCAATTTATCAAAATAAAGTGGCACCTGAAAAGCTTGTAACTTTGTTATCTTCTTTATAAAACTATAAGATATGGTTGAATATGTTGTTTTTAGCTAAGGTAGTTAATGTTTAAGAACATAGTCAAATTTTTTTTGTCTGTATTATATTTGAAACTGATGATGTGCAGTTGGAGCTGATGCTGATAAAATTGTGTTAGATTCGGTTCCATCGGGCAGTAGTGGTGTTGTAGTGTCTGCCTCAGTTGGTGATGTAAGTTTTTCGATTAGTTTGAATGTTATTGCATTTCAGTCTACTTATTGACTTAGTTGATTATATTTTAAATTGCAGGATATGGGATTAAGCTTATTTGACTAAGCAAAACAGGCTGCTATCTATTAAGGTTTTATCTGTTGTTATTCATTTTCGTTTTATTTTTTAAAGTTGTTTTGTTGTGATAGTTTAAAGTTTGTTTTGGTTGCTAAATCAATAAAAAGTTAAAAGTTTGTTTTGATTTCGTGCGGTTGTCCACATCTAATAGGTAGGCAATGTGTTTTATTTTATGATAAATGTTTATAACACATGTTCGTAGGTAATTAGGAATTTAAATTAAGCTCATGTAGACTCTGTTCTTAATGTATTGGCGAGAGTCAATATGCATAGTGTTTTTTAGTATGTCGTTTGTTTAACTTATATTTGAAATAGTTGTTTTAATCTGTTTTTCAATGTACACTTCTATTGTAATTTGGATTGTTTTTGATTCGTTTATTGACTTAGTTTATTATATTTTGATTTGCTATAAACACCTTTGTAGTCGTTGTTATAGTTGTATAAAACTATAACATGCATGAATATGATGTTTTTAGCTAAGGTTGTTGATGTTTATTTTGTGATTGTTTTTAACTGCATAAACTTGTATGTAAGATATGAGTATAATTTTTCATTTGATTTACATGTACCATAGGGAGGCTCCTTCTATGCAGCTGATGGGTTTAGCTATGTATTTTGCTATGATTGTTTTTAAGCAAAGATTTTTTTCTGTTCATGCATTCAGTTGGTTTGATTGGTTTAGCTATGTATTTTGCTTAAAATGGTTGCTGCAGTGTGTATAAGTTGTTTAAAAAACCATGTAGGTATAATGTTTTATGTTTGGTACATGTTGTATGCTTAATGGAGTGTTTGAATGTCTTCTTTTAAACCAATGGCATTAGAATGTCACTTGTTAAAGTTATATGATAAAATTGTGTTAGTTTATGCCTCAGTTGGTGATGTAGGTTTTTCGATTAGTTTGAATGTTATTGCATTTCAGTTTTATTGATTCGTTTATTGACTTAGTTTATTATATTTTGATTTGCAGGATATGGGATAAATCTGATTTGACTAAGCGAAACAGGATGTAGGAAAAGCATATAATGCGCTAAACAAGGAGTGTCTGCGATCGAACGCTTGTTTCAGTTATCAAGTTTTTGAACCCAAGGTAAATATTAAACCTCATGTGCTTAAATTAGTAGGGAAACTACATGAGCGCTTTTTTCACCTAAACTTGAGTTGCAAAATAGAAACAGACTTGATCTTGTTCTTATAAAATTATTTTTCAGGTTAAATCAATTAAGTTGAGCTTGATAGGTAAAACTGGTAATAACCGTAAATATGTTGAACTTTGCACCTAATAAACTATATTTGAAATAGCGGTTTTAATCTGTTTTTGTACCGCTTATAACATTTTTAATCTGAAAATTAGTAAAGCGTAGTTAGTATGATACATAGGCAGATTATTTAAAAATTTAAAATAGGCAGAATTTTGAAAACTTGGTTTTTTTAACATATGCTTGTTAGTATGTTGTTTTAATAAGTTATTTTTGTAACTTTCTTATGGATTTATATAATATTCAACATGTAAGCATCAAGATTGACGTAAAGTATTTAAAGTTTTAATTTTATTGTGAAAATCCTATTGTTTTTAGATACATAAGCTGCTAGATGCATATGGATTACTTTGCTAAGGTGTTGTTAGCTTTATAAGGGTTAATGTTTTACAATATTCAAAATTTCTGATTTATGTTTTGTAGTTTTATGTGGAAATCAGATTGTTTTGAATCATAACAGCATGCATACTAATAAAAATTAAGTTTATTTAGACCCTGTTCTTAATGCATAGGCGAGAGTCAACATGCATAGTGTTTTTTAGTATGTCGTTTGTTTAACTTATATTTGAAATAGTGGTTTTAATCTGATTTTGTACCGCTTATGACATTTTTAATCTGAAAATTAGTAATGCATAGTTATTAAGATACATAGGCAGATTATTTGAAAATTTATAATAGGCAAATTTTTGAAATTTTGGTTGTTTTAACATCTGTTTGTTAGTATGTATTTTTTAAAAGTTATTTTTGTAACTTTCTTATGGATTTATATAATATTCAACATGTAAGCATCAAGATTGACGTAATGTAGTTAAAAGTTTTGAATTTTTTTTATATATCTTATTGTTTTTAGATATACATAAGCTGCTAGATGCATATGGATTACTTTGCTAAGGTGTTGTTAGCTTTATAGGGGTTAATGTTGTACAATATTCAAAATATAAGATTTATGTTTTGTAGTTTTCATTGGAAATCAGATTGTTTTGAATATGATGTTTTTAGCTAAGGTTGTTGATGTTTATTTTGTGATTGTTTTTAACTGCATAAACTTGTATGTAAGATATGAGTATAATTTTTCATTTGAATATGATGTTTTTAGCTAAGGTTGTTGATGTTTATTTTGTGATTGTTTTTAACTGCATAAACTTGTATGTAAGATATGAGTATAATTTTTCATTTGATTTACATGTACCATAGGGAGGCTCCTTCTATGCAGCTGATGGGTTTAGCTATGTATTTTGCTATGATTGTTTTTAAGCAAAGATTTTTTTCTGTTCATGCATTCAGTTGGTTTGATTGGTTTAGCTATGTATTTTGCTTAAAATGGTTGCTGCAGTGTGTATAAGTTGTTTAAAAAACCATGTAGGTATAATGTTTTATGTTTGGTACATGTTGTATGCTTAATGGAGTGTTTGAATGTCTTCTTTTAAACCAATGGCATTAGAATGTCACTTGTTAAAGTTATATGATAAAATTGTGTTAGTTTATGCCTCAGTTGGTGATGTAAGTTTTTCGATTAGTTTGAATGTTATTGCATTTCAGTTTTATTGATTCGTTTATTGACTTAGTTGATTATATTTTGATTTGCAGGATATGGGATAAATCTGATTTGACTAAGCGAAACAGGATGTAGGAAAAGCATATAATGCGCTAAACAAGGAGTGTCTGCGATCGAACGCTTGTTTCAGTTGTCAAGTTTTTGAACCCAAGGTAAATATTAAACCTCATGTGCTTAAATTAGTAGGGAAACTACATGAGCGCTTTTTTCACCTAAACTTGAGTTGCAAAATAGAAACAGACTTGATCTTGTTTTTATAAAATTATTTTACAGGTTAAATCAATTAAGTTGAGCTTGATAGCTAAAACTGGTAATAACCGTAAATATGTTGAACTTTGCACCTAATAAACTATATTTGAAATAGCGGTTTTAATCTGTTTTTGTACCGCTTATAACATTTTTAATCTGAAAATTAGTAAAGCGTAGTTAGTATGATACATAGGCAGATTATTTAAAAATTTAAAATAGGCATAATTTGAAAACTTGTTTTTTTTAACATCTGCTTGTTAGTATGTTGTTTTAATAAGTTATTTTTGTAACTTTCTTATGGATTTATATAATATTCAACATGTAAGCATCAAGATTGACGTAAAGTATTTAAAGTTTTAATTTTTTTGTGAAAATCCTATTGTTTTTAGATACATAAGCTGCTAGATGCATATGGATTACTTTGCTAAGGTGTTGTTAGCTTTATAAGGGTTAATGTTTTACAATATTCAAAATATCTGATTTATGTTTTGTAGTTTTATGTGGAAATCAGATTGTTTTGAATCATAACAGCATGCATACTAATAAAAATTAAGTTTATTTAGACTCTGTTCTTAATGCATAGGCGAGAGTCAACATGCATAGTGTTTTTTAGTATGTCGTTTGTTTAACTTATATTTGAAATAGTGGTTTTAATCTGATTTTGTACCGCTTATGACATTTTTAATCTGAAAATTAGTAATGCATAGTTATTAAGATACATAGGCAGATTATTTGAAAATTTATAATAGGCAAATTTTTGAAATTTTGGTTGTTTTAACATCTGTTTGTTAGTATGTATTTTTTAAAAGTTATTTTTGTAACTTTCTTATGGATTTATATAATATTCATCATGTAAGCATCAAGATTGACGTAATGTAGTTAAAAGTTTTGAATTTTTTTATATATCTTATTGTTTTTAGATATATATAAGCTGCTAGATGCATATGGATTACTTTGCTAAGGTGTTGTTAGCTTTATAGGGGTTAATGTTGTACAATATTCAAAATATAAGATTTATGTTTTGTAGTTTTCATTGGAAATCAGATTGTTTTGAATCATAACAGCATGCATACTAATAAAAATACATAAAACATCTAACACAACACATGTAAAAGCAAATAAAAATAATCATTAATGTATACATACCTTTTTGAAGAGCTGAAACACAAACTTGGATTAACAATCTGAACTGGACAATGAACAACTATAATGTTAGATATTGAAATATAAAAACATGCATTACACAATTAACAAAAGATGAATGCATGCCTGTTTTAAAGCTGAAAATAAATCTGACAGTAATCTAGAACAATGAACAACAGCAAATAGGTTAGGATGAAATAGAAGAACAAAACTTCAAAATATACATGAAACACACATAAAATATAACATTAGTAGGAAAAATTTATTAAATAGAAGAACAAAACTTCACATACCTTCGGTTGTTTCTTTGTTGCAGGCAAATGTGAATTAGTATTCTAATTTTTACTTATATAGATAAGTTAAGTTCTGTTTTTCTCTAAAAACCTGGAGCAAAGATAGGTTTATTTTTTAATTAAATGTGGATGTTTATCTCTAAAATAGGGGTGCTATTAGTTAGTTAATGTTTTAGATATTTCAAACAATTAAGTTGATTTAATTTTCGGATTAATTACTTTAATAAAAATTAGATGTTTTAGATACTAATAAAAATACATAAAACATCTAACACAACACATGTAAAAGCAAATAAAAATAATCATTAATGTATACATACCTTTTTGAAGAGCTGAAACACAAACTTGGATTAACAATCTGAACTGGACAATGAACAACTAAAATGTTAGATATTGAAATATAAAAACATGCATTACACAATTAACAAAAGATGAATGCATGCCTGTTTTAAAGCTGAAAATAAATCTGACAGTAATCTAGAACAATGAACAACAGCAAATAGGTTAGGATGAAATAGAAGAACAAAACTTCAAAATATACATGAAACACACATAAAATATAACATTAGTAGGAAAAATTTATTAAATAGAAGAACAAAACTTCACATACCTTCGGTTGTTTCTTTGTTGCAGGCAAATGTGAATTAGTATTCTAATGTTTACTTATATAGATAAGTTAAGTTCTGTTTTTCTCTAAAAACCTGGAGCAAAGATAGGTTTATTTTTTAATTAAATGTGGATGTTTATCTCTAAAATGGGGGTGCTATTAGTTAGTTAATGTTTTAGATATTTCAAACAATTAAGTTGATTTAATTTTCGGATTAATTACTTTAATAATTTAAAAATGCATTCTAGTAATTTTTTTTAGAGATTTACTAATTAATTTTTTTTTCTCAGATTTGCATATATTGTAGTCTTTTTTAGTAGAAAACACTTCATTGACATTGCTTAAAAGATAGTTACTTAAATTAATATATATTTTTATATAAATAAATGACTTTGTATGCATGATTTGGAATTAGAAAGGTCCATTTCTTTCTGTTTATTGTTGTTCACAAGATGCGTCCTTGACTTACATGAATGAACAAGGTAATCGGCATAGGACCAGACAACCAGTTGGTTGGTTTGAGTATGTGCAAAAAAATGATTTAACGTAGGCGACCACCTTAGCAAAGCTTTTGTTTACACTCACCAACTTGTTAACACTACCGTTAATACAGCTTTGTAGTCGTTGTTATAGTTGTATAAAACTATAACATATGCTTGAATATGTTGCTTTTAGCTAAGGTTGTTGAAGTTTATTTTGTGATTAAATTTTTTGTGTCTGTATTTGATTTAAAACTGATGATTTGCAGTTGGAGTGTATGCTGAATATGATACAATTGTGTTAGCTTCGGTTCCATCGGGTAGTGGTGGTGTTGTAGTTTCTGCCTCAGCTGGTGGCGGCGGCGCTGCACCCACAGCTGCTGCTGCTGAGTCAAAGCAGGAGGAGTATGATGATGTAAGTTTTTTGATTAGTTTGAATGTCATTGTATTTCATTTTTCTTGATCCGTTTATTGACTTAGTTGATTATATTTTGATTTGCAGGATATGGGATAAAGCTGATTTGACTAAGCGAAACAGGATGTAGGAAAAGCATATAATGCGCTAAACAAGGAGTGTATGCGATCGAACGCTTGTTTCAGTTATCAAGTTTTTGAACCCAAGGTAAATATTAAACCTCATGTGCTTAAATTAGTAGGGAAACTACATGAGCGCTTTTTTCACCTAAACTTGAGGTGCAAAATAGAAACAGACTTGATCTTGTTTTCATAAAATTATTTTACAGGTTAAATCAATTAAGTTGAGCTTGATAGCTAAAACTGGTAATAACCGTAAATATGTTGAACTTTGCTCCTAATAAACTTATATTTGAAATAGCGGTTTTAAGTTGATTTAATTTTCGGAATAGTGACTTTTAATAATTTAAAAATGCATTTTAGGAAGTTATTTTTGTATCTTTTTTATTTAATAATTAATATTTTTTTCTCAGTTGTGCATTTATTGCAGTCTTTTTTTAATAGAAAACACATCCTTAATAAAACAAAAGCAACCTCATTTATTCATTAATAGATATTGAAAAGCAATAAAAACGATTACATCTACGAATAAAAATTCAAGAAACAAAGACTTAGTCTAGAAAACAAATTAAAACACTGCTTAAAGATGTATAATCAAACTAAATGAGGCCTGGTTCGTTTTTGAATTGAAACTTTCGGGATCTTTAGTGGACTCTTCTTCATAGCAGGATTTGTATAATTCTTGAAAAGATTTTTTTCTTCTTCATCAGAACCGTCAAGCTCTATAACTTCATTCCAGTTCCATTCCTCATTAAGCCTTTTGACCCTTTTAATTCTGTTTTCATATATCTTATCTTGTTGTTCAAAAATCCGATCCTGTCATGTATTATGTTAACTTTTCAGTAAGTATCTATAGAAATATATATTTAATTTGTAATTATAGACTTACCTCTTCACTCCATTCTCGTTCAAGATCGGACTTGAATGGACTGAACATTAACCCATGATTGATAATCTCAACACTGCTGTCAGAATCAGAATCAGCCTGCATAAATAAGGTTGCATTAAATTATAATAAAACTATATAAAATAATATCATAACCTTAAACCAGGCCACAATGAACTGATTAGCATCAAACCTTTGAAGCATCATTTTTGGGAGAGTTTAATTCACAGTAACCAATTTGTTTTTCTGTTTTCATAGGATTAGAAACCACTTTCTGCATAAATAAGACTTTTTTTAAGAACATTTTATAGCAACTTACAAAATTTTGATTAAAAGAAATGAAAATGATAAAGTTAAATGATTAGTCTTTGTCCAAACCTTCTTATTAACAGCAGCCTACATACAAAAAAATAGCAAAGATTTGTTTATATTATTATAAATATGTAAAGCACACACCTTTTCAATGTTAATCTCAGCAACATCTTCTTTCACATATTCATTGTTAATTGCCTGCATTTACAGATTCGTTTCAAGATGAAGTGTTAGTTATTTACACAAAACGTATGATTTAAAATTTAGAATATTGAATACATAAACATTGATTATATAAACCTTTGAATCATCGAGTTTTGGTGAGTTCAAATCACATGATCCAATGTGTATTTCTGTTTTCATAGCATTCTACAAAATAAAAAGATCTCATTAAAAGCACTTATAAAGGCGAATAAGAAAACAGAAACACAGACCTTTTTTGCAAAATGATTATCCTGCTTTGCCTCTTTTAAGTCCCACTCAACCTTAAAGTACTCATCCTGCAAAAATAATCAGTTTTTTTTATACTATTATGGTTTACATCTGCTGTTGCTGAAATATAAATGTGTTGTAAACATGACACCTTTGTAGCATTAACTTTTGAGGCTATAAATTCAAAAGAGCTGTTCAAATCGCTCTGCAGAGAAAACTCATATTATCGTACATGAAACAAAATTATCAATACTGAATGTAAAGTAAATAAAACCGGCTAACCTTGACTGAGTTGTCTTTCAAACTTTTAGAAATCTGCTCCATTGTTGAAGTTTGTTGGAAATGAATACATACAACCTAATAAACCCGTCTATATATAGTGGTTGTATGTATGGTTTGAAATTTGTAATTTGTTTATTTTCCCGCTTGGCTGATCATATGAAGTTTAACCAGCCTTTTAAGTAGGAAAGTTGGTTTTTTGAAATTTAAAGGTTTAATATCTATTAGATATTGCAGTGTTATATGTTAAGATTACAAATAAGTAGGAGATTGTTGTTCAACATAGTATAGATTATTTAAAAAACACAGCAGATACATCATAAATTTTTATTTTTATTTTAATATGGACTGTATATTCAGCTGGAAATTATGACTGTATATTATGTAACAACATCATCATGTTGAGCTACAAAAACACATTAGCAGCAACAAGCATAACTCATGTTGGCTCATGTGATGATGACTGTGAATAAATATGAATGTTAAACCGGACTATATTTTTATTTTAATTTGGACTGTATATTCAGCTGGAAATTATGACTGTATATTATGTTGGAATGTGATTTTAAACTTTATGTTACGTTTTTTTTACCAACTCAAGTTTGTTGCACTTAAATATGTTAAGATTACAAATAAGTAGGAGATTGTTGTTCAACATATAATTATCAGAAATTGTCTTAATACATTGAGTTTTATCTATACTACATATATATAAAGGTTACGGTTTTGACCAAGTCATGCATTGATTGAATAGTATAGATTATTTAAAAAACACAGCACATACATCATAAATTTATGCATTCTACCTGCGTTAGCTGGATTGAGTTTAATGAAATAATTTTTTGTTGTAACATGTTTGGAACTTTGATGAAAATGTCTTGAACTTCTGCTCGGTTTCGGGGGCAAAAAGTTGCGGTGAGATCGCTGCTCATTGGCCAGATCATGAACGTTCCCAGCAGATGCACAAAACTCCATAGTGGCCAAAGTCGAGCAACGTCAAATTTGTAGCAGCAACAAGCTAGCATAACCTAAAATATAATGGTAAGTATCAATATTTTTTTCAATTTTATACAAATATCAGATGTGTTTCATTTGATCCAGTTGTTAACTGATTGATTATTTTGCATATGTTTTGTAACTTAATGTCTGGTGTGAATTGTTAGAATTAGATAAAAAGACCCAGTTTTTGTGGATGGCGTGGACATGTTAGCGAGCAGCAGTAGCAGGCTTAACCTAAAGGTATGTTATGTAACAACATCATCATGTTGAGCTACAAAAAATCATTTGCAGCAGCAAGCATGTGTTTAATTTGATCAAGTTGTTAATTGATTGATTATTTGCATATGTTTTGTAAATTTCATTTGATCTAGTTGGTTTTTCGAGCATAATGTCTGCTGTGAACTTAATTGCATGCACTCATTGTCTGAATTGTTGGAATTAGATAAAAAGACCCAGTTTTTGTGGATGGTGTGGACATTTAGCAAGCAGTAGCAGCAGGCTTAACCTAAAGGTATGTTATGTAACATCATCATGTTGAGCTACAAAAATCATTAGCAGCAGCAAGCATGTGTTTCATTTGATCCAGTTGTTAATTGACATTATGGACTGTATGTTAAACTGGACTGTATGTTCAACCAGACTATAACTTTTATGACATTATGGACTGTATATTATGTTGTATGTTAAACTGGACTGTATACTGGACTGTATGTTGGATCATAACATTATAACTCATGTTGGCTCAAGATTGTTGCACTTAAATATGTCTTTTTTTTTAAAAAACCCACACTTAAATAGGTTTAAAAATGTGGTTGTTCTTCATACACATAACATGCTGATTAATCTAAGGTTGTTCTCCAAAGATTTAAAAAAATTCGTTTTCCTAAGTTAGTGGGCAGATTTTGTAATATTTTATGACTGATTTCGAAAATTAAGGGTTTGAAATGTAACTATTTTAAGGGTTCATATTAAACATGTGTTAAAAAGTCTAAACTACCCTTAAAATTGGTTGTACACTGTGCATTAAATAGCAGTACCTGGTCAATAAATTGGGTATCTTAATATACCCCTCCAATCTGCTTTAATAATAGTATAGATATGCTATTGGAATATCCATCCTAATGTTTAAAAAACTGAAACTGTGTGGTTCATTTGTTTAGCCGTCAGAAAAGATAAGGAGCTAACGAGACCACCCGTATTACCAACGAAACTGAATCAGCCTCGATATTGGATTTTCACCGATCCTTGTGATACACATTTGGTCAAATCATACATATGTTACTAGTTTAAATGTTACCTTTGGAGACACTAAGAATGAGCATACTCGGCATGTCGAGATTGACCCTGCCATTAGTCACGTGTCACACATGAGACATCGGTTCCATGTCATCACGAACATTTCTTCCGATTGAAGTTAACTTAGTCACATCGATGTCTTTGGCATCACCAAACGCTAGTATCGAGGCTCAGCCTGATGCCCTTGAGGCCCCCCAACAACACAAACATTAGACCTTGACCCATATTTCTTTAATTTTCACTTCTATCTGGAAACTTGGGTGAGTTACATTCTCCCCTTCTTATTTGAAGTCTCATCCCAAGATATGTTGGAAAAAACGAGGATAGTTCTTCCTAATTTATGATTCTAATTCCAATGTATATTCAAGTCCACGTGGGGAATTCCACATTGGGACTTCAACTTCTTCGTTTGTCAATATTCGGCTCAAAGAGGTTCCACAAGTGTCAAATTTATATCTATATGTAGGTCTTGTAAAGACATTGTTGGATATTCACCGACTAGGCCTTTTTGTAGATTAGATACATGAAATGCGTCATGTACTCCATTCAATCTCCTATGGCAACTCAAGCTGCTAAGATACCGCTCAAATTCGATTTAATATGTTAAATTGTCCAACAAAATGGGGGCTTAACTTTCCTTCCATTCTTCTTGAATCGAACAACGCCTCCTAAGGCGATACTTTTAGTAACACTTTGTTGCCGACATTAAATTCCAGTGGTTTACGTCTTTGATCAACATGGTTCTCTTTGGCGTTGTTATGCTAGTTTCAACTCAATAGTAATACTTTATGAGTAGTCTATTAGAAAATTGATAAAGCTTAAAGATCAAGAAGTGTGTGATTTACTAGGCCATGGTGAAAGAAATAATAATAATAATAATAATAATAATAATAATAATAATAATAATAATAATAATTATATACTTTTCTAATTAGGAAAGTTGGTTTTAAGAGTGCCACCCACGTGGGACACGTGGACAACCTGTTGCCATATGGTATGTTACATTTTTTTTGATATATTTATTAGGGGTGTTTACGGTTTGGTTTTGACGGTTTTTTGATCAAACCGTAAGCCAAACCGTTAGTACGGTTTTTGTATATCGAAAACCGAAGCCAAACCATTGAAAACACAAACCAAACCAAACCAAGCCGTTACTAACGGTTTGGCTCCGGTTTGGTTTCACGGTTTGGGCCTATATTGGGCTTGTATACTATACATGTTCATCTTTGTGCTAATATAAGATGTCAAAAATATCAACACCTAATTAAATGCTGTTAAAAAACATACACACCAAATAAACACATAATAAGTACAAAATTATTCTAATACAAGCTTAGAATAAACTGCAAAAATACACAAAGAAGCTAAAAGTAATTAGGTGTTCAAAACAAATCAGGTCAAAACAAACAACCTAATCACATTTATCGCCTACTGTCCAAAAGTTCTAAGCTCCATATGTGCAATCCAAAAACATCATGAACCAGGCATGGTTCGGTCTAATATATAATATGAAATATTATAAATAATTATATATCTAATATAAAAAATGTATAATTTTAAAATACTTAAATCCTACGGTCCGGTCCGGTTTTATCCGACCGGACCGGTTTTTGGTAAAAACCATAAGCCAAACCGTTCATTACGGTTTCAATTTTTTGAAGCCGACCGACCGAAAGTTAAAAATAAAACCGACCATGAAGCCAAACCGATGACCGGTTTGGCCGGTTTCACGGTTTTAAACCGAACCATGAACACCCCTAATATTTATAGTTATAGTCTCCGACTTTTACTAATTGTTATTTTAGTTCCGATGACTTTTCGAGTTTGGTCTATTACTCTACTTTAACATACATTGTGACTTCAACATTTCAAATTTGACAGTGTTATCGGTTTAACTTATAATTTTTCATATTCCTTCGCCTTATAATACGTGACACATTACAGTTTTGCATCGTGATGTACAAAACATGAAATTTTTTTTATCAAAAGAAGTGACGAAATTACATACGCAAAGACACGAGGCAAATGTGTTGATCGCTACAATACGCGTTTGGTTTCTTAAATAATAATAATAAGAGTAATGATGAAGAAAAGTAAAAAGAAAAATAATAATAGTAATTGTTGGGATCATCTTGAACCTCCACGATCGATCGCGTCGATGTTTCTTCTTTGTATTGGTTTTGGTTTTGGTTTTATTTGAGACACGAATCAAAGAAGAAGACTTTAGATCTAACGTCAACGGAAACATTTTCAGATGGTTTCGGTCTCTAAGCGATGATCCCCAATCGAAAATCATCATCATCATCATCTTCATCATCTAAGTTTCGGAAAATTAGGTATTTCATACTCTTCCCTTCTAATTTCTGATTAACAACATTCTGCATCTCAATTAATTAATTAATTCATTCTTCTTCTATTATTGCAAGTTATATGTTATTTTTACACTAATCAACCCACTGTGTGTCAGAAATGACTTGAGATAACTTTTCCTGCTGGATTTGATTATTTTTTTCTTTTAATATGAATTTTATTGTTTTGAAGTATAAGTCTTGATTGTGTATGATATTGGCGCTGGGCTGGAAGAATGAACATAGTAAAAGGTGTTGCTGGTCTTATTCGGAGGACATCTGGCTATGCTGGTGACTATGCTATCGGCTCATTGTCTCACAGGTTCCCTGTTCCAGCTCCAAAAGTTATTTTCAGGTATGAACTCTCTCTCTAGGATTATATATTACTATATTTGCACTTCATATGGCTTATTTAAATTGTATTATTCGGAGCTCTTTTCTACCGCCATATCAAACCTCAATCTAAAACCTTACTTTCGTTTTAAGCTAAAAGATCATTGAAAAATCAAAATAGGAGAATTCAGTTGCTTGCGTCCGCGTATGACACTATGGGAACCAAACTTGTATAGTCTCTTGTAGTATAAGCTAACTACCAGATATTTAGTTCAAATTAAGTGGCAGACATTGAGGAGTTCCAGATCAGACTTGGATTGTCATTGGGGTATGGTGTCCTTCTGTGAAAAATCGTTAGTGTGAAACATAACCATGTTGACACAATACCTGAATTTGATGTGTTTTGTTAGATTCTTCTTAAATAACTAGAATTCATACAGATAATGCCATACTGGACTTGTACCTGCTAATGAAGGCTCTGTTGTCAAAAGCGAGCGCTTCATGCACCTAGGCTCAATTTCAAAGCCCAGCGCAACTTCAGCGCTTTGTGAGGGGCTAGGCGCTCAGGCGAATTTCCGGCCGGATCCCGGCCAGATTCTGCAATTTTTGGCCAGAAACTGGTCGGATTTGGTTACAAACTTGTTTGAAGAGGTCGCCTGGTTGAGTTATTGTTTTGTTCGTTCTTTTTTTATCTTTCTTGTCTACATGCCTTGAAGCAGCTAATGCCTGATGCTGTTGTTTGTGTTTTAGAAAAATGATACGATGGGGGTCGGGGGTCGGGAGGTAGTCTTAGAAGAGAGAGGGGTGATAAACTGTGCAGAGAGAGGGAGAAGATAGAGTGTGTTTGTAAATATCTTATTTTTTCTGCAGAAGTGATGTAACTTTTCTCTGCAAAAGTTTATATGAAAAATGTAGTATAAAAAGAGTCAAACAAATTTTGAAACTTGAATATGTTTATTATCAAGTTATCAGTTTTTTTTTTGAATCTGTTAGACTGTATTTTTTGCTATTTAAACTATATGTTATTATTTTTCTAAGACTAATATATATATTTTTAACAATTTTAAATGATGCACTTTTTTATTGTCTTGGGCGTGCGTCTAGGCGACATGCAAGGCCTTTGCGCCTTGAGTGCGCCTTTGACACCTATGAATGAAGGTAGGAAAACAAACTATATAATTCTAGATCCTAGCGCCATTACTATTTTGACATTATTTCACTCACTCCCCATGAAATGTAAGTTGATGTATTTATTTTCCATTTTTTTACTTTCTACCAAATAAGGGCTAACTAAGTAAACGTTTTGCCTACTTTTCTTGTTGGAAGATCAACGTTAGGATGCCTTACATTTCTTTAATCTGCCCCAAATCCAGATTAGGACACATTTTAGATGTGCAAATGAAGTGAAATGAAAGTTTGATATTTTGCATACAATAAACAATGATACATGTTATCTCCAGTATTATGACATGCAAATATGGATGTTTTACATGCAAAAAACAAGGGTTGCTAATGTGGAGCCTTTATCCTTCTTTGTTTCTTTAAATAAGTTTTTTTACTTGCTTCAACATTCTGTATAAACTAAAGCTTTCAGTTTTGTTTTCTTTTCTCAGTGACATTGGTGATGAGGCAATCTTAGCGGCGTTATGGCAGAGATATCAAAATGCCCCAGAAAAGGTATGTCTGGGAAAATCTTTGTTATTTAGTGGCCACCATTGTATATTTCTCTTGGTAGATGTATGCATATGCTGGAAACTTTATATCAAACTGTCCTTGGCAAGGTTTCATTCTCCTGATTTGATATTATAACAGACTATTTCTCTGCAGCTTTATTTCTTTATGAATCATTTTAATGATGCGTGTTTCTTTTATATTTGTGCTTTTTGGGTTACACAGTTTTTCTTCTTCTTGTCATTGCTGAAATTTCATGGGAGGATCCTTAGCCAAATACACTCCCTTATATGATTATGGTTGTCAATTGGAGAGACTCACCAACTTATCATATTTTGCTTCATCATATTTGCTCACCATGAAAGCCTTTATTAAGAAGAAGCAGCTATCACCGTTTATTATTACAATATAACAGAAAATAATACTCCATGATAATAGTTTTAGAACTTCTTATCCATATTTCTACTTGAAGTAATGTAAATGCGTTTCTCTCTGTCTTGTAGAAGCAAGCATCGTGATATCACTATACTAACTTTTTAGCAATAATATTGAACTTTTTTTAGCAGTCTGCTACACCTGATGATTTCTCATCTCAAATTCAGGTAGACAGACAGAAGGCTTTTCATATATTTCTTAAACAGTTTTTAGTAATATACAAGAACTGGGAGCCGTTTGATTCAGATCGTTCCTCAGAGGGTGCTTTAGCTGGGGCATCATTGGAGGACCCTCAAAATCCGGACGAGGTTGTCATCGGTTGCTCGGCTGCACATCCTGCTGAAATCATAGTGGTCTTAGTAGAAGAAGTTACACACATAACTGCTTTGGTCACGGAATGTAAGTTAACATTTTTCTCTTTAGACTTCATGGAATATGTTATTATTGAGTTATATCGCACAGATGAACCGTGTGATTCACCCAACATATTATCCAATCTATGAGCAAGGTGCTATATATGACGGTAATGCATACTATTAATGGCTCAACCTCAACACACACACACACCAAACCTTTTGTTTTTGGGAACAAAAAGAGGGGAACTGAACAAGGGCTCATGCTAGGCCTCAGATAGCCTCTGGAGACTAGCCACTAATTCTTTTGTTTGCTTTTGTAAGTCTTTAGCTTCACTAGGGGAGCCTTTGTAAGTCCTGGGCTTCAAGACTCTAAAGTTCAATTGATCAATATATAATTCAAGTTGTTGCGAAAACCAAAACCTAAAATGCTCTCTAGGATGAGCCATTTATATTAGCAATCACTGGTTAATGACTTTGATAAATCAGCGTATTAACTTTCATACTATTAGACAAGTTATACTAGGTTTTCTATTGTTTATATTATAGGGACCTCTATGTAACTTAGTCTAGTATATATACCTTTGTACTGCACATTATTATTGATATACAATCACAACACAATTACAACTTACGTATACTTGAATTATCATGGTATCACAGCCAGCCTTGTAACCCTAATTACCTGCCGCCTCTTTCTTTTTTTCCGGTCTCCTCCTTCAGCCGCTGCTGCATTTTCTGATCACCATAAATGGCTCTCCTTGCTTCTTTTACAACCCACGAAAAAGCATCACACAACTCTCACAAGTTCGCTTTCACCCTCTCTCCTACTAACTACGGGTATTGGAAAAAAATGCTCCACCCGTTCTTGGTAACTAATAACATGTTTGGCTATGTTGACGGCACCATACCTTGTCCCTCACCAACCATTAACACCACTGCCTCTGGTTCAGGAGAAACCGCTGTTGCTGCCTCTATCCGTCCAAACCCTAATCATGCAACGTGGGTGGCTAATGATGCCCACGTTCGAATGTTGATTATTTCAACCGTATCTGAGGCCTCCTTTCATCATGTAGACGGCGACACATCTCGAGAACTTTGGTTAGCACTTGAACGTGCGTATTCACCACATACTTCCTCTAGGGAGTTCACCTTAAAACAACAACTTATGAAAATTGAGATGAAGGGCGATGAAAACCCAACCTCGTATCTTACTCGAGCCCAATCATATGCTACTGCCCTTGCAAACATTGGTGAACCAGTCAAGGAAAAAGATCTGGTTATGCACGTCATCTCAGGCCTTCGTGAAGAATACAACGGATTAAAATCTAATCTCCTTGGTCGTTCAATTCCGATTGCTTTCACTGAACTACCAGGTTTACTTGCTGACCACGATTACATGATCAACAAAAGTCAGCCATCCATTGCCGCCACACCACAGGCGTTCACCGCCTCTGCTGACTGCCGCCCCTCATCATCTTCAGCAGCAACTTCTGATGGCAATTCTATCGCCCCATCAGCCCAACTTTTAGCTATACAACAGCTAGCATCGCAACATGGTTATCAACTCACTCCAACCGCCTCCTCTCAAGCTTTTTATGGTTCCCGGTCATCCAATAACAATCGTGGACGCGGAAATTATTCCAATCGTGGACGTGGCAGGAGTTATAATAATAGAGCATCAGGGGGCAACCGTGGTCAATTTGAATGGGCTTCCAACACAAATACAGTGCATGGTACGTGTAATCGGTGTGGGATTGGACATATCCCATCTCAGTGCCCAAACAGAGACCCTTCTACACTTCGACCTCGACACACTGTCAATTTTGCTGACAACCGGTCCACTGCTTCCACTAACTGGTTTCCCGACACAGGAGCCAACAGTCATGTCACTCCAGACTTGTCCAGTATAGGTACTTCTGAAGCTTATCTCGGTGACGACGCTCTTCATGTTGGCAACGGTAAAGGTTTACCAATCCTTCATATTGGTTCCACTCGTATTTACTCACCTTGCAAAACTTTTTCACTATCTAATATACTACATGTCCCACAAATCAAACACAATCTTTTATCTGTCCAAAAATTTTGTCTTGATAATCATGTGTTTTTTGAATTTCACCCGTTTTTCTTTTGTGTGAAGGACATATCTACACGCACTACCCTCCTCACGGGTCCAAGTAAAGATGGCCTTTACTCTCTTGCTCTTCCACAACTTCGGCCCATCCGCAAGTCAGTCTTTTCTGCCACACGTGCTTCGTCAACAGTGTGGCATCAGCGTTTAGGACATCCACATCACCGGCTTTTAAAGACTATGTTATCCAAATATTTACTTCCTGTTTCTGATAACAATTTTAACTCTGTTTGTGATTCTTGTCAAATGGGGAAGTCCTCAAAACTTTCATTGAACAACTCTAGTTTTCGCAGTAATCATGTTTTGGATTTAATATTTTGTGATGTTTGGGGTCCTGCACCCACTTTATCGTATGATGGTCATCGTTACTTTATGCTTTGTGTTGATCACTATTCAAAATATATGTGGATATTTCATCTAAAACAAAAATCTGACGTCTACAACAAGTTTAAACAATTTATCACTATGGTTGAACGTCAATTTAATACAAAAATAAAAAATGTTCAATCTGATTGGGGTGGTGAGTTTCGCAATCTCTCCACCTATTTTACATCTCTCGGCATCTCTCATCGTCGGTCGTGCCCACACACAAGTGAACAAAACGGTACGGTCGAAAGACGACATCGTCATGTTGTTGAAACGGGTCTCTCGCTTCTTGCCCAGTCGTCTGTTCCCCAACGATTTTGGCACTTTGCGTTTGACACCGCGGTATATCTCATTAACCGGATGCCTTCTCGTTCCAACTCCACAAAATCACCTTTTGAAATTCTTTTCAGACGTCAACCCGATTACACCTTTTTACGAGTCTTCGGCTGTCAAAGTTTTCCCTACCTCCGACCTTATAATCCAAACAAAATGGATTTCCGATCTACACCTTGCATTTTTCTCGGGTATAGTCCCGTGCATCATGGCTATCGTTGCTTTGACCCGTCACACGAGCGCCTCTACATAGCTCGTCACGTGCGATTCAATGAACACGTGTTTCCATTCCAACCCAAACCTTTCACATCACACCCACCCCAACCAGAACCATACACCACCTTTCTGCCATTCCCACCAACATTCCCAACACAACAAGACCAACCCTCACAAGTTCATAATACCGACACCACCAACTCCGTCCAGCCAACAGCCCCCACCTCCCCTTCCAACACAACAGACCCTCCAACACCTACATCTACCCCTACCATACCCATTCCACCTCCACCACCTCCTGCCTACCGTCCTCGTCCCGCACACCTTCGACCAAACCCAAAGAAACGCATCCCCTTTGATCCGTCCGCTTTTCACACAACATCCAAAGCCGAGACCACCAGCAACCCTACCGAAACCGCACCATCCAAGTCTGTTCCAACTCCTCCCAACACCGAACCAACATCCTTTATCGTTGCTAACAGGTTTGCGGAATGGCGTAACGCCATGGCCGAAGAATACTCTGCACTGGTTCAGAATGGTACATGGTCACTTGTTCCTCCTGTTTCTGGTACTAATGTTATTGATTGTAAGTGGATTTACAGGATCAAGCGTGACAAAACCGGGGCTCCAAGTCGCTACAAAGCTCGCCTAGTTGCAAAGGGCTTTACTCAACAGTCAGGTATTGATTTTCACGAAACATTCAGCCCGGTTATAAAGTCTACAACTATTCGGGTTATCTTATCTCTTGCTGTTACACAAAAGTGGCCCCTTCGACAGTTGGATGTAAAAAATGCCTTTCTTCACGGAGATCTCAAAGAAACATTGTATCTTCGTCAACCGCAAGGCTTTGTTGTCCCTACCAAATCAGATTATGTTTGCAAACTGCACAAGTCTTTATATGGTCTTAAACAAGCCCCTCGGGCATGGTTCACTAGACTGTCTCACACCCTACAACGGCTTGGATTCAAAGGCTCAAAAACGGATCCGTCTCTATTCATTTACAACTCTTGTGGTATCGTACTGTATTTTTTGGTTTATGTAGATGACATCATTGTTACAGGAAACAACTCAGTCGCAATCAACAAAGTCGTGGCTCAACTTAGTGATGAATTTGCACTTAAAGATCTAGGTGATCTAGATTACTTCTTAGGTATAGAAATTGTGAGACAAGGAACTGATGTCATCCTTTCCCAACAAAAGTATATTCTGGAACTACTACAACGTGCTGGGCTTTCCAATGCCAAGCCATGTCCATCTCCTATGAGCCCCACCACACCTTTGTCTTTACACGATGGTCCATTATTTTCTGATCCGGTTAAATACAGGCAGCTCGTGGGCGCATTACAGTATGTTACCTTGTCCCGTCCCGACATCACATTTGCTGTTAATCGGGTCTGTCAATTTATGCATGCCCCAACTGAACCACATTGGTCAGCGGTCAAACGAATCTTGCGTTACTTACTTGGTACCTCCGGTCACGGGTTATTAATTAAATCAGCCTCAGGATCCACTCTTCATGCTTATACTGATGCCCACTGGAACAATCTTAAGGCCTTCTCTGATGCTGATTGGGCTGGATGCCCTGATGACCGTCGTTCCACAGGGGGATTTGCAATTTACCTGGGGTGTAATCTTGTTTCATGGACAGCTCGCAAACAACGCACGGTCTCACGATCCTCTACAGAATCTGAATACAAAGCCTTGGCCGACACAGTTGCTGAGCTAACATGGCTGGAAACATTATTATATGAGCTCGGCATTGTGAAGAAAACCGCTCCTACGCTTTGGTGTGACAATTTAGGAGCAACCTATCTCTCGGCCAACCCCGTATTTCACGCCCGAACCAAGCATGTTGAAGTTGATTTTCACTTTGTCCGCGAAAAGGTTGCTCAAGGCCGCTTACGAGTACAGTTTATATCCACACATGATCAGATTGCGGACATTTTTACTAAGCCATTACCAACAGATCGTTTCGTATTTTTACGTTCCAAGCTGCAAGTCGTTTCCCGGCCTCAGCTTGCGGGGGAATATTAGACAAGTTATACTAGGTTTTCTATTGTTTATATTATAGGGACCTCTATGTAACTTAGTCTAGTATATATACCTTTGTACTGCACATTATTATTGATATACAATCACAACACAATTACAACTTACGTATACTTGAATTATCACATACTCATCTATGGAGTTTAAAAAAGTGTACATCAAGTTGATGGTTTATTTATTCACCTCAGGTTATATTGTTCACTATTAGATATTTACGTGACATTTGGTTTGCACTCGGGAATTCTTATGGTCTGATAACAAGATTGAATTAAAATGGGTATGGAGTTTTAACGCAACCCTTTAGGTGGGCGTGGAGGATACCCAATTATATGGGATTTAACCTTTATCTTTACAATTTAACCTTTAAACCGAACATACTAAAAACAGTTAAACCTATAGCTAAAATTGAAACCCTCAACCAAAAGTCTCAGAGTTTCTCATCTGACTCTCATGGAAGTTCATCCATGCAACATGTTGTAGTGCCAGTAGGAGCATCACCCTCATGAATCTGCTTACTGTTACATGGTTTGGTACCATCCTTTGTTATTAAGGGCTCTTAACTAGTATCTTTTGTTGAAACCTTATGTATTCAATATTCATTACTATGTAAATTTGTATTTCATTGCTGCAAAGAATTAACATGAATTTTGGAAAAGAGAATCAATGTTCCGGATTGTTCCCTCATTTTCTTAATTTCCTGAGTTGTATGATTTGCATACGTCATATCTTTTTTTTTTTCATTTGTCACTTATGGAATCAGTATATGTTGAAGCTATTGCCTAACCAAGCCTATCTCTGTTCTAACTTAAATAGATGAGTTCTCTTAGGCCTTGTAAATTCAGTGGAGATATCTCACCTCTTTGCTTCACATATCTTGCACTAGATTACATCAATAAACGAATATGGTTTGCCATAATCTACAGACATATCAGGGACTTCAAGCAGCCTGGCCATCACATCTGAAGGTTTTGCTGTGTTGAATGCTTTGATTATCATGAGTAGGTCAATGCATAATTGTAAAGTTTTGGGCTATTATGGTGGCATTCAAAAGCTGACAGCATTAATGAAAGGTATGCTCTCACCTTTTCTTTTCTAAACAATTTTCTCATCTGTCATTGTTCCTGTCATGTTTTGTTGGTTTAACCAATAGTTGTGGTTTTCTAGATTTGTTCAAGAAACTTAAAAACATGAGTGTCTACAACAGCTAATACTCTCTTTTAACTATTAGAGTTGAGTGAATAATCTTTAAGTTTTCATTGCTCTGATTTATATGTACTATGTATGTAATTGGCCAATGAGGTTGGAAGACAATGCTGGCTATTTATTGTCGCTATTAAATTTCTTGAATTTGTTTTTTTTACGTGGAAAGCAAGCTGTGCCTTGAGTGCCTTCAGATTAAAAAGGTAGGGACATATTGCCATCTTGGTACTTTTAAATGATGTGTAGATTTTATCTGGTTTATACTCTCTCTCTGTCGTGAACTGGTGGTCAGGTTTAACTTTTTATTAAATATCATGATATCATCATAGGTCAATGCATATGTGCTTTCCTTGATCACTTGTTTCTTGTGTCAATGTGGTTCATAACTTTTCATATTAAAAACGGTTAATGAAGTTGGGAAGTGTTTCTGTTTTATCTTATGAAGTGTTTTATGGGGCAAAATTTTTCTCTCCCCTCAGCCTATGCTTATATGTTATCTTCTGTCTTTAGAGCTTCTATGTGGTGATCTTGCATTAAACTGTCATATTTGTGATTGCTTTGTGTCTAATAATATTATAATATTTGTTTCAGCGGCTGTTGTTCAATTGAAAACCATTGCTGGCGCGCTTTCAGCTGATGACACTTTATCAAGTTCTAATGTAGAAAAAGCTGGTTATTTACAAAAGATACTTGTACATGTAATTTCAATTGTATGTGGCTTTATCAATTTACGAGTAGATGTACATGGGAAGGCTTTGATAGACATTGATAACTTGGAGGCTTCTGTTGAAAGAATTGCCACAAATCCAGAACCTTTCATTGATTCACGGGACCCACTTTCTGAAAAAAGACTGCAGTGGCATCAGAAGGCAGTCATATCAGTGATGGAAGCTGGTGGTCTTAATTGGTTAGTAGGTAAGGTATGCATCTTTTCAGGTTTATGTTCTTGAATGGCTTGTTGTAGAGAACCAAAGAAAACTGCGTGTTTGTGATAAACAAGGCTTTTATTGCCCGGATGAAATTTTCATCTCTGTTGGGATTGGTTTCTTTAATATTTTTTATTTAGAAAGAACTTATGTACTTACCTTTTTTAGTTATATTAATAATATAGATGTAGATGTGTGCATAATTTGGGTAAACTCGAAAACATGACTGTTCAAAAAAATGAGTTCGTATAATTAGCATAATCCAGGTTCTGGTGGAACTAAATCCTTATTCGTGTCACTGGTTTGGTCTACAGTAGGGATTATTTTTTGCAGATCACAGTTACCTCGTTAATAATGTTAAACTATGATTTTGTATAGGTCTCTCAGTCTAAAAATAAATAATTACAATATCAATAATATTAAAAACAAAAATAATGAAAATAATTGAAAGATACGTGATAGTGCATTGCTGAAATACGAGTTTCTCATTTTATGTTCACACTTTAATCAATGCTTGTTTTAGTATTGTTCAACATCTCTTCTTAATTTGTGCCCAATCATCTTGGACATCTACTAAAGACTTGATGCATTCCTATTTCTAGGTTCAAAAGGATTTTAATAACTGATACTTTTTGGTTATCTACTTATGATTCAATACACTACTTTTAACACATTTTAATTTCCATTGCAAGCTTGAATTTGGCTGTGTATGTCACTGCTCGATTCTACTCTATTTAAAACAATTTTTGGCATTCACTACAAGTCATGCCCTATATATCACGTATACTTGATCACTTTTCTCAGTGCCTAATTCATAAATTAACGTTTTGGTTTGTGATGGCTTACTAAGTTTTGTTCATAAATTAGGTTGATCTGCCACTATAACTAACAAGAGTGTTAAGCTCACATAAGAGGATTAAATATTAAGGTTATTTTGCTAGTTGAGGTTCTAGTTCATCGCTATAGACTGTTAAGACAAGTGATAAAACTAGTTACCAACTCTGCTTCCGATAGTCGTTGATTGCTTAAGTTACACATGGATGATTATCTTGAAAACAAAATAAGGATATGAGTAAGAAATTTCTTACTAAATGTAGATGTTAATATATTTTGACTGTCTTGTTTACTCTTATAAATTAGGGTTTTCATTTAAGGAAACTTTGTTTTGGATGTGTTTTTAGAGTTGTTGCGTGTGATTAGAAGATTAAGCTTGAAAGAACAATGGACAGATTCATCTCTTCAGTATCTGACTTTAAGAACTCTTCAGTTGGCACTAACTGATAACCCACGTGGCCAAAACCATTTTCGGAGCATTGGGGGACTTGAGGTATTGTTGGATTATTTAGGAGTTTCATCAATGAACTCCTTAAAATCAAGGAATTCTGCTCATTCTAATAAAGGAAGGTAACTTATAATTATTATTATTATTATTATTATTATTATTATTATTATTATTATTATTACTATTATCATCATCATCATCATCATCATCTTCCATTTATCTATGTGTCATTGTCAAAAAATTCTTCTCACTTTCACCAAAAATGTGGTCAAGTCTTCAAACTGTGTTTTTGATTTATTGATGGCATTCTTAAAGTTTATTTTTGTTATTCAAACTTAGTGGGACTGAACCGCATTTTCACTTGGAGGACCATAGTAACCACAAAATACTTGAAGGCCTTAACCACATATTTGGTGAAAGTAAGTAGGTCTTTTTAAGTTTATTTATTAAACCTGGGATCATGATTTCAAATATGCAGTAAAGCTAGGTACTTTACTTTCACGAATTGTCTTGTTGCTATGGTGGTCTCATGTTTACATGCCGACATCCTAAACTACAATAGAAAGAAAATGGAGAAAGCTAATTTGGCCAAAATATGTTTAAATAAATGCTAGCATTTGTTATGAGATCAACTTTTCTAAAAGTTCTTAGATGACATGATTGTTATTTAACTATTCTATAGATGATTTGTCTTGGTTTCTGAACCGGTAAACCGCATGTAGCGTTTGCCTGCTTAATTTTTGACTGTGTGCCTGTGTGCCAATCTTTTGTATTTTTAGTATGGATATCTACTTATTGATAATTTAATATTTACCTAATCTTTTGGTTGTCAATTTCTCATAATTTTCTCAGAGATGGAAATCCTTTAATATGGATTTTGCAGCTCCATCTTCTTTCTTTGGAGGTCCTCAGGGAAGCCGTGTATCCTTTCATTTATGACATATCAGTGAACAATTGAAATAAAACTACATGCCACAAACATTGCCCTTTATAATTATAACTATGTGAAAACTCTTGCTTGAGAATTGCTCTTTCGTAGTGACCGTTCCGGTTGGACAGTTGATCTAGATACACCAAGTTTTTTGCTTTTTATAAAACAAGCATGTCATCTAGGTTGGGATAGGGGTAAGTGTGGGCCTCCTAAAGTTAATTGTTAACATAGCCAAAGTTGTGTGATTATTCCTTATAATCTGATGCACTTAACCATGTTAAAGCTTTGGCAATTTGAACAATTTGCAATTTCTTTGTGAAAACGGAAGAGTGCACAAGTTTGCAAATAGCTTTTGTTTGCCAGCGTTTGTGTTTCAAGAATTCAAGCAGGAAAACTCTTCCTTTGATGATTGTGACATTAAAAATAATGTCCAGAATAGTGGAATAACAGAAACTTCTTCATCTTTAAATACACCTAGTTGCCAATATTGGAGCAATTATACCGTCCGTTTGAGCAAAGCCTTATATTCCTTTGTTCTCACATTAGAGGATTTAAGATCACATCAAGTGCAATCATCTGGTCGAAGTAGCTTTCCATTTTCTTCTGTATATGGGGAACTTTCAGTAAAGTTCATCATGAGGGTTCTTCAAACTGTATTTCCAAGTATCAAGGCCCTTTCAAATCAAAATGAGCTTCCTAGCCACTTAAGGTAAGTTGTTTTCTCAGGAGTATTCTTTTCAGTGAGCTGATTCTTTTTGATATAGGTAATGTATATCATCAAATATTTCACTAAAAAAGAACAAAAATGCTCCCCCCTCTCTTCAAGAATTTATTGTAGATGGATTGTCAAAACATGTGAGTTAAATTAGAGGTGCTTTTGTAATTTTATTACTCTAAAAATGATAACTCCTTTCAACGTAGGGTTATTTTGTCCAGCATGTTTTTTTGTTAGATTGTCACAACCATCGTGATACTTGGGTGGCCTCTAAAATTGATTTAATAGATATGTGGTCTTAATGGAAATTTTTGAATACTTGGATGGCCTATTTAAAGATTAGAGCAGAACAATAATCTCACTACTTCTACGGTTGTTTCGTTCATGTTCGTTCATTTGAAGGTTTTTGTATTTTATATTGTTCTTACATTGGTTTTTATATTTAAATATATATTCGTTGAGTCGAGGGTCTTTTTGTATGCAACCTCTTTATCCAAAGGTATGGTGTGCCTACATCCCACTCTCCCAAGACTGTACCCATAGCTTTGCCATGGGCGGGATTGCCATGGGCGGGACTTACTAAGTAGGGTTGTTGTTTTAATATTAAAATTTATAAAACCCTAGTTATACTATATGCCAAGTTCAGTTTTTGTTAAAGCTTGAAAAGCTTCTTAAATTTTGTATTAGTTATGTTTTTGATAATTATGTCAACTATGTTCGGATAATGATGTTAACTACTTAATTAATTTTTGGTGGATACTGCGTAATGTTTGCGATGAAAAATGCAAATTTTATTCTAAAAGGAATCTATGATTGTTTGTGTTCATGAACGTACTTTTGCTCATTTATCTTCATGAAATATTTGTGTTCATTTTCGTTCGTTCACATTCAGTAAGTGTTTGTGAACAGTTCCATGAACAGGTTCAAATTCTTAATGAACGAGCACAAACAAGAAATCTTTTTCGGTAAGTGTTCGTGAACGGTTCATGAACAAGTACATTTCCTTAATGAATTTGTGTTTGTGAACAGTTCATGAACAAGTTCATTTCCTTCACGAATGAACACATATTCGTGTTTGTTTTGTTCGTTTACAGTCCTACTTCTACCCTTGTTCACAATTCAGATGAGTTATTTACCTCCACTAGTTTTACTTATATAATTTCTTCATGTTCATCTGTTTGCAGGATATTTTTATACTCACTGCAACACTACATACTCTTTGTATTTAGAAAAACCCTTGTCTTATCCCCTTCTTTGCTGGATATCTTTCGGTCAGAAGGGATTTGGGGTTTTATCTTTTCAGAGCATTTTTATTTTGGAAGTGGGCCAACAGTAATTCCCGAAGCTTATATTAACTATAGTGATGTTCGTCCCTGGAGCAATGAGCCTTACACTCGTTCAAAATCTTTCAACAAGCAGGTACAAAGTAATGAAGCTGATATCCTTCAAACTAATGTGATTTCAGTTGTTGAGTTTGCTGCAACCTTAGATGCAACTTCACATAATATGGTGAGTTTGTTTCTTGTTTTTCCTTTTGACAATTATGTGTCAGATGCCCAGTATCTATTTTGTCTATTAGAATGGAGTACATAATACCTCTACAAAAGTACCTGGTAGCATAACTTTCTGTTTATTTTTGGTTACACTGTGTTTGTTGATGTCTCAGTGTCTGACATATTAAAAGATATTTATTCCCACTGGAAATTTTTGGCTGGATGACTTAAATTTTGTAAACAGCAGTTCTAAACTGGAAACTTGATTTGGATATTTTAATGGACCATGAACAGGTGTACATAAAGCATATGTGTTCACTATATGACTTGCATATTGTAGGTTTAAAATGTGATAGAAGAAAAATTTGATTTCTTCTAATTTGAAGCCGCAAAAGTATTGCCAAACTTGTTTTGACTTTTTCTCAAATAAAAACTATATTCTTGTTTTGTAGAAAGAAAATGGAAACAGAACATACATGTTACCAAATAAGGGGATTTTTGTTTATTTTGAGTTCCTGCCTTTTTTCTACTTTTAGTTATGTTCATCAGAAAGTATTGCTTATCTATCTCGTGTTTTTGTGTTTTCAGCCTGAATGTTCTGTGCTTTTAGATTCTCTTGAGCTGTTTGCTTGTAATCCTGAGGTAGCTACTGGTCTAGCAAAGTGTCTACTCCACGTTTTGCAGCTTGCACCCGAGAAAACTTTTGTCTCTTTTAAGACACTTGATGCAATTCCTCGAGTGCTCAAAGTTGCTTGTATACAAGCTCAAGATTCCAGAAGACCTGCAACTAATTTGAGTGAAATGATTGCTTCCCAATCCTTAAAGAAATCAATTTTACCAGAGACTCTTCAACGTTGGCGTGATTGTATGGAAGTTTGCATGCAGCTCTTTGCAGAATACTTTTCGGTTACTGAAGAAGCAAAATGTTTGGTTTTGAATAGCTCTACTTGTATTGATTGTTTGTTCGATCTTTTCTGGGAAGAATATATGAGAAGTTCCATGCTTTCTTACATCTTTGCCCTGATGAAGGTAATCACTATTTATTTTGACCATGTCGTTTGGGAATTTGAGAACTCTCTCTCTCTCTCTCTCTATATATATATATATATATGTATGTATATATGTCTGTGTAGGATTAAATGAGAAACTAATATGTGTGAGAAGCAAACTGGCTCACTGATTTGGTAACTCTTGATTCACAAATTTACATATTTGAGCAGATTAACAAAATATGGAACCAATGTTACAAAATTAGCGAATCAATTGTTTTTTATGTCTGTCATGCATAATTAGTTTTTCATTTGATCCTGATTCTATGTATATGTGTGTGTGTATACGTATGTACATACATATGCACACGTATATACTATATTATATGTGTGTGTGCTTAACACGTATAGCGGCGGGATTCATTGAGAACTCTAATATTGGTAAGAGCTGATCACATATTTTGGATTTGTATAATATAAGTTCATGAAAATAACAATTTTGTATCTGCATTGAATTGTTATATTAACACTTTAAACACTAAAGTCAACAAATTCACAATTTTATACTGTCCACGTGTCTATGAATCTGTGCATATAGCTGCACGTATAAGAATGTGAATTTTTTTGACATCTATAAATGGTGAATGCTTCAAATATTTATCAAACACGCCAATGTAGATACATGTCTTGACAAATGTGAATTTTTCGGACATGACATTAACAATTTTTTTCTCTGTTAGACTGTTATGTTAACAATTTAAACACTCAAGCCAACAAATTCACAGTTGTATATTGTGCATGTGTCTATGAATCTATGCATCTAGATGGACATAAAATTTTGGTTTTTTTGACATTTATAAACAAAGAATGGTTCAACTTTTTATGAAACACTGCAATGGAGATATGTAATTGTGAATTTTTCAATCCATATGTTTTGGAATTAAATAAATTGATTAGTACTCCAAGAATGTTTAGCTCTTATTGTTTCTAATTCCATACGTATATTTGTACATATACGTGTGTATCTGTATGTAACTGTATTGGACCTGATTGTGTGGGTTGACTTGTAGTTCATTCCATCTTCTCAAGATGACCAAAAGGCAAAGTTATATTTATGTTCTAAATACTTGGAAACCTTTACGCAACTTAAAGAAAGGGAGAAAAACTTTGCAGAACTATCAGTTGATCTGCTGGTTGGGATGAGAGACATGCTTGTGAAAGATCGGCTGGTATATTTCTTTGTCATATATTAATTACTTTGTAGATTGCATGCAGAATATTGATCTTGTATAGTGAAGTTGTGAAAGGAATCTTACAAGCTTTTGTACATTTTTTTCAGTACTTCCAGACTTTATTCCGCGAGGGTGAGTGTTTTCTGCATGTTGTATCTCTATTGCATGGGAATCCTGAAGACGAAGAAGGTGAAAAGCTGGTTCTTAATGTTCTACAAACTCTAACCTCTCTCCTTATGGGCAATGATGTTTCAAAGGTACTAGTTTAATTTAGCTTATTATTATTATTATTATTATTATTATTATTATTATTATTATTATTATTATTATTTTTATTGTTATTATTATTATTATTTTTGTAATGTTATGTGTAGCATAGGTTTTCCAGCCTTGTCCATTTTTGTCTTGTAGTTGTGATGTAATAGTAACACCTTACTGTTGAGGTTAAGTCATTGTGATTAGGGCTTGATTAGTGGACATGGGCCTTTAAGCTTTCTTGTTCCCTAAGCTGTAATCTGAAAACCCTAGTTGTTTCTCTCTCTCTCTCTATATATATATATATATTATATATATATATATATGTCATGTCTGTGTATTATAGTTGGTGTGCACTAAAATGTAATAAAGATCCCTAGTTGAAGCAAGTGGACGTAGGTCACATCGACCAAACCATTATAATTTCTTGTGTTCGTGTGCTTTGTCTTTTCTTTTGTTATTGCGTGTTCATTATGATTCGGTGTTTTGCTACGCCTCTTTTGTACCTAACAAACAAACAAACTGATACGATCCCAAACCCACACCCACACCTATTACCGAATCTAAAACAACTTCCGACTATTCGATTTCCTAGTATTATCAATTCAAGAGGGAGTGGAGTTGTTGGGCAGTTGAAATGACACCATCAATACAAGAAGTGAAGTAAGAGGCAATCGAAGGGGCACCGTCAATGGAAGAAAGACTTGGTAGTCAAAGGGTTTGTATTATTGTGTAATGATTGTGATTAACAATGAAGAGTACAAGGATATTAATAGACTACACATTTACATTCTAACCCCTAAGCTATACATGAATATTAATACTGTCTAATATGCCCCCGCAAGCTAAGGTCGGGGAGCAACCTGTAGCTTGGATCTTAATAGGAGAAACCGTTGTGAGGCTAGGGGTTTAGTGAACACATCTGCAATCTGATCTTTGGTTGAGATAAATTGAACTGAGAGTTCCCGCCGAGAAACCTTTTCGCGAACAAAGTGAAAGTCAACCTCTACGTGTTTTGTACGAGCATGAAAAACAGGGTTTGCTGACAGGTAAGTAGCACCTAGATTGTCACACCACAATGTAGGGATTGATCGTGTGGGAACACGAAGTTCTTTTAGGAGCGTTTGAAGCCAGGTAAGTTCAGCCACTGTATCAGCAAGTGCCTTGTACTCAGATTCAGTTGACGACCGAGAGACAGTTCGTTGTTTTCGAGCAGACCACGATACTAAATTAGAACCGAGGTATATGGCATACCCGCCGGTGGATCGACGGTCGTCTGGGCAACCTGCCCAATCAGCGTCAGTGTAGGCACTAAGAGAGTTGAATTGAGCATCAGTGTAAGCATGTAGAAGAGTGCCAGAATCTTGTTGAAGTAACAAACCGTAATCAGATGTTCCTCGTAGGTAACGAAGGATCCTTTTGACTGCAGACCAATGATTATCGGTTGGGGAGTGCATGAACTGGCAAACTTTGTTCACTGCAAAAGTTATGTCCGGTCTAGATAGGGTAACATACTGTAGAGCATAGTTGTCAATCGCGAATAGCGGTAAATAGCGACAAGTCACCTATACGCTACGTCGCGAATAGCGATAAATAGCGGGCGCTATTTGTGTTTAGCGATAACATAGAAGAATTTTTTTTAAATTAATTATATATAGTATTTATTATAATTTATCTTTTTATTCTTGATATGGACATGCTAGAATAAGTTTTAGGTCAAATATGATAAAAACATAAATATTAAGGGTGTAATATGTCACTTTGTTTTTATGTAACCCTAATTCCCTAAAACCCTAAAACCTTATAATAAACAGCCGCCAACTCCATCCAAATCCTTTTTTTCTTTCTCTGCTGCAAGATTGAAGCATACAATCTTCATCTCCATTGCATATCTTCATTTTTATCTCAAGTAAGCTTTGATTTATACTTGTTTTTTCATATTTTCTCTTAATTTCATCTTTTCTTCTCAATTTTGGTGGATGGAGATGAAGGGTTTCAAGGTTGTATGCATGAGACGTGGAATATAAACAGAAACCCTAACTTTCCTTTTCATATTTCGAAAAAAAAAACAAAAAAAAACCCGATATTGTCGCTATTTGGTCGCTAAATATAAATAGCGCCCAACTACCGCATCGCTATGTAGCGCGCGATAGCGACCGCTATCGTCGCTATTGACAACTATGCTGTAGAGCGCCAACAATCTGACGGTACTTAACCGGATCGGGGAATATAGGACTGTCCCGAATAGCAAGATTGGCAGTGGTGGTGATTGGAGAAGGGACAGGCTTGGCTGAGGAGAGGTTTGCCTTGTCAAGTAACTCGTTGATATACTTGCGCTGAGAGAGGATAATATTGTTGCCACTTGGAATGATCTCAATGCCCAGAAAATAGGATAAATTGCCCATGTCTTTGACTGCAAATGTTTTGTGAAGGCTGCTCACTATGTGATTAATTGCTTGAGGATTATTACCTGTCAAAATAATGTCATCAACATATACCAACATATATAAAAGGGTTCCCTTAGAGGAGTAAACAAAGAGAGACGGGTCAGTTTTAGAGCCAGTAAACCCGAGGGCTTGAAGAGCTGTAGAAAGCCGTTGGAACCATGCTCGGGGGGCTTGTTTTAGTCCATACAGGGCTTTGTGCAGTAAGCAAACGTGGTCCGGTTTCTGTGGATCAACGAAACCAGGAGGCTGCTGTAAGTAAACAGTTTCATGAAGGTCACCATGCAAAAACGCGTTTTCAATATCAAGTTGGCGAAGTTGCCATTGCTGTGCAACCGCAAGATAGAGAACAACCCGTATGGTAGTGGATTTAACAACCGGGCTGAAGGTTTCATGGTAATCAATGCCAGCTTGTTGATTAAAGCCTTTAGCAACCAATCGTGCCTTGTACCTCATGTTTGTCCCTGTTGGATCAGATTTGAGCTTGTAGACCCATTTGCAATTAACAACATTTGTATTAGGTACCCGTGGAACCAGAGACCAAGTTCCGTTTCTCTGAAGTGCTGAAAATTCTTCTGCCATGGCCTTTTGCCAGCAAGGATCTTTATTAGCAATGGTAAAAGTCAAGGGTGTAGGCATGGAGGGAGAAGTATGAAAGGATGTAGGGCTGTAGCGTGCTGGTTGTTTAGGGTTCTGCCGCAGATGTGATGGTCGAGTACGAGTTGGAGGTGGTGGTGGTGATAGTAGTGGTGGGGTTGGGGTTGGTGGTTGGGGAGTGGATGTGCGGTGTCGTCTTTGATAAGTATGGAAAACAGGAGGAGGTGGAGGTGGTGGAGGGGTGGGGATGTTTGTGGTTGAGAAAGTTGATTCATGGAATTGGTTGGGAGCAGTAGTTGGATTTGGAGCCAAGGGGGGATCGGGAACAGGATAGGACGAAACATATGGGTCAATGGAAGGTTGATTGTATGTATGAATTGAAGGGTTAGGATCATGAAAGGGAAAATGATGCTCGTTGAAACGGACATGACGAGCGACATAAACACGATCGGTGTCGGTGTCCAAACATCGGTACCCGTGATGGGAGGTACTGTAGCCAAGGAAGACACATGGGATGGACCGAAAGTCCATTTTATGTTTGTTGTATGGACGAAGATGCGGGAAGCAACGACATCCAAAAACCCGAAGAAAGTTGAAATCAGGTGGACGTTGAAACACTAGTTCAAATGGTGAAACATTGGAATTTGTTCGGGATGACATATGATTGATAAGGTAAACTGCTGTATCAAAGGCAAAGTGCCAAAACTGTTGGGGAACATGGGAGTGTGCGAGTAAGGTAAGACCGGTTTCAACAACATGTCGGTGGCGTCTTTCAACAAACCCATTTTGTTCACTAGTGTGTGGACATGAAAGACGATGAGTAATACCAAGAGACGCAAAGAATTTGGATAGATTTCTAAATTCGCCACCCCAGTCAGTTTGAACAGTTTTTAGTTTTGTTGAAAATTGGCGTTCAACGACACTAACAAATTGTTTAAACGTATCAAACACATCAGATTTCTGTTTAAGAGGAAATATCCACATGAAGCGGGAGAAATGATCTACACATAGTAGGAAGTAGTTGTGACCATCGGCTGATGGAACATGGGCTGGGCCCCAGACATCACAGAACATTAATTCTAAAAAATGAGAACTTTTATAAGTTGATTGTGAGAGATGAAGTTTTGAAGACTTTCCAATGGCACACGAATCACAAAAAGTGTCAGCAGATTTATTTTTATTCAACAAAGGTAAAGCATATTTGGATAACATAGAATTTAAAAGCTGCGAATGCGGGTGCCCAAGTCGTTGATGCCATGTGACAGGTGAAGCACGAGAAGTGGAAAATGAGACTTTTGGGAGTGACTGCATCCGAGGAGGCTCGAACGAGTAGAGGCCACCGTTACTTGGACCCGTGAGGAGGGTATTGTGTGTGGCTTCGTCCTTGACACAAAAGAAAGCAAAGTGAAATTCAAAAAACACATTATTATCATGACAAAATTTCTGAACAGACATTAGATTTTGTTTGATTTCAGGGATGTGTAGGACATTCTGTAGAGAAAAGGTTTTATTAGGTGAGTAGAGGTGTGACGAACCGATGTGTAATATGGGTAAATCCTTACCATTGCCGACATAAAGATTGTACTCACCATAATAGGCTTCAGAATTGTCAAAACTCGAGAGATCCGGTGAAACATGGTGGCTGGAACCTGTATCCGGCATCCAGGAGGTTGAAGCCTGAGATCAGACATCAGAGAAATTTGTAGACGGGTGTTGCCTGGTGCGGAATGTGGACGGGTCACGATGAGGGCACTGGGATGGAACATGCCCAATCCCACACCTGTTACAAGTGCCATACACTGTATTCTGGTTTGAAGCCCAGCTGAATTGGCTTCGATTTGGTCTTTCTCTTCGGTTATTGTTGTAGCTACCTCTGCCCCGTCGATTTTGATAGCCACGACCACGAGAATTTGAAGCACGATTGGTGTAAAAAGCCTGTGGTTGTTGAGAGTTACTTGGTTGGAACCCGAGTTGAGTAACCAACTGTTGGAGTGCTTGAAGTGTTTCATTTTGTGTAGGGATTGTCCCGGTTGTAGCAGACGGGTTTTGACCAGCAGTAACAGCAGAGAATGCTTGAACAGGGGAAACATCAGTAACCGGTTTTCTGATCATGTACTCGTGATCACATAAGAGTCCATGGAGTTCTGAGAATGCAGTAGGAAACTGTCGCGCGAGCAGAGTGGATTTCATCCCATTATACTCGTCACGTAAACCTGATATGACAAGCATAACAAGGTCTTTTTCTTTAATAGGCTCACCGATATTGGCTAAAGCATCGGAGTATTCTTGGGCTCGATTAAGATAAGCCGAAGAGGTTTCATCACTCTTCATCTGGATCTTCAAGAGTTGTGTTTTTAGTGTATATTCTCTTGAAGACGTGTGTGGGGAATACACGCGTTCAAGAGTCAACCATAGGTCACGAGAACTGGTGCTTGCCAACACATGTTGAAAGCAGGCTTCAGAAATTGTGGACACCAGTAACATTCTGACATGGGCATCATTTGAGATCCATGTCGAAAAATTAGGGTTAGGTTGTGTCTGTATGACAGGTTCACTGGCAGCTTCTTTCCCTGATGAAGTAACTGTTATTTTGATGGTTGGTTCAGGAAATGGGATTGTTCCATCTACGTATCCGAACAGATTGTTTGTAACAAGGAAAGGAGTGATCATTGCTTTCCAATAGCTATGGTTTGATGGTGAAAGGGTGAATCCAAATTTGTGTGAGTTGTGGATTGTTTTATCAGCTTGTGAGAAAAGAGGAAGAAGGGCCATTGTTGCCGAAGATCAGGTTCTGATTGGAGGTTAGGGATACCAAAAAGGCTCTGATACCAAGAAAGACTTGGTAGTCAAAGGGTTTGTATTATTGTGTAATGATTGTGATTAACAATGAAGAGTACAAGGATATTAATAGACTACACATTTACATTCTAACCCCTAAGCTATACATGAATATTAATACTGTCTAATAATGGAACAGTTTATTTTAATTCTAGTTTATATTTAAGAAGTTCTAGCCTGATTTGGTTGTCTTTGATATTTTAATTAAGTTCTGTAATCAGAATTGTGGAGATTAGCCTTCTCGAATTGGCTAACTATTCGGTTTGCGTTTATTTCAATCTATCAAATTCCCGGTTTCTATCACAAACATACCTCGTAAAATTCCACGTATAGTAGGGTCTGGGCCCTGGGGAGGGTGGGATAAGGGCAAACCGCAAACCATACCTCTACCCTGAGAGATAGAGAGGTTGCGCCAAGAGAGAGTGAGAGACCCACAGTACATATAAAACCTGTTTTCTAGAAACATGATGCATACAACATCAATAAAGATATATAATATATTTAATGGTTAGTGGTAGAAGAAATAAAAGCAGAAACTCAAGTCAACATAATGCGGGTGATATAATATATCAAATGGTAAGTGGTAGAAGAAATAAAAGCAGAAACTCAAGTCAACGTAATGCCTATCTGGACTGATGTATTATTTTATCAATCCTTGTGTATTTTTATTTGCAACTGATAATCCGCTTAATTTTAACTGTGAATAAAGATTGAACATTCACATGGTAGTATATTGACAAGTTTATTCTTTTCATTTTAGAAGCTCGATACGTCGAAATATACTTTTTTGTTAATAACATTGAATGTTATTTTTTAGTTCTTTTTGCTGATCAGGTTTTCTCTGTGCATATATTTTATCATTTTGCTTCTTTGGGAATTCTGAGTTTTTAGCTTCCTGTGTTTATACTAAACACATATCAAAATCTATGGTGAGCAACATATCTTGTCAGTAATGAGGTAACTGGATTAAAGAATTTGTTCTGCTGAAAGAAATATTTGAATTTCCTAATTTTAATAGAAGTTTGTTAAATTTGGTTGATAATGCCAATTTTGTTCTGTAAGAGATAGGTAAAGAGTACATAAATGGAAATTCTCTTCCTAGTAGTGCTGTAAAGATTTTTGTATACGCTTCCATCCATAAATGGACATTTTGACCAACTCATTTGTCCATTAATAATTGATTCAATAACCCTTTTGTGTGCACATTTTTATTTTTTAAGTTCGGTTATAATGTGCATGTTGCATAGTTAGTGTAGGCTGCTTTCCTAGCTCTTGTTGGCAAGGGTTATCAAACACTGCAAAGTTTGCTGTTAGATTTCTGTACGATCATTATTGACAATCTGACATCTGGTTTTTGTGTAGGCTGCTTTCCGAGCTCTTGTTGGCAAGGGTTATCAAACACTGCAAAGTTTACTGTTAGATTTCTGTCACCGAAGACCAAATGCAGGTCTTTTAACTGCTCTGCTTGATATGCTTGTTGATGGGAAATTCGATCTCAAGAAGGGTCCTATAATTAGAGTATGTTTTCCAAACCCCATTTGGGAAATAGCTGCTGATTTTTGCTCCCTTAATATTTTTTCTTTGTGATCTGGGACTTTGGCATCTGATTGTGATGTTTTTCTTTCTTTGGCATCAGAATGAAGATGTTATCTTGCTATATCTCAGTGTATTACAGAAGGTTGGTTAATCATCTTCCACTTTTTAACATTGCTTAGTTATGCTGGTTCTTGGTAGAGGTGTTCAGCGGGTCAGGTTTTGGTTTCCTCAGCTGTCTGGCTTTGAGTGTTTTCAACCCATATCGATAACCGAACCAAGTTTACATTTAAACTAAAAAAACCAACTCTATTTTTTAGATATGAATACGAGTTATAACGAACCATACCAAATTACGAGATGTAGTTCTCCTTACCTAAAATAAAGAGCAAAACTGAAGTCAAATGACAAACCAAATTCACAGAAAAGCGCTCTTGAAAACTTTTCAAATAGAACTTACAGATTATAATCATCTCAGTATTTCACTCATAGAGTAGCAACTTTACATGGACATAGTATCACACCATAAGTGTCATATGTGTTAAAATTATAGTGTATTAAATTTTTTTTGCTGAGTTTGGTTTTCGTGTTAGATGGGTTTGGATACTAAACTCGAAGCCCTAACCAAATTCGAATATGTTAACTCAAATAGTCAAATTCAGTCTAAAACTGATCACAAACCAAAAACAAACCAGTTTCAGTTGTTAGAATTTGATTTGTTTCAGATTTCGGGGTGCGTCCAAGTACTGAACAGCCCTGCTTTAGAGTTATCAAAAAAATATCTTTATGTTTACACAAATTTTTTTGACTCATTACTTTTCCATCTTAAAACTGGGCAGAGCAGTGACTCAATGCGGAATGAAGGGCTGAACATATTTCTTCACCTGCTTAGAGATTCGATATCAAATAGAGCTTCATGCGTTCTAGTGGGAATGCTTAGCTTTCTTCTTGACTGGTTTCCTTATGAAGACAATGATAGTGTTGTCCTGAAAATTGGGCAGCTAATTCAGGTAACTGGTGGACATAGTGTTTCTGGCAAAGAAATTCGCAAAATGTTTGCTCTACTTCGAAGTGAGAAAGTGGGGACCCACCAACAGTACTGCTCGCTATTGCTGACCAATATTTCATCGATGCTAAATGAAAAAGGACCCACTGCCTTCTTCAATTTTGATGGACATGATTCTGTAAGTTTTATATCATTTATTGAATCTGCTTCAAATAAGCTTTCACCAAAGTTTGGCTAATAGTTCAAAGTCTAAAGGTTTTGGCATGATAGTGTTTACTCACTGCCAATGCATATTGAGCAAAAATAATGCTCCCTCTGTCCTAAAATAATTTTTCATTTTTACTTTATTTTGTTTCAAAATAATTGTCCATTTTCAGAAATGTATGGTTAACTTTACTAAGTGTTACTTTTAATCGTCTCGAAATTATTAAGTCTTTCAACTCTTCTAAATCAATTGGTATTTCTAATTGTATTATCCTCATTTTTTATTTATCTTACAACCTTTCTTTTTCTTATAGGGAATAATAATCAAAACACCACTACAGTGGCCTAATTATAAGGGATTTTCTTTTTCTTGTTGGCTACGGGTTGAAAGCTTTCCCACAAGTGGGAGGATGGGGCTCTTTAGTTTTCTTTCAGAAAGTAAAAAAGGATGTCTGGCTGTCCTTGCTAAGGATAGGTTATTATTTGAGGTAGAATGATGTGTTTGTATAGAATAACTCTACATTTTTTACTTTTTATTTTCCATTTTGGCTTACAGCGTCCATTGATATTATGATAATTTTCACTTTAAGTGTTTCTTCTATATTAATACCTGTTTCGCACAGATGATATATTACTTGTTTTATTTTTTTCTATTATTTTTATCTTTGCAGTCTATTTATCAGAAACGCCAGTGTGTTTCATTTCCAATCAGCCTTATTGGTAAGAAGTGGCATTTTCTCTGCATAACTCATAGTATTGGCAGAGCTTTCTCAGGAGGGAGTCATTTAAAATGCTATTTGGATGGAGTTCTTGTTTCTTCAGAGAAGTGCAGGTCTTTTCTTATTTTCCTTGTGTGTTATGTTGGTTTTTAGAAGAGTTTCTGTTATTTTTTATGGGCAAACTGCACAAAATAGAAAATGAACTTTAGGCTCTTTTTTTTTTAAAAAATTGCAGACGTTGCATCTTATTTTCATCTTAGTGTATATGTATTTTCCACGTGGCATCTGATCATATGTATTTGTAAATATGATGTTTAGAAAAGGATCATTGTTTCAATAGTCAACAACAATTTTTTATTATGCTTTTAATCACATAAGCTTGCTATGGGTGAGATTTTTCTAGCTAAGTTTTGCCCCGCTCTCCTCCCCGTCTCACCTATTTTTAGAGGAAAGATTTGCCCTCGTCTCACCCTCCCTACACTCTACCAATAGCTTGCTATCAGAGAGGTGATACTCGGTATGTTTGTTTCTTATAAGCATGTATTTTCATATGTGCTATCGACTGACATGGCATCAACTGATGCAACATCAACAATTTACAAGTTAATTTAGTTAAAATAAGGTTGGTCGCTAAATCGGCTCTAACTTGTAAGTTGGTTTCTGTTTTGCTCATACTCAAACGTTTGTTATTGAAGTTGGTGTCAGGTGTAAACTTATCTATTTCATGTAGTTCGCCCATTATTTATTGGTTGAAGTATTTTTGTGTTCTTTTGTTCTCATATATATGAAATAGTTTTGCTCATCTTTTTTTTTGTTTCATTTGTTCAGCTATCCCAAAGTCTATGAACCTTTGACCAATTGCATGATAGGAGCACCTATTTTGCATTCTTTTGAAGAAGATGGTGTTTCCTCTTTCATCAAAGAGTCACATTCGTTTTATGGTCAAATCGGTCCCCTTTATCTCTTTAGTGATGTCATCACTTCTGAACAAGTGCAGGGAATCTTTTCCCTAGGACCGAGTTATATGTACTCGTTTCTTGATAATGAGTTTGTGGTTTCTGGTGATAATCCCTTTCCAAGTGGAGTTCTTGATGCTAGAGATGGTCTTGCCTCCAAAATTATTTTCGGACTTAACGCACAGGTTTTCTTTTAAAAGTTCTATGTTATAAAATTAGAGGTGTCAAAATGGCTGGGTTGGGTAATGGGTCAAAGCTGGTAAATAATCAATTTTTTTAAAACTTTTATAGGTAATATACTAATTTGTACTGTGCATTCATATGCACTAGGGATAACTTTCAACTCATGCTGTTTGTTTTTTTTTTTAGTTAACTCATTTAGCTTAACCCATCTGAACCGTATGAGATAAAAAACATGACCCAAAGTTGTTGAATTTTCTACCTCTAAAAGTTGTTTTTGAAAATTCTGTTATTTTATTGTCACTATAAAGCTAGAAAATTTAAAGAGTTCTATACTTCTTCTTGTTTCAGGCCAGTAACCGTAGGACATTATTTAATGTTTCACCTTTGCTTGATCATGCGCTTGACAAGAGTTCATTCGAGGCAACTGTAAAAAATGGGACTCAACTATGCTCTCGCCGGTTATTACAACAGATAATCTATTGTGCTGGGGGTGTTTCTGTCTTTTTCCCTCTCTTCACTCGCATTGACCTATATGAGGATGAAAATCAACAACTTGGATGCAATTTGCTCACACCGATAACAAAAGAACGTTTAACTGCTGAAATCATCGAGCTTATTGCCTCCGTTCTAGATGAGAATTTGTCTAATCAACAACAAATGCTCAATCTTTCTGGATTTTCAATTCTTGGTTTTTTGTTGCAATCGGTTCCTTCTCAACAGCTTAATATGGAAACTCTATCAGCTCTGAAACACATGCTAAATGTTGTTTCAAATTGCGGTTGGTAACCTTTAAAAGTTTTTGGTTTTAGTGTAAACACTTTTATTACATATTTATAGGATAGTGCATACAAATTTCACTCTGATATTCAGAAGTTTTCATTTAGGCCACATGAAAATTAAAAAACTCTAGAGCCAACCAGGCATCAATTTGGTTTTGTTTATGCCAATTCTGGCTGGAAAAAAACACACCTACATTTAAATCTATTTTACTTGTAGAGCTGTAAGATTAACAAATACTCTTGACAGAAGCTTTATATTTAAGGACTTGTTATCAATTTATAGTTTTCTAGCAAGTTCATTTTGCCTGAATCTAATTATATCCCTGGGTGGCATATGCCATTATTTCCAATTTTGTAAATTTTGATGGAATAGTTGTTTCTTTATTGTACCTTATCTTTTAAAATATTTTTTTGATAACTCTCAGGCTTGGGTGAAGTCCTTGTAAATGATGCAATTTCGCATGTATTTCTTAATCCTTTCATTTGGGTATATGCTGGATACAAAGTGCAAAGGGAACTTTACATGTTTCTCATTCAGCAATTTGATAATGATCCAAGGCTTCTCAAGAGTCTATGTCGGTTTCCACGCGTTCTTGATATAATTCACCAGTTTTACTGGGATCACATGACATCACACCCCCCTGTTGGAAGCAAACCTTTATGGCCAATAACTAACAGAGATTTTGGAGAGAGGCCCAACAGGGAAGAAATACAAAAAATACGTCTCCTTTTACTAAGTATTGGTGAGATGAGTCTCAGGTATGTGTAATCTTCACCCTTAACACTTTAGCGTTATAATAGGGGGGGTAATCGAGCATAGGCGAATTGACTCCGTGACAAGCTCGGTTTAACTATAAACCACGAAGATCGAGTCGGGCCTTTATTTTCATTATTGAGTTTGAGGCCAGTTTTATATCCGATAGTTTTAGTCTTGGTTTGATTCAACTAGTCTATCAATACTGAAATATAGAAAAAGTATAATAGTAATCAATGTAAAATGGCACAAGCTCGATAAAACTCATGGGCTTTGTCAGCCGAGATTTTTACTCGAGCTCCATTTGAAAGTTATGCATATTTAAATATTATTAATCATGGATAGCATTGACTCAACCCGACACTTTTGAGTATTGCTCGACTCAACTCGATTAGACATGCATGGAAGGATTGTAAAATGGCACTAGGTCGACAAGCATCACATGTCAAGTCGGCTTGAATATGTTTTACTCGACTACACCCTTGATTAGCGAGTATGAGCCACGTCTTTTTTTGTGTTCAAGAACATGTCTTTACCTACAATTTAGTTGTAGGGCTAAGATCTGTAACTCTTTCTCTGATTATTGAGCTTACTGTTTTCTATCTTTGGGCATACAAAATGTTATTATACATGATTGGATTTTGCAGGCAGCATGTTGCAGTTTCAGATATTGAATCCCTCGTATCCTTTTTTGAGACAAGTCAAGACATGGTATGCATTGAGGATATCTTACATATGATTCTCAGAGCTCTTTCTCAAAAATCACTCCTCACATCTTTTCTTGATCAAGTCAATTTAGCTGGTGGCTGTCATCTTTTTGTCAATCTGCTTCAAAGGTATGAAACCTTGTGGTCATATTAGTGTGTTATGACATATAGTAGTTTGTATCTGCATAATTGTTTCACCATCTTCAGTTTTTGCACAACTTATTTGGTGTAATCGGATGGTTTTATATACTAAATCACAGATCTACATCTTCCATCTATTTATTATCCAAGCACACCTTTCGGACAGCATAGTTAGGAAATAGAGCTAGTCTGGTCTTTGTTGTTTTCATTTGGTTCATTTTGTTTTGTATTTCCATATACAGTACTCCCTTCCTACCAATATCATTTCTCACAAAAAATATTAATTTCTAATACATACAATAAATGCATATTTTACCCTGAAAGCATTTACGGCTCCATCTGACTAAGAAAATTTGCAAGGTTTAGTGATATGGTTAATCGTGTGTAAAATGATAAAATTATTAAACTATAGCTATCCATTTTTGAAAGCAGACAAATTTCTTTTGGACAAATTAAAATAGAAATATGGACATGAATATTTTAGAAACGGATGTTGTTGTTGATTTGACGTTGTGCAAACATGTCAATTTGTGAACTTGAGTTCAAGTGACAGGTAGTTTTATCAGTTTCTTCTTTATAATGTAGGAAGTATGAACCAGTCCGATTGCTCGGTTTACAATTCCTGGGAAGACTTCTGGCTGGCATACCATCTGAAAAGAAGGGGTCAAATTTTTTTACTTTGGCTATGGGAAAAACAAAGTCTCATCTAGAGGGCCCTATGAGAGTCGAGTTAAGGTTGCAACCCATTTTCTCTGTGATGTCAGATAGGCTGTTCAAATTTCCTCAATCAGATGGCTTGTGTGCAACCTTTTTTGATGTTCTTCTTGGTGGTGCTAGCCCAAAACAGGTAATCTATAAATTACACGATTTTCTCATTTGCTTTAGTTGTATTTCATTGTGTTCAGGTTGAAGTGTATATTATGCAAGAAACTTAGTTTTATTGCTTTATTATAGTAAGTGTGCCTTCATGTGGGGCCGTTGCTATCTTTCTAAAAAAAGACTACTTTAGTTTACCCATTCTACTCATGTAAGGTGGAGAAATACTCTTATAACTAATTTGCAGGTCATACTGAGACATAATCTGCCTGAAAGGCAACGAAGCAAGGGAAACAACTCTCATTTCGTCGTACCTCAAATACTGGTTCTCATTTTTAAGTTTTTGTCTGGCTGTGAGGAGGTCAATGCAAGAACCAAAATAATTGGAGATCTACTTGAATTGCTAGATTCAAATATCTCTAACATCGAGGCATTTATGGTAAGAGATCCTAAAGTTATTTTTCGTATCATGTTTTAAACTGCAACCTTTCTAGTAACTTAAGCTTTTTGATAGGAACATGGATGGAATGCTTGGTTAGATGCTTCCATGAAACTTGATGTATTGAGAAACTACAAAATGAAGTCACAAACTCATAATGAAAGTGAATTAGTAGAGCAGAACTATGTGAGGACCTTATTTTCTGTAGTTCTTTGTCACTATGTACAGTCTGTAAAAGGTGGCTGGCAACATTTGGAAGAGACTGCGAATTTTTTCCTTTTGCAAAGCGAACATGTATGTTTTTTTATCTTCATGTATGACAATTTATTATTTAATTTTTTTATTTAGAACCATCAGTTTTTACTTTTTTATTTTGTACAGGGTGGCAAATCATATTGGTATATGCTTCGTGATTTATATGAGGATCTGATGAAGCAGCTCGTGGACTTGTCTTCTAGGGAAAATATACTTTCCTTGCAACCATGTCGTGACAACACATTGTACCTTCTGAAACTAGTTGATGAGATGCTGATTTCTGAACTTGATAACAATCTTCCGGTATGTTTTTATCCCTTTTGCTCTTTACTATTACTTAAGTGAACTACTTATATATTAGAGTAGTTTTATACCACAGTTTCTATTTGTTGTTTGCAATGACTAAATATGTTTCATTAGGTATTTATTTGAACTCATAAAAGAATATTATAATGACTTGATTTGTTTAATTGGTTATTTTCTTACATTGATTGAAGGTGTTTCTAAGCAGTTAATGCGGAAAAATATCGGTTATCGGCCAAGGACCGATATTTAAAATATCGTTTATCTCGGTGGGATATCGGTGAGATATCGGTAACTAAAATATCAAGCATAAATTTATATATATATTAGATAATTAATACTTAATAGAAAGTCTAAGTCATAACTCAAGAGTGTCTAACATTTATATTAGAAAATAATACTTAATACTTAATTGATAAATTGCAGACTTGTAGTTAGGGACTTAATGTTTGTAGAAGCATTAATAAGTTAGATGCTTTCGGTTTTGTGCTGAAATTGTAACAATGACAACTAGAGGGTATAAAGTGATAAAAAAGAAAAATCAATTAAAACCCTAAAAAGAACATCGCCGCTCTCCTTCTTTCTAAATTTCCCATCTTTATGAGTTTAAACTCGCAGCAGAGCATGCTTGCTCCGGCAATGCATTCCGGCGACAACAAACAACATTCGTGGCTGCATCTCGACGAAAAAACTCGTCAAACCGAGAATCTCGGCGATATTACCGATATTTTGAAATCCAAATCTTGGTGATATATCGGTAATATCGGCCGATATTCTCGGCACCGATATCTTGTACCGATATTTGTACCGATATTTTCATAGAGTACCGATAACCGAGATATCGGTGAAATCTCACCGAGATCTCACTGAGATTAACTGCATCCGTGTTTGTGATAATTTAAGTGTGCCTTCACAATACAAAATAAAACAATCCTAAATAATTAGATAGTATATAACTTCTATGTTTGTAGAACCTTGGTTTAGAAAATGTGCAAGGGGTGACAACGTGAGGCGAGAGCTTCATGTATGCGTGGAGTTTGATATGTAAAATACTAATTTTTCTGGATAGTATTTTAGTAAAAAAAATACGAAGCTAAAATAAATAGATACAAAAAAAACCTCCAAGTACAACAAAAGAAGCTTTATGTACAACCAAAGGAAGCCTTACCCTAATTACTATCTACATATAAGTAGTATATGCATGAATCATGAAGCATGAAGTACAAGCTCATAAAGCAATATTTAAAAAGAATACATAAGTACACGTAGTTGAAGCATAAGGTACAAGCTTATAAAGCAACATTTAAAAAGAATACATAAGTACACGTAGTTGAAGCATAAGCTACAAGCTTATAAAGCAACATTCTTAAAGGAGCACATACAAAGGGGAGTAGTGTTTCGGGTTTTATTCCATAAAGTTACACACGTGTCTTGATTTCTCCATCGTTTCCATAACCTCTCCATTTCCACAAATGAAACTCATGAGTCCAACCTTATCTCTCATCCCCCCCTCCCCCCTCTTTTTTTTTTTTTGCATAACTCCTCCCAATACATTGGGGTAGAGTTGTCAGTTCAGGCTAATCTGTAAAAGAAAAGAAAGATCACGAAGGATGCGCTTCACGCACGTGAAGCAATGTGCTCCTCACACTTTTTAAAACCAAGGCCAAACTCCAATACTCTATGCAGTCAATCACGGTGCTATAGCGGTTCACGGTCCTCTGGTAAAATAGCGGTACCGCTAATAGCGGTGCTATTTACCGCTATTTTGATACTGCTATAGCGGTCATAGTGGTGCTATAACGGTTGGACCTTTTTTTAACCCATTAAAACATTTTGCCCATCAACAATTGGATGGTTGGATGGTTTGGTTGATGTGGTGGACTCGAAGAGAGATTTCATGACTTGTGATTAGATCGTCTTTGATATTTTTAACTTTCTAGTTTCTATTTTCTACTATAAAGCGCTGCCACTTTTGTGTTGTTACTTTCTTGGTTTTATTATTAATATTAATTGGGTTTTGTTTTTATTATTAACACAATATATATATATATATATATATATATATATATATATATATATATATATATATATATATATATATAGTATAAATTTATGCAACCGCCATCCCACCGCGAAAACCGATATCTCAAATAGCGGTCCTTGACCGCGAACCGCTATTTTTCCGCATTAACTGCTTAGCCAATACTTATGATGGAAGTGCTGTGAAACAATGTATGGGCGCTGGGATGGTGGCGATTTTGCCAACAATGTATGGGCGTGTGGATGGTAGCCTTTTTATTGGTGTTGGTTTGCATGTTGAATGTGATTCTGATGGTGGTACCAAAGTGGCAAGAGGCGGTGTGTGTGGCACTTGGTGGCTAGGTTTCCAGCTGCTTCAGTTTTGTGCGTTGGCTAGGGTTTGATAGAAACTTAGCCATGATACCAAGTTAAACCATGAAGGGTAGTTGTATATTAATTTTTTTATAATAGACTTACATAAGGATTCTATATATAAAGTTTCATTTACACTTTTGTATGTGTCAGACTACTACGATAGTTAATTTTAAATACATGCTAGTCAAATATGTGGAATATTCTGAATCCAGATAAGCTCTTTTAATTCTCAGTCATCCACTATGACCGTGGTGTGCATGCATGCTTGACACAATCAGAGGCTTTTGTCACATTAAAACATTATTGGACCTAGTTTTTTTTAATATATATTTACAGTTTCCAGCATGTGGCTATGATTTTTCTCCTGAACGCATCGAGATGCAAAATGATAAAGATCTTGTTTCTGCTTTGTATGAGGCCCTTCAAGGAGAAAATCATGATCTCAGCTCAAGGTACTTTTTCATCTATGTCCCTTGTATTCCTCAGGTTTTCCCTACGACCTTGTTTTTGTTATTCCTTGCAAACTTGTAGGTTAGCTTGATTACCTCAATTTTAACATGTTCTCCCATTTTGGTACGTGCAAATAAAATTTTATGTTCCCTTCCAGAGATCCAAAGGTTCATTTTCAGCTTTCCCTCAATGAAGCTGAAAAGATTGATGAATCCTGGTGGAGTCTCTATGACAAATTATGGGTTGTCGTTAGTGAGATGCATGGGAAAGGTCCAAGTAGGTTTTTACAAAAGTCAACATCTACTGTGGGCCCGTCTTTTGGTCAAAGAGCACGTGGTTTGGTTGAATCACTGAATATTCCGGCTGCAGAAATGGCTGCAGTTGTTGTATCAGGTGGTATAAGTAACGCATTTGGTGGAAAGTCGCATAAAGTAATTGATAAAGCCATGCTTTTAAGGCCTGAAAAATGCTCAAGAATTGCTTTTCGACTTATGATCTTATATTTGTGTAAGTCTTCACTTGAAAGAGCTTCAAGATGTGTTCAGCAGTTTATTCCCATACTTCCTGGTCTTCTTACTGTTGACGACGAGCAAAGCAAAAGCCGGCTACAACTTTTTATCTGGTATTGATTCTACTTTCAGTTTCTTTAATATAAGCTTATCATTGAAGGTATAATTTCGACCCGTTTACTTATTAATGGGTCAAATTTGGTTGGATTTTGTTTTATTTCAAACGAGTCAAATATAAAGTAGGTGTTTGCGGGTCAAATATAAAGGAAGTAAGGAACATTCTAAATGGGCATGATTTGACATACAGGCTAAAGGATCATGTAGGTGTTTGCGGGTCAGTCCAACCCGGATTGTTTGGACTTGTATGAGTTGACCTGTTTGTGTTTCTAATCATTATTTAGACCATATTTGTGAAGTGTGCTAAAGATACGGACAACGAAGCTATGTGTCAACCCGAGTTGACTGGTTTTGACTTGCTCGAACAAAATGACCCGTTTGCCCATTTTTAGTTGTTAGCCAACACTACACACACCTGACTACTTATATTGTAGGCTATATATAGAATGGGTAGGATGAATGAAACAAGTTGAAGGTGTTCCATAGTCCAGGTTTGTCAAAGATGTGAATGTTGTTGTGACAACGTTGTTTTGTAATCATAAATAATTAATGGCTTAATATTGTTTTGACCTGTATGAAAGTGGCTGATATCAGCCAGAATCTAGCGTGGCCTGTCCATATTTCCACCTTTTAAGTGTAATGTATATCAGCAACAGTGAATGTGACAATGTTAAGATTTCCATGTAGGGCCTTGCTTGCTGTTAGATCCCAGTTTGGGATGTTGGATGACGGTGCTCGGTTTCATGTTATTGCACACTTGATTCGTGAAGCAGTTGACTGTGGGAAGTTGATGTTAGCCACGAGCATTGTTGGAAGAGATGACACATCAGACATGAGTAGCATCTCAAAGGAACCGGGAACAATTCAGAATCTAATTCAAAAAGATCGTGTGCTTGCTGCTGTATGTCTTGTTACTTTTGTTTTATTTCATGTTTTGCGATTGTAGCTCTTCATTTCTACAATTGTAACATAACAAAAATACCCCTGAATCCATTCAAATATATTTTGAAAACCCATTTAGTGTTGATTCTTTTTAGTAGATTCTGGAGCATATTTGTCGTTTTTACACTGTAGATGTATGGAAGCTATAAGTTTAAGGATGATTTGTCATTTTTCGTGGGAAAGTTTTTTTTTTTGTGGCTGGCCTCTGAAATTATTTTCATTGTCCATAGCCTGGTGATTTTACTGAATAATTTTGAATATTTGGCTGGCTGTATTGATATTATACACATCTAATTTGAATTCTAATGCAATACTGTTGCACCTTATCATTTTTGGTTCAGGTTTATGATGAGGTTAGATATTTAAGAAATGCCACCATGGATCGAAAAAAACAAATGGATGAATTCCGTGTTAGGCTGGATGAAAATACATCTTTTGATTTGAACCAACTGACAGTTTTTGAAGATGAAGTACAAAGTAGCTTAAAGGTTATACTTGCATCGGATGATAGCAGAAGATCTTCATTCCAGCTTGCTCATGATGAGGAGCAACAAGTGACCGCTGTAAGCTTACAGATTTATGGGTTATTGTAATCAGAATCAGCGCATTGGTTATTTATAAAAAGCAAAAGACTTTTGCGGGCCAAGTTGCCCGGACCCGCCTGGCCCATTTTGGCCAGCATTAAGATATAATATGTCATGCATTTTGTTTGGATGTGCTTCACATTTGCATTCTCCATAACATAAATTTGTAACAGGAAAACTGGATACACATGCTACGCACACTCATTGATGAAAGGGGTCCATGGTCGGCTAATCCTTTCCCTAACGATATTGTTACACACTGGAAACTTGACAAAACAGAGGACGCGTGGCGGCGTAGGCAGAAATTAAGGCGAAATTATCATTTTGATCAAAAGCTTTGTCATGCTCCTACTCTTCCAACTAGTGGAGCCGTTCCTTCTACAACTGAAACAAAATCAGGGTTTGCAGCACACATTCCTCAGCAAATGAAACAGTTTTTGCTCAAAGGGATTCGAAGGATAACTGATGAAAGTTTCTTAGAATCTATGGAACTTGACGCTGGAACCAGTGAGCAAAAGGCATCTACCAGTGAGGACTTATCAGACACTTCAAAAGATGAAAGTGATCAGAAGGATTTTCATGAACAGAGAGATCATTCTTCTACCTCCATTGAGCCAGAAGATAGTGAGGTACGCTACTCTAATCTATAACTTGAGGCAAAACCATAAAACCGACTTGGTATTTGTAGTCGTTCCAATTCTTGTTTCTAGTTCTAGCAGAATATCAGTTCTTGGTTCGTTCCAGTCCAATATCAAATTTTTTTAGTAGGAAAAATATGTTCTCATCTCTGTCTAATCTAGGAGCGCCAATTTTTTACACGACCTAAACATGACACGGAGAAAAGCTGGTTTTGGGTTGGCCGGTCCAATATGTTTGATTACGTGTCGTGTCGGTCCCTTTTATTTAGCAGGCTGTGTTCGGTTTGAGCTGTTTAACTTCGTATTCACTAATATTATTTCAATAGAAATCTTAGGAATACGAATGTGTCTTCATTTATATTATTCAATATTTTTTAATCTTGAAATATAAGAAATGCAAATACGAAGTCATAATCCAATTATCCAAAAAGTAAAAACCCATAAATGTTTCTGTTTGTATATCCAAATAGTTGGTGGACAATATATGTATTAAGAATCAAATTCAAAGTCAGTGTCCCTGTTGTATTAAAAATCAATCTTGTGAATACCAATTGGTGGAAAATGTGTTTATAAAAAAAGTTATGACATGCATGCATCAATGCAAGGACTAACGTTACATTTGATCCTTCGTTGTCAACACTAGTTTCAAAGCCATTGTTACATAACCCGGTACGATTTATATTACTTATTTTAGTGTTTTCTTTTTGTTAAAACTTAAAACACTAGATTGTCATAAACTCATACTCACTTATGAAACAGATTACCTGCTATCACGTTTACCTGTCAACCCGTTTGACTCATTTAGATAAATGGGTTAAGGAGGTCATGTTCGGATTGCATGATTTTATGTTTGTCTGGGTTGAGGTTGCCAAACAACCCCTTAGTGTTAAAAGTTTTTACACTAATATATATGTGGGTCGGGGGGTGCACATTTTTAACCGGCCAACCTGACACGATTGACATCCCTTAGTCTAACCTGTACAAACTCTAAAATCAGGTTATTTAGGCAAAGGATTTAGTTTGATCCCAGTTCAGAGTCTGGTTTGAGATCAAACTTGTACGGTTGTACCATACAGTCCGGTTCTCTATTCCAGTTATAGGAAAAATTGGTTCTTGGTTTGCTCTAGTTCCTTCCAAAATCAATCTTTTCAACTTCTACTCCAATGAAACAGAGTTAAAAGAAGTACAAAAGTTTGATTCACTAGCCAAAAGTTTGATTACTACTCAAGGCCTAGTTTTGGACTAAATTGGTACCATATGATCCAGTTCACGGCTCTTGGTTCCAATATTCTCAAATTTTTGGTACCCTTGCACGCCTAAGTTAAAACGTTTAAATAGTATAAGGCATGTCTTTGTATTCATTTGATGTGGATCAACTTGCAGGTCCTTTTGTCTCTTCCATGTGTACTTGTGACTCCAAAAAGAAAACTGGCTGGCCGTTTGGCTGTCATGAAGAAGGTTCTACATTTTTTTGGCGAGTTCTTGGTTGAAGGCACAGGGGGTTCATCTGTTTTTAAAAATATTCAAGCATCTGGTAGTTTTGATTCAAACAAGACTGATAATCTAGTGTTTCAGAAGCAAAAGTATATCAGATGGCCAGTTAATTTTGATTTGATTTCAGAGGGAGAAACGTCGGATAATATAAATGCAGTTTTGGGTAATCTTCTTCAGAAACAATCTGAAAGCATCAAGCGCCATAGAAGATGGGAAATTGGCAAGGTAAAAATATCTGGAATCTTGAGTAATCCAGTTTTGCATATTCTTTAGATTTAATTTCTCTATGAAGTATGAGTCACTGCCACATATGAAGACCTATTGTGCCACATACACCAATAAGACCAGGATAAAAGTCGTTTGTTTATTTATACTTCTCTGAGTTAGGTTATCTATAAATAAATAAGGTATAAAATTAATAAATTGGTTATCCTTTATTTACAATATAAAAAATTATATTGGTGGAATATTTATTCATTTAGAAAATAAAGTTATACTAATTAATGTGTTTGCTCTGGTATGACGCCATAGAATATTTATTCGTATGTTGTATCTGATAACAGATCAAGGCTGTCCACTGGACTCGGTATTTGCTCCGGTACACCGCCATAGAAATTTACTTTAATGATTCATCTGCTCCAATATTCTTCAATTTTTCTTCAAATAAAGAAGCCAAAGATGTTGGAAGCTTGATAGTTTCCACAAGAAATGAATCTGTTCTGGTGAAGGGATATAAAGACAAATCTGGAGCTATTTCCTTTGTTGATAGGCGTGTTTCTATGGAGCTTGCTGAAACTGCCAGAGAAAGGTGGAGAAGAAGAGACATTACAAATTTCGAATATCTGATGATTCTCAATACTCTTGCTGGCCGATCATATAATGATTTGACTCAGTATCCCGTATTTCCTTGGGTACTGGCAGATTATTCGTCTGAGGACCTTGATTTCAACAAATCCTCTACTTTTCGTGATCTTTCAAAGCCCGTTGGAGCACTGGATCAAAAACGGTTCGAGGTTGTATATCTTAGTCTTTTTTGTGTGAATTTTAGGTTTGATGCTTTCTTGATAACAAGTTTGGTTGTGCTAAGGAAACTAAATTGTTTGTTCTTTACAGGTTTTTGAAGATAGATACCATAACTTTTCAGACCCTGACATCCCCAGGTTATTTTACTCAATCTTGCAAGGCCGAATACACTGTTTATGGCCAAATAAAATAAAACGGGATTTACTCAACTTTGTGTATGTCCTTAAATTCATAATATTACATTTACCCTTTCAAAACAGGTAAAATTTCATAGTGAATAAAAGATGTCCAGTTTCTTATAGCAGCGTGTTTTGCTGAATACATAGATAGGAAAACAACGTTAAACTGTGAATCATCTCATTGCATACTGTCTCTTCTTTTATTTGGTGAGACAGGCAATTAATTTTATTTTGTTTAATATGGAGTGGTTAAATCAGTATTTTATGTTTTTAAAGGGCAAGCATGGTATTATGAAATTTAGAAGGATACACACACATGTGTGTGTGAAAATTTGAAAGGGTATATATGATATTTGTCCATTTATAAAATTAACATGCATACTATCTTTGCAGTTTCTATTATGGATCTCATTACTCAAGCATGGGTATTGTGCTATATTACCTCCTTAGGTTAGAGCCTTTTACGGGTCTGCACCGTACACTACAGGTATATTCGGTCTTGCATGTATGCTGTTTGTGTTAATATTTTCTACAATCACGTATTCTGCACTTCATTAGATCTTGAATATTATTGAAGTAATCTATTATTCATTTTGTAGTCTTTTTAACCTTTTATTCTACCAGGCATTGTAAGTTTGTAGGGATAAGTCCGGATGAAACATTCTTTCTTATGTTTTAATTCTTCTATAGGGTGGTAAGTTTGATCATGCAGACCGGCTTTTTCAAAGTATTGAGAGCACATATAAGAACTGCCTTTCTAATACAAGTGACGTGAAGGAGTTAGTTCCTGAATTCTTTTACATGCCTGAGTTTCTTGTTAACTCAAATTCATACCATTTTGGAGTGAAACAAGATGGTGAACCTTTGGATGATGTTGGCCTCCCTCCTTGGGCAAAGGTATATATAAATATTTCTAAGCATTGACTGTGCATTAGTTCTAAGCATTAGCTTATTTACCAGGGTTATTTTTGTTTTGTTATTATGAAGGTTTACCTTATTAGGTTTTTGTATTCGTGTATATTTTGGATTCGGTTCTATTTAAAGAAGCTTTGAGTTTTACTTATATTCCAATCAATTTTTTATCTATTTCCAGAAATGATTTTTTCTTGTTGAAATCTGGACCTTGTATAAAGGTCTTTTGAAATATTTGCATGAAAAGATAAAAACCAGGAGATTTACTAAATCTTGAGGGTCCTGAATCAGTGAGCCTATGTATAGTAGGGTTAATGATATAGATAGACGCCTTAATTCAACATTAAAATGCCTGTTGGTCTTGTAAATAAATGATGAATGAGATAAATACAACAATTTTTCCTACTATGTATTGGACAGATATTTACAGTTATCTTACTATCTATTCTAATATTAACATGTAGTTTTTTTTATTTTTTTATTTTTATGTACAACCACCCTCTGTGTTACTTGAAGAAAATTACCAAATAATCCCCAATTTTGAAGGCCCTTTTTTATAACTAGTTATATTCTTCAATTAGGAACATGATACATCTATTTCAATTTGTTTTTTTGGTTCAGGGGTCCCCTGAAGAATTTATAAGTATAAATCGTGAAGCCCTAGAAAGTGAATATGTTAGTTCCAATCTTCACCATTGGATTGATTTAGTATTTGGTTACAAGCAACGTGGAAAACCAGCAGTTGAGGTTACAACACTGAATTTTAACATTAGTTAACCATGATATTTTGAGTATCATCTTTTTGACCTTATGTGAAAATATTCACACAGGCAGCGAATATATTCTATTATTTAACTTATGAGGGAGCTGTTGATTTAGAGACAATGGAAGATGAGTTGCAAAGGTCAGCCATTGAAGATCAGATCGCTAATTTTGGACAAACGCCAATTCAAATCTTCCGGAAGAAACACCCGAGGAGGGGCCCACCAATTCCAATCGCCCACCCTTTACGATTTGCTCCGTCTTCTATTAATTTGAATTCAATAGTTTCTAGCACAAGTAATCTACCTTCAGCTGTGTTGTACGTTGGTATATCCGATTCAAATATTGTCCTTGTGAATCAGGGGCTAACAATGTCCGTCAAAATGTGGTTGACTACCCAATTACAATCTGGTGGCAACTTCACCTTTTCTAGCTCACAGGTTTGATAATTGGTCTTATATCAGGTAGAGGTGGCAAAAATGGGTCGGTTGGCAATGGGGCCAAAACAGGCGACTGTTCGGGTTGGGACTTGAAACATCTTTAATCCAAAAATTTCTATATTGTATCAAGAATTATTATGTCATTTAAACACAAACCTAACATGAATGAAGGGGTTTGGATTCGGTCTAAGTTATGTGTTGTATGACTGCAAGTTAAATTTTCTGGGTATTTTGTGCTAAACTTTAGAAGTTAAAGAGAAATTAATATAATGTTTTATTGTTTAAAGGTAATTGTTGTACACAAATTGTATTTTTGGTTGTAAATTTGTAAATAGTCTTGGTTCGTGCTAGGTTGGACCCTCGAGCACGACCCCTTAGATGATTTGTACATCACTTTAGAAGTATTAAAACGGCCACCGCTGTCATCGGTTACTGTTTTTTTGGCATCCTGCAAATCACTACTATGTAGTTTGTCATCTTTTTTTTTCCCAATATCGTTGCAGGAAGCCTACTTTGCTATTGGTGCGGATGTGCTTTCTCCTCGCAGAATTGGTAGTCCTTTGGCAGAAAACATTGAACTTGGAGCACAATGCTTTACCACAATGCAAACACAATCTGGCAATTTTCTTGTTTCTTGTGGAAACTGGGAAAATAGCTTTCAGCTAATAGCCTTGAATGATGGAAGGTTGGTGCAGAGTGTCAGACGACATAAAGATGTGGTTAGCTGTGTTTATGGTATATATTTTCTCATGTGAACTCATCTTTGAATTTATTTTTTTTTTATTTTAATAGTTTCAAGAGAGAAATTAAAACCATTTCATTTATAAATTGGTTGATTTGGGTCATATTTAGTTGCTGATGGGTAATATTAATACACACAAACACACACACACACACACTAAATGACCTAAAGGAGCACATGTTGAAAAGTTTAAAGTTCGTCCCAAGTATTTCCATGTATTTACAACTACTTTTGTATTTTAAAAAAAATGGATCATTGTTCTAATAACTAGCCTTTCTGAACCTGCCTGAACCCGCGCATGTTGTCACCTCTAGAAGTTCGAGTTGCTCTTAGATTGTATTTTCTTGCTACGGTCCCTGGAAAATTAGAAACAACTAATGTTTTACGGTTTAGTTTCTCTTTGGAAGCAACTTCACGTTTTGATGTACTCTTTATTTTTTCTTATCTCATTGTTTTTTTTATTACAGTTACATCAGACGGTAGCATCCTTGCTACTGGTAGTTATGATACAACCGTTATGATCTGGGAAATTTTGCGTACCAAAAACCCAGAAAAGAGAACACGCACCATACTACCAACAGAGGTCAATCGTAAAGACGGTGTCATTGCAGACACTCCTTTCCATATATTATGTGGACATGATGACATCATCACATGCTTATATGCAAGTGTAGAACTAGATGTTGTTATCAGCGGATCAAAAGACGGAACTTGTGTTTTTCATACGTTACGCAAAGGAAGATATTTAAGATCACTTCAACACCCCTCTGGATGCCAGCTGTCAAAACTGGTTGGGTCTCGACATGGGAGAATGGTACTTTATGCCGAAGATGATCTTAGTTTACATCTTTATTCTATCAACGGGAAACACCTCAATTCTTGTGAATCAAGTGGGCGGTTAAACTGTATTGAGCTCAGCAGCTGTGGTGAGTTCTTGGTTTGTGCAGGAGATCAAGGACAGATTGTTGTACGGTCTATGAAGTCGCTTGAGATTATAGGAAGGTATAGTGGTGCTGGGAAGATTATAACCTCACTGACGGTGACCCAAGAGGAATGTATTTTGGCTGGGACAAAAGATGGAAGCCTTCTTGTGTATTCCATTGAAAATCCTCACCTTCGTAGGGCTAGTGTGTCCCGGAGCCTGAAATTAAAAGCTTCTGGGACATGATAATGACATACATGCTTGTTGACCAACAGTTATGTTCGCTAGTTTGAGGTATGCTTTTTACTAACTGCTCTAGGGTCTGCATAAGCTTCTGTAACGGTTTATTATAAGCATGGGTCGGGCTGGGTTGAAGTATGAATAAAACAAACTCATGATGAGTTGGTTGATAAGTTGATGCAACTGTGATTTGATTACCAAATACTTATTAATATGCATTTTTGTTTGCTCACTTTGGTACAAGGTTTCATGCGAGTTCAAGCTGTATTCATCGATGTATTCGTCCAAAGGAACTGGTGAAAGTTGGGCTGGACAATTGTGTGATTGCAATAGACAGACATTTTAACAAACCAACACATGTACATTATGTGCCTTTCCAAGTTAGGAGGCTGTGGACACATCTAATACTCGTCATAAATTTGATCATAGGTATATTGACCCCCTTGTCAACTGGGGTCAACTCTTTTTTTTTATTTATTATTTTTTTCCTCCTAGAGCTCGAATTATAGGGTTGTAAGATATATGTTTATGTATTCCAACTTTTTTGCTAACCGATGTAGCCATGTATACATGTGAACACATTATATATGCCCTTATTTTGGTTGCATATGTTCTGGTTTTATTTTTGTTTATTGTTCCTCACACATGGTGATTAGATCAGTAACATTTTACGGTAACTTAGAATATCTTAAGGTCTGTATAACTTAAAAAAGGTCTATCTAATGAAAAGAAAATGAAGTCATATATGTCATTTAACCATTCTATTGTTCAAAACTTATTCAAACTAAAGATTCAAAATCCATTGCTAAATTAAACTTCATGAAATAGGATGTAAGTACACATACGTGCCAAGGGGATCCCTCACCACACATTATTACCTTCTAACCTGTCATGAAGAATGATTGGCGTCTCTCAATCAAAAGGATCCGAGCTATGAGCCTGAGCCTAACCAATCACCAACTTTGCCGAAACACTAACCCCTTCGCCTGAGCCTACCTTACTGATCACCAACCCCTTCGCCTTTCACTGTGTAAACCATCAAATCATCTACCATTCATGTACAGTCAAATTTACACAAGGGTGATTATCACTTACGTGATCTCGAGCCCTAGTCCTTGAAAATCTTGATTGCTAGTGAGGGGGAGAAAGATTTCATGGCCCACAAGTCTCATGCATCTTTACACTAACGACCATTTCTACTTCCATCATTTTATCCTTTAATTCCCACATGACATCTGGTAAAGGCACACCACCAGCATCCGCCAAACACTTGCGTAAGTGTGATACATGAAAAGTGGAATGGATTTCCTCTGCAACCTCAACCGCCTGCATTGCATGAGCCAAAATCATTAACCATCCAATAAGCTGAGGACTAACTTGGGTTTCTTATAGAATCAGATTATACATTCAGCAGACATCTTGTTAGCATATGTTTTATGTCTGTTTTCCACCGCTTTCATATATACCTTGTCAAGCTTTTTGACAACCTCTAAGCTCCCCGCCCCAACAAATTAGGGGTTTGCCCCTTCACCCATATACCATTTTTATAGCTATTGTTGTAAGAAAACTCCGTCAATGGCCGTCCCAACTTCCACCAAAAATAATGATACACGCACGAAGCATGTATTCTAGCTTTTATCATATCCCTATATCATATGAAAACTTTCCTGAAACTTAGATGTAAAATCGAGTGTCACTATCAGAAACAATAGACATTGGTACATCGTTCAAGGAGAAGTTTTTGTTAGCCGATCGACGATTTTCAAGTTTTTGATGTTTGGCAGCAGACACGTCATACACTTGTTTAACTAATGCATGATTTCTAGCCACCAACGAACGGTACGTAAGAAATAAAATAAAAAGCCCTAAACATATTACCTAGTTTGACTTATATAGTGACCTTGAATTTGAGAAGTAACTAATGAAAGAAACAAGTTGATTTAGTTGGTTGTTGCCTCTGTTTTTGGTTGATTGAGGCTGTAACAACGTAGATTATGACCTGGAAGGAGTATACGAAAGCTGCGTTGCGTGAAAGCTTATGCAGCAATAGATGTATGATTTGCATTGCATTGCATTGCATTTTGTACACCCTTTCAGAAACCACTTTTTGTTGCTTTGCTGACAAAGCTTAGCTTTGAACTTGATTTGATACCTAGAATCTTTCTTGTTTGTTTTTTTATATTCAAACTCAAAATTTGACTAGACTTAAATAGCTTCTGTGCAGCCCTGGGTTGCAGAGCGTTACGCTGTGTTGTGTTGTGTTGTGTTGTGTTGTGTTGTGTTGATGATGCCTAATAGTTGTAAGTAAATATCAATAGGCTTGAAGGTAGTTTGTGAATTGTAAAATAAACTAAATTTGTGGATGATACCTGAAGGTTTCCTGTTCACATAATGTGAAGTTAAAATCAAATCCCTCAAATGAAAAGCAAAAGAATATAAGTCCTCATCAGACTATACAGAGCAGAGCAGAGCAGAGCATATATTATAGTAGTATATATTTGTAAATTGAGTTTTTAAATTCATGTTACATTTTATTTTCTTATTCCAAATCAAGTTGAACAATCCAAGATCATAGATATGTAAATTATACTTTTTATTGGGTTTTGTTTAATATAGAAACGTTTTACGTTAAATCTTTGTTTCTTTCTTCAGAATATGTTGAAATCACATGTGTTCAATGGCATAACACATGTGTCTCTTATCTAATTTTACATATTTGTGTACTTCAAATTAGGGATGAGATCGGTACCGTATCGGTATCAAACCGGTACCGATAACGAATTTATAGAAAAATAGATGCCGGTACCGAATCTATCGGTACAATACCGGTTCGGTATTCCGGTACCAAATGCTCATCGCTACTTCAAATCAATTAAAATCTGAAAAGAGAAACAAGATAGAGAAATTGGAGAGAAAGAGGAAGAGAGAAAAAAGAATGAGAAAGAAAATGTGTAAAAGTGTGTATGTAAAATGACATTTATACTCTTATTGTATCCTTTTAATTAATTAAAATATGATGTTTTTTACTTTTAAAATTAAAATCAATCTTGGCCATTGATTAAAAAAATGTATGGTTAAGATTTGGTTTTTTGGTTTATATTATAGGAATTGGTTTGCAAAATACATGTCATATATATATATATATATATATATATATATATATATATATATATATATATATATATATATATATATATATATATATATATATATATATATATATATATATATATATATATATATCCTTACAGAACCACTGATTTACACACATGTAAACTAAGTCTGGTGATATTAAGTTGTCTTTACATATATGTAAATTAGACATAAGTATTTGAATATAGAAACACAACCTTTTTTTGTTGTGGCAAATATACATATATGTAAAACAACCTAAATATCACCAGACTTAATTTACATATATGTAAATAAGTGGTTCTGTAGTTCTGTAAATAAGAAGTGGTTCTGTAATGATCCTCACCCTATATATATATATATATATATATATATATATATATATATATATATATATATATATATATATATATATATATATATATATATATATATATATTGCAAATAAATCCACGTTTAGATCTTCTTATGATCACTTAAAAGAGTACCTTAACATTTATGTTACAAATAGAAAAAATAATTAAAAAGCAGGACAACCGGGAATGGGAGATACTATATGCTTAGCTGTTGAACACTCAGCAAGGTCACAATGTTGGTCAGAACCCCACCATTGTACGCTTTTATCTTCTATCCCCATAGAAAAGTATAACAACACTGCCATAAATGCAACTCCTGCATCAAGCGCTGCTGAGAGGATATAATTGTACTTCTTCCACCACATTTTTCGATATCTAAAGACGAAAAAGTTGAAAATAGTCCCCACTAATATCCATGAATTATAATTAACTGCAGACGCTGGTGGCATAGCTGCAGTAGCCCCAAGGAGCACTGGGAGATTAATGAGAGGAATCCATGATATGTTTGGAAATGCCTTGTGACATAACCAAACCACAACCGGCCCCAACAACCCACCTACAAAGAACCAATTTAGATCTCCATAGTTTCCTCGAGGACCAAAGATTCTTCTTGGTCCAACCAAGCCCCATATAACCGATGCATCAAAGAATACATGGTCATTCGGGCATGTCCATGGGCTATTGGACTCACTGCTAGGGTGGCATATATCTTTGATATTGGTAAGCATGTACCAGGCCACACATAAATTCACACTCCCGGCTATTATTGTTCCTAGAAACTGCATGCAACAATATATATATTTCACATGTACACATACATACATACATACATATATTAATCAATAAATTAATAAGGAATTAATAACATGAACTAGATGTACGTACCTGGACTAAAAACATTGATCTTGGTGGAATCTTCATATAATGACCAAGCTTAAAATCACTTAAAAAAGAGATGGCTTGAGCCATGCTCATATAACCATATGTCTTGAAGCACACGTTGGCTATTGGTCTTCCAGGGTAGATTAATCCCATTGCATATTCCGTTATGATATTTAAACCTGGTGTCTGAAATTGATCCAATGCGCATATATATAATAATCAAACACTAGCTAGCTACACATACTAATTAATTAGTTAATATATGATGAGTTCATGTGATGGATATAAAGTAGCTAGGGTACCTGGTTTGTTGTTGCAGTGATGATGCTAATGGGGAGGGTGAAACAAAAAGCCATTACAGCTGCAGCTAGCAACCCCCAAAACGGCATTTGTATTTGATCATTCATAAATATAGTGAGTGCCAAACCAACCAACAAGGTCACCGTAAGAAGCACATAAAACCACCATGACGGTATGTCTTTATAGTTTTTCATTAGTCTCGTGTGCACATCAATCTTACCCCTCGTTGATGCTTTATATCGTTCATATATCTCTCTATATATATATTTTTATTTATCAAACCAACGTTAAAAAACCGATCAACATATATATATATATATAGTATGTTTAAGTTATCATGCATGCAGTGTAAGAAATTAAGAGATCGAGGGATCGATAACTTACTTGCCGTAAAAAAGACCAACATGTGTTGCAGTAGCTGCAATTGTAGCAAATCCAAAACCATAAGCCAAAGCGAAAAATATACTCAAATTAATATGCCCTTGCTTCCCATACTCGTTGTAGTCGATCTCAAACTTTGAGTTCACGATTTTTGTGATATTGTAGTATTGCCCGTCACTTGTAAACAAATCTTCTGAGTATAGTGGGAAGTTTTTTGCATTGTATACATTCAATCCCCAATAAGATATTGGAATCACTATGTAAACGATTACCGAATACCCCAAGAAAACATTCGCTATGGCGAAGAACGGGGAAACAAGAGGGCTGCCTAAGAAAGCAGCCGTCGTGGCCCAGTCCAGTGAGAACGCCCCAAGGCCTAACCCCGTGAAACCCGATCCTAGTTGATGAGCTGTCACCGAGTTAGGAAATGCCCAACATACCCAAGAAATGCTTTGTAGGGTTTGGAAGAAGAAGCCCGGAAACAAATAGTAAGTGAAACTACAAGCAAGAGCGATCACAAAAAATTTTGAACGCGACGTGCCTTTCTTTTTACCATTTTCCTCCTCGTCTTTACTGTCGTCATCTTCATTATGAAGTGCCCTACAAAAAACCATATATATTATTCGAGGGAGGACGGTTACAATATATATATATATATATATATATATATATGGTTCATTTGAGAAGATCAAATATTGCGTGAAGTGAAAGAAATAGCTAAATTCTTTATTTTTTCAACCAAAAACGTTTTTAGCATACAAAAAAATGATAGAAATGCAATATGTATGTATAAACTTTGACATTCAAAAAATAAAATTGAATAAATTTCGTTTATTTGTTAAACCTACACATGTGGAAGTCATGTGTAAGTTAGGTTACTTACACATAACCTACACATGTGTAGGCAAATTTAAAACGCTAAAAATACATACGTAAAAAATATTTTAATGATTTTTTTTAGTTTATAGATTCATACATTTGTATATAGAAAGTGAATTTATTAAAAAAATTAAACCATTGAAAGTGTTTTTAGTGATTTAGGTTTTTTCTTTTTCTTCTTGCAATATTTGAGTCTTCTCAAATGAACTTAATCCTATGTGTGTGTATATATATATATATATATATATATATTTATAGATTGGGCCTATTCTACAAATGACCAAAAGCATAAGAAGTGTAAGAAGCAATCACCATTAACCACATGGCCATGAGGGAAAAAAAATGCGGAGGGGCATCTTCGTATTTTATACGTACGATGTTGATTTGAAAATCCCAGTTATCACTATCGATGTTCATTTGTTTACAATTTACAGTGCTCTAGGTTTTTATAAACCAATATTGATCTGCTATCCATAATTTTGCATCAATGACAAATACCGAAAGAGATTATGTTTTTGTTTATTTTGACGTTTTCGTTTTTAACTTTGATATTTACAAACATTCGATCGATGTATTTAATTATGATTTCACAATTTGAATCATTCTATAATGATGATAGTGTATGGTGTTTAAATGTAATCTAGTATATACTCATTGTATATGGCGTTTTTTGACGTATTAATAATTGTTATGACGCTTTCATATCGACTTCGGTATTACTTTATTGCAGGTAAGCTATGACGTTTTTTATAGTTATTTTTTTCATATGCGTAGTGCTATTTTATAGAGTTAGTTTTGTGCATGGTTTTTTTATATGCGTGCTGTTGAAAACGCAAAATCTACCCCTAGTACAATGTCGCGCGTCAGGAAAACATCATAATAATTACAAAAATACCACCGCGTGCATCTGCTCCCGTCTGGGCCGTAAAAACCAAAATCTGACGCACCAGCTTGCTTTTTAGCCTTTGTAGGGTTTTTGTCATTTGTAGAAAATCTCTCCCATATATATATATATATATATATATATATATATATATATATATATATATATATATATATATGAAATCTAAAACAATACCCTAATAACACCCTAATCAGTGATGAAGTCGAGATTTATAGCCCAAGGGTCCAAAATCAAAAAACCCATAAATTTTTTTATATTGCTTTGTTTCGGAAAGATCAAACCCAATATATATATATATATATATATATATATATATATATATATATATATATATATATATAGTCAACTACCGACCAACAAAAAACACTTCGGACGAAAAAAGGGGGGTTATGACCTCCCGTCTCCTCTATCCTTCGCCCCTGATCCTAGTGCTAAAATGTAAATTTTTTTATACTTACAAGTCGTCATAACATCTCTCGTGGTGGAGCATGTGTGTGATGACACAAATTCTAGTTATGCCCACAAATGACAACATTTATGATGTTATTTTAGTGAACCAAGGTAACATGAAATTCGGTAGAAAGTAGAAGAGTAAAATTTAAGCCAATGTTTATTAAAAAATGTCAACGTGAGACTAGCAAAGTTGATAAGCATTAAAAATCATAAATTTTTTGCTTAAATTTATACATTCTAATAAACAAAAAGGTTTTGGATGTCATATGTCGTTTAATGGATTCACTGTTGGCATTCAATTCCCGTAAAAAAAATGTATGATCCCATATTTACGTCTACATTCATTCCTTCATTCATATTATTTTTTTTAAATATCTATAAAATATAGTTTTCATATATGCGCTCTAATAAATAAGGAATTTCTAAATTCACTTCCTAACTAATTGATTAAAGGATTTCCAAATCTCTTACATAATTCACAGACAAATACATTTACTACACTTACGAGGTTCGCACCAATAAATAACTTTTAATTAAAATTACGATGTGGCAACAAAGTATTTATAGATTTTTATTAATTTCTTTTTTATTCTCAAAGTCATATGTCATAGAAATGTAACTAAGTTTACTCACCGTTTTAATTAAGTATCTTCTTGTCTCTAAAGTTATTGAAGTTTTATTAAGTGTTCCAATCATATGTAATAGTTTTACGAATGTTTTAAATTTTTTAAAATTGAGTTGGATAAATAAAACATGTATCAGTTACGATTACTAAAAAGTGAAAGTTTTTTTTCCAATTATTTTAAATCGGGATCTAATAGTGAAGAAAAATAAGTTGCAACTTAATAAGAAGGTTCTAAAAATATTAAGTTTAAGTCAAACGTAATAATTACTAAATAGTATTCAAAGTTTATATCTGTTTCATTTTCCAAACTAAATTTTAAAAAAAATTCAAATATTCGTAAAAGTATTACATAGGATTGGAACACTTAATGAAACTTCAGTGGCTTGTTGATGTTAGATAACGTACCTAAGATGATAATGATTTATGATTTTTTTACTATACTCGATAATAATAAAATATTTTTAGTTATTCAACATGTGTAACATATGAGATATAATCTAGTAAATATATATAGAGTGGAATAATTTGAAGGGTTAAATGCATATTTCCCCCTCCAAAACACTTTGAATGCATATTACCCAGTCAAAAAAATCAATTGCATATTTACCCCTATAAACAACTTTAATTTGCAAATATATCTATTTTTAATAAGAACATTTAGTTTACATTAGGTATATATACAATTATTATTTTAGTTGAAAAAATATGCAATTAGGAGGTGTTTATAAGGGTAAATATGCAATTAAATTTAATTTAAAATAGTTTTAGGAGTAAAAGTGGGAGTAAGGATAGATAGATTAAAGTTAAAATACAAATTTATATAGAAAAGGTTATATTAGTTATCATACTAAAAGTAGCGGTAACAAAAAGACAGACACTATGAGTCGATAAGTTAAGAATATAATATAATATAATATAATATTAGTTGATATTAATACAATATTTTCTCCGATCTATTGGTATGCATAAGATCGAAGATTCCAAAGACTCATTGTCTCGCTTTTTGTACGTTATTGGCAAAATGATAACGATGAGTAATAATATATAAATTTAATTACGAACTTATTTAAGTACGTTTACGTTATAAATAAATTTAAATGTTATGATAAATGAAAAAAGGTATTTACAGAGAACCATGCCATTTAGTTTAAAAAAGTTTACTTTAATCATTAATTAATATAACTCCATACGTATGTTTTCGAAAACATATTACTTATTTGAATTCTGTTAAAAATTAAATATAAACTATCGTCAATCGACCAATTTGTTAATACATTTATATTATCAAGATTTGTCAATTTTTTTTATAAAACATATATATTTGGGATGGTAACTACATCTTTAATGGTGAAAACGATGGTGATAGTTGTTTTTTAATACAACTGATCATATTTAATACGATACGAGTCATATAACGATCAATACGACTCATATTCAATCTAATACGAGTCATATATATATGAATACGACCCAGGGCGGTGGCGGTAGGTGCGTACCGAAATAGAGAAATCTGGACGAGGGTGCTGGGCCACCACATGTGTGAGGGTTCAACAACATATTTCCTTAACAGCCCCGCCCAACCGTATCCTAGCACTTGGGTCGTTATGATCAGCAACCAAGCCGCAATGAAAGAGATGTCCCGGAAATAAAACTTCTTTATAATGTTTACTATACCAACCGCATATGCCGACCCGTTCCCAAAAGCCGCACCCGCGTTCGCAAATATTGTAATCAATACGTGCTCTTTCATGTTAAAAGGTCCCGGGTTCAACGACAATTCATGTCCCAACACACTGAACCTCGTGTTGGGGAGAAACCCCGCCATCAAACGTCCTAGTGGAAGCGTCGCCACCTGAACCGTTATTTGAGTAATCGTCAAGGGCGAAGCCCTATACGAAAAGAACTGGTTCAGAAACGACAGCAGAACACATGAAAGTAGACCCAAAACCCACATTCGGAAGGTCCATACGGGTTGTGTCGGATCATCCGTCGTTGGAACGGTTAACCGGACCTGTTCTATCGGAGATTCTTCATCTTCGTTCACTTTCTTATCTTCTTCAACACTTCCCATTTTATGTTAATCAATTTACGTACATACAAAATAATAACGAACAATATATGGGTTGGTTTTTACCTGCGACCGTTACTTGCTACTTATAGAGTACGTGGCTACTTAGAATATATATAGCTAGGAGTATAAATATTTTATTCCATATATATATAAACTTTAAATTACATTCTCAATATCTTTTTCTTGTTTATCTTAAACTTAAATGGTTCTTTTTGTCCTTTTAACTTTAAAAATTATAAGGATTGTGTTTTATTTGAAGGATCATTTTAAATTACGCATTTTACACTACGGGTTATATTGTAAAGAGTTAATTGAAAATAGTCAATGAGGTTTGTATGTTTTTACTAAAAATTACATTTTTAAGAACTTTTTGCTTAAATGGTTTTTATATGTCAAAACTTGTTGCTAAATTAGTCTTTGACAAACCTCAAGGACCATTTTGCCAAAAATCAACTAATGGAACTTTTTAACGGTGTTAGTGCCGAAGACTAATTTAGCAACAAGTTTTGGCATGTATGCACCGTTTAAGCAAAAATTCTTAAAAGTGTAATTTTTGGCAAAAACAGACAAATCTCAAAGACCATTTTGACAATTAACTCTACTGTAAATCAGTGCACTACTTAAATCAAACTATAACACCGTCGGTAAAGGGTTCCAACATGTATAACTAGCAGGCTTGAACGGTGTTTAATTAAAACATTTATTTGAACAATAACAAATTACATTTTTGATTTTTTACATTTACATGTATCCTTTTTCACCAATGGTCTTTTTTGCTAAATTTTTCACTAAATGTTTTTTATGTTTATAAAATGTACAAAGTTAATCTTTTACTCTGACCCCTGTTAAAAAATCTAGTTAAAGTGCGTCACGTGCGCATCATGTGAAAGCAAACATATCTTTCTCAACCCTTTTACAACTTATATGCGATATAAGTTGGGGTTTTAATTAAAACAAAAGTTGTAAATGGGTTTTGAAAAGACAAATTTGCATTCACGTGTTCTGCATGTGACACACTTTAACAGTAACTTTTAATGGGGTTAGAGTAAAGGACTAACAATGTAATGTTTTTTAAACATAAATGACGTTTAGTGAAAAGTTTAGTTAAAAAACAAATAATGAAAAATGGTGTAAACTTAAAGGCTAAAAATGTAATTAATTTGTTCCTTGAACGGTATAAGCCACTAAAGGGCTGTTTGTTTCATCTCTTAATGGTTCAGTTCATTGCTTAATCATTCAGATTCAGCATTAGGAGCGTTTGTTTCATAAAAAAAGAGCATCTGAATGGTTCAGTTAAGTGCTGAATGGTTAAGAGACAGAGATGATGATGAATGGAACTGAATGAAGTATATATATACCAACTATACTCTTATCTGCATTTCTACCTCAACATCCCTCTTATTGATATAGCATCTTAATGGTTCAGACCTCTTAGCTATTCAACACTTAATAATTCAGATTTTGTCAAACAGTCCCTAAGCCAGCTAGTAGCTATCATTGAATAAATTAAATTAACCGGTTTAATAGTGAATTATTTGCCGCGTATAGGGGTATGTGCCGCGTATGGGTCTGTATACACGTTTTTAAAGCTGACACCGTACCTTATACGCCACGTATAGACCTCTACGCGGCGTATAGGGTACGGTGCAGCTTTAAGAATGTGTATCCAGACCCTTACGCGGCACATACCCCTATACGCGACACATGAATTCCTGAAGACTTTTTATTTAAACGATCGTTACAAACATTCCCACACACACATTCACACACACACACACACACATCTTCACACACACCTTTCATATGGTTTTAAACAAGTATATATTACTGGCAACATGGTTCAAAGAAACGAGTTTATTTGGTCATACGTAGGTTTTTGACGTAACCAGTTTAATTTTAACCCTTTAATTTTGTTATATAGCACGCTAATTAATTTTATATATTTTTCAGCATAATTTTGTTTGGGTTACTAGACTTATGTTACGTTGTACGTGTCTCCATTCTGAGTTTTACATTATGTTAATCGATCAAGAGGAGGACACTGATTAAGATTTAGACGGGGGGCTGGATTCGCGTGAAGTGAATTTACAAGAAGTCTGCCTCTGATTCAAATTCAAACGCCCCTGAACAACCTAACAAATTCGTGCGTATAAAAACCTTTACAAACTAACATAAGCGTTATACTTATTACTTCTCATAGGATACCGCAAATGTACGTTGTACTTCAGATATCATAGTTCCGATGTCATCCGTCTCCTAATACAAGGAAGATTGATGAAACCGGGGCTATGATTCGGATATTCAGTTTCTGAGATAAGTACAATGTACAATTGCTGTATCCTGTGAAAAGTGATAAGTATAACCCGTATGTTAGTTTGTAAAGGTTTTGCATGATTTTTATAACTTTATCACCGGTGTTACAAATTACAGATGTCTTCTCTTTTTCATTATAAACCATAAATAGTGATAAATAATATAATTTTAGATATGGTTACAAATTATTGACCTAGTGAAATGTCTCCGGTTTCCGTACTCGTTTAAGACAAAACTGAGTTATGAAACCGGAGACGTATTAGTAGGTGAAATAATTTGTAATCATCTTCAAAATTATATATTTATTCACGGTATATGGTTTATAATATAAAAACAGGAGACATCTGTGATTTGTAACACCGGTGCTAAAGTTAAAAAATATTCATGCATTTAATAAACCGGAGATATTTCACTAGGTCAAATGATGTATTTCTTCAACATAGTTAACCCTACCATCTGAACTGATGTGTTTAACACATGGTTCATATCTAGCAGCACGTGTCAACCTCTATGTTTCAAACCGAAAGATGAAGTGAAAAGGTACATGGACATGGAGCCTTTGGAAAACAACCAAGGTTTCAAACCAGTGATTCATCGGTATCATCATCATTACATAGTTATTAATCATTTTTGATGTTTACTGAAACAAAACTCAATTGAGTATATCCTTGTACTGAAACGAAACTCAATTGAGTATATCCTTGTATTGAAACGAAACTCATGTGTGTTGTATATATAGTATGGTTGTGATTTTGTTTTATATATAATGTTTATTTAGTTTGTGTGGTTGTGACAAAATATTTAACATAACAACGAAAACTTAGTTTTAACAAAACTATTACTTAATGTTAACAAAATATTTAACAAATTAAATAAACTTTTATAAAAACAACTTTTTTTCCAACAAAGAACTATACGTTACGTATAACCTTATACACTGCGTATAGTTCCTTTTGTTTTATTATGTTTGAAAAAACTGTTTTATACCTCGCGTATAGCCCTCTACACGACGTATAAAATGGTTAATTTTTTGTCAGAAAATTACGGTGTAAATAACCTGTGCCGGACATATATTGCAATGTCCGTAGTTCATTGATGTAATGTAAGGTATCCAAATTAAATGCATAGTAGTTATAAAAGCATTGTTTTACTTTTAATACCATATAACAATATAAAATATAATAACTTGATACTAGCTTACAGTAATTAACAACGTACATATACAATGTAATATTATAAAAATCATCATAGAACAACATATTGAATTGTTATATATATTTTAATCATCAATTATATTATACTCCATAATCAATTAATTAAGTAGGTGCGTTGTCATTAATCGAGTATTCTTTTTTTAGGGGAGCTGCCACACTCTGCCGCAAATAATTCCTTTTACAGGGGATAGGCCGTGGGCTTCTAGGCTCGGCCATTGCACTCCCCTGAGCCACTGGTTAGATGGTGGTGCAACTGCTGTTCCAAATAAAAAAATACATCCATCCTAGCTATGGCGTACTGATAAAAAGGATGAGAAAATATGTTACTATTCCTATTAATATTTTCAAGATAATTAGACTAGACTGGTATATATTTTGCTACGAAGACATACATTATAGAAAGATTCATATAATATTAATTATCTTCGACACCAATGTGAATCAAATTGCATGCCGATTAGGAGATAGACGACACACATGCAACGTTTTAATTAATTTTAATATATCATATCATGTGGTTTGACGTATATATGGTTAAGGAATCCGATAAAAATTATGTATGTATTTGTTAAATTCAAAGTTGACTAATTGGTCAACTACACAACTGTATTTTTCTTTTATTTTTTTTAAGTTAAATTAACTTCCTTCTTTTATTTACCTTTTTTTTGAATGAATACTTCAAATTAATTACTGATGAAATTCATCGCATGCATTAGGATGCACTCGGCATGCCCGAACCAGAGAAAACCCTCACCTAGGGCCGAAGCACGTGAACATTCACTCGAAGACACGACAGTTGGGTGAGGAAACAACCGCTCAGTTCAAGGATTGAACGAACAATCTTCGCCAGTCTTTCATCATCATCAGATGCCGCAAAAAACTAATGAGAGGGTAGGAGTTGAACTTGGGTCACTTAGTACACCATGTTTCTCACTTAACATTCTAGGAAAATGCATCTGCTTCACGTAATCGTAGGAGGCAAATCGTTTCTCCTCTCATATACCTAGGTATCAATTGTATATTAACCTTTGTAAACACCTCTTAATTTCATATTTACCCTTGTTTAACCTTATGTTTAATGTGTTTACTTTTTGTTTTTGTAATGTGTTTTAAAGTGTTTGCATTTCTAGTTTAGTATTTTCCTCAATCAATGTTTTTATTGATTTGTATGAGTGTATACACGATTATGTACTGACATTAGTAGTTTGCTTTTGTTGGATTATGATAGTGTTTGATTAAATGAAGATGGGAGATGATAATACAGATGTAGTGGACAATTAGTACTAAACTTTAATTCTTTGGAGTTACCGGAAATAACTAATTATAAAGGCTTTAAACGAATAAATATATATATTTTTTAAAGTTTTAGTACAAGTAAGGTAATATAGTCATTAACTCATTCCCCTTTTAATTGAAAAACCAAATGGTTTTACTAAAATTCAATAGTTAAGTTTTTTATTTTTGATTTTTACCATAATATTTTTATAGTTTATATTTTTACCACAAATGATTTTAGTGACATTCAATTGTTAAGTTTTTTGTTTTTGATTTTTACCACAATATTTTTATAGTTTACATTTTTACCACAATATGTTTATAGTTAACATGTTTGGTCCCTCTTAAAGAATTGTTATTTGCACAATCAAAAAATATTGTTGGGATTGAACAACGAGAAGAGAAAAAGAGAGAGATATAAAGAAAAAAAATATCTGATGGGCCGTTTAGCGATGGATAGGGGAGTGGTTCGACGGTGGTAGCGGTTTGGTCGGGCAGATTAGATGGTTATAGGCGGCGATAGTTGGTGTTGTTATGGTGTCGTGGGTAAACGATGCCAACATATGTGCAACTTGAAGTGTATCTATTGAAAACTCATGTAAACAATCTGTATTTTGTGCATTTTAGATAGTAGTTGATGTGGCTGTCAGGGTGTATGTTTAACAAATGCGAACCAGACATGAAGAGCTAACTAGAAACATAAAAGGCTCGCGCAGCGTGCGAGCCGACGACTACATCTAGTTATATAAATTACTTTAACATAATGAGTACTAGTTTAGTGCCCGCGCTATGCTCGGGAATATAATAACCAGATGATTGTAACGACATTCTTGGGGCGTGGAAGGTTCTAATCAATTTTTAGATAAAACCGTTATAAAACCGAAACACATGATTTATTTTAAAACTGATTTTTTAATATATCAATATAATACTCAAATTAAAGAAAATTACATGCTTAGTTTTATGGTGTAAATTAAAAAAATAATAATAATATCGTATAAAAAGTTATGGATGGTTAAAAGATACTAAGATATTTAATTATAGCATATTATTAATTTATTTTTAAATTACATTTATACACCTTATTAAATATAAACTGACTCATGCACACCCTAATAAAAATGGTTAAAAATGTAACTATTCTTTAGTTTTTATAGTTTCTCCTAATTATTAGGGGTTTAAAATGTAATTCGTTTTATTATAATATATTATTATAAATTATGTATACATATTTTAAGGCAAATTGGCCTAAAATAATCCCAACTAACACCTATTGGCCGAAAATAATCCCAACTCGGTTTATTCCCTCCAGTGGTCCCAAATCCAACTTTTTTGGCCTACAGTGGTCCGCCGTTAAGTGCACTTAACGACCGTTAACTTTTTTTCTATTTTTTTCGAATTTCAAACCGATATTTTAGGGATTTTGATCGGCAGGAGAATACGAGTCAGTTGATGTAAACCTTACTTCCAATTGTTGCTCCAAATGGTTTAATTTTGATATCCGGTTAAAGCACCGTTAGGTTTTAAACACCCGATTGAAGACCGTTTTGTCGTTTGGAACACCAGTTCGAAGTAAGGTTTACATCAATTGAATCGTATACTCCTCCCGATCAATATCCATAAAACCTTGTTTTGAAATTCGAAAAAAATCAAAAAAAAGTTAACGGCCGTTAAGTGCACTTAACGACGGACCACTGGAGGCCAAAAAAGTTGGATTTGGGACCACTGGAGGGAATAAACTGAGTTGGGATTATTCTCGGCCAATAGGTGTTAGTTGGGATTATTTTTAGCCAATTTGCCATATTTTAATTATAAAATTATTATGAGATTATAAAATTATTATTATGAGAGAAAGTCTCAAATAATACCAACTAAGGGGCTGTTTGGCAAAATCTGAATCATTAAGTGTTGAATGGTTAAGAGGTCTGAACCATTAAGAGGTTCCATCAACGAGAGGGATGTTGAGGTAGAACTTCAGATGAGTATAGAGTTAGTATATGCTCCATTCAGTTTCATTCAGCATCTCTCAGTCTCTTAACCATTCAGCACTTAACTGAATCATTCAGATGCTCTTTTTTATGAAACAAATGCTCTGAATGCTGAATGCTGAATGGTTAAGCACTGAACTGAACCATTAAGAGGTAAACAAACAGCCCCTAAATAAAACAACCTTAAATGGTTGACACATAAACAAAACTCATTTTCTTTTATTATATAGATTGACTAGTTTAGTGCCCGTGCTACGCTCGGGAACATAAAACACAAACGGTGTTTTTAAAGATATTAATGGGACACGGATGATTCCAATCAAATTTGTGACAAAACGGTGGTAAAAAACGTAACAAAAGATTTTATTTAAAAAAATTATTATTTTAGTATTGCAATATTATACTCAATTTAAAAAGATTTAAATCATGGGCTTTATGTTTTTTTAAATAATGTCGTGTAAAAAAAGTTATGACTCTTTAAAGAAATTGAGCTATTTAATTGTAGATTATTATCAACTTTATACATAAGTTTCATTTTTACACCCTGTCATATATAAGATGACTCATTCACACCCCTAGTAGGAGATAGTTTAAAATATAAATAATCATAAATTTCTAGAAATTCTCCTAAATATTAGGGGATTAAAATGTAATTAAGGTTATCTACCTATTCTAATAATTGAGTAACACATCCACATGTCACCATTTTAACTACTCCACATAGGATTTTGCTTAGGTGTCATGCTCTAAATTAATTTGATGGAGAATTTTTAGACGGGTCATGGTATGCTCCATATTCGAAATAACCCGATATGTTTAAATTAAAAATTCACAAATTATCATCAATTATCTCCTAACCTGATATGTCAAATACAAAATTTACCAATTATCATTATCTATATCTTAACCCGATATGTACCAAGTATCATGAATTATCTCCTAACCTGATATGTTCAAATAAAAAACTTATCAATTATTATGATTTATCCTAACCCAATATGTTCAAATTAAAGTTTTATCAATTATCATTAATTATCTCATAACTTGATATGTTTAAATAAAAAAAAATTAACAATTATCATGAATTATCTCTTAACCCGATATGTTCCAATAAAATTTACCAACTATTATAAATCATATCCTTTATTGTAACATATGATTTTTTATATGAATATATTTGTAAATATCCAAATCGATTTAATAAGAGATATGTTAAAAATAAGTTTGATATGTAAATTGAGTTAAAACCTATAAAACTAAAGTCCGTGTAGTACACGGGTACTAATCTAGTTATAATATATCTTTATATAATATAGCAAAACCAAAAAAGCTTATGTGGCATAATTTTAAAGCTTTTGGCTTATGTGGCATCATTTGAGAGTTTATCTCATAATAATTTGTTTAAAATATATTATAATAAAACTAATTACATTTTTGGTCCCCTAATATTTTGGAAAATTCTGAAAAATTAAAAGTATTTATACTTTTAACCCTCTACTACAAGGGGTGTACATGAGTCGGTTTATATTTGATAGGGTGTGAAAATAAAACTTATGGATAAAATTAATAATAATATACAATTAAAGACCTCAGTGTTTTATAAATATACATAACTTTTTTATATGGATTTAAAAAAAAAATAAACTACACCATAAAACTGAGCGTTTTATTCTCTTTAATTTGAGTATAATATTGCTATACTAAAAATTTAATTTTTAAAAATATATTTCGTGTTTCGGTTTACCACGGTTTTGTTTCAAAACTTATTGGAACGTTCATGAATATCCTTAAAAGCATCACTTGAATGTTGTGTTATTATAATATATTATTATTATAGATATATACATATTTAAATTATAAAAATATTATTATGAGTCAAATTCTCTTATGATGCCACACAAGCAAAAACCATCTGTAATGATAACAACTAAGCAAAATTGATTTTGCTATATTATATAAGGATATTTATTTACTAGATTAGTACCCGTGTACTACACGAAATTTTGATTATCTTGGTTTTAACTAAATTTATGTATCAAATTTATTTTTAACATGTTCCTTATTAAATCGGTTTGGATATTTACAAATATTTCCTAACAAAAATCATATGTTTAAATAAAGGAGATGATCTATAATAATTGGTGAAATTTTTATTTGAACATATCGGGTTAGGAGATAATTCGTGATAAATGGTAAATTTTTAATTTGAACATATCGAATTAGGAGATAGATCATGATAATTGATAAATTTTTAATTTGAGCATATCAGGTTAGGAGATAGATCATGATAATTAGTAAAATTTGTATTTGAACATATCGGGTTAGGAGATAATTAATGATTTTTTTATTTAAACATATCGGGTTATTTCGAATATGGATCATACTATGACCCGCCTTGAAATCCTCCATCATATTAAATTAGAGTATGACACCTAAGCAAAATCCTACGTGGATTAGTTAAATTGTTGACATGTGTATGAGTTACTCAATTATTAGAATAGGTAGATTTACAAATTAAAATGGTTTGTAAAAGAAATATATATGCGATTAACTTTTATCGATAAAAGATATGTATTTAAAATGTTTTAAAGAGAGAAATTTAGATTTAATCATTTATCTAACGACTAAAAGATGGTGCTGACGACCACCACACCATTTTGTCTTTTGTGATTTTCACATAGTGAGAATGTTAGTCCCCATACTTTTGAGTTTTAAATAATTGCAAGTTTTAAATAGATGCAACTTTAGTATATCCGGTTGACATGTTTAAAACTTTAGTCCCATAATTTGATTTTAAATATTTACAATTTCGGTCTCTCTATTTGACATGTTTACAGTTTTGATCACTGACACGTGTTGCTAGTTTGCAAATGCGAGACTTCGCCGTCGTAACGCACGCCATGTGTCAAAATTGAAACGAGACAATTAAAACTCGATGCTGCATCATGCGCTGCAATTATATAGTTAGTTTTGATGAATGCTAAAAGTCAGGAGCATACAAAAACTAATTAAAAAAAGGCAATAAGTAAATATATAACCTCGGCCAAAACAAATATTAATTATTAATTTGATGTAAAAACAAACACATAAGTATACGCAAATAAAACACAATTGGCCAGAAAGAGCTTCAACTTAATCGAAGATGGGTCGACACAATCAAAGAAAAGTCATGCAACACAAACAGAAATTTTGACAAATTTTATTGACATAGATTGCTTCGAGTTAGGAGTTATGTGCCTATTAAATTAAACTAGATTTATACGGCCTCGAACACGTTGCGCTTGAGTTTTTATAACGGTTTACCATACTTGTAGAGCAACAACTCACATTAACATCCACATGCACATACGGTAACAACCGACATTATCGTCCAACGGTTGCAACCTACAATGCGGTGAAACTGGGGAAGGGAATATCAAAACTTTGGTCATACACATCATGACATCTTAAAAATAGATCTAAAACATTAACTAACTTAAAACATTGCAACGTAAATAATCTTAAAACATAAGCACGTTATTACAGAACCCTTAAAAACTAATATTTTTCTTTAACAAACATAATAAAGTCTTAAAAATCTTCTTAAAACGTATGTCATTTTTCAGCTGCTGGGTAGCTTGAAATCCATGCCAGACCTTTTAATTCAACAACTCACATGTCAAACTAATATGCGTATAAAAGTTAGTTGCACTAAGTCGGTTCCAGTTTTATATCTTTCTTATACAAATATGTAATTCAAACAACTAAGAGTTCGATATAATATTTATAATGTCATTCTTGGTCTTTATTCTTGTTTTTGCCTTAGTTCGCAATTGTCTTAACTTTCTTAGATAGATGTTTATCTTGTTTTATCCGTCAATTTCATCTTGGAGCATGCACACGGAAAAAACTTGTCTTAGGGAATGCACTAGGCAAAACCTGAACATACACTAGACCATGTTTAGGAACCCGCACAAGACAATGCTCGTCTTGGGGGACGGCAACAAATGCAATTCTTTTATCTTTGGATAAGCCCTTTAGATGGGCCCTCAATCTTGGTCATCTTTATGGCTTAAATTTAGTATTCTCTTAGCTTTTATGTCTTTAACTTATACATAATATAATAGTCTTATTCAAGTAATATAAGAAGTAACATTTGTCCTCATAAGACAACATGGATATCAGTTTGGGAAATCTTTGTCTTTAAAGCACAAAATGGCGGGGTCCAAGGGTCAAAACCCCTGGCTGGGATCGTTACTAGGCATATCGCGCCAAAACATTTAAAAACAGTAAAGACAATGGATCTAGAACTCACATGATTACGACTATTAGCTACAAGTCTAAAAAATCTAGACTAGTAGCACGCCACATGTAACATTTGCCCTACTTTATCTAAGGGTAATTGTAACCTACATATTTGTTATTCACATTTAATCCAAATTTGGTTGCTAATCGGTTATAATTTCATTAGTTCAACTACGTATTTGTGGTTTTTGTGATTTTACAGCCAAGACATCCCACCGATGGAAAGTACGAACAAAAGACACGTTTCGGTGCAAAAATGACCAAGTCCAAGATGAAGCACGAGCATGCTCAGATCTTCGAGCTCAGAAGCATATGCAGTGCACCAGATGGTGGAGCTCAGATTGGTCTGAGCACGCCCATACGCAAACCAAGCACTACTAGTGCTGAGACCATTTCCGAGATCATCAAAGATAGTGCCCGTTCATCGAAGGGTGAGCCGCCATTTTGACTAAAGCACTCTCATGCTCTTCCACTTAAGACGAGAATCTAGACTTTGCTAAAAAAAGGAAACTTCGACAAGTGTCTGGGCAAGAAAGTAAACACTGTAGCTACCAGCACTACCTTGAGCACGGTCGTGCTTCAGGTAGTGCTCATCTGCAGAATTCTATAAAAAGCCCATTTTTCAATCATTTTGTGTTGTGGAGAGTAGAAAGCCATTTTCACTCAAACCAACCATTTTTAAGTATTTTGAAGTCCATGGAAGCCATAGAAAACTCAAGAATCATCTATATTTCTCCTTGCTTGCTAGTAGGTTGTATTTAGTAGTTGTTAATTATGTTTTTTTAGTAGTTTTATCATCTTTGTTGTAGTTTTTGTAAGCCTTATGGGCTATACACTTATATTATATAGATAAGGATTAAACTTATGCTTTGATGATGAATTACATATGAATATTTGGTGATACTTCTATGTTAAAAACCATGATGGAGTTATGTTAATTTTCCAGTGATGTTGTATATCTGTCTAAATTAAATTGCCATGTGATGTTGATGAAAGTTATGATTTTGACATGTTGAAAAACACATTTTCTTGACATTTGTTTGTAAATCTATAAATGAATTTTGTATGATTTATGCCATGAGATTAGAATTGATAAATTGAATGTTGGATGACTTGAGAATTGGACAAATGTGCTTTCTTTCGCAAGATGTTTGAAAAGATAATTGTGAAAGTATAACTTCTTGAACACATTAGGATTGTAGATTTGGAACTGTGGTCATAATTACTGGATTTGCATGACTTAGTTATACGAATTGTAAGTTGGAACATTTCATAAGTTTTTGTACTTTATGTAATTTAGGGTGATTAGTATGCGTTTATCGTTCTAGTTTTCCTTACATTGTGAAATTAGGACGTCTTAACGGATGACTAGTTGATCTTTAGTTCTTGACATGAAAAGAAATCAGTTGTTCTGAAGTGCATGATTTTAGGTGATTAGAATGTGTTTATCGTTCTAGTTTTCCGAAGAATTATATTAGTTAGATATCTGTAAACGGAGTCTAGTTATACTTTTAAGAAATTGACTTCACCATTAGTGTTCATCATATTAGTTAAGTGGATTCTTAGTCTAGATAATATCACATTTCACTTGTTTTGTTTCCTTAGTTTAATAGTTTGTGTTCGCATACTAGTTTAGTTAAAAAAAACTCCACTTTCTTATTTGATCGGTTGAACATCAACAAAATTCACTATCGAGAGCCATCGTGTCCATGGATTGATATCTGGTTCTTACTGTTTACTATATTACTAATTGATAGGTACACTTGGCTTGTGTGTGTGATTTAAAATTTTTAGGTGAAAAACCTTTTTACTAAAAAATATATATATTCACGCAAGTCACCTACTATATACAGTTAAACTAGTTTATCAGCGACACTTAATCTATGTGTTTAAGTGGATGCTGGTCTCAAAGTTTGGTTGTGCATATGTTTTCATGTATGATACACTATGCATTTATAAGTTTTGAGATAGCATGTTAATTGAGTCTATTTAAATCATTTAAATCATACTACTATGTATCAATTATCTATAAATGTTCACCAACTAATTTAATTAGCTGACAGATATTTTTCACATATTTTCAGGAAATGCAGTTTACTTAATCTATTCAAGATGCCTTACATTTAGGATTTGCTTCGACCTAGATAATCAAGATTTTTATTTAAATGTTTGAACCTTGTATTTGATATTTGAATAATGTAAATTGAATTTTAATATTATTTTAACCATTTTAGTTCCATGAGTTAATGAGCAATTATTCACCTTGTCCACCTCAAGGATTCGGGGTGTGACACCACACAACCTGCATAATAATTAACAGATAAGGTGGTCATTTTCTACTAACTTCTCTTACAATTTTGCCCATAAATTCGATTGGGCGAATCTATAATTACGCCAACAATTCTGCTGGTAATTTCGCTGGTTGGTGTACCCAACTTTCGTTGGGACTTTTTCTTTGAAGCGTATTGTACAACATTATTTTGTTGTGTTTGTGTCATATGTTGACACATGTTTCTCCCTTTATACATGTCCTTATCTGGGGTGAATGGGTGATGTACTAATGAGGTGCGATGGTCCTCGTCTTCTCGTTATGGGTGCACCGGGTGGTGTAAGTGGTGTTTGTGATTGGAGGTGTATATAGTAATAACTATTACATACCTATGGAATGGAATGGAACGAAATGAAATGAAATGGATGTTTTTTTATTTGCAAAACAGAAATAAAAAAATAGGCGAGAGTGGGTTGAAAAGTAGGTGAAGACAGACGCCCACCAACCCACTAACTCAAACTCACATACAGTAGTAGTTTGTTGGATCAGATCCATAAAGAAATAATCAATCACAAAGAGTTAAAGAAGGAGGGGGAGGGGGAGGAAATTTTAATGCATAAATATGTAAAATTGGTTCAATCAATAACTTAACTTTATTTGAAAAAATTAATGTGTGAGTGACAAATAGGATAAAGTAAAGTTATTAACATGTGTACCACGTTTGAGAGAAAGAAAGTGACAAAAACTTACTCCTTTATTAGTATACTAAATTAAAACCCGTGTATCACATGGGCTGAACAATAAAACTTTGATAAAATTCATAGAGTATTAACAACATTTTATGATTTAAGTCACTACGTATACAAATAATAATAATGCAAAATAACATAAGTAAAATTTTATAGATTTTTAAATACTTTAATTATATACATTCATGTGTTTACTTTACAAACACACATCAGGTGAGCAAAACTTAAAAGTTCCTTTTGTGCATAAATATGCCAAATAACTAATGTGTTTTGAATGGTCAAGTAATCCAATGCCAGTTATTACCATGTAAGTGTGTTGGGTGTTTAATTTCTTCAATTACCTAGCATTGTAGCCTTGTAGGTTTACAATCAAACATGATTGTAAGGTCTCTAAAACTAAATGTTGCATGCAAGCATCGGGTTGTAATCATAAACAAAAATCACTTTAATACTAAGAACCTTAAATGAATTCAAGTTTTAGCATCCAATTAAAAACCCGGCCACTAAGTAATCATTAAGATTAGATTAAGCATCAAACTACCGTAGTAGTCATCATGAGCCTTCTCTTCCTCGAACATGATGAATCGAAATGTGCAAAACTAAGTCTTCTTTTGATATCAGCCATAGTCTTGTTAAAAAATCTAACCCCGCCCAATTCTCCACTTTTCTTCCTCAAATTTCCCCAAATCGCCAGACCTGGCTTTTTCTGGTTTCAAATTCATTCAAAATTTATTGAATCACTAACGCAAATCGATAATTAATGAACTACCTAACATTGTAAATTATGAGTAATTAAACTCCACAACAGCTCAGTATCAACTATAAAACCCTAGATTCCTCAATCAAACTTCTGTCTGAATAAACAAATATCAACTCTGATAAAAGTAAAAAATTGAAAACGTCAAAGTAATATTTGGACAATTGGGATATAACATCACTTGGAATTCCGCAGAAGAATCAACTTTTTAGGATGAAATAATGAAGATTTTGGATCTTTAGAAACGCTTTTTTTCTACCATTGAAGATGATCTAGAGGGAGAGATATGTTGCGATTGTGAGTTTCGTTTCAGATTTCTCTAATTATGAAGTCGGGTTATACACAATATTGTGACCCGAAATCTACCTATTCTAATAGTTGAGTAACTCATCCACATGTCAACTATCTAAGTACCCCACATAGGATTTTGCTTAGGTGTCATCCTCTAATTCAATTTGATGGATGATTTCAATGCGGGTCATGGTATGCTCCATATTCGAAATAACCCGATATGTACAAATACAAAATTCACAAATTATCATCAATTATCACCTAATATGATATGTTCAAATAAAAATTTACCGATTATCATCATCTATCTCCTAACCCGATATGTTCAAGTTAAAACTTTACCACTTATCATGAATTATCTCCTAACCCAATATGTTCAAATTAAAAATTTACCACTTATCATGAATTATCTTCTAACCCGACATATTAAAAAAAAATTAACCAATTATTGAAGATAATTTTCTTTATTTTAACATATAATTTTTATAGAAAAATATTTGTAAATATCCAAACCGATTTAATAGGGATATGTTAAAAATAAATTTAATACCTAAATTAAAATAAAACATATAAAACCGAAATCTCGTGTAATACACGGGTAATAATCTAGTATGAGAACAAAATTAAAACTTATGCCACATAGAAAAAACCTATGTGGAATGGTGACACATTTACTTGTTACTCATATTAGAAGGTATATTGGTTGTTACTGATCCCAACTATCACCTTTTGTCTTCTACTGATCCTAACTATTGAATTAACTGTCAATGGTCCCAACTTTTATCACTTTGGTAACCAGTGGTCCGTCGTTAAATTTTTTTTAACGCCTTAAGTTTTTTTCAAAATTAAGACCGATGTTTTAGGCCTTTTGATGGGAAGGATAATAAAAGTCGATTGATGGAAAATTTATCTCGAATCAATCGACTAGTATTATCCTTCTGATTAAAAAGCCTAAAACATCAGTTTTGAATTTGAAAAAAAGTTAACGGCGTTAAAAAAAATTTAACGACGGACCGTTGGTTGCCAAAATGATAAAAGTTGGGACCGATGACAACCAATTCAATAGTTAGGACTAATAGAAGCCAAAATGTGATAAATGGGACCACTAAAAACCAATATACCATATTTAAATAATTGTGTACTTTTTATGAAATAACTTAATGTTAACTTTTCTAGCATAAAACTTTGAGGTATTAGAATAGAAACCAAATTATTTGGCTCCATCCTACTTTAATTAAATACTTAGAGATAAAAACCAAAGTGTATAAATATATAGCCTTTTGAATTTAAGTGAAATTTTAAGTTTAAAAAATGTAATAAAATTTAAATTTACTATTATGGTGACGAAATTGTAGGAATTCTTGGTTAAACTGTTCTATTTCGATTGTATAAAATATACTTAAGGTGACGAAATTGTATAAATTTACTTAAGGAGGATTTAAAATAAGTAATAAATTATCGTTAAATTTAATTTAATCTTTATGAAACTAAAGGAAATATTTTTGTATAAATAATTATGTAAAATTAATTCAATCAATAACCTAGAAATTTTTATTTTTTAAAGGATTGATGTGGGAGTGAGACGTAAGATAAACTGTGGTAATAATGTTGTGTCATATATGAGAAAAGAATATATGACATAAAGTTATCTCTTTATTAATACATGGGGATAGGCTGGACAACCATGAACTTCACTGGTTGAACAAACATGATATAAAAGTGACAAAAGATTAAATTATTTGTAACACATTAAAGTTTATTATTTTTTTAAGAAGTTAGACTCTTTAACACTTAGTCATCCTTTTTAATAAGGTTATTGGATTTTAATAATCTGAAATTTAATGTATTGGCCGATATTTATCCCAACTTTAAAAATCCCCTATGACAGTCCCAACTTGTAATTTATTTTCCTCTACCGAGCCTTTTATAACGGATACTCAAAAAATTTACCAGACCATTTTTCTGACTCATTAAAACCTTACACGACCATTTTTTTTGTCACACTTATAAAAGACTCGATGGAGTAATATAATTTACAAGTTGGGACTCGTACATGGAATTTTTTAAGTTAGGATTAATATCGGCCAATAAACTAAAGTTCGGATTATTAAATTCCAATAATCCTTTTGAATAAGATAAAAGCAACATTAACAATAAATGACAGGTAAACGAGCAACAAGTTGCAACTTAACCCCTTTTGAGTAGGAAAAGATTAAATAATTCTCAAGACAAGCTTTCTCAAGTTTAGCAACCTTGAATAACTCCGTATTCAATGCAGCTTGTCCCGCACCAAACTCATCGTCCCTAAACCTCCCCTCAAGTGGATCCATGAGAAAGTTTACATACGCCTTCTTTTTAGCCGAAATTTCTGGTTTCTTAAGGATATCACATAGGACATCTCTAACTAAATCATTCATGTATTTCAAGTTAGGTAACTCTTTGCAATAGACCGTAGAATCACCAAAATCATCTAAACAAACCTTTCAACAAAAAGGGCAAGGCTCATCAACCGGGAACAAATGGATCATTAACCAATACTTAAGGAAAGTCGACATATGTTGCCCTAGTTCTTCAATGGGGATGACAGTAAAAAAGTCTTGAGCCTGAGGAGCCTGGAGACATGCAAACACCGCTTTCTCGACAGGGTGATAGATCAAACCTTACTTCTAAACTTTGGATGATCCTACTAAAAAGACAACTCGCCAAAACATGTTGGGATTTAGGGGGACGATGTACTTTTAAAGAACCCACTAATATTAAAATGAGAAAGAGAGGTGTTCAAACAGTTTAATACACACCCATAATCAGAATCTAATGTAAACTACATACTCGAAGATGTGGTCTTGTAAAGCTCACGATTGAGCCCTAGAGGGCATGAAAGCACATGTAGATACATTTGCAACATAACATAAACCAAGCCCACATAATGCGTCAAAAGATATGCTAGCCGCCACTAAAGATCCCAAAAAGGCCCCTTATCTATTTAACTATTTAAGGGTGTTATATTCAAAAGTTTGAATAATTTAAAAATAATGAAGTCAGAGGATTGCGAAAATTTTCAATAGGATAAAAAAGTTAATGAAGAATAATAGAGTGACACATATGATATAGTTGCGGTGGCATATGTGGATGATTTGAGAGAATGACACGTGACATACATTTACTCATTTATTAGTATACTATGTTAGATACATGTGTAATACGCTAGTTAAAATACAAATGCATTAAAATTAATATTTTGATAATCTTGTATTTTTTTTATGAAATAACTTTATATTAAATTTTTAAACATAAAAATTTAAGGTATTGGAGATAGAAACTAAAACTTGGCTTCATTCTGTTGTAATTAAATATTTAGAAATAAATACCAAAACTTTAGTTCTTCAAAAAAGTTTGTGGTATATAAACATATAACTTTTCGAATTTAAATTATATTTTCAGTTTAATAAAACGTAACAAAATAAAATTTACTATTACGATGGCGAAACTGTTGGAATTCTTCGTTAAACCATTTAGTTTTGACTGTGGAAAGTATAAAATCCCTTAAGGTAGTTTTAAACAAGGTTACTAACATGTATACCATGCTTGAGAGAAAGAACGTGACAAAAACTTACTCCTTTATAATTAGTATATGAAGATAGGTTAATAACATGTGTATTATGCGAGTTGAAAAACATATAAGATAGTAAAAATAAATGATTATATTATAATCTTTTAAGAAGTTATAAGTAAACTAGATTAGTACCTGTGTACTACACGGATTTTAGTTTTATAGGTTTAACTCAATTTAGATATCAAATTTATTTTTAACATATCTCTTATTAAATCGATTTGGATATTTACTAATATATTCATATTAAAAATCATATGTTACAATAATGGATATGATTTATAATAGTTGGTAAATTTTTATTTGAACATAACAGGTTAGGAGATAATTCATGATAATTGTTAATTTTTTTATTTGAACATATCGAGTTAGGAGATAACTAATTATAATTGGTAAAACTTTAATTTGAACATATCGAGTTAGGATAGATCATAATAATTGATAAGTTTTTTATTTGAACATATCACGTTAAGAGATAATTCATAATAATTGGTACATATCGGATTAAGATATAGATCATGATAATTGGTAAATTTTGTATTTGAACATATGAGGTTATGAGATAATTGATGATAATTTTTGAATTTTTAATTTAAACATATCGGGTTATTTCAAATATGAAGCATACCATGACCCGTCTAAAAATTCTCCATCAAATTAATTTAGAACATGACACCTAAGTAAAATCCTATGTGAAGTAGTTAAAATGATGACATGTGAATGAGTTACTCAATTATTAGAATAGGTAAATAGGTAGATTTAGTGTTGTCAAATATGACTCTGTCTACGTGAATACTTTTAAATTATGACATTTAACTAATATTTAATATGTATTAGTATATATAGATAGGTATATAGACAGTGTTAAGTATAAAATTAGTTGTATTTTTAATTAAATTGTTATAAGTCTAAATAAGATAATGAATACTAAAATCGATGACGACAGGATGACCATAATAAATAAATCATAATATAAAATTATATATATATGGTGGGATCGAGTTGTTCCGTAATAGCGGCAGTCGATCGAGATTGCAATATAGACTCTAAAAAGTCAACTTAGTATTATATACATAATCTGAATTATTAAGTGTTAAATGATTAAGATATCTCTAATCAATATCTGAGATGTTGGGATAGAACTTTAAACGGAGTAAAGTTGGTATATGTTCTATTCAGTTCCATTCAACATCTTTCTGTCTTTTAACCATTCAACACTTAACTGAACCATTCAAATGCTCTTTTTTTATGAAACAAACGCTCTTAATTAATGTTGAATGCTGCATGATTAAACACTGAACCAAACCGTTAAAAAGTGAAACAAACAACCCCTAAGTCACGTATAGCATATACTACGTTTTGTCTATGATTAAACACTGAACCAAACGTTTTGAGAATCTAAGAAGGCTACAAAGACACAATGCAAGTAAAAATAGACACAATGACGGTTTAATAAATTTATTAAAAAAAACTAAATCGAATTTAAAAAAATAGCTCGGAGATCTTGTTCTCTTTGTTGTCTTCTATAAAAAAAATTAAACGAAAAATAAACAAAAATAAAAAAACTAACGTTTTCATTGTGTCTAATATAAATTTATGACACAATGAAGATAAATTAGACACAATGAAAACGGTAATTTTTTTATTTTTTTTATTTTTCATTTTATATTTTTTTTTTGAAGGAGGACAAAGAGATGAACGAAGTCTCCGAGCCACTTTTTTAAAATTCGATTTAGATTTTATTAATAAAATTTTTAAACCGTCATTGCATCTATTTTACTTGCATTGTGTCTTTGTAGCCTTCTTAGATTTCTAATAATATATATATATATATATATATATATATATATATATATATATATATATATATATATATTGATGTGGTACTTAATAATTGGGCAGGTGGGTTAAAATCATAGCTTTATGGTTGATCAATCACGCTTTAAATTCATAGACACTTAGGAATGTATATATATAGACATTTAGGCTTGTTAAGTTTTGGTTTAATTAAGTTTCAACTAGAGACTTCATAAACTTTCAATTGAATTTGGTTTATTTCATTCCTATTTCAATGTAAATAACATTTTCATGCTTTAGGAATATAGTAACTTTCATATTTACTGTATAAGCTAAAGAAACATACATCATCCTTTATGTTCATATTTTATGACAATAAGGGTTTATTAGAAAATCTCCACTCGATGTAAATTGCAATTACCCAACTACTTCTTCCCAACACATGAAAATCGAGCAGCACTTTGTATGTGATCAAGGAGGCCAGTTAACAATTGAAAATGAAGCCACTGCAAATATTGGGATCTAGAAATTTTTTTTAGTAATAACTTTGTATTTCATATTAAACGTCAAAGAATAATTTACAACAAGGTGACAGATAAACGGACAACAAGTTGTGTCATCACCCCCTTTTAAATGTCATAATTTAAAAGTATTCACGTAGACAGAGTCATATTTGACAACACTAAATCTACCTATTTACCTATTCTAATAATTGAGTAACACATCCACATGTCACCATTTTAACTACTCCACATAAGATTTTGCTTAGGTGTCATGTTCTTAATTAATTTGATGGAGAATTTTTAGACGGGTCATGGTATGCTCCATATTCGAAATAACCCGATATGTTTAAATTAAAAATTCACAAATTAGCATCAATTATCTCCTAACCCGATATGTTCAAATACAAAATTTATCAATTATCATGATCTATATCTTAACCCGATATGTACCAAGTATCATGAATTATCTCTTAACCTGATTTGTTCAAATAAAAAAACTTATCAATTATTATGATTTATTCTAACCCGATATGTTCAAATTAAAGTTTTACCAATTATCATTAATTATTTCATAACTTAATATGTTCAAATAAAAAAATTAACAATTATCATGAATTATCTCCTACCCGTTATGTTCCAATAAAAATTTACCAACTATTATAAATCATATCCTTTATTGTAACATATGATTTTTTATATGAATATATTTGTAAATATCCAAATCGATTTAATAAGAGATATGTCAAAAATAAATTTGATATGTGAATTGAGTTAAAACCTATAAAACTAAAATCCGTGTAGTACACGGGTACTAATCTAGTTATTCGAATACAATTCGAATTTAATCAAAAATCGATTTGATTTGAATTCAAGTAAGGTCATTCGAAACCGACTTTCGGTCATTTGAATTCGATTCGAATTATTTTTTCTATTGTGGATCGAATAAAAGTATGATTCTTATTATTCACATTCAATTCGAATAATTCAAATAAGAATAATGTATATTTTCATTAGATCTATTTATCTATATATAGATATGGACTTTAGTCTAATCCAAACAACATGTTTTCAATATATATTTTTTAATATATCTACTTACTAGATTAGTGTCCACGCTACGCTCGGGGACATAACACTCATGTGATGATTTAAAGGGTATTCATGGACATGAACGGTTTCAATCAGTTTTGAGATAAAAACTTGGTAAAACTGAAACACAAAATTTATTTTAAATATTGTTTTTTAGTATAACAATATTATAATCAAATTAAAAAGACTTAGATGTTCCGTTTTATGATGTAGTTTTTTGTTAAAACAATGTCGTATAAAAAAAGTTATGTATGTTTATAAAATAATTATGTATTTAATTGTATGTTATTAATAATTTTATATCTAAGTTTATTTTTATACCCTATTAAATATAACATGTCCCATGATCACCCTTAGTAGGAGATGGTTGTAAATGTAAATAGTCTTAATTTTTTTAATACTTTGCTAAATATTAGGGTATCAAATGAAAATTAACATTATTATAATAAATTATTATAGATATATATATGTTTTTTTAAATATAACAATATTATGTTGAGAGAATCTCTCAAACGATGCAAAATAAGCAAATAGACCTGAAGTAATGCCAAGTAAGCAAATATGATTTTGCTATATTATATAGAAGATTTCTGCAGTTTTGAACTTGTTTTGGTTTTGTTGTTGATTACGTAGTTTTGAACCTTTTGAACATGTTTTTGGTTATGTTTTTAGACTTGTAGATGTGTTGATGTTTTGCACATTATTTGGTGATGTTTTATACTTGCATGGTTATGTTGGTGCTATATTTATGTGGGATAATGCATTTATATTGTTGTTTGATTTGTTATTGTTTAGTTAAAACATTTTTTTAAAAAATTCGAATACATTCGACTTAATCAAATAGAACACACAAATTTTTAGTCGAATGTGAATCGAATTCGAATACAGTTTTTAAAAGTTTCAATTTAATCAATTCAATTCACCCGGTTTGCATTCGAATTCAATAAACAGCGCTAGTGTGTAATGCTAGTTAAGTTAAAAGATATAGAAAAGTAGGATGTTATTTTTTTATTGATTTAGAAATGTGTAAGGGATAATGTTTTATATTATAATTAAAAAACAAATTGAATTAGTCAGTCAAGTATGGATAAGTTAGATGTGGTGGACATTACACATGCTTATGTATGTACAGATCGAGAGACATATTAGCGCTGGCCGTTTGACTAAGTGGGATTAACTAAACTAATTTAGTGTTATCGTGAGATTTGTCTATTTAATTGTTTGATAGAGACCATTACCTTTAAATTAAAGATTCAGGGTTTAAACTTTAAACCCATATATATATAGGGGAGGGATCAAGAGAGAACTCCATATTAAGTTGAGAACTAGAGAACTAAAAAAAAGGTATGGATGGAATTTTTAAAGGAGGGGTAAAATTGGAACTTTCAATATGTAAATCTTTAAACATTTCTATCTTTTGCATACGTTAAGTTTTTTAAATTTTTTTTGCACCATTAGATCAAGATTTTCATTATCTTTCATTTGAGTATAAATAACGTTATAAAAAAATAATTTTTTCTCGTTTTTTTAACTTTCAATACTGCATATATGTAATATACGATACCGTATGTTTTTAAATTGGGGAAACGAATACGATGTTGTTATGAACCTAAATTACCCAAGAAACCATCAAAACTACATACTTTGATAAAGTATCAAAAGTTCAATAACATTGATTTCGATGACGTTATCACAAAAAAACAACATCATCATGCCTCAATTCCAAATTTGGATTTTCTCATATGATCGTATTGACATTGCTAGCAATAACTTGGTTCACGTTATGTGATGTGGTATGAATATGTGCAGCATGCGCATATCATAATACCAATTATATGAGTCATGTTATATTAATCTGTTAGTTGGAATTGAGAAGCCAAATTGAGTTACGATCGATTTTTAAAGGGCGGATAATATTTTACTAAAATGAATGACGATTATTGAGTAAATGAGAAAGAGAAAAATTATGATCTAAGAGGAGAAGACTGAGTCGTCCATTAACATTGAATAAAGATCAATGAGTTAAGTTTTCTAATAAAAAAATTTAAGTTAATTTATCAAAGCTACGTAATTTTAATGGTTTTACGTGTAACTTAGGTGCATAACATCACCATATTCATTATCCTCTTTTAAATTTTATAGTATTGCATATATGCAGTATCGTATACTACATATATGTAATATCAAAATACTACATATATGTAGTATATGCAATATTGATGCATTGCTATCTTATAGTTTGAATTTCAAGTTTTTTTTTTACTTTTTTATGATATTTATCATTGGTTTATTAGTTTATTATTATCTTTATGTTTAGACATAGTATAAGTATTGGTTTTGTTTTCATTTGCCATAAGTTTTTTAATATGAAATCTTATGAACTTTGTTATTGGTTATTTGAGATCATATGTACACTTTAAATAATTATTAGACTCTTGAGTCATTTGTCCACTTAATAAATACATCAAGTACATTGATACTACATATATGTAGTATCAAAAAAACCAAAATGTGATTTTTAAAATTATTTAATGTAAATAACGTATGAAAAAGTTAGTAACGTTTAAAGAAAAATATAATCAAATACAATATCGCAATACTACATATATGTAGTATGAAATTTAAAAAAACGAGAAAAAAAATATTTTTTATGACGTTATTTATACTCAAATGAAAGATAATGAAATTTTTGATCTAATGGTGCAATTTTTTTAAAATAATATTAACGTATGCAAAAGATAGAAATGTTTAAAGATTTATATATTTAAAGTTCCAATTTTACCCTTCCTCTTTAAAATTTCATCCCTTGTATTTTTGGTAGTTCTCTAGTTCTCAACTTAAAATGAGTTCTCAATTGAACCCTACCCTATATATATATATATATATATATATATATATATATATATATATATATATATATGGGAGGGATCAAGAGAGAACTTCATATTAAGTTGAGAACTAAAGAACTCCCAAAAGACAATGGATGAAATTTTAAAGTGGAGGGGCAAATTTGAAACTTTTATATATAAATCTTTAAACATTTCTATTTTTTGCATACGTTAAGTTTTTAAATTTTTTTTTCGCACCATTGGATCAAGAATTAATTTCAGTATCTTTCATTTGAGTATAAATAACGTTATAAAAAAAATAAAAATTTCTCGTTTTTTAATTTCAATACTTCATATATGTAGTATACGATATTATATGTTTTTAAATTGGGAAAAGTGAATATGGTGTTGTTATGCATCTAAATTAAATAACAAACCATCAAAACTACGTACTTTGATAAAATAACAAAAGTTCCCTGATATTGATTTCGATGATACCATAACAAAAAACAACACCGTCATTCCTTAATTCTAAATTTAGATTTTTCTCATATGATCGTATTCACATTGCTAGCAAATACTTGGTCCACGTTATGTTATTTCAAATATGAATCATACCATGATCCGTCTTGAAAATTCTTCATCAAATTAAATTATAGAAATATATATAATTTACTCGGTTATTAGAAGGTAAGATTAGTTAGAAAATGAATTGAAACTATGTGGGCGACTTACGTACGTTAAGTTGTAGTTTTAGACTAGGAATTGAATCTATTGGAGTATTATATTAATAATAATAATAACGGTAACCCTGGTTAAGTTAAAGATAGATTTATTGAGGTATATATAAGTTAGCTATATATCGCACCCTTCAATTCGTCTATACTATACTCCGGCCAATTTCATTTAGGTGAGTAGATGAACTAATTAACTTATTTGCATATAAACATCATATATGCATGCATGGTTTTTTGTGTTAACTACTTGTATGTATGTATGTATGTATGAATGTATTAAGTAATTAATGTGTACCCCTGGGCCGGTTGTAGGATAGCTAGAGATCGATGGAAATGGCGAGTGAGAAGCAGCAGGCCGCAGGGGAATATAATTTTCCCACAAAAGGAAGAAATGGTCTTCCAAGGATTCAAACGCATGGAAAGGAGCAGGCAAAGGAAATTTGCCATGATGACAGTGTGCCGCCTGTTAAAGCTCAAACGATCGACGAGCTGCATTCCCTTCAGAAGAAGCAGAGATCCGTTCCCAATACGCCCATTAAAGGAGAAACTACAACTATTAATCAGTCACCTAAGTTTAATGTTAATGAAGAAGAACAACAACGACTTCAATCAATCAGTGCATCTTTGGCTTCGTTGACCCGAGAAACGGGGCCAAAAGTAGTAAGGGGAGACCCTAGTGAAACACCAAGGGCTCACGTGACTCATCATGTGCAGGCTCCTACTGATATCATGAATACCAGTGATAGTGGCCTCAAGTTCACTCATATCCTCTACAACCTATCCCCTGCCGGTACGTACATTCATATACCAGCTTAATTAAATTAATATTCCTAGCTAGCTACATACCTAATTAATTACATGATATGATATGATATGATGTAGAACTTTATGAGCAAGCCATAAAATATGAGAAAGGGTCGTTTATAACATCTAGCGGTGCTTTGGCAACATTATCTGGAGCCAAGACAGGTCGATCCCCAAGGGATAAACGCGTTGTTAGAGATGAGACAACCGAAAATGAACTCTGGTGGGGAAAGTAAGTACGTAACTTAATTCTCTATATATATAATTAACTAGTTAATTAATTAATTAGTGAATTAATAATTAATATGATGATATGGTTATGTAGAGGGTCTCCGAATATTGAGATGGATGAACATACTTTCATGATCAACAGAGAAAGAGCTGTGGATTACTTGTGCTCACTTGATAAGGCATGCACGCAACACCATATATATATCACCCTTCCTACCTAACTACCTTTTTTAATCATATATATATATATATATATATATATCTTTATATAATATAGCAAAACCAAAAAAGCTTATGTGGCATAATTTTAAAGCTTTTGACTTATGTGGCATCATTTGAGAGTTTATCTCATAATAATGATTTTTTTATTTAAAATATATATATAAAATATATTATAATAAAACTAATTACATTTTTGGTCCCCTAATATTTTGGAGAATTCTGAAAAATTTAAAAGTATTTATACTTTTAACCCTCTACTACAAGGGGTGTACATGAGTCGGTTTATATTTGATAGGGTGTGAAAATGAAACTTATAGATAAAATTAATAATAATATACAATTAAAGACCTCAGTGTTTTATAAATATACATAACTTTTTTATATGGATTTTTAAAAAAAATAAACTACACTAGAAAACTGAGCATTTTATTCTCTTTAATTTGAGTATAATATTGCTATACTAAAAATTTAATTTTTAAAAATATATTTCGTGTTTCGGTTTACCACGGTTTTGTTTCAAAACTTATTGGAACGTTCATGAATATCCTTAAAAGCATCACTTGAATGTTGTGTCCCGAGCGTAGCGCGGGCACTAAACTAGTATATATATATATATATCTACTACATATATATACGACTAGACTTAACAGTGACGGATCTAGAAAATTTTTTTATGGGTAGCGCTAAAAACTTTTTCACTCGGTTAACGTTATACCTAAAAACGTAAAAAAGTTTTGTATGCATTACAATCATTTACCCTAAGAATGAAACTTTTTTTAGTTAATATATTTGTTTGTTTTGGTTAATTATTTAAAACTTATTACTAGCTTTGGGAATTGAACCCACAACCTTCGGATAAATGTCAAACATGCTAATACACTATGCTATAAGGTTAATTAATGTTTTAAACCCACTTTTATTATATATATACACATACATACTTATATTCAAAAACCATTGATTAAAAATAAAAATTTCCGCTACGAGGTACAAATTCAAAGATAACAGGCGCTACCCCTCCATATAATATAGGTCCGTCCCTGACTTAACATACAAAGCTAACGACTATCCATCAAAAATACATAATCCAAAACAAAAAGCTAGTGATCATATCGAACATAAAGCACAATTTGATTTTAACACTTTGTGAACATAAATAATAAATTAAGGACCAATTGTATTGTTTTATGTAAACACATAAATATATATATATATATATATATATATATATATATATATATATATAGGATTAGGATCAAATGAGAAGACTCATATATTGCAAGAATAAAAAGAAGAAACCTATATCACTAAAAAACTTATCAATGGTTTAGTTTTTTTTTAAATAAATTCAGTTCCTACATACAAATGTGTAATGTATAAACTAAAAAAATCATTAAAATATTTTTTCTATGTATTTTTAGCGTTTTAAATTTACCTACACATGTGTAAGTAACCTAACTTACACATGACTTTCACATGTGTAGGTTTAACAAATAAACGAAATTTATTCAATTTTATTTTTTGTATGTCAAAGTTAATGAATAAATATTGCATTTCTATCATTTTTTTGTATGTTAAAAACGTTTTTTGTTGAAAAAATAAAGAATTTAGCTATTTCTTTCACTTCTCGCAATATTTGCTCTTCTCAAATGAACTTTCCCCTATATATATATATATATATGACGTTGTTTTCTGCAGTTTTGTTGTTATATATATCACTAGTTTAGTGCTCGCGCTACGCTCGGGAACACAACATTCAAGTGATGTTTTTAAGGATATTCATGAACGTTCCAATAAGTTTTAAAACAAAACCGTAGTAAACCGAAACACGAAATATATTTTTAAAAATTAAATTTTTATTATAGCAATATTATACTCAAATTAAAGAGAGTAAAATGTTTAGTTTTATGGTCTAGTTTATTTTTTAAAAAAAATCCATATAAAAAAGTTATGTATATTTATAAAACACTAAGGTCTTTAATTGTATAAAATTATTATTAATTTTATCAATAAGTTTATTTTTCACACCCTATCAAATATAAACCAACTCATGTACACCCCTTGTAGTAGAGGGTTAAAATTATAAATACTTTTAAATTTTTCAGAATTCTCCAAAATATTAAGGGACCAAAAATGTAATTAGTTTCATTATAATATATTTTATATACATATTTTAAATAAAAAAATCATTATTATGAGATAAACTCTCTTATGATGCCACATAAGCCAGAAGCTTTAAAATGATGCCACTTAAGCTTTTTTGGTTTTGCTATATTATATAAAGATTCCTTATATAATATAGCAAAATCTATTTTGCTTAATTGTCATCATTAAAGGTGGTTTTCGCTTATGTGACATCATAAGAGAATTTGTCTCACAATAATATTTTTATAATTTAAATATGTATATATCTATAATGATAATATATTATAATAATATTAATTACATTTTAATCCCCTAATATTTAGGAGAGTCTTTAAAAAATTAAGATTATTTACATTGTACACCCTCTCCTACTAGGAGTGTGAATGAGTCATCCTATATTTGACTGGGCATAAAAAATGAAACTTATGTATAAAGTTGGTAATAATCTACAATTAAACAGCTAAATTTTTTTAAATAGTCATAACTTTTTTACACGAAATTATTTAAAAAAAATACACTATAAAAACGAGGATCTAAATAGTATAGTAGTGCAATATTAAAATAATAATTTTTTTAAATAAAATCTTTTGTTACATTTTTACCACCGTTTTGTCTCAAAATTGATTGGAATCATCCGTGTCCTAATAATATTCTTAAAATTACTGTTTGTGTGTTATGTTTCCGGGCATAGCACGGGAACTAAACTAGTTCCTCACTATTACCTCATAAGTCATAATTACCACCTCTTTGACTTTAATTATATACTCCCTATGTCCCATTTTAAATGTACATCTTTCTTTTTTTGGTTGTCCCAATTTAAATGTCTATTCAAAAAATAAAAATATAATTTCTAATTTTTACCCCTAATTATTTAACACAAAAACTACTTTATGACTAAAAGTCAAAAGACTTTAATGACATTATTGTCATTTTATAGGTTGAAAATATATAATAATCTATTTTTTTCTTAAACTTTATGTTATGAGTCCCATGACACTTAAAATGGAACGGAGGGAGTACATGATTGTTATTTTCATAATTGAAGTAATAACCATGCATAGTTGTTCACATCATAATTTTTTTTCCTAAAAAAGTAGGTATACGTAAACGACCAGTTTCTAAATTGGGACCCTGTTCATCGTATCAAAGTTCGTATTGTATCAGCCAGAGCCTATCATTCATTGTTCATGCATAACATGTAAGCATGCAAAACTCTTTAAAGTTTCAAGTTATAAAAGTAATGTAATTAATACTTTATAATATATAAGGGGGGTCGGTCTGGTGATTGGTGCAGGTGTATCCGACCAACACCTGAAGAGCTAGAGGAATTTGGTACTCCAGAATTTACAATATACAATGCCGGAATGTTCCCTTGTAACCGTTACACTCATTACATGACGTCCTCCACAAGCATAGATCTAAATCTAGCAAGGAGGGAGATGGTAATATTGGGAACCCAATATGCCGGTGAAATGAAAAAAGGGCTTTTTGGAGTTATGCATTATCTCATGCCTAAACGCCAAATCCTCTCACTACACTCTGGTTGCAATATGGGGAAAGATGGTGATGTGGCACTCTTCTTTGGGTTATCTGGTACAGGAAAGACTACACTATCAACAGATCACAATAGATATCTAATTGGAGATGATGAGCACTGTTGGAGTGAGAATGGCGTGTCTAATATTGAGGGTGGCTGCTATGCCAAATGTATTGATTTATCAAAAGACAAGGAACCCGATATCTTCAATGCCATCAAGTTTGGAACAGGCATGTATGTCAATATGCATATTTTTCTTTTCTTTTTGGAAACTAAACTTGTATGTGTATGTGTATTGTAGTGATGGAAAATGTAGTGTTTGATGAGCATACTCGAGAGGTCGATTATTCAGACAAATCTGTTACAGGTGAACTTAATACAAGTGTGTTGTGATGTTGTTTAAATAATCGTGCTTACTAACTATTAAAGTTGATAACTTGTAGAGAACACTCGGGCTGCTTATCCAATAGAATATATACCAAATGCTAAGATACCATGTGTGGGGCCCCACCCAAAGAATGTGATATTGTTGGCGTGTGATGCATTTGGTGTGCTCCCACCTGTGAGTAAGCTAAGCTTGGCCCAAACTATGTACCATTTCATCAGTGGCTACACAGCTCTGGTATGTAAATTTTTTTTTTGGTTAAGTCGATGGGTAGTTAATTATATATGACTATGTGACAAAGTATTATATATAGGTGGCTGGAACAGAAGATGGTATAAAAGAACCACAAGCAACATTTTCTGCTTGTTTTGGTGCAGCATTTATAATGCTTCATCCAACTAAGTATGCAACCATGTTAGCTGAAAAGATGAAAAAACATGGAGCAACTGGATGGCTTGTCAACACGGGTTGGTCAGGTGGAAGGTAAGGAAACTAGGATGTAAGTTTATTATTATTATTTTTATTTTTAAGTTGTTATTTTAGTCGTGTTTTGGTGTATGTATAGTTATGGATCAGGGAAGCGCATAAAATTAGCATACACAAGGAAAATAATTGATGCAATCCACTCTGGGAGGCTTTTGGAAGCAAAGTACAAGAAGACGGAAATATTTGGGCTTGAAATTCCAAGTGAGATTGAAGGCGTTCCTTCTGAGATTCTTGATCCTGCTAACACAGTAAGTTTTGACTTTTGATCATGAAAATGAGAGAATTGTAATTTTAATTTTAATTTGTGATGTTTGTATATATGGTTCTTTCAGTGGCCAGACAAGGCGAGTCACAAGGAGACATTGATGAAGTTAGGAGGGTTATTCAAGAAGAACTTTGAAGGGTTCTTAAACTACAAGAATGATAACAACCTACTCACAGATGAAATACAAGCCGCTGGTCCAAACTTACAATAAATATATATATATATATATATATATATATATATATATATATGTGTGTGTGTGTGTGTGTGTGTGTGTGTGTGTGTGTGTGTGTGTGTGGTGTTGTAATAAATAACAGGATATAGACTTGAAAACTTAGACCCTGAAAATGAGGAGCCTAAATATGTATGAACTAAGAGGGAGGATGAAATGACCCATGATGTTCTAGTAAGTTACATTATATAAATACATTGTTGTTTGTATTTCTTTTATAATTATATTTCATATATGATAATAGGGGTACAATTTCATCCATAGATTTGTATGCATCCACTTTCTAGCTAGGATTTATATCATTAGGTGCTTAATAATACAATTACATCAGAGATTCTATTTATAATGCGAGATTAAGGTTAATAATTTAGGCCCACTTCTTGGTCTGCAAGGAATAACAAAAATAGACATAACAAAATAGGCCGATTACCCTATTATTTCAGTCGTTCGTATTGTAGCCACCATTAGTCCCAAGTTTGAGCCCTACCCGAACAAAGCCTTCACAACCCATCAACCTTCCACGTGAAGGCTTTGCAAAAGTACACATATGTAATTCAAGTAACCCAAGATCCAATAACATTAGTATTTATAATAGCCGAGTCTTCCAAGCCTCAATCCCCATAGATTAGGTAAGACTTCATATTAACACCCTAGTTACGCCCACATTCATCAAGTACATGAAGGGGCAGTTGAAGCTCCCTCGAGCTCTAACTAATTCTCTGTCTCAACTACCTAGTCCATATAGTTCTAAGTTCCCCATTCCAGAGGTAACTCGAGAATCACTCTCCTCGCTTAGCAAGAATTCCATAGGAGATATTTTCGTAGACGGACTAATGTCTTTAAAACCCATCGTTTTTTTGTAACTACGGCTAAGACACGTCCCATGCTCCCACTATCACCAAACCCTTAACTAAGTCTAGACCTCCAGATCCAATCAACTTGACTCATCTTCGCACAAGGTTCACTTCTTGCAAATTGAACCTACTTTTGCCCCTTAGGTTCAGTGAGCCTAACTTTGTTTTGAGTAATCGTCTTACTTTCCTCAGTAGGTACTTCTACCATATATAACAATCCACGCCTACTTCCACGAGCAGTTACAAGATTACCTTTAGTTCTCTTTTATTTGTCTCCGCCAAATTTTACTTCCGGCCCTGTTTATTTAGCTGAGCAGCAAAGATAAGTTTACTCTTCAAATGTGGAATAACCCTGAAATTTTTCACATTCAATGTGGTTCCAAATGGAGTTACAAATATCACATCACCCATGCCCGTAACATTAAGGACATTACCATTAGCTATTCGTACCTTCCAAGGTTAACAATTTTAAAGCTCCAATAATCTCCCCATTGTGCGTAACCTAAAACGATGAACATGAATCTATGACCATGAGTTTGTAGACTACACAGCAAACCAATGCATCCTCTTAAGAATCTTCATTTGCCTGAACATTGCTCACTGTCTTTTAATCATTTCTCTTAGGTCCATGACTTATTCTTGGCGTTGCCCTTCTCACCGCAATTGCCGCACTTCACATTCCTAGGAGCTCTAGATGAACTCTTTTCTCGACCTCCACTGTTCCTGCTATTAACTCTTCCCATGCAAACATTGAATATACCAAAAGATGATCCTCTATTAGAGTTTCTTCGACGAACATTTTCACCCAAAACACCATCCCAAATCCGATCTAACTTGAAATTCTGTTATTTATGTGACATCACACCCGATGGCGGAAACAGAAATTTGAATAAAAAAAGCACACATTGAATCATTTTATTAAAGTCTAATAATGGTAATCAGAAATTTGGAACACAATTCATAAATGGAAAACGAAAAAAGCCATAAACAAAACAGTAAATGCAATAGAGTCTTTATTATTAATCTAAGTCTAAGGCATCCCTATGTCTGGTGAGTAAAAATAAAGTTAGCTACACAAGCTAGTGAGTAAAAACACAATTTGTAAATAATAGTATTGACCGAGATCAACAAGATATGTTGCGCAATCTTACATGTGTAGCCATTTCGTAAATCTTACTCAACCATGAACCCTAGAATAAAACAAAACCACTTAGAAATCCAAAACATTTCGTTTATCATTTGAACATGAGAAACCACCCATGTATCAATTAAAGATAACTTTTAACCAACTGTCATTTAACCGTCTCGATTTATAAGTTATCAAGAATCAATTAGCAACTTAGGGACATGGCATAGCAACTAGCATTATAGTATAGCAACAACCTACGTAACATAGCAACATAGTAAACATGGAATTAGAATGGCTAGGTTAATAGCTAGGTTTATATCACCTATCGATGTTGTCTAATCCATAAGTTCATAACACTATGCACCATTACTCCATGTGAACCTGTTTAATGTTATCTAATCCATAAGTTTATAACACCATGCTACAATAAGTATTAAGTTCAGACTATTGTTAGTAGGATGATTTTGTAATATGTAATTCAGTAGGATGAATTTAGGTCATGAAATTACATACAAAAGAGAAACGAAATGAGTGTTAAACTGACCAAAACTCTAACTCCAGAAGGGGGCAATTAAAATTTAAAAGGCCTAAATTCATCATAATCTTTTGTAGGCGGTGAAGCCCCAACCAAAGCTAAAATCCAAGAACATAATGATAATCATAAACCCTTTAAGATAATAGACCCCCAAAACGTAAGCTGTTGTAAGTTTGCAACACCAAGTGCCCCAAGCCACCTATGAACAGAGAGACCTTGATTTATCAAGATAAAACTGAAACACCTTCGAGAATTCGGCTTTCCACTTGGCCAGCAGTTTCACTATCGTCACAAACATCTATATATTAAGACGCTACTAAAGACAAACCTTAAATTGTCTTGATTAGTAAGAAAAACCCAACTATTCATCATCAACCCATTTTGCAAAAACTAAATATGGATAGGTTGAAAACGGAATTTAAACAACGTTTTACCTACATAAACAATGCTAAACAAAACAGAGGAAAATGAAAATAGAGGAATAAAGCTAAAATCATGATTACCTGATAAACAAACTAAACCAAGAGTCAAACGGAACAATCTAAGGCCATCGCCACCGGCTACATACCACCGAACCCCACACCATCTGCACCAAATCCGGACCCCTCAGAACCCTAGTCGCCACCACCAACCTCCCTAAATCTAGATCCCTCGTAACAGAACCCTAATTGCCACCACCTTCCATCACCTTAACATCTTATTATGATCTTCTTAACCATCACTGCTCTAAATCCACGCCGCTCTTTAAAATGCAATTCTTCAATCAAGCAGTTAGAGATGATCGAAGAGAGTGAATCGTTTGATATTGTGCAGCGCCAATCGGCTCTCTTGTCGGTACAAATCCAGGGCTCCAGACAACCCAAAATGAGACAGCCCAAAAGCGTGAAGTTACCAAAATATCCCTGGTTACTGTTCAATTCCATCATCTTTCAATTAAAAGGAGAATGAGTGATTTTATAACAAAATGTCTGATAGAGATTTATACAAAATAATTGCTCAAAGATAATTACTTCAACAATTGATTAAGTTTGTAATATATACTTTAGTGAATAAATTTAGTATATTTAGATAAACCGTTAACCTAAAATAAGTACATAAAATTGATAGGTTCAATTGGATCGATAATATCACTCAAATGATCAGAATAAAGCGTACAAACAAACGATTCAATCACAAACACAGTTCATACTCATAAATTCTCTTGTATATTGATGATCAAAGCAATTCGTAGTACAAAGTGCAGGAGAAAATAAATCACACACAGTTAATTCTCTCTCTAACAGTGTAAAAGTGATCTAGCCTCTCTCCTAACACACGCACACTACATGCTATAACAAACAAAATGCAAGTTTAAGGAAAATACATAATAAACCCTAAACTATACAAACATATAAACAAAATACAAAGTAAATCTTAACAGGAAATAACCCTAACAGTACTCCCCCTAAGATTTATCTTTGGATCTTCAAAAACTTCAATCTTTTCTTCTTTTATCAGCATCAATCTTCAATCTTTTTCTACCATTCTTCTGGTTCTTCTTTCACATTCAGCAACTCTCGACCTTTGTACTCTTCTTGTTCTCTCAAAGCTTCTTCAATGCAAGATTTGAACTTTTCAGCGATCTTAGCTTGTCGAGGCTTGGATTCATTTGTCAGAATTGGTAAAGCATTCATGCGTCTGAGCGAATCCAGATTCAAACCTGCAAAATCGATATTAGCATAAAACTCAAACGGCATCTCTTGGCCTTGAACTTTCACCTCCAAAGTTCCTTTTCTAGATATCCTCATATACTCTATCTCTGGCAAATCAACCCTCACGAGATTAGAGTTCAGCAACGCCTTTCTCACACGTATCTTCTCTGTTGCAGCTGCTATTACTTCAATCATAATCACAAATAACTTCCTGTCAGCTTCAGCTAGTTTATCCTTACATTTCTCCATTCTATAGCTTCTCAAAAAATCAATATATGAAGGATGCAATAGCTTCAACTCAAAAGTACTGAAGAGTGTGATCATGTCTTTGTCCCAATTCTCCAAATTTCTAACAAGCTTCAGTTCAAACGTCTCTTGATTATAAAATACTCTGAGTATTGGCTTTGTCATTTGAGTTCCATCGATCACTTTCAGTCCAGGATCTGTCACTTTGTCAAAATATTCGTCTGAAAACTCTTCTAAATACATGTCTTCAGACACAACCAATCTCTTTTTCTTTCTCTGTTTCTTTGCTTCTACATAAGCAGTATCTTCTTGTTGGCCTCGGAAATCCAAAAACTTCGGTGATCTACCAATCCCGGCATCAAGCAAAATTACACACTTATCACCACGCTCAGCGTGCGTGTGATTAATCAACCTTAGTTTGTGTAATTCTTTCAAGTCCTGAACCTCCAACTTAAATATACTCGAGTAGTAATGGTAAACGTCACACAAACCATTTACTCTCTTGATCATAAACGCATCAAATACTTCGTCGTATTTCCATGCTATGATTTTTACTTTCTTGTTCTTCTCAGGCACAATCATAGAATCTAGTAACTCAGCAATTGATTGTCCTTTGCTCATCAGCGACCTAACCACATCACCTGGTGTTGCTGATCTATGCCAAGTTTCACGCACATCCATCGGTATGTTGTACGATTTAACCTCGCTTGGAAACATATCTATCAGTTCGTGCCTCTTTTTATGAGCATCTTCAGGAAGCGCCATCACTGGTATTTCTCTTGGACCAAGAATTTTGTATTTCTTTGTCAGCTCAAAATATTGTGGATTGTTGTAGTCCAAATAAAACATCCGATTGTACAGTTTTTCTGTCTTCATGAAGCTGACTACAATTTTCTTCAATGAAACAGACTTCAATCTTTGCAATGTCTTGTACGGATAGTTTCTTGAACTCAACCAATCTCGCATCTCCCTGCTAGTCATTTCCTCCGGATTTGGATGATACAGCTCAGTTGGTGGCAGATCTTCTATATTCAGACTTTCCTGCATTGGAGTCCATTCGCCCATCTCAGTAACAAACTCCTTCTTATCTGCTTCAGCCTTGTCTTGATGAATCATGCATTTCTCGTACTCTTCATTGATCTGAGTCACCGTCAACCCATTCAAAAATACAGAGTTGTACTTCATTTTTTCGAGATATGCAAACCTTTGATCTAGATCATCAGGTATCTCTTCAGCAATATTCTGTATTGGCTCAGCTTCATCTTCAGACTCAGTCCAATCTATATCATCTAAATCATCCAACGCTTCTATCATAGGTGCATCATCAGTTTGAACCGGCTCAAATTGACTAGCAACTTCAGTTTCTATTTCTGGCGCACTTTCAACTTCAGCAGCTTCAGATTGAATCGGCTCAATCTGAACTGTTTCTTCTGAACCAGCTCCTTTTTCACTCTCTGTGGCCTCAAAAACTTCAGTCTTAGCTACAGAACCAGATTGAATCGGCTCAATCTGTCCTGACTTAGTAATCTCAGCTCCAGTCACTTTTTCAGTCTCAATCACAGCTGCAGATTGAATCGGCTCAGTCTGCACTGGTTCATCAATTTTCGCCCTTTTTGAACTTCCTTCATCACCAAAGATTTCAGGAACAGCATCTATCTTCCTTTTTCCCTCAGCTTTGTCCATATTGACAGTATCAGCAACAGCTTCATCGGGAATTATGATTGGTGATTCTACCAAAATACCAGCATTTGCAGTTCCTCGAGCTCTAGTCAAATACACTTTTGGCACATTCGTTTCAGTGACTTCAACAACTTCTTCAGAAAAATCTTTGTCAGAGGATGAGCCAGCCTTCTTTGGTCTAGTTTCTTCCAACTCTTTTTCCAACATCTCTTTCTCTGCCTCCAATGTATTACACTCAGCCTTCAAATCAGTGTAATCATATTTCAAGTTCTCATATTCCTCCTTCAACTTTTCATGCTCCGCCTTCAAATCATCATGTTCAATCTTTAACTTCAGATGATCAGAATCTAACTCTTTGAAAATCTTCAGATTCTGATTATGAATATCCCAATATTCATCAAATCTTTTCTTTTTACGTTCATTTGAGGCTTTTAACAAGTCATTTGATTTGATCAAATTTTCAACAATCTCCTCCAACTCTGCAATCCGTTTCTCTTTTTCCTCATAAATCTCATCAACACTTGGCACAACATTTGGTGAAGACTCCAAATCTTGTCCAATGTTTTCAGCAGTTTGTGGTAATACGGTGGGAATATCAACATCAATAGTATCAGCAACGCCAGCATCCACTTCATCTATCTGTGCAATAGATTCAGCTTCGGCCATTACTGTCTGAGCAATCTGGAGAACATCAATCTTCTCAGGCTCAACAATCACAGGTTTTGATCTCTTTCTTCGAACATATTGAACACTAACATCTCTTTGAATCTCAGCAACAACTTCTTCAACAACAGAAGCAACCTCAGCAGGTTCTTCTATCATCACATTCTCTACTTCCATAGGTTCAACCTCCTCTGAATTAGATTCAGATTCAGCATCATTACCACCATCATCATTACCATCATCACCATCACTATCTTCATCATTGTCACCATCATCATTACCATCATTACCATCATCTTCCTCATCTTCTGGATGACGAGCAAAGTACTCGTCATCATCCAACAGGTTATCCGGCACCTCATCCACCAGATCCTGTGGATTGACAATCTCACCATGAGATATATGATAGTACACACCTTCTACATCTTCTTCATTGTTTACTATATCTCTCATATAGTCAAACAAATCAATATCAGGCACATTCCCGATACTCATCTTTCGATAAGAGAGATCGTTCATGTCCTCAGTATATAGTATGCCTCCAGCATAACCCTCAGATCTGATGATAGGATAAGCAATGTTTATCATCAGCTGTAAGAACCTCGGGTACATGAGGAACTTAAATCTCTTTCCTTTCACCAAGTTGAACACAAAACCATTCATAATCCACCTCGACATGTTGAATGGCTTGTTCTCAGCTATTGCCACAATTGGTGATGCAATGTCTGAAGGAAAGTTATCAAACCCTGCACTCCTTCTAGACATGCATTGTTGCACTACATAGCACAGCAACTTGTACTTCCTTCCCAACTTAGCTCTGTAAAACTGTGACTTTGGAAACACAGGTGGATGTCCCATGTTCACAAAACAAGCTTTACACTCCTCCATGGTCAGTTCATCCAACATACCAACCTCATCCTCATCTATCCTTAGGGCCTGCCTAATAGCATCTTCTGTAACATTCAGTATCCAGTCTCTAGTGATATGCCCTCTAACCATAGCATCACCATTCTCATTCCTCACAACCTCTGCTGTTCTCCAGAAGCTCTTGATCAGCCTAGCATATATGACCGGTTTGGCACATATAGCATAAACATACTTAGACCTCTTGATGAACTTAATCATATCCCTATATCCCTCTGTCTCAGGAAGTGATTCATCTAAACATGCTACTAGATTATGTTTAGGCTCAAACTTGAGATTCTCCATCTGTTAAAAACACAAACGAACACAAAACAAGGCAAATGTATTAGATTCTTCATAAACATATCAAAAATTTTAATAAGTGTTTAACTAAAAGTTAGAAAGCAAAACATTAACATAATCTGTTTAAATCCTAAATTGTTCTAATAACCTGATTTTCATCATTTTAATCAAACAACATTGAATTTTAAAGATTATACTTCATGTTTAAACTTTTAACAGTTAATCACTTAGGCAAAATTTTGACAAATTTATGATGAAAAAGTTTAACATGTTTTGGTTCAGTTTTAACAAGTTTAATCACTTTTAAACAGATATTTCATTGTTTTGATGTTTAACTTTTAAAAGCTTCAAAGTTCATCAATGGCGATTTTTATCAGTTAAGAACATTTCACTTGATTCAGTTGATTTTAAGGTGTTTTAGTGCAAATGAGTGATTGAATGTTGATAATCGACAGATTTTAATCCTAAAACAACATTCGATTTAAGTTTTAATGCTCAAAATCAAAGTGTCGATTCAAGTTCAAAACACTGTTCATCATCGTTTTTCTTTTTAACAGTTGATTTGCGGGTTGATTTAGGTCAAAAACACTTAATCACTACCTTATTCAATCGATTAATCTTGTTATAGAGCAACAGATTGAATATGATAACAAAGCGATTTGAGGTTCAGAGTGTTTGTGTGAAGGTGAAAGTGTGAAATGATAAGTGTATGTGAAGAGGCGGTCTTTTGTATCGTCAAAAATTTTAGGTCAAACTTTAAGTGCCGGGTCAACAAAAGCAAAATAGGCCCAATAAACCTTGCCGGGTCAAGTACTGTAGTGACGGGTCATGTACTGTAGTTACGGGTAAAGTACATAAAACAAGTCACCAACATGTGAAAATCACTTGACAGGTCAAGCACTGTAGATACGGGTAAGTCACTGTAGTGACGGGTAAAGGTTAAGGAACAACTACACCTGATGGTTTTATTCATCACCCGGCAGAATAGTTGTTATCAAAACATCACCCGGCAACCTTCTTCATCACCCGGCAACACAGTTGCTTTCCTTCTTCATCCGGCTTGCTTTCTTCTTTACACGGCAACCTTTGACAACCTTCTTCACACGGCATACACACTTCTTCATTACCCGGCAACATAGTGTCATACCTTTACACGGCAACAATACTTCTTCATTACCCGGCTGTATAGTATACACTTGTCACCCGGCAAGATATCTATGACCTTCACCCGGCTGTATTTGACTTGATCATTGCCCGGCTCTATAGTGGTCATAACATCTTCACCTTTTTCTTTAATCACCCGGCAAGTATCAGACTTACAACTTTACCCGGCTGAACAGTTCTTTACCCGGCTGCACAGTTGTACCTGATATCTTTACCCGGCAATAACACTTGAACAATTTCTTCAATTTTCCTCGTCTGTTGACTTTTTCAACAATCATTTATTGCACCTGCAACATTCTCCGACATATTAATTAGACAAGATATCCTTAAAAAGAATGTTTGTCATATTAATTTATCAAACAACATTAAACAAGACAATAACATTAAATTCCAATTAAATTCATTTTTCTTTTTCTTTTCCAAACATGTTTTTGCACAACCAATTTTTCTATATCCCGAAGCAATTACTTAAAAAACAAATTACAAGACCTTGGGTTTGTTTTTAACACATCCAAAACCTTTGCTTTTCATAACTTATAATCTTGTTCATTCAAAAACACACTTATTTAACAAAATATTTTTGGATTTTTGTAGATATTTTTCTTCAATTTATTCTCCCCCTAAACTTGAAATTTCTTGAAATTTTTAAGTTTAACATGGGTGTTGATATGTCAATAATGATTCCATATGCCTGCACACACAAAGCACACTCATTAAAGTAAATACATATGCAATGCAATGAATCAAAATATCGCAGTGAGATCATACCACACATTATCTGAACATGTTTTGCAAGTTTTGAATAGACATTTGACTTATGCTTGATTGAGTGATGATATGAAAACATACCAATTAGCTCGAATTGACACACTTACTTTTTCAGTATCATGATGATATTTAAGGTTCGATTATAATGACTTATGTGACCCACATGTATACACAGTGTGGAATCTGGGTTCTATTCGGATTTGGTCCACTTTGGGACTTCTTTTTAATTCCAACATTGGGAATTTTTCTTTTTCCTATCGTTCCCCTTGGGAATCTTCTGAATTCCATTTTGGAATTTTTGTTTGGTGTCGGTCCACATTTGGGACTCTTTTTGTTCCATTTTGGAATCTTTTGCTGCATCTTGAAGCTCAAAAGAGACTTCGTGTGAGACTTCAGGTCTGTGGGTACCACAACAAAGAAGCTCACGATGCGGTTCATCACACTGAATACACTGCATCGTTACCCGATCATGCACAACTATCATCACAAGCAATGTTTCAAAAGATATATATCTAGACATGTATAACAATGGAACTTAACACAAAGATCATTAAGTTTATGTTTGTCAACAATCAACTTACTTGTTCAGTCTAATTGCCTGAGCTGTCTAGCACATCAATTAACATTCATCAGTCTTTATTAAAAATGATGTAACAAATAATGTCTAGTGTATCTATCATTTCTCACTTTTTGCAATATAGATTCTTATGACATGATATTTTCTTTTCTTTTTGATTTTATATTTTGTATTTGCTTTTCTTTTTCATGCACACACACAATGCAAAACATAAAATAAAAGACAAAGGAATCAATACTTAACATCAACTTATTATATTTTGGCTTTTATATTTTCTGATTTTTCTTTTGTTTTTAGAAAAATAGAATCAATCATGATTGATTAATCCTATGGATTGAATTAAAAATTCAAACCGGCCTGACAAAAATGATTTTGTGAAAAGATCTGCCAGTTGTTTGTCGGTGTGAACTTTAATCAAAATTATTAAACCTTTTTCAGAGTTGTCTCTTAAAAAGTGATATCTAATTTCGATGTGCTTGGTTTTGGAATGTTGAACAGGATTAGCAGTTATGAACATAGCAGCAGTATTGTCTATGTAAATAGGAGTTTTTAGAAAGTTAAACCCGTAGTCCAGCAACTGATTTTGTAACCATAAAACCTGAGAACATCCTGCAGATGCAGCGATATACTCTGCTTCAGCTGTGGATACAGAAACATTGGTCTGCTTCTTGCATTGCCAAGATACAAGTCTAGGACCCAGAAACTGACAACCACCAGTAGTCGATTTCCTGTCAAGAGCACAACCACCAAAATCACTGTCAGAATAGCTATATAATTCAAAATTTCCTTCATAAGGATACCATAACCCAAGATTCGGTTTCCCTTTGAGATATCTGAAAATACGCTTCACAGCAATCAGGTGCGACTCCTTTGGATCAGACTGATATCTTGCGCATACACATACAGCGTACATGATGTCTGGCCTTGATGCAGTAAGATACATCAGTGAACCGATCATTGACCTGTATAGTGTTTGATCCACGGATTTGCCTTTCGGATCCGGTTGTATCTTGCAGTTCACATCAGAAGGAGTTCGAATTGTTTGACAATCTTGCATCTTGAACTTCTTCAACAACTTCTCAACAAATTTTGATTGATTGATGAAAATTCCGTCAGCTGATTGTTTCACTTGTAATCCAAGAAAGAAATTAATCTCCCCCATAGAACTCATCTGGAATCTGCACTTCATGATTTCCTCAAATTCTTTGCACATGGACTCACTGGTTGAACCGAAGATAATATCGTCCACATAAACTTGAACGCACAATAAATCATCATTATCCCTCTTCATAAACAAAGTTGGATCAATCTGACCTCTTGTAAATCCGTGTTCTAGTAAATGCTTGGATAATGTCTCATACCAGATTCTAGGAGCTTGATGTAGACCGTAAAGATCTTTACTCAACTTGTATACCCGATGAGGATAGTCAGGATCTTCAAAACCCGGAGGTTGTCTGACATATACGTCATCTGTAATCGGTCCATACAGAAAAGCACCTTTCACGTCCATTTGGAATACTTTAAACTTCATGAAGGAAGCATATGCAAGAAAAACGCGTATGGCTTCAAGTCTTGCGACTGGAGCAAACACTTCTTCATAATATATGCCTTCTTCTTGAGTGTATCCCTGTGCAATGAGTCTTGCTTTGTTTCTCACAACAATGCCACGTTCGTCTGGCTTGTTTTTGTACAACCATCTTGTACCTATCGCATTCTCTCCTTCAGGTAAGTCCACAAGTTTCCAAACTTCCTGTTTGCGAAACTGAAGCAATTCCTCTTGCATGGCTTCAATCTAACTGTTGTCTTGCAACGCCTCTGAAATATTCTTTGGCACCACTTGAGATAGAAAACACGAATAAAGACAAACATTTGCTTGCTCTGTCTGACTTCTTGTAGTTCTCTGATTCAACGGCCCAATAATCTGAGAGACAGGATGTTTCTTGTGAATTCGATGAATAGGAATATCACCTCCTTGCACTTGAGTCTCTAGATTAGAAGTATTCAGATTTGGTAGATCTTGTAGTATAGTTGAAGTATGCGGTGTGAAATTCGGGACTTGATCCGGTGAATTGATGAAGTAATCAAATGATTCAGGAATAACTTCAACATTCGGATCCGATGATGGTTGATTTTGAACGGATCCACCATCATTAGGAGACATTTGCGAATTCACATTTTCTTCATGATTGTTTGATTCTTGATCTTCTTGCGAACCAGAAGGACCCGGAGCTTGACTGGATTTGACATGATCAGGATTGTGAAATGACATGAATGGATATTCAGAATTGATATTGCCATCCTCGTCATTATCAGAATCGTCACTAAAGCTTCCTAAGTCACCTGATTCCTTCCTTGTTTTTCCTGAAAAATCAAACAAGTTAGAATTGAAAGATTTTGATAACGCATCTAAATCAAATAACCATTCGGGACCATGTGCCACTGACGGAAACGAATTTTCTAAAAACTTTACGTTAATAGTTTCAATAACAGTATTTGTTTTGCTATTAAAAACCCGATAAGCTTTAGAAACAGACGAATAACCTAGGAAAAATCCATCGTCAGATTTTGACTCAAATTTCCCGAGATGATCATTTAAATTTAGAACCGTTACGGGACAACCAAATGCTTTCAAATAAGAAATATTCGGCTTTCTTCCAAATAACAACTCATAAGATGTTTTCTGTTTGTCTTGCACTAATAATGTCCTATTTTGTACAAAACACGCAGTAGAAATAGCTTCGTCCCAAAAAGTGATAGGAATTTTGGCATCTGCGAGCATGGATCTTGCAGCTTCAATTAGTGTCCGGTTTTTCCGTTCCGCAACCCCATTCTGTTGAGGCGTTCTTGGAGCACTAAACTGACGCGCAATTCCTTTTTCTGCACAAAATAAATCCACATTAGCATTTTTAAATTCAGTACCATTATCGCTTCTTAATACTTTAACTTTGCAATCCAATTGGTTTTCAACTTTGATGATAAATTCTTTTAATAATTCAGCTGTTTCAGATTTAGTATGCAAAAAATAAACCCAAGAAAATCTAGTGAAATCGTCAATAATGACAAAACAGTAAGACTTCTTTCCGATGCTTTGAACATTCGTTGGTCCGAAAAGATCCATATGTAGCATCTGTAATGGTTTTGAAATGGAGTTTTCTAGCTTGGACTTAAAAGACATCCGATGCTGTTTGCACTTCAAACATGCTGAACAGAGATCAGTTGTGGAGAATTTCTTCGATGGGATTCCCACAGCGTGATTTCCTGTTACCAAACGGTTCATGTTTCTGAAGTTGGAATGGCCCAGCCGTCTATGCCAAAGCAGACTCTCATCATTTGAAGCATGGGCAATGAGACAGGTTGTTTCGGTATCAGCGTCAATCTGCGACATATCCAACTTGTATACATCACGATCTCTTGGAGCTTTAACCACTACCCACTCATTGTCAATCTTGAAACCTGGTTTAAGAATATAACAGAAAGAATCATCAAATAAAGTTGAATAAGATTTATCACAAATTTGAGATACACTTAGTAAGTTAAAGTTCAGCTGTGCACAGTAGTTGACTTTATCAAAACTAATGATCCCATTGGATACTGTTCCTTCTCCTGTTATCTTTCCACCCGCATCACCTCCAAACGCTACGTGTGTACCATTTTTCAGCTTGAAATCCTGAAGCAAGGCATGGTTGCCTGTCATATGCCGGCTACACCCACTATCAACGAACCATGAGTTGATAGGTCTTCTTGGGCGTACCAGCATTTCAACAGAAACATTTAGTTAGTTTGGTCAACCCAGGCCCACACGGTCTTGGGTTTTCCGAATCTATCTGCAATAGTAACTTGTTGGTATTGAACATTTTGAAAATTTGTTTCATTCAAAAGATTTTGATGCTGATAACTTCGCCCATTGGCGTTCAGTGATTGCTTTCTCCTCAAAGCAATAAACCTTTCCTCTAGCTTAGGATCAAGGTTATTTTCAAACTTTTGATTTCTAACCATTAAAGCTCTTGGTTTAAAACTGTTAACCTGCACATTCCTTGAAAAGTTAGAAACAGAATTGTTTCGATTGAAATTTCTCAAAACCGGAGAATGACTTTGACTCATATTTTGAAAACCATATGAATTATTTCTTTGAAAGTTTGAATATGGAGTCATTTCTCTAGTCGAGTTTGATCGAAAGAAACAATCCTTTGTGTCATGGTTTCTTCTCTCACAGATATCACAAAATTTGTTAAAATAACATTCTTCTGAAGAACGATTTCTTTTGTCACAGAAACTGCAGTACCTGTTAAAGAAACATTCAGCAGTTGCATGATTATATCTATCACAAATTTCACAATGTTTCTTGCTAATCCTAAAGAGCCGATTGTTAACTTTTGATGTTGAACCAAAACGTGATTCATTATCATAGTTGTTCGGTTTTAGATTGACGTTTTTCTGTGGAGTCATTGTTTGTGCTTTTGATTGCATGGGACTTTGGTTCGATTTTAAACTGTTCTGTTTGGTCACCTTTTTGTTTTCAATTCTCTTTTCATTGACAGCGGAAGACTTAGGACCTGAACCTGTTTTCAGACCAGAGTTAGATTTGATTGGAGAATTGATTGGTTTACCATAAGATCCATTTAAATCAAACGTTCCTGCAGACACAAACTTGATTTTCTTTTCTTTTGACTCTTTCTTGACAGGTTTAACTTTGTCAGTTTTAACACTTTGAACTTTTGTGTTATCATTCGATTTTAAGACATTTTTGCCTTTTGACTGTTTTGTTTCAGATTGATTGTTCATTGTTTTCGATTTTTGCTTCTTAGCATTCGAAACTTCAGTCTTTTTCACTTCTGGCTTTTTGACCAACTGAGCAGCAACTTGCGCCTTTTGTTCTTTCTTCCACTTAATGTACTCAGGATCATTGTATCCTGAAAATTCACCTTCTTCCTTCACCGGTGTTTCTGGTTCGGGATTAAGCTTTGGATACTCAACAAGTTGGATAAGAACAGGTTCTAATTTGTTTTCAGATTTGTTGCTTGTTTCATCATCAGCTTCAGTTGTCATTCCATCTTCTTCTCTCAAACTTTCAATCAACACCTCAGATCCTTCAGACTCGGATTTACTTCTTTGAATTTCTTTAAATTTTCGTTCATTTTCAGGTGAATGATCAAATTCATTAAAGTTTTCCGGTAAGGTTTGAGTGATTGAATTTGGCATCGGTTCATGTGTAAAACCCAACCCGGTTTTGGTTTTGTTACCTCTTTCTTTGATGAGTTGTTTAACCATGGTTTTACAGCTTTTAACCTTTGTTAATTCAACTTGAGTAACAGCATGTGCGACTTTTTCTTGTTCAAAGTTCTTTGTCATTTCTTCAAGTTGTTTGGTTATCAATTCCAGTTCCTTTAAGGTTTTGTTCCATGATTCTTTAAGTGACAAAATCTTCTCATCAGCAATTTTGTGATCAATTTTAAGTTGTTCATGAATTTTCTCATGTTTGCTTAATTTGTCACCGATTTTAAATGAATGAGTTCGATAATGTTCTACTTGTTGAATGCACTGTTCAGAACATAGCCTTTCCTTGACATCAACAGGTAATGGAACATAGTTAGGGGGTAAGTCAGTATTGACCTTTGGTTGTTCGATAGATGATGAAGATTCACTGGCAGTAGCCATCAGCACAAGTTCAGACTCAGATTCTTCAGTAGGATCAGATTTTGCACTCCAGTCATAATCTTCTGAATCTTCACTCACATCTTCAGTCATCTTACAATCCCCTTCTTCTGACCAATCCTCTTCTACTTCACATACCAGTGCCAGACTCGATGTAAGATCAGACGTGAATTGTTCTGCATAGGCGCTCCAATCATACCCGTCTTTCACACTTACAACCAACGCCTTTGTTTGGTCTTCTGGCTTCTTTCCTTCATCCTTTAATTCAGGCATAGGAAGACTTTGGTATGGTTTCTGAAAGAAACATTGATTTCTGCCTTGATAACTCGTTGATTGTTGAGAACTTTGACCTTGACCTTGATTGCTTGAACTAGCTTGGTCATTGAAATTCTTTGGAGCTTTACATTCTCTTGAGAAATGACCATACTGGTTACAGTTAAAGCATCCGGCCTTAGATTTGTCAAATCCAACAGTCTTGTTAGCATGAGGTTTGTAACTTCGGTTAACATATGCATGCTTTTGTGTACGATAAGCTACCATAACCATCTGCCAGTTAAGATCCATTTCCTCAACATCCACTGGATCCATTTCAAATAAATCTTGAAGAACAACGTCCATTTGACTTAAATGACTACCTTGGTACGCTTGAAAACTTGCCATAAAAGCAGTAAAGGCAGTTTTCGTTTCGTCATCTTGCAACAGAATATTCATGACGTCTTTCACCTTGGCTTGAACATTTGAACTTTGATTTTCTGATTGATTCTTCACATTCTGACTTGGAACTTGAACTTGAGCTCTTGGCGGAGATTGAGGTTGAGAATAAGTTGGTGAATTTGGAAAGTATGCTGAATCAGTATAGAAACTTGCACCAACGAATAAGTCATCCTCATCTTCAAACTTTGTTGTATTTTGCACAAGAAAAGCATTATCCACAGTATTGGCAGGATTTACCACATACTTGTATTGAGTTTGTGACGTTGATCTATCAGAATTTCTTGATCCTTCATCAATCTCAACTTCTTCAATTTTCCCAATAAGCAGATCTAATTCCATTGGGAATTTCTCAGTATGCTTCAAAAGTGTAACAGTCTGCTTCCATGATGATGGTAAAGCACATAACAATCGATCATTCAAGTCTTGAAGTTCAGTCTTAACTCCGAGGTTTGACATCTCAGTAGTTAAGTGAACAAACCTGTTCATCATCTGGTGTACTGTCTCTCCATTGATGTGTTCAAATAATTCCAGTTGTCTTTTGAGCTTTGATTTCTTCAAACTTCTTAACTGCTCTCCTCCTTCACATATAGACTTCAATGCCTTGAAGCATGTATAACCAGTCTGATATGCATCCAATCTAGACAAAACTTGGAGTGGTAACCCCTTGCACATCAACGAATAGGCCTTGCTATCATTCTTTACCTTCCTCAAGTCTTCAGCTGACAGATTATCCTCTGGATAAGGTGTAGTAGAATCTTTAGTATAGGTACTGGCACTATCTGGTTGTGTCTGAGTTGGAATGTGAGGACCCTTCTCAATGGATTTCCATAAGTCATTGTCAATAGAACACAAGTGATGTCTCAGCCTGATGGTCCAGTTCTTGAAATCTGCACGATTCAAAAGTCTAGGAACACGGTTATCAGAATCATCATTAGGAGCCATTTTTAACAATTTTAAAGAAAATATTTTTGGTTTTTGTTAATTTTTGAAAAGAAGTGATTAAAATACTAAAATAAAGACAAGAAATTAAAGACAAGATAAGAAACAAGTATTGAAAAACAACTAAAATGAGTCACACGGCAAAACAGTGAAAATCCTTCTTCAACCGGCTAAACAGTGTATTTGTTCTTCACCCGGCAAAATAAGTCTTCACACGGCTAAACAGTTATACGGCTCAACAGTTGAAAATACTTTTGTTCTTCACCCGGATGAACAGTTACCCGGCAATAAGAAAAACTTCACACGGCAATAAGTCTTTGACCCGGCAGAATCTTGACACGGCAAAGAGCTTCCCCGGCTGAACAGTACTTGGGTCACACGACAGAGTTGTTAATTACCCGGCTACACAGTTGAAGTTTACCCGGCTGTATTTTCTCTATCACCCGGCGTAACAGTGTATCACGCGGCACAACAGTGTCTGATCCGGCTGAACAGTAGCAACTTTTCAAGTCAAATTCTTCACCCGTCTAGAACAAATTCCTTTACACGGCAGCACAGGACCTAATTTCTTCTTAAATCTCAAGGAAAATGTCTAAGTCAAATATATCACCCGGCAAGTTAATCTTCACCAAAAATCAACTGTTCATCATCTTCTTCATGAGATTTTTCTGGGTTTTGTCAAAAACTTGTCCGATTTGTCCAAAATTCACACACAAGCTGTGAAATAGTCCGATTATCAAACCCTTATATCAATCAATCCAAAACATCATCATTTTTTGATGAATTTGAGCAAAAAAATTGATCGAACAGTAACTTTTTCTATTCTTCTTAATTCTTCAGATCTGATGATGATCTGATAGAATCTGCACAATCGTTGCGAATTAGAGTGATTATGATGATAAATCACACCTAAAAGCACCAACAATTCATTCAGATCATGATATTTTGAGCAATATTGATGTGTTTTGCTTAGAAACAGCGAAGAACACGATACCGAAAGCTCTGATACCAATTGATAGGTTCAATTGGATCGATAATATCACTCAAATGATCAGAATAAAGCGTACAAACAAACGATTCAATCACAAACACAGTTCATACTCATAAATTCTCTTGTATATTGATGATCAAAGCAATTCGTAGTACAAAGTGCAGGAGAAAATAAATCACACACAGTTAATTCTCTCTCTAACAGTGTAAAAGTGATCTAGCCTCTCTCCTAACACACGCACACTACATGCTATAACAAACAAAATGCAAGTTTAAGGAAAATACATAATAAACCCTAAACTATACAAACATATAAACAAAATACAAAGTAAATCTTAACAGGAAATAACCCTAACAAAAATTTATAAGCCTTTTAAATGTTATATGTTTTTATAAAGTACGGGTATCTGAGTACATATGTATCAACTTTTTATAATTTCTTTTTACTTTTTGTTAATGGAAAATACCAAATAAGAATCACTTTTTACCATTTGTTAATGGAAAATACCAAATAAGAATATGTTGGAACAAATATAAGTTTATAAAGATAAATAAAAGGTGAAATTGAAGAGCAGGGATCGAACACAGGTCCCAGACAAGCATAACAACCGGCAGTTCTATATGTTGAGTTTAGCAACTAAATGATTTAGGCCCCAAATCCGACTCAAGAACATAAACCACAATCCTTAATTAACTGGAAAACGATTTAAAAGTATGGACGAGTGCTCAAGAAGTGACCTTGTCAAAAGCATGGTTATATGCTTCATTTGACGATAACGAAAGTAGAGGTGATTTTTGGAATCGAGTTCTTGAACATTACAATCAACTAGAGTATGTTAACCGAACGATTGACCAACTTCATTCAAAGTGGAGGCATGATTTCAATCTAATCACCAACTTCAATCGTCTTTATCTTCATGAGCATATTGAAGGAGTCGCCGAAGCCGATGCCATAAATAAAGCCTTGAATGAATACCAAGAGATATATAAACATCCTTTTACCAAAATTGAATCGTGGCAACTTGTTAGGGCACGTGGGGTGTTACCCAATTGATTTATGTTAAATTATTTAATTATGTACGTCATTTATGTTTTTCTATTTAAGTTGTTGTGTTTTTATTAATTATAATTTGTGTTTTATATTTAATGAAATATTAAAAGTTTTAAATAATTAAAAATTAAAAAAGGATGTGGGGTGGATACCGGGTGATTTAGGAGAATGTGGGGTGAAGGTGGGGTGGAGTAAAAAGTGTGGGGTGATGTGGGGTGGACTCCCCTCACCCTTAGAAACAAAAATAATCCTTTTTTTACGGCGAAATAATCCTTTTGTTTCTTTGTTTATGCACCCGAACTCACCAACCACACAAAAAAGAAAGCATGCAATGTTTATTAATTGACACGTTTCCCTAAACTAAACAAAGAATAAGCTCCTACTCCTTTATTTTTTTCTTTCAAGAGAATTTCAATCAGGCACGGCGAAGACTACAACGATGTTTGAATAAACCAGACTAAAAATCGTTCTTGTAGTGAAACAACCCGAAATTTCCGATTTTATTAAAATGTATACATACAAACATGAGTAAATTGCCAAAATAGTCCCTGAGTTTGTGCTGTTTCGACTATTTTGGTCCTTATGTTTTTTTTTTTGCCATTTTGGTGTTTGGTTTTGTAAAAAATTATCATTTTAGTCATTTCGTCAACGTTTTCTGTTAGTTTAGGGTAAAATGACTAAAATACCCCCGTTTATTAAATTTAAAAAAAATTATGTTAACTCTTTCGTTAAAGACATATTCTCTCCCTACTTCCTTTTCTTCATCTTCCCTACCTTAATTTCCATTCTTCTACACATTCATCATCATCCCAACCCTCCTAATAAATATCATCCTAACACACACCACCACCAACACCAAATAACACAACACCACACCATCCATTACCACTATGATTTCAAAACTACACCACCGCCCGAAGCATTTTGTCAAACACTTTATACGCGTACTCTTGATTTCGAAATTAGAACCTCAGTTGAATCATATATGCAATTTATGCAAATGCATTAATAGATTGATTGCAACTCCTACTCTTGCTCTTAGAAATACGCTGCTCGTCCAAGATCTCGTAACGGTATCACAGCACCAACACTAAGTTTAATTTGTAATTCATGATTTTTTAAGTAACGAATGTAGCTACAAAATAAGCAATTACACACCTAGATGTTTAGCGCTGAATAAATTCACCAAATTTGGGTACTATGGTGTGTGTTCTTCGATTGAAGGTAAACCAGAGGTTGTTTTTAGTGTGGATCGATGAACGGTGTACAAGATTAAGACGAGTGGTGGTTCGGAGGTGGTGGAGGGAAGGACGGTTGTTTGTGGTGGTGGGGTTTACGGGAGATGAACAGTTGTGGCTTCAGGCGGTGGCTGTGATAAGTGGCAACCGGTGGTGTGTCTGTGTGTGGATGAAGATTTGTTGTTGTTTTCTGGATAAATAAATTATAATATTAATAATAATTAATTTTAATTGGTAAGTTTACAACAATACCCCTGGAAGTAACAGAATTTTTAACGGACGTTGGACGGAAGGACCAAAATGAAATTTTTTTTTTACAAAATCAAACACCAAAATGGCAACAAAAAAAACATAAGGACCAAACTGGTCGAAACGGCACAAACTCAGGGACTATTTTGGCAATTTACTCTACAAACATACTAGTTTGCAGACAGAAATCTAAATAAAATAAATTTGAAATGTGAGTTTTATTAAATAAAATGAATATAAACTCAAACATAAATCAAACTTCAATTCAAATTTTTATTCAAACTTGGTATGTGGTCGGGGCGTATGATGTGGCGACTGGGTCTCACGTATGTGACTTTGTCACACATGTTGATAAAAAATCATGTCTTGCATGTTAAAACAAAAAATCGTAATGCATCACACATTAGAAGAAGAAGATATATCAAAAAAACATATGCCAAAATGATAATTGATTGAAATTCGGAGTGTTAAAGTTGTAAATATATTAAAATAGAGTATGAGGTTAAAGTTGTAAATTGAGTAACTTATCAGAAATCAAAATGAGAAAATGTTAAAGTTGGAGGTGGTGTGACATTCGTATATATTTTTCTTTCCAAAAAAATACTTTAGAATATACAAATTTTAAATTTCTAAAACCGATATTTTATCTTTACAAATAATTCACACTAGGACAAGTGTACCCGTCACACTGTAATATAGTATTAGTAAGATACCGATATCGTCCAAAGATACAGATAATCTTGATCACCGTCTAATTTGATATTTAAAAAGGTTTTTGTGCACAAAAGTAAACTTTAGATAATGAACACGGTTAACAAGTAATTAAGCTTAAAACAAAGTAAATAATAGTTGGATCAATTCACAAGTAGATGCATACTTGTGATCGATACTTTGACTACGGTTATATAATATACTACATATTAATCATATTTTGGGCCACTTAAGGCGCATGTGTGCATAAGTGAAATTGTTGTGACTCTTTTTAGGGATGACTCAACACTCAGTTGGTATGAGAATATCCTAGGACGGATCGGTAAAACTACCCCCAAGCAACCGGATTTAAGGATCATTCAAAGTAATAAAAAGGAGTTCTTTCTTTAAACCCCTAAATGCACTTTCACTATCAAACTAATTAAGAGAATTGAAAGACTTAAACTTTAGTGCTCCGTAAATGTGTCACTCAAATCCAAAAGACCAAGTCAGAATTCCAAGTTAGAGCCTCCATGCTCTAGTAACTAACCACTTTTCCAAGGTTATTACCAAGAGTTGTACCACATAAACATAGTCATCTTAGATTGAGCGTTACCACGGAGTTGGTCAGACATGGCTTCTATAACTTAATAGTCATAATCGTAAAATCAAACTTGAATCATATAAACACATTAAAAAAAATCATAACATTAATAATATTAAATAATGTAACAAGTTATCTCACCCACGTAAAGCTAAGAACCTCAACTTATGGTTATAACGACAACAAGAACCAAACTTGTAAAAACATTGGACGGTGTAATTACGATGTTTGATAATTGTTGAACCGGTTCTAGCTACATGAAATGATCTAACGTGCTACCTATTAATATAAAAGACAGTAAGAAACATTGAAAATTGTGGTTGGGAACTCTAGAGGTGCTCTCTTTCCAAATGAGCAAATGTGGCTATTTATAGGTAGATTGGTAGTCTATGAAAGGGCCATGTGAAAGAGACACGGGGACGTGTACTTGCTCAACCGATGCTCCATGATCTCGTGTTATTACGAATCTGATACTTCTTCAAGACACAAGGGTGTGTACTATCTGGTGTTAGTATGGATCTGACACTTCTTCAAGACACAAGGGTGTGTACTCGAGGCATAGTGGCATACCTCCTAGGGGTGAGCATAAAACCGAATTAACCGAATCGGAACCGAAAAAACCGAACCGAACAAAAAAGCAAGAAAAACCGAACCGAAAAAAACCGAAACCGATAATGTCGGTTCGGTGTCGGTTTTACAAGTGAGAATAACCGAACCGAACCGATACTTTTTATATAAGTTTTGTTTAATTTTTTATCCTAAGTATTAACATATGTATGTTACTTTTATATTATTTAAACCGAAATAAGACACATAAAGAAAGACTTGACTAAATGGACTATACCATCCTAAAGTGGTGTAGTGAACTCGTTGAAAGTGATTGTAAAAATGTGAGAGATATCCCGCACAAGTTTTGTTTGTTGGTTTTAAGTTAAAGATTGACATATATAAATATATCATCTTCTTTTTTGTTACAAGATAACATATTTGACTAGATGATTATGTTAAATACATTTGTGTACTTTTGTTTCATGTTGACATCTTGTTGGTGATATTTACAAGTTTTCAAAAGTTTAAGTATTAATGGGTTAATAAGTAAAGATGAGAAAAAAACCGAAACACCGAAAAACCGAACCGAAACCGCGCAAAAAACCGAACACCGAAAAACCGAAACACCGAAAACCGATCGGTTTTTGTAGTGTAAAAACCGACCACTTCGGTTTCGGTGTCGGTTAATGGTAAAAACCGAACCGAACCGAACCGTGCACACCCCTAATATTACCTCCCGTCGTTTGTTACTCCATGATCATGTGTCAGTTGAAACTAACACACTTATTTGGCATAGGGGCGTGTCTTTTAGGCACAGGGCCGTGTCTTCACAATGATTTGGGTTCTTCTGATATCACCAACACACGAAGGCATGGAGGCGTGTACTTGCTTTTGTCCCATGATTATTCTATTTTGATTTTTGAACACAATGGGCATTTCAAATAGGCATTGAGTGTGTCTTTGCTTCTATAACTTCAAATCTTCAAGTGTTGACTTGTTTTCTTGTTTTAGGGCATGTAGATTCGTCGGTCTTCTTCCTTTTGCTATTTTTTCTTTGTTTTCACTTTTTTTGCTCTTTTAATGATTTTCTCATATTTCCAGACTGAAAATATAAATGAAAACAATTAAAAATATATTTGCAATAAAGTTGCATAATTAGCTAGGAAATGATGATGATGATTTGATACAAAATATATGTTAATATTTGCCTACATCAGGGGGTTAAAGCTGTATATATGTCAAAGTTGCGTCGTAAATATGTTAAAGTAAAATAGGGGTCAAAGTTGTAAATCGACTAACTCATGAGGAGTCAAAATGATAAAAAGTAAAAGTTGAGGGGTCAAAGTTGTAAATTGACTAACTCATGAGGAGTCAAAATGATAAAAAGTAAAAGTTGAGGGGTCAAAGTCATTCTAATATGTTAAAGTTAAATTGGGAGACTAAAGTCGTCAAAAGAGAAAAGTCGGTCAGTGAAACTGTAGTCACGAACCTCACATTTTAATATTATAGGAAATATTAAAAGATGCAATCATGGTTTAAATAATAAATCTATTACCGAAAAAAAAGATAAATAGAAGGTCACATTGTTCTAAAGGATAAAACAAGAGAGGAAAAACCTTTAAATCAACAAAGTGAGGGTGATTAGTGTAATTACCAATGTTTTCAGGTTCAGATTGGTTTGGCCGGTTGAACCTGTCCGACCGAGATTCGGGAGGTGCACCAAGCCGAACCATATAGGTTCGTTTTTAGTACAAAAAATCGGCCGGTTGAACCGGTTAGATCGGTTCAGAAAATTAATTTTTTTTTAATTTGGACCATATTTGGTTAAATTCATGGTATTTTTTTAAATTTTGGATTAAGTTTGGTTAAGGTTTAACGTTTAAACTTTGGATATTTGTTTAATATGATTAATATTGTATCTGTGTTAAAGTTTAGAACTTAAAAAAGTTGTGTTTGAGTGTCTGACTCATATTTTAAGTTATATTAATACTTTGAAAAAACATATATATTTATTTATTATTTATATGGTTCAAAACCGATCCAACTGTTTCGATCATTCCGATCAGTGAACTAGTAAAACGACCGATTCACTATCCGACCTGATCCTTAAAACATCGGTAATTACAATTACAAGAACAATATCACTAGAGAGAGCCTGCAAGCAGTAACATACTAAGTTACTAACATCGAAAGTAAAGTAATGAAAGTTGGATTTAGATTAGTCATTGGGCATAAGTTGTGGGCTACAGGCTACAGCAAAAGAATTGAGTGGGCCAATGGCAAACGGAATTAATTAAAAGATGGGCCTAGAGTTGTAAAAATCGGGTTTTGGGCCCAATCTGAATCGGGTTTTGACCTAACCCGGTTTTGGTCAACAAAATCCAAACCGGGTTTTTGAACAAATCAGTAAGGGTTAGGTCGGGTTTTAAAGTAATCAAAAATCAGGTTTTTGAACCCCGGGTAGGGTCGGGTTCGAGTCGGGTTTTAAAGGAATAAAAAGTCAGGTTTTTGAACCCGGGCATGGCTATGTAGTGGTAGCCATGCACAAATCGGGTTTTTTTTAGAAACCGGTTCCGGGTAGGAACTGGGCGGAACCAGTTTCTGTTTTGGTCAACAAAGTTAAAAACCGGATAGGGTCGGTTCCGGGTATGATCGGGTATTTGACCGGTTTAACCGGGTTTTTTCTATTCCGGGTAGGGTCGGGTCCGGGTTTTAACCGGGTTGAGGTGGAACCGGTTCTAGCGGTTCCGGTTCGGTTCCGGGTACGGTTCGACTTTCTTGGAGGAACCAGAACCCATGTGTACCCTACGGTTCGGGTACGACCGGTTCCGGTTCGGGTACACCAGGTCGGTTCCGGAACCAGTTTTTTTTGTGCACAGATACCACTACACTAGAGAATTAGAGGGCGTTCGGCAACTTCTGAATTGATAAGTGCTGAATCAATAAAATGTTTGAATCATTAAGTGTTGAATGCTTAAATCAGTAAGAGGTTATAATCATTAAGAGCTAATATATTTTTTAACTATTCAAAGGCAAATGTCTGATCAATTCAGACAAGACCTCTTAATCATTCATATACAGTATAATGTCTGAATCATTCAGAGCCAAATGTCTGAACCATTCAGACATCTGTTCGAGAAACAAATAGTCTGAACCATTAAGTACTGAACCATTCAGACATCTGAACCATTAAGAGGCTGAAATAAACAACCCCTTAGTATGAACATATTTTTATTAGTGAATCATTTGGATATGATTAAGGTTAATTACGTGTTTTACATTGTTTTTAAGAAAAACCTCGTCTTCTTAATTCAGTTAACAATCTATTTGTCATTGCTACCTCACTTGACCACTGACATTTAAATGTTTTGAAGAAAAATTTATATTCAATTTCTATTTTTTTAGTTAGTAAAGTTTATATTATTTTTTGGCATTTTACTGTCTAAGTGGTTGGTTGTATATTTTTTCTAGTTCTACAAACGACCTTAAATCTATTATTTATTCCATTTTTTCCACCAATACTTCAAATGTGGTTAGAACCTCCGTTATTTGGATGGGACAATACCAATGATCTTTATCCCAGGTAGTCGAGGCTAGATATTTAAGACTACATAACATTGGTAATTAAGTTTTGAGTTTGAGTCTCATTTGAAACATAATTGGGTTTTAGGCTGGCCTAGAAGGTATTTTCAAAATTTAAAATGGTAGGTTTTCTCCTTGATGATACTTTCAGAAAAGTCAGATCAAGAGCTTTAAAATCTAAATGGACGGTTATCCGTCACTTGAATAATCAGTAGATATATGTTAAAATAATGAATGGGGTAACAAGTTCAACTTAAATTCACATACCGCAGGGATATGTGAAACTTCAATTTGGATCATATCTAAATTAAGAAAAAACATTAAGGAAACAATAATACTTAAAAGATATAATTTAGATTAGTAGGGATGAATCCAATAAAAAGGTTATTAGATTTTAATACTTTCAACTATATGATATTGATCGTTGTTATTTCCAACTAAGACCATCACTCTCAAAACTCTTAACTTGACACTACACTTGTTGTATCACTCATGTCGTTAATAAACACTAGCATCGTTAAAAAAATTATGTTTTGTTTAAAAAGTATATATCCCACCACGTACCACCTCTCCGGTAACCACCACCTTCGGTAACCACCACCAATACCATACACCTTAATTTGTCCACGTTGTCATCACTAAAACCCGTGAGTAAAGTCACTGACCGGCCATCTCGATCGATCTATTGCCTCTGAAACAATTCGTATTGAATCTGTTGGTTCTCCAATCATATATCTTGAACCCACCCGTAGGTGCTGATTTACCTGATAATATCCGCTTTAAAACCGAATTGTCTTATTTGCACTACATCTATTCAATTAAGTTCATCTTTTGATTAAGTCCGGCCATCAAATATCCTACACATCAAACTTCTACACACGTGAATGTTTTCAAAATACAACTTAATAATCAATTATATATAAGAAGTTATGAACACAACATGCATGCATCATGTTTAACACAAAATAATATAAATCAGTCTCCTGAAATTTCACCTGATTTCGTCGGCAAGCAAATCGGAGTTGACCGGTAATCATATTTCACCTGATTGATTCGATCAAGTAAACATCAATTTCAAGCAGCATGTGATTTGATTTGTGACACTCTATATCCAACTTAATTAGTAAACACAAACACAGAGCTTCTATAAATCACTCATCTAGATCCTAGATGCAACATACTAATTCCTACACAATAAAGTGATGGTGACCAGAGGTGGTGGTTAGGGATGTAATCGAGCCGAGTCAAGCCCGAGCTTTATAGTGTTCGAGCTCGATTAGCTGAATTTTCCTTGAAGCTCGGGATCCAACTCGACTCGATTCGATCCTTTGTATGGTGGCTCGAGCTCGGCTCGTGAGCTGTAAAGAAAGCTCAAGATGGGCTCGAGATGAGCTCGAAATTTTACCATCCAAGAATATGTTATATTGTTATTGCAAACAACCATTTGAAAAGCAAATCACAAATCATGTTACTGAGTATGTTCACAAATCATAATCAAAAACTAAAACAATTCTAATGTTCTACAACAGATCTTAAACAAACCGTGTGAGTGAAGATGCGACGGCAGGGGGAGGCGACGGCTGGGGATGGTTGCCACGGAGTGGTTGATGTGATTATGTGAAGTTGTGAGTTGTTAGGGTTTTAATTTTTTTAGGGTTGGTTTGTAAGTATTTAGGTTTGGGAGATATTTAGTTTATATTAAAATAAAAATTTAATACTTATTAAAACTCTATTAGGCTCGATAAGGCTCGCGAGTTTTGAAACAAAAGCTCGAGCTCGAGCTCGATAATAAAACGAATAACATATAAAGCTCGAAATCGGACTCGAGCTCGAAATCGGGCTCAAGCTCGTTAAGGCTCGACTCGTTCAGGCTTTTTACCGAGTCGATCTCGAGTACCTCGCGAGCCGGCTGAACTCATTTACACCCCTAGTGGTGGTGATAGGTGTTGGGTGATAATGGTGGGATATATATTTATTAAATAAAATATAACTTTTTTTCCTCAACTTAGAAAATTGACACTTTTAACTCAAACACTAACAATGTTAGAGGGTGTTTGGTAGGGTTGATAATTGGGTCACCTGTTTAGACACGATAAGACCTGTTAAGCAAAAAAAATACACCTGTTAAGCTTAGGGTTTGACACATCTCATTCTTAGTGCATAAAATAGATAACTGCCACGCTCAAATAATCATAGCCATTTGTTTAACGTACGGGTCATTTTCGTGTTTGATACTTGTGTTACTCGTGTCGTCGTTAACCTGTTAAGCACGATAATACACGATTTGCCAGCCCGAGTGTTTGGTAGCCTCTTAATGGTTCATAACCTCTGAACCGTTAAATGATAAAAAGATGTTGAATGGTTAAAAGGGAGCCTCTTAATGGTAAGACCTTATATCATATTTTTAAAACTTAAATTATAATGGTTTTTTAAACCATTAAGAGATAGATTATTACTGGCTATTCAGAGGCTACCAAACAGCCCCTTAGTGTTTTTTTAATGACAATAGTGATACAACAAGTGTAGTGTCAAGAGAGTGGTGAGAGTAAGGGTCTTAGTTGGGAGTGACAGAGGCTAATACCCTATAGTTAGGAGTATTAAAATCCAATAACAAAAAAAACTAGATATTAAGCTAAGAATTTAAGAACTACGAATTAAAAAGATAAGGGATCATATTTTAAAGAGAATGGTAAAGTTATAACTTTAAATATATAAATTTGTAAATATTTTTATCTTTTGCATACGTTAACTTTTTAAATATTCTTTGCACCGTTAGATCAAAAATTTAATTATCTTTCTTTTGATTATAATAAATAACCTTATAAAAAACAAAATTTTCTTGTTTTTTGAACTTTCATACTTCATATAAGTAGTATACGATAAGATATGTTTTTAAATTGAGGAAAGTGAATACAATGTTCTTATGCACCTAAATTGAGAAACCATCAAAATACGTAGTTTTGATAAAATAATTAAAATTTGTTTTCTATTTTAATTGAAAATAGAAGTTCCTAACATTGATTTCGATGTTGCCATAACCAAAAAAACACCTTCAAGCCTCAATTCCATTAATTTGAATTTTTTTCATCTGATCGTATAACATTGTTAGCAATTATTTGGCCCATGTTATGTGATGTGATATGAATATATGCAGCATGTGCATATAACAATACCAATTATATGAGCTATGTTATATTAATTTGTTAGTTGGAACGGACAAACCAAATTGAGGTACGATCTGTTTTTAAATGACAGATAATCTTTTACTAAACTGAATGACGATTATTGACTTAATGGGAAAGAGAAAATTACGATCTAAGAGGAGGAGTTAATCGTCCATTAAAATTGAATGAAGATCGATGAGTTGTTTTCTAAGAAAAGAAAATTATGTTATTTTATCAAAGATACGTAGTTTTAATAGTTTTGCGTGTAACTTAGGTGCAGAACAATCCCGTATTCACTATCCATTTATAAATTTTAAAATATTGCATATATGCAGTATCGTATGCTATATATGCAATATGGTATACTATATATGTATATGTATATGTAATGTTATCTTCTAGTTTGATTTTCAGATTTATTTTATTTTGTTATAATATTTATTGTTTGTTTATTAGTTTATTATTATCTTTAAATTGAGATATAGTATAAATATTAGTTTTGTTTTCATTTGTAATAAGTTTTTGTTAAATATGGAATATAAAGAACTTTGTTACTGGAAATTTGAGGACGTATGCAGACTTTTAAGTCATTTGACCGCTTTTAAAACTGTATCAAGTACCATGATCGAAAAATCTAAACGTAATTTTTTAATTATTTAATATACATAACGCATGACTATTAAATAAATGAGGAATTTTAATATTTTATAACGAAAAAATGTAAAAGTTATGAAAATTTAAAGAAAAATATAATAAAATATATTATCGTAATAATACATATATGCAGTACTGAATATTAAAGAAATGAGGAATTTTAATTTTTTATAATGCTATTTATACTGAAATAAAAGATATATTTTTTATATAATGGTGCATTTTTTTTAAATATTAACATTTGAAAGAGATAAAAATGTTTAAAAATTTATATATTTTTAAAGTTACAATTTTACCTTACTCTTTAAAATTTCATCCCTTATTTTTTTTAGTTCTTAAGTCTCAATTTAAATTGAGTTTTCTTTTGAACAGGTTTTAAGTTTTCAACTTAAATTGAGTTTTTTTAAGCTTACCCTAAACTATCAAGCGTTATATATATGTGAGGTATCTATATTTTCCTTTTTTTGAAATAATATAACTAATATCCGATGGTTGTTTTTAGTTAAGGGGTTTTCTAATATGTGCCCAAAGGTCACATATAATAATTATTTATTAGGGTAAATATTCTTACTAACATTAACATATCACATTAATTACATTAATTATCTACTCTTTATCATATCTAACAAGTCTTTATTATAGTAAGTATTCTTACAAAGAGAGAGGTTCATGTACAACGTTAATTTTTGGTACAAAGTTTGAGAAAGATTTATATTCATTAGATCTACTTTTATAGCCACTTTTGTCGAATTTTTCTCTCCACATGCAAGGCACATGTCAATTTTCCCAACTTTTTAAACGTTAATAACTTTTACATACGACATTATTTTTTTAATAAAAACTACACCAAAAAAATAAGTTTTTTTTATCTTCGACACGCGTATAGTATTGATATATAAAAAACAAATTTTTTTTTCATGTATTTTTAGCTCTTGTGTAATAACATGTCGTTGTGTTATATTTTAGCTTGTGTAGTACCATGTTTTTTTCAGTTCATTGTGTAATATTTTAGCTTTTGTCATTTTGTAATATCACATAATATAATACAATGATCTAGTAAGATATTGCATTTCCAACTAGTATTCAAACACATAATACAACTTTGACAAAATTATTCTTAGTAAAACACACAATATAACATAATGATTTCTTGATATACATATTCAAACATACAACCTTATTTGACACAAGGGTGAAGTTATGATACAAAGTGTAAAAATTGTGCAAAGTGTGATAATAACACAATGATTCAAAAAAGACACAATGATGGATTAAACAATTCATAACTAGCATTTTCATTGTGTCTTTTATAAATTTTTGACACAACAAAAGACAAAATGAAAATATTGATTTTTTTTTATTTTTTGTTCATCCTTTTTATGAAGGAGGACGACATGGAAACAAGGTCTCCGAAACACTTTTTTTGAAATTCTATATATATTGTGAGTTATAATATTTTTTTTATGTGTCATTGTGTCTTTTTTACCATTATCTCACACTTTGTACCAAAAAATGATTTTGTATATGAACATTTCTCTTGACATAATAATACTTTATTAACACACAATATAACACTACGATCTACTAAAATATATACATTAACAATTTGCAGTTACATGTAGTATTCATAATTTACAAAAAAAGACACAATGGAGGATTTAAAAACTCATAACTCACAAAAAAAGTGCTTCGGAGACTTTGTTCCCCATGTCGTCCCTTCATAAGAAAATAAACGAAAAAGTAAAAAAATTATCGTTTTCACTATGTCAAATTTTTGACACAACAAAAGACACAATGAAAGTAAAAAATGACACAATGAAAACTTTAATTTTTTTAATTTTTTTTATTTTTCATTTATTCTTTTTATGAAGGAGGACGACGTGGGAATCAAGGTCTCCGAAACACTTTTTTGAAATTCGATTTATATTGTGAGTTATAATATTTTTTAATTTGTCATTGTGTCTTTTTTTACCATTGTGTCATTCTCACACTTTGTACCAAAAAATGATTTTGTAAATGAGCATTTCTCTTGACACAATGATATTTTACTAACACACAATATAACACTACAATCTACTAAAATATATACATTAACAATTTGCAATTACGTGTAGTATTTATAACTCACAAAAAAAGACACAATGATTCAAAAAAGACAAAATGGATAATTAAAAAAATTCATAACTCACAAAAAGTGCTTCGGAAACCTTGTTCCCCACGTCGTCCTCCTTCATAAAAAAATAAACGAAAAAATAAAAAAATTTACGTTTTCATTGTGTCTTTTATAAATTTTTGACACAACAAAAGACACAATGAAAGTAAAAAAAAGACACTATGAAAACATTGATTTTTTTAGTTTATTCTTTTTATGAAGGAGGACGGCGTGGGAAACAAGGTCTCCAAAACATTTTTTTGAAATTCGATTTATATTGCGAGTTATATTATTTTTTAATTTGTCATTGTGTCTTTCTTATACTTTGTACCAAAAAAATGATTTTGTAAATGAATATTTCTCTTGACACAATGATACTTTATTAACAAACGATATAACACTACGATATACTAAAATATATACGTTAACAATTTGCAGTTACATGTAGTATTCAAACAAACAATCAAATTGATACAATGATAATTTTTTAACACACAATATGATACAATGATTGATCTACACAATGATATAATATCACACAATGACCTGACAGTGAGCTAAAAAACATGGTATTACACAAGTTATAATGTAGCATAATGACATGATATTACACAACGAGCTGAAAGAACATGGTTTTACAAAACTTATAATATAACACAATGACAAAAAAAACACAAAAAATCCATAATTTATTGCATAATTTTTATAAAAAAACAAGAAACTCTTCCTCACTTAGAAAATATTGACCAACAAATGGTTCATCAGAGGATATTTTCTTGTTTTCACTTTGTTTTTCAATATAAAGCTCATTCAAATTCAAAAGGTTATGTTCATTCATCAAAAAAAAGTATTTTATATATCATTTAATCTTAAAAAATAGATAATAACATGAATACTTAAAAAAATTAGATAATAACATGCTTTAATAATCTACCTTTGAAATTGACATGAGCAGTGACGGAGCTAGCTCAAAAGTTGAGAGGTATCCCTTTAAAAAAAAATTTTCCGTACGTTCATATAATAATAACAAAGCACCGATAAACAAACAAAAAAAATACATACCTAAAAGATTTGTCTCCGTCGTTCTTTCATAGCTTGAAATCGAATCATCACATCCGCTCAAATATTTCTTTTTCAATGATACAAACCAAAGCCCCGTTCAAAAAGTCGTCACCCATTCGATTGCGCAAATCAATCTTGACAAGCTTTAATTTAGAAAAACACCTTTCAACGGTTGCGGACGCAACCGGTAAAACCAATGCAAGCTTCAATATCCGATTAGCCAATGGAAACGGACGATTCTTTCAAGTTTCCACCATTAAACGAGCAATGTCACATAATCCATTCAGGTTTTCAAATCTATCATCTACTATTAAAGTGTGATAAAAAAAATATTAAGTTCACCCTTAATACATCATCTTTCTCTTATAGTAAAATCATCTTTATACAATTTAAAATTTGTCACTATCTCTGATATGTCAAAGTTAGAAAACCGATCACAAGGATTTAAACCCGACATATTTTCTATCAAATTAGTTGATAGCTCATTGAATCGATTTTCAAACTCTTGAATTTACATATCCAAAATCGTTTTAAACAATATCATCGATAAAAAGGAATAAAAAAGTTTAAAAATAACTTAAAACTATTTTGGATTGTAATAATCGAAAGAAAATATATTTTCATATATCAATAAATTCTAATGCACCAAACTCAAATTGAAGTGACGTGATAGTAATACTTTACAGTTGTACATCATTCAAATATCAAATTATATAATTGGAAAACCCCCTCTTGCCACAGTCCTTCTTCTTCACATACATAAAAAACAATTTTTAGACATGCCATTGCCGGAAAACTTAAGTCCCGATCAAGTTCTTCCCCTTCTTTTCTTCATTTCAACTACATACTGTACTTGATAATGTAATGGACTCAGGGGTATCCTTATAAATTTTCAAGGGTAGCGCAGACGTAAAACGAAATTTTTTTTTTTTTTTACTTTTGACGGGAAAAGTTGAGTGGTAGCCCGAGCTATCCCTGCGCCTCAATTACCTATGCACCTGGACTGGACATGAGGAATTAAGAAGCAGAAAAGAAGATTAGACCTAAGGTTTTGGTTTTGAAGTAACTGAAATAATAAATTTGAGTTTATGTAGTTGCTTTATTTAGTTTAATAAAGAAAATGTTAAGATGGAATAAATAAAAATATTTAATTAGTAAAGAGAAAAATTAGAGAAAATAATAAAATTCTTATATAATATAGCAAAACAAAAATATCCTATGTGGCATGTTTTCATAGTTTTTAGCTTATGTGGCATTGTTTGAGAGATTATCTCACAATAATGATTTTTTATTTAAAATATGTATATAAAATTTATTATAATAAAACTAATTACGTTTTTGGTCCCCTAATATTTTGGAGAATTCTGAAAAATTTAAGAGTATTTATATTTTTAACCCTATACTACAAGGGGTGTACGTGAGTCGGTTTATATTTGATAGAGTTTAAAAATAAAACTTATGGATAAAGTTAATAATAAAATACAATTAAAGGCCTCAGTGTTTTATAAATATACATAACATTTTTGTATGATTTTTTTAAAAAAATAAACTACACCATAAAACTAAGCACTTTATTCTTTTTAATTTGAGTATAATATTGCTATACTAAAAATCTAATTTTTAAAAATATATCATGTGTTGCGTTTTACCACGGTTTTGTCTCAAAACTGAATGGAACATATATTCATGAACATCCTTAAAAACATCACTTGAATTGTGTTCCCGAGCGTAGCGCAGGCACTAAACTAGTGGTAAATACGGTAAAGTGTAGATAATTATTGTAGTTAATATGATATGTTAATGTTATTAAAAATATTTACCATAATAAATATTTATTATATGTACCCTTTGGACACATCCCCGTTAATTAATTATTCAGTCAAAGATTTTGTCCACTTAGGTGAGTGACAAATAATAATATAGAGGAGCATAGCATGATATCAATATAATATTTCAGAGTTTTTAGGGTTAAATTTGAGAGGGAAAATTTTTTGACCGTTTAAATTGGGCTCAAAAACTCCATCGCTATTTACAGCAACTCTCACTCAATGATTTCCAATCAATTGTGTTCTATATTTTTGGTAATACGTTTGTGGTTTCAATTAATCCAGTTGTTGAAACTTTATTTATTGTTTCGTTTCTTATAAATAAACTCTAATTTCAAATTCAATATGGTGTATAACCAGTATTCGATTTTGATAGCATGTTCAATCAATCCGGTTGTTGAAATTTATTTATTGTGTTCTATATTTTCGATTTTTATCTTTTTATTTATGTATTTTAGATTTATTCCGTGTGTATACACGGGTTTTAAACCTAGTGATCGTAATAATGTAAAGTAGCTAGAAATAGTAATTGCATAAATATATATTGACGCCCGGCCAAACCCCAACCACATTAGCCGGAAACAAATTAATACTCCCTCCGTCCCATTAGAAGTGTCCATATTGCCTTTTTTAGCTGTCCCATTTAAAGTGTCCACTTTTAAAATTTATTGGTAAACTTCCAAATTTGCCCTTAATAACATAAAACAAACAATATGATGGACCCACAATAATATTTATTGTCAAGGGTATTATTGTCAAATGACAAACAAAAATACTCATCATTTAATGTGCCTAAAACTTTGTGTTTTTCAAACGTGGACACTTCTAATGGGACGGAGGGAGTATTGTTTTGTTTTCCCCACAAAATAAGAAGACGTTAATTTCTCTACTAGTACGTGATTCAAAATAATAGAAATCAAAGTCAAGCAAATTGAAATCATAATTAATTTCCAACATATATATAGTAATTAAAGATCGATTAATTTAGACACTAATAGACTTATACACGCATCCTATTCCACGAAATACATTCTAATTTAGTTATATATATGATATATACTTGATCAGAAATAGAAAAAAAAGAAAGACAAATGAAAATGGAGTGATGACTACATGCACTTGTTTCTTAAAGTGGAGCAACTTCATATATCTTTCAACCTTTTCTTCTTTTATCAAAGTTTTTCTTTCTTCAAATTAACTTTTTATCACCACCAACTGATTGCATTCCAAGTCATAAAGTTATCATCATATCCACCACTCAACTCAACTCATTTCATATTTTTACTTTTTCTTTACCTACCCCAAACTTTTATTTTCGTCTTGTGGTTTGCTCATTTTCAACACTTTCATCCAAGTCATTTTCGTCTTTGTGGTTTGGTCATTAGTTAGCTATATATTGCAATTTGTTGTTGTTATGTTAAGGGGTAATTTTATAGAAATGTTATTAAGTTTCACAATTATTTCAAATAAGTCATTTTTTTTTGTTATTTTAAAGTCATTTAAGTTTGATCATTTGATGGTTTAATATTACCTAATTATTAGGTTACCAAGTTACCAATGATGATGTGTCAGATTTCATGTTTTAACTAATAAATTTATTGCTTTACGTACGTCCTTGATTTTGTTGGTGCAAGTGTTGCGGCGCATTCGTAACTTTTTTGCACACATTATGTTGGCGAAACTAAATAATTGTGATGTCTGCACATGATACAATACTCTTGTGATCTCTTTGTAGGCGTAATATAAGTTCTAATTAGAATTAGGCGTAAATAATAAAAAAATGTATTGTGTCCGGGGTGCAAATGTGTAGAATGACAAAACCGTATTGATCACATAATTAACTTAGGTTGAAAACATTAATAAAATAAAGCCATAAAAACATAGAAACAAAAACTGCCACCGGTCACCTTCGAACTCAGGACCCTACCATATATATATATATATAGTAGTTTGCCATCTCAATTTGACTTCCGAATCAAGACCCATATATACCACCATCGTTGCAACACCTTCACATCGATCTATTAGAGTTTTGAACATAAATCATTGCAAAACCGGCCATCACAGCCCCATTGTACTCTGTTTGCCAATGCTCGATCGTGTTTTTTGTTGCATCAGCCTTTGATAGAGACAATAAATCCGTATATCATTGGCAGGGCCGGCCCATGGGGTGTGCGGGGTAGTCGACCGCACAGGGCACCATCTCTCCGAGGGGCACCATCATAGAAAGCGACCCAGTAGTTTAAAGGGGATGGATTAAGGGTTTGGATGATAATCTAGAGTTCGAACCATGTATTTTAAGAGTTTAGAACTGAAAACAATGATTAATTTCGTCTAAAAATGAGTTTTCAACCGCCGGAGTTGCTGCCGGAATCGCCGGAGAAGACAATCTAAACAGGACGGGTTGGGTGGGAGGTTTGGGTGAATTAATTTAAATTTTACACTTACACCCCCTTAAGTTTAATATTGTTATATTTTTATTTGAAACTTTAAAATGAGTTTTAAAACTTGTCACTCTCGACCCAATGTTAAATAAAACTTTAATTCAACCAACTAACTTAACGAACTTAGCTTATAACTTTTATGAACTTGACGTTTTATGTAATTACGTTCTTTTTTACGTCAATGGTTATTTTTAGACTTAATAGTAATAGTCCCGTTATTGTTTATAAACTCCATTTTATAATTCAACTAACAAATCGAAACCAACTAAGCCCCCAAAAACCCACCAAGACATAATAGGGGGCATTTTTTTTATTGCTCGCACAGGGCACCAGATTTCTCAGGACCGGCCTTGATCATTGGGACATGTGAAGCTTTAATTCCGATCCAAAGATACAACATTAACGTTATTGGTGAAATGGAAATGGAATTTTAAAAAATCTCCCAAGTCTTTGTGGGTAAGTGTCGTTCATCATCAGCCGAGGCTAGGCTAGGGTTCATAAACAATCCTATTTATTCTGGACCATGGCGGGTAATATATAGATTGGATGTGGAATTGAATCAACAAAATATTATTATTAACAGATTCATGAAGGCTAAAGTTGGTAAAGGAGATATGGTTTTATTTTGGCAATTTGTACAATTTAGAAAAGAATAAATATAGTACAGTGGGAGAAAAGATCTTAAGAGTTAGTGGCACTATTAATTGGCTTTGGGAGTGGAGCAGGACCCCATACTTAGACGAGGAAACTGTAGGAACTGTTCGCATAAAAAATTAAAATTAATTATATTGATACACTTACAATACACAAATCAAATAAAAAGGTAAATTACAATACAGGAATTACAATTGAAATAAAGAAAGTAATAAATACATAAGAAGAAAAAGAACATGGTGGCCGAGGTTTCGTGTATTGACACGGGTCCCTTAAAACAAATTCCGAGTCTCCCAAGAGAACTCGAATGTTTCCCAGGGTACAACGGCCGAAGCTGTATGTACAGCCGGGGAGGACTCTAGCACCCGAAAAAATACATTGAGAAGAAGAGAGTGTTTTTAAACAATGGAAGAATAAAAGAGATCATGTAGGTGATTTTGGTGTGCGTTATGATCTCTTTTCACAACTAGGTTCACCCTAGTATTTATAGTGAGCCAAGAAGATGAAACATAATTGTCATCTTTACTCAAAAGATGTAACATCCACTTGAATGCTAAGTTTAATATTCAAATGAATTCAAGTCAAATATGTAACATCATAGTCTTGAATATAAATTGAAACAACAAATAATTCAATTTATTATTTAGTTTTTTCACAAAATAATTACTATTTTGTTTTTATACAAAATAGTTCCAACAATCCCCCACATGAAAAAACAAATTTCATTTTGCTCATGTGAAAAACACATTTTCACATATTTCTTCAACAATCCATACTCTCTTAATATCAACATACAATTTCAGTGGTTTAATATTGCCGGATAGGTAGTGGTTAACTTTGAACCTTCCGTTGTGATGCATACTTAGCCTCCTAGTGGTTTGGTAGACGCGATGTCTTTGAACCAACCACCATTTATGTAGACGACAATACACATTACACAATACTATTCCTGGTCTGGTCAACCCCTCATTGTCGTGTCCATTATGGTCGTGGATCACTAGACTGGTTCTGCAAGAGCTCTAGGATTTGCGCTCCGCACAAATCCATTCGAAGCGACCCCACTTCTCTCTCACATAGGTGATTATCAAAATCATTAAAAGCATTAAGGTTATAATGATTTCACTAAATCAATAACCATTTGTTATACTTATCCTCACATCATGTCACTGGTCATTATTGGAATGGGCTAGGAAGTCTTAAGGTTAACTCCCTTTATTGAGTTCGGGGAACCCCCACAGTGACCGTAGTTTATGCAATTAGGTTGTCCTATTGAACCTAGATCTTGGGATCTCCAGTCACATAGGTTAGGTTTTCCTTCGCATTCACTTATCTCATGGGCTTTAGCCACATTCCAATTAACGACTTGAGTACTCACTCTCTGCTTAAGCCTTTTATACGTGGGTTCACAATGCTATCTTTTGACTTCACATAGTCAATTTTGATAACCCCGTTGAGAGTACTTGTCGTACCTTATTGTGTTTACGTAACAATTTTTAGGTCCTATCTTTTGAACCTTGGGCTCCGATATAAATATCTTTTCTAGACACCCACACACTTTTAAGTATTTATATGATGGCTTTTCTTTCCATCCATATCTCGTAAGGGTTTTCATCCATTTTCTTGTGAGGTATCTTATTAAAAGATAAATGGCCGTCCCCCCACATTTTCGAGTTATTAGATAACTACCGAATGATTTATGTAAAATAAATCGGGTCTAACATGCTTGTTAGAATTAAGCGATTGCTTAAAATCACGTTTAGAGCTTCATATTGTTAGACAATAAATTATTCTAACACGATCGTTAAATAGAAATGGTTACAAAACCATTTTTAAGCCTTATGTGTTTATAAAATAAACACCCAAGTTAATCTCATACTTAATGAGTTCTAATTTAATTTCATACTTAATGAAATTTAGTTTGATTATAAACATGTTTCTAACACATTTGTTAGACATAAATGATTACAAAAATCATTATAAAGCTTTGTATGTATATATAATATAAACATTTTCTAACACATTTGTTAGACATAAATAATTACAATAATCATTTTCATGTTTTGTTTGTTTATATAAACTAAAGCTTTGTATGTATATATAATATAAACATTTTCTAACACATTTGTTAGACATAAATAATTACAATAATCATTTTAATGTTTTGTTTGTTTATATAAACTAAACATTTCCCAACTGATTCTCGTCATAAACGATTACAAAAACCGTTTCCTCTCTTTTTCAATGTGTGATCTATATCTATAACTTAATAATAACGAATCTTATAAAGTTCATATTTCATTCACACGAAGAGAAGACCAAACTTCGTAACTTAATCTTTATTAGTCATAACTAATATGACCCAACTCCAAAAATATTCTTAAATGTCTTTAATTAAATAGTCAACACACAGTTAATACTTTTTAATTATATGAAACCTACTAGAAATTTAATGAGGTTTCAAGTCTTTCAAGTCATAACTAATAAAATATTATAACCAACAAAATATTATAAAGGCTTTAAAGAGAAAACAAATTGAGCACAAAATCCAATTGTAAGTTTTTTTTTTTAATCACAAAAATAATCACACAACAAAAGTTTTAAGGATGAAGTAACAGAAAACCACCTTTGAAAATTAAACAAAACACTTATAAAGACCAACAAATGGTAAAAATGAACCAACTTTCTTTAAAAATAAAAAAACAGTTCTAGAAAGAGTTAAATGTAAGCTCTCTAAGTCCAACTTTGAGAGACGAACAATTAATATTTTTTTTAAATACGAACGGGGTGATTTAAAAAAGTTTGTTTTAAGATTGTAGGAACCGTTCGCATAAAAAATTAAAATTAATTATATTGATACACTTACAATACACAAATCAAATAAAAAGGTAAATTACAATACAGGAATTACAACTGAAATAAAGAAAGTAATAAGTACATAAGAAGAAAAAGAACATGGTGGCCGAAGCTTCGTGTATTGACACGGGTCCCTTAAAACAAATTCCGAGTCTCCCAAGAGAACTCGAATGTTTCCCAGGGTACAACGGCCGAAGCTATATGTACAGTCGGGGAGGACTCTAGCACCCGAAAAAATACATTGAGAAGAAGAGAGTGTTTTTAAACAATGGAAGAATAAAAGAGATCATGTAGATGATTTTGGTGTGTGTTATGGTCTCTTTTCACAACTAGGTTCACCCTAGTATTTATAGTGAGCCAAGAAGATGAAACATAATTGTCATATTTACTCAAAAGATGTAACATCCACTTGAATGCTAAGTTTAATATTCAAATGAATTCAAGTCAAATATGTAACATCATAGTCTTGAATATAAATTGAAACAACAAATAATTCAATTTATTATTTAGTTTTTCACAAAATAATTACTATTTTGTTTTTATACAAAATAGTTCCAACAGAAACTGTACAATATCAACAACTAGCCCAAATGCTTCAAAGTTGTAATTGGTCTCAAGACAATGACAAGTGGGTTTGGGAAACAAGTGATGATGGCGAGTTTTCGGTGAAAGAATTTAGGCATATTCTAGAATTAAATAGATCTCTGGTGGACTTGAACGTCCCGGTTCACTGGCTTTCATGGGTCCCGTTGAAGATAAGATGCTTCATATGGAAGGTTCGTCTTTACAAGATTCCATGCAAATCCAAGTTGGTGGCTCGCGGAGTAGATGTGGGGACGGAGGAATGCTCATTATGCTTCGGGTATCTCGAATCTGTTGACCATTTTCTTCTTAATTGTAGTTTCGCGAATGTGGTTTGGAGCAAGATAAGGAGTTGGTGCAGATGGCAGGATAGCTCAAGTAATTCTATCAGGGACACATTGGATTGCTACTCTCTTCTGGTTGGATCAGAGAAATTAAAGGGGACGGCCTCGACTATTTTAATGGCAACGATGTGGTTCATATGGATTGCTAGAAACGGGCTCATCTTCAACTCTTCGGCCGTCTCTCCGGACGATATCTTTGAGAAGATCAAGGTGAATACGTTTTTGTGGCTTAAATATCGGGCCAAATGTAGAGATGTTGCTTGGCATATTTGGTGTAATCACCCTTTTTAGGGTGGGTGTTGTATTTTGCATTTCTTTTTGTTTTGTTTATCTTGGTCCTAGCGTCTTGCTAGTGGCTTTGGTTTCTTAATAACATCGCCGTTCCAAAAAAAAATGTTATTGGTTATGCGAAACTGCTTTTAAAGTAAATACTTTGGCGCTAATTTCTTTTTTAACAACAATTCCAAATTTTTATAATATAAATGTCATTATAATTTGTCCACTATTGCATTTAAATTTAAAATTCAAGTACTCTAAATACAAGAAAATGTTATCTATCGACCACCAATCGACTAAACATATATATATGCTATCTAGGTATCTTCTTTTCTCTTTTTGTAACAAATTAAATATACTTAATTAATATAAGCATCTCTTTTTGATGGTTATATATTTTTGTTTAATTATTAAGTCAAAGATTTTGTCCACTTAGGTGAGTGACAAATAAGAGGAGTATGATATGATTGCAATAGACCAATAATGCAATTTTCTTATTGTAAAGTGGAAATAGTAATTGCATAAATTAACTCCCATGCCCAACCACATTATCAACTCCTTTTATCTTTTAAATTTATTTGCTTTCGGGTTTTTCTCCTAATAATTGTCATTATCGATCTTGGTTCAGACTAATAACCATGCCAAATATTATACTTACTCACATGGATATAGAAAAATGGAATATAATATTTGGATAACAACTTCTTTCTTGAATATGTTTCTATTAAAATAACTAGGTTAAAACTCATGTACTACACGAGATGAACAATATAAAAAATAAAATTTATAAAATTATATCCGTTAATTCTAGTGACTAAAATTAAATATGTATGATATGTAGCAATGCAAAATGAAATACGTACAACTAACAATATTTCACAAGTACGTATTCATACATAAAAAGGTGATATTTAAAACAGTATATACGTACATTTCTTTCACCCATTAGAATCGGAAGAACAGAAATTAATAACAAAACATGATGTTTACTTGGATGAGTTCAACTGCGTTCTTAATATGTTGTAGATTTTAAAATGAAAAATATAGTTGAATAATTCAACTTCGATTGTAACAGTTCAAAGCACGTACCCTTACATCTTATAAAATAATAATTAAACTTTATAGAAAAATCTTGATATTCATTTGGGCATTTAATCCAACCACTTGCAGTCAACAAACATGCATGGGTTACACTTCTAATTTGAAAGATAAATTAAAATGATACAAAAAGAATTATTAGAATAATTTATAAACTAATATATCAGAAAATAAATCAGAAAAAAACCATTTATACTCTCACTCTCTCCTCTTATATTCCTTTTCATGTTGATCTCAATAATATGAAGAGAAACGTATCCTATTGAAGAGAGTCTTTTCGAGCTGAGAAAATTTACATCAATCGACTCATATTATCCTTTAATAATAATACAGTTCACCAAAACAAAATTAATTAAGGGAAACATGCATGATGATGCAATTACACATTAAAAGAACATGACCTGCATTTTTCCCAATCTAGCTCCTGATTTTTTGATTTGCATGTTTGTTTACCCGGCCATAGCTAGGAATTAAGTAGACTTATCGACTTTAGTTATGGAGTAAATTACAATTTTGGGCCTTTATAATAAGCCAAATTACGGATCGTGGCCTTTATTTTAAATTTTTGCACTGGTTGGCCTTTATATAAATTTTTGTCACAGTTTTGGGCCTTTAATTAAGTTAACGACCGTTAAGTTTTTTGGTTAAGTGCCCTCATGTGCAATGCACATGAGGGTATTTCGGTCATTTTACATTTAAGGACTATTACTGTAAAATTAATATTGTTATTATTATTATAATTATATATATATATATATCATCTTCATCATCATCATCCAAGTTGATGAGATTATTCCAACCACCACCATCACACCACCATCATACCACCACACCATCTCACCACCACCACCATCACACCACCATCAGACCAACACCACCACCTCATTGATCTTACTCTTAATCGGAACCTTACCTGTAGCCTATCATCACCGGAAAGTGAACAAGATCTAAAATTGGAGATGTCGGTTGTAGCTGTGGTGGTGGCGGTGGTCACCATCATCTGCGAATGTATATATATATATATATATATATGGACTGTGTATATATGTACTATATATATATATATATGGATTGTGTTGTCTAGTATATCAGATATAGAAATCTTGCCGGAAAATGATCGGAGATCGACAATGATGGTGATGTGGTGGTTGTGATTTGGGGAAGATGAAGATGAAGAAGATGAAGATGAAGATGAAGATGAAGAAGATAAAGATGAAGATGAAGAATATTGAAGAAGTTGAAGAAGATGAAGATGTTGAAAATGAAGAAGAAGATGAAGATGAATATGAAGATGATGAAGATGATGAAGATAAAGATGAAGATGATGAAGAATATTGAAGAAGTTAAAGAAGATGAAGATGATGAAGATGAAGATGAATAAGTTACATATATGGTCCTTCAGTAGTAAAATGACCAAAATACCTTCATGTGCATTGCACATGAGGGTATTTAACCAGAAAAGTTAACGGATGTTAGATTAAAGGCCCAAAACTGTGAGAAAAATTTATATAAAGGCCAACCAGTGCAATAAATTAAAATAAAGGCCACGATTCGTAATTTGGCTTATTATAAAGGCCAAAATTGTAATTTACTCTTAGTTATGCACTCCTTTAATTTGTGGCCGGTACCCATAGGATTTTCTTTTTAGGAGACTTCTAATCGCTAGCTTATGTCGGATGAATTGAACAAGAATAATTTCTACCATATTTCCACGAGTACGTACCTCATGTTTTCATTCCAATGTTTTGATCGAAATCATTAGGATTACGCAATCATTTTTTTATTTTCTAGAACGTCATCTCCATCTTTAAATGTGTCATTTAGTATTCGTGTATAACAACCAATTACTATTAACTTTTTTAATATATAACATATATATATATATATATATATATTAATCTACTCTAAACTACGCTAAATTTATCCATAATATGACTTAGTGCATGTATGGCGTTAAAGCAATTACATGGATATTAATTTATGAAGAACTTAAAACAAGATTGTGTCAATTGGCGATGGTGGGCATTTGCTAAAGTGGAATAAGATATATATGTATCGATGAGGTCGCTAGCAAGTGGGAATTTGTGATTTGGTTAATGTGAATTGCAGATTAACAAAAAAATATATAGGTGGTGTTTAGTGTAAAAGTCGTGTGCTAATCATAGCATCCCGTGTTAATTTCTTTGAACATTATCATGTGTAATAATTGAGGCCGGTATTCTAGTTGATTCAGTTTAATGGACAATCCATTATAAATTTCCTCTTGCTATACTAATATGAAGTAAATAATCCATCACTTCCCATTTAATTAGGTCATCATCTAAGTTATTTCTCTTCATTGCAATCTGTTTGAAGACACATCAATCAAATTTTAGCATAGCAAATCAAATATAGTCAAAATACCATATTATTTTTTTTTACTACATACCGTGTCAAGTTTTCAACCCGTATAATACACTGGTAACTAACCTAATTAAATATATACCATGATTATACAGCGTCTGCGTTGCACGAGCCATTAGTATATACTTATATAAACGTTAAATTTCCGTCATCACAACCGTTAAAACCATACACGTGTTAAAATAAATGAAAAAACATAAGTCATTCAACTTTAAACAATCATAATTAATAAAATAGTTGTACACAACACTATCACAATGAAACACATCTATTCCGATGCTGGCAACGGTGGATCATCATCTCTCTTTGTAGAGTCCCATAAAAAAGGACACCACCATCCGCTATCTACCACCACCATACATCGTCGATTGAAGAAACAAAGAAGAAGACGAATGTAGTTGGAAAAGACGCTTGAGGTGGCGAAACGTCAGTTGTCAAATGAGCCAACAAGAGACAGAGAAACAAAAACGAGCATATCTTGTTCCAAGATCCAAGGATTATAAAGAAATCACAAAACTAATTGTCTTTCAAGCCCAACTTATTTACAAAATGGTCATTCTACCTTGATGGCCAAAATGCAAAAATGCAAAAGCTATGATGGTCAAAATGCAAAACATACAAAAGCTATGATGGTCAAAACACAAAACACACAAAAACACAATTCATGAAGTTTTCATTTTAATATAGAGTAATCTAGCTTCAACGAGTGACACAGAGCTTGAAAAGATAGACAAGGGGCCCGGTTTTTTGAAAGATTTTTTAGATCATTCAAAGTGGGTGCCATGTATGTATGTGATTATGTTTTAGAGAGTAGTTGTTAGTGGTTGTGAGCGAATGAGAGAGAAAATTTGATGGTTGTGGAGAGAAACTCTATATTTGAAAAGTTATCGTTTACATCTTATGATTTTTTTTTTATTTTTTAATGTGGTTGTGAGTGAGGGAAAGAGAAACTGTAATGACTAATCATGTATAAAAATATTATTTAATTGAAAATGAGAGAAAAATAAAGTATTTTTTAGTGTAATTATATGAATGGAGATATGAAAGCTACCGTGAATAATCTTAGGGGAGCAAATCCAATATGTATAAAAACGTTAAATATAGGGGATGATGACCATGTCCCCTTCAACAAAGAGTTTCATCCATGCGACGAAATGATTGTGAGATTCACATGTGTTCCTTTATGGCTTTCAAAGAGGAGGTTATTTTAGTCATTTTATCAAATACGTCGTGTCATTATGTCAAGGACAAATCACACAAACGATAAAAAACGTAAAACACAATGATGAATACATGTAACACAAGATGAAATGGCACAAACTAAAATGTCATCTCCTTTAGAAACTATAAAAGATTAAAAGTACACATGTCAACTGCAAAATACTTCTTATATTAAATACACTTTGTAGTATAACACGCCTATATAGAGAGATTCTCAATTGAGAATAATTTTTTCTTACCGAACAAAAAGTACAAATTTAACGAATAGTAGAAGGGGGGCAAACCATCACAATAAGTTCGATTCAGTTTGTTTACAGCCCTAAGTAAAACCCCTACTATAAATCTTAATGTTAAGGCCGGGTAACAATGTCAAACACTAACAATAAGTTCTTGTAATTGGACAGATATCAGCCACCAGCACCACTAGCTACCACCAAACACCAGCCACGACACAGATTAGCCACCAAGAAAATCGGGGAGAAGATGCCTCACAGATCAATGACCATTGCCACAATATATATATAACCACCACCGGTCGACAAATTAAGGAACTGGTGGAATCATAGAGATGCAATGGAAATGTATTGAAACACAAAGAATTGAATGAGATAAAGCCAGAGCCACCACACGTGTAAAACCAAGGCACCGCACTGCATAAACAACTTGTACTTAATGCATAACAAATTATACCCCTAGCTAGCTAGCATCGAAGAAATTTTTAACATGCATGTTATTAGATTAGTTAAGTTGTAGCTAGTTACTTTACCCGGACAAACTTTATTTACTTGGCCGTGTGTAAGTGTATATATGCATAGTGGTAGAAAAGATTATGGTTAACGCTTTTCTTTGGCTCAAGTATCGTGGTAGTAAGGTTGATGTTATGTGGCATAATTGGTTTATAGTCCTTGAATGTAGGGGGATTGCTTTGTTGTTGTCTTTTTACTTGGTGTGGGCTTAACTTCTTGCTATTACTCGAGTTTGTTTTCTAATAAAATTTCCGTTTAAAAGAAAAAAAGTGTATATATATGCATAGCATTAGCATGTATGATGATTGATTTGGGTAATAAGTCAATGAAGGCGGCTTTCGTCTCAGTCAATTAAATTAAGTAACTTTTGTTCTATTCTTAATTATTGAAAACGAAAGGAAATGGAAGTGTGATGTGTATACCTATACCTATACCTATTATTTATTTAACACGTACGTTCTGTTTTATTTGCGTTGCCTTGCCTTTGAAAAGTAAAAGTTTCAATTCCTTCTATCATTCATTTTATATATAACAAGTGATAATGTCTTCTTCCGTTTTATTTTAAGGCAAACTCTATGCAAAAATGGGAGTTGAAATGAAATGAAATGAAATATTGAGACATAATGAAAAAATTATATATGTTTAGTTTTTTTAGAACGGCGGTTGGTGTAACGGTCTATGACTGAAGCACTCAGAGGTGTAAGAACCGAGATCGAAACCCCGCCTCTAACACCAACAGGTGTTGTTTTTCATCGGCATTGGGGCTCCCCTATTACTGTGAACGCAGCGGAGGCTCACCACAACCCTCCTTACGGGCCAAGTTGATCGGAGTCGAAACTCGTCAACCAATTGTTCCAGGGAAAACCCGGGCAGTAACCTTTAACCATGCCACGTAAAACCTTCAGGCTCAGACACGAAGCCGGGTGGTAACCCGGGACGAGCTTCATTGTCAATATCCACCAAAAATGACACCAGTGAGGATAGAACTTAAGTCTCCTATGAAGAACTCAAGTCATCAAATGAAATGATTTTTTAAAAATTATGACTAGATCAAACAACGACTTCATCCATACCCCAAACATTTAAAAAAAATCCTAAACAACGTTAAAATATATATGATTTAATCTCCCCTTGGAATGTATTTTGTATAGTCAAGCTAGCTAGGGCTGAAGATCGACGTGACGTAAAGATGTAGAAAAATATCGTCATTAAGTTCTAGAAGAAACAATAAAACAACAAGACCAATTTAATTTTTTAATTAATGTGTTGGATGATTGTGTAAGTGTGTGCATAGTATATATAAGGCCGGATAATTTCATTTCCAAATTAGTCAGTATCAATAACTGAAAACAAAAAAAATCTCATAAAACTGATCAATCCATGGGCAACATGTTGTTGTTGTTGTTGTTGTTGTTGTTTATGGTTGTGATGATGATGATATGTGGTGTTTGGTCCGATGAACAGCAGCAAGTTTTAATGAATCTTAAAAGTGTGTTTGGGGAGGAGGAGGAGGCGGTATTTGATTCATGGAATTGGAACAATTCAGTGTGTGAGTTCAAAGGGATCACTTGTGATGATGAGGTATTGGTGGTGAAAGAAATAGATCTGTCGCATCAGAATCTTTGTAATAATAATAATGATATTCCTTTTGATTCCATCTGTGAGCTCCAGTACTTAGAGAAGCTCTCCTTGGGTTTCAATCGTTTGCAAGGCAGCGTCTCACATCACCTCAACAACTGCTCTCGCCTCACCTATTTGGATCTCGGAAACAACTTGTTTCAAGGCCCCATGCCTCCTATATCTTCTCTCACTCGTCTTTTATATCTTTACGTTAACAACACCGGCTTTTCATCATCTTTCCCTTGGGCTTCACTGGAGACCATGGAGGAGCTTGTTGTTCTAAGCCTTGGAGATAATCCCTTACTTGATCAAACTCCCCACTTTCCCCAACAAATCCTCAAACTCACTAATCTCACTTGGCTCTACATGTCCAACTGCAGCATCCAAGGTCACATCCCCCCCGCCATCGGCCAACTCACACGCCTTGTTAATTTCGAGATTTCAAGCAACTACATCACCGGACAGATTCCAACTCAAATCTCCAACCTCCTCAATCTGTGGCAGCTTGAGCTTTTCGACAACAACCTCACTGGAACACTTCCTGTGGGACTACGTAACTTAACCAACCTCCAGTTCTTTGACGTTTCCATGAACAATCTCCAAGGCGATCTCTCTGAAATCAAGTTTCTGACTCAGCTTAAGAGCCTGCAGATGTTTGAGAACCATCTCACCGGTGAGTTTCCACCAGAGATAGGGGACTTCAAATACCTCGTCAACCTGTCTTTGTACCGAAACCACCTCACCGGGACCCTTCCTCCACACCTTGGCTCCTACTCCGACTTCAATTACATTGACGTCTCCGAAAACTTTCTCACCGGACAGATTCCTCCCAACATGTGTAACAACAACAACATGACCGAGCTCCTCATACTTGACAACAACTTTACAGGTGCCATTCCACCCGCTTATGCCGACTGTAAGACTTTGTCCCGCTTTCGTGTAAGCAACAACATGCTTTCAGGTGTTGTACCTGATGGTATATGGGGGCTTCCAGCAGCTGAGATCATAGATATTGCCAACAACGACTTACAAGGGACTATTCCATCCCACATGATACAAAATGCTGCTAAAACATTGGCCCAAATATACGCTGCTAACAATCGTTTATCCGGCCAACTGCCACCTGAGATTTCAAAGGCAACATCTTTGAATACAATCGATTTAAGTCACAACCAGTTTTCCGGTAAACTCCCTGCAACAATCGGAGACTTGAAGCATCTGGACAGCCTTCATTTAGATAGCAACATGTTCACGGGTGAAATACCCGCTTCCTTAGGCTCTTGTGTTTCTTTGAGTGACATAAACATGGCCAATAATGCATTTTCAGGCAGCATCCCCACATCTTTAGGGAGGTTGCCAACGCTTAACTCGCTGAATTTGTCCTCTAACCAACTCAGGGGTGAAATTCCGGGTAGCCTGTCTTCACTGAGGTTAAGCCTTTTAGACCTGTCCCATAACAAACTAGGCGGTGCAATCCCGGAATCTCTTTCCATTCAGGCCTATAATGGAAGCTTTGCTGGGAATCCAGGGCTTTGCAGCCAAAAAGTGAAGTATTTCCGGCCTTGTTCTTCGGATTCGAGTGGGGTACTAGTCACATGTCTCTCAGTTGGGTCAGCTGCTGGGCTGTTTTTACTTGCATACTTGTGTTACATAAAGAGGAAAAGTGGAAAACATGAGGAGGATGAAGCATGGAATGTGAAATCATTCCATGTATTAAGCTTCATGGAAGATGAGATTATCGATTCCATCAAAGAAGAAAATTTGATCGGGAAGGGTGGGTCTGGCCAAGTGTACCGGGTGTCCCTAAAAAACGGAATGGACCTGGCGGTGAAACACATGACAAATACAGAAGAATCTGTTTGGCAGAAAAGTAACAGAAGAAGAAGAAGAAGAAGATCTTGTGTGGCGGAGTTTGAGGCGGAAGTTGAAACGTTGAGCTCCATAAGGCACGTAAACGTGGTGAAACTCTACTGTAGCATCACAAGACAAGAGCAAGAGCAAGAGTCGAGGCTGCTGGTTTATGAGTATTTGGCAAACGGGAGCCTGTGGGATCGGTTACATGATCCGAGTAAGAAGAAACTTGGGGGCCTGGATTGGATTACAAGATATGAAATAGCTGTTGGAGCTGCAAAAGGTTTAGAATATCTGCATCATGGATGTGAAAGAGCAGTGATCCATAGAGATGTCAAGTCTAGTAACATACTCTTGGATGAGCATTTGAAACCCAGAATTGCTGATTTTGGGCTTGCAAAGATTGGTCAGACAACAACAACAGCTTCTTGTACCCATGTCATTGCTGGAACACACGGCTACATAGCTCCGGGTAAGCCTCAGCTCATTTTTTTAATTAATTAAATATATATCATGTATATATGTATGTATGTATTTACTGATTTGGATTTGACAGAATACGGGTACACATACAAAGTGAATGAAAAGAGTGACGTGTATAGCTTCGGAGTTGTGTTAATGGAACTTGTGACGGGTAAAAAACCGATTGATGAGGTGGAATATGGTGAAAATAAGGACATAGTGTATTGGGTATGCAGTAAATTGAAGAACAAAGAAAGCGTGTTAAGCCTTGTTGATTCAAGTATCGATGATGCTTACAAGGAAGAAACGATTAAAGTGTTGAAGATCGCAATCACGTGCACGTCTAGCCTCCCCACCCTCAGGCCCACTATGAGGGCAGTGGTTAAGATGTTGGAGGAAGCAGAGCCATGTAAATTTATTAGCAGTATCAGTAATAAAGACAAGGTATAATTATAAATATATACTCGATCGATCTTATTTTGCATATAATAATATATTGGTATTGGTATATATATATATATATCAAGTGATCGAGTCGTACATACATATTAATATAGCAGCTAGCTAGCTAGCAAGACAGGTCATGTAACGGTTTTGTGTAGCAACCCGGCCAATATTGTATGTATAGTTTCTTTTATGATCAAGTGAGTCCTTTTAATTTGTACATACATACAGGATAGCAATAAGACGTACAGGTCATGTAATGGCCGGTTTGTGTAGCAACCCGGCCGGCCAAGAATATAAATAATTAATGGTGGTTTATCTCACTCTTGAATTTACCATCATATTATATATATATATATATATAGCTTTTACGTATCACCATTCATGTATACTCGTGAAGAGTCTAGTGGGCGGGTAATTAAGTTTAGCAAATACAAAAAATGTCAAGTACTCAAAGATGGCCATATCCCAAAAGTAGTATGAATAAATATATAGCTAGTTTCGTATCACATTTCAGATTCTCAGTCAGAAATATTCATTGTATTGTGTGTTAGCACGTACGTACGCATGTACTTTTGCGGTTAGTAACTAAGTTAATAACCTGTGTATTATATGAATTGAAAAATATAAGTTATATATAAAAAAACTAAAATTAATATAATAAAAATAAAAGAACTTGATTTACCATAAGAACACAACAAAGAATTTATAACAAAGTGGTAGGTAAACGGGAAACAAGTTGTGCCGTCACCCCCTTTTGAATAGTAAAACCTAGCCTACTGAAGACAAAACATTGGCCCTCAGGTGTCGAAAAATTGTTATGAATGACCCGTTGAACCCTGGTCAATAAGTTTACTGCCTCAGTGACTAGGACCAAATGTGTCAAATGCTAATGAAATAAAAACATGTTGATTATCTAGGCAGTTTTTCTCGTGTTTGGCGATCTTGCATGATTCTGCCTTTGACGTTGCCTGTCGTGCAACAAATTCATTGTCCCTGAGCGCAACCAAGGGGGACCATCTTGTAAGGTCCACAAAAGCGTGCCCCCCCTCCCCCGTCCAAAACAAAAGATTTCACGGGTATGGGATTGCCTCGTATACCCGTTTACCCGACCCAATTACCCGATTAGTCATACCCGTTTACCCGTTAACATACCCGAAAATAATTTACTATTTTTTATTTATATATTATGTTTTCTTAATTGTTTTTTTTTATTTTATGTTAGTTAAATACTTTTTAACTAAAATATATATTATGTATATATCTCGTTTTATAATTTTAATTTCTTTATGAATTATGGTATTATTAAATATAATACAATAGTAATTTGAAGTGTCATTTTATTTTGATATTATGATGTATTTTATATACCCGACGGGTAAGTTTTATGTTATTAATTAATGGGTATACCCGATTACCCACGGGTATGCCCGATTAGTTTAAAGACAAATATGATTATGTCTGAGCATAAATCATTTGTTTGTTTCATTTGTATAAACATGACGTTTAAAATGTTATTTAACGAATGCTTTTGGTTCTCAGTTTTTGAACGTATGTTATTTCGGACCAACTATGGTAATGAAATACAATCTAGAAAATCAGGTTTGGTGACGGTTCCAGAAATGAAACAAATTGTCTCTACAGCTCGTCGCAAAAGGTATTTTTTTTATTTAATTACTTTTTGCTATTTGGAATGTCTACTGTGATAAACATATTGCTGCGACTAGTTGTAGCTAAAAATGAGCGACCAAGTAGCTATCGCGACGACTCTCCTTACCTACAAGAACAGAGCTATTGAGGTAGAACGCTTGCGACGACCTGCCGTCACTAAAACCTATAGCGAGGACATATGGGGTTTATAGCGACGATAAAAGTCCTCGCTAAAAGTTTTCTTTGTTGTAGTGATCTAAGAACTCAAAAGTGTATATAAGGGAAAAAGCTTTTTTTTTCACAATATTCTTGTTGGACTGCATAAAGAGTTGTATGAGCAGCTTTACCAACAATAAATTCTCATTTTGAAATGTAGATCGATATTATAATTTAATTAATGTGGCCCCGGTCAAATAATGGCCGGGGGAATATATGCTCACATCGATCATGTAACTTGTTATATATATATATATATGGGTTTTAGCGTTTGTGTTCGAATGTACGTACGTACGTAGTTATAACTGAAGCATGACAACTTAACTGCATGTATGGTTTTACAATGTATATATATATGATTCGATTTTAAGATGTATTACGCTGATGGACATTAAACAAATTAAGGTTGTAGTAATTAATATGAAATCGATTGCGCGCGCATGCATGCATGGTAACCTTAATTAATTATTATTACATTACATGAATGAAATACTTATTCAGTCTGGAAGGGCTTATATTTCTTGACATCTGCTAACAGTCCCTGAACGGATCCAATGGCTGCAACCAAGGAGACCACCAAGCAAACCCAACTTAATATCTTCAACCACACCCATGTGAAGGAAAACCTTTGTATCTTTGCCCGAGCAATGTACATCTCTATTGGGAAGTAGACGGTGAGGGGGTAGAAAGAACCGGCCCCTATCAACCCTAAGAAGCTATTGAAGAAGGGAAAGATCATGGCTATGAGGGCGGTGACTATGACATAAGCCGTTCTCCATACCACCCTAAACATGTTAACGTAGTATTCTCCATAAAATGGAAGATTCACAATGTGTTCTGCTGTTATGAACCTGCTTTGCGGCCATCTCTCTCTACACTTGATCTCAAAGAAGCCGAACAAAGGCTGGCAAAACACTTGGTATGCACCTATCAGGTGGACAGCAATGCAGACGTTGGCAAAGTCAATAAGCCAAAAAGGTTCGTAGAAGCCAAAGCCAGTGAGGAAGTTGCCAGGTGCCTCATTTCCAAATGCGGCATACCCAACGCACCCACAAAGCACATAGAATATGGTAGTTGTTGAAACTCCAGCCAATGATGCCTTTTTCATCACCTTGTTTTCTGGCGGATATGATTTCAAAGTGTCCTGCATGCATATAAATATATATTAATTAATGCTACATGTCACACGTACACACGTACATATATATATATATAGCTAGAGATCGAGGCCAATGCAAGAGCTAGCTAGGAATATATATATATATATAAATCTTCTTTATATATATAATTAATATATATGTTTATTAGTTATATATATATGTGATGATATGATATTCGAATGAATGAATTAATAACACCAAAATTGTCATGATAGGAAATTCCAATAACTAAATGGATGGCAGAAAACAAAAGAACATGGAGGCCATGAGCCAGGGAATATTTATATTTATTTATAATAATATTCACATATATATATATATGAATGAATGAATTTGTAGCTATTTCTGACAATTAAGTGAATGAAGTTGAAACTGAAAAAGACGTACACATTTGATGGCCCTTAATTAATTAATTAATAAATAAATAAACTGCAGTCAATTTTCAGGTCCATATATATATATGTATCTTTAATTTAATTGGTTCCGTATACGTTATAATCTAGCTAGCTATCAATATATATACGTATTAATTAATTAATTAAGTTAGTAAGTAAGTAAGTAAAAGAGCTAGAATTAAGAATTGAAGGGGAATTTCATGCATGCCTGAATCTCAATGAGAACAGTTGAATAAGCATAAGCAAAAGCAATGTCACCGATGGCTTGAAAGGTCCTCCAAACTTTGTCCTGAGCGGATACGTCTATCCCTACTTGTACTCCTGTAAGATTGGTATGGGCTGCGTGACCAATGACGACTTTAGCTATGGACAAACCCAGTCCAATGGAGGAGTAAGCAAAAGACATGACAGCAGCCAGTATGGAGAGCCAAGAGAGTTTGTGAAAATCAGGTATTTGGCTCAACACAATCTGGATTGCTGCAAATATCATCATGTATGGATACTTTGACACTTTACAACTTGCTTCATGTCCTTCCCAATGATAACAGTTTGATTTTTTCACAGCCCTTCAATTCATTACCATACTTATTATTATTATTAAGAAACATATATATGGAATTTAATTAATTCATTTTTATTCTATATATATATATATATGGACAGCTAGTAGAAATAAATAAATTAATTAATATTTTAGAAATGAAATGTATGTATGTATGTATACTTACACCATACTGATAGAGGCAGTGATGGTATATCCGATAGTGACGCCAACAAGATTAACATATTGAGCAATTCCGCATAACTGCACCTTCTTCCCTCCTGATCCATCGATATTAATTGTTATAATGAAATGATTATATATATAAATGATGGGGGGAAGGGGATCGAAGGGGTATATATGTACCTAGATTAGCACGAACAACATCCATATAAGTGTAGTTGCGGTTGCCAGAAACAGGATGAGGAGAGCGATAGGAGTCAGCGAGAAGGGTTGAAGTGAAGTAAGTGATGAAGGAGAAAGCCATGAGAACTGCGGGTCCGGCAACCCAACCTAACTGAGCAATAGCCCATGCCAAAGACAGCACTCCTGATCCTATCACTGCCGTAATGATATGTGCGCTAGCAGTAACAAATGTCCCTGCATCCATCCCCATTCACTCTAGCGAGATCATTATCATTATATATATAGATATAGAAGAGTATAATATATTCATTACCTGTTCTCTTTTCTCGGCCATCATCATCCAGATTTTTGTGAAAGCCATCATGAGCAGCAGCAAGCTCAAGAGTACTTGCAGATGTATATGCATCGCCCATCTCAATCGAATCGAATCGAATCGAATCGAATCGAATCGAATTGAATTGAATTGAATTGAATTGAATTGAATTGAATTGAATTGAATTGAATTGAAAGGGAGTGTGGCCGGGTACGTACGTTTTAAGGAGGAGAAAAAGCTACCTAGGCTAGGAGGATTATTATTTTAATTAATGAATTGAATATATATATATATATATATATAATAATAATAATAATAATAAAATCGACGGTTCATAACATAAGTCAAAGGTTCTTTCTCCCAATATTTTCACATTTAATGTTTGCTAGCTGTTAATGTTAACAACATATATACTAGCTACATACAACGGTAACAATTCAATTACCACAAAATTAATTCAGGCTACTAGCTAGCTAGCTAGTGGATGGATGGATGCATGCATGCATGCGCTCAACCATACGGCTACCACTTAATTCGCCCGCCACCGCCAACCTTAAATCTTCAACCATCCCTCACAAGCTTCAGCCATACTATATGTATTATAACATATATAATGCATGTGTAAGAGAGAGGGCCGGGCGCACCAACATCATATTTGAAATGATCAACAATTTTTAATTTGTTCCCTGATAGCACCCTACATAGTGGTATATATGCAGGCTTATCAAATGGGTACCTTTCACGCCTATTACATTTAGTCTAACCCCGTGTTTAACAAATTCATTTTATGTATGTATAACTAAGTAATTTGGTGTATGTATTTATCTTCAACAAACTCATTTCTTTATGACACTCAATTTGAAGCACAAATCTAAAAGTAAAAACATTTTAATTAAAAGCCATTTGGTAGCCCAGTTAGCAATGTGATTACCAAATACAACGACTCAGATTATAATCTTATCCTTTTTAGGGTCGGTATATATATGGGTTGACACATGATATCAAAAAACTAGATTAACCCGACGCCATTAACCTAAAACCCAATTCAAAAACCCCATCAACACCCTAGGTGTCTACAATGTTTTTAAGTTTGGTTGGGTTATATATGATATTTTATAAGTTTTTTTAGGATAACATTGAAATTCTCCTTAAAAAGGGATAGTGGGTATTTAGTAAAATACCACTTATATGAAATTTAAATTTTAATTTGGATATATACATATGATATTATATATCATTTGGAAGGATATACATATCTTAAAATTAATGAAATACTATCCATATATAATTTATGTGTGATTTAAAATTATTCCCTAGTTACCTGGTAGAAAAAAAGTTTTCAATTGAACCTTTTTCCATATATATATACACATATGGGAAAAGTTCAATGAAGAACCCCATTTTTATTGGAGAATTAAAGAACAATTTTGGGTCATTGGATTAATTTAATTTGGATTGGGAACACCTACATCATCAAATCCTCTACATTGTATCTATCTAATAATTCAAAGTTTTAGGGGAGACAATTTTTAGGGGGAAACTTTTTTGTTCTATAATAGGAAGTTTAGAAGGGAAAAATTAAGTGAATAATTTCACCATGCATGAGTTGATGGAACCAAAATTCTTAAATGTTAAGTATTTACAAATCGTTAAACATAATATTAATGTTTTCTTTATAAATATTATTATTTAACAAGTGTGTAACACACATGTATTAAACCTAATCAATTTAATAATTCAATGTTTTAGAGAGTCATATTTGGGGGGAAACATTTATTCTATAATAGAAAGTTTGAGAGGGAAATCAAGTATTTTAAATAAAAAAATCATTATTGTGAGATAAACTTTCAAATGATTTCATATAAGTCAGAAGCTTTAAAAAGTTGTTACATAAGCTTTTTTTCGTTTTGTTTTATTATATTAAAGACTAGGTTGTCCGCGCTACGCTCGGAAACACAACATTCCAGTGATGCTTTTAACGATATTCATAAATGCTCCATTCAATTTTGATACAAACCTGTGGTAAACTGGAACACATGATATATTTTTAAAAATTAAATTTTAAGTATAGTAATATTATACTCAAATTAAAGAGAATAAAATGCTCAACTTTATAGTTTACTTTATTTTTTTTTAAAATTCGCATAAAAAAGTTATGTATATTTATAAAACACCGAGGTCTTTAATTGTATGTATTTTATCCATAAGTTTCATTTTTATACCCTATAAAATATAAACCGACTCATGTACACCCCTTATAGTAGAGGGTTAAAAATATAAATACTCTTAAATTTTACAAAATTCTCCAAAATATTAGGGGACCAAAAATGTAATTAGTGTTATTATAATATATTTTATATACATATTTTAAATAAAAAAAATCATTATTGTGAGTTAAACTCTTAAATAATGTCACATAAGCCAGAAGTTTTGAAAATTAGATTTATATATGCTTAAACATAATATTTATAATATTTTATAAATATTAACACACGGGTATTATAAACCTAGTTTAAAATAAACTAAAAAAACACGCTGAGCGACGGGATTGAAACGGTGACTTGAAACTTGAGATTTAAATGAAAAACCATTCCAACTGAACGATTTTTTGAATGGGGGTGGGGTCGGGGGTTTAGCGTTTTTAGGTGAGGTGGAGTGGGGTGGGGGTTTAGCGTTTTTAGGTGAGGAGTTTATCGTTTTTAGGTGGGGGTGAGGTGAGGAGTTTAGCGTTTTTGGGTGAGGTGGGTAGGGGGTTTAGCGTTTATGGGTTAGTGGGTGGAGGCCGGGTTTAGTGTTTTTGGGTGGGGGTGGGTGGGGGTTTAGCGTTTTTCGGGTGGGGGTGAGGTGGAGTGTTTAGCGTTTTTAGGTGGACTTGGGAGTTTAGATTTTAGAAAAAAAAAATTGGGTGGGTACGGGTGGGTGTGAGTACGGATGGGTGTGGGTAGGTCGGTAGGGAGGGGTGGTTTAAGTTTTTGGATGGTGATGAGTTTAGATGTGTTAAATGAGATGCATGGAATTATGGAACACCGAAGGTTCGCCAAAAGATTAAATGATTGGTCAAGATGTGTTCTTTTGTTCCCCACTAAAAAAGGGTTCCCCATTGAGATGCATGGGATCATGGAACACTGAAGGTGCATCACAATCCGGGTGAGAGTTGTTGGGATGAAAATACTTAATCAGGTGACTATACGATGCGTATATGATTATACAATGAGTATAGGTTGGACCACTATGTAACAGATTTACCTTGTTTTTTATGTGTGTCATATGAGACCTCTATACGATACGTGTAAGGCTCTATATACGTTAAAGAATTAAAGAAGGGGGTGTCGGTTTATGCTAAGAAGTGTCGGACTATGATGACCCACAAGTATTCCTCTTTTTGACCAAAAGATTAGTAATGCAATTAGTATATATTACCTTAAATAATGGAAGTTTGGTATTTCATGATTGCAAATATTTAGGACCTTAGAATGTGGTGAGTCTTAGGACAACCATCAATTTACGCTTTTGTATGCCACAACTCACTATACCAAGCATTTGAATGATTATTTTATTTTAGATACAAAAGTCGCACATTGTCCTATTTCCTATTCGACTAAAAATGCCTTAAAAAGCAATTTTCAAGATTCAAAATCAAGCCTCTCTCACTCACATATGCATCTTAATTAAGTTATATCTTCTGAAATGAGAGTTCCAATGAATTAACAACAAATTGCGAACAGTGGCGAAGCCAGGATTTTTGGCCCGGGGAGGCCAAAGTTAAAAAACCCATAAATTTTTTTATAATGCTCATGTTTCGGGAGGCCAAACTCAATATATATATAAAAAATCAACAACCGACCAACAAAACAACACTTCGGACGGAAAAAATTGGGGTGGCCCGGACCCTCTTTGGTCCCTTATATGCCTCGCCCCTGATTGCGAAGCATGTGTTTCATAATCATCACTATTATTATTTATTGCAGTACTAGAATACAACATTCATGAAGAAAAGTGTTACAACCCAAATGATCTAATGAAAAAGGGGACCATTTGGGTTATAAATCCTACATCAATTGTCCATTCAACCAATGTGGGACAAGTCCCATACCTTGTAATAGTAAGGTCCATAACATTCAACCCCCCCCCCCCCTTAAGGTCCAACGTCCTCGTTGGTCACGGCCACGTTGGTCACGACCACGTTGGCCTGGCTCTGATACCATTGTTACAACTCAAAAGGTAGAACTCATCCTAAAAGACTAATCTGATGGGAGAGAGGACCATTTGGGTTATAAATCCCACATCAATTGCACATTCAACCAATGTGGGACAAGTCCCATACCTTGCAATAGTAAGGTCCATAACAAAAAGGCATCTTTCACGTTCGTCCAAGTATTATCACCGTTTCACGTCGATTTCTAGACGCGAAAACTTTTCACGTCGACATTTCGTCACAGATACAGTTAACTCAACAACTTTATCTCAAAAGGTAAAAAATGTCGACGCAAAAAGTTTTGATGCAAAAAGTACCCTTTTGCGTCAACTAGAAAACTTTTTTCAAAACTCACCTTAAACTATTCAAGATCAATCCATATATGTCATTAGGTTTTTTTTAAGAACTGAATAACATTATTACATATCATTGATATGTTCTTTTATGCAGTGAAAGTTCACCTTTGTTAAGAAGTTAACAAATGAGTAAATTGTAACTTAAAGAAATGGATTTTAGATGTGTAAGTTGTAACACACACAGTGGGACCAATGTAATTTTATATGCGTTAACTTTTTAATTAATACACATGAACTTTTACATACGTATAACAGAACATAATGTTGTAAATGTATAATAATGTTAGATATGATCGAATTGATTTTGATTGCTTTGGGGGCGAGCTTTGGGAAAAAAGTTTTCTGATTTGCTAATGAATGCCACGTACACACGATGTGGTTTATTATCAGAACTAGAGCTTCAGCTTCGTCACATGCATGTACACGTACACACGACGTGGTTTATTATCAGAACTAGAGCTTTAGCTTCTTCACATGTGCATGCTAATTTGTTTTGTTATTAGAGCTTTAGCTTCTTCACATGTGCATGCTAATTTGTTTTGTTATAATTATTGCATGAAGTTTTAAATGTGGACCATATATAATGTATATATTTTCTTAACAAGTGCTGGTTAATCTCTTCTATAATGACATTATTGACATTGATAATCATTTAAAAAGATGTTGGCTTCAATTAACTAAGGAAGGATGATCAGAAATGGAATAACTTTATGTACTTCGGGGCAATTTTAGACCCTCAATTGAAGACAAAGGTTATTGCATATGGTTTTGAAATAAAATTCGAAGTTGAGAAAACTAAAAAACAACAAAGGACATAGAAATTTTAAAGGGGTCAGACTTAGTATATATATAATTTTTTCAAGGGGGCCAAATCTTTTATATATATATATATATATATATATATATATATATATATATATATATATATATATATATATATATATATATATATATATATATATATATATATATATATAATTAACTACCAACTGAAAAATTAGTGATTATATATATATATATAATTAACTACCAACCAAAAAATTAGTGATTATGACGAAAAAAATGAGAGGGCCTTGACCCCCTTTTGTCTCCATGACCCTTCGCCATTGTACATAATAGTTAATAAGAGTAAAATTTTCTTCTATAATTCAAGGTTGTAAAAATTGCTAGACGTTCTAAAATTTAAAGGGGATCATGGTCAAATATTATAAGTTTACTAAAATTTATAACAAAATACGTGGCTCAGTGTCTTAAGACATGGACAAATCGGCCGAGTTCACGGGAAGCTAGGTTTTATTTTATTTCTTTAAGTCAAATTTGCCCATTTAGCCTTACCCAAGTTGACCAGTAATCAAATTTTGACCGAGGTTGACCACAACCTAGTATTTGTTGCAAATTTGTGATAAGTTCCTTCAATAATGGCATATTCGCGAGTACTCTCGAGTTGTCCAAGTTTTACAACACCGCTATAATTCATTTTTAACAAAAATAAATTAAAATAGGCATATTTAAAAAAATTGTTAAGAGAGAATATATGCGGTTTTGGTTTTAAAGAGCGGATATTTGCAATTCTGGTTTGGGTTATTGTATTTTATTAATTCAAACTTTGAACTACCGGCCGTCATTACTCCCAACTTAAAAAATTCCGTATGTTAATCCCAATTTTCAACCTATTGGCCTCCACCTCCACCGAGCCTTTTCCTAACGGAGGCTAACTTCGTTAGTTTTTCTGACGTAAGGGGCTAAATAGTAAACTTATAAACTTAAAGGACCATTTGTAATATATAATTCTGTCAAATGTGATATACCCTCAACACCCAACGCCATTTTCATCACCGACATCTACCACCACCATTGCCACCCCTCGACACTCATCGTCATCTTCATCAACCAACCGAAACTCACCCAAACGAAGGTAGACGAGATCTGAATGTAAACTGAGACGCAAAATCTAATCGCGATGAAGCTTGAAACTAGATCCGAAAATCGAAGTTTGAAACCCAAATCACGTTTTAAGGGTTTGGTGGTTCTCTACATGGTTTGGTTCGCAACAATGGAATGAGCTGATTTTGGTCGATGATGGTGGTGGTGGACGCGAGATGGTTCGATTTTAAGAGTGGAGGTGGTGATTGTAGGTGGCGGTGGCGGGTGGTGGAAGTGGTGATTGGTCAGATCGATGTGGTGGTGGAGGTTAATCCTAGTATCATGTTTGAAAGTTTTAGTTTATATCAAAATTTTCACGTTTGACCCTTTGAATTTATAAGTTTACTATTTAGCCCCCACGACAGCTAAAACTAGCAACGTTAGTCTCCGTTAGGAAAAGGCTCGGTGGAGGCCAATAGGGTGAAAGTTGGGATTTACCTAGGGAATTTTTTAAGTTGGAATTAATGACAACCAATAGTTCAAAGTTTGGATTAATAAAATCCAATAACCCTTTTGGTTTTGGATTAGATAAATATACAATTAGAAAACAATATATAAATATATATATATATATATTGAGGTTTTTCTAAAATTGTTAAAAGCCTAGGAAGTGTAGGAAGCAATCACCATCATACACGCGTCCATGAGAATAAAAACAGGTGGATGGGCGTTATCATCATAATTTTCGATTAATTTGACAGCGCGCTAGGTTTTTGTAAAGCGATCTTGATCTGTTGTTTCATAATAATTCTCCAATGACGGATAATGCTGGCTATGATCGTGTTGTATTTCATAAAAACTCTCGATCTGTTATCCATAATCTTGAATCAATGGTGAATACTGAAAGCGATGATGTTTTTATTTGTTTTGACGTTTTCGTTTTTAATTTTGATGTTTTACGAACATCCGATCGATGTATTTGATTCTGATTTTACAATCTGAATCAATATACAATGATGATAGTGTATGGTGTTTGCAGGTAATCTAGTATATACTCATTGTGTATGGCGTGTTTTTGACGTATTAATCATTGTTATGACGTTTTCATATTGACTTTGGTGTTACTTTATTGCAGGTAAGTTATGGCGTTCTTATTAGTTAATTTGTTCACATGGGTGGTGTTATTTTATAGTCAGATTTATGCATGATGCTTTTTATACGCATGATGTTGAAAACACACAATTACAAATCAACCCTTCTTAAATCTCGCGCGTCAAGAAAACATCATAATAATTACAAATATGCCACTGCATCCATCTGCTTCCATCTTGGCCATAAGCACCAGAATCCGACGCACCAGATTCCTTCTTAGCCTTTTTAGAGTTTATTCCATTTGTAGAAAAAATCTCTCCCCTATTGCAAGAAGAAAAATCTCTCACCATATATATCGGAACAATCCTACCAAACTCTAGAAGTATTTTTGCATCAGCAACACAACGCTCATAAACTTGCAATGGGATTCAACAATATATCACTGCAAGAGTTCACCGAAAACTTCCATACCATGTTACTGCCACAGTCAGAACAACTCGTACTGCTGGTGCTCATATTAGAGCTACGTTATGGGTTCAGACTACCGATTCCCGTGAACAATACATAGGCATCGCAACGTTGGTTTTTTTTGCTTTCTTTTAAAATATATATACACTTGTGTTTGTGTTTCAACTGATTACAAACATTTGTTGGAATGAAGCACACACGCAACCGTCAAGGAGTGGGTACAATTGCAAGGAAAGTTTGTTTAGAATGGTTACCCGTCAATGGTAGTCATATATATGGAAGGTCCACCTCCTATGTAGATATTCTTCTTAATTGTTTGGTGGTTAAGCACGCCCACAAGATCCCTCCTTCACCTAGACCACTTACTCAGGTTGGTCAGCTAACTAATGTATGTTAGCATATATACTTAGTCTTTTTGTTCAAAACAATAGGATGTTTTTCTAGAGTGCAGATTTTGGGATCAATATCATTGCAAACAGCGATCTACACCAAGGAACAAAAGGCTGGTTTCCCCTTGGTGATTGTGTGTTGAGTGTTGCAGCAAGTGCTTCACCTACAAACACGCTAAGTATTCATGCTACTAATCGCACTCACACCTGGATGGGTCCTGCGTAGCGCATTACAGACAAAGTTAAGCGCTTTGTCACACACCAAGTATCCGCTAGCTTGGGTTAAATTGGTTCCGGCCGGGAGCCACCGCTTCCCCTTAGAATGTAAACGTGGTTGTTGGAGTTGAAAACCAATGGTTGAATGGTGGTCAAGTTGAAATTAATGATGACAACTGGCATGAAATCTGTGGGTCTTCTAGAATCGAGAAGAAACCTACGGGTAAAGTGATGGTCTATGTTCAAGCTCCTGCCCTAAGGATCAGTTTTATGGTTGCGGGTTTCAAATCTTCGCTGTTGTTTGGCAGGCATGATTCAGTCAATTAAAGCACCAAACTCACAAGGTTTTGTATAATCTTTCTCTCTCTTTCATTCATTCCAAGGGTTTACATTTTTCATTAATTAATTTTGATCTCTTACTAAAAAAATGAATCTATTGCAACCTTTTTATAACTTTTTTGCAACCTTTTTTTTTCAAAACAGTTACATTAGAAGAAGTTGCATTAGATCTAATGCAACTTTTTTGTTGCCTATTGCAACTCTTTTTTAAAGAGTTGCATTTTAAAAAAGGTTGCATTTGAAAAAAAGTTGCATTATGTAAAAAAACAGTTGCATTATGTAATAAAAAAGTTGCAATAGATTTAATGCAACTTCACCTAATGAAACCTTTTTTTACCAAAAAAAGTTGCAATAGCCTAATGAAACTTTTTTTTACCAAAAAAAGTTGCAAAACCTTTTTTTTACAGATCCGTAAACATGACATCACTCTGAAATTCTCAACCTCTTACTCAAGAAGCATGCATGGAGCAATGGTGAAAATCAAACAAATGCACAACAGTTTTCCAATTGGGTCTTACATTAGCCGAACAAATATCAACAATGAAGATTTTGTTGCCTTTTTTTGGAACATTTCAACTCGGTTGTGTTTGGAAACGAGCTCAACTGGTCCTGGACAGAACCACAACGTGACAAATTTAACTACAAGATGCATATGAGCTTCTAAAGTTTTGTGAGGATAACAACATTGGTGTTCATGGGCATTGCGTCTTTTGGGAGGTTGAAGACATCGTTCCGGACTGGGTGAAGAGACTTAGCAGAAACGATTTAGTCATGGCTGTACATAATCGTCTCAATGGCCTTTTCAATCGATACAGAGGTAAGTTTAAGCATTATGATGTAAACAATGAGATGCTTCATGGGTCGTTTTACAAAGACCGGTTGGGAAAAAACATTAGAGGGAATGTGTTCAAAGAAGCAAAACGGTTGGATCCATCATCTATTTTGTTCATGAACGACTATCATGTTGAAGACGGATGTGATACAAGATCATCCCCAGAGAAATACGTTGAGCAAATACTCGATCTTCAAGAACAAGGAGCAGTTATTGGAGGGATTGGGATACAATTAAGGGCATATAGATAGTCTGGTGGGTTCCATTGTGTGTCGTGGTTTGGATAAACTAGGGATCATGGGGCTTCCAGTATGGTTGATGAAGGTTGATGTTTGTTCGAGTAACGAGCACGTGCGGGCGGATGATTTGGAAGTGATGATGCGAGAAGCTTATGCCCATCCTTGTGTTGAAGGCATAATGCTTTGGGGATTTTAGGAATCGTTTATAAGCCGGGAGGATTGTCATCTTGTGGATGCAGATGGAGAGGTCAATGAGGCCGGGAAGAGGTTTATCGAGCTCAAATCACGTGCCGCGCAAATCACGTGCTAACATTCTCATATGTAGACTGTTTGTTTTCGAATACGTTTCATTAAAAAACGTATGCGCGAGCTGCAAACTTGGACCAACCATTTCTAAGATCTACATAGGTTAAACATGAAACTATTTTGCAATTAAGTACGAGGCTTCTCAATATAGAGATGGGCTTCAGGTTGGAATAGGCGAATTTAGAATGGGTGTAGTGGGTCAGCTCAGGTTTTGAACACTATCTAGTATATATTTTTAAGATTGTAATAACTGATTGCTTCTTTTCATTCATCCTTAGTTTTCTTTCTGTAGTGAAGTTGAAGCACTATCTATCTGAGCTATCAAGAGCATAATTAGAAAGGAATTTCTATGACAACATTTACAGCGACGGATCTAGAAAAAAATCTTAGGGGCAGCGCTAAAAAAAATTATCCGTAGTTTCATACAATGTAAACATACTATAAATAAAAAACAAAAATAAATAAACTTAAACACATACCTAATAGATGTCTCCTTTTCGGTTTTTGATAGCTTGAAATCGAGCCATTACATCTTCTTTTACTTTAAAAACCGTTCTTTTTCAACCGCACAAATGAGAGAGTTGTTCAAATACCCTCACCCATTCAATTGCGTATACCTGTCTTGATAAGCTTCATTTTAGAACAGCATCTTTCAATGGTTGCGGTTGCAACCGGTAAAACCAATGCTAGCTTCAATACCCGATAAATCAAAGGAAATGTTTTATGTTGTCTGGTATCCACAATTACACGAGCAAGGTCATAGATTCCATGTTGGTTAATTATTTTAATTTTTTATTTCAAATTGAGTAACCTCTATTTCAAAGTACAAATTTAACACATGTTGGTTAATCTTAAAAATTGACAATACAAGCCATGTTGCTAATATGCGCATCTATGCATTCTAGTTTAAAATCCTCGAATTAATTATCGAATCGAATTATTTGAATTTTGATTTTTTAAAACTGGATAGTTTTGTAGGATTCGATTCTAATTCAAATTTGTATTACTTTAAAACTAAATTCATATTCGATTCGAATTTAAATGTCAGATTTAAATCGAAACTGAATTTGGCACAAAACAATTATTTAAATTTTTTCAAAATTGAGTAACCTAGCTCTATTTCAAAATACAAATTTAGCATATTCCAAAACAATAAAACTTTCAAAGCATATAGTAATAGACCAACATCCAAACATTCAGTAAAGAAACATCAAAATTACAAATTAAACAGAAATTTCGTAAGTTAAGCAACAAAAATGTATAAACTGCAAGCCGCATGAGCTCTCAGCTATAACCTACGTATACATATAAAAATAGTGTGGGAAGATAAGTGAAATTTACACATGTATAATAATTAAAAATGAAAATAGTAGGGAACCATGTCTTTTGCTAGGAGAATCACCTTGGCAAAATCGATTTCATATTACATTTCTATATTTAAAGCTCCCATAAAAATTCTCAATACTTTGGAGGGTATTCGCATGAAATTTGTCTTGGGTTACTGAAATTCGAGCAATAAAATCAGGTGGGAAAGGATGCTAATGGAAAAAAATATTAGTGGTCTCGGATTTGGTGACATCATGGAAGATAACATGGATTTTCTCGGTAAAAGGAGATGTAGATTCAAATCGCGACCGAACCATCGTTAGGCCTTGGTTATAAATGTTATCCACAACAGTACGTATTAGGCTTTATAAACAAATCCCCTTAAAAATCTACCTGAGAACAGGAAGGATATTTTAGGTATCGATAAGGAGTACAAGAAACAAAACATGGATATCAATCTTTGTAACAAGGGGATCACTAGAGACGGTCTTAACATAACATTCTGGTATGATATATGTATGGCTCGGGGACTCACCACTGAAGTCTCAGTTCCATGCAATATTAAGGATCATCAATAAAGGGTTCTTACTGTCTATGAGTATTCCTTCAGAACTGATGGTAATCTAACTTGGAATTAACTAAACAACCTTTAGCCCAGCGGTTATTCATCCTCACATCAAATTGAACCTAGAGTCGGGTTCGAACCAGTATTCTTGCATTTCTTTTTTTAAGAACTTTTTAATAAGTTTAAAAGCTATAAATTTTATGAATAAGATGTTAATAGTTATATAAATCTTCGTAATTTAATTTAGATGAACTTTATTTCATATTAGTAATCCATTAATTGTGTTGATTTGATTACAAAACATACTACGCAAAGTTGTTTTTAATTATGTTTAGGTATGGAGCAATGGCTTAAATGATAAAGTTTTGCTGAATACGAGATTGACCTCATGCACCAAGTTCAAATTGCTTTTAGGCATGATTGTTTTGCTATTTGAAGTGAAGCAAAAAAAAAAGTTAAAGAAAAGGATGACATGGTGTTGGAAATCGAATGAAACAAAAAAGAATTAAAAGTTTCGGTATGCCAGCCTTGCAAGTAAATGTGCTGGGCTTTGACTAGTTCTTGTGGGCTTCACATAACTTTATGTATGGGCTACCAAATTAAAACAAAAAAAAGCATGTTACTTGGAATTTTGGGGCAGTCGAGCCGTCGAGGGTCGCACACACAGAACCACATCCAAGAATTATTTAAGGTACCTAGCCTTATCCACTCACAATCTATTCACACATCACAAACACACTCACACTCACACTCTCACACATATCAAAAGAAGAAGAAAAACAAAACACAGTTCACTTTTGAGATGGGTTGATGGACGGAGATGGTTAGACTTGGAGATCAATAACACAACTCTTGTAGAGTTTTATTATTTTGATGAAACATTTGACAAAGGCTATGGTGCATTCAAGTCTCTCCACAATGATCGCCTAATCGTCTCGTAGTCACACCGATATGAGGGGTTTTTTATTCTAGTTGTTTGAACCTATATATGTTTAGTTTTCATTATTGAACCTATGATTAGTTGTAAACTTTGACACGTGATGGTTTAATTATAGCTAGCTATATGTATTTGATTTCACGTTGATTCGACAGACAGTTTATCATACACCACCCGAACATGCCCAGTACATCCCTAGTTAGTTTATGTAAGGAACGAACGGTTGGTGTGTAAGTATATAAATTGTGCTCTAGGTTAGTGGTGAACTTAAACTAGGTCATGTCTACGCGACTAAATCAATATTGAAATTAACATTAATTATTACTAACAACTTGGTCATAAGCCCCGACACCGGAGTGACTACACTCTCTTCAAATAAACTTTACTTTTTTCTACCATTAGTATATATATAAAATAACCAACCAATCAACTTTTACAATTTCCTTTTTGATTAATGAAAGTTAGTAGCTAACCACAAACACTCCTCTTGGATACGATACTCGTACTTGTCCTATCTAGTTAAAAATAGAAAAAGGTAAGAAAACTATTTATCTTTGGCAGGGGCTTCGACACCGGTCACTAACTACCTAATCACTTTCATACTTTGGGTACAACACGACACTTAATATGTGTGATTAAGTGAATGCATTTATCAGTCCATAGGTTTGATTGTGTTATAGTTATCAGGATATGTTTAAACACTTCGCAATTATAGTATTTATACTAATGTGAATTGAATCGGTTCCAAATCATCTTATTCATACTACTATGTATCAGTTATCTATGAATGCTCACCAGCTAAATTAATTAACTGACAGATACTTTTCACATGTTTCAGGTTATGCTGCTTAGACGTTTACTGCAAGAACCATTTATCTAGGATCATGGACCTAGTTAATCAAGTTATTAAATAAGACTTATTATTTGTTGTTTATATTGGAGCATTGTTTGCAATTACTGTTATATGGATTTAATGAAATGAATTTAATATTATTTTAACATTTAAGTTACATGAGTTATCAGCAATCATTCACTTCGTTCGCATCGAGGATTCAGCCGTCGGTTGGAGTGCGACAGCTTCCCTCCTGTATGCCTCTATCATCGATTAGTGAAGCCACTGATTATATATAAAAGATTTGGATGGCGGGAAGAAGGTCATCACTGCAATTTTGTTTGGAAAACCTTGGAATCCATTAAAGATCAAACTTTTATTTGGATTAAATTCCGGTTCAAATTAAGGGGTCTTGATTGGGTTAGATGGAAATATTTCAATATTAGAAATATTATTTTGTAACTTATTCTTTATATTCCATTTCCATTCTCCTTTTTATTAAAATTCACCTTTAAAAAACAAGTATAATAAATAAAAATAGTTGTAATAGGAACAAATAAATATTTGGAAGTAAAATAAGTATGTTTAATGCATACATCTTTATATAATATAATATAAATATATTATTACATGTATATATTTAATTCAAATCGAATTGAAAATCATAAATTCGTATTGAATTCTAATTCGACAATAATCTTCGAATCAAATTGAATTTCGAATTGGTGATTTTCAAATCGAACTGAATTTTGAACACACGTGACAATAAGTGTGTATAATATAACAATATATGTATGTGTATTTATCGTTCTTATACGCTCAGGGTTCTTAGCTTGTTGTTAGCCTGCTATATATATAAATATATCAATATTTGTCGTTAAAAAATGTATGCATATTTATTTTATGAAGGAAAAGAATGGAAAACTGATTGAGGGAGCCACAAAGGTCAAATCGCATTCCATCATCTACTTGAAATTAAAATTGATGATGGGTTAGGACCCAAAGACCCATTGCCACCACTGCCATTCTCTCTCCACATGGGTTGCATAGTTCTCTCTTTTCTTTCCTTTGACCCTACTAACAAAACTTACTTCTTTTCGATTGGTGTTTTACTACTCTTCCCTCACACACACCTAATTCTTCATTTCTTCTTACTAAATAGAACGGTATTATTAATTAACAAAATTATAGTCATAGGGGTCTTAGAGGGGTGTGCAGCATGAGCGACCGCACAGGGCACTCGTTTGACAGGGGCACCAAATTTTTAAAAAAATTATTATATAAATTTTTTATAAAACTTATATTTAGTCAATAGTCATGCAACAAATAATTAAAGATTTAACGTCCACACCTAAAGGCTAAAGTCTACTACAACTAATTAACTAAATATCTAAAAGTCCACACAATCAAATGGATTATGGATTAATGAAGGCTGTAAGCCCACTGCTGCCAAAAACGTAATTCACTAATTTGAATACTTTGATTTTCTTATGTTTATGTATCAAACGTTTGTTTTTGGTTAAAAATTTAGTTTATATAGTTTTTAGCGTTGGTGCTTCGGGTTAAGGGGGCGGGGGGCCTTTTTTTCTCGTCTCGCACAGGGCACCCAAATCCTCAGGACCGGCCCTGATTATAGTATTAACTTAAAATCTCTATTGTAGACTTATTTGTAGTGTATATAAATAGTTTTTGTCACTTGTTACTTTCCATATAAAATGTCTCTTAGAAAAGTTTTATAAGCTATTAATTGATATTATTAATTTGATATATGTATATATATTGCTATAAATAGTATCAAATATCATATATGCGATAGCAGTTTGGGGGTACTTTTATTTAAGAACCAAAAAATTTGTAAAAAAGAATCATTTTTATTGGTTCTTGCATATGTGTATTGATGCAGTTACAAACAGTTATAAGTGATTACAAGTTGTTGCATACATGCATTAACCTCCCATGTGCATTAATGCACATATGCAAGAACCAATGAAAATGGTTTTCTTGGTTCTTTTCATTTTTTTGTTCTCAAATGAATGGACCACTGTGTGTGTGTATATATATATTAAATTAAGGGAGGTTTTTGGTAGCCTCTTAATGGTCTTGAGATGCTTACCTATTAATGGTTCAAAACCTTTAAATCATTAAGTGATAAAAAGATACTGAGTGGTTCAAAACCTCAAAGGTTTTTGTCTTATAATGTATATTCAAACGAAATTTTAAATTTTATAGAAATAGCATGTCAAATACATCCCTACAAATAATATCAAATATCTTATACAAGTAACGTTTAAAAGAGAACTCATTTTAAGTTGAGAGCTTGAAAACTTCTCATAAATTTCATTTAAACGTCTATAATAAGTTTCCTACGATATTATTTTTTTAAAAACATTGCACCAAAAATCAAGAATTTCTAATACCTTTAACTAGAGTATAATATTGGTTTATTAAAAAAAGTCCCATCGTAATTTTTTTTACTACATGTATGTAGTATTATGGAGCTTGATGCAGTTTTGAAAGCGATCAAGTGATTTAAAAGTATAATGATTATTCAAAGTCTCAATACAGAATCAGAGGTTGTAACAGCCCAGTGTAGCCGCACCATTATATTCTCTGATTTGGCAGTCGACACTCTCAAGCACCGCTCTAACGGTTTTAAAATGCGTCATGGTTGGGAAGGTTTCCACCCCCTTATAAGGCAGGTTTTGTTCTCCTCCCCAATTGATGTGGGATGTTGCATTCTACCCCCTTTAGGAGCCTAACATCCTCGCTCGCACATCAGTTCGGTCCCTAGCTCTGATACCATCTGTAACATCCCAGTGTAACCTCACCATGATATTGTCCGCTTTGATAGTTGACACGCCCTCAGGCGCCGCCCTAACGGTTTTAAAACGCATCATGGTAGGAAATGTTTCACCCCTTTATAAGGCGGGTTTTGTTATCCTTACTAATCGATGTGACATGTTACAGGGATTTAGTAACAAAGTTATTTATATTCCATTTTCAACAAATTGGTAAGTTTAGGGAGACAAAAGACAATTTTGACGGAATTAATCCGGATGTAGTAACAATGACAAATTGGTAAGTTTAGGGAGACAAAAGGCAATTTTGAAACTACTGTATGCAAACTGTTATTTTAGGCAAACCTTATGGAAACAAAACGAAGTTTACTCTATACATAAATTCTAAAAGAGAATGTCAATGGCAATTAACCCTTCAACATTCAACTCAACTTTGACATATATATGATTTTGACCCCCGACTTTGACTTATTATCATTTTGACCCCTGATGATCTACTGTTTACAAATTTGAAGCTCGTACTCTATTTTGACATATTTAAGACTTTAACCCCCGACTTTGACTTAGGTTTCATTTTTACTATTGAGTTTTGATATATCTATGTCTTTTTATATGTGATGCATTACGATATTTACCACCCTAATGTGAGACAAAGTCATATAAATGAGACCCAGTCGCCGTATCACGTGGCCATGTTCTTATAACTAGTTAGAAATGAAAAAAAAAACTATTATCTATACTAGAACTTAACTTAAAGATATTAATAAACTAATAAACAAAAGATAAATACCATAACAAAATAAAATAAATTTAAAATTCAAACTAGAAGATAATCTTGCATCAGTATGACATGTGTTGCATTGGTACTGCATATATATGTAGTATACGATACTGCATATATATTGTACTATAAAATATTATTAGCATATTGTATCATAATACTACATATATGCAATACTGAAAATAATATAAAAATAAAAAAACTTTATTTCTTTATAATGTTATTTATACTCAAATGAAAGATAAAGAATGTCTTTATCTAATGATGCAACTTTTAACAAAAAAAATAACGTATGAAAAAGAAAAAAAAAATGTTTAAAGATTGATATATATAAAGTTCCAATTTCACTCACCCTTATTAAAATTCCACCCCTTTCACTTTTAGTGGTTCTCAGCTTATAGTGTAATTCTCATTTGATCATCACCCTATCTTATATATCCAAACTAAATTTTGTAAAAATAATATTTCAATAAGATGCTCACTATACTCTTTGATAACATAGTATTTTTAGGGATAATTTCATATATACCCTTATAAATTTAAAATAAAATCATATTTACCCAAACACATTAAAAACTTTATATTGGACCGATTTATTTGACTATTTTGCTTTGTGATTATTCTACCTGTATCACTTATATTGTCTTTCTAAACTAACTCTTAACAATTAGAACATGTTTGTTTTTTGTATCACTTATATTGTCTTTCTAAACTAACTTTTAACAATTAGAACATGTTTGTTTTTTAGTTTGACTGTATAGAAAACACTTACTTAATTAAATTGTTAACCTTTAGTTATCTTCAATTATCTATTTAAGTTGTTAACCTTTAAAATTTAACTAGATATACAAGACCAGGCCGCGCGATGCGGCGGCTGGGGGTCTTGCGTATGTGACTTCGTCACATACGTTAATAAAAAAGTTTTATACCTCGCAAGTCACGGTGTAGTATAAAATTGTATCATGTCTCGCACACTAGGGTGTATCATGTTGTCTTGCACTTTGCGGCATAATGTCATAGCAAAAGAATCAAAAAAGAAAAAATTAAAGTTGAAAAGGAAAATAAAAGAAAAGTTGAAGTCTTACGAAAAGAATAAGGAGGAAAGGTTAAACTTGAAAAACAAAAAGTAAAAAAAATGTTTCAGAAGTGAATCGAACCCACGTGCACTCACATAAACAAACTTAACTAAATGTCCCAAACTAACTTGGCAAATGAAACTTTGGTTAATTAGTTAGAACAAATAATATATAACATGTTAAAATTGGTAGGTGGTGGCATGAAGCCACCGACCTTACCAGTTAGTAGTTATATAAATAAATATAAATTTGAAATGTTAATTGTTGTTGATGCGATTTGGTGGTTCCATGAATAATTAAAATGGATATTTCAACTTTTAATTATAGTGACCACTTACGCTATAAGTTTTAGTGACCAATTTAATATTTTAAGATTGAATTGTTAAGTATGTTAACACAATAGCGCGATGCGTGAAAATTGTTAAGCGGATTATTTCTTTTTGCATATCCTAACGGCACCCTACAAACAAAAATGTAGCACAACACAACAAAAAATCAAATAAAAAAGCAAAACACAAAAAATAATTACAAAAACAACCAACAATAACATCAACCAATATCAACACAACACCTCAAACCATCAACCAATAGCAACACAACACCTCAAACCACACACAAAACACTATTTCATGACATCAATCAATAGCTTTGTCACAACACTTCAAACTATCAACCAATAGCAACACAACACCTCAAGCCACAAACAAAACATTAGCCAATAACAACACAACACTTCAAACGTCAACCAATAACAAAACAATATCTTACAATATGAATAAAATTAAATACAAAAAACGATCAATAACTAAAAAACAACTCAAAACACCTATCAATATTGACAACATCATACCTCATTCAACATCCAAAACACTATTGACCAATAATTAAAAACAACTCAAAACACCCACCAATGACAATATCACATCTCATCCAACACTTAAAACACTATTCATAAAATTTGTGTTTTAATATAACTAGGTATATTCACGCTGTCGCGCGTTGCGCGACAGTTTTAAGCGGGTCATTAATTACTTATTGCAAGCCCTACCAAATACCAATAACCCATAAACAAAATTGTAACAAAACAAATAAATTTGATTTAAAAAACATATAAAATAACAAAAAATAACCAACAACAAAAACGCACACATGACATCAACCAATAGCAACACAACACAAAACACTATATCATGACTTCAACCAATAACAACACAACACCTCAAACCATCAACAATAGGAATGCAACAAAGCAACCAATAACAATACAACACCTCAAGTCACACTCAAAACAATATTTCATGACATTAACCAATAGGAACACAACACATCAAACCACCAACTTATAGTAATGCAACACCTCACACAACACACAAAACATACATGCATGACTCTCATAAGAATACATGCATGTATACACATTCAATATTTTATGTATAATATAGCTTTAAGTCACCTACATGTGACTCTTATAAAAACACTATTCATGATGTTTTAGTTTCAATATAGTATAATTAAATATTTAACTTCATTTTTTCGATAACCAATTTCATATTGAAATCCGAAGTTGTATGACAATCAACTAAACAAAAATATTATAGTGATTACCTTTTCCAATGAAACTAGATTTAAGACCGGCCGTGCGTTGCAGCGGCCGGGTCACACATTCGGGTCTTACGTATTTGAGTTCGTCACATTGGTTGATAAAAAAAGTCTAATGTCCTGTACGTCGTTGCAGCGGCCAGGTCACACATTCGGGTCTTACGTAATTTGACTTCGTCACATTCATTGATAAAAAAAGTTTCATGTCCCGTACGTCGTTGCAGCGGCCAGGTCACACATTCGGGTCTTACGTATTTGACTTCGTCACATTCGTTGATAAAAAAAGTCTCATATGCGGCGGCCGAGTCTTTCATATATGACTTTGTTACACGTTATGAAAAAATTAACTATAAGTTAAATCCGGAAATATGACAATAAACTAAGAGTTTGAGTAGTAAACATTTTATAATCAAGTTATGAGTCAAATTTGAAAATTATCAAAGTAGAATAGAAAAAAAAAGTGTCTCCAAGAGGATTCGAACCCCGGAGCTCCGACACTAAACTAACACACGCTAAACAGTAGACCAGACAAACATTAGTTACTTTATAGATGTATATATATAATCCAATGAAATGAGTTCATTTAACATTTAAAAATAGTTATTGTTTACGGGTTTGTAACTATAAATGAGTAGATATAAATTTTAAAAGGTAAATAAGCATAAACTAGTCATTTGTTAAATTGTTTCGAATGAAATGCATTTTTGCTCATTTAGTGTTTTAGTGTTAAGTTACAGATTCATATACTTCTACATACCTGTAGAATATACACTTCTTTTTTATTGTTTGATAAGCTCCATTAATTGTTATATTTAAGATAAAAATACCACTTTTGACTTTTACCAAAACGTACTCAAAATCAAAGCAAATCAACAACGTTTGAAAAGATAAATTGGTAAAAACATAAATAAAAAATATTTACCAAAAACTAAAAACAAAAAAAAAGACAAATTGAGTCAAAAATGAAAAAAAAAATTGTATTTGAACTTATATGTTTCTAAGTTATACATGTAACATTATTTATCTTTTATTATAATTTGTAATACTTCTTTATTTACTACAAATGTAATTTAACTAAATCATTTTTGTTAGTAAATTTCGTTTGTCATACGAGGTTATAATCTAGTCTAGTCTATTAAAATTATATATGAATATCTCAAGTATGAGACATATATGTGAAATGAGCAAGGATTAATTTCTTACCATACCATGCAACAAAATTGATCGAGTGAAGATATACAATTAAATTGAGGATTTAGCAGGAAAATTCCACTCTTTAATTTAGTACGTACTGATTTAACGTCAAAACAAACTACTATACTTTCATGCATGTTGTCATTAGTACCAATTCTCCTTTTAATTGAAAGACCAAATGATTTTTATGAAATTCTATAGTTAACTCTTTTGTTTGTTATTTTTGCCACAATATTTGTATAGTTTACATTTTAGTCCCTCTTAAATATTGTTATTTGCATAATTGAAGATCCTTTTAATTGAAAGACCAAATGATTTTTATGAAATTCTATAGTTAACTCTTTTGTTTGTTATTTTTGCCACAATATTTGTATAGTTTACATTTTAGTCCCTCTTAAATATTGTTAATTGCTTTTAACTGAAAGACCAAATGATTTTTATGAAATTCTATAGTTAACTCTTTTGTTTGTTATTTTTGCCACAATATTTGTATAGTTTACATTTTAGTCCCTCTTAAATATTGTTATTTGCATAATTGAAGATCCTTTTAATTGAAAGACCAAATGATTTTTATGAAATTCTATAGTTAACTCTTTTGTTTGTTATTTTTGCCACAATATTTGTATAGTTTACATTTTAGTCCCTCTTAAATATTGTTATTTGCTTTTAACTGAAAGACCAAATGATTTTTATGAAATTCTATAGTTAACTCTTTTGTTTGTTATTTTTGCCACAATATTTGTATAGTTTACATTTTAGTCCCTCTTAAATATTGTTATTTGCATAATTGAAGATCCTTTTAATTGAAAGACCAAATGATTTTTATGAAATTCTATAGTTAACTCTTTTGTTTGTTATTTTTGCCACAATATTTGTATAGTTTACATTTTAGTCCCTCTTAAATATTGTTATTTGCATAATTGAAGAATATTGTTGGGATTGAACAAGGAGAAGAAAAGAAAGAAAAAAAAATCCGATGGGTCGCTTAGCATGGATAGAGGAGTGGTTCGACAGTGGTAGCGGCTTGGTCGGGCATATAAGATGGTTGTAGGCGGCGATAGTTGGTGTTGTACGTTATGGTGTCGTGGGTATACAACGTCAACATATGTGCAACTTGTATTGTATCTATTGAAAACTCATGTAAATAATATGTATTTTATGCATTTTAGATGGCAGTTGATGTGACTGTCAGAGTGTATGTTTAATAAATGCGAACCAAACATAAAGAGCTAACTAGAAACATATAAGGCTCGCGCATCGTGCGAGCCAACGAATACATCTAGTTCAAGCTGAAAAGAGCATGTCTTTTGAAATTGAAATCTATCAAAACAAACTATCTCTACTGGTTCATCTTCTAGGAGCCCATCCAAGTAAGCTAAATCACCCTCGACATTAAAATTACCTACTTAATTTTTTATACTCCGGTAAAATTTCCCAACTCCAAACCTAACAACTCATCCTTCTCAGAAAAATTAATATCTAATTCCTCATCTACCCTAAACATCAATCCTAAAGAGTCTCCTAATTCTACTTATTCCTCATGCATTACTTCCATGACCAATGACTCCTGATATTCACCCCACTTTTCCGCATCCGTCTCGTCATCAGAATCACTCCCGAAATCATAGATGCATAGGGTTCTTGTCAACCGGAGGTAGGACTTCATCGTCCATTTTCGTCTCTAGTTCTAGGCTGATCTCGTCATCATCTAACTGCATCATTAGGTTGTACTCCTCCAACATGATTCTCATGTACTCTTTCACCTTAGCATCCACTTCCTCCTTAACGAATAATCAATAACTGAAAGACCCTTATTTTCTGCTCATTCTTCTTGCCGAATCGGAGGTGGGATTGGGGCGCTCATTGTAGTATCCGGCTCTACCTATGATTCCTTTAAAATATCATCCTCATAAGACAAGTGTGAAGTATATTGTGTCTTATTTAAAATGTTAAAGGAATCAAAAGAAAACGTAGCAATTGAGTTAACGTTACCTAGCAACCAAGGAGTGGGCCGAAGGTGCATAATCTCCTCTGTATCCATATAAAGACGTAGATTTAGGATGAAGGTAGGGATCATTACCCGATTTATTGTGGCTGCTCAAACTGAACCTCTTCTTCTTCGTCTAGCTTTCTAGCAATATCATGTACTGCTATATAAATATCTTCTTCTTGTTTTATTTGTGTGAAAGAATTTCTTTACAATGCATGAGGAAATTTATGATATTTTAAGTTTTTATTGTTTAACCCGACCCGAATCGTCGATCCGAACATATGTAACGAAACATAGCATTAGGAAAAAAAAATGTATGGGTAGTATAACTTTAGGCCCCCTGCTAGTAAATTCCTGGCTTCGTCACTGTGTAAAAATTCCATGGAGCGGTGTGCGGTGTTTGAGAAGGCTGCGGTCGCAAACCACGCCCCTCTTCCGTAAAGGAAACAAAAAACCCTTAGCTAAACCGACTCACCGAAAACCTCCTTGGTAGACCCATTGTCATGTTACAAAAATGCTTTTGATGAGAATTAATTTTTTAATGACGTTGATAGACTTTATTTCAGTTGGAACGAAGACGACCTAACACATGTAGATGCTATTCGGAAGTAATTTACCAAGCAATGGCGGGTTTAATTACGGGTACAAGAAGGCGGACCCACTTGTCGAAGATTATTTTTAGTCTTTAACATTTGTCTTAGGTTACTTAATGATTACATTGTAGTTTGTATAAATATTTATTTTAATTTTTAGGATCAATAAAATAAGAGTAAATTGTAGTTTTGGTCATTTTGTTTTGATTCTATTAACAATTTTGGTCTCATCTTAACGGTTTAATTTGTCTCGAACCCTAACTCTATCTGTTAGATTTTAGTCCTTTTCTGTTAAAATAAAAGTAAACTGTAGTTTTGGTCATTTTGTTTTGATTCTATTAACAATTTTGGTCCCACCTTAATGGTTTAATTTGTCTCGAACCCTAACTCTATCTGTTAGATTTTAATCATTTTCTGTTAAAATAAGAGTAAACTGTAGTTTTGGTCATTTTGCTTTGATTCTATTAACAGTTTTGGTCCCACCTTAACGGTTTTATTTGTCTCGAACCCTAACTCTATCTGTTAGATTTTAGTCCTTTTCTGTTAAAATAAGAGTAAACTGTAGTTTTGGTCATTTTGTTTTGATTCTATTAACAATTTTGGTTCCACATTAATGGTTTAATTTGTCTCGAACCCTAACTCTATCTGTTAGATTTTCTGTTAAATCAAGAGGTATGCTAGTCCTTTTATACCAAGAGGACTGATTATCTAAATGACATTAGCTTAAATTTACTTATTTAAATAAAAAACTAAAATATAAAACCCTAATCTTCCTAATCCCCCTCTTATGGCCATTGTTACACAGCCACCATCCAAGTTAGTAGTCACTACATATCATCGTACAGTCCTAACCACCGAACAACCACAACCACATCCACCACTGCCAGCGTCTTCGTCTCCTTTAGATTAAAGCCCTCGATATTGTATACCCATCACAAGCAATTATAAAATGCAAACCTCAGACCTTGATATGTTAAAGAGTTCGTTTTTTTAACTGAAATGGTTAAATAGACCATACCCAGTATTGTATACCATCACAAGATGGTTTTTTTAACTAACAATAATTGAAGAGAAATGGTAAGCACCTGGATGAAGAACTATAGCGCAACCCGACGACCTTTAAGATCTTTGAATTCATAAATTTCTTCATTCATTGTAAAGAAGTTCTTTCACCTTGTGGCCCATGATATATCTACAAAAATCAAAACCATTAAACTTAAACACTTCAAATTAAACTTCAAAATTAACAATCAACATAAACAACCCCTAAAACAACTAAAATTAAACCCCTTATGGCATTATTCCCCTAAAATACATCAACGTTTAACAACTAAACTTAAACCCCTAATTTCCTTAAACCCTAAATTCAACAATTAACAATCAACATTCAAAATTCAACAATCTTACAAATTACAATCAATAACTAAATTAAACCCTAAAATCCTAATATTTGAGATAAATTGTAAAACTAACCTAGTAGTTAAGGTGTTGTTACAGGGGCACAGGCGCGTAGCCAGGGGCGAGCAGCTCAGGCGGGCACAGCCAGGGGCGAGCAGCTAAGGCGCTCAGTAGTAGGCAGCAGGAACCGAAGAAAAAGAAGAAGGATGGATGCGAAGGATGGATGCGGTTTGTGTTGTCGACGGTTAAAAAAAGGGATAATGGGTTTGGGTTTAATTTTATTTTAATTTTGGAATTGGGATGGGTTTAAACATTAAGGTTAATGGGTTTGGGTAATTAAGTAAATAACCAAGGGGGCCTGATTTTAAAAATGGGAGGGCCCTAATGCGTGCAAACGTATATATAAAAACAGACACTAAAAAGCTTTAAATTTATAAAACCTAGACAAACCTACTAAATCACACACAACCGGCAGTGGACCGGTCAAATGTAATATAACGTATGTAAATCCTGGTGTCGACCCACATACTCTATATACCACGATAATTAACTAAATTAAGACTCATCTGAAAAGACACAAACTTTAATTAGAAAGATTATTTGATGGGGGGTTTTTACTAATAAACTAAATAAGATAATAAAGTTAACTAGACAAGATGAGACTTGAAATCAAAAAATGAAAGTAAACCACATATTCTAGTTATGGACCTGGGAGCTTGAAATATTCAGTTAATTGAAGCTTAAATAAGACCCTCGACCATTTTCGAGAAGACACCTATGGATTTCTATCAAGTTATTAAGCAACCCAATTTATTATTTATACTCCCTCACAGTCATCTAATGATTATGACTCAGTACCTAGATTGTTAACTACCTCACAGCAAAGTAAACTAAGGTAATTACCCAGATTCAATTGACACTAGTAGACACCATAGTTAAACTGAACCTAAACCAACTCTTCACAGAAATTAGCATAGCAATTCAACATACTTAGACCTACCAATTAAACTATCACCTCACGGATACAAGTTTATCTACACATTTTTATTAGTTTAACCCAATTCGTTGTTCCTATGGTTTTCGTGCACTTAAACCATAAACTAGTCACTAACACAAAGTCTGCGACCTAACTTAAATTTATTATATGAACGACATTCATCAAGAAATAAGTGGAACAATTAAACCAAATCAAACCAAACATATAATTGTGCATCAATAAATCATAGGTAATAACTTACTAAGTCATAAAAAACCATAACATTAAACATAGTCCAAAAAAAATCAAACTGTCAACAATAATTCATCGTAAGCCTAGATAGGTTATAAAGCTTAGCCAATAACCATGTTCAAAGTAGAAACAAAAACCGAAACAAAAATAAAGTTACCGTTAATCGAAAATAATAAATATAATTCAGCAGCCTGCCTGCTAGCTTAAATTAGTTTAGCAGCCTGCTAGCTTGCTTAATTAATTCATCGATCCCACTTTTGACTTTCGTGACGTGCTAGGCCGCTTGGTTTCTTTTCTTTGTTTCGAACGGCAGACCTAATTTTTCACAATAATGTTGCCCTTTTCTTTAAAACTATTTCTCACGGGCCTTTTATTTCATCATATAAGCCATCTTATAATCCATGACATATTTAAACAACCTGCATTATAATAACAATGGAATGAATCAAATTTAATATCTAAACCAAAGCGTTATTATAAAACTCAAATTTGCATTAACTTCGATACATTTGATTTTTTATGTATTATATATTTTAATCTAACTTCACTTTGTATGCAAATAACTTCTTTAACAACACATCGGTCTCAAATTTAGTTAATGTATATCATTTTAGCTTATGACCTCCTACAATCATCAAAATATAATACGAACCAAGTTGGAGTAGAATTAGACCAAAACTGACCAAAAAGTGTATGGAATATTTATATATAATTTGGACCATATCAGGCCCGTACCCAATTTATATAATAAAATCAACTAAAAACCGACAAATGACTATTTCTAACGAAAAAATAAAAGGGTCATGATCTTCCCTGGTCTCAACATGACTGCGCCCCTGTTTTTACATGGCGTTGGAGAGTGGTGGTGCTGGAGTTACGATGTTTCACCCAGTGAGATTAATTATTCCATACCACATTTCATTTTTATCTTGTATTTTCACAATTACTAACCTTTACACACAATTAGTAAGTGCAAGCAGTGTTATCAGTGGAGATGGCATGGTAGATTTTTATTTCACCTACCGATGGAGAATATATATATAATATAATAAATTGAAAAATGAAAATGGAATGATTAATTAGTGATATGTTGGGTGTCAAGCAGGAACCGAGTTAACATTTGACAAGATTGAGGTCCGGTCCCTCATTACTACAGTTGACAAGATCTCAGTTGTCTTCTATCCAACCAATATGTTCACTTTTCTTTTTTATTTTCCCTTTTCTCAACTAGTTGTTAAAAGTAAAAACAAATTAACAAAACATTAGATAGATAGACCATGGGTAAATTAAATTAATAACAGAAACGGAATAAACTGTTGGTAACAAAACCATGACTACATATGAAAAATTATTAATGATGAAGAATATAGTAGGCCTTGTCTATTTACACACCCTAAAATTCTATCCATACACCTGTTTTAAAACCAGGCGTCACGAATAGGCCTTGATGCGGTGACTGAGTCACTTTTCTGTCAACGTCAACTGAGGATTGTCGTAAACGAGGTGGAATTCGGTCAAACCTGGACATATGCGCCGCATGTATGACATAGGCGCCGATGATGTTGTTGGCTGCATATATGACCCAGGCGCCGCGCCGAGGGTCATACGCGGCGCATAAGGGTGTTGACGCGTGATTGACTACGTTCGAGGATGTGTCTGGGATAAGAAGTGACCCAAGCGCGACGCCAAGGTCTATGTGCGGCGCCTGTGGGTGTGGAAAATAAAAGCATGAGATGTGTGAATAGGATGACCTTACTAAGTAACAGGTAGAAATAATAATAATAATAATAATAATAATAATAATAATAATAATAATAATAATAATAATAATAATAATAATAATAATAATAATAATAATAATAAATGAAAAAAGAAAATAAATAGAATAATGAAATGATAATATTATTTATTTATTTAGGGTTGATTGATGTGATGTGTTTGTTTTGGGGACTGGGAAACAGCTCCCGCGTTGTTTCCGCGCGCCCTGTTTTGGACCCATCTTCCCAACTGCCCCTTCTGCTTTTCCTTTCATTTTTCACCATTCTAATAATGAATCACATTACCCCCTATTATTATTACTCCGTATTATTCATATCTCCAATCATTTTTATTTTACCAAACTACAAACATCTTCATTTCTCTCTTAACACCTACTTTTTCTAATTATTATTAATTCATTTTTTAACAAACAAAATCAAAGAACATCCCACCTTTCCTTTTCAAACACGGATTAAATACACTTTTAGATCTGTTTTTTATATACACATTTTAATTTGAATACTTAAGTTTTAAATCATTTAAGCATTCACAATAATTAAAGTGACAAATAATAAAAAAAACATGTTACATCGTAACCCTTTCTAAATAGCAAACTCATGAAATCTACTTGTAAAATTACTATGCACGACCCCGTTTAATATTGTTAAGGAAAACCACAACCTCTAAGGCTAAGACACCAAATGTAGGCAAAAAAGATAAACACATGTTAATTCTCTAAACAACTTTTCTCATGCTTACCAACTTGCTTGCTTCAACATTAATAAAGCTTGTCCGAAACAAACTCATTGTGTCGAGCCCAACAAAAAGGAAACTCCTATAGTTTTAACACAAGTATGGTTCCTCTGCCCATCCAAACACTAAATATTAGTGAGCGATAAAGTAGACCTTTCTTCAAGTAGATCCGTACAAAAGTCACGCGGACTTCTGTTTTATCATAAATACCAGCCCGTTTAAGAATACAGCAAGGACATCCTTAACCAAGTCATGCTTCTATTTAAAAGCAGAAAACTCCTTGCAATAGACTACATGACTGCGAAAAGAATCCAAGCAAACCTTGTGAAACACTAAACAAGGCTCATCATCTGATACAAGTGGATCATTAGCCGATACTTAACAGTAGCTCGGTACTCCAAAACTGACATATATTGGCCCAATCCTTCAAGGGAGACATCAAGGACGTCCAGAACACAAGGGGCCCATACGCATTCAAACACCTCTTTTTGGCGAGAGGATAGATCAAACTGCACTCCTAAACGGCTAAACTCTAAATGTATCTACTAAATAGAGCACTCGTCAAAGCATGTTAGGCTTTAAGGAGGTGGTGTCCTTATTAGAGAACATGCTAAGATCAAAACCTTGAATGGACATGTGTAAACGATCCATCAACACATGTGTCGTTAAAGTCTAACCCACGACAACCCCGAAGAATGAGATACTATAAACATAAATATGGAGTTTTTTAGTGAGATTTTTGATCCAAAGAAAGAAAAAATAATTGATTCTAATCAAAATAAAAGTATGAAGGGGAAGAGTCTCAAAAACTACTTACAATTAGTTTTTGAAGAGATATAGATTCATAAATCAAAGCTCAAACTTTGCCATTGAATTTCAAATGTGAAATTCCTAAAATCAGTTAATAAGAATAACAATGAATCAATGTGAAAATCAAATTTCTAAAACTCAATACTAGCCTAGGGCTATGTCGCTTGGACCCCGTTAAAGGCTAATGTCCTAAGAAGTAAAGTGTTTTTAATACCAATGAATATACCAAACTCATACAAATATGCACTTCATACGTCGTGACTTGTGTGATGCTTATTATAATTAATCACACTAACAACCAGATTGAAAGATGTTAGGGGTTATAGCAGAGTGAAGAATCTTAAACCATAATGGTAAGATTGAGCAATTATAAAGTTTTGGATGAATATATACAGTTTCAACACACTAACCACGGGGATGAAAACCGTAATTAACTCTTAATATTAATTGTTGGATTACATTCTAATAAGAAAGGCCGATGAGTTCCTCCCCCCACCGACCACATGGCGTCCTCCAAATGGACAAAAACTGGTTTGGTTTTTTCTAGTTTGACTCTTCTAATTTATCATAGTTACAAGTTTGGCCCCCCAAATATAACCTATTTTTATTTAGATCCAAATTGAAAATTTTTTGGTATCAATGAAACAGTAAGGTAATATGTGTAAGTAGTTTACTTGTCTGATGACGAAATTAGCAATTACGTTAACATCTTGATTCCAATGCATTGGATATGTTGAATAAGTGTTGAATTTGCAATTAAGTAGTTTCTACATATAAAACTCATGTGATTTAGTATTAGTATAACAATGTATAAATCGTAACTACACCATAATATTGCTCATGTTAGCAAGAACGTACCATGCACCATCACCTGTTTGTTTTGTTTTCATCCAACGAGTTGCTCGTCACAAAACAAGTGGTGCGACATGTGTAAGAAAGGTTTTGTTGTGTTGTTCAATTGATGTGAGACTTACATGATCTCACTCACATGTGTGTGTATATGTATATTAAGAATTGATAGGAAATGAATAACACAAAACATATTAATTAAGTGATGAATACTACACATATAAAAGTGAAAAACAGAATGAAATGAAGGTAGCTAGGTACTAGTCAGTCTCTCTCCCTTATCAACAAGCACTCCCTACCTACATATATTTCTTTCTTTCTTTCTTTCTTTGCTTGTTCTTTGTGGATCACTAACGTCTTGTCATCGCCCGTACTTAATCGATCCGACCGGCGTCTATCAGACATCTACAATTCTTGCAGCTACCTTAATTCTTATTATATATGATCGATATATTCTTCTTGATTAATTAGCTATATATATATATATATATCTAGGGTTTTATTTATAGTAGTAATTGATCGATCCATAGATCTAGCCATAGCGGTTTGATTTGATGGAGGATTACATGGGGCAGAATAGCAGCAGCAGCAGCCATACAAATAGAAATAGAAATAGTAACACTACTAGTAATAGTAATAGTAATATTTACGCTGCTGCTGCTGGTTCTGGTCCTCCTGAATGTTTGTATGATGCAGCAGCAGCAGCAGCAGGAGGGAGAGGAGGCAATATTAACCTGCAAGGTGAAGAGGGGTTTCATAATCATAATCATAATCAGTATCCTCCTCCTCCTCTTTCTCTTCCCATGGTCAAGATTGAAAACAACTACCCATACCCAGCTGCAGCTGTAGCTGTGAGCTGCTTTCACAATGAAGATGAGGCTCTTAAAGCTAAGATCATTTCTCATCCTCACTATTCTAACCTACTTCAAGCCTATATGGACTGCCAAAAGGTACGTATTAATTACAATTCACTAATTCATCTATCTATCTCGATCTACTCTTTAATTTAAGTAGCTAGCTAATTAAGTATATATATATGCAAGTAGGTGGGAGCTCCACCAGAAGTTGTTGGTAGGCTAACCGCAGTGCGCCAAGAATATGAAGCTCGGCAACGGGCTAATTGTAGAGACAACGTCTACAAAGACCCGGAACTGGACCAATTCATGGTATATATGTATACTTGTACTTGTTTAATATATATGATATTGGATGATCATGGATATATTATGAATATATATATATATATAGGAAGCATATTATGATATGCTAATAAAGTACAAAGAGGAACTGAGTAGACCAATGCAAGAAGCTATGGAATTCATGAGGCGGATCGAATCTCAACTTTCAACACTTACAATCTCTTCTTCGTCTTCCTCTTCTCCAGCTGCACCACCTCCCACCAGGCTCTTCGTCTCTCCCGGTCCGTCCATATCTCTTTTTAATTTCCTACCTCACCTCCATCACTTATTATAAATTAAATTAAATAATTAATATATATATATAATTACCTACCTAGCTAGCTAGCTAGGGTACAAATTAATTACAAATACACATGATGCTAAATCTCATTTCATGAATTTAATAATTACTATCAACCAACTCAGTCTGTCTGTCTGTCTGTACCAAGTCATATATATATGTTATCTACTTTAAACTTAATAAATTTCTTTACGGCCGGTTTTATCATTCTTTTCCTTTTTCCCATCAATTCGATCGGTCGATATATGTATATATACATATTACAATTTACATACATATGTTAATTAAGCAAAATAATTTTCATTCTTCTACTATACTGCATCTCACTCTCTGCAGGCAGGCAGGTGTGAGAGAGAAAGAAACCCTAATTAGTAATTACAAATCACAAGCCGGCCGGACTAATTAATTAATTAATTAATGATTCTCACTGCATACTCATCTCATTAATTATCTTCATTACGCATATATATATACACACCATCTTTCCTTTTTCAAAAGTAAATTCCAGTTTGTGTAATTTTCACACTTTTAACAACGATTTTCTCTCCCCTTAACACATGTCATTTTTATACTTAACACAAATGCTCTCAAGCCCAAACTCCTTATATGTTTCCGTTAACCCAGCCTTCTCATGTGCCCCGCAAATGCATGAGGGATAAAAAAGACCTTTCTTTTTGTAATATATTTACTCCTAAAAAACATTGTCGTCCCTCACGTGTGAGGCATGTGGGGGGAGTTAACGAAAACCTAGACAAAGTTAAGATTCAAGACCAAAAAAAAAATTACATAAACCAAAGCTGTTAATTAGGATGTGATTTGTTAAAAGGATCAAACCACAAGAAATAAACTTCCATTTACTCATTTAATTTGTTTAATTGCGAATATATTGAACTTTTTATTTTGCAAAACACGTACACACTTTTTACACTACTCCTACAATCCCCATATTTACATTAGCATAAATTTGAATATATATACAACACTTTAACTATTTACGTCACTTTACCACAGCGTTATCCCTAATTAGGAACACGTACAAACACCTACTTAGTTCCTTCTGTTGGGTTTCAGTGGTATCTTTAGATTTTAATTATATCAAAACGGGTTTGACGATAGTAATAATTAACCGGTAATTATTAACGCAGCGGAATATTAACATTAAAACCTATACCAAAAGTGAAACCGACAGGATCCGGTTACAGACATGCAAATACGGTTAATAATAATTTAATCTACCGATGAGATAAATTATACCTTTGGTTAATAAATAACCGTTTGAGACACCGAGGTACAACGAACGGTTGCTAGAGACGAACACGAACGCAAACGGATTGCACCGGGCAATGAAGCGGCGGAGCGGTTGTTGCACACGGTGAGATTGAAAAGTATGAATGAGCACTTTTTGTTTTGCGGCTGATTACGATCGGAAAAAGGAAACCAAGCTAAAGGTTTCTTACTTTTTCTTTCTCTTCAATTATGTGTCGGCAGTAAGTTTTAGGTGAAGGGATTAAGATCACTTTAATCCCTAATGATCCTATTAATAAAGTAATCTCACTTAGCGAGCCCTAAGTCCGGTTAGATTAGTTTGAGCCCAACACAATAATAAACCCGTTACTCATTTAATTAGGTTAAATGAATAAATATAATTTATAATTAGTATAAATTATATACGCGTCTTTCGTTCGTGATTACCAATTAAACGAGTTAAGTGGATTTTATGTTCGTTGCCCTTGGTGTAACTCTTACGGGTCACAACTCGGTTAGCCACGTTAATTTATCGGGTCCGGACATATCAAATCCAACAGTCTCCCACTTGGTCGGACCACGATAAAATCTTAACGCAAACAGTCAGCGGCGCTCTAGCTACACATGACTGCCCCTAACAAGTTATGGCACTTTAAAGTCATTAACCAAGCAATATGTAAATAGTAACAACTTACTATGACAAGAAATAGACTTATGGTAATTGTCGTCATTTATCCTTTCTGTAAAAGACATCAATTGAAACAATGAGACATGGATTAAGTTCATTCTCATATGGGTTCAATCATTATAGTTCTCGATCAAGATTCAAAATGGTCCATTCAAACACACAGTCTGTTTGGGTAAGGCCTTACACTTCTCCAGTTTGAATCAACGAGGGCGCCAAGATGTCTAACTGTTACATAGCAAGTAAGAGTACAGAATCCCTTATTGACTACATACTCCCACTGAACTTTAGAATTATTCCTAATTAAAGCCTTTATGACTGGCAGTTACGCGACAGCGGTTGACATTAATTAAAGAATATTTCTTTGGTAAATAGGAGTTCCAGTATATATCTCAGGTCAGAGGATACTAAATGAGTATACCAATATATCAAAAACATCTTATGACTACAATCCATGAAGATGATTTGAAACGAGTTACTTCCAACGTCATTCACAATGAGGTCTGTGAATTTGGATGTCAACTACTTGAGCCCAAATTCAGAATAGTCTTAATTCAGAACCATTCCCATGAGTCTGATCGACTACGGATAATTTAGAATACAATATTCATGGATTAAACGTATTAAAATCGAACACAGTTATAAACTTTAGAATTCAAAATAAGAAAATTCAAATGAATTCAGAAACTGTTAAGATGTTCGTACATCCAAATACTAAATCAAAACTCAAAGTTAGCTACTCTAAGCCCGATGGCATTCCTATGCTCATCATGTTTGTCCTGTGTCATGGGCTTAGTAAACGGGTCTGCTAAGTTTTGATCTGTGTTTACTTTGCTTATCATGATGTCTCGACGTTCCACAATTTCCCGTATCAAGTGGAACTTCCTATGAATGTGCCTTGCCTTTTGATGAGATCTGGGCTCTTTGGCTTGGGCAATAGCACCAGTATTATCACAAAATATCTCGATTGGTTTTCGTATACTTGGAACCACATCGAGATCGGTTATGAATTTCTTCATCCAAACTGCTTCCTTAGCAGCATCTGAGGCAGCAATATATTCAGATTCGGTGGTTGAATCCGCCACAACACTCTGCTTGGAGCTTTTCCATGAAACAGCTCCACCATTTAGAGTGAACACGAACCCTGATTGAGAGCGAGAATCATCTCGGTCAGTTTGAAAACTAGCATCAGTGTAACATCTTACAGTGAGCTCTTCTTCCACTCCTCCAAAGATTAAGGACATATCTTTAGTTCTTCTCAAGTACTTAAGAATGTTCTTGACAGCAGTCCAATGGGCCATGCCAGGACTTTGCTGGTAACGACTAGTCATGCTTAAGGCACACGAGACGTCAGGTCTTGTACATAACATTGCATACATGATAGAACCAATCGCCGAAGCGTATGGAACTGCTTCCATTCGCTTATTTTCAATGTTCGTAGAAGGAGATTGCGATTTGTTCAGCACAGTTCCTTTAGTCATAGGAACACCTCCTTTCTTGGAGTTTTCCATCTTAAAGTGTGTCATCATTTTGTCAATGTATGTGCTTTGATTTAGCCATAGAAGCCGCTTGGATCTATTTCTGTAGATCCTGATTCCTAGAATGTAAGCTGCTTCTCCAAGATCTTTCATTGCAAAACAAGATCCCAACCAGTGTTTAACTTCATTAAGCATAGGGATGTTGTTTCCAATGATCAGTATATCATCTACATACAAGATGAGGAATGATATAGAGCTCCCACTAGCTTTCCTGTAAACACAAGGCTTATCTTCATTTTTGACAAAACCAAACTCTTTGATTTTTTGGTCAAAACGAAGATTCCAGCTACGAGATGCCTGTTTAAGTCCATAAATGGACTTATTCAGTTTGCACACCCTTTTAGGATATTTTGGATCGACAAAACCTTCAGGCTGAACCATATAGACATCTTCAGAAAGATGTCCATTAAGAAAAGCTGTTTTGACATCCATTTGCCATATCTCATAGTCATAGTATGCAGCGATGGCAAGTAATATCCTGATCGACTTGATCATAGCAACGGGCGAAAAGGTTTCTTCATAATCAATACCCTCAATCTGAGTGTAACCTTTCGCAACTAGCCGTGCTTTATAAGTGTGTACCTTTCCATGCATGTCGGGTTTTCTTTTGAAAAGCCATTTGCTTCCTATTGCCCGAGATTCGGGAGATAACTCAACCAAGTTCCAGACTTGATTTTCACGCATGGATTGCATCTCAGCATTCATGGCTTCTAGCCATTTCGCAGATTCTAGATCTGAGATAGCAGATTTATAGTTAGCAGGTGCGTCATCAGAGTCAGCTACTACCAGGACTTCAGCACCCTCAAGATTCCAAAGATATCTTTCAGGTTCCTTACGAGTCCTGCTACTTCTGCGAATGCCAGTGTTCTCGTCTGATTCATTTGCAACGACTTCTGGTGCATCAGACTTTCCGACTTCATCAGCGGTAGTTTGTGATTCTCGAACTTCTTCGAGATCCACAACATTGTTTCCTGTTCCTCGATCAAGGGCTTCTTTCTCGAGGAAGTGTCCCCTCCTTTTGATGGAAATAATGTTTGCATCAGGATGGTAGAAATATAGTCCACTTTTGTTACAGTATCCGACGAAAACAACTTTTTCGCCTCGAGGATCGAGCTTGTCATCAGAATCGCTGGTGACGTAAGCATCACATCCCCATACTCTAAGGTAAGACAAATTGGGTTTATGCCCATGCCATATCTCATATGGGGTTTTGTCTACCTTTTTAGTCGGTACTAGATTGATAATGCGAGCGGCGGTCATAAGAGCATAACTCCATAAGGAGTGAGGCAAGTTTGTCCTACACATCATCGATCGGACCATGTTTAGCAGGGTTCGATTTCTCCTCTCGCACACGCCATTGAGCTGAGGTGTGCCAGGTGGAGTGGGCTGTGAAATTATTCCACGTTCCTTTAGATGATTGAGGAATTCTGAACTGAGATATTCACCACCTCGATCTGATCGAAGTGTTTTTATAGTTTTGCCGAGTTGGTTTTCTACTTCGTTTTGAAACTCTTTGAACTTTTCAAAAGTTTCATGCTTATGTTTCATCAAGTAGACATAAGCATATCGACTGTAATCGTCGATGAATGTAACAAAGTATCTTTCATGATTTCTAGACATCGTTCTGAAAGGACCACACACATCAGTATGTATGAGTGCTAGCAGATCGTTAGCCCGTTCACCTACATGGGTGAAGGGGTGTTTAGTGAGTTTGCCAGCTAAGCAAGGCTCGCAGTCATCAAAGGAGTCAGGTCCAGTGGATTCAAGAATTCCATCAGATTGAAGCCTTTTCAAACGTGCCTTGCTTATATGGCCAAGTCTACAATGCCATAGATAAGTATCATTCGTACCAAATTTGGCACGTTTAGAAAGATTATAAATGTTATTGTTTGTATGAACATCTACCTCGTAAATACCATTTCGAGGTTTAGCCTCAAAATAAAAAAACATCATTCAAGTAAGCAGAAATAGAAATCCCATTAAAAGCGTACTTGAAACCTTGTTCAAACAATAAAGAAACTGAAATAATGTTTCTGGTTAAACCAGGTGCAAACAAACAATTATTCAAAATAACTACAAGGCCAAAAGGACATGAAAGATGATATGTTCCAGTTGCAAGAACTGGTACTCTCTTCCCATCACCAACGATGAGCTCCATGTCGCCTTGTTTCAGCTTCTTCCACTTTTCAGGCTCCTGCAAGACATTAACGATGTGGTAACCACATCCGGTATCAAATATCCATGTGTTGCTAGAGACAGTAAAAAGTTCAATAACATAAATAGAAGTACCTGAAGCGCCTTCTCCGGAGGCCTTCATTTTTCTCAGCTTAGCCAGATATTCAGGGCAGTTTCTTTTCCAGTGCCCCGACTTGTTGCATTCAAAACACTGACGCTCTTCAGGAGGGGGTGGTTTTGGTTTTGCAACGACCTTGTTATTGTTGGTGGCGCGATTGACAGCAACATTAACTTTCTTCTTGCCTTTGCTGTTATAACCCCTTTTCTTGGGGTTGGGCTTCTTAACACCACCAGATCTGACCATCAAAACTTGGTTTTGCTTTGGGATATTCATCTCGGCTGTTTTGAGCATACCATGTAGCTCGGCAACAGGCTTTACCCATGCATTCATGTTGTAGTTCATTACGAACTGGTCGTAAGAGCTAGGGAGGGAGTTCAAGATGAAGTCTCCTGCCATTTCATCTTCCATAGGGTTACCAAGTTTGGTCATCTGGTCAATATAACCTTTCATCTTAAGCACATGAGCGCTAACTGATGAGCCCTCTTGCATTTTACAGCTAATGAGCTGTTTCATGGTGTCATGGCGTTCTTGTCGGGCCTGTTTCTGAAACATGCCTTTAAGTTGCTCAATCATATCAAATGCAGCCATGTCTTCCATGTTCTTCTGGAGATCAGGAGACATGGTGGCTTGCATAAGGCAGGCTACCTCAACGGCATCCTCGTTATGCTTATCCCAGGCCTTACGCGCAGCAGCGGTATTAGCCTCGGGCTGATCAGGAACTGGGGCTTCCAGAATATAGAGCTTTTTCGCAAACTTGAGAACTATTTTCAAGTTGCGGTGCCAGTCGATGAAATTGGTGTTATCGAGTTTTTCTTTCTCAAGTATAGACTTGAGAGCGAAGGAGTGATTGTTTTCAGAAGACATCTGACAAATAAGCAAAATAATATAGTTAGTATTATCGATGTATTATTCCTTATTTAATTAATGACCCATTAACAGTAATAAGAATAAGGAATGAGAATCTAGCTATGTCAATTGCTAATGGCAGCTGGGGCATACAACATTAGCAAGTGGGTAGGTAGACTGACAACGATTGTCAATTGTGAGAAATGCACAACTCTCCAATATGAGGCCGCTATGACAACTTTTGTCAATGCATTGATACGTTTAGCCTCATCTATGCTCACTTTTACTCTCTAGACAGCTGGGGCATGTAACAAGAGAGGAAAAGTAATAGTCATCCTAGAACTAGGTACGTGTGGAAGGGTCCGGATGTGTCAACGAAACCCTTGCACCTTGAAAGGATACAACTACACATCAAACGCGGTGCTGTGGCTCCAAACATTGATGTTTTGCTTTATGTTCCAAGTGTTCCTTATAATAGGATAGCATAGACTATTGATTTTAAATATAGGTTTCAATTTTAGTAATTACCGAATAGGGTCAAGATCCAGTTTTACTAAATTAATTAGTGACAATTAGATGAACTCTTTCATCTCTCAGGACACTTAGTTTAAATAACCTATTAAAACTAAGTCTTGTCGCGACATAAATAACCGATTAAAAGTTAATAGTTAAACTATTAAGTTACAAGTTTTAGAAAGTCAAAATTAGTTTAAGTTTCCAAAACGTGGTGGTTATTTTAATTATAAAACAAACTAGTCGTTTTATAAAAATTTTCACAAGTTGTAAAAATATGTTTAGAACTTGTTTTTATCTGATTGTGAAATTGTTTTAAAACTCTTTTAAAAAAATGGTTTGGTATTAGGTTGGTATGTTACAACACTTATAAAATAAAGCAACCACAATAGCAAAACAAATAAATATGTAAATCTTTATGGCCAAAAATTTGTTTGGTCTTGCCAGAGCCTTTTAGCAAGACCAAACTAGGTCACGGGGTCACAACACATAAACAACCACAATGATGGACTTGAGTGCATCTTGTTGTCTTGAGTATCTCCCACTGACTCCTAGATCCGTGTTGTCTTCAGTCTTTCCTCCGGGTCTTTAATGTTACAATTTTACAAAAAAAATATATAAAATAAAAGAACCCTAATCTATTACAACTTTGAACCATCAAAGTGGCCAAAACCATAAAACCAAAAACTGAATTAAAGTACAACACAACCACAAGGTCTGGCCAGATTTACATATATTTTATAATCACAATAATCAATCGGGCAAACTATTGGTCAAGAATAATAAAATTGTTGACCACAATTTTGTTGCCCTAATATTCTACATAGATCAAAAACTTAAAAAAAACTTTAAGTTTGTGATCTATAACCGGTTAAAAGGAGACCGGTACCGATTTGCATGTTGTAAGCAAGGCTCTGATACCACTGTTGGGTTTCAGTGGTATCTTTAGATTTTAATTATATCAAAACGGGTTTGACGATAGTAATAATTAACCGGTAATTATTAACGCAGCGGAATATTAACATTAAAACCTATACCAAAAGTGAAACCGACAGGATCCGGTTACAGACATGCAAATACGGTTAATAATAATTTAATCTACCGATGAGATAAATTATACCTTTGGTTAATAAATAACCGTTTGAGACACCGAGGTACAACGAACGGTTGCTAGAGACGAACACGAACGCAAACGGATTGCACCGGGCAATGAAGCGGCGGAGCGGTTGTTGCACACGGTGAGATTGAAAAGTATGAATGAGCACTTTTTGTTTTGCGGCTGATTACGATCGGAAAAAGGAAACCAAGCTAAAGGTTTCTTACTTTTTCTTTCTCTTCAATTATGTGTCGGCAGTAAGTTTTAGGTGAAGGGATTAAGATCACTTTAATCCCTAATGATCCTATTAATAAAGTAATCTCACTTAGCGAGCCCTAAGCCCGGTTAGATTAGTTTGAGCCCAACACAATAATAAATCCGTTACTCATTTAATTAGGTTAAATGAATAAATATAATTTATAATTAGTATAAATTATATACGCGTCTTTCGTTCGTGATTACCAATTAAACGAGTTAAGTGGATTTTATGTTCGTTGCCCTTGGTGTAACTCTTACGGGTCACAACTCGGTTAGCCACGTTAATTTATCGGGTCCGGACATATCAAATCCAACACCTTCTTCTTTATCACTATTTCAAAGGGAAGTAATATTTACTGCTTTTACTCGTATTTAAACTTACAACCAAATTTATATCGCTAGATCGACCTAAAAAAGACACTAAAGCAAATGGACCATATTCAATTCCAAAGAAATATGGATGACATTCCTGAGGACATGCATGTCTTTGGGATAGCCTTTCCTGACATTTTGTCGACAAAAATATCAGTATTGCTTTGTCGATACAGATAAAAAAAAGTTGTCGGGATAGATTTTGAGCGGGAAAAACATTTGTTATCTTTTTCTTGTAGTGAGACGTACTGCTAAAGTATTTATTTAATACTGTTTTACTAACTCAGATTGTAATGAACATTTTGACAACAATGTAAAAATAATTAAGGTTCAAGCTAAATTTTAACGCGTGACAACGTTAATGTTTGGTACTTAGTTACATTCATTTTGTTTGATCAATTAATAGATGAAAGACATGTGTCAAAGCCAAGATTCATGACTGTATTGTAGGTACTTAAACACAAATACTTACATGCATACATTACATTGATGTATTATTATTGTTATTTATATGTTGTGAAAAAAATACTATTATCATAAAAATCTAAAATAAAAAGTTAACAGAGTTATTGAAATTGACACAAATAGATGAAAAAGTAAAAAGTTAGGATGCAAGTAAATGGTTTTAAACTTAATGTTTCATATATATGATTATTTTTTTTAAACTTAATGTTTCATATGATTATTTTTTAGAAGATACAAATAACAATTTACTCGGATATAAAATATGAAATCTTTCATTTCCAAAGTTGTTGATGCTAGCTAGCTACCTCGAGAGAATGGAGGAAACATGCATTGAGTGCATGTGTGTGCAGTGAAGTGCAGTGCAGTGTGTGAGAATATTATTGAAAACTGGAGGGACATATATATATATATATATATAGGATAGGATGCTAGCTAGCTGTTCATTTCACTATATATATATTTCTTCAGTTCAGCCCCGAGCCTAGCTAACTTTTTGAGTTGTTTACATTTAATTTAATTAAATAATATATATTTGTATGTTTTTCATATATATAGATATATTTAATATGAATGTATATAGATGATGAAATAAGCAAATGCGAAGTGATTGGTTCATCGGATGAAAACACAAGTGGTGGAGAAACAGAGTTGGTTGGTGAAATAGACCCAAGAGCAGAAGACCGTGAACTAAAGAATCACCTGTTGAGGAAGTACAGCGGTTACTTAAGCAGTCTCAAACAAGAACTTTCAAAGAAAAAGAAGAAGGGTAAACTTCCCAAAGAAGCCAGACAAAAGCTTTTAAGTTGGTGGGAGTTGCACTACAAGTGGCCATATCCTTCGGTACGTACGTCGTCTACCCGCGGCCTTTTTCTTTTTCTTTATTATGAAAACAACGTGCATTTCTTACTTTCTTCTACGTACGTGTAGTAGATCGAGGACTTGCTGCATGCATGTTTCGATCATATATATATAGCTAGCTAGGTTGTTGAACCATGCATCTTCAACATGTTGGTGAATAAGCAACTGGCCGGCCGGCATATTATAACTGATAGATTACAATCACTTGTTAATCCATAACCTAGCTAGCTACTTCGATCTTAAAGTTACATAATCTACCCGGCCGGCCTTACATAAACTAATTAATAGTTCAGTCAAAATTAATTAGCTAGGATACTTTTTATTTATATATGCAAGATAACTATCAAGTTCAGGCCAGGTATCTTTTGTAGTAATAAGTTTGCTATAAATTAATTAATATCAAGTTTAGGGTATCTTTTGTAGTAATAAAAAAGTGGGTAAATTCCCAAAATGTCCCTTTTGACCGTTGACTTCTCAAAATGTCCCCTTTGACTTCGCCATCCATAGGCGTCACGACTATAGTCATTTTAGTCAACGCCTACGGATTCTAACAAATAACAAGCTTCCACGTGTCCAAAGTGGTGGACGCCTATGGGCTTTGTCGGAAAACGACTATGGGCGGACGCCTATGGGCTTTGTCGGAAAACGACTATGGGCGGACGCCTACGGATTCTAACAAATAACAAGCTTCCACGTGTCCAAAGTGGTGGACGCCTATGGGCTTTGTCGGAAAACGACTATGGGCTTTGTCGGAAAACGACTATGGGCGGACGCCTATGGGCTTTCTCGGGAATGGGCGGACGCCTATGGGCTTTGTCGGAAAACGACTATGGTCGTCCACCACTTTGGACACGTGGAAGCTTGTTATTTGTTAGAATCCGTAGGCGTCGACTAAAACGACTATAGTCGTGACGCCTATGGATGGCGAAGTCAAAGGGGACATTTTGAGAAGTCAATGGTCAAAAGGGACATTTTGGGAATTTTCCCTAAAAAAGTTCACCTAGGCTAGGAGTTAGCCTAAAATTGCAAACCATTGGTATCAGAGCCATTAATCAATCAACTTAATTGATCTCTTGTTGCCCAAACCTACAATCAAGACTTACTGGCCATAGCAGCACACGAATTTGCAACGTGTAAACTTTCGGCATATCTTTCCTCTACACACGGTAAGAATTTACCTTACCAAACCCAAACTCCTGAACCATACCCTCTTTAAGGCAATCAACATGCATGTTTGGTTCTACCTAGACATATAAAACAACAATGTTTGAATCATAATTTTCCAACATCTCTAGCTAGTCACATACTCAAGGGTTCACTCCCCAACCCCAAGTGATCAAAAGAACTTAGCCACTCATGGGTGTTTAAAGATAAACATCATCGAATTACTTGATAAATTAATTAAGATTTAACATCACAAGATTAATAATGTTAGGTTGTTAATGTGTTCTTTACAATCTTAAAAGATTACAAAACCAAATAAGAAAGTGGCCGAGTATAACTAAGGAGGTGAGGAAAGAATTGCGCAAATGGTGGGGGATTGAGCTAGAGCTCTCAATTTATAGGTTGTTTGTGAGTCAGGCATGGGCGTGTGTTGCGTAGTATTCGTATATATCATATTTTAGAAACAAAAAATTAATTTATTAAAATGATAACAACCTACTTTCTATGAATACTACATATTAGGACAAGCTAGTGTACCCGACGAAGTGTGATATAGTTTAGGTAAGATATTAGATATCGTTTAAGGATACAAAAACTATCGATATTTAATCTCAAGCGTTAACATATACGTATATAAACGATTTGTTAAATAGTTAACCTTGATTGTTATGAACGACTAGCTTGAGTGTGACAATTTCACTTAATAGAATATATTTCACAGTTGTTAAGGTTGATTTCAGTTCCCGAACAAAAAAACACACACACTAAAGTTATGCTACTAAAGTGATGCAACAAGCTAGGTATAAGTTTCGGATAATTAGATTTAAACTGTAATATGATATGATATGATATGATGTGATGATACAGGAATCGGAGAAGGTGGCGTTGGCAGAATCAACAGGTTTGGACCAGAAACAAATAAACAATTGGTTCATTAACCAAAGGAAGAGACACTGGAAGCCTTCCGAGGACATGCAATTTATGGTGATGGATGGGCTTCCACAAAATGGTCTCTATATGGAAGCTGATCACCATTACATGGCCGATGGTCCTTACAGATTAGGACCATGATCGATCATATATATGTATATATATTCCTAGCTACCGGCCTAGCTAGCTATTTATATATGTATTGTGGCTTGCCAATAAATGATCGATCAGCTGGCACTCACAACCTACCTAGCTTAATGCATGGATGATCGATTCTTTGAAAGTGCGCGCAATCTCATAATTAATTTGTGTATCTTTATTATTTTCTTTATATATTTGTATTGGAAAACCCACAACAAGCTAGCTAGTATCATATATATTATATGGCCGGATGCAAAGGGTTATCCTATCCAAGTGTTTGTTTGTATCTTTTCTAATAATTGAATTGGATATTGTTTTTTTGAATTATGCATGTACGTATATTATTTTGTGTAAAATTTGTGTTTGTTGATAACGTCGTGAATGTTGAACTTGTAACCTTGTCATCAATGGTAGTTTTAGAATTTAGGATTACTGTGTCTTTTATAAATTTGTATATATGAAGTTTATGCAATTAATAAGCCCGGGTCGCCCTAGTTTAAACAAGTCAGCTAATGACAGGAAAGACATCTCGTTTTAAGTGGTCGGGGTTGGCTTTCCATTTAATTAGCATGGTCTTTTGGGCTGTAAACAATTAAACCGAACGAACACAAACAAGACATATCCGTGTTCATTTGTTAATTAAGGAACGAATTGAACATGTATAAACTGTTCACAAACACTTATCGATAAACGAGATTTCTTGTTCATATTCGTTCTTAATTAAGAAACCGAACGTGTCTATTAAACTGTTCACGAACACTTACCAACCTAAAACAAACACAAACAAAAGTTCATGAACATACATGAACACAAAGAAATACAAACGAACATATATATTAATTTCAGAATAAAATCTACATTTTTTTTCACAGATGACAAAAAATTCGCTAAAAATAAATAAGTGTTTAACATAAGTATGTGAACATAGTTGACATAATATCATATAAATATAATTAAAATTAAAATAAGTTTATAAAATTTTAACACAAACTCAAATTTTAATAGTTAAATCAGGATGTTAGCGGAGGTGTAAAGTATTATGTTGGTATCAAATTAAAAAAAAATAAAACCAATAAAATAAATATTCAAAATAAAAACCTTTAAACGAATGAACACGAACGAACATAATTGAACACTTACCAAGGGTTCACGAACAAATGCAGTCTCTATTAATATTCGTTCGTTTAACCTAATTAACGAACAAATTTTTTTGTTTATGTTCATTACTAAACGAGCAGATACAAACGAACTTTCCGGCTAACAGTTCGCTGAATATTCAGTTTGTTTACGGCACTCCTCTCGAGCATTTGATATCTATCATAAAAAATTAATTTCTCTGTGTAGCTATATTCAAGGCCCTCTTCCCTTAACTCTGTGAACATATATATAAGACCGCACAAAAGTCATACATGCTTTTGTTTATTATTAATTTGTTGTAAAGTATACAACCTGAAATGGTGGTACCCGACCACCCGTGATGCGACGTGTTTATAACTTCGTTATACATATTACGTACGTTGGTGACATTAAAGTAGTTAAAAACTAGATAAATGCAAAGCCCACACGTTGTGTGGGCCATTGTTATACTATTATGCATTCTAGTTATACAAAATATTTTTTATGAGTGTAATATACACGATAATTAATGGCTATATAAAATTTGTTCTATGTGTTATATACATGATAGTAGCTATACAAAAGATTGTAACCATGATTGTCATATGTCCTCTTCGTATCACTTTTATCTTTTTTAAAATCCCATCTAACAGTCTTCATGATCTAATTGGTCGGTAACATCTAAAAAATAGCACTTGTTGCTATTATAGCTACAAAAAGGAACTCTAAAGACCAAAAGCTTTAGATACTATAAATCCTAATCATATTGGGCCAAACTATCATGCAAGCAATTTTTAGTTTGTACTTAAAATCTGGTAGGATTTGATAGCAGTCCCTGAGTTGCAAAAATCTGGTAGGATTTGATAGCAGTCCCTGAGTTGCAATAACAGTGCAAGAGCAATGCTTCTACTGCAAACTGTTTATAACGATTCTAAAACAAACTTTCACTTCAACCAAATTAAACTACAATGAACCTTCATAGGAGCCAACAATGGCCACCCAGGGAGATCTACACATAATAAAGGCACCGTTGTCAGATTATAACAATATATGTTTTGAAATATCATAAACTAAAAAATCAACCAAACAAAAAAGAGACACATAGGTTTCTAACATAATCTTCATACTCAAAAGTACGTGTAGACATGATCATATGTTAATAAATCCGAACGTCATTTTAACACATGAATTATGATTGATGCGTGTAATACTATATATAAAATAAACAAACAAAAACACCTAGTTTTAAATTTATAAAACCAAGACAAACCGACTAACTTACACACAACCGGCAGTGGACCGGTCGAATGCAATATAGTTTAAGTAAGTCCGGGTGTCGACCCACAGACTCTATATACTACGCTAAATTAACTAACTAAGACTCAACTGACATGACACGAACTTTAATTAGAAAGATTATTTGGAGGGGGGTTTACTGCTAAAAATAGAAACTTACTAAAAATAGAAACTTACTAAAAATAGAAACTTTCTAAAAATAGAAACTTTCTAAAAATAGTAACTTGCTAAAAAAAGAAACTGACGAATTAAAAGACGGATTTAAAACAGAGAAATGAAGATGAACCACCTAGGCTAGAATCATCATTAACCTCAATTATCGCTCACGTTGGACTAATGGTTATGGAACCGGGATCTAAACCTATTCACTTAAAAGCTTCCCTAATTAAGACCCTCGACCCTTTTCGAGAAGAAACCTAAAGGATAACTATTAAGTTATTAGCACACCGGTTACGGGATTAAGTTTCCTCACAGTTACCTAATCATGTTACGCTTAATTGACCCACACTAAAGACCTATCTCACGATATAATCCTTAAAGCCATTTGAACCCAATCATTCGATTTAACAAGCAAGGTTGGTAATTGACACTAAGCCGGAATTTTCACAAAAACCTAAACCTAGCAAATCAAGCAACCAAGACTTATTAATAACCTATCACCTCACGGATATCTAGGTTAGCTACACATTATTATCGATTTCACTAATATATTTAATCCTATGGTTTTATTGCAAATCAACCATAATTAATCACAACGCAAGTTAATGACTAAAACGAATCCTATTACGTGACATAGACAATCACCAAGAACACGTGGATTAAAAATACCAATTCTATCAATTCAAACATATATAATGCATCAAACAATTATAAAGATTCAAACTTTAATTAAACGTAAACCATAAACCAAAAGTTAATCCAACACAAGTTCAAAATAACGTCAACGAATCAACCTAAAGCCTAGATGGTTCTACGAGTTTAGCCAATCACAATCATACCAACAAACGCAAATTCAAAAGTAATGAACATGATTAAAATAAACGAAAACGAAAGAACGAAGTAACCCGAGTGATCCAAGATGCAATCTTCAATCCCACGAGCTTCCGACACGTTGTTTCGTCTTCGTAGCCTCCAAAAACACCTCCAAAATGCTATTTTTCGTCTCCCATTCGTACCTGGAGGCTAGGGTTTAAGTTAGAGGAGTTTATATAGTGAAACGGGCCAAAAACGCGTCAAAATAACCCTTCCACGCGACGCCACGCGGTGAGAAAAGGGGGGCTGGCCGCGTAGCGTCTTGACCCCCTTTTTCTGATCCAGATTTTCGTTTTCGCGCTCCGGTTCGCTCGTAACTCCGTTTCGCTCCCCGTTTTTTTCTACGGATTCGATTTTTCACGATCTATCCGTTTCTTTATCAACATGGGACCTAAAAAACACAAAAACATTAGTTGTGCCAAAAATGATATAAAACATAACCGAAACGACACAAAATGCAATCAAACACAACTAGGGATTTATGTATAATTTATCCTTTATCAATGATCAAAGAAATGAATATGTTATAACAACCCCATTTTTTGTATGTCTAACTTTTGCATGAAACATAATTTAAATACTCAGCGGATTAAACGTGTGAAGCAACTGTATCCACTGGGTAGGGTTGTCCAAACATCCAAAAACTACAAGATCCACAAAAACCACGCAAATATCCAAAAACTAAAAAATCGAAACATCAAAAGGCTAACAAAATCGACGAAAACCAATCGAACCAAAACCTATTTCATTGTTTCAAGGCACACCTTATTTATTTGTTTCATTCCAAAACATCCAAAAACTAACAAAATTAACCAAGACCTCAACGAAACAAAATAGACCGATCAATAACCAAATCAAATCACCGCCATCCCTAAAACATATATAATTCATCATTTCATTATGTAATTCCAAAGACATTAATGCCACATGCTTAAAAATGACATGAAACCACAAAAAAACCATATCAACGCCACATGCTAAAACAAAACCATAAATTAACAAAAAAGTGAATACAAAACAATAAGATCCATCCCTGTCATCAATCATGAAATAAAGCTTTCAAGGGCTCAGACTTTTCAAAAAGATCCAAGACGAAAGGTGGGTTGCGGGTGTTAACCTACCATCCAACACCCTTGCCACATCATGTACACCAATTTTCAGTAAATATATGCTAGTCATCACAGCCCGAACTACATATCTAGCAGATCTGAAACTGAAACCCCAACAAAGCCATCGTTAAACCACAAAAGACGTGCATCGTTAGACAAATCCGTCAACATACCAGTCCGTCATCAAAACCCCAACAATAAAATCATTAAACATATTAAAGACTATGACCACCATGCATCGGTGGTTAGGGTTTCTAATTGAGCTACCCATCAGGTCTCGTCGAAAGAAAATACAGAGACTGTATTTTCAAGCACCATCGGACCCTGGTAGCGATGTAAGGTTAAGTTTAGGGCACGATCGCGACCATCCGTAAACGCTAACAGTAGTAAATACGATGGATGTGGCGCACAGCTTCAGTTTTAGGGCACCGGCAACAAAATCAACCGTCGGTCACAAACAACGATGATAATAGGAAAATCATATCAGAAAGAACTCAATGGTTGTATCTCTCTTCTGGTAGAAACACAATAAAAAAATGAGTAGATAATTCTAAAATAGTTGCTGTCCAAAAGATTGTCACATAGGCCAGGTGGAGAAACACTTAACAGCTGTAACACAATCATCATTCAAATTACAAAACTACCCATGACTACTGTTCATGGCCTTTCTCCATTATTAAGTATATAATATATAGAAAGTAGTATTATTTCTTACACGTTGAGTTGAAGAAGGTGATCAATTCCTTTGAAAGAGTGAAATGTTGTACCGGTGATCTCTACCATTTTAGAGAGATGTCGGTAGTAGAAAAAAAACTCTCGAATGAAGATCGAAGAGAGGACGTAGAAGGATTAGTTAACATCCTTTGAACCTCTATAAATATAACATCATGTTTTATGAATAAAAATAAAATACTTAGAAATTTTGTATTTTATATAACATATTAAACGAGTAGGCAATGAGTAAATTACGAGTAGAAAACAAGATGTCTAAATATAGTTAGATGTATTTTTTGAACGGAGACTTTCATGAATTGTGACGGACGCATCCTCCGTCATATGGGGGTCCCTAAACCAAGTCAGGCAACCACATACGTTATCTTAACCGGTTCCGCATGGTGCATCTAACTTGGTAGGACGCTTACAGGAAAAACCCCACAAAGGTCAGCGTAGCAACTGTTATCAAGGATCGAGCCCTCACCCGTGGGTAAAACCTGTTTGTCTCATCAGCATTAACTGAATCATTGACTGTTATCGCTAGAAAATAGGGCTTGTGAGAATAGAACTTAGGACCTTTTGGTACACCAAAAAACACTTTACCACTCCACCCAATTTCCTTTGATATAGTTAGATATTATGTGATAACTTAAAAATCATATAAATAAATATGTTTCTGGATGTGACGTTTAAATATACTTACATAAAAAAATATTATTAATAATAAATAGTCTAATAATTAACTACCATCACATGATTTGATCATATGATTAAATATTAAGAGCTTATACTAATGGTGAATATTAAGATAGGTTAATGAGTAATGCTTAGTTAAATGAGTAATGCTTAGTTAAAAGGTTTTATATATTTATAGCTTTCACGTGTGATGGTATGAGAAAACTAGTTACCCAAATGTAATAGTACGTTTGGGATGATGGTGTCAACATAAGAACTTGCTTGATCAAATCTACATCATGATTAAAAAGTGACGTGGTGTGATTTTAAAAGAGAAATTAAGTTAGCAATCGGGGAATGGAAGGTGGCCGGCTAGCTTTATATATATATATATATATATATATATATATATATATATATATATATATATATATATATATATATATACTCCTTCATTTGAGAACCAAAATAATGGAAAGAACCAAAGGAACCATTTTGATTGGTTCTTACACATGTGCATTAATGCACATGGGAGGTTAGTGCATATATGCAACCGCTTGTAACCGTTTGTAACTGCATCAATGCACATGTGGAAGAACCAATCAAAATGGTTCTCTTGGTTCTTTCCCTTTTTTTAGTTCTCAAATGAAGATATCCCTATATATATATATATATATACATACTATGTTTTAGATTTTTTTGCAGCGAAACGAATAAAGCACGGCTACCCATGGTAACCCAATGGTGAAAGGCGACCCCAAACGCTCTACGAACACAGGTAGTGTTGGGTAGCCGAAGCCCACCTATTAAAACCCGACTCCAATTCGGGGGAAACCCACTAACCCGTCCGCCCGTAGGCACGACAACAAGCTAGCAGTAAAACCTGTTTGGCTCAGACATCGAACTTGTGTTGCCACAAGTCTCCGTTCATTGCCCCATTTGCCCCTTTTAAAGTGGTGCAAGTGGGAATAGAACTTGGGTCTCTCTTGAAGAATCCAAGCCTCTTACCACTACACCACATTAAATTTATTCAAGTATATGGTTGGAGAAAGCTAAACAACAAAAAGAAATATATTGAGATGACGGGAAACAAATGGCGGTCAGAAGCGGAAATCAACGGACGTTGATGCGTTGGTGATTTGTTCATGTTTTAAGTTGTTAACTTGATGTTTTTAAGTTAAATATTATTCCGAACGTATTTACTTTGTTCTGCATTTGATTTGTAGGTGTTGAGAGCTTAAATGTGTTATATGAAGGTTATTAGAAGATTGGATGATGATTAGCTAAGGAACAAAGTTAAAGAAGAAGAAAATGAAGAAAATCAAAGGGGGGACGTAACTTACGACCCCTTGTGATTTTAGGACATATAGAGGGACGTAAGGCAGAGTAATGGACGTATGTGAGGCAGGAGGGACGTAGCTTACGTCCTTAGGGACGTAGCTTACGTCCCTATCGCGTGTTTTCTCAAAAGTCTGGATTTTACCATATTAAGGGATTTTATTATTTCTAAAACCCTAACTTCGAAACCATCAGCCTCTAGGACGACTTTAGGAGCTTTGTTTCACCATTTTCTTGCTTTTAATCATCATTCCATTGAAGATCATGCAATCCCAAATCGAAATCAAAGTGATTATTGAAAAGATGCAAGGCTAAACCACCCGTGATCATCTCCGAGTGGATGGTTAGTGGTTGTTTTATGTTTGCTTAGGGTTTTAACTTGTTGGTCCTAAACATTAGATGTTCTTGGATGTTTGAATGTTTATGTGTTTACCACTTTCATTGATTAAAATGATTTGGATAATTGTTTTGAGATTTTGTTCATCAAATTACTAGTGGCAATTATTAATTCATTGAATGAAGTTCTTATTACATTATCTACAATTGATGTTTGCTAATGAAATAACTAGGTGCGACATTAGTTAGTCATAGTCTTCTAAATACATTAGTTGATTTTGGTTCTACTATCTAATTTAACAACCCATTGTTTAGTTGGTAATCATAGTTCAACAAAATTAGTAAACGAGTTATGTCCCAACTTGGTAAACCCTAAGTACACATTAGGTCACTTATTTGAAACCTGGATTTGATTCATTTTCCAATTATTACATCACAACCAATTAATTTCATCGCACTTGTCTTTTCTTAATTCTTAGTTTAATAATCAATCTAATTCTTTCACAGCCAAGAGGCAATAAAATATATTAATAGTTTAATTTGCTAGTTTATGATTTAGTTAAATAATCAAACAAATCTTGTAACATTAACCACATGCTCTTCGTGGATATTATACCTGACTTACCCTAGCTACCTAGGTTAATTAGGTTTTTGATTGGACCCCACGACCGGTCTATCAGACGTCACCAGTGAAGAGAAAACTGAGTCCTTAATACAACTTTCATTTAGTTTAAAAAACTAAATACACAAACTCTTAAAAGTATACATTGATTATTCGTTATGTTCCAATATGAGTAATGATATCATTATGTGTTTGATACATATTAATTTTGAACATATATAAATCGGTGGGTCTTAATATTATATGTGATATTATAGTAAAAAATTGAGTAGTTTATATTACTACTTGATATATATATATATATATATAGATTGGGATTTTTTAAAAAGACTCAAAACTCTAAGAAGTGTAGGAAGCCTTCACAAACAAACACGTGTCCATGAGGGGGAAAAAACACGGAGGGGCGTTATCGTCATTTTACGCGTTGACGCTGCGATATGAGATCTGTTCTCATGGTGTTTCTTAGCACTTCATAGTTATCACTCTCGATGTTCAGTTATGGTGTTTTTTTGACTTTTATTAATTTTGAATCCATAATCATTCATCTATGGCGAATACTGAAAAGCGATGATGTTTTTGACGTTTTCGTTTACTAATTACGAACCTCCAATCAATGTTCTGTTCTTCTGAATCATTGTGTTTTTAACATTCTGAGTCATGGTGTTTTTAGTGATCAGTTCGAATGTTAAAAACACCATGATTTAGAAGACATAGATCCCATTTGAGTGCTAAGAAACATCGTGAGAAAAGTTAGAAACGCCATGAAAAGATGTGTGAAAATAAAACACCAAAAATGTCAACTGTTTTTACTATAATCAGTTCAAGCGTAAAAAACACCAAGATTCAGAAGACACGAATCTAAGAAACACCATGGCGTTTGAAATTGTGGTGTTAAAAACGCACAATGACAAATCTACCCTCAAATCCATCTCGCGCGTAACCAAAACATCAAAATAATTACAAAAATGTCACCGCGTCCATCTGGGCCGTTAAACACCATAATCCGACGTCCCAGATTACTTCTTAGGCTTTTTAGAGTTTTTTACCTTTTTAGAAAATGTAATTTGTTCTTACTTATTTATAGCTCAATAGAGCTCATTCGTTAATCACATAAGTGCACAACCTTTAAAATGTTGCAACATTCTAAATTCCAACGCCAATTCTACCATTAGGCATACCATTTAGACTAACAGGAAATGATGGCAGATTTTGAATGTACCAAAATATCTTAAAATGCTGCAAGAATAAAAGTTGTCACAAGGTAATAAGAAATATAAGGATAAAACCAAAATACATCAATTAAAGGAAGCTCCTCTCTCCAAAAGACTTGGCGGGACTTTGAGCTTTCAAATGATCTAGTTTAGATTTGAAGTCACAATGGAATGACAAGAGTGACCTTTGGCGAGAAGCGAAAGCAGTACTGAACTGTTTGATTTCTTCCTCGAGACCTTTTCTTCGCTGAATTTCACAGGTTAAATCCTGCAAAATCTTTTCATTTTGCTGACTCATTGAATCAAGTCTTTTTGATGAATCAGATACAGTTAGTAGTAGAGCATCTCTTTCTTCTAATAAAAGTCGGGACTCCTTTTCGAGACCATGAACTCTTTCTTTAGAAGCTTCTAGGAGGTTTTTATTTATATCTAACTCTTGTTCCAGGCTCTGAAATATTTCCTTGATCAATTTGATTTCCCCACTCAATTCCGTCTTCCAAAAAGCAGTTTGTGTGGTGTCCTAAATTCACATTTGCACATTCTTAGAAAAAAACTGAAGGACATGCCCTAATTATAAACGTTCAACGTCATACCTTCATCCCCAAGGAACAAAAACTTAAAAGACATTACCAATTGCCTTATGTACTGGACTTTTCATGAAAGCCATACAAAGGACAGCATGTTATCTGAAAAGATCAATGGAACTTTATGTATATTGAATAGGATCCAAATGGGGATCAAGCTACACAATTGACCAAGCCTTTTGTTTTGTATGGCCCCAAAACAAACGGAATTTTCTGGACTTATCATATATTTGATACTGAATGGTATTATACAAAGCGAGTAACCATCATTTAAACAAGTGTATTTTGGGAAACTGAAAACTATGTGTTTTCTAACCTTATTATGATCATAAACGCAAACCTACGTTACGTGTATTTCAAAAGCTAACATATGTGTGTATCCTAGGTATAATCAACTTACTTTCAAAAGCTAACATATGTATGATGTATAATGTAGTTTTAGTGAATTTTCAATCAACTAAGCATAGTCCTAAAACTATTCTACTTTTTATCCAATCAATAAAAAATACTAGTATCCCATTCTTGCGCAGCTAAAGTAGGTCATTAGATCCCCTACATCTTAGAAAACTTGAAATTTGCAAATGTGTTTATTACATACATTAAGGAGGCAAAAACAAAAGTTTTTTACTAAACAATGTTTTGTTAAGTGAGTGACCTAGCAGCTTAATTACTTGATCATTAAATAGTTTAAAAGAAATGTGAGTGTGTGAGGTGGTGGTGTGAGGGGGTCTCGTAGAGCTAAGCGGAGAATCAGAATATGATATACCTGAATAAAATTTGGGAGAGACAACAAACTCAAGATTAAGATGATGAATAATATCAAAATGCGCATGTAGTAACTTGCTGATAGTTTTGTCCAGGCATCTACCTTGTATTTGATGTTGTTTTGCCAACTTTCTTTTTCATCGTTATCTTTTCCTGATGAAAGTGAGGAATTGTTTTTATGTACTTCATTCTTGTGGGTAAAGTCGTCCATAGCCATACACACATTTGCTTCAAATGTTGACATAAGAAATGTGACAAATTTACTTGTTACAGAATACAACTTTGCAGCTGTAGACTTCTCATCCACTACCAAACTCTATTCAAGTCAAATAGTCAATAAAATTTCATTAATGCATATCAATTTCTCATCATTTATGGCTTTGCAATATAGAATGCACAGTTTACCTGAAAACTAGAGCATATCTCATCATTTACGACTTTGCAAGACTCACTTAACCTCTGAGGAATTTCACGAGCTTCTTTCTGAAGTTTTGATATCTCTTCCATCAGGTTCTTGTTCAAAACTAATTGCTCTTTATGTTGTTTCTGTAGCGTCATTTAATACAAAATAAATTATAATATCAATGTATGCGCATGGGAACAAACAAAAGGAAGGAGTGAAAGACCAAGAATTAATTTTATTAATTATACTCAAACTCTCAAAGCATAGAGTCTTTGCCCACCTCTCTTCTAAAGAAATACGAGGACTTGATGATGACAAAGATAGAAAACTATGTGATAAAGAAAGAAAATAACCTGAAGTTTGTTTTTTTCATCAATAGCTTCTTGCAGTTGTCTTTGCAAATTCTGGGCTTCTTTGTAATTGTCAATTTGACAATCCTGTAAAAAGGTCATCCACATGGGCTTTTATGTAATACACATGCTGACAACATAGCTTAACAACATTAATTATATACATGCTTCTAAAAAAGAAAAAAAATAACATGTGGTAACTATGTTATAAAGGCTCCACACGCACATGTGGTTAAAAATTAGTCAAATGCAGTCTGTTGGCTGAAAAACAACCAAAGAAATGAGAAAATTGTGTGCGGTTTACTTGATAAAAAGGGATCATATGTAAAAAGATGAGAGATACAGCTTCTCGTTGTACATAAAGCTCTTTTGGTGGTACATAGAATGCCTCGCACCTCGGCTTTCGGAACATATACAACTCGAAGAGCCTCACGCTTTTCAAAATCAAGTGTGATATGTTGTCTAGAAAAAAGGATTGGTTATTTGGAGAATCACACAGTCGATAACTGTAAAGATTTGCTTTAGTGTTATTGAATATAAATAGCAGGTTTGTCACCAGCAAATTCATGCCCCTGGTATTAAATTAATAATCAAACTCGCTAGTTTAGGCAGACTTCATTCCAATACAAACAAACAAGAAAAGGAAAAAAAATATAAATACGATATACACAAAGAAAACATAAACCGTTTAAACTTACAGAAAATTCATCGGTTGATGGAATGGAAGAAACTTGTTCTGCTTGAGTCATATGAATTGAATCAAGGTCAGCTATGAAGCCATTGTTCATCTTGAACCACATGTCTTCATCAGCAACATCACCAAATTCATATGGAAGAGGGCTATAGTCGGGTGTTGTAGAATGATAAGACCGTTTAGCAACAAATGATTGTGGAGCTGGTTTAAAAGTAGGTGTACTAAAAGCATCTCCTTGTAGTGTGCTAGAAGTGTCGATGGTTTTTTCTTCATGATACTGTGTCAAGGATTCACTATCCTACAAACGATATAAATTATCAGCCAAATTAATCAAAACCATAATAAAATAACAATAAGAACCATAATCACAATCATAAGCATACGCATAAGAACAATAATAATCATAATATTAATAATGATATAATAACAAAAATAATAATAATAATAATAATAATAATAAATAACTGAATATTGAAGTTTTGGGAGAAGAAGCTTACCTGGGCTGAGATTCTTTCTCTGTGCAATTTCCTCTCCTCCTCCAACTCCATAGCAAGCTTTTCACGCTCTAGCTCATACTGATAAATGGAAACATAAATATAAAAGTGAACGAAAAGTATTTGAATGTCTTTCAATGGAGATGCAAAATTTTCTAAAAAAATATTTCTTGAAGGAATGGGGCGGTGTTCGTATCGTATAGAGAACCTTAGCTCCAATACCATGTATAAGTAAATGAAAAATAGTTAAATGTATTCCAATGGAGGGGAATATATATACACAAGAAACCATGTGGAAGTTTATATTGGAATTATGAGCCATAAAATAACAAATTAATATACATAATACACTATATACAAATAACAATAAAAGAATGAGTTAACTATAATCATTTAGAAAAGAAGATAATGATCCCCTAAACTTACCTTGAGCATATCATTTCTCAATTTCAAGATCTCTTGTTCCAAAACCCCCGCATGAGATCCCTATTAAAACAGTTCCCTACATTAAGTTCTAACCTTGGTGGCATAATCTCAAAATAAGATAAACACTTTACCTCAAGTTTCATGCGTAATTCCTCTATCTCAAGTTTTTGTCGCTTTAGTAACGCCGCATCCGTTAGTATCTATAAAGATGGGAACTATTTAGCTCCAATAACAATGGCCAAAACATCAATAAATAAAAGGTAAGGTATATACATGCCTCAAATCCATAAACCAACATAGCTGTGTAGGTGTCTAACCAATGTATGACTCCTATTTTTACTGTATGTTTAGGTTGTATTTATACTGGTGTTGTTTTTAATGCCTTAAGCACATAGATAAATTACAGTGAAATACATACTATGCGCATAGAGTACAAACACACTTGGCAACATAAAATAGCTCTAATGACTCTTAGACACATATACAATACTTGCTGGCCACATCATTGTTCGGTCACTAGATACTTCAAGTGTCATACTTTAACATATTGAAGCATAACATCAGTAAATGGAGCTAAAACTTGACATTGGAATGAGATGTGTTAGTACTAAGAAACACTATGACAACGCATATACTTCTTAGTTTATATATATGAGGCCACGAAGGGTAAAAGCATTACACTTCCTAGATAAGACAGACAAACAATATGTGTATACTTGGTCATTTATAAATACTAAGGTGACTTAAACAAACTTCACATGAGTGTAATTCATAATTTGATACTCACTCAACCAAACTAGCCTAACTTCATAAGCAACAAGATTACAATCCTTAACTCTACAATATGATGCAAAACTTGCCAAAGTAAGGGGTTATGTGCGCGTATTTTGGCGGATCCATAAAAAGCTATCATCTACCCCAATATAAAAGCTACAATTATCACAACGGTAGTAAAGCAAGACTAACCTCATTCATTTGAACACAGTTGGTAATACGTTTAGCTCTACTGGCAAACTGAAGGGTTCCCTTGGTTTCCTCTATATGAACCTATATATATACCAGTAAAAAAGTTAACATGAAGTACATCATTGTGAAAGAAAAAAACACAATAAGATAATGATGTAGCTATACCTCCTCTGGTGCTATTGTGCAAATTATTGAAGTTTTTGCATTGCCACCAAGTGCAGGTTGTAGGATACGGGTGAGCTTGCTATCACGATAAGGAATGTGTCCCCTGAAAAAAAAAATGCAATCATTTTTGTCACACTTTCAACTATGTTATTAGTTAATCAACTTGTAGCAAGCTACTCTCGGGGAGATACTGAGAAAGAATAATATTTATGTTAAATGAAGTATTATATGTCGAAACTGAATGAACCAATGGGTTTATGTTTGTTAGGAAAAAAGATATAAGTTACTATGGGTTGTAAGTTAGAAAAATAGCCTTCTAGGTAAAACTAGACCTAAAGATTACTAAGTTTAATGATACGCATGTTGAAAATTTATGTATCTCACTAACGTGTAGGCATTTATTTTATGTTTTAATATGTTATTTGCCAAAATTTTCAAGTTTCTATTTGCATGAAATCAAGGTGTTGCATAACAAGACATAGAAAGGTAGGTACCTTTGCTTTGCACCATCACTCAATTTGTTGATGACATTGCCAAGAATCATTAAACTCTTGTTGATGTGCTTTCCTTCCTTCAATCGAACTCCACCAGCTCCAGTTTTAGCAATCCGCTCAGACCCAGCTAAGTCTACCAAATTCTAGTCCGATATATAGAAAAAAACCTCAAGAAATGGATATGATTTTACCATATAAGTTATTGTAGTCAACTTAAAGATAAAGTTTACAAACCAAGACAGAAACACGAATAGCATCATCCAAAGTTGAATAATCATTAGAACCTATGTCTTTCCCCTTGCTCTCAATCACCTGAGATGCCATGTCATAGATATAATCACTTCTCAACCATATTATAAGATATATATGGAATATTTGCAAACTAGTATCATGAACAAAAGCTAAAGGACATACCATTCGAAAGATTGTGTGGGATCTACTACTTCGTACGTTCATATTAGTCTCACCAAAGTGTCTGTTAACTGAAAGAAGCAATTTCAAGTATACATATGGTTAAGTGAAGAGGTAAGATAGAAAATAGAGGGAGAGTCAAACGAACCTTCCCCCATTTGAATGAGGTTAAGTACTTGGTCAGCAGTATTAACAATCTCCTCGCGTAGGCCTGCAACAAATACACCACGCTGGAAAAGAGTGTGCATCAGTAAAAGAAGAATAATTTATAGAATAGAATAGAATGTGTCACCTCTAAACTTTCATGAATGTGCAGTTTGTGATTCTCAACAGCAAAAAGGTCATTAATTTCTTCATTATATATCTCCATGTAAGAGACTCTAATAAGAAATTCCCTATCAGTTGACTGCAATCATATAAAGTCAGTCATTTGTATGTATATATATATATAAGAAGAAAAAGAAGAAGAAGAAGTAGTTAGGGGTACGGACGGCATTTGTTTGGGCAAAAATGTGTTTGATGGCGCGATGAATAATTCCTGGATCATGGTGAGATCCATTCATTGTAAAAGTTTTGCCACTACTAGTCTGTCCATATGCGAATACAGTACCTGCATTTAGATTGAAATGAGTATGAGTTGATGTTATTAAAAAGACAGACATTATAAAAGGTAAACAAAACATATACCATTGAAGCCTTGAAGGACGGCATGGATGATGTCCTTGGTGAGGAGGTCATAAACGGTGGAATTGGAACAATTTTGGTCCAAAACATGATCTGCATACATACATACATACATACAAGGAATGAATGAATGAATGAATGAATGAATGAATGAGTAAAAGAAACAAGTAAAAGAAGGTTAGGTTAGGTTAGGTTAGGTTAGGTTAGGTTAGGTTAGGTTAGGTTAGGTTAGGTTAGGGTACCGAACGTATATGCAGCAGCAGGTGGAAGAGGGGTTCCGGCAAGAGATCTATGCAGCGAAATACTTCGCTTCTCATCGTCTACCTTCCAATAAGAGTTTGACTTTGAATCTTGTTCTTCAACAGCAGCAGTAGCAGTAGCAGTAGCAGGTGGCCTCACTCTCACTGCTACACATATTTTCTCCATCTCTTCCAATTCAAATTTTGAATCCCTTTCAACTCACCCGTCCTGCCCTTTAAAACCATTTTATCTTCACACCCCGCCTGTTTTTTTTTTCTTTTCTTTTTTAATATAACTATCATTATTACACGACACCTTTGAAGTTTTTACGATTTTACCGTTGCATTAATCATCATTTACAAAAAACTAGTTGTAACTGATTGTGATTAAATGATAAAGAAAATATTATTGCTCACCTCGTATATTTTTTAAACTTTTTCTTAAAGTGGTTGTAAGTAGAGGAGAGAAACATGTAAGATAAAAAATTTATTTATTTTATTGAAGGTGTGAAAAGTTAATTACAAATCTTTATTTTCCTGATGATTTTTTTTCATTTTTTTTTCTCATGGTGATTTAAAGTCTATTGGTGTTATTAGTTTTGAGTAGTACCATATATATTTTATTGGTGTCTTTGGTTTAGTTCCTAATTTTTAGTAGGAGTACTATATATATACTTTGGGAATGTTAAACCTGTTGCAAAGTAGGCTAGAATTTTGGATTTTGTTCCTTTTAAAGAAGGTAAATTGCTTGTGAGATATTTGGGGTTCCTCTTTTGTTAAAAAAGATTGTACTATACTAAAAGGATTGTCATATGTTTATTTTAAAGGTTTAAAATAGGGTTAATGATCGGAGGAATAAATAAATTTCTTTTGCCGCCAAACTTCAACTAATGTTATGTCATTTTTGCAAGTGTTTTAGGCTTATGTATTCCAAGCTACTTCATATTAATGTTGATGATGATATTGAAAGAATCATGAATAGTTTTTTATGTGAACAGGGTGAAGTTGTTAGGTAAGTTGGACGAAGTGTGTTTTTCTAAATCCCAGAGAGGATTGGGTATTAAGTCTCTTAAACCCGGGAATAAAGCTTAGATGTCTAAATTGATCTGGAGTATTGTGAATGGGTATAAAAGTATATGGATTCGTGGTTATAGGTTGAAAGGTAAAAGTTTATGGGAGGGGGATTGTAAAGATCACATATGTTGGAGCTGGAAAAATATCGCAGATCACATATGTTGGAGCTGGAAAAATATCGCAAGGGTGAAATTTGGCCTCATTGTTGTACTTCTGTTGGTGATGATACCAGTGTGTTTGCTTGGTTTGATATGTGTCATTCTTTTATCATAATAATGCTTTGCTAAGTATGAATTGTAAAGTCAAAGAAGTGGTAGATAATGGTGAAAGGAGATGGCCTACTACTTGGTTAGAGAAATTTCCTGCCACATTCTTTTTCTAGGCTCCTATCCTTTACAGATTAAAAAAAGACGGGTTAATGTGAAAAGCTAGAGATGGTAATATGGTTGAGTTTAGCATAAAACATGTGCTTCATGTATAGTCAAACGTTGAGGTATTATAACCTTAAGGAGAGTTGTGGTGAGCCTCCGTTGCCTACACAGTAATGGGAGAGTCCCAATGCCAACGAAAACCCACTATTAGTGTTAGAGGCAGGGTTTCAATCTCGGTCTTTACACCTCTAAGTGCTTCGGTCATAGGCCGTTGTACCAATCGCCATTCTAAAAAAATTTGGTCATTGAACATTTATTCAATAGAAACCATTACCATCTTTAGCTAAAAGAACAAAAACACAATTTTAAAAACTCTTGTAAAAAGAACTAACCAAAGTTAGGCATTAATTAAACCTTTTAAAATGGTAAAATATTATATGTTAAAAGAGAAAAATTAAATTACATGTGGAAATTTGAAGAAATGACGGTGGGAGGTAGTTGCGGAAGCAGAACATTGGTTTGGGTTGTTTGTTGGAGTGACCATTACCTTTACTACTAAAATGTAGTGTCGGCGATTCATGTTTGTCTTACACTTGTCTTAGGTTTTTTCTACGCGTCCCTTTACTTAAAATATGGCTTCTTTTCCATGATTGTTTTTCTTCTTCATCACTTTGGGATCAAGCTTTGTGTTACAGTAATTTTGTCTGATTATTTCTTTGGTTTATTTTATATGGTTTTCTTCCTTGATTTGGTTATTGCTTTTTGCGATTGTGTTTCAATTGGGTTTCTCTTTTTTTGTGATGATTTCATATTTATTTTGATGGGTTTCTTCTTTTCTTCAATCGTTGTTGATTGTTTGGTTTTCCCTTGCTATTTGTGTGTTGTTTTTCAACGTGCGGGGCGAATTGCTTGTGTTCTTCTTGATTCCTCTACTTTGTTCTGCCTTTTTTGTGTGAATTTCGACATGCATTGATTGAATATATATATTTTTTGCATGCAGATTTGTGTTGCTCTCGGTGTTCTTTCCATGTGTTCTTTACACATGATTTGGGTTGTTTGTTGGAGTGACCATTACCTTTACTACTAAAATGTAGTATTCCATTTTCTTTATAAAAATTTAAAGAAACTATTAGTGTAAATCTCGATGATCATCGGTTATGCACTGGGTGTGTTGTTTACTGTTGGTGTATATACGTTTAATAGGAAAGAGTACATTTGGTAATCATGTGTAAAGAACACATGGAAAGAACACCGTAAGCAACACAAATCTGCATGCAAAAAATATATATATTCAATCAATGCATGTTGAAATTCACACAAAAAAGGCAGAACAAAGTAGAGGAATCAAGAAGAACACAAGCAATTCGCCCCGCACGTTGAAAAACAACACACAAACAGAAGGGAAAACCAAACAATCAACAACGATTGAAGAAAAGAAGAAACCCATCAAAATAAATATGAAATCATCACAAAAAAGAGAAACCCAATTGAAACACAATCGCAAAAAGCAATAACCAAATCAAGGAAGAAAACCATATAAAATAAACCAAAGAAATAATCAGACAAAATTAATGTAACACAAAGCTTTAAAGAACACTAGTTTGGGTTGTTTGTTGGGGTGACCATTACCTTTACTACTAAAATGTAGTGTCGGCGATTCATGTTTGTCTTACACTTGTCTTAAGTTTTTTCTACGCGTCCCTTTACACTTCTTAATACAATTAACTATCGGTTGGTAGTTTTACAAAAAAAGAACCGTTGATAAAACATAATATTTTAGTTATAAAGTTTATACTAAAAAAAACACGTTGGGTTTGAATGAGTTTATAGAAACGAGATGTATAAAATTTCATTAGCGATCATATATACAATTGAAATGTTTTAGTTCATTGAGTTTAGGAATAGATGTGTAGTGAGTTCACGTTAAGTTTTGAAAAACGAATTAAATGGCGGATTAGAAATTAGATTAGATTCTTATTATTAGATGAGTAGTTTAGACAACATTTGAGTATTGAGATCAAGTTGAGGTACTTTGATGGTAAACGTTTGATTTGTAAATCAAACGAATGCGTTGACATAATTAAGTAGTAAATTAGTTACGAGATTTCAGGATTCGTGAATAAGGTCTTTAATATGAGATTCGATAATTAAATTGAGATTAGAAGTGTGACTTAGATTTGGTATTTGGTATTTTGACTTGAAGTTTAGGTATTTCAATTGAGATTAGTCGATATGTCTTAATTTTGATTTGGAACATTTGGTTCGTAGTGGTATTAGCGTGTTATTCACGTCTTGTTGTCATTCTATTGGATAAGATAGAAAAATATATTTAATGAAACATATGAAAATTTTGGATAAAATATGTTGTAATAAAATTTTGGATTGTATAGAAAAGATCGTTGTACTTTGAATTTCATAGAACATTTAGAATACATGACATTGTAATCATTTTGAAATCATTGAAATGTAAATAAGCAAACTTGGAGTAACATTTGAAATAGTATAGAAACCCATTGAAATAATTCGAAATCATAGAAAATGATAATCATAGATCCATAAATAAATAGAATTTGAAGGCTTAGGAATGTGTATTGGTTTGGACACTTATAACTCATCAAAGTGTTAAGTTCGTTTTCAACGTATCGAGAAAGCGTGCTTTAGCCTATAGGTTCACACTCATCTCAGACATCCCCAGGTAAGCATACAGGTCTCTTAAAGAGATTTATACGAAATGCTTTGCCTTAGACATGATGTCCGTGATACAAGTGTTCCCCCTTCCGGATTGCACACGTTCCCATGTTTCAAACTTACTCAAGACGATGACGAGATTTCACAAAGAGAAAGATCCTAATCACACAGACGAGTCTCTTGTAGCTCCTTCGCGAAATCGGATAAGGAATAAGATGAAGAAAAGACAAGGAAAGATTCATAAAAAGAAGTAAAGAAATAAGTTCTAGAAGAGTTTCTAAGCACAAACTATTTGCACTAAGGACTCTTAGGTTATAGTCTAGGTCGGTTTGTTTCTAATACCCTATCGTAGTTCCCTATAACCATGGCTCTGATACCAAACTGTGACACCCCGCCCGGCGGCGGAAAACACCGGGCGCGTCAAGATAATTGGATATCCATAGTACAAAACACATGGCACACTAAAAGCATATTTTAGTATCATTAAAACACTAATTGTTGTGACATAAATGAGAAATAAATAGCATTAAAACAGGAGTAAAAGCCCACAATTAATAGCGTTTAATTCCGATTTATTCTAGCTGGGTTCTTTAGAATTCCCTGAAGCTCGAGCTCACTCTCGGTTCGAGCCTAAATTCTAAGCTCGAGCTCGAGCTCGTGAAAGATGAGAAAAGCTCGAGCTCGGCTCGACAAGGCTCGTTTTGTATTAAACAAACCAATGTTTGGCTCAAGCTCGATATATATATTAACTATTTTAAATAAAAAAGAATTTCCTACTAGGCTCGATAAGGTTCGCGAGCCTAGTCGAGTTTTGTATGCAAAGCTCGAGCTCAATAACCAAACGAACATTATTCTAGGCTCGAGCTCGTTAAGGCTCGGCTCAATCGAGCTTTTTACCGAGTCGATCTCGAGTAGTTTGCAAGTCGGTTTGACTCATTTACACTACACCCCTAGGTTCAAATGACCCCCTTTAAAACCCACATAGGTGCAAATTGCAATTTACTGTAAAGTTTAACAAAAACAAGACATAAAGAGATCGAGTTATATAATAGTAACGTTTGCTTCTTGGAGACTTTAAATATTGAGAGTGGGGTTTTAGTAGAAACGAACATGTATGCAATTCACATCATTCGATCGAGGTGAAGCAATAAATTAATATATATGACACTATATGTAAAAGAGAAAAACAATCAGTATATGAGTTTGTTTGTTTCTTGTGATTTACAGTTTTACACCATCCATCCGTTCGATCATGTGTTCTTTTCCAAAGCTGATAAAGCAGGCGTTAGGTAGTTATTTGCTTTGTCAGGAAGATGTGCCACCTACATATATATTATCAAGTTTAGAGTTATTCCTGAATAGTTTAGTTGTGTATATATATAAAGTGTTATTGGATTTAATCATCTCCAACTATTGGTTATTGGCCGCTGTCACCCTCAAGTATCACTTTGGCCGATATAACTCCCAACTAAACACGTTGGTGTTCGTATCACCAAAAGTCAACCAATTCAAGTCACTTTTGGTTAACTTTTGATTATTTTTTGGTTAGCTTTTGGTGTTACGAACATCGTATCACCAAAAGTTAACCAATTTAAGTCACTTTTGGTTAATTTTTTGTTAAATTTTGGTGATACGGACACCAAAGTGGTTAGTTGAGAGTTATATTGGCCAAAGTGATACTTGAGGGTGACAGCGACCAATAACCAACAGTTGAAGGTGATTAAATCCAATAACCCATATATAAAAGACCTAAACATTAAATACAGACTGTTAGCACGTTGCGTGCCTTAATAGATGGCTATTTATAAGATCAAATTGTTAGTTATTAGAATTAATATTAACTATGAGTAGATAGTTTGGATTATTAAAAATGTAATGTTTCTCATCTGATTTTTGTCTCCCTATCCTATATATAATAATATGAATATGAATATGAATATGAATATGAATATGAATATGAATATGAATATGAATCTTTATATAATATAGCAAAATCAAAAAAGCTTATGTGGCATTATTTTAAAGTTTCTGGCTTATGTGGCATTATTTGAGAGTTTATCTCATAATAATAATTTTTTTATTTAAAATATGTATATAAAATATATTATAATAAAACTAATTACATTTTTGGTCCCCTAATATTTTGGAGAATTTTGAAAAATTTAAAAGTATTTATACTTTTAACCCTCTACTACAAGGGGTGTACATGAGTCGGTTTATATTTGATAGGGTGTGAAAATGAAACTTATGGATAAAATTAATAATAATATACAATTAAAGACCTCAGTGTTTTATAAATATACATAACTTTTTATATGGATTTAAAAAAAATAAACTACACCATAAAAGTGAGCATTTTATTCTCTTTAATTTGAGTATAATATTGCTATACTAAAAATTTAATTTTTAAAAATATATTTCGTGTTCCGGTTTACCACGGTTTTGTTTCAAAACTTATTGGAACGTTCATGAATATCCTTAAAAGCATCACTTGAATGTTGTGTTCCCGAGCGTAGCGCGGGCACTAAACTAGTATAATATGAATATGAATATGAATATGGTTTTAACTAGATGATAATGATATTCAGATTAGAATTATTAATATATAAATAACTAAATTAATAATGAGTGTTGATCTGATCCCTTACCAGCTCATACAACTTCTTCCCAGGCTCAGCAACATATTCATAGCATACCTGTTCATAAAAAGTTCATCACTCAGTTCCATCGGAGTCATTTATGGATTAAGTTAACTAATAATAATATGTTACCCACATCAAAGCTCTTGTTTCTTGCCGTTGAGTCATGCAAAGCCTTTACACAGATATCAGCCACGTCGGCACAACTGATTCCCTACAAGCAGTAAGTGTTGATGCTAAGCATGTCATTACAATTTATTAATTAATTTAATTAGCTATCACATCGCTACCTGAGATATCCTGTTTCCTTGGTCAAAAATGAGAGCTCGTTGTCCCCCAGGTTCTTCCTGATAAACCCAATCAAACAAGCAAACCATACATACTATTACAAAATACAACAATCACTGCAGAACACTCAAATATTAATTAAAACAGGCGACATGTTTCCCTTAGAATGAACTCACCATCAACGGACCAGGGCGAATTATTGTGTACCCAATGCCTGATCTTCTAAGAGAATCCTCTCCGGCCTATAGAGATCTCATAAACTAGTGGTACAACAAAAGAATATATACACAGACACAAACACACACACACCAAGAAAGAACAGACCTTCTTGGCTCGCAAAACCTGCTCTCTTCTACTAGTTTCAATTCCCAAACCAGTACATGAGACCAGGATGAAGTCTGTTTCTTGTCCACTCTACAAAACAGATTCCAGGAGAAAGTTGATATTACAAGTTATATACGAAATAGAAAACAAATATGACACTGTTGCTAGACTATACAACTTTATCGCATGTGCTGGTGAAAAGCTATTAGCATTGCAAGGCCTTTTTAGGACTTAGTGTAATAATAGAAATCTGTTAGCGTATATATCTTTAGGAGAAACTTTTGTTTTTACAAAGATTTGGACTTGGAGTATAATATTTGAGTGGAACGGAAATAATCCCTACAAATCCAGCAAGTCTTAATTTGAATCTACCACTAATTATACTATGTGCTTCCACTCAGGGCTTAGAGCCTTGGGGTTGCTGAATAAGTGAATAGTTTCTAAAACTTGCACCAGACTTGTCGGATAATTACTTGTTTGATTTTTCCCATGTCGAAGACCGAGCTCACCTTTTGTTTATTAGCCTAAAATTGTGAATTATCCGGTGCAAATTCTAGAAACTATTCAACAAAAAGTGGGTTATGATGTAAGATCATCATAATTTTGAGAATTCACGACGAAACGCCATTAATTTTTCATTAGAAATAACAAAATGCAAAATTATGGGAATACTTACCGGCAATGCTTTTATATACTCCAGTACCAATTGGAAGCTTCTCAAGTCTTGGTTTATTCCAATAGGTCCTTCAGCAGCTCTCTGTCAAGTGATTTGATTAGGTATTGGGACCACAATGTATATGACAGTATTAAACATAAAGTGAGTTTTAATAATATCAGAGTGTCTTTGGAAACATATATTGTATAATTTGTGTAATTGTATTCGATTCATGTGTAGTACAATAGGAGGTCCTATATATAGGACAATTACAACTTAATAATGGAATACAATCATTAGATACAAACACACACACACACATATATATAGTTAGGAGTCTTAAAAGTATAAAACAACATCGGAGGTAATAAAGTGAGTTTTAGAGAGTTTATGAGGTGTGTGGGCAAGGAAGAGCGAGTGATATTGAGAGAGAAATACGAGAAGACCAAGAGGGAAGTGAAGAATAGGCAGTGATGGAGGCAAAGAACACAACGTATAGACGTATGTATGAACGCCTGGAAACAATACAGCGAAGCATGATATTTTCAAGAGTGCTTGAGTTGGGGAGTGTAGGAGGCTATGTGTTCTAGGACATTAAGTAGAGATGGAAAAGAAAAAAATGAAGCAGTATGATACGTTTCCAACGTGTGTTTCCTACGGCTGATCCAAAACCCATGACCAAATTAATTGCAGCTATAACTCAGTCAAATGCTCCAACTAATTGCAGATATAATTAGCTCTAATCAAGGAGGAAACTGATTTAGTGGGAGATATGCAGTTATAGTTAGCTGTAATGAAATGACCCAACAATTTCTCTATGTATTTAGTACTTTTTACTTACTTGAAACCCTCATTTTGCTGTGCCCCTTCTCTATTTATCCTTTCTTATCATATAGACAGACACATGCATCTCACCATAATAGATGTAAGCTAAATGTAAAAACGAGAAAAGAATGCCATATATGGAAACAAACCTGTCTTCTGGGTTCAAAACGTATGGTTAGAGTGTGTACAAGGAATGGATCTAATGGTGGATCAGCTGGATTCACTGGCCGAAATGAAGTAAATGGTAGTCTTACCTATCAATCAATCAAGGCATATAAAAGAAAAGTTGGGGGTAAGATTCCCACTTGTGAAAGCAAAAAATGAAATGAAATGAAAGCAGTAATCAGACATTTAGGATGAAACCCTCACCCTGCAAAACCCTACTTTTGTTGTAAATCTTGAAAAGTAGAGACTGGTCTGGTCTACGTTTCCGGCTTCAAGAATGAAGACATATGACCTTCCATTCCCCCCTACAGAAAGAACCAGACCTTCATACCTGAAGTTGGGGGGGGGGAATATATATATGTATATAATAAGCAGATGCAAGAGAAAGATATATAATAATAAGCAGAATCATGTCCCGTGAGAGATCGAGAACCTAACCTGTCCAAGGTGCTACCAATAGGAAGTGATAGCTTTGTGGAGAGTTCAACATATCCTCCTCTAGTAAAAACATAACCTGAAAAAACTGCATTGCCGGTGTCAGTGAAGTCAAATTTAGCATCCATTCCAGCATCGTATTTGGCGGCAAGTGTATCCTGGAAATAAGTTCCCTTGCGAACATCCCATCCATTCAAAGAATCAGAAGACTTGAACTTTGCAAGTAAAAGCTTGCTTTTGCTGCTTTTTCCAGCTCGCAACTGAGCTAGCTTATTGTTGTAATCCTGAAAGGCTTTGGTGAGGTTGTATACACCCTGATGATCAACTCTATTGAGATCAACAGTAATAGAGGAGCGAGCAGTGGCACAATAGATAATCTTGTTGCAACCTTGTACAGCAGGCCTGAGAGTGGAAGGATCACCAACGTCCCCAATCACAATCTTAACAGAAGTTGGCAACATGTCCACGACATCACCATTCCTTACAAGAGCCTAAAACACATAATAATAATAATAATAATAATAATAATAATAATAATAATAATAATAATAATAATAATAAATGTATCTAGTTATGTGATACTAACAATAGGATGAGTGAAGAGAAAATACTAATACACATACAGACATACTTACTTTGACTGAATATCCCCTGAGCATGAGCTTGCGGACAACAATACGACCAACACGGCTGGTAGCACCGATAACGAGAACAGTTGTGTTCTGTGCCCCAGGGATAGCAAATTCACACATAGGCCCACCCTGAATAAGATCAAGATCATCGTTGGTGCGGCTGGTCCTTGAGATTTGCCCCAATTCAGAGAACTTACGCCACGCCTCATCAAATACTTTCCTGGACCGTCTCCCTAATCCAACTGGGTCCAACCTCTTCATCACAGACACTGAAGACCTTTTCTCATTCCCATTCTCATTCTCATCATCCTCCTTCCCCTTATTCTCATCCTCATTCTCATTTTCATCTACAGGAGGAGGAGGTGAAGAAGAAGAAGAAGAAGCCCTAGCTAACACCAACCGAGGAAGAGGAGGATTATATTGATATTCATATTGATGATTGCTCAAACTCACACTGCTTCTTGGCGTCGTAACTTTACGGCACCCAAATCCGGCGGTTGTTGTCAGTGCTGCAGCACTTGTCATTTTCTTTCCCGGCCTATGGATTTGGAAGCCCAGCCACATGGAGTAGATGATGAAGATGAACTTGTCCAACAATTTGCCACGTTCACTCGCTCAACTTCACTCCTTATTTCTAAGTTTGTAAAAATAGTCCTTTAAGTTTAAAATTACAGAAATAGTCCTTTAAGTTTAAAATTACAGAAATAGTCCTTTAGGGGTAAAAAGACTAGTTTGCCCTTGACTTAACTGGAATATTTAACTCCGTTAGTGTTAAAGGACCAATAATACAACAAATTTAAAGACAAAGGATGTTAATTATGACTTTTGTACTTAAAGGACTGAAAGTGCATTTTTGTATAAACATAAATGACCAAAAGTGCAGTTTTGTCTAAATTCTAAAAAGAATAATATGTATATGAAATTTTGTTTAGTATGCATATGAACATTTGTTTTAATATTTAATTTTACAAACATAAATAGACTAACAAACGTAAATGAACTTAAATAAACGAACATAAACGAACACATATGAATAAATATAAACGAACGTTCACGAACATAATTGAACAAACACAACATGTGTTCATGTTCGTTCGTTTAACTAAACGAACAAAATTTTTTGTTCATGTGCGTTCGTTTAGGTAAATAAACGAACACAAACAAACTTCCCGCTAAACAGTTCACAAACTGTTCATGAACGTTTGGTTCATCTATAGACCTACATGTAACACTTATATTGATTCTGCTATTCTTTATCACCATTGCTTTTTTCAATTCACCATAACTACTATTGTTATTTATATTACTGCTTAATTTTTGTTTCACATTAAGGACATGTGTAAAAAGTGTAAGAGAAATCGATTATTATTATAAACTAAATGATTAGATATTTGTAATTTTTATATGACATCAACTCTAACTCGAAACATATATATATATACACCTTTTTTTAATAAAAAAACAAGTCTTCTTAAAATTTAAGTGGTTGTTTGTTTCAGGTCTCTTAATGGTTTAGATTTCTTAATGGTTCAGCACTTAATGGTTCAGACTTCAGACTCTTTGTTTCGCAAGCAGATGTTCAAATGATTAAGGTGCTGTGTGTTTTTTCTGCAGCAAAATGTCTGCAGTCTGTAGACCACATCTGCAGAAGAAGAGATGAACCAAACATCTGCAGTCTGTTAGAAGAAGACTGTTTGTTTTTTTAACGTCTGCAGATGCTGAAATAGACTGAAATTTAAATATAACTGATTTATTAAACCTAAATAATAATCGTTTTAAACTAATTAACCATAACTATATTAAACTTCAAATTCAAATTCTCAAAGATCATATAACAAACTATAACCATAATAGTACTCAACTTCAAATTCAAATTCTCTCAAATATATTACTTTGAATGTGGATCAAATTTTCAAATTCATATAACAAACCACGCAGCAAACATTTTGAGCTTTTTTTATTGATTCATATAAAGCACCTACTTTTTGTAGATAATGTATATTTATTTGTATGTAAGGTTTAGTGCTTATTTATAGGATTATGCTTGTTTTTCATTTACAACAGCAGCCAATAAACCTCATCTACCAATCACGAAACAAAACCTCCAGTTTCTGATGTTCAGGCAATAACAAATGCTACATCTAATTCAGGTTCGGGATTTAATGTTGCAAAAAATAAAAGAAAACAATAATGTTGCAAACAGCACCTACATCCATAATAGCTTACACACATGCTAATACATAGATCATACATGCTGACCCGTATATCACACAACATTTACACCCATATACGTATCCGGCCTATACTTACAATTACATACATCACAGTCAATACGACATCTTGCTGCTGCTCAACATATACAAGGATTTTACCATTGTGGTTTATGCATACACACATACCATATCTATCTGTATACGCAGCCATATATCCCTACCACAACACACTGTTAATTCGCATACACACATACCATATCTATCTGTATACGCAGCCATATATCTCTACCACAACACACTGTTAATTCGCATACACACATACCATATCTATCTGTATACGCAGCCATATATCTCTACCACAACACACTGTTAATTCGCATACACACATACCATATCTATCTGTATACGCAGCCATATATCTCTACCACAACACACTGTTAATTCGCATACACACATACCATATCTATCTGTATACGCAGCCATATATCTCTACCACAACACACTGTTAATTCGCATACATATATGAACTCATGTCCAGATATTAACACAGATATCTAAAACACGAATCACATATATTCGAATACATAATCGATGCTACCATGTATTGAAAACACGAATCGGAAACCCGAGACCCTAACTGATTATTATATAAATAAAATACTCACCGATGGAGAAGGTGACCAGAGAAGAGGGTGATGGACGGAGCTCCGGCGAACAGAGACGAGAGATAGAGATAGAGATAGAGATAGAGATGGTGGATGGTTGATGTTTTGTGTGTGTGGCGACCAGGGGAAGAAGACGGGTATGGGGGGATAAGGTTTGGGTTCATTATTTACAATATTACACTTTACATCCTCCAACTTTTACGGTTTGTTTATTTAGTTTTTAAATGTTATAAAACTATTTTCTTAAATTACGACTTAAACCCTGAAATTTATATAACTAGGATTTTCACTCGCCGCGCGTTGCTGCGGCATTCTTGTGTCTTTGATACATGGTGTGTATAGACGTGCTAGGGGCTTGGTACATGGTGTGCATAAACTTCCTTGGTCTTTGATATAATGTGAACATAAACTTTCTAGACGCTTTGGTATACGGTAAGCATAATGTAGTATTTTTTACTTATTTAAATAATCAGTCGACGTCCCATGCGTTGATCGAGCCCTTTTTCTTTTTTCTTTTTTTATGTCCGGTTTGTGTTTGTGACGGTAACTCTTCATGCTCACGGATCGGGTTACAAAAAAGAATCATCACAACGTTGTAACACAAAATGCAAGTGGAGGAAACACTACATATCATCCTCATTCACACAACTTAAAAACCAGTTTTTCAAAAAATCAACATAATCGTATCCACAATTAATTTTGGGTCCTACCCATGTTATTATGTAGCATACGAAAACCAAGGACCCTGAAACAAAAATCCAAAACCAATTGAGCATTACAATCTCCACTGCAACAATTTTCATATTTCAACCAAACAGTTACACAAATACAAAGAATTAACCACCAATGCAACATATGATCAATTACAAACTTAAACTAACAACTAAATCCAATCATCATGAATAACACTGAGAACATACAATTTGCAGCACCCAAAAAATAAACTAAAAAAATAACACCACAAATATTGACTCGAGTGATCGGTGACAGATTTTTAAACAAAAATGAGCTAATTAGGGAGTGAAAATAACCTAAACCAAATACAACTCAGACAAATAAACACATACGTAAAGAGCCAACGTGTCACAACCCTAAAAAACCCATAAAAAACAGTGAATCGAACTCATGCACACCCATCCATAACAACAAACCCCACCATACAACACAACAAAGGCTTCGAAAATCATAAATCCAAGACCATCAGTAGTAAAAAACATATTTTGCAACAAATGAAAAATGTTCAGGCTCAAGGGGTGTCAAAGAATAGACGCTGCAACGAATGTCACGCCATAGAGACATTCACACCCCATCATCATAGCCTCTAACAAACAAAACCAAGACTGAAAACTGTCCAAAATCGTTGATCTATAACTATGAAGTCAAAACCATGACTGTGCAAATCTAGTTGATCCATCGCTACCTAAGACCATAAGTCAAAACCATGACTGTAAATAATCATCGACGGTAACGATGTGAGTTTCCTTGTCACCGATCTTTATAGATCTACGACCGTCAAAGAGAAACCGTAACAATGGGCATGATTTTATTGTAAATAATCAGATCTGCAGATCTCACATCTACTACCCAAGCATCATCTCGATTCTCGTCTCTAAACAACCCGCTGAGACCCCAACCAAGATCGTTAAAATCAACAGAAACCAACAAAAGCAACCTTTGATCATCGGCCTACAAAGTCCCATATGAGTTGTAGACGGAGGAGAGGCGAGATTTGTCGGAATTAACAGAGAGAAACAATTGGTTGGGAGAAGAGAGAAACAATAAGGTGAAAATGTGAGAACTCGGTGGAATTAATGGAAACAAATATATCGAACCAAATAAACAAAACCAAATCACACGTGCAAACTTTACATTTAACCACGCCAACCCTAAAAAAAACTCACTAATCACAATGAAACACGTAAACAAACAACTAATAAAAACATCACACCTAACCTTTTCTACTATTCATAACATTGCCTTATTAATATTATATAATTTAATTTGCAAACAAATCAGCACGATTTATGGTATATATTTTAAGAGAAAAGAGTGGAATGGACTAACGATGTTAACCTAAAAAATACCGGTTGTCACATTTTTTTACGGTTTTTAATGTAGTCCCAATTAGGGCTGGCATATCGTGTCAGACACGACACGATAAGACACGAACACGATAAGACACGAACACGATAAGGTCAAACACGAACACGACACGATAACTTATCGTGTCATTTTTTCCGAACACGAACACGATAAAAAGCAGGTTACACGATATGACACGATAAAAACCCATTTTTTAAAAAATTAAAATTTTTAAAAAAATTCATAAGTCTTAAATAATAAATATGACTCAATATGATAATTCTTAAGACACAAAACAACAAAATTACATAAAAATAGTATTTAACTATAATAATACTTGATAAACGAATATGAAAAAAAGATTAAAAGTCTATTAAAGCCCCATCTCCACCTCCATTTTCCACTAACATTTCACATAAATAAATATTAACAGGTGACCTATCGTGTTAACAGATCTTTAACCTGTTAAGACACGATAATTAACGTGTCTTTATCGTATTAACCTGTTAATGACACGGCACCTGTGAAGGTCAAACACGAAACCTGTTAATTCCGTGTCGTTTCGTGTCGTGTTATCGTGTCCGTGTTAGAAATTGCCAGCCCTAGTCCCAATAGATACTTCATTTTCATCTCCATCTTCATCTTTATGATTTAGAGATTTCTTTTAAATTACTATATTATAAGTTGTAGGATTGTGTGTATGTGGCTTGATAGTCTAATATTAAGATAACATGTATCTTTTATTAGCTTATTGTAAAAATATATAGAATAGAATAAATGTTGTGAAAGAAAAAAAAAATAGAAGGTGTGAATGATGGAGCAAAACTTCATTCCATTCATTCATAATGAATTAAAATGATAGGGGTTAAAAATAATTGGATTAACAAAAAGTGTTTACCCATATGTATATAGGTAGCATAGAAAAACACATAGACTGAGGAAGTATTGCTATCAAGACACGAAATGACTTTATACGTATAAGATACAAAGTTTGCAACATAGTTAAATGTGTTTGGTGGTTAGCGTATACATCGCGAATAGATTCAACTGAAACTCGAAACTCACTTGAGTCTCATTAGTATATAAAACGTGTATTTGATTTCTTTTTACTTACTCAGACCCGTTAAGGGATTATGCGGAGCTCAAGGCTCTCAAATCCCCTATTTCTCTAATTTATTTACCAAATTACCCATCCAAGGCCATTTCTTTACCAATCAAATTAAGTTAATTAAGCTTTGGTTGATTTATCCTAACGAAACTTTGTTATAATAGTCGTTATAAAACACGATGCTTAACTTTAGTTACGCGTCTTATTTAAGGTAGGTGTATGAACTCCGGTTATTTATTTAAGACTTTATCTTTACAGTTTTAAAAACCAATTAATAACTTAGGACTTTCAACGTCTTAGGTACCTCTTGGTCTGAGTACACCCTTTTTTTAACATCTTACGCGACCACACCTGAAGTGTTCCATTTTTCCATGCATATACCATAAGCATAGTGACGATGATGAATCTTACCAAAATAATGACCCGTTGTCAATACTTTGGCGAATCACGTCGTGGACCCGTTAATCATGAGTACCCGTAACTAACTCAATAAGAAGGTTATCAAGTTTTTGGGTTCAAATTGTGACTTTATCACCATTTGACCCAAATGACACAATTTGTCATTTTAGTTATAATTCCATTTGTCTAGTCACATAAACAAGACTAACATTAGCTCATTCGACCCATTTCGTCGAAGCTTCCATCTAGCTTGAGAAGATCAAACTTTTCCTAATTTCCACAAGATTATTAGGTTACTCGTTATATAACCATGACCACAAAATCCTATGGACTCATCCACACCAATTTATCAAAACACTAGTTTGGGGCAAGTTTGACTTTTAAAAGTCAAACTACCCATAGGTAAGTATATTCACCAACTACGGTTGGCAATTTGGTCCAACGGCATTCCAATGATGGGCTAAAACACTTGACTTCCTAGAGGTCATGGGTTCTAGTCTTGAGGAGAGGGATTTTACACAGAAAAGGTTAAAGGTTCCTGCTGTGGTTTTCCCACGGGGCGGTTAGTTGACGAGTCTTAGACTCCGACTTTCCTGCTCTTCGGAATGGTTGGTCGGGGCCCCGAGAAGAGTATTCTTCTCTTAGGGGAGCTGCCACAGTCCGCCCAAATAATCCCTCTTACAGGGGATAGGCCGTGGGCTTCTAGGCTCGGTCATTGCACTCCCTTGAGCCACCGGTTAGCTGGTTGTGCAACTGCCGTTAAAAAAAGTATATTCACCAACTATTACATAGAATAGAAATTACTTTAGACACTTCTAACATACCCATATAGATGCACATACTTAGCTGGAATCAATCATTCATGTTTAAATCATGTATACACAAACAACCACTTTTGCTTTTATTTAAAAGCTTATATTATTGTGAAGCACTTTTCTGCGCAGCTGTACAAATCAACTCTTTTGACTAACTTACATTTTTATTTAGTCTTTCATGTTTGAATATAGGTTGCAGTATACTCATAAATCTTTCCATCCATATATGATACACATTTGTCGGATTTTCCTATGAATTTATATGATTTTTACAAAAACATGACAGAAGCATAAAATGATTCCAATCAACATGTTTTATATCTTAACTATCCATTTTGGTCTATAGTTTTGGATAACTGCCAATCCTTTTTAGCCCTTAATGTTTGAGTACGAATTGTAGAGGGCTCAACAAGCTTTCCTACGATATAAAATTCGTCACCTAACTCCCAATAACGAGTGAGATACAGCCTTTGCAAGATGGCTATACAAACCTGTCAAACGTGACGGATTTTACACTATTTTATATAAAATCATTTAGCAACATCAAATTTCATTATATAGCCAAATTCAAGTTTCATATAGGCATTTTATCAAGCACCTTGAGTGCATTAATCCATGTATGTTTATGTTATTACAACCCATATCAATATATTCATTAAGCATTAAATATGTTATCATCAACTTAACCCAATCCAAGTTGCAATTAAAATTAGCAATAAAGGATCATGCAAGACACATTTAGGGTTTTGATTTGGTTTGTTTTGTTTTGTTTGCTTTCAGGGTTTAGGTTTTGTTTTGGGTTTAGGGGGTTTAGGGGTTTAGGGTTCGGGGTTCGGGGTTTAGGGTTCAGGGTTTAGGGTTTAGGGTTTTGTTCAGGGTTTAGGGTTTAGGGGTGAGGGTTTAGGGGGTTTAGTTCAGGGTTTAGGGGGTTTAGGGTTTAGGGTTAGGGTTTACGGTTTAGGGTTTAGGGTTCAGTTTAGGGTTTAGGGTTTAGTTCAGTTAAGGGTTTAGGGTTTTTTTTGAAAGGGTTTAGGGTTTAGGGTTCAGTTCAGTTTAGTTAGGGTTTAGGGTTTAGTTCAGTTCAATTCAGTTCAGTTCAGTTTAGGGTTTAGAGTTCGGTTCGGTTCAGTTCAGGGTTTAGGGTTTAGGGTTTGGGTTTAGGGTTTAGTTCAGGTATTAGTTCAGTTCAGGGTTTTAGGTTCAGTTTAGTTTAGGGTTTAGGGTTCAGTTCAGTTCAGTTCAGTTTAGGGTTTAGGGTTTAGGGTTTAGGGTTTAGGGTTCAGTTCAGTTCAGTTCAGGGTTTATGGTTTAGGGTTCAGGGTTCAGGGCTCAGGGCTCAGGGTTTAGGGTTCAGGGTTTAGGGTTCAGGGTTTAGGGCTCTGGGCTCTGGGCTCATGGTTTAGGGTTTAGGGTTTAGGGTTCAGGGTTCAGGGTTCATGGTTTTTTTTATTTTTTTATTTTTTGAAAAAGGGTAGTGCCCTTGGTAAACTTTTATTTCAACAAACAAACATTACAAACAAAGGCAATTAATTGTCATGGCTTTTTGGCCAAGACAACTAATCCCTACACAAACAAAGAAACACAATCATACAATTAAACACCAAATAACATACCACAATACAGAATATTTTAGACCACAACCGGCCCAAAAAGAAAATCCAATTGAAGCCCACAACAAGCTTATTCCCAATAACCAGCCAAATTTTCAAAAAGCAATGCAACCCATACCAAGACACTTTGATCCAACAGCTTTCTTTATACCATAATTGGGCTTTGTGAATCATGCTACATAACTTTGCCCTATGCTCATTGTTATGATTTCTGAAGCAACCATCTTCCATCCAATTCTTCATTGTAATATAGTATATCCAGTAACGGTTTCACCATGACCCATTGCAATGCCCAGCTTTATGTACCATTGGATCTTTTTCAATAGATCCCACCAGGTCCAGTAGCTGATTTGAAACTTATGAAGCTTTAAACTCTCAAACAGAACTATACTCAGTCCTATGTGAGACTGAAGTCTACAGCAGTAATAACCCATGAGACATCTAGCATTAGCTTCCAATTTGCACCCAAAATGAAAATACTTGAACAAGTAACCTGCTGATTGCCTGCTCTTGCTGTCAATAAGAAGACCAACCATAACACCATCCCCCCTGAAGAACATAAGCTTTCTAGCATCCTCAACAATTAATTCCCAGCCCATCAATGTCCCATCCCAGACACAAGACTAAAAAATATACAAGCAAGGCTCAAACCAAAGAAAGACACAGTGTTGGGTTTGTGACCATGTGCAGGCACTGCCTATCCATCTACGAAAAAGGGTGAAAAAGCACATGGTCATCTCCTTCCTTATACCTCCCAGTCTGCTACTTAAACCAAGTAGACTTAAAGAACTTAAAATCCCATCACACAGCTGAATGAATGCAGGGGCCAATGAGGCAGACCAAGCAATCATGAATGAAAATGGATTATTTCCTAAAGACCAAGCAAAAGATATAGGAAGAGAACACACACAGATGAAGACAGAAAATCTAGAGGCACCAAAAATGATAACTACTAGACCCTCTCTACTCCACCCTCCCCAATCCAAATTATAACCAACCCAGACTCTTGACTCAAGAAAATACATGAAAGGCTCAAAAATAATGAAGACACGTGGATGGGTTTGTGACCAAGTGTAAGAGCTGCCTATCCATCTAGAAACAACATCAAAGATACACTTGGTACACTGCTTCCTTATGTCTCCCTGGCTGCTACATACTCCATGTAGACTTTTCATGTCTAAACCCCTTTCAATAGGCAGATTGATTACACAGGCCATAATGTTGGCAAACATGGCAATCAAATTTAAACCTTTTAATTCAAAATGAAATATAGCAATACAAAATCCTAAAGACCAAGCAGATAGATAAGATATAACACTCAAGTATTTGACAAAAAAACTAGAAGCACCAAGAGAGTATCCTACCAGACCCTTTCTCACCTGCCCTCCCCATCCCATAATCATACCATCCCCCATCTGAAGAAAAGACTGAATAATACAAACAGGCTCAGACTTGACTAAAACAAAGGAAAGGATTTGTGACCATTTATAAGCTCTAACAAGATGATAAAGAAAGATCAAAACGAGATAAATGGCCACACCCAACCTTATCACTCCATGGCTTAACTCATCTCCTGAGTTATACACACAACTAAACCTCCAGACCACAAGCAGAATAGAATAGGTATGAACCACCAAAGCCTATACCTCAGCTATGAACATCAATAAGAAACATCCTAAAGTCCAATAGGAAAGAAAGAAGAGAAAAAAATAACACAAGACAGAAAATCTATGGACAATAGAGTATCTATTCCCCAGACCCTGCTTCATCATCCCTCCCCAACCCTTATGTAACCACTCCCAACCATATCCAAAATGTTTATCACTTAAACCTAAAGGAAATGATAAAATCAAGAAGAGGGTTGGGGATTGGAAAAACAAATCATTGTCTTTTAGGGTTTAGGGTTTAGGGTTTAGGGTTTAGGGGTTTAGGGTTTAGGGTTTAGGGTTTAGGGTTTAGGGTTTAGGGTTCTGGGTTTAGGGTTTAGGGTTTAGGGTTTAGGGTTTAGGGTTTAGGGTTTAGGGGTTTAGGGTTTAGGGTTTAGGGTTTAGGGTTTAGGGTTTAGGGTTTAGGGTTTAGGGTTTAGGGTTTAGGGTTTAGGGTTTAGGGTTTAGGGTTTAGGGTTTAGGGTTTAGGGTTTAGGGTTTAGGGTTTAGGGTTTAGGGTTTAGGGTTTAGGGTTTAGGGTTTAGGGTTTAGGGTTTAGGGTTTAGGGTTTAGGGTTTAGGGTTTAGGGTTTAGGGTTTAGGGTTCAGGGTTCAGGGGTTTAGGGTTTAGGGTTTAGGGTTTAGGGTTTAGGGTTTAGGGTTTAGGGTTTAGGGTTTAGGGTTTAGGGTTTAGGGTTTAGGGTTTAGGGTTTAGGGTTTAGGGTTTAGGGTTTAGGGTTTAGGGTTTAGGGTTTTTTTTTTTTTTTTTTTTTTTTTGGAAAAAGGGCAGTGCCCTTGGTAAACTTTTATTAAAAACAATCAAAAATTACAAACAAAGGCAATTATTTGTCATAGCTTTTTGGCTAAGACAAACAATCCCAAAAGAAACAAACAAAAAATTACAAGAAACAACAAAACAAACAATATCTATACTATACTTTCTAGACCACAAACGGGCCAAAAAGAAAATCCAACAAAATACAATTAACAGTTTATTTCCTAACACATCCCAAAACATTTTTGGCTTATCCAGTTCCTGCCACAGATTCCTGGTCCAGCAACCTTTATTAAAACATACTTGGTCTTTAATCATCCAATCTTGCAAATCAGCCCAGCTTCTTATATTGCTCAGATACTCTGTTGTCCATCCATCTCTAGCATCCATCACACAATTTTCTTTATCCAGTTTGACCCATATAATCCACCCCCTGTCAGTAATCAACCTCAAAATATCCCAGCCCAGATAATTTCCCTCCCAGACAAAAGACTCAGCAAGAAAATACAAGAAAGGCTCAGACATATTATAGACACAGAATAGGGTTTGAGTCCATGTGCAAGCTCTGCCTATACATCTATGAAGTTTCATCAAAAGGCACATGGACTGCTCCTTCCTTATATCTCCCAGTTTGCTACTTGTCCCAAGTAGACTTATACTTCCTACAACCCCTCCGCATAGCAGAATTCTTGCAAGGGCCAATATGGCAGACCAAGCAAGTATAAACAAAAATAGAATAATCCCTAAAGACCAAAAGAATAGATGAGAAGGAGAACACTCAATAAGATTGACAGAAAATCTAGAAGCACCAAATAAGATAACTACCAGACCCTCTCTCATTCTTCCTCCCCAACCCATATTATAACCAGCCCAGACACATGACTCAAGATAATACAAGAAAAGCTCAGAGTTAGTATTGCCCCAGAATGTGGTTTGTGACCAAGTGTAAGCACTGCCAATCCATCTAGAAATATTATCAAAAGTACACTTGGTACACTGCTTCCTTATATCTCCCTGGGTGCTACATTCTCCATGTAGACTTTCCAAATCTAATCCCATCACAATAAGCAGAATGATTACACAGGCCTTGATGTTGGCAAACATGGTAATCAATTTTAAACCTTTTAAATCAAATTTTAACATAGCAAGATAGATTCCTAAAGACCAAGCAGAAAGATAAGGGCGAACACTCAAGTATTTGACAGAAAAACTAGAGACATCAATAGAGTATCCTACCTGACCCTGCCTCTTCTGCCCTCCCCAAACCAGACATTTGTCTTCCCATTGCTGATATAAAGACATAAAAATACAAACAGGCTCAGATTTGACCCAGACACAGAGAAGGTTTTGTGACCATTTATAAGCTCTAGCAAAGTAGTTCAGAAGGCACAAACCTACATAAACAGTCACACCCAGCCTTATCACTCCAGGGGTTAACTCATCTCCTGAGTTATACACACATCTAGTCCACCAATACATAAGCAGAATAGGAGAGATATAAAGCATAGAAGCCCATATCTCAACCATGATCATCACAAAAATCCATCCTACAGTCCAAAATGGGGGAAAGAAGAAAGAAGGAAAAAACAGGACAGAAAAACTATGAGTAAAGGAGAGCCTATCACCCATACCCTGCCTCATCATCCCTCCCCAAACCTTGCAACCCCGTCCCCAACAATATATAGAAGGATTCATCATCCAACTGGTATAGAGTTATGTTTCTTAGGATGCACATGAAAACCCCATACCTTGCTTTCCAGGATAGTGCTAGGTGTCTCATAGATAGTTAAACCCATTAACCTCATTCTAACAACCTGCTTTATATGCATGCTTACCTCCTCCACAGTTCTATGCCTTTGCTGAAACAATCTCAAATTTCTTTCCTGCCATATGAAGTAGGTCATGGCAGCAAGCATTAACCTTTGTAAGATACTTTGGAATCTTTTAGGCACATTGGTCCTTTCAAGCTTCTTCACACAATCCTCCAGAGCATTTGGATAATCCTGCAGCTTTGCAATATCTTTCAGCTTGTTCCACACCTGCACAGAAAAATCACATTTAAAAAAGAGATGTTCATGTGAGTCAGGTTGAGCATTACACAGGCTGCAAATAAGGCTTTTGGAGCTATCCCATCTCATTAATCTATCTTGCGTTAGAAGTCTTTGCCTGATAGCCAACCACAGAATGTACATATGACTAGGTATGCCTTGGCTGTACCATACAATCTTCCTCCAATCCACATCAGGTTGAGTGACACTAAGATCTTCAAAGGCAGTCTTGATTGAAAAAATTACCCTCTTGCCCCTGTTAGTCAACCAATAAACTCTATCCTTTATTTCAGGTTTAATTTCAGGAGGTCCATGTAGGTATAGCATGGGAAACTTTATATTCCAACCATTAGGCCAAATCCAGCTGTTACCATTCACCACCTCACAGACTTTGCTTCTTAGGTTCAAACCAGCCCTATTAATCTCTCTGGCACTGATGAAGTTAGCCAAAGGACTAAGAGGATGCCAATTATCAAACCATACAGAAGTGCCACACCCATCCCCAATATCAATGTGACAGTGCATCCTGATCACCTTTTTGCATTGAATGATATTTCTCCAACTCCAGCAAGAACCATCCATTTTCTCTATTTCCCATAAAGTTCTTCCCTTGAGTCTATAAGTGTTGATCCATTCCGTCCAAATATTAGAATGTCCATTGATCAAGTTCCAAATAAGCTTAGAGACAAGGGCCAAATTTCTAGTCTTTAGAGATTTAACTCCCAGACCCCCTTGACTTTTGGGAAGACAAACATCATGCCAAGAGACCCTGACCTTGCCTTTAGTGTCCTCCCCTTGAGCCCATAAAAAACCATTCAAAAGTCTCTCAATGTCATCAATAACATTGACAGGTAATAAGAACACAGATGCCCAATAAACTTGCATAGAAGATAAGACGGACTTAATCAGCATCAGTCTACCAGCAAAGGAGAGGCTTTTGTTCTTCCAATCATTCACCTTTTTCCTGACTTTATCAATTAACACTTTGCAGTCCTTTGAGTAGAGTCTCTTAGACAAGAGAGGAAGACCAAGATATCTAACAGGCAAAGATCCTTCTTTGAAAGGCAGCAATTGTAAAATCCTATTCTTAACCAGAGCAGAAACATTTCCAAAATAGATTGTGCTCTTGTTAAGATTGGGAATCAGCCCAGAGACTCCAGAAAATTCCTCAAGCGCTTCTTTCAGAATTTTGATAGAATTAGAATCTGCATGAGAAAAAATAATCAGATCATCAGCAAAACACAGATTAGTAATTCCCATCTTACCACACTTCCAGTGAAATTTGAAGCTCCCATTACTGCTGATCTTCCTTTTGATCATCAAAGTTAACACTTCCATGACAATTGTGAAAAGGTAAGGGGACATTGGATCCCCCTGCCTAAGCCCCCTCTGTCCTTTGAAGAACCCACAGCTTTCCCCATTGACATTGATAGAATAGCAAGCAGAAGATAGACAAGTCATGATCCAATGTATCATGCATGGATGAAAACCAAACTGCACCAAGCAAAACTCCATAAAAGAGTGATTCACAGTGTCATAGGCCTTTTGAATATCAATTTTTAGAGCCACTTTAGCCTCCCCCCTGTTCCTGTGGTAGTGCTTCATTAATTCTTGAGTGAGCAGCACATTATCAATGATTTGCCTTCCAGGAATAAATGCAGATTGGTTCTGACTAACAATAAGATCTAAAGCACCTTTAATTCTGTTACAAATCACTTTAGTAATACATTTATATAAAACATTACAGCAAGCAATTGGCCTAAAATCAGTTACTTCTCTAGGATTATCACATTTAGGCACAAGAGAAATTAAAGTAGCATTAACCTGTGTAAGAAGCTTTCCATTTGCAAAAAACTCCTTCACAGCAGAACATACCTCATTACCAACAACACTCCAGGCAGCTTTAAAGAACTTTGCAGAGTAACCATCAGGCCCAGGAGCTTTATCATCTTCAATATCAAACATAGCAGCTTTGACTTCATCATTAGTCACAGGGAGGACCATAGAATCAGAAATGTCTCTAGGAAGCTTTTTATTGAACAAGGACCCAGGATCAGAGACCCTATTAACATGTTTCAAGCTTCCCAAAAACTCACTAAAATGCTTCACAAAGGCATTCCCCACTTCTTCCCCTTCATAGAATCTGCCTTCCACATCACTAACAGAAGTGATTCTATGCCTATTTTGCCTTCCTTTAACCACTTTGTGGAAGTATTTGGTGTTCT